>OW026359.1:36110666-37379068 GCA_932273835.1 Sarcophaga variegata | reverse complement strand
CACGTTTTCTTGAATTGAAGCAACTTATCAGTTCTTTGGCTAAAGCTGCTCGAAATTCAATTGAAGTCACATTGATTGAGGAACTGTAAATAGGTCGAAGAACAATCGTAAATAAAAACGCCACTTACTTCTGCAATCGTACTCATAATAAACTTTTTTTGGTCCATTAGATCAACGCCTCCCATTCCTTTGTTGTAGTGCTGTATAATCAGAGGGCAATCAATATCTATATCAATATCTATTTTATTAGCTTGTCCAGCAACACGTCGCTTGACCTTGATTACCTCTGTTGGGTCAATAAAATTTGAGGCGAGGTTGACACCACGATTGTCCATCTATTTGACGACGGAAATGCTTCCTGATATGAAGTAACTTATGTCCCCTCTTTTCATTTCTTTATCCGCCGGAAAATTCTTCTACTACATCGAACAGTTCCACATGCCATTATTTAATTTTGCTGAAGAATGTGCATTAAGTTTAGAAATTATCAAAGTAAACTTCAACCCCTTTTTTGCCAGTGGCTTACATAACTGCAGGACGACAGCTTCGCCAAGACCGTGTTCAACAAATGGGTTTTTTTCCTGTGTAAATGCCAATATTGTACAAGTATCCAGTTTCTGACTCACATAAACATCATAGTTTGAATCCCCATGAAATAGGTTTGTCCTTCATATACTGTTTCATGGCATTATGTCCCTTAAACTTTACCATATGTTCATCATTTGAGAGTTTTTTGGAAAATGTATATGCGTCAGGCATAGCCTTGTTAATGTGCTCCATAATTGGACGGATTTTGTATCCACGGTCAGTAACATCAGCCTTACTGTGAAGATTGGCTATAATTTCTTCAAATCAGTTCCGTGGCATGACTCCTGCAATCTGAACTTGGTGAAATGTTGGATCAGTTGACCAATACAGACGTGTTGATGTGAGTTTCACTAAGCTCATACGTATGATAATACCCATATAAACCTTAAACTCGGATACGGTTAAAGTGAACATACGCCCTTTTTGTAAAGCATATAGGTTGGACTGCTCCACTATCATGAGACACAGGCAAATTTAATGACCATTTAGAGGTTTTAATACCAGAGCTTTTAGGAATGACAATTTTCGTTTCAACCCATAGGCAAACATAATTGCCAAACATAAAATGACTATTTTTAGGCAGTTCATTATATTTTTTTGATAGACAAAGGCTAAATCCAAAACATAATTGACTCCCATCCCCTTCTGCCCTATCTTTACCCTGTAGTAGCCCTCGGTATAAAGACCATTATTTGGCCAAATTTGGAGCCTCGTAGAGTACAAGTGGAGCCAGATAGGGCTTTGCACTCAACTACATTTTTGTTGCCTCATCTTCTTCTGTAAAACATTCTCTGACATATTTGCTCCATTTGTAACCTGGTCAAATATATAAGCCAAAAACCCCCGGGCAAGCATACTTGCCTATGGTCGTCAAAGGGCTTGAAACGAATGTACATTGTGTAGACGTTTGGCTAAGCGGGACTAAAGCCTAATTCTACCTTTAGCATTACGTTGAACATGTTTGCTAATGCATGCAATAGTTGAAAAGTGCAAGTTATAAAATATGTAAATAATAAAAAAGTACTGAAAGCATCGCCGAGGTACTCCGGTATTTTTGAAATGAAAAAGTACCGAAAAAAGTACAAAAGTAGTGAATTTTTCAACACTGAAAAGAACCCAATGCCTGTCGTATGCAAGTAAGTACGCGAATATGTATGCTTTCTGTACGATTAAAGATATTTTCACAATCGCTAAATAAACAAATTGTTTAAGATTTTTCTCTTGTTATTGTTCATTTTATTGTTGTTGGTGTTGTTGTTGTTCCTTTTATTCAATTCATTTACTGTTTTTGCTGTTCGACTGTTGTTGTCTAAAACTTATGAAAAGAATTACAACTGTGTGCTTGAAAAACATCAGTTTAATGGCATGAGAAATTTTGACAACTCCAGGAACAGATCACATGCTGTTTGGTCGACCATGCTTCACGCTATATGTTCAGCAAAATAAATTTGGTGAATTAAAATCCACAAAAATCCCGATTACAATAATCTGAAGGCTTTTCTTTGCAAATAAATCAAGAAAGTTGTTCTCATGATTCTAAATTATCATTCCATTGAATATGTGGGACCGTGAAATAAAACTTTTAAGTGGGGTTAAGCTATTGTTGTAATAGGCTACTTTGAAAAAGGGATCCTGTTCATCAGTCCGTTACTTTTTGAAGTTGCTGCCTCTTAACAGAAAAAGGGCTTCTATTAACAGTCATCTGTAATTTAAAATTTGATCAAGATAGGTCATTTGGTTTGAATTTGAAAGGAGACCACCATCCTTATCAAGCATTAGTTTTTATCGTATGCTCTGAACGACTAGCCAGGTTGGGTTAGCTTCTGTAAACTGGCGAAGGTTCCACTTAAGCCAGCATTTAGGATCTTGGAATGCAAAATGTCTTTAGCCTTGGAATCAAACATTCGCTAAAGGAAACCAATCGGAGTCTAAACTAAATCTTGATATTACAGAGCCCGGTGAAGGAAGTCAGAAAGTGAGTGGTCGAAAACCTCCGTATTTTCAGGACAAAAGCGGGGGCACTGACATATAAGATGCAAAACTGATTTTCGGGAATGACAATGCCTTCGGCCTGCATTACAAAGGGACAGAATCGCTATTGTGTAATGGATGGCCATGCGATTTAAGAAAATAAGCGAGTGTTTCCAGAGGCATCTCATAATATTCCACCCTCCTGCCAATGGATTGAGCCTCCATGTAAAATGAATAGAAAATATTCAAATTATCTTAGTCAAGGGGACTACCTATGAAATGTAACTTGTTGGAAATTCCAAGCTCCGTGTCCCAGAACCATATATGAGTTGACTTCTTCTCTGAGAAATTCTCGGCATTCATGGCCTACGACGAACGTTGAAACTACGTTCGTTAGGGACTTAAATTCAGCCTGGTTGTCTGTGCAAATAACCAGATTTTCCGCTACAAAACAAGCACTGAGTCGCTCTCAAATTGTCCATGACCTCCGCCTGGAAAAAATTCACGATGTTGTTTTATCGAAAGTACGGTAGATTGTGCAATCATAGGCATCCTATATTGCTTAGAGGTTTAAAGATTGAAATAATCCAGTCGAGAACGCACGCGTAATGAAACCTTTGTCATAACCTACGAGGTCTGCCACAGTTGGCCCTCAGTCACGAACTCTGAGCTCTTTGAATGAAAGACACAGTTTGCAACAATAAAAACAACAACACGGCAATGCCGAAGATAACAGCTGGCCAGCTAGTGAACAGGGGCGCATAAGCAATAACGGAAATCTTCGCCAAAAACATAATTGAAGCAGTAGCACCAGCCTTATCTACAACAATTGATGTTGCAATGACAGATAAATGACGAAGCATCTACATTCAGCTTTGCATCATTGCCCCAGGGTATGAAATGAAAGCCATGGCTGTATAGGGTGCAATGAAAGAAAAAGTATGATAACATAATATTCATCCCGTTTCGAACATCCCACTTTCTAGTCAACCTGGAGCAATTGATGATACCCTAGGGAAAGCTCAGAACACATGGCTAAAGAAGGAAGAAATATTTTACCTCGTTAACGAATATTTAAAAGTTAAGGCATATGAACAATGCTGTTAAGAATCTAGCGAAATCCGTGAAAAGAGCTGCAAGAGCAAGTGCAAAGTGGATGTTAGGTTAGGTTAGAGGACGTGACAATTAAGACAAGTACAGTACCCGGAGGTCGAATTGACCCATTGTACAACCTCCTAGTTTCTCACACCATTTGTGTTGTGTGTGTTAATTTTATACATGAGTGGTGGGACCGACAGTTTAAAGTCGTTTCCGAGCGATAGATTTTTAAGCAACTTTTCATGGCAATTTTATTTACTTTCAGAGTTTTTGCCAGAAATCTGCTGAGAGGAAGTCGCCGAAGAAATAATTTTTGTATTTTGTCTTGATGTCTGGCCTGGGACTCGAACCCTGGCTTTACGTCTAATAAGCCAACACACTACCTACTAGACTACGGCGACTTCAATGTCGGGGCAATACTTAGCAGTAAACTTCACACAATCGGGAAGAATTGCATTCGGGAAAACAATAATTTACAAAGGAAGTGAACAGATGGACCTATTAATTGTGATTCGAGGATATGCTCTCCCGTCGAGATAATATTTTGCTTGACTGATAGAGGACGCACAAACGGCGGACTCCAGATGGGTACATTAAGACTGTCGTATTGAAAGGGTGGAGAGTTGCGGAGGGCATATATAACCACAATTTTTCTCCCGACAAGGAAGCAGAGGCTCATCCAAATGAAACAAGACTACTTATGCTGATTGAATCCATTAACCTACAATAAATCCTTACTTAATTATGACGTTTTTTTCGGCTTAACGGCCTAATTTGGCGCACTGTTCTCGTGGTGATAAATATTGTTTTGTTATGTGCCCCAAGGAGATGATGTAAACTGTTTACTGCACTTGACAATCTTTTTTTTATACAAACTTCTATAAGATTTTGTTTACGAAATCAAAACAATCTCTTCGTATAAGTCAAGCTCAAACACACCGACTTTAAAGTAAATGTTTGACCACCATTCAAAAATAAATTTCAAACCACGAATACAAAAAAAAACGAAGAAAAAAACTGAAACCAACTGACATGTGCCTGTCGTAACAGAATGGTAATTTGTGTGCTATCGCGGAACACCCAAATCATTAATCAAACATGATGGAGCATACAGAGTATTACATGGCATGCAACAACAACGAGGGGCATATTGGCAAACAGTCAGTTTGTTAGGCATTACCACTATAAGTGGGTAAGTGAGTCTAACCATGACGACCAAACGTAGTTTAGTTCAGTGGTGTATGCAAAAGATAGAAAAAAAAGAAAAACAAAAAATAAATCGCAAACTAAAATGCCATTATGCAACTGTAAATTTGGTGAACTTCCCAAGTGAACACTTTAAAGTCTGAAGCAGAGTCTGAAGCTTTTCCTTCTGACATGTGAAATTTTCTTTAAATTTTCCTAACTAACGAACGAATGAATAGAAAAGGAATAATAATTGGTCTCGTAAACGAAATTTGTGCGCATCAACATTAAGCGAATGACGAATTTACTGCACAAGTGAATGCTCTAAAGAGGAGTAAACAATTTGACCATTATTTGACTGGCTCATGCTTGGTATGGACTTAACTGTGTTTGCATTGAAGCACAAATTCATAAAGAGTTCAGTTTGAAATAATTTTGTGCTGCACCACATTCAGAGAAGAATTTTATGCTTCACATACGAATATGTGTGCATGCAAAGAGACTGAACCAATGCCAGAATAATATCCGTGTGTTATAATTCATTCATGCAAAAATTTCTTATTTGTTCAATACGATATATTTTGATGTAAATACTTGGCATGTAAATACAGTGAGTGTCAAAAGAAACTGTACATTTAAAAAAATATACATTTATACGTTATTTTTGTTTACAAAATTGTTTCGTTGACAGTTGTTAAAATTGAATTTAAAAAAAAATAAAAAAAAATTTCGAAATATTGCCAAATTTTTTCGGCCGCTCTCCTTAAGTTGTAAAAATTGAGTTTGGTGATTGTTAGAATTTTATCAAAAGTGTACAGTTTTTTGACGCACACTGTATATATACAGTATTTGTATACATACGTATGTTTATACATGCATGCATATGCATGTGAGTGTGTATTAAAGTACATGTTTTCAATATAATTTTGAAATTGGATTTTGAATTTTCATCAGCTGAATTTTGAACGGGACAAGTTATGACACAAAATGCGACAAGTTATGGTCTGCACAAGCCGCGTTTTTGTAAGCGACGCAATATCGACTACCTTCGATTCTCCTGTAAACTCTTGCGGACAGAGTCGTTATTTTCGGTGGAACTTGCGCTTTATCGACGTAAGGTTGTTGGCCCATCATTTAGTGAAATAATAGGCTCGGATTTATTTTATTTTATTCACCATTAAGAATTTGTAAGAATTGTGCCCTGAGAAAAACACGGCCGTTGTCAGAATTCGAAAATCACTGTCGAAAAACTTTACATAAAATTTTGCATAGCGTGGTAAAAGTCGTCGTAGTCTAGAGGTAGTGTGTTGGCTTATTGGATGTGAAGCCGCGATCCAAACCTCAGATCAGACATCTTCAGCAAAACCGAAATATGAGAAAATATTTCGTCGGCGACTTCATCACGGTAGGTTTTTGGCAAAAACTGTGAGAGTAAATAAAAATTGTCATGAAAGTTTCTTAAAAATCTGTCGTTCGGAATCGACTTTAAACTGTAGGCCCCATACCACTCATGTATAAAATTAACACACACAACATAAGTGGTGTGAGAACTAGATCGTAACCCTGACTGAAGGGTTGTAATGAGCAATTATGTACAAAACTGTTTATAGAGTGAGTAGCAAATCAGTTAGCGCACAGTTCTAAATACCCACGAAACAGATGCTGCAGGCCTTTGCATTATCGCAATGTATTGTTGGTGAAAGTGTGGCGAAGAGCCCATATATGTCCTTTCCATGGCTTTTTCGGTATTTCCAACATGTTGGTTATGTCAATTGACGACGAACGTAAGACGGATAATTGCTTGAGTGCAGCCCTTGCGTTGACTAACTTCTTCCTCTTCTCTGATTTTGGTGGAACTTGGTCAGTACAGGGACTGCGCTCACCCGTGGCATCACAACGGGTCGCTATGCGTGCTCAAGTGAGCTTTGTGATATCAGAGCTACCACTCGGACCTAAACCCTAACCTAATTCCTTAACGTTGAATTATTTAAAACCTATGTAGGTCAACTTATCGTTAAGATACTGATCGAAATGTACGAAAACTACTACTACAACTACTTTCAAGATCGAAAAATGGATAATGTTATATACCGTGCAGTGAACTAACTTCAAACCATTATATTGTTACGGTGTTTTGCTTTTACATCGTTTAACATTACAAATATATACAAAAACTACAAAAACAAAAACAAGTAAACAAAAATATACCAACAAAACACCAGCATACAAAAATAATAAACAAGTAAACAAAAATGCTACAACAAGCACTACAAGAATAAATGTAAACAAAATATACAAACAACAATAATGAAACAACGATGTTTACATTACAGATCTCGAGAAGCCATTCGAACATTTGACTTCAAGAACATTCATAAGACTGTTTACGTTGCCATATAAAAGTCAAAGCAAAGCAGGCAACTGAGTTAGTAAAAATTCAGTCAGTCTTGTATGAAGATGCGGTGTATTTGAGGAGAATAGTCGTGGCTTGAAAATTTCTGTTACAAAGATCTGCCGAACAATTGACTAGTAATTGTTATTATTTATGCAAAAGAGTACAAGGAGGAATAACAAACAAAGCAATTGTTGTTGTTTACATCCAGTTGTAAACAGTGGCACGAAGAATTGTGCGGACAATAAAGAATTTTAATAAAAAATTAAACACGAATTTATTTTTATTTTATTTGCAATCTACGAGCTAATATTTTTAAACGTTTTTAAAAGGCAAAAACGTAACAATATGATTAAAGATTCTTCTTCTTAAATTATGTTCTTTCCTTTGCAGTTTACTGTATTTTATTCAAGATTTCATGTGTCTTCACTTCCAATATTTTCATGAGAAGTTAATACATAAACTAGGAACTTAAAAAAAAAATTGAGAAAAAGAAAGAAATTCCAAACATAATGCCTGTTACTCTTGCGGTTTATTTAGGTTAAGCTTTTAAGCAATTCGTTTGTACAGAGTATTTTGCATGTGATCTACGAGTATATACTCACATGAGTATTTAATGTCTCACTAACATTTTTAATCATGTATGTACGTATGCAAGAATATGAAAAATGGGGCAGGAGTTGTTCGAAAATATATTTCATTTAATGAACGCTCTGAACGTTAAAATACTCACGAACTGTGCAACTCATTGAATGAATGGCTGACGGACTAGTTGACTGATGGCCCAAAAGACGAACGCAGACTGACTTTATATACACCCGCTAATAGTTTAATTCCGATAGTGTATGAGACTTAACTCTTACAGGCATTTAAAGTACATGTGCGCATGCGCGTACTTCCATACATGATCGTATATATACGTACATATTTAGGTACTTGTTAATAAAGATATATTATATGGGGTAATGCATGTAAGCTTGTAATATGGTTTCAGGTGCTGAAGTGACTACATTAATAATTGAAATTGCTTAATAATTCTGTTTGTTTCATTTCATTTCGTTCTTTTTCTTTTTTTGCTTTTTTTGTCGGTTTATTTCTTTTAACCCGAAATAAATATCAACGAGTATGTTTATTTGACTATACGATACTTATCTGACTATACCATATGCAGAGATATGAAAGAATTATTTCTTTTATATTTGGGGTAATTTGTTCTGGACTACATACATAATTGGCCATTACAACCCTTCAGTCAGGATTACGACTTAGCTCATCACACCGCTTATGTTGTGTGTGTTGATTTTATATATGAGTGGCGGGACCTACAGTGTAAATTCGACTCCGAACAGATGACCATAAAATTTAACATCTCTGGATATATAATTGTAGGAAAGACAACATTTTCTTCTTAGAAGACATTACTGAAATCGCACTATACAGTGAAAAGCTATGTCCGTTTAAAAACGAAATGTGTGAGGCTAACGAAAAAATTTGCAAATTTTACGGAGACGATTTTGTAATTAGGAAAACACCCGCGAAATGTTTTATACATTTTCAATCCGTAAATTTTGATTTTAAAATTGATCCACATTCAGTGGACTTAACACGGAAAGAGGCGATAAAATCAAGTAAAAAATTAAAAAGACCAGCTAGTAAGTAGTGAAAGGAATTCATCACCAAGCGAAGGACGTTAAATGCTTAACGATTCTGTGTGCGTTTCTATGCAAAAATGGGTAGAAATCGAATCATTTTTAAAGCAATTGTTTAGCTCTTACACATTGAGAAAGTTTAATGAAGGTGTGAATTTTATTTAATTATCCTTCGATTAGACACATTCTGTTAATAAATTCTGTGAACCGAAGAATTATACTTCTTAAGTTCCCGAGCATCGTAGAATGACAGAGAAGATGTGCCGGGGTCTTCTCCTTATCTTCGTCGTTACAGCTTCCACACAATTCATATTTTTTAGTCTCCGGGTAAGAGCGCCCTGAAACCAGTGTCATGTTATAACTGCTTTGAGGTTCCTAAGATGAAATCAGGTCAGGTTTTACGCAAATTGTGTTCTTCATATATCCATATCAGGTCAGATTTTTCTGCTTCCTCTGCAACTGGGTTGATTATTTCATTTTTCTTTTGCAAATGAACCAACCTTGTGTGAAAACATTTACTTGCTCCTCTGTAGAGGAATGGCAGTCTCTTGTATGGATGAAATTGTATTTTCCATTTTACCAGTTATTAAGCGATGTATACTGAATTCCAGTTCGTCAACATTATGGACGATACCATGGATGAATGAATGAAGCAAAGCTTTGCAGACAGTGGTAAAGTCATGATTGACACCAAAAATGCTTTCAGTCTGATGGGATTGCAAGAGAGTTGTTTATTGTGAGCTTCTACAATGTAGTCAAACGCTTGATTCTGATATCCACAGTCCAAAAGAATGAATCAAGCAGTTCAATTAAAATAATTAAAATTGTTGAAAAGAAAAGGTGATGTTTTCTAGCACAATCTTTGATGACCATCGAGAAAATGAGAGAAGTTTTGAGGCATCCACCATATGGCATGGATCTTTTACAGAAATAAATATTTCTTGCATATTTCTTTTTTTTTTCGAGATATCTGAGTCGGTTATTGAACCACAACATACATACATACATAATTGATCATTACAACGCTTCAGTCAGGATTACAACCTAACTTCTCATACCACTCATGTTATGTGTGTTAATTGTATACATGAGCGGCGGGATCATAAAGTCGTCTCCGAACGACAGGTTTTTGAGAAACTTTTCATGGCAATTTTGTATTTACTCTCAGAGTTTTTGCCAGTAATCTGCTGAGAGGATGTTGCCGATGAAATATTTTTTCATATTTCGTTTTGTTGGTGCTGCCTATCTATTAGACTATTGCGAACTAAAAAGGTTGGTACTCTTGGTACTGTATACATCAACGGATAGGTAATTATTTAAACACACAGTCTTTTCAGCTTAACCACCAATAAGTTGTTTTCTCTTTCTTTACATCTGAGCATGCTTTCGAATTATCCACAAATTATCCACCTTGCAGTTATATTTCAATGATTTCACTCCTTTAAAGTGCAATGTTTCTCATACAATTGTTGCTGTTGTTTTTATAAGCCTATAAACATTCTGGCATTTATGACATTTAACGGCGCCATCAAATATGTTGTTACTGCAGCTCTTTGATGCCTGTTGCATGTTGCATGTTGATTTTTTTTTATTTGCAGAATTAAAGTTTCGCTTTTTGTTGCTTTTGTTTTTCGTCAATATTTTCCATTTAAACAGAATCATAAATTAAAACATATTTAATGTCTATGAAAATCATAATCACCATGTTTATCGCGAACATAAATATTTTGTTCAAAAATTATTCGTTTTTTTTCTTAAAATTTTTTTTTATTATTGTTACTGTTGTTTTTGTTGTCGTCTATTTACACGTACGGATTTTTTTTGTTTTGTTAGAAAAAAAAAAATATTTTTTTTTGATATTTAATACGCTCAGATTATAAAATTTTCAATATACGAACATTAAATTGAGTTTTTTGCTTGGTCGCCGAGAATATGTACGATTATGTTGCATGCGATTATTGTGTGCCACATTAATTAGTGCAAAAATAAAGAAAAAATAAAAAAGTTATAAGCAGTTTATATTATATTGTTTTTGTTGTTCGCTATTGCTTTATGCACTATGTGTTGCAAGTACATAGTTGTTGTTGTTGTTCTTGTGCCTGTTATTGTCGTCATAATTGTGATCGTTCTCGATAATGAAATATTTTTCATTATTTATTGGCAAATTTTCATTATAAAACACTTAGGTTAACTAATCAAATGCGATTAAATTATTTTATTTTATTACACAAACAACGATATGTTGTTGGTCGGTGCTTGTTTTATTGCCTTTTAATGATACATACACACTCGTGTTATAATAATAAGACAAGACAAGAGTTTAATGTGACAGCACTTTGCCCAAGTACACAATAGGGGCATAACTCAATAGGGCTTAGGGTTAATAAGCCTAATAAACCATGTACAATATCCTTTGTAAGTTGCATAAATTAGGGTTCTATCGTTAGACGCCAGCTGTAGTATGGAAAAACAATTGCTCTTAAACAATCAGTCTTTAATCAAGGCGTTGCATTTGTAATATACTTTCGGAGCATAGCTGGCAGATGTGACGATTTATCGCCATTTTGACGAATTTTTCCTACAAAAATATCATATTGACGGTACGACGATTTATACTTTTATTTTGAAGATTTTTAGCAATTAAAAATTTACATCATATTCTTTATTTTAGTATATTAAAATCCTCTTTAAGGTTTAAATTTAAATTTAGCTTCATAATAACAATGAAGTCGCCGTAGTCTAGTAGGTAGTGTGTTGGCTTATTACACGTAAGGGCACAGTTCAAACCCCAGTTCTGACATCAAAACGAAAATATGAAAAAAAAATATTTCTTCGGCGACTTTCTCTCAGCAGATACCTGGCAAAAACTGTGAGAGTAAAATAAAATTGCCATGAAAAATTTCTCAAAAAATCTGTCATTCGGAATCAACTTTAAACTGTAGGTCCCGCCACTCATGTATAAAATTAACACACACAACAGGAGTGTTGTGAGAAGCTAGGCCGTAATCCTGACTGAAGGGTTGCAATGGCCAATTATGTATGCATGTATGTAATAACAATAAGACAAGTAATATATTTTTAAATTATTTAAAAACACCTGTGACGATAGTACATAATATGCTAAATAACCTAAATAAAAGCGCCAATTAGTAAAGAAACTTAAAAAGAAATGTTAAGACATTTAAAGAAAAATTATGAGTTCTGCAAATAAACTAACATTACCCAGCAAATAATAGCAATACCAAGAATTTTGAAATAAGATTGGCACCTGCAATTGAGCATAATTTACCATTTGCTGTTATGTAGCTTCTAATATTACCATAGGAAGCCCAAAATCAAGTGTCATTATTTTTTTCGTATGGCCAGCACTCAGGGTATGGCACCTACTTATGCAGTGCATTGTGTTGGAACTAGAAAAATATGTTATGGGAAGGAGAAAAGACGGAGTAGTGTTTGTGGATACTAGATTTGAAACTTCTTACACCATAAGTGACAGGAAAGACCTCTGCAAGAAGGGAGTTCCACATACTAATAGCCCGACTAAAGAACAAATTTTGTCTGTAAGGCATTCCACTGGCCAATCGACCACTAATGGAGGTGCTCGACGCGAAACGCGTGGTTAACATGATTATCGGGAACAAAATGCTACTGGATAATCGTCGTGTGAAGTTCCGTCAGACAGCTGAGACGATAGAAATTCCAGTGTTATACATTGCATATTGACCGAAAACCTAAAAGATGAGAAAGCTGTACTCAAGATAATTGCCGCATTTGATAACTTTGGGCCTATCATTAAAATATTTCAAAGGAGTATTGACCGAGTAAGTCGCCATGTCGCAACGTGAAACCGCGTTCAAACCCGAAATGTGAAAAAATATTTCTTCTAAATATAATAAATAATAATCTACAAAAAAATTACCATGAAAAATTTCTCAAAAATTTGTTCTTCGGAGCCAAATTTAAAGTGATCACTGCAATGTTTTCCCGGCAGAGGTCATGTCCATTTTGTAAGCGGCGCAATACTTATTGGTTGGCGAGATTATCCTTAAAATCTTTTAATTTTTTCGATAGCCAAGCTGCAATGAACTTGTTTTCGAGGCCCATTCTTTTCCACGAATGGTGGCCATTTTCAAAGGATTTCCGGGCCCAAAGCATACAATTAGAAATTGTATTGCTGATGAACTAGGGACAGTTGATTGATTGATTGAGATTGCAATCAATTTCTTAAGTTTAATTGGATCTGTATGTATTACTGCCAATCTCTTTGGCAGTAGAAAGGTACGACCAAATTTCTAGACTCTGCTGAATTAGAAGAGAACGGACATCCGTTATACAATAGCGATTCTCTGAGGAATAGGAAAATACTGTCTTGCATACAATATGTTAGCGCCCTGCTTTGACCATAAAAAAAGGGAGGTTTTCGAGTTCTGATTTTCCGATATACTTGGCCGAGCTCTCTACTATAACGATTGCTGCAGTAGAACTTTTTAACTCAGGTTGATTTCTTTTATGAGTATTAATTGTGGTATCAAAATATGCCTCAATATTTATTTAAGTGGGACTTTGTCCTTCAATATCAAATTGCCGCAAACGTCTCCCTTTTCCGTTGTCCTATAACTCACTCTCATATATCAAAACGATACACTGCATGAATAGGGTTTGTCTTCTGAATTAGAAAGCGATATTACCAGAGACGAACCGAAGAAAGCCAGAAATGACTGTGGAAAATCAAAGCAAGCGGTGGTAGTAAGGGAAGGAGCTGGAAACTAATATTTGTGATTTGGATAGATAACTCCTAGTATGGATAATTCATTATATGGTATCCTTCTGAATGAGTAGATTCAAGCTAAGTGTTAAAATTTAATGATAAACTGGCACCTCCGGACTTCGACATCTTGTCATTTATATCGTCTGCCTTGTCAAATTACCATGGGCAAACTAGATAGAAATGTGTGTTCGCCAAATGTTCGAAAAATCATCTTCAGCGATGACGGTTATTTCTGCACAAATAGAAAGAAATTTTGAACACACATGGACAACAAAGTGTTTTCGCTTAATGGGCTCTGGAACAGTTGGCTACTGACCTTTAATTTCAAACAAAATTGTTGAATTTGGGACGATACTAATACCCAAAAAGTCACTGTTTGATGTGGAATTTGGGCTGGCAGCATCCATATTTCTGCGAGAAAGTCATCACTGTCAGCAGCCAGCACTATGGCACAGGACAAACCCTATGTGTCACACAGCTCATGCCATATTAGATATTTTGTATGCAGTTTTAAAGGCAATGATCTGAACTGTCAACTTAGATTGTACAATTTGATCCCATTAGATTTCTTCTTGTAGGGTTTCCTTAAGTCGCAGGTATATGCTAATAAACGACAAGCCAAGGCTTTCAAGGCCAACATAACCCCTGCCTTTGATTAAATTCTGCCTGACTTATGCTATAGAGCAATGAAAATTATTACATTTCGAATGCGCTCCACTCACAGAAACGTGGAGGTCATTTGTGCGACATTATATTCCACACCTCACAGCATCAGTAGGTTTTTCAAACGATTAAAAACACACACTTTGATTTATTTAAATTTGAAGATACGGTGTTCAGATATGCACCTTTATGGAGCTTAATATTTCATATAAAGTTTCAATTAATAATTGCGCAATAAATACGCAAATTGTTATAATATTGAGTGAAACTTAAAATGCAGCACTGGCATAAGTGTGTTTAGTGAGGATATTGCAATTAACCGAACACTTTCTGTTGATATTTGACAACTCAAATGTCAACAACGACAAATAAAAAATGGCAACCAATGTTGTTGAAACAACCAGCTGTCAAATGAATATTGAATAAGCAGCTGAACTACATATATTATTATGCCTGAACACTTAAAATATTATGCTCAATTAGCCGAATATTAACTCAATGAAAGTGCATATCTGAACATAGTATTACAGGTTATTTAGATAAACGTTACTACTGTTCTTATATTTCTTTTCACCTTTATGGTCAACTTTTTATGATAATTTGTTGCAGATTTAGAGCACTAAGCGCTTAGATTGCTTTCGCTCAAGTATCATTTGTAAGAATACATATATTCTCTCCATTCTCTTTGTCTTTAACTTAACAATTATGAATATTTAGAGATTTTAGACCATTAGGAGGAGTTATTAAACTTTTTTCATACGAGCTGATCACCACATTCTACATGTTATTTATGAATTAAAAAAAAAAAATTAAAACTCTTCCATTTATTTCAGCTCTAATTACAACGAAATCTTGGTTAACATGCAGCATAAAATTAAAAATGTTAATACAAGCACGTACATATACACGTATATTATAAAGAGTAGTAAGTAAGTAAGTAAGTATATCTCAGTACATTTGGTATAACATAGTAGAATACCATGTTACATTTCATCATGTTATCAATAAATTTAAATTGACATTTCACACTCGATATGTCACACGATACTTCTGTCAAATATTGCCAAAACATGAACGATTGTAGAGAGAAAAACATGAAAATCAACTTGAACAACACAAGAGAGAAACTCTAAATAAGTCGCCAAAAGCGATAGGAAGGCACAAACAACACTTCATACAATAATAATAATACGATAAACATACATTTATACGTATGTATATTCATACAAACGTATGCATACACTCAAGTACTATAACGATCGTTTCAGTTTGTCTTTAAGTCCGTTCGTTTGTCGTCTGTTCACATGTCTGGTCTTTCATTCATACACTTTCAAGGCAGGCAGTCAAATAAGAAATGAAATCTTTATGGTAGACGCGTTAACATACAGGTTCATGTAATCTTTTTGTAGACAACAACAACAACAGCAACAACAATACCAATAACAATGGTAACCGTAACAGTCTGTATGCATTATCAGAATAAAAAGGACATTAAAAACTCTTAAAAATACAAAAATATTGAACAAATCCAACATCAACAACATATTCTTGATTTCTTCAATTTCAACATACAACAACACCGAGAAGCAGATAAGACAACGACGACTGGAAAAAAAACTGAAAATAAAAAAAAAATGAATTCGGATCACTGAAAATGAGCTAAAATACCCCCGATCTTATTGAAGGTAAAAAATCAAGAAGATGTCCAAGAGTTTGATTTTATTTAAAACGGTTTTTCTTTTTTCTCTTTCTCTCTCTCTCTCTCTTTCTCTTTCTCTCCGGCATAAAGACAGATTAAACAAACTGACATACTTGCATAGAATTTACATTAAAACAACGATTACAAGCAAACATATTGACAATCAAAACAGTGCACATTACAGTTGTGGGTGCGTATATAGTAATCCTGAAATACTTGGGCCTAATAAGCACACTCATGGAGCTAAAATCAAACGGGGATGTTTTGTATTTCAATTTGAACCAAGATTTGAGATAAAACTTACTTTCTTACTTACTTAATTGGCCATTAACAACTCGCTTCTTGCGCGCCTACGCCAGTTGGTGACACCAATCGATGACAGGGCTTCCTCGATTTGGTCCTTCCAACGCATACAAGGTCGTCGTCTTCGCCGACTTTCGCAAATACCCGCAACAAATACCCGTCTCGCCGGAGCATCCTCTTTCATTCGAACGACATGGCCGAGCCAGTGCAGCCGCTGGATATTAATACGCTGCACGACGTCTATGTCGTTGAGGAGCTCATACAGCTCACTGTTTGATCGAATGCTGAAATCATCGCCAACTCATACTGGACCGAAGATCTTACGTAGGACTTTTCTCTTGAATACTTTCAAGGCTGCTGCATCAGTGCTTAATAGGGTCTATGCTTCTGCGCCATAAAGAAGCACGGGTAGGATGAGCGTCTTGTAGAGTATTAGTTTTGTCGTATGAGAGAGGTCTCTGCTACTCAAAATTGCCTATTGAGACCATAGTAGCACCTATTGGCAAGAGTGAGCCTGCGCTTGATATCCAGGCTGATATCATTTTTGGTGGTAATGGCGTAGCCAAGGTAAATAAATACCTTGACTGTATCAGAAGTATAGTTATCGGCCGCAATCTGAGAATCAATAAGCCGCACGTCTCTACTTGTCGATAACATATACTTTGTTTTGCTCTCATTTGCTGCCAGACCCATCTTAGTAGACTCCCGTTCAATAGCACTAAAGGCAGATTAAAGCGCATTTGAAATGTGAAATATTTTATAACTCTGGCACATCAATCAGTCTGAATTGAATGACAGATGGCATGGAATATTTTGACTTTGAGAACGATAATGGGCTTTTTGTATATCCGCATGCACTTGCGACATAAAAACGCCCACGAGATAATTTCTAACAGGGGCGGGATCAAGATTTCAAATCTATCGTGCAGAATTTGTAATGTCGCGTGAGTTGTGGTTCACGTAGCGGCGTCCTGTTAAAACCACATAGTCCAGATCGTCGAATTCTGCTCAAAAGAAGTTGTTATTCGTCGAACTAAGGTGATCACCGTTGACATTCTTAAAGGAAGGAGACCAAGTAATTTTTTAAGGATGTATTTAACGCTCTTGGATCTCATGTAGATTAGCATACCAAATTCGACAATTTTGTTTGAAAATTGGGGCCTGTAAGCAACTGCTACAGACACCATTCAGCGGATAAGCATCGTTGTCCATGTTTGTCCATGTCTAATGGGTCAATAGAGTTCGATACTCTACTGTAGGCAACTGCTTGAGACCCCATTCAGTGGATACACGTCGTTGTCCATGTTTATCCATGTTTAAAGGGTCAATTGAGTTCGATACTTTTCTATCTTACTGAGCATCTCTTATATGCGATCAAGGAAACTCAAAATAGATCTCATGAGACTTGCATTCTATTTTAGAAGGCAGATCAGAAATTGCTAACGATTTTTTTTCTTAGTTATTATTACAGACTGAAAGAAGTCGCCGTAGTCTAGTAGGTAGCGTGCTGGCTTATTAGACGTAAAGCCAGGGTTCAAACCACAGGCCAGACATCAAACAAAATACAAAAAATATTTCCTCGTTGACTTCCTTTCAGCAGATTTCAGGCAAAAACTCTGAGAGTAAATAAAAAATTGCCATGAAAAGTTTCTCTAAAATCTGTCGTTTGGAGTCGACTTTAAACTGTAGGTCCCGCCACTCATGTATCAAATTAACACACACAACATGAGTGGTGTTGAGAACCTCGGCCGTAATCCTGATTGAAGGGTTGTAATGGCCAATTATGTATGCATGTATGTATTATTGCACACTGAGAGCGGTTTACACGGTTTGCATGTAAAAAATCTGCGCAACGTATATTGTTCGAGTCTGGAGTCCTTAACAAATTTTGTTGGATGTGTAGAGAGACAACTTAATAAACTTACCTAATTGGTTAATTGCAACCTTTTAGTAAGGACTTGAACATCGCTTCTCACAACATACATGTTGTGTGTTTCAATTATATCCACGAGGCCAGCAATTTAGTAAAGACTTCGAACAACGGATTTGAAAAACTTTTCGTGGAAATTTTATTTACGTTCCAAGTTTTTCTTACGCAGAAGCAATTCGCGGACTTCGATGTGCTATTTATCAGGCTTCAAATGTAAATACATGCTATAGAAGAATGTATATCTTTTTGAATATAATGTATGGAGTATGTTTGAACATCATTATAATCATGTAAATGCGTACATTTAAGAAATATTTAAAAAGAAAAATTTCATTTGATCATCATCATTTCAGTCAAATAAGTGTTTAACAGTGGGGGCAGAATGTTTACGTATACAGCAACTAAAAATATTATAAAAATATTGCCACCACAAACAAACCTGTGCAACCGGCCAAGGCTCTCACATCACTCTAAGATTAATAATTTAATACCTGACTAACAGAATCGGCATTTTAATGTCGACTCCAAACGACAGATTTTAGAAACTTTGTCTCAGAGCTTGCAGAAAGACTCATTACCAATTACACTATGCCAACCGCCAATATCTTTCCAAATATGTGCCACATATTGTATAACAATACATTTCTTCTACCCTGTCCCTAATAAAGGGTATGTGTGTTACTTTGTCGAATTGAGCGAAGTCAACATTAAAAATCTTTGTTGCCTTCTAAAGTCTCAATAAATTCATGAATATTACCTTTAGCTTCTCAAGTTACAAAGCAAATAACTTTTTTATGTTTGCAACATGGTAATAAATGTCATGCAACACATCATAATTTCTCCCACTGTGCCTCAGAACAATTTTATTCAGTTGCATTCATGCTGCTAAGAAAACAAACCAGTTATAGTCGATGTAGTTAAACTGTGTGATAACCCTACTTTACAAGGTACTTTTTCAACATATTCTATTAATTTTTCGTCATCCTTGAAGCAGATTTCTATTCTTAAAATATTTTACAAATCTTAAATACAAGTTCCGGGTCCTGGGACACAATGATATCCCGGGCAACTGCAAAGCGGATGAACTGGTCAAACCATCGAACTCTCCGACGATATCTCTGGATATTGGGGTCCCTTTGGGGATCTGCAAGTTTATAATTGTCAACGAGATCATGTACTCTGTAACCCCATGTGAGCAGCTTCGGATAAGTGCAGAATGGCGCGCATGATCTCGCCGAGGCTGGATGGAGGGCGCACTGCAAGGCTGCCTAAACTCCAAAGAGGCGTGCTCAGTACGGTCATTGTAGTCGTGACGGGGCATTGCATTATTGGTATCCACGCGAAGCGCATTGTTCTGGGACACCTCGCAAATGACTTCTGCAGAAGCTGCAGGGACGAGGAGGAGGAAGAGACAGTTCTTCATCTACTGGGAACATGCCCGGCACTATGTTTAAGGAGAAAGAGACATCTTGGTGCCTACCATATCGATGATCTGGGTGATTTGTCGAACATTGATGTCAGCAGTTTGAGTCGCTTCATTGGAAGATCAGAGTTGTTCCAGGACTAGGATAGGATAGTGGACATGAACTGTGGTATCACAATGGGTCCCCTGGGGACTAAGTGCATCCAGCGGACTCCTGGGGGAACGTCCACTTCGGACAGCAAACTTCTGAAATTGTTAATTCTTATAGAAGTAAAATAACATGACTCATGCCCAGGGTTGTTCACCTTTTGTATCAGGTTTTCCTTTTTCCAATGGATGCTATTTAAGGCTACAATTTCTATTAAAGATCTGAAATTACTCTTGTTAAGTTTAACTATCTTGTGGAAAGTGAATGATACTCAATACGGCTACAAGATATTAAAAAAAAAGAGAAAGGTTCGGTACAAATGACTCCCTATGTTATGAAGGAGTTATTCGGTACGTTCTAGATTGATATCTGAAGTCTGCGTTATTTTTGTATAAAATTATTCCATACTCAGTAAACAACGTTGCTCTATGTATACTTGCTCCAGACAGAGTTATGGAAAGTGACCCGATTATTAAATCAAAAAAGTGTTTGCAATTAGTCGTTAGCATATACACATTCCTTAGAAAGTTTCAATCAAAAGTAAGACCTCGCAAATCGCAAAAGTATAGGTATGATGGTATAGCACCTTCCAACAGTTATTTCTGAACTTTGACAGTTGATAGCGGCTATCTTGTTAAAGTTACGTCTTTTAAATTAGTTGGCATTTATCCAGTTTATGTCGGCAAATCACCATCGACAACCAGAGATGTCGATTGGTACTTGAAGAATCAAAATTGTCAGATTTGGGACGATATCAATACACATGAGATCCATGAGCGTTCAAAGCATCTCGAAAAAGTCAATGTTTCGTGTGGATTTTAGACTGGCGACTTCTTTGGTGCCTATTTCTTTGAGAACGACGTTGACCATGACATCATTGTCAGCAGCGAGCACTGTAGACCAATGATTTCCAACATCTTTTTGCCTCAATTGGATGATGTGTATACTAACGATATCCGGTTTAAACAAAACGGCTTGCCATGTAGCGCAAGCCACATTGGATATGAAGGTATTGGTTATCTCACATAAACTGGCCACTGAGACTGAATTTTACCTGTGGCCGCAGGTGTATGCGAATACGTCACAAACCACGTCAGTCCTAAAAGCCGAAATTATTCTCGTCACCGCTCATATTCAGCCAGAGGCATTGAAATCTCAGAGAAGCCGCGGTGGATATTTTAACGATGTTATTCTACCCAGAATGGAATCAATAGGTCTTTGAAGCGATTAAAATTTCGATTATTCGAATGGAAAAATTCATTCATTTAATCTGTTAGCATAACCCTTCAAATACGAAAGTTTTGCTTGTTATCGTAGTCATTTAACTTGAAAGGAGTTCCAACCTTAAACAAGACCAGTTTAATATGAGCTCAATCAGCAAAAATGTGACCCAAGCTTTTACGGTTTGAATTCAATTCCAGTACGAGCTGTATTTTATAGGCACGTAAGCTGAGATCGTTACGTAATATTGTCCGCATAGTCGTAGGACAAAGAACAACAAGTTTAGAACGTCGACAAATCGACATTTCGGCAACTTCTTCATGATTTCACGATACATGAGCAATAGTCTCTCTGATATGCAGAGGATCGAGAAGAGAAAAATAATTGCGAAGATAATAATGAAATGCACGAATTGTTTGCTTATTGTGCCGATAATACATACATAATTGTCAGGATTAAGACCTAGTTTGTCATACCACAACAGTGGTTAATTTTATACATAAATGGCGGGACCTACAGTTTAAAGTCGAATCCGAACGAAAAATATTTGATAAACTTTTCATGGCAATTTTATTTACTCTCAGAGTTTTCGCCAGAAATCTGTTGGAATTGTCTAACCTGAGGTTTGAAGCGACATCTCTCGTCTAATAAGCCAAAACACTATCTATGAAACTACAGCGACTTCAGCAGACTACAACTCATCGAAATAAAATAAATAAATAAAATAAATTTGCATCGTGAGATGAGCGTGTACTCTTACAAAATTTAGCTTCTTAGAAAATGGTGACTAAATGGGAAGGAAACTGTCCCGGAAACTGTAACTCGTCTTCCGCAATGTGGCCCATTCTTGAATGAATGGGTACGAGAACAAATGCAAAATTATTGAATTGTTTTGTTGGGACGATACCAATCTACACGAGATCCAAGAGTATCTAATCCATTTCGAAAAAGTCAATGTTTAGAGTTGATTTTTGCGCGTTGACGCTATCAGAACATATATCTTTGGGGACGATGTAAGCCAGGCAAAGACTGTCGACAGTGAACACGAAAGGTGGATCCTTACACACTTCTTTGGCTTGAATGAATTTACCTGGACATGTGGTTTTAACGGTAAAGCGCTACATGCCACACAGCTTACGCTATATTGAATATTGTGCACGAGCGATTTAAAGGCAGACAGAGAGGATGTAAAAAGGACACCGAGGTCCTGGGATTTTACCCCGTTAAACTTTTTCTTGTGTAAACCATACCAATACGAGTATTAGACATGCCATCGATTACGTTGACCGTAAATTGAACGAATTGCTGTAAGAACTTAGGGAACAGAATTAGGTTTTTCAAAGTAAATTTCCTTAATATGCAGGCTCATGTTGAGGCAGATTGTCTTTGAGTCACATGACTTGAACATTTAATTTTTGTTATAATAATTTACTTTGTTTGTAGTGAATAGCGGCAATATCAGACACAAGGTAAAGATAAATACCAAAAATTGTCTGTAAAAATAAAATTTTTACGGAAATTTAGCAAAAAAAAAATTTTAATTTATTATCATGTCAGGTCAGATGTAGAAAACAAGTGGCATAAATGAGCTTTTGTGTGATTAATTCATGTGACTTTGAGTTTTTTTTTCAATATTTTACTTTGTTGCAAATGAAAGCACAACCATAATATATCTGTCTGTAGTTGTGTAGGGTGTACAAGAAGAAAAAAAAAAGAGAAAAGAAACACACTTGAAGGAAATTAAAAGAAAATAAAAACTGTCCAGATAAAGTTCACATTAAGAATCTCATTTTACAAAATGTAAACATGTTGTATTTAAAAGTGCAAAAAAATAAAAATAATCACACACTTATTACCACAAATGGCATGAATTCCCCTCTAAGAGACCAAGTTAATGAAACCAAAAAAAAAATGTTTTGTTTTTTTCTGTTTTTTAATGATCAAAATCCAGCAAAAAAAAGTGAAAGAAACGATCAGCATAAGAATATATCAACACCACCACCACCACAATACTTCATCAATAGATTCCGCTTGGCAAGCAGCAGCAGAATGAGAGTTAATATCGCCTCTCTTTGTGAGGATGTGCTGGTCATATCTTTTAATAGTGTGGCAGGGATTCTGTTATCAGTGCGTGTCTTGCAGCAAAGGTGTTGCCAACTGATTTAATGTGTATTTGGTTTTGTATGAACGAATACAGGGCGCTGCAGATCGATGGTTTTTGTTCGTTTGTTGCAAGTTCTTCTTGTTGCGGTTACTTTAATGACTGGCATTTTATGTAGTTATTAATAAAATGCTGTTAAAGTAGCTGCCTTCAATAAATCCAATCGAATTTGAATTGAATTGTTTTTGTACGATTTGTTGTATTCAGTATGTCATAAAATCACTCGAACATGTATTGAAAACTTAGTTGCAAAGAGGACATCACATGGACATAAACTTTAACAGACTAAATGGAATGGAGGCAGCAGCAGCAGCAGCAGCAACATTAAATGTCAACAGCACTTGTGGCCGGGCATTGTGTACGTATGCCTGTCCGTGCCATCGTTTGTTCTGATTTTAAAGAACAGAAGAAGTTTGCTGTAGTTGTTGTTGTTGCTGTTGTTGTGATTAAACTTGAAGTGTTGGCAATCAAATTGACATGAAATATGAGTATCACCTTATTTGGATACATATTTATATACCGCTCTACCATATATTTTCCCGACTAATTAAATTGACGTCATAAATAATGAAGATTCATATGAAAATCAGAAGAAAAACAACAAATTGCCAATATTTATGGAATTATTTTTTTGTTATTATCTGTGAATAATAAAAAGTAAATTAATTTTAAAACAAGTATTAAAAAATTATTATATGATCAGTAAAGACGGCTTATTAAATGGCCCATACAGTTATTTTTGTTTAAAGCTGGCTTAAAGGGAATTTTTTGTTATATATGTATGTGTAGTACAGAAAATATGGTTCACTTTTAAAATAATTTGAGTCATCAATAATGCTAAAGGGGCTGTCATGAAGGGCTTTTTATATTTAAATTTAAATTAGGAAATGTGTATGCGATCATTGGTATTTTATTTATAATTTTTTATTCATTTAAAAGTCCTATTTTGTTGTGTGGAATGAAGCATCTTTCAAATGTCTACCATGGCTGCTCTGGCTAGAGCGCATTGGAAATGTACAATCCTCAAAGACTGTGACGCATAAATTGGGCTAAATTTTCGCCGACGGCATGAGTTATATTAGTTTTAAGGACCGCCATGCCATTAATGCCCGAATTACTTTTTTTTTCTAGCGGTTACCGTTTTGTTTTTTACACTCAATTTCCTCTCAGAGCATAAAAACTAAGGTAACCTCTGCTGGCAACTTAAGTTGCCGCTGGGCACTAATGGCTTAATGGCTCTTTCACATACACTTAGAAAAACGCACCAGAAAAAGTCTAACGGGATACAATCGTAAGGCGTTGGTGTTTTGTTCACATCTTCTTTACGTTATATGACCATGGCCTCTTTCTCGTGCAGACTACTCGATGTATCGTACGCTGTATGGCACGTAGCACTTTTCAATTGCAACCATTTGTAGTTGATGTCCAGATCATTCTACTGAATGCCATACTTGCCGTTATGGCCTGGCTAACGTCGTACTCAAAGAATTATGTACTGATGACGCCGTTGCCTCATTAATCCATAATAAACTTTGACTTTGAAGTCGCCGTGGTCTAGTAGGTACTGTGTTTGCTTGTTAGACGTGAGGCCTCGGCTCGAACGCCAGGTCAGGCATCTCCATTAAAACAAAATATTAAAAAATATTTCTTCGGCAACTTACGCTCAACAGATTTTTGGCAAAAACTCTGAAAGAAAATATAATTGTCATGAAATTTTTTTCAAAAATCTGTCCTTCGGAGTCGATTTTAAGCTGTAAGCCCCACAACAATTATGTACAAAAATTAACGCTCACAACATACGTGGTGTGAGAAACTAAGTCGTAATCCTGACCTGAAGGGTTGTAATGATCAAATATGTATGTATGTAACCATTAACTTTTTCAGAATGAATTGAACACTCCCGGATTTCATGTGGATTGGCATTTTTTTTTGTTCGCGTACCTACTCATACAGAAGTGTGGTGTGAGAAACTAGGACGTTGTACAATGGGTCAATTATACCTCCGTGTACTGTTTTTGTCTTAATTGACAAGTACACGTCCTCTACCCTAACCTAACCTTCTCACATTTTGCAATGGTAGAGACCCATGTCACGATGCAAATTTCGATAAGCTGTGGTCTCTTGAAGTCGCTGTAGTTTATTAGGTAGTGTGTTTGCTTATTAGACGTGAAGCCACGGTTCAACCCCTGGCTTAGACATCTCGAACAAAACATATTATGGAAAAATATTTCTTCGGAGTCAATTTTAAACAATAAAATTATCACACACAACATAAGTAGTGTAGGAAGTTAGGTCGTAATTCAGACTGAAGGGTTGTAATGGCCAATTTTGGATGTAAGTATGTATGTGTGGCCTGTGAAGGAGCGAGTGTCTCACATTCTACTGCACACTTTCACGAACACCAACAATATTTTCGGAAAATTTTGCGTTTCATCAAGGTACGGGTATTGGTTGATCGCTAACCGTACCAATAGACTTGAATATATCAACCATATTGTGAATAGTCCTTGCGGAAGAACGATTATGGAAGTTACATTTCCTGAATAGAATGTCCATTTTGATACAACAATTTCATTAATTGTAGGGGTTGTTGACTGCTATATCCATCCATGATTGTTAGGCAAAACAGACTGAGTAAATGACAATTAATTATACAGATGTGGCTTCAATGAGATGGCCGGAAATGCCTGTTGCCAGAGAGAAATAATCTGACGCATTTGTGAATTAAAAGTTTGGTGTTTTATAAACCTGCCTTAACCCTGGGCGGTTACTCTTCATTTTTGTACATTAAGGTTACTCTTCGCTGAATCGACGAACACTTTAATCCTAATTGGTTACTGTTCGTCGAATCGACGAAGCTCATTTACTCTTTATCATATAATTCTTTTATGTTTGACCAAATTTCGCTCTTTTTTTAAACAATGTTGTTTGATAACGAAAGCTTGTAGTGAGTAAACGTACTCTGGCCACCCTTTCTTTAATCCTGGATTGTCAATTTTGTACAGTAAAGTTACTCTTCGTTGAATCGTAGAATAAAAATTTTTTTTTCGTCTGCTGACTGCAAGCTTTCATTATCAACTAACGTTGTTGAAAAAAGAACGAAATTTGGTAAAAAAAAATAAAAGGATTATTTGATAAAGAGTAAATGAGCTTCGCCGATTCGATGAACAGTTACCGTCCAGGGTTAAATCTCTCTTAATTATAGATTAGTAAGAGATTGAATAAATGCGCAGGACAGATGATAGAATCATATCTACGTGCGTCATGAACGAGTAGGTTTAAACTTCTTATGATAGTAAAACTTTCTCTGCAGGGTTTAGTATTCTAAGAAACAAGGCATTCAGAGCGACCTTTAAGCACGTATACGACTCAGAATTGAAAATTTTAATGATATCTAACACACACTTACATACACACATAATTGGTCATAACAACCCTTTAGTCAGGATTACGACCTAGTTCCTCACACCACTTATGTTGTGTGCGTTAATTTTTATACAAGTCGACTCCGAGAGACAGATTTTTGAGAAACTTTTCATGGAAATTTTATTTACTCTCAGAGTTTTTGCCAGAAATCTGCTGAGAGGAAGTCAGCGAAGCAATATTTTTTTTTATATTTCGTTCAGTTGGAATGCCTAACCTGGGGTTTGAACCGAGGCCTCTCGTCTAATAAGCCAACATACTACTTACTAGACCATGGCGACTTTACACACACACTTTAATTCATTTAAGTACAAAATTAAAGGCAAGAATTGCTCAAGAAAGGGTCATATAGTTTTGACCTAGTTAAGCTTAGGTTTCACAAATTAGTCAACATCTTTAAGTTGACCCAAACTAATAGGAAATGTTGAGTAAAATTTAGTAACAATTGATACCAAATACTGTGTATTAGGAATTCAGTGGCCTAAGTACTTCGTTAGTATGATTGTATTCACATAAACTGGATTCTTCTACAAAACTAAGGCATCATCATAGACGCATGCATTCCTAAACATATCAGCTACGAGTATAATAAAATCATTAGAAATGCAACACAACCATTTTGAATGATACTTTGAACGACAGCAACTTTATTAAAATTTTTTTGTGTTCAACTTGTTAAAAACTCATAAAAATTGTGATTTCTGTTCATTTGTTTTATTGTATAACATGTCCGTTTGTGTCGGACGATGTCAACAAACAATCACGTAAAATTTTTACAACAATTTCATCGTTCTTCTAATTTCTTTCTCTTGAACCCAAACCATTAACGAAAACTGTAACTGGAACTGGAAAATTGTATTTTTAATTACAATAATCATGTTCTATTTAACAATGAAAAAAGAAAAAAAATTAAAGAAAAGAAAAGAAAGGAAAACATCGGCAATTTCAAAAATAAAAAAGAAAACAAGACAACATACATAGTAACGATGCTACCAATCAATTAAAATGTTGCCGATGAATATAAATTAACAACTTTGCTAATGAGATCCAATTTGAATTTGATTAGATTTAAAGAGCGCATGCGAGGGCCTAAGCGAAATTGTGTTAACAAAATAAAATTCAAAATTTTTCTCAATTAATATATAATGTTAAGGAGGCTAGGGCAATGCTGTGGGCACAACAAGCTATTCGGACCACATAAGCCACTACAACAGCTTTCCCTGCATTCACTTTCAGCAAAGAAGTGAAGTCAAAGTGTGAAACACTAAGACAGAATCAATTTCTTTAATGCCTATAAAGAATAGGAGTTTCTTTAAAGCATCTCCATCAGACACAATTTGAGTTCCGTTAATAAGTTTTCTTCAGCGAGGCAGGAAATTCCTCTTCTGTAACAGGTCGTGGACTGCTACTGTATTTACTTGCTTATTGAATTTCACTCTTGTCCAGAAGCTGCCTGACCTCCCAATTATGTCAGTTGTTGATAGATTATTTGAAGGTAAATCTAGTTACCTCCGAAATAGTACCGGATGAAATGGGGCAAATAGCGTGTCAATATTGGCGACCGCACAACCAAAGGTAGTACTTATATACAACAATTTTTAAAAAATCCTTCACGAAGTCGCCGTGTTTAGTTTCCAGTGGCTTATACGGTGTTCAGATATGCACCTTTATTGCGTACATCGCAATAAATGCCATTATTGAGCTTAATATTTCATATAAAGTTTCAAACAATTATTTCGCAATAAATACGCAAATTGTTATAATATTGAGTGAAACTTAAAATGCAACACTGTCATAAGTGTGTCATAAATGTCAGCAGCGACAAACAAAAAAAAAAACACAAAACAACAAAACAAAAAATCAAAATAAAAACAATGTTGTTGAAACAACCAGCTGTCAAATGAATATTGAATAAGCAGCTGAATTGCGTATATTATTATGCCTGAACACTTAAAATATTGTTCTCAATAAACCGTATATTAACTCAATAAAAGTGAACATAGCATTATGAGACGAAAGACTATGGTTCAAACACCAGCACAGATATCTCGAACAAAATGAAGTATGAAAATAAATTCGTTTAGACGCCTTCCACACATATGTACATAATCGGTCATTACAACCCTTCAGTTAGGATTACGACCTAGCTTCTCACACCACTTATGCTGTGTGTGTTAATTTTATACGTGAATGCCGGGACCTACCAGTTTAAAGTCGATTCCGGACGACAGATTTTTGAAAAACATTTCATAGCAATTTTGTATTTACTGTCAGAGTTTGTGCCAGAAATCTGCTGAGATTATGTCGCCGAAGAAATGTCTTTTTAGTTTTGCTGGAGATGTCTGACCTGGGTTTTGAACCGTGGCCCCACGTCTACTAGACTACGGCGCCTTCCTCTGACAGTAAATAAAAACTGCCATGAAAAGTTTCTCAAATCTTTCGTTTGGAATCAATGTTTAAACGTACCAGCAACCGCTTATGGAATAAATTAACACACACTACATAGGTGTTGTGAGAAGATGGGTTGTAGCGCTGTAATCTTTAAAAAGAAAATGACAAAGTTAACTCTTATTTCATAATATAAATATTTCATTCCATTTTTCTGTGCTTCCTTCAAGTATCAAAAACCAGACTGACATTAAACGGTCCCTCAGTGATAGTTCGTTCCATTACGACTGGATTTTATAAGAAGTGAACAATTTTACTTATTTTGTTAGCCAAATAATAACTGAGGGCGGCATCAAAGATCACACCGATGCAGGATATCACCTAGCAAAAGCAATTTTTACCTCAACGTACATACATAGAACAGCTTGTAGCAGCTGAGGATACACGAAAAACTCAGGCTTTTATAAATCACTGGTTGAGACTATATGGTGGGCCAAACTATACAGGAGGAGTAAGTAACTCAGAGGCTAAGTTGGTGGCAATAAAGTTTATTGCACTTAAAACTTGACCCAACCTGGACTATGGAGATGCTGCAACTCTGGGAAGACATAGACATTTCCGAGTGGATTATATGGTTCCTTATAACATTTGGCATAGAACATTCGATTTTAGAACTCCAACTAGGGACTTCTGGTTTTAAACTACTTACGTTAATAACGGGACCAATAAGGTCTATGCCACATGCTTGGCAGCGTGGACCGTTGTGTGTTTCTCAGCTGTTCTGAAATTAAATCTCTTATATCCTGCCTGACTATTTCAGTGTTTTCCAGGCAGTGGTTATGGTGATTTTAAAAGCGGTGCCATTATTGTTGGATGCTCGCTGAAAAGCTTTTGATTCATTCGAACATACTCTGTTCTTTTCCATAAATGTAGAGAATTTCTCAGGGAAATTTCGGATCATTAAAATATAACACTTGTTTTTTTGGGTTCCGAAAGACAGGGATCTCATTAGAAATTGCATCGCTGACGAAATGGCCAAGGCCGATACGAAGTTTGCAATCTCCGACCTATTACAGACTATAGATATGCCGATTGCCCCACTTGTATTGGAATTACATACATAACATAATTGATCACTACAATCCTTCAGTCAATATTACGACCTAGCTTCTTACACCACTTAAGTTATGTGTGTTAATTTTATACATGAGTGGCGGGACCTACAGTTTAAAGTCGATTCCGAACGACAGGTTTTTGAAAAATTTTTCATGGCAATTTTATTTACTCGCAGAGTTTTTGCCAGAAATCTGCTGAGAGAAAGTCGCCGAAGAGGTATTTTTTTCGTATTTCTTCTTGTTGGAGATGTCTGACTCAATCTCGTTGACAGCTAGAGTGAACGTGCAATATATCTACATTTTAATGGACGCGTGTGGATAAGAAGTGGACCGACCCAATTACATCCATAAATCACATGGCTATCCATTCCACAATAGCGATTCTCACGTGCCCCTGTCTATTTGGGAGGCATACCGAAAGACTTTGCATTTTGGTAAATGACTTCTGCAGGAGCTGTGGGTTTAACGTTCTTGTCAGTGCTCTATTATACATACATACATACATAATTGGCCATTACAACCCTTCAGTCAGGATTACGGCCTAGCTTCTCACAACGCTCATGTTGTGTGTGTTAATTTTATACATGAGTGGTGTGAGCTACAGTTTAAAGTCGATTCCGAACAACAGATTTTTGAGAGGAAATCGTCGAAGAAGTATTTTTTTTCGTATTTCTTTTTGTTGGAGATGTCTGACCTGCTCGATTTACAATATCTTTAACAGCTACAGTGCAATATATCTATATTCTTATGGATACGTGTAGATAAGAACAGAATTTACTTACTCGTGTCCTAAAATCGCGTGCTCATATATTGCACAATAGCGATTCTCATGGGTAGGCATGCCAAACCAAAAGTCTTCGCATTTTTTTAAATGAGTTTTGTGAGAGCTGTGGATTTGACATACCTAATCGAGATCTCTAATATTTATAAAGATTGCTGCAATAAAAAAATTTATTGTATTTATTTATTAATTACAATACAATTTCAAATTATATTTTTTCAGTTATATAGGAGCGGACTAACTTGACCATATGCTACGTGTAGTGTCACAGACCAGAGCCTCTGGTAGGAATCGAACCCATGACTCTCACGCTAATAGTCTAGCACACTAACCACTAGACTACCAGGGCACCCAATAAAAATATTTATATTCGATTTTGGTTAGCGTCCTCTGGGAAATATTTGATCCGCAAGTTCAATATGGGTTGTGGTATTATTATGAAGCTGAATGTTGGACCTTGAACTAAGGACTGTCCGCATACCCTATCTAATCGATAAGAATTTTTCTTATTTCATGCAACTTTTAGTTCCACTCTCGTACATTTGCAGTGATCATAAGACAAGTAGTGTTTTAGATCGAATATTTTAAAATACAAAAACGAAGAGAACAAAATGACTTCATTTAAAAATAACGACCAAAAAACTGAATTTAACACTTGTAACTGTGTTTGAAGAAGAATACATACTAAAAACAAAACATTGTAATAAAAATGTTTAAGAAAACAGGAGATTAGACGGTAAAGAAAAAGTTTATAAAACATCCAAATATTTTCATTAGTTTTCATGTTCAACAGGCATTTCAAAATAACTTCTAATGATTTTTATGGCCAACGAACAATTTAAATGTTTTTTTCTTCGTTTGTTTTTTATTTTTTTATATCGTTTCTCGGTTTATTAGCAGAACGAATATTGGGAGTTGGTTAGTTGGCTGTCTTCTGTTTTCTTTCTTTCCTTTTTTTCTAACAAAACATCACAGAGTATTTAATTAATGATTATTGGTTCGATTGTTTAAGTTGAGAGAGAATCGTATGGTTTAACAGCATTTTATTGGAAAATATTTCTGTGCTGGAAAAGCTTTAAAATCTTATGTTTTTTTTTGTATTTTTGTATTTGATTTTATAACTTTATTAATTTATTGGTTATGTATTCATACATCGTTACAGAAGAAGAAGAAGAAGAAAATGAAAACTTTACAGGATTGTTTGAATATCATCTCATAAGCGGTGTTTATGATTTTTTCAAACATTTTTTTTGGTGACTCTTTGTATGGCTTTTTAGTTTTGTTACACTCAACATATGTATGTATTATGCCGCCTGATTATGACTGTGCTAATGGTGGCTGTTTAATTTCCTGCTGCTGTGTTGTGTTGTTTGGTTGTTGTATTCGTGGCCCTTGTCTTACTTTGCACATCATTTATGGCTGGTTCAAGTCATAAATTACTTAATTTTCTATAATAAAATACTTAAATACTTAATGTCAGTTGCATTCTTTCCTTTTCTTTTAACAATTTTCATTGTTTTCTACTCTTTTCTTTTCATTTTTTTTATTTTATATTCTCTGCGGTTTTTATTGTCAGTGAAGCCGTTTGTGATATTTTTACAAAATCATTAAATTTCTTGCTGTCCTGCAGTGAAATATCACACAATTATGCAAATGCATGTGTGATCATAAAATTGAATTTGTTTCTCTTCTTTTTTTCATATGATTTTAACTTATTATTGTTAAAATTATAAAAAAAAAGAAAAACACTAAAAATTTGTTATTAAAACTTATTAAATTTAATGCAATTCAGACACCGACATCTCTGTGTCGGTGGTCCATGTTGGATAAATTTTAAAAATGTCTGTAAACTTTTTGTTAAATAATTTTTGAATTTCTTTATTTTATTTGCATTTTTATTTTAAATTTAGCTTTCATTTAACATAATCCGCTGCTTACTTATTTTAACACTTATCCTCATGGCATGTCCATTATAAGAAGAAGTATACATAACACTCACGCAATGCTTTGGATAAGCCAGAGTCTTTGAACAACCACGAATGACCAAAGATCATAGCTGGTGAAAGTTCTTACACAATTTAACACATTCGCTACGAATTGTAACAATTGCTCCAATAGAACAAGAGATTCTGACTGCTGATGAATCAACAAAGAATGGAATAGTAGTTCCTGGTGTTAGTAATATACCGCCTGAAGTTTTTAAAGCTAACATTAGCTCAACTGAAGTCGCTGTAGTCTAATGGGTTGTAATGCTACAGTTCAAACCTTTGGCCAGAGATCTCCAACAAACCGAAATAATAAAAATATTTCTTCGGCAACTTCCTCTCAGCAGATTTCAGGCAAAAGTCTGAGCGTAAAATGACATTGCCATGAAAAGTTTTTCGAAAATATGTCCTGTAAGCCGCCCAATACTCAAATATAAAATTAACACAAACAACGTAAGTGGTGTGAGAAACTAGGTTGTAATCCTGGCTAGTTTCCAGTTACAATGACCAAAGGATTGTAATGACCAATTGTATATGTATGTATCCCCTTGATTGGCTAAAATATTAATATCACTATCTAAAGATATATTTATACAATGCCGCATAGCCCTCAGATCCAGCGACAAACAGACTGAACTTAGCCACAACTGGTTAATCCACAGGTTTGAAAATAAAGATTCTGAAGACAAAAATCTTATAATGCATATCAACACATACATATCATAATTGGTCATTACAATCCTTCATATAGGATGACGACCTACTTTCTTACGCCACCTATGTTGTGTGTGTAACATGAGTGGCAGGAGCTACAGTTTAAAGTCGACTCTGAACGACCGATTTTTTTGAAAAACTCAGAGTTTTTACCAGAAACTGCCGAGAGGAAATAAGAAATATTTTTCTGTATTTCATTTTGTTGGAGATGTCTGAGCTGGGGTTTGAACCACGCTCTCACATCTAATAAGGCAATACACCAACTACTAGACTACGGCGACTTATCAATACAATCTTCCTGAATTTATTTAGAATTGTTGCAAGCGATTGCGAGAATTGGAATGCTGATATTTGGAAAAGGGAAGTATTTGTGAACCAAATTCTTTGCAAGATCTTGTGTGTATTCGGGCCAAGAGCCATATCTAATCATAACAATACTTATCTACTAAAATAAGGATACGAAAATGATGTTAGATAGGCCATACCGTTAGAAGGCAAACTAATGAGATTAGCAATAGCAAGAGATGGGCGGAAATGAAGGCGTTAGCACAAAACAAGGATATATGCAAGAAGTTCGTTGATATCTGGTAGCGACCTTTATGTCTAGCAGGTAGAGTGTTGACTTATTAGACAGTCATTTCGAACAGAATGAAATAAAAAACGTAATATTTTGAACTACGGGTATGTATCTAAAAAGCCAACACAATAGCTACTAGACTACAGCTACTTCAAGTGTATAACACACTTGAATTGACAGCACCGTGCTAATGATTTTCTTACATGATCCTTTTACTACAAAAACTAAAGTTCACAGGGAATAATGCAGCAGTGACTTGTGCTGACAACATTGCCTTTCTCTTCATATTTATTGCAATTACTGGTTCTGGCAACTTCTAGAATTTATTGTTGATGTGTTATTGTAATTGTTTTTTATCATTCGTAGTATTTCAATTAAGTTTGGGTTTCGTAATTTTAACTACCTTAGCACTTTTTTTCTCTATTCCGTAGGCATACAAATTAAAGACCACGTACTGTTGGTGAAAAATTTACGTTGAGTTTAAAAAAGTGTTCGTATAAAAATTTAATAAAGTGCTATAAAGCTTGAGCTAACATAGAATATAAAATAATTTTTTCTAAATATTTATAATAGCTGCTGTCGACGTAGTCTAGTAGGTATTGTGTTGGCTTATTAGACGTGAAAGCCTCGGTTCAAACCCCAAGTCAGACGTCTTCAACTAAATGCAATACGAAAAAATATTTCTTTGGAGGCTGTCTCTCAGCAGATTTCTGGCAAGAACTCTGAAAGTAAATAAAAATTTGCCATGAAATGTTTCTCAAAAATATGTTGTTCAAAATCGACTTTAAACTGTAGGTTCCGCCACTCGTTTATAAAATTAAAACACACAACATAAGTGGTGTGTGACAGGTTCAAAAGCTTGGAATTGCTGTAGCATATCCATTTCGAGGAAACTGAATATAACCGTAAGTAAGATTATTAATGTTCAGATAAACTGGAGATTTGAGGAGATGAAAACTTTCTATTGCCCTTCGAATGAGATTTTCTGTGTTATCGGTGTATTCTATATGTGATACCTATTTTTAGATCGCCGAATAACGAACGAACAACTTAGTTCTTGATAGATCGGACTTATCCATCGATCTTTCGAAATCGGCTTGTCTCTGAACAGTAACCAAATTACAGTAAAAGAAAAATGTCTACATACACCGGTGTATGTAAATTTTACGTATTTGAACCTTTTTTAAAAATGCAAAGATTTTTCGAAAGGGGAAAGACTAGCCTGTTCAAACTTATATGTTATGAGTTTTGATGGGGTAAACTTGGAAAATAATATATTTTCTTATTTTTCAAGTTTGGCCATTCTTAATTGAAAAATGTAATTAAAAATATGAAATAAGTCAAGAAATTGACACTTCGTTTGATAAAATTAGACAAAACTAACCGTAGTTATTATTTAAGGAGTATAACAGTCACGTTATATTTTTTATATGTATGTCACCTTATCAAATCAACTTTTATCTCAAAAATTCTCAATATTTTTGATGGATCTGGATTGTTTACCTGAGAATTTGCTCTTTGCACGTTTGAACGACTACCAAAAGTAGTCTAATATTTCCGTTTTTCGCAAATATTTTTATTTTGCTTTGCGCAAACATTAGCCAACTTCCGGTTGTTGGTCCTACGGATACATTTTGTAATAAACACTTATGATCCGTCAAAAAAATTTTAAATTTTTAACTTAAAGTTCATTTGATGAGGCAGCATATATAAAAAATATGTTTCAGCTGTTATAGTCTTTAAATAATAACTGCGGTAATTTTTGTCCGATTTTATCAACCGAAGTGTCATTCTCTTCAAAATATAATGCACTTTAAGAATGTCACCACTTATTTTATATTTTTTAATTAAATTTTGCAACTAAGAATGGCCAAACTTGAAAAAATAAGAAAAAAAAATAATATCTTCCAAGTTTACCCCATCAAAACTCATAACATATAAGTTTGAATAAAATGTTTATGTATACCGTTTTAATCTCTCCCCTTTCCAAAAAAGTTTGGATTTTTAAAATAAGTTCAAACATATTTGGGTAATCAATAATTTTGTGTGAAAAGATCAAAAAATAAAACAGGTTTGGAGGGTTCGAGAAAAAGAAAGAATATATATTTGAGTTCTACTTAACTAACTGAACAACTTAGACTAGATAGTTACTCGGGTGTATTTAATTTTTTGTATTTTGTAGCATAGTGTAATTTTTGGCTTCAATTTTAATTTTAGAAAAGAGCTTTTAAAATTTTTTTTTCTTACATAATAAACTTCTTATTCATGATTTTTTTTATGCTGCATACTGTGCATATGATAAGAATGAATTTTTTTTATGGAAATGCCGAAATATCATTGAAATGTTTCATTTGAAGGAAAGGAAAAAAAATCATTTATTTTTGTTTTTGGTACCTTCTTTGCAATAGCTTGGCTAGTTATGCAGTTTAAAAGGTGTGTTAAAGGAGGCTTTAACACAAACCGTTATTTATTGTCATAAATAATAATCATACATTTAAACGTTTATTTAAAACGAATTCAAAAAGAGTAAATGAAAACAACAAAAAAACGTAAAAAAATCACAGTCAAAGCAAAAGTTTAAATAGGCGTTGTTTCTCTATTTAAAGCCGTCAAAAAATTATTACATTTCTGACGGCATAAATCACATAATTCATGCGTGTTGCCTGTTTAATATTTAATTGGCCTCCAGCTAAAATAATAATAACACAACACCATCAAACACACACAAACATATGTATATGATTACAGAATGTATATGTACACACTTACATACATACATACATACACTGTAAGTACATGGGATTGCAAAAAAAAGTTGAAATCACAGATTTTCGTAACTCTTTTGAAAATTTAACACACATTTAATGTGGTTGTTGTTGTTGTTGGTTAAACATTACAAAAAACAACAACAAAACAGAAAAACATAAAATTATTGCAAATCTATTTTACACTGCGTTTACACTAAACAACAAAATTGCAATTGTTCTGTAATGTTAAGCGCTGTAAGCCGTTCTTGTGGCAAAAGAAAATTTCATTGCCTGCGTGAATTAATTTCGATTTTATAGTTCATTTTAAGGTAAGACCCACCTTCACCTTAGACCATACGTGCCATGTACATACATACAACATGTACATACATATGTATAGTATAATGTATGGGCACTCACATGTTTTGCCATTTACGCGAAAATAGCAAATCATGGCAATTTTCCATTTAATGCCATTAAAACTCATTCCCATCGTAAATCTTTGTTCAGAGTATTCTTTTTTTCTTTCTGTTGTTTCTTTATTTGTTGCTGTTTTTCTTTTTTCTTTCTTCATTTCTATTGTTGTTGATTTTCCACAACAAATTTATGGCGAATTATAAATAACAAATTTCCTTTTATCATTTATTTTCCTGCCAAGATTTGTTTTTTGGGTTCTGGCATCAATCTTAGCACTTTAAGGAGTTTTTGTTTTTTTTTCTAATTTCCATCCTAAATTGATGCATAAATAAGTCGTGACATATTTGATGTCTGTTAAGGTGACCAGTCGCCGTAGTCTAGTAGGTAGTGTGTTCGCTTTTGTTAGACATAAGGCCACTGTTCGAACCCCAGGTCAGACATTAAATCGAAATTATGAAAAAAAATATTTCTTCGGTGACTTTCTTTCAGCAGATTTCTGGCAAAAACGCTGAGAGCAAATAAAATTGCCATGAAAAGTTTCTCAAAAATCTGTCGTTCGGAATCGACTTTAAATTGTAGGTCCCGCCACTCTTGTAGTATTAAAATTAACACACACAACATAAGTGGTGTGAGAAGCTAGGTCGTAATCCTGACTCAAGGGTTGTAATGAGCAATTATTTATGTAACGTGACCGTAATCATCACACAATTACTGGCTTCATTGGACTATGGTGGAACCAATCGTGGCTTTATAGTGCGCTGTGTGCAATGCAACGACCGACGAATGGGTAGAGTATGCAGCCAGTCAGGTTTCCTGATTACTAGTGCACAGTGTTCCACTTCAAACAAGGCATTAATTGTGATACTCAATTGGCTTGCCTCTGCCCTTCTGATATGATGGCAGTACGGACCAACCTGGCCTATGACCGTGCTGCTATTTTTGGAAGACTTAGACGCATTTGGATCGATTAAATGGTGTCTTATAATGAAACATTTCATTTTAGAGTTTCAATTAAGGGCTTATGGTCTATATCCGATAGTTTCAAGCAGAACCCTTGAGATTTATAACAATGGTTCAAATATGCGTGGCATGGTGAGTTGTGGTACATTTAATAAGAATTCTGATATTAAACTTTCTCATAAAGTGCCTGACCATTCCAATGTTTTCCAAGTACACATCGTTGCCATTTTGATAGCCGTACAATGATTGTTGGGTGCCAGGATCTTCCGTGAAAATCATTTGATTCACTCGGACAGCCAGGCAGCGATTAAGTCCTCAACAAAACCAGTATGTCTCAGGGAAATTTCAGGTTACTTAAAAGTAACCTTTATATTTGTACCGGGACATACAAATATCATTGAAAATTCAATTGCCGGTATAGAGCTCGCATTCACATGTTACAGGCCACAGGTTGACCAATTGCTCAGTCTGGATTACGACCTAGCTTCTGGCACCACTTATGTTCTGGGTGCTAATTTTATACATGAGTGGCGGGATTTACATTTTAAAGTCGACTCCGGAGTATAGGTTTTTGAGAAACTTTTCATGACAATTTTATTTGCTCTCAGAGTTTTTGCCAGAAATCTGCTGAGAGAAAGTCGTCCAAAAATATTTTTTCATATTTCGTTCCGTTGGAGACCCTACCTACTAGATTTGACATTATCCACTTATTTTACATGGAGTCTCAATCTCGTTAGCAGCTGGCAATATTGCTAGACTCTATTGGACATTTACATATGAATAAGATGAAGACTGACTCTCTTCTTTTCCTAAATCGGGTGGCCAACCATCGCCCAATAGTGATCCAGAAAAGCCATTATCTTTTTGGTAGGCATGCCGATGTCGCTGTAGTCTAATAGATAGTGTGTTGGCTTATTAGACGTGAGACCAGGATTCAAACCCTAGGTCATGTATCTCGATCAAACTGAAATATAAAAAAATATTTCTTCGGCGACTTTCTCTCAGCAGATTTCTGGCATTTCTGGAAACTCTGCGAGTAAACAAAATTGCCATGAAAAAGTTTTTCAAAAAAATTTGTCGTTCGTAATCGATTCTAAACTGTAAGTCCCTCCACTCATGTATAATATTACCACACACAAAATAAGTGATGTGAGAAGCTCTGTCGTAATCCTGATTGAGGGGTTGTAATGAGCAATTATGTTATGTATGTTAAATGACTTCTGTCTGGGAAGAAGGAATAGATTGCATTTTGCCTTATGTATCAGAACCCTGCTCTTGACATAAAAAGACGGTAATTTTTGTCCTCTCTCACTCAATCTTAACCGAGCTCTCTAATATAAAGATTACTGCTATAGGAAGATTTACTTTGGACTGGTGTTGGTTTCCTAGAGGAGACCTTTGATGTGCGGTTTGAATATTGATTGCGGTGTCACAATGGTCCTAAATATTGACCTAAGTAAGAAATCTTCTTTCATGTGGGAAGATATTAGAAATTAGGGGAGAAATTATTAATTTCACCACCAATACAGCTCATGCAACTTAATCTACTGTCTGTACAAAACATCAACGATTTGCAGTTTAATCCCGGTTCAAATTTGTTTTTTTGTTGTCTTATCTTTTTTTATTCTTATGGCCACTCTCCTGTAATAACAGCTAATTTTTATTACATGAAATCCATAAAAATCATTTACAAGCAACAAAAAAGTTCCAGCATAAAACAATACACACAACAAACACCATTAAAGAAACAAAAACATTATGATCGATCACTTACAACAAAAAAAAAAAAAAACTGATTGAAGTTACAACCCAACAAAATAAGGAGGCACACGTTAAAATCACTTAACATAAGTAAATTTGTTATTGTTGTTGTTGTTGTTTGTGTTTGTTGCTGCAATTGTTATTGCCAACAACAATTGCCATTCACCAATTCAATCAGCACCCTACAAGACACAATACAACATCAGAGCGTACTCAGAGTCATGTCTAGCGATTCGATTATTGAGCCAATGGTTGCCAATACATACACCAAAACGATATGAAAAACATGAAAAACGTTTTTCTTTGATTTCGTTTTTATAAGAAAAATTTTAAAATTTTTTTGATGAAAATAATTTGTTTTCCTTTAAAATGTGATCATTGTGCGGATCATAATCAAGTTTAAAATTAAAATTATTGCAACCAGGAAAAAAACAACAACAACAACAAGAATAAGTTAAATAAATTGTTTTTCTTTGCGCGTCATTTTTAGCCGCCGGCCATAACATTTTAAAGTAACACACACGACAATGCACAACAAATAATTCTGAAAATCACTTTTCCGTTTCATTAATACACAAATGGATGGATGGATGGATGGATGCGAGTTTTTCAATTTTTTCCTTTCTCGTTTTTTTTTTGCTTTTGATGCATACAACCAAAAATCGTGACAATCGGTCGTTGCTGTTGCTGTTGTTGTTGTGATTTTTTCATCTTCTTTTTGGGCCAACGTCAGTATAAGGCGTCATGAAATTAAATCATGTTCTCACATAAATTCATTCATTCGATATTCGAGGATATTCATACGTTTTATACGGATTAGAAATATAAAATACTACGTTTATTTTCATTCTCTTTCTTTTATTCGATTTTTTATTTTTTTTTGCTTTGTAAATACATAAGATGTGACATAGTAACACATTGAGCGGACACAGAGTTTTAAACGAATTAATTCTTCACTGATAGTATACATATACACATATATACATAAGGTATAAACACATAGACGACAGACAACAGTTCGTCAGTTCGACAGAAAATTCTGCCAACTGTTTTTTCTGCCGTATGCCGACTGCTTTTTTGAAATTATTTGAAAGCAGAGCAGAAAAAAACGACTGACACAAAATCAAAACAATTGAATTTAAATATATTTTGCAGTTTTGTCACTATCAGGTTTTTTGTACTAAAAAATAAACTCACTTATGCAAAAAACCGCATACACAAAACATTTATCAAATGAATTCAGATACAAAATTGGGTCTATAATTCTATTTTATTTATTATGAATACATTATTATGAATACATTGATATTTTATGTTGTATTGGCATCATTAATTTGCTTTTTGCTGCTCACAAAAATAGAAAATAGTTTAATTTGGCCAGAAACTGCTTAGGTTGCTGTCTTGGCTTTTTCTGTTCTGCCTTCTATATAATCGTTTTCATATAAACGTGTGTATTCTAAACTTGCCAGCTTTCTGTTATCTGTCGTCTGTCGCCTATGTGTTTATACCTATAATTGATCATTACAAACATTTAAACAGAATTACTACCTAGTTTCTCACTCCACTTATATTGTGTGTGTTAATTTTGTACACGAAAGGCTGAGTTTAAAGTCGCTTCCGAACGACTTATTTTGAAAAACTTTTTTTATTATAATTTTATTTACGCTCGTAGTTTTTGCCAGAAATCTGCCGAGAAAGCAAAAGGAATAAATCAAATTCATATCAAAGTCTTCTTAATTTGATACCATCTTCGAAAATCTTTCTAAGTGATAATATATTTATTTTGACGCCATTTCTTACAATTAACCTGCAAAAAGTGTATTTGGGAATCCGGAGCGTTGTTTCATCTAAAAACAAATTTTATAAATGTTAAAGGGTGCATTCTAAATATTACAGCAAAATGAAGTTTACAGAATTAATTCCAACGCCATTGCACCTAGTCGTGCAGTACTAGTACTTCACGCCAAACAAGATTTGACTTCCTGCGATTCATTTATACCACACAGGTTGCAAGAATATATTCCTATGACTCATTCCTATCATCATAAAATCTACATATTGGATATTGGGGTGGAAACTTCGTCTATTCTCCCAGGCTTGTCTGGTATCTCATTGCCGACAATTCCATGTAAAGAGTAATCTTATGGAATAGCCTTATAGAGTAACCATATAGAGTAACCTAGCTGATTCGGATTCTGTAGACTGCTCCATCTTATTTTATTGTGAGATCAAAAGCTTCCGCTCCTGTTCGAAGGTCTGTTCTTGACCCATCTCCGTAGTTCTTCTTTTAAGTCCAGATTACACCATTCATTTTTGTTACTAAGTCTCGTTACGAAACACTTTCCAAAATCATAGAGTCTTCTGCAAAGTACCAAAGACTATTCTCGGACAAGCATACAAAACTTACACTCATACATGGGAGAAGAATGGGGTGCTGAAACTGTAATCGATCAAGGTGATTTAACGATCTTCACCGATAGCTCAAAAATAGAATTGGAAAACGGATTTGGGGTCTATTCCGATGAGCTGGCACTGAACTAGTCATACAGATTATCTAACTAGACCAGCGTATTTCAGGCGAAGAATTTTGACAAGAACAAGCTGCCCCTATGATTGAAACCTGGGGCCCACCTCCTTCGCACTTGGTCATACATATGTGTGGACAGTCAAGCCAAAAGCAAACAGCTGGGATCCCACCTCGTCAAATCAATTCAGGAGTTACATGGATTCGCTACACCTTATAAGTCGATAGTAGAGGCGGATACAACGTCCGTGGGTTTCGAGCCACTGTGGTATAGAGGGAAATGAAAAGGCAGATGAACTGGCACGGAGGGGTTCGGAGGTGTCTGAGTAGGAGAAAAAACAAGGAAATATATGCGCCCCTACGGTAATACTTTTTTAAATTGAAAAAAAAAACAAACCATCGGTTGGCGAATTTCTAAACTGCTTTCTCCAGCTCAGCAGGAAAACCAAAAACTACTTGAGTTCGACCAGAGAACGTTTCGCACTCTATCGGAAATTCTAATGGGACATTGCGCTATTGACGGTTTCGCTGACAAGCTCAGTCTGAGCTACCAGGATTACAGCAGAAACGGAGTCTGTATTACGCCTTTGATGTGAGTGCCCTGCACTTCAGAACAGAAATCATCGGTTTTTGAGTGACGGAACGTTTGAAGATCTGGGCGTGCTGGCGAGCGTGACACTAAGGGAAATGGCCGGTTTCATCCACAGCTCGTTGTGGTTTTAATCCACTATTAACGGATCATGACAAGGGTGCTTACCTCACACTCGTTAACACAATGGGATATATTGGCCATCGAGTGAACTTGCCTGTGAAAGGACAAGCAACCCGCTAAGCCTATCTAACCTAAACTAAACTAGGTTAAAATTTCAAATATTAATCTCGTCTGGATATCGTAATATTGTAGGTTTATTGATTGCATTATTATGAATTGAATTAAAATGCAGAAATTCTTTCTTTGGTTTAATGAATTGATTCTTTTAAATTGCATCAAAAAGAGTTGTATTGTTCCATTAACTTTTGCTCATATAAGACATTATTAATGATAAACAGGTGCCAAAAAAATACAACAAAACTCACCAAAAAAGAAAAACAAAACCTAACAAAACAAAAGAAAAATAAATAATGAAGTAAGTGGCTCATCCATAAATTCTCAAATATGCATTCAAATTCAAATGGAAATTGTCATACACTGGTGGTGGTTATTTGTTTTCTCTTTGATTTCGTTGGGTTTCATTTTCAATAGCCATTCATTATCTAAACATTTAAGAAAGAAAAAAAAGGAAAAAAACTAAAACGAGTGTCTGTCATATTCATTATTTAGTCGTACAAGTTGTGTCATGTCATGTCATGTTCATTTTAAATGCCGGGCTAATGTAATGGAACCAAATGTGACCAAATCATTGAAAAATTGTGAAGCAAATGTTCTGAAATGAAATAGAAAACCCTCAAGTCATTAAGTCAAATAAACATTCAGTTTCTACTGCAACTGCAATGAGAAAATTTTTTGCATTCTGCTCGTGCAAATGTTCAGTATTTTTAGCGTGCACTTCAGAAATGGTTATTCATGTTGTTATTGTTGTTATTGTTGTGTTTATGCTTTTGTCAAACATGCGAATACAATCAAATGCCTCATTTGTAGACTTACGCAGTTTGCAACAAGTAAAAAAAAATATTGCTGTTGCAAGTGCATTATTATGTTGAAGACAGCATGCCATATACGACGACAACATTCTTGCATTGAATGTGCAGTATTTTGAAAGAAAATATTTTGGCAGCCTAAATGTTTGCACATGTTGAACAATTGCGTTAAATAAATAGAATAAATTGGCAAAAAGTGAATACGACAACAACGACAACAACACCGAAAATATTTTATTGCTGCAACAACATAATTTGCCCTACAACTACAGGCTACAACTGAATGGTTAAGAAATTTATTGAATTTAAAAATAAAACTTACTTTTGAAATCGAGTATAGTTTTAAACTATTTTAGAGTAGAGTAAATAGGGGGGAGGGGGGAGGGTGTCGAAAGTGGTGGTCTCATGTCTAATAAGCCAACACACTACCTACTAGACTACGACGACTTCAAAGCTGGCTTTTAAGGCACGATATCCAATGACCACAACATAAAAGGGTAGGTAGGTAGAGGTATAACTTTGATTGTCACTCTAAGGTAATTTAGGCCAAATTGTGATACTACAGTTTTCCCCCCCCAGTTCTGGAATCACCTAGTTCCGGAATCACCCTAGGCTATTCCTATCGATTCCGAAAAAATCTCACTTCCAGTCTCCACAGTTTCATTCAATTTCGAGCCATCGGTGAAAATTTTCCTTCGGCCTTGACGAGGCCGCAAACATTTTTCAAGACTTCTTTTTGCGGAATGAATATCCTGAACCTCACTGAGAAGTCCTACCGCGGTGTAATGTAGTCACTGCTCTCGACATTAGTCCAGGGTTTAACGTAAGTTTCGCCACGACGGCATACCCTACGGTACTCAAAGCACGGGTGAAAACAATGCGTCTCCCAACGCACAGTGATGCAGCCACATGATATGCATAAGCACATCACTGATTGCATCAACATACGTGAGTACCAATTCGAATCCTTGCACATGAACAAGACTTCCCTCTTGGTTAGGTGTGGGAGACTATCTAAACTCCGCTTTTTGACAACGGCTGAGAGTGCAACGCTACACCGAGCTTGCGCTCTCCTCGCGACTTGGGTATAAACCACACCACCACATTGCTCCCACAAGGGAGCCTCGCCATTATCGGGCAGAGACAAGTCTCTAGCGCACTACTCTCTACAGTACCAACTTCTTTTAAAATCAGTGCGTGACCACTATTCGGTTCGTATCCCTTAGACAGTGACCCCTACTAAACTTAGCTGCCATCAGGCGGAAAGAGGCTAAAAATTATTTCAAGTGCTGAAGTGGTTCTAGTGCGCAGCTCGGCTAGGGGAGCAGAAAATTCTATAAAATTGATCAACCAAACACCTAACAAATCACATGTAAAAAGGTTGGTTGGCATTACAGGAGTGGAACAGCATTTATAAAGAACGTATGGTGCTGTACAAAGTACGGAAGGCTGGTAAGGAAAAGGAACAATGGAAACGGTGTACTAGCGGTCCAATTATTTAAAATAGTTCTACACGAAATTATGAAGTGCAATCAGTACTGTCACAAGCATACTCTGGTGCTTCTGAATGGCCTGAGCTAAGTGGACCGTACATAGCAATACAGCAGTTATGCTATTCTTTGTCCATTATTGTGCCTCGAACTTTGAGTTCTGGTCATGCAGATATTTTCCACAGAGCATATCAACTAAAATTTAAATATTTATGAACTCGGGAGACCCGACAATTGAACACCTCACGATCATGATGTGAATTTTGATAAAGATTTCAATTTATATGCTCCCAAGTTTCAGTTGACTCAAGAGCTGAAGCCTACTGATCATTTCAAGCGTCGCCAATACGCCAAATGGTTGGGTAAACAGCAGTGTTGCAAAACTGAAATTTTGAAATGGCACTGAACTATAACTAAAAGAGTACTTTTTTGCATCAAATGGTACCTTTGTTAAAAAGTACATACCCGTACAAACATATTGGTGATTATAACCCTTTAACCAGTATTACGTCCTAACTTCTCACACCACTTATTTTGCGTGTGTTAATTTTATACATGAGTGGCGGGATCTACTGTTTAAAGTCGACTCCGAACGATAGATTTTTGAGAAACTTTATCATGGCAATTTTATTTACTCTCAGAGTTTTTGCCAGAAGAAAGTCGCCGGAGAAATATTTTTTAACATTTCGGTTTGATGGAGATGTCTAACAAGGGGTTTAGTAAGCCCGCACACTACCTACTAGACTATTTATTTATTTATATTTAATACACAAACGGCATGGATCAGAAAAACTAACGACATAATAGTGTTGCTCACATGCAAGACTAAAACAGCTGATTCGGAACGCAACAAAACGTAAAAGCCCCGTTTAGTCAAACGTCAATGGAACGTAATGTAACATACGTTCGTTTTTAGCATATGAAGAGCAATGCAAATGCTTACCGAAATTACGTTACGGTTCGGCAAGGGTTTTCATTGCTTTTCATGTTCTAAAAACGAATGTACGTTCCGTGGACGTTTGGCTAACCGAGACTAAAGCCTAATTCTACGTTTAGCATTACGTTGAACATGTTTGCTAATGCATGCAATAGTTGAAAAGCGTAGGTTATAAAATATGTAATAATAAAAAAGTACTGAAAGTGTCACAGGGGTACTGCAGTATTTTTGAAATCAATAAGTACTGAAAAAAGTACTAAAGTATTAAATTTTTCAACGCTGGTGAACAGACTGAAGTGAACGATGTTGTTATAAAGAAAATCATCTTCAGCGATGAGATATACTTTTGCTTTAGTGGATTCATTAACAAATAGAATTGCCGCAATGAGAATCAACGAGTGATTGTTGAGAAGCACATATATTCTCAAAGAGTGACTGTGCGGTGCGGTTTATGGGCTGGCGGTGTTATTGGGCCGCCAAGCAGTTACCACGTATGGCATTCGCCATCGAGAGATGATAACGGACGTCATGTGGCCAGATGTTAAGGATGTGGACCTGGACGATATGTTGTTCCAAAGGGATGGTGCCACTTACAACAAAGCCAATGCTTTTTTGCACTCTCACGTCTTGACAATATGAATTGGCCGCCACGATAATTTCATTTGAAACTGTTGGACTTTTTTCTTTGGGAATATTTAAAGGAATAAGTGTACGGACAATTGTTTCACTCAGTATATATTATGATCAGTTTTGAATTAAACAAATTTGTAATTCCACTTTGAAGTCGCCGTGGTCTAGTAGGTAGTGTGTTGGCGTACTAGACGTAAAGCCTGGGTTCAAGCCCCAGGTTAGACATCAAAACGAAATACAAAAAAAGTATTTCTTCGACGATTTCCTCTCAGTAGATTTCTGCAAAAAACTCTGAAAGTAAATAATATTGCCATGAAAAGTTTCTCAAAAATCTGTCTTTCGGAATTGACTTTAAACTGTAGGCCCCGCTATTCATGTATAAAATCAACGCACACAACATAAGTGTTGTAAGAAGCTAGGTCGTAAGCCTGACTGAAGGGTTGTAATGACCAATTATGTATGTATGTATGTATTTTTAAAAAGTTGCCAGACTTTAAGGGGAGGCAACCAAAAATTAAATTTTCATTTTCATTTCCCTTAAAAAGAAAAATTTAAATTAATTTCTTTCATTTAATCTTTTTTTTTTAAACTTCCAAAATATTTTTGAAAGTTTTAAATACTCTTTTGGCTGTTCTTTTATCTCTAATCAGCTGAAGTGTATTCATTTAATTTTGTAATTTTGACACACTTGTTATGGTATTTGGAAGTCATATGAATTGATGAAATTAAAATGCTCTCCCAATCTCCGTGCATACATTTTCATAATTAAAGAAATATGTAAGTAAGCTTTTAAAGCGTCTATAAATCAACACCTAATAAAATGTAGAAAAATGCCACTTTAAAGCTTTAATTATTTTAAATGCTTTTAAAACGAATGCTGCTACTAAAGCAACTGCAACCAAAAAAATCAATATGAAATCCCCGATTCAATAATGAATAGAAACAAAAGACTTTTCGTATGAATATTTATGGTCAGGGGCAGATAACAAAAGCCACAAACAAACAAACAAAAATCGGGCTTGACGCAGATAAACTTTCTATTTCAGTTATTTTAACACCTGTAAACTGTTAAATGAAATAAGAAAAGTTTACAACATATACAATACATATGTAGATACTTAAGACAATAGCTAAAAATTTCCACCCAATCAGCCGAAAAGGCGGTACCCTTTCTTTAGAGAAACCAAATTATCTAATGTCGTCCAATAAAACTTATAAATCTCAATACTGCTCTTAAACTGACATAATTATTGGATAATTTATGATTATTATCGAAAATCTCTAAGGAAAAACAAAAAAAAGATAAAATAACAACAACAACAACAACAACAAATGTCTTAAAACAATGGAGTGTCAAAGCAAGTCATTAGCATTCCCGGTATTTACAAACAAGCCAAACGGATCGTTACTAGACAGGGAGTTGCATTTGCATTTGTTTAATTAAAACAAAAACAAAAAAGATAGAAAAAACAGGCATTAAAATTTAAATAATAAAAACAAATCAAATGAAACAAACAAAATCGTATTCATTTTGATACCCCAATGTACCGACTGGCACTGGACTCTTTGGGAATATTCTGTAACAACAAAAGGGGGGAAGCTTAAGTGACCAATTAAGTATTTAAAATACGACTTTCCAGTTAAATTTTGTATTTCTGGCTGCTCATAAGCAACAGAACGATGTCAGATGGGCGGACACAGTGCTGGACAGCTGGACAGGTGAAGACAGTATTACAGACAGACAGTCACAGTCACAGTGCCTTGTTAAAAAGTCATTACAAAACATTTCAATAGTTTGTGAGCGATACATACTTAATAAACCAATTCAAATCAAAAAAAAAATATTTTTATTTCAATAAATAAAAACATAAAAAAGAAAAACAGAAATTAAAATTAAAATTAAAAAAACACAAACAAAAGATTCAAATCAATTCGTTTGCATATATTTTGAAAAAATTTTAATTGTTTTTATACCTTCTGACTCTTGAGTTGAGTCAGAAGTTAGTTAAAGGGCGCTTCCTTGATGAAAGAACTCTGATCTTGGCTAGTATTTAGGCTTATTGCAATAACACAATTAATATTTAATCCGGATATTAAACATTCTCTAGAGGAAACCAAACCGATACCAAAATAAATCGTGTTGTTGCAGCAATATTTATGTTACTGACCTGGGTCCAGGATGTCAGAAAGTGAGATGTTAGAAACCTCCGTCTTTGTGAACATGAACAACGTATTGACACATGAGATAAAAGACAGTTTCTTCTTCCACTTCCACAAACCCTCAGCTCCTCCAAAAGTATTCCTTGAAATTTCAAGTGCTTCGGCATACCAGCTAAAATAATAGTGGCCAATAGGAACAACTACTATAATAACTGGTCATGTAATTTAAGCATAGAATTGAGTCTGTCCTTTTCTTGTCTGTATGTGTCCAGCAGAGTCTATCAAAATTGCTGCCAACGAGATTGAGCCTCTTTGTAAATTGCGTGGATAATATTCACACCGATACCAATGCCATAGTTCCGAACCGGGCCTTGCTAGTATAAGTTCGAATGATATCCCCATGTCAAGGAACTTATCTTAGAGTTACCTTCAAAGGGTCCGAAATTTCTCTAAGAAATTCATGGACAAAGACTAACGCTGTTGAAGAAAAGAGCGAAATTTGGTCAAACGTATAAGAGTTGTATGATAAAGAGTAAATGAGCTTCGTCGATTCGATGAAGAGTAACCGTCCAGGGTTAAGTAAATCTAGAGATTTTCGGAGAAAATTTAGCCACTAAATAAGCCGCATTCAAAATGACCATGATCTAACTCAGCCTTGAAAACATTGCAGTGCTCAGACAGCCTATAAGAAAGTTTAATAGTAGAACTCTTAATCCCTTACCTTTGAACAATAGGCGTAAACTTTAAGGCTGCCATTGGAAACTATCTGGTCTTTAAATCAAACGTTCCAAATTGAAATTCCAAAAAAACGTTCTATTCCATTTAATTGACTCGGATATCTCTATGTCTTCCCAGAATAGCTGCATGTCGCTATTAATGTTGTGCTAGGATTTAACTGCATTGAGTCTTACTTCTACCACCTCAGCTCTGTGCTTTAATAGAAGTTTGGAGGGAATTACAAGTACTGCTTTAGTGGGTGAGTAACCGAATTTACTGCTGATCAAGACTGCCTTCTTACTGTGTTTATACGTACGCTTGGCATTGATTTATTTTATTTTCCCACTTGTAGATTTATTCTCTAACAAGTTGAGGTTATACGATGAGAGACCATGGGTTTGAAATGGGACTCCAATTAGAGGAGAATGTATTGGCTCTACCCCAGCTCAGACTTGACCAACTAAACGAATTTTAAAAAAACATTTCTCCGACGACTTCCTAGCAGCGGGTTTCTGGCAAAAACTCTCCGAATAAATAAAATTGCCATGAAAGCTTTTTTTAAACTGTAGGTCCCGTCATTTATGTATAAAATTAACTCGCATAACATAAGTGGTGTGAGAAGCTAGCAATCTTGTCTGAAAGGTTGTAATGACCAATTATGTATGTGTGTATGTATATTGGCTCTACAGGAGTGTAGCTAGACTACTATGTTCCATTGAATAGACAGAAATTAAAACGTCAAAACACTTCAAAACGATTTGAACCATGTAATGCCGAAAAGTACGGACAATGTTAGCTAAGGCATTGAAAACAAATAAATTTTTCGTCTGTTTTATGAGACGGCTCTTAATCTTTGGAGGAATGTATTAGCCGGGCTGGATTGATATCGCTGTAATGCGAATGTATTGGGTGGAATACCAAGAGAGAAAGGACTAAACTTTGTGTCCTGTCTTTCTAATCATTAATACGGTTTTACAGACGGAGGATCGTTCGATCAGCAAGAGTGTAGGCTAGATTTAGTACGGTTCATAATATACAGGAACGCACATAGCTGCCAGAGAATAGCCGGAAATAAAAAAGGGGATGACAAATGCTAGATAGTCGCATGCGGTAATCTTGGAAAACCCAAACGCTTTTATTGAACCATGCACCAAGTTACGAGAGTTTAGTAAACTAAGGTGGCACGTAAGGCGCTGTGATGCTGCCGAACAGTAGACAAAATTACTGGGAGAATGCCTTACAAGATACTCGCCTAAACAGATGCATTTGAGTTGCATAAGTGTAGTGAATATCATTGAATGCAATGTTCTTATATCCGGGAGCATCAAAACAAAAAACACTTTTTATTTCATTCCCCAGCTTTTTCATTTAGGGAATCCCAGCACTTTATGAAATTCACTTTAACAGGTTGGAAGACGTTGAACAAATATATGGATGGTATGGAGTTCCAATAAGGTTGGCATCTGTCATTGTTGAGTGTACGACAGGTGCCCATAACATAGTCAATTGTTTTTTTAATGATAGCCACCTTCCATGACCTATCTACCTACGGCGTATGATTGTAAATGTTCAATAAAAATATAAAATAGTTATTTTGTTCCAAAAGTTAAAGAATTCGTACTAAAGCTACTCAGATAACGGATATCATTCTTTTAAAGACGTGCGATTATTGATATACAATTTTTATTGTCTGTAAAGTGCATACATACATACATACATACATTATATGCGTTATATTTACATACATACATAATTGGCCATTACGGCCCTTCAGTCATGATTACGGCCTAGCTTGTCGCACCACTCACGTGTTAATTTAATACATGAGTAGCGGGATCTACAGTTGAAAGTCGACACCGAATGAGAGTTTTTTTTGAGAAACTTTTCATGGCTGAGAGGAAGTCGCCTAAGAAATATTTTTTCATATTTAATTTTGATGTCTGACCTTGGGTTTGAGCCGTGGCCTTACGTCTAATAAACCAACACACTATCTACTAGACTACGGCGACTTAACATGGCAGTAAACTGGTACTTGTATTTCAGAGAAATAAGTGGCCCTATCTATATTACTTTTTTAATTATGAGACTGTATGAATTTTATTTCTCGATTAAAATGAATGTAAATAAATCAGATTCAGTTCAATAGAATATAATTACAGGCTTGACGGGACGAGAATTTAATTAAGATTGTCTCCAGAAGTCGCCATAGTCTAGTATATAGTGTGTGGGCTTATTGGACATGCGGCAACGGTTCAAACCCTGTGTCGGACATCTCCAATAAAGCGAAATATAAAAGAATATTTCTTTGGCAACTTCCTATCAGCAGATTTCTGGCAAAAACTCTGAGGTTAGGTTAAGTTAGGTTAGGTTAGGTTAGAGGTGATACCAAAAGCTCACTTGAGCGCGCATAGCGGCCCGTTGTGACGCCACAGTCCCTGTACTGACCAAGTTCTTCCAAACCATGGAGGAAGAAGTTAGTCAGCGCAATGGCTTTGAGAGTAAATACAAAATTGCCATGAAAAGTTTCTCAAATATCTGTCGTTCGAAGTCGACTTTAAACTGTACGTCTAGCCAATCATGTATATCGGCATATCTGCCTGTATGGTCAACTGTGGCCATAATAAATCCACTGTACATCTATAAGAATTCAACTGTTCTGGAAGCCTTAGCACATGAGTGTTCTAGGGGTGATCATATTTCCTGAGAATATTTGCACTCAAAAGATCTTGTAGAGTAAAAGAATTTGTTAATAATGCCTTTTGGAAACTAATTATTTTGAAATTAAAAAAAAAAAAAAAATTAAAAACTTTTCTTCATAAACTTTAAATTTTTTTTTGTTCATATTGAAAGTTAATTTCATATTGAAAGTAATTTCCTTACAACATTATTCTTGTAATCCCTGCCTATAAATCATGCATTTCCGGCCAATTATCATCATGATTAGGCGTATTTCCCAACACTTTAACAGTGTAACACTAATAACCATAAAATAATCGTATTTAAATAAGAAACAAATTTATTTACGATTAGTTTCATGGGATTTTAAACAAAATTGTGGAACCGAAAGCTGAACAACAATTTGTCATTTTTATTTTGGAAAAGACTTTAAAAATCTGAAAATAATTGATCACTTGGAAAATGATAAGAGCCGTTTGCATTTGATATCGTATTATATTTGATGACGTTCCGCTAGAGAATCAAAATTAAGAATAAAACAAAACAAAAAAAAACTGTTTTTTTGTTTAGTCACTGAGTTACCCAAGACAAAGTCAATCGAATATTGTTTTCAAAAAAAAAAAAAAAAAATTAAAATAACAATGACGGGAAATAAAAATATTTATCGTGTAAATTTATTTGTATTTTAACGCGTACACCATCCATATTGTTCTTCTTTTTTTCAATTTTTATTATACATTTAAATAAAATATTTTGTACTTTTAAGATCAATTTTATTTCAACACTTTTACCGAAAAAAAGAAAGAAAGAAACAAAAAAGCATATCAAGATACTGTGAACAAAATCGTCAACAAAATTGTATTCATTTGTGGCCATTGTTAAGTTTTAATACAGTTTGATCAGTTTGTTTAAAGAATAAATTCATGAAACTTGTAATATTTTGAGCTTCGTCTGTTACAAACATTTAAAAAAGGAAGCATATTGCAACTCTCTTCTCAATACATGTTTGTTCACATACTCATTCATTCCGAAATGGAAGCAACTAATGGACAGTACCCGTCCATAGTAATCAGTTTGAATAAGTGACAATTAATTTGACAGATATATTGGGTGCACCATCTATCGGCTTAAATTTGAACAATAGGCTATTTCGAATCTGACAATACGTATGTCATTCTATTCTATCACAAAATTCAATATATTATCTCCACTGAACGTAATGAATCGATCGATTTACGCTTGAGCAACGTTGACGTTTATTGGAAATTTATTTCCAAAACAAAAGACGAAAAGTGCCTAGCATATATATAGCAAGTTTATTACATACATACATAATTGGTCATTACAACCCTTCAGTCAGGATTACGACCTAGCTTTGCAAACCACTTATCTTGTGTGTGTTCATGTTATACACGAGTACCTACAATTTAAAGCCGACTATGAACGGTACATTTTTAAGAAACTTTTCATGATGATTTCATTAATTCTCAGACTTTTTACCAGTAATCTGCTGAAAGGAAGTTAACGAAGAAATATTTTTCATATTTCGTTTTGATGGAGATGACTGACTTGGGGTTTAAACCATGGCCTTAAGTCTAATAAGCCAACACTTTAACAACTAGACTGCGACGACTTCATGAAGTTTATTGCTTGCTTTGTTTGTGGCTAAAAAAAAACACACACGTGGTCTTACAGCAGCCAATTGCACCCATTACGAGTGACTGTTTAGTGCGGCTTGTGGAGCGGAGCCGGCGTTGGTCCATATTTATTTGGAAATGGGGACGACCCAACAACTACAACTTGCAACTTACCCATATATCCCAACTTGCCACATATCCCATGCCACAACGGATTTATTGCGTCAAACGTTTAAGGGCCCTTTAATTAGCCAAAATGGTGATGGCAATTGGCCACCAAGAAGCTGCAATTTGACACCGTTGGACTTTTTTCTGTGGTGTCGCCGTTAAAGAAAAGTGTTATGTCGACAAATCCAGAGAAGGCAAACGTTCGTGATGCCTTAGCCGAAATAAGACCCTTTACACTGGAAAAAAAGCACGAAGATTGATCCGATCGAATGTGGTACTGTGAGGTCGGCAGTGACAGCCATATGAATGAAATAATATTCCATTTATTACCGTGACAATTGTACCCCACAATAAAAAAATAAATCCATCAAATTTTAAGCCGTTTAGGTTTTGTTGTATTTTTAAATTTAAACTTTTAAATCACCCACCCTATAGCTTTAACAATATGGCCGTTATCAACTGCCAGTGTTTGTAAGTACCTGTTGGAGGACTTGGAATGAAGGTATTTCTCTATGTGACTAGTTAATGAGTTTAGACAATTTTCGGTAGATTCACTCTTTCTGTATGTGTGTTAATGTCGCTGTAGTCTACTACATAGTATGTTGGCTTATTAGACGTTCAAACCTAGGGTTCAAACCCTAGGTCAGACGCTTCAACAAAACTAAATATAAAAAAATATTTCTTCGACGACTTCCTCTGAGAGTAAATGAAATTGTCATGAAAAGTTTCTCAAAAAGCTGTCGTTCGGAATCGGCTTTAAACTGTAGATCCTGCCACTGAACTGACTGAAGTGTTATAACTATCAATTAAGTAAGTATGTAGGTGTGTTCTACTGCCGAAAGACCACTTTGGTTGCGACATGGTCTAATATGAACGTTAATGATTCTCTCATGTGCATTTGTAAGGCGTCTAGTTTGATGCAACATGAGATAATCGTAACATGCATTGAAGATTATTAAGTGTCTCATGCTCTCTGTTTATCTGAAAACACGCTGGATTGAAACAATTCAGACCTGGAGATTTAATTGTTTGGAAGCTATTCACTGCCAATCTATTGTGAGCAAAGTACATCCTGAGTGCCTTTACTTTGGTAGTCCAGTATTCGTTAGATTTATGCATGTAGGTTGATTGCTTTGTAAGAATTTATTCCACAACGGTTCTGCATCTTATAAGATTAGCTGGTAATGCAGTCTATTGTTTAATTTTAAACAATTGTTGTATGCTTACAAAACATGCAACAATTTGTTGTCAAACAATTTTTAAAGTCATAAAAAATACTTAAAAATTTTTCAAACAATGACTACTTAATTCGTACGACAACAATATGATTAAATAAAAATAAAGTAGAAGATGAAGAAAAAAAAATTAAAAACATAAACTAACATTAAAAGAAACACAAATAATGAAAAAATTTACTCACAAAGGCAGCTTGTAAACAATATCTGTTGGATGTAAAATAATGTTAACACTGACATTAAACAACTTTAGTGTGAATCTTTTCGTTGTAAAATTTTTGTTTTTCTTTTTCACATGTCACGTCAAATCAGTTTTTTCTCTTTATTTGTTCACCTATTGGTCACTTGAATGATCGCAGTTTGATTAGCATAAGAATGTCTTGATAGTTGAAGATTTCTTTGTTAAATTTTTCTCCATCTGAGCCTCTGGTGTTGTGGTTTTCCACTGTTTGTATGAGATTTTGTTGCATTTAAATTAAAAGGGATACCACTTTGTCTTGTTCTTGGCCACTGTTTTATGAGTTTTTTGATATATGCGAGGGTTGTGAAAAATATATTTTTTTTAAATTTAATTTTGTAAAGAAAAAAGTTTACGAAGTTGTGTATGGCTAGTAGGCAGCGTGATAGCTTTTTAGACCACAGCCCGTGGTTGAAGCCCCAGCTTAGATAACTTAAAAAAGCAAAAGATTGAAAAAAAGTATTTTATTTCAGCAGTCTACTGGCTTGAAAAGTAAACTGTATGTCCCGCTCCTCATGGATAAAATTAACGCACATAACATGGATGTCATTAAAGGATTGTAATGACCATATAAATAATCAAGTAAAATTAAAATAAAAACAACATCACTATTTCAAGTCATTGTTTCGCCGTAGTCCAGTTACGTTATTGTTACGTTTTTACCTCTCAAAAGCCTTTAAAATATGAGCTCGTAGATTGCAAATAAAATAAAAATAAATTTGTGTTTGGTTTTAATAAGAATTATTTATCATTCGCAAAATTCTGTGTGCCACTGTTCACAACTTGATGTAAACAACAACAATTGCTTTGTTTTTGCATAAGCAATAACAATTACTAGACAACTGTTCGACTGATATTTGTAACGCAGATCTTCAAACCACGTTTACTCTCTTCAAACACACCGCGTCTTCACACAAGACCGACTGGACTTTTACTGACTCCGTCGCCTGTTTGCCTTGCCTTTAATATGGCAGGGTAAACAGTATGATGAATATTCTTGAAAGCGAATGTTCGTGGCTTCGCCTTCTCGAGATCTCTATAAATGTAAACATCATTGTTTCATTATTGTTGTTTATGTATGTTGTTGACATTTGTTCTTGTAGTGTTTGTTGTTGTATTTTTGTTTACTTGTCTACCATTTTTGTTATGCTGGGGTTTGTTGTTATATTAAGCAGTGCGATAATTTGTAAACAAGTTCATTGTTTTGGTTTTGTAGGTCTTTGTTTATAATTTTAATGTTAAACGAAGTAAAAGCAAAACACCAGTAGATCAATTATGTATGTATTTATGTTTTAATTTTTTTGCACTTCGGCCTTGTGTGAAGAACATTTGCAAAGCATCAATCCACACTTCTGAAAAGGACATCTGCAGTACTCAAAAAGAGCTGATAATGGTTGTGCAGGCAGATGTTTCCTTCAATTCCAAAGCATATATCCATCCAACTGTGTGATCAATTGCATGCTGATGCGTGTTGACTAGCTCAGACGAGTGTTATTTCTATAAATGCTGGAATATTTCGATTTCCAAACAAATTTCACTCGGTTGCTGAAGAACGAAACAAATGTAAAATAAAATCAAAGCCTATTATATACGAAGATCACCCACATACATCATAAACCGAAGATCTGTCCGCCTTCTTTCCGCTCCTAATTATACTAAAAGCAGCAAATTGTGTTAAGTGGTTGCACTCGCAACGGTATAAACGGTATTCATGCAATGCATTGCGTTGAAACCATAAAATTTGTTTGAGGGAAAAAAGAAGTCCGCTCATATATTTCATACACCCAAGTACAAGTTCCTAAAACCTGTAGGGAGATTTCTATAAGCTAAGGCAACACTGTCTCAATCTTTAAACATCTAGAAATTTTAAAAATTCAGAAATCCTTTCAACTGCCATTGACCAAACAAATATTTTATCCAGGTATCAGTAGTATTCAGCGGATTGAGCATATAAATCTCAATCGCATTGCTGCACATTGAACAGTTCTTACGTCAGATCGGCCGATTCATCAAGAAAGAAACATTCCATAATACCCCAGCCTTAAACTGTCCTCTTGGCTGTAACCTTTGGTATAAGCTAAACTGCAAAGCCAGTTTTTGGCTGGCATAGATCTCTATTAGAATTATTTCACTATAAGCTGTTCCTTTTGGCAAGATATCATTATGAATCTATATGAAGAATCCATTATGGTAAGGAAAAAATATGTAAAAGTGTTGCAATTTGTTCTACTGGTTCAAATCCCGAGTAAAACCGCGATAAAATTATTAAAAAACATTTTTTTTTAGCAAATCCGGCGGTTTTCTATTATTTGTTTTTTCTCAAATCATCGGCCAATACGTTCTCTTAATATTTGCTACTTTAAAGGTAGTAAATGTAGATTTCTGAACGAATTTCTAAAATAAAACGGTTTTATCTCTTATCGGCTAACATATCGTAAATTTTTTAAATTGTTTCGGATGTACGAGTATAAACTTCAACTGGGCATTTGGAATGTCTTCTGGCATTTTTTTGTTTGTTCGGCCATAAGGAAATACAGCGAACACAGTTTTTAATCATTGAAATCATTGGTGAGGAGCAGACATAACATTTATCAAGCTCAGTCTGGCACTTAAATTTTTTTTATAGCTCAAACCATGCGTTAGTCTGTTATCAATGTTTGTCAAATACAAACCAAATAATAGATTTTGAAGAAATTTGCTGTTTGCAGTCTAAAGGCGCTCTCGTAATACCTTAGATAGACAATCTCTGTCAGTATAATCTAACCATAGTAATTTCGTTTTTTTTTTTCGAAAGAGGATTAATTTGTATTTTTTTTTTGCACCCAACTTCACATTTAAGCCGTATAATTTTTATATGCTTTGAGAGCTCATAGAGCAAGGCTTGTGTGTGAAAAATTCCAATTAATTTTACGCAGTAGTTTTTGGTTGGTTAGTGCCCTTTTAAATATGGAGATCGATGAGCATCATTTTCGACATATCTTACTGTTTTACTACAGAAAGGATAAAAATGCTGTTCAAGCCAAAAAGTAATTGGCCGATGTGTATGGAGAATGTGTGTTGACAGTACGCCAGTGCCAGAACTGGTTCGCTGAATTTTGATCCGGCAAGATACACCACGTTCGGGAAGGCTGGTTGAAGCTGATAAAGACGCGATAAGGGCATTAGTTGATGCGTACCGGCGAATAACAATACGTGAGATCGGATTGAGGTTAAATTTATTAAATTCAACAGTTTATGACCACTTGATTGATATTGTATGAAAACTGTCTTTCATTTCCACAAAACAAAAAATACAACCCGATATACTCGTATACCCAGTATACAAAAAATTTAAAAAAAAATTAAAAAAAATTTTTATTACATGGAGCGTTGATTCACTAACTCCTTGGCTTGGAATTTCTAGTTGTATTGTTAAGCATGTGAAGTCGCCATAGTCTAAAACGTAGTGTGTTGGCTTATTAGACGTAAAAGCCAGGGTTCAAACCCCAGGCAAGACATCAAAACAAAAACTATTTTTTTGGCGACTTCTTCTCAGCAGATTTCTGGTAAAAACTCGGAGAGTAAATAAAATTGCCATGAAAGGTTTCTTAAAAATCTGTCGTTCGGAGTCGACTTTAAACTGTAGGTCCCGCCACTTATGTATACAAATTAACACACACAACATCAGTGGTGTGAGAAACTAGGTCGTAATCCTGACTGAAGGGTTGTAACGACCAATTATGTATGTATTGTTAAGCATGTTCTAGGGCATGTTCTAGAGCATGTTATTCTCATACACTCATACCATATATTGAGTAAATCGACAATTGAGAATATCTTTATAGGGTACATCTTTTTGATTGTAAATAATGCTAAAAGTGCATTCATGGAAATGTTTAGTTTTTTAGGGGTCTAGATGCCTGGACCTAGATGTCTAGTCTCGATGTCAACGGTTATAATTTGGCAACAGATTTCGTTTACAGTAACATTTGTACGTCGATGTAATGGTAATACCATGGCCTTTAGGTATTTTCTTATATGTGCATGAAGCTACATTTGAAAACGTATGGATTTTACTAAACAACATCCAACCCTCGTATTTTATTTGTCTATAATTTTATTATACCAGTTTGTATTGCTCTTGTTGACTTAGACGGTTTCGATGGGAAACGTTTAATCCAATCATTAAGTAAATATTGTGTCTTTAGGCAGCATTAGTAGTAGTGGCAGTTTGTTGTTGTTGTTGTTGCCGTTGAAGACAATGGAAAGTGTTACCATTCCCTGTCATCTTAATGATTTGACCAACATTTTGATTTTTATTTATTTAAAACGTTTCACTATTTAACACAAATTGGAATGTTTGTTCAACAATTTTCGTTTTTCATCTTCGACTAACCTTTGTAAACAGCATTGATCGGCATTTATTAGGGCAGCAGGTAAGCCTTAAAGGCTCAGCAGGAGATATTCGAATAAAAAAAAAATTGGAAATATTTCTTCTCTAACAAAACATATTAAATTATTAATGCTTTAATTTGTGTTTTATTTTATTATTTGGTTTTGTTGTTGTTTTAGTTCCATAACTACCGCCCCGAAAGAAAAAAACACTCACAAAAAAGACAAAAACTCTGATTAGTTTAATGAGTTCTGAATTTATGATTCTAATCATGTATTTAAGACAAATACTTGCATCTCATATGGTGCGCTCATCATAAAGTCACCATAAAACCGTTCGAAATTAAAATTTATTTACAAAAGAGGTGTAAATATTTAAACATTTCATATAAAAATTTCATTGTTTAACGAATTAAATAAAAAATATTTTTATAAAAATATTGATTTTTTCTTTCTTTTCTTTTTCGTTAAAATATTTAAAATATCTGCACGCTGCACGATAGACGATATCATTTACTTGTTATAATTAACGATAAACGGTATTTCAAATTGTATGAAAATGCCGCTGATTTTTGATTGTTTAACGCACCTTGAAGTCTTCTTGAAACAAGGCATTAAAAATATCGAATTAAAATTCAGAACACCTGATGTGAATACCAATAAACTAATAATTGTACGACATGTGATTTGAAGCCGTTGTTATTCCGTATTTCTTTCATATGGGTGACAGATTTTATTAAATATTTTGATGTCAATGATAGTTGCTTCATAAGCGAACAGATTGAAAGTAATTTTAATTTAACCCTTTCCACTCTAATGTCGAGGGCCACTCGGCATTGATTTGGTTCCACCAGCTCCACTGTCGAGTGACCCTCGACATAGTCTAATACTTCTTTTTGCGGACAATTTTAAAAAAGGTGGGATTTTTTTTACTAAAATTGTTGATAAAGCCGTCTCACACTTACTACGAAACGTAGATTTTATACTAATTTAATTTTGGCCAAGGAATTATTTGAAAATGCTTTTTGACCGGCACAATTATGCCTAACCGAAAAGGACTACCACATGAAATAAAAAAAAAACCAAGTTGCCGAGAGGAGACACAATTGCTTTTCGCATAGGCAATACCCTTTCACTAGCTTGGTGTGATACCAGAGTAGTGACAGTGCTAAGCACTTTTTATACATCCGATTCACAAATTATGCAAAGGAGACCTGCAAGGGCTAGAGGAAGTAACATAGGAAGTCGTACGCCAACTATAAACACAAGGACCGAAGTAAAAAACCAATCGTTATAGTTAATTATAATAAATACCTGGGTGGTGTTGATGTAAAAAACACTCAAATGGTGGCGAAAACTATTTTTCTGGGGGCTAGAAGTCTCTATTATAAATTCATACGTATTGTATAAAGAATGGAATGTAAAAAACGGAGAGTAGCAATGAGTCATATGAAGCACAGAAAAACTTTGTTCATGTCACTCACTGGAGACTTTAGGTCACCCGAAACAAGTCGCAGAACCGCGGCTGCGGCAGATACAGAATAACGTCTCGATGGAATCCCTCACTTTATTTATTTACAACCTGGGGGGAAGCACAAGCATTGTGCTGTGTGTTCTAACCGAAAAATAAAAGGGGGAGAAAAGAAACATGGTATTTTTGCAAAACATGTGAGGCAAAACCTTCGCTTCATCCCGGTATTTGTTTCGAAAAATACCATACCAAAAGGGATTATAAAGATTAGAATTAAGAATTATATTATAGTATCCTGTAATTACTCATAAAATAAAGTTTATAATATAAGAAAAAATCAATTTCAAAATCAAAATACGAAAAACCCCCCTAAAAGTTAAAAAACGCAATTTTTGCGTGGAGCTGGTGCAATAAAAAGAAAAAGAGGCTTGGAGTGGAAAGGGTTAATAAACAAGATAGCTCTCTCAGGGCCATTATTATAACTTGGCGTTAACTAACTGGTGGATTTTAAAGCGCAGATAAACTGTTTGTCATTATTTTAAGTGGACGATAAGGTAGAAGTGAGCGTTAAGCTAAAGGGAGGATCATCCTACTTTTAACTTTTAAAGTTCACTTTATGTTTGAACTTGCCATATTATATATTATTTTCCATATGGCAACTTTAAATAAAGGGTGATTTTTTAAGAGCTATAGGAAATTTTTTCAAAAAAAAAAAACACATAAAATTCAGAAAAATGCATGAAATCTTTATTTGAATCGATAGTACGGTCCATATAATTTAATGTTTGAATACAATACATACAAATGTTGACCGCGACTGCGCCTCAAATGTCCATCCGCTTAGTCCAATTTTGGCATACTCTTTCCAACATTTCGGCCGGTATCTCACGAATAAATGCTTCAATGTTGTCCAACTTTTTTTTGCCCAAAATGCAAGAGCTTGACTTGCATGACATATGGTTTCAACAAGACGGCGCCACATGCCACACAGCACGCGTAACAATAGACTTATTGAGAGGCGAGTTCGGTGAACATTTTATTTCACGTTCGGGACCGGTCAATTGGCCGCCTATATCATGCGATTTAACGCCTTTAGACTATTTTTTGTGGGGCTATGTTAAAGCTCATGTCTATACAGATAAGCCCGTTTCAATTGACGCATTGGAAGACAACATTGAAGCATTTATATCGCGGTCATCATTTGCATGAAATAATCTTCAAACAATAAATTATATGGACCGTACTATCGATTCAAATAAAGATTTCATGCATTTTTCTGAATTTTATGTGTTTTTTTTTTTTGAAAAATATTCCTATAGCTCTTAAAAAATCACCCGTTATAAACAAAATAAGCAAATATAAACAAATAAAAGAAGCCCATCGTTGCCACTGAGTTTTAAAAAACTTGTTTAATTGAGCAGTGCTATCGACATTGCTCCAACGCTGCCATATTTTTGAAAAAGTTAACTTTATTATCTAACTAAACTCCACTTTAGCGGCAAGTTGTAATAATGGCCCTTAGAGAATAAAATTTTGCGATCACTTTCCATTTCAGTGTAGATAGAAGCGATTAAAAGAAGTCATAACAGGGTTGTTTTGACTGTATACCCCACAAAATATATTTCCAAGTACAATACTTTTACTAATCAGTAACGCGACAAGAGTCATAAGAATGTTGTGTTCCGATAAACTGTCAAATAGGGAAACATTCCTTAAAGAGTTTTCAAAAAAAAAAAATTATAAATAAACTGGCATTGAAATCTTATTTTCAAACTGTGATTTCCTTTTTTTTACTCAGGGTATTTATCCTTAACTCCTTGAAAGGGTTTTCATTTGTAACAAATAGCATGGTGTGCTTCCTGAAGATGCTTGCAATAAAATATTGTGAAATAAAGCTCTACGAAAACCTTAGCTTTAGAATGCCAAGTGAATTGTTTGACTCTAAACAGTTTAGCAAGCATGGTATTTCAACAAATCCAAGATAGTCCAGCAACAGGAACTTCCGACAGGACAGAAAGAACTTTCAAAGGACAGTTCACATCAATTTCTCGTAATAAGACCATGCCCTCAAATCAGTAGTGCATGATATCCAATGTGGCATGAGCTCTGAGGCGCCTTATTAAAACCTCATGTCGTTGTTGTCGACATCATCCAATTCAGGCGACAAAATGGTGGTATTCATTGACCTATAGCGCTCATCATGCACAGTGAATGCCTGGTCAGCATCGAAAAATGGACCGATGACGCCGCCAACGAAAAATCTGCGCCTGACAGTGAGATTTTCGCTGTGCATTGGATGCTCTTGGATTTCATGTGCATTGATATCGTTCGAAATTCTTCTATTTTGTTTGTTCACATATACATTTATCTATAAATGGGAAGATGAGTTTTCGATAAAATTAGTATCAGTGGCCAACTGCTCCTGAGCTCTCTTTGCTCTATACGTTATTGTCTATGGTTGTTCACATTCAGTTCGTAAGTCATTTGAATTTTGACGGAATTGTCTGCCTAAGATTAAGTCGCAATATTCTAGTAGGTAGTGCGTGTGTTTATTAGACATGAGGTAACGGTTCAAACCCCAGTCAAACATCTACAACAGAACGAAATATAAAAAATTATTTCTTCGGCGATTGCCTCTCAGATTTCTAAAAAAAAAAAATTTACTTGAAAAGTTTCTCAAAAATCTGTCGTTCAGAGACGACTTTAAACTGTGGGTCCCGCCACTCATATATAAAATTTAACGCACCCGACTTAAGTGGTGTGAGAAGCTAAGTCATAATCCCGAATGAAGGGTTGTAATGACCAATTATATATGTATGTGAGATTTACCGATTTCATAGTCTGTACTAAAATGATGTTAAAAAGCGCTTATGACAATACCTAACCTTGTTGATATGTTTACCTCTGGTTTAATAAGTTCAAAATGGATGCTAAATTGGTGCCTTTTGCCACTGACCATCTGTTGTTGAAAGCTAAATTCTAAATTACCAGATAACCATGGCTTATTACAAAACTTATTTAATGCCACTGATGATTAATTGTACATGGCTCACAGACATGCCACCAGGAACAGAAGGATATGCTTGTTCCAATAGTTTTGTTGACAACTTCTAAACTAAACTAAACTAAATATTTCTCTTCTATATATTTCTATTAAAAATTTCGAATCCGATAGAGGCATGCTACCACAGAACAATGCGGCTTAATCTAGGTTTGAACCTAGGCCTCACGCCTAAAAAGTCAACACAGTACCTACTAGACTACAGCTACTTCATCGGTAAATCTCAACACAATATATTTTTTATAAGTCGGATAAGGGCTTTTAAACGCTGATTCTATTGTTATGGATATTTGTAGAAAGAAAACCAATTAATGTAATCGAATCATTCCATACACTCTAAAAGCATTTTTAATAATTTCTTTCTTAGTTCGGTGGACGAACTGAAGCAAAAAGTTCTAATTTGTCTCAATGATAATTTCAACTTATTTCGCACAATTTACAGACCTCAATCTCATTTTATCTTAAATGAGAGGACATTCATGAAATAATTTTAAATATGAATATTAACAAAAGTCCTGGTAATGACAATATATCCGCCAAATTTGTAAAGGAATGTGAAGAAGAACTATCACCAATAATGGTTATCATTTTCAACAAGATGATATCTGATTCAGTCTATCCAGATGTACTGAAAGTTCACAAAATAGTCCCAATACCAAAAGAGGCCAATTCAACTACTGTCGATAAATTTCGTCCTATTTCTGTACTATCTGTAATAGATAAAATCTTTGAAAAGCTGCTGTATGACAGACTTTTACTTTATTTGGAAGAAAACGATCTTTTATATAATCACCAATTTGGTTTTCGAAGGGGTTTGCGGTACAGTAGATGCTGTCTTAAATGTTGTTAAATATATTTGTAACGGATTGGATGATGGTTTTGTAGGAGTAGCTGGAATGTTCTTCGATTTTACAAAGGCTTCCGATCTAGTCGATCATAAAATTTTAATGAAAAATTAAGATGTTATGGTTAGAGTTGGGTTTTTTAGCTCTTTTGAGTGTTCGCTCTTTCTAGTTCAGCTCTCTGTAATGAACTAGTTCGTTCTTTTAGTTCAATAGTTCAGTACTTTTAAACAACTCCGCTCTGTTTCTCAATTTTATTTATATTTAAAATGATGTAAACAATACATATATACATTTAAAGGAATTAATGCATTCCGTGTATTTATATCAACTTATTGAATAAAATAAAAACAGTATATAGTATAGTATTTAACACATTTTCATTTTTATTAATTCATTTATGTGCTTGAAGCGCTTTTTAATCAAAATTACTTAACTAACTAATAATAACAACAAAACTTTTCTAAATATATACATATATTTAAAAGGAAAAAAATAAATTGAAAAATAAAAAATGCAGCTTTTGAAAATCTTAATTTAATTATAGGGACATAAAAAACAAAAATAAAATAAATACAAAAAATAGAAACTAATAATAATTCAGTCTATTGCAATCACATTTATTAATTTAATTAAAAAAAAAAACATAATATGTTTATATAATAATATAATATACATTGTATTTACATTTTTGATATAAAGTTAATAGTAACTTGGCTCACATGTTATTGTGTAAAAACACAAGAGTGGAAACTTTATTTGGTTTGATGAGGGTCCTTCTTTCGTTTATTATTTGTCCTGTTGCTGAAAAAATACGCTCACATGGTACAGATGTGGCTACCATGCAAAGGCGTTTTAAAGCATACATGTACACCCTTGGATACAAATGCCTGCGTTCATTCCACCACGCAAGAGGGTCTTTCCTTCTTTCCAGGTACTCCTCGTTTAGGTACTTATCGAATTCTCTAATTCCAGCAGCTATGTTATTGTCAGATTTTGTAAGTCGACTGAAGTTCATGTCGAATTTTTTCCAAATATTTTTTTGTGGAACTTCAGCAATACTTCCTTCCGTATCAGGTGTTTCAGTATTTGGTAGTCTAATTTGGCCGATTCTGTTGCGCAATAATTTCACAGCGTTTTCATAGGAGCTGTCATTTTTAAAACCTAATTTTTTAAATCTGGGATCTAGGATTGTGCTCTCTGCATATAAACTACTTCGTTCTAGTTCACCAAAACGATTAGTAATTTCTCTTTTCATCACGGAAATCAGTACTTTTATTTGACTTTTAGTTGCGTTAAAATCAGAAATTACACTTTCTAATAGATTACACAAAACTAAAACTTTTGATAGGGTTACATTTTTTTCAGCTGAAATATCTTTCGTAACCTCATAAAATGGCTCAAGAACTGGTATTAGTTCGTCTAAAACCTCCCAATCTTGAAGTGCCAAAGATAAATCGGGTTTTGTGAGCGACAGGTTTGAAATTACAGCATCTTTTACGGCAACAATCCCGTTAAGCATGTCGTACGTAGAGTTCCATCGTGTTGGAACATCCTGCTTTAATTTTAGCTCTGGGAGTTTCATTTGCCTTTGAGATTCTCTTAGCTTTTTCATACCTTGTGTGCTTTTATTGAAAAATTCTACTATTTTTTTCACTTTAGAAACAGTATCACTCACCTCCGCAAGTGCTAATTGCACGATCAGGTTTAATGAATGGGCAAAACAGCTAATTCCACTCCAATTTCCCATACGTATCGCTGCAGTAATATTTGCCGCATTATCGCTCACAATTGCCGTAATTTTATTTTCAATACCAAACTCTTGCACCTGTTTTTTTATATTTTTATATTTTTTATATTTTTTATTATACAGTATGTCTGTCATCATATTTGTCGCATGCAACTAAATGTGATTTTAGTTGCATATCTTCGCTAATATAATGAGCAGTTATAGCCAAGTAGCTATCATTTGTTTTCGAAGTCCATCCATCGGTAGTTAAACAGACTGCTGTAGCAGATAATAGTTGAGATTTTACTTGGCTTAAGATATCTCCATAAACCGCTTCCATAATATTATTTGATATAGTTTTTCTTGTAGGAAGCGTGTATCCCGGACAATTTGAGACAAGTTCTATTAGCGGTTTGAATTCCGGTTCTTCTACAATTCGAAGAGCATGGTGTCCTTTGGCTATCATTTTCAACACTTGTCTTAGCTCAACAGTACGTACGGGTGGAGGCCGTGAAATGAGTCCATATTGCGCTAAATTTTCTTTTTTCAGCCATTTTTAAATATAAAAATTCACTTAGATCATCCGACACTATACCAATAAAAATTCACTTAGATCACTTTGATCATCCGACACTATACCAATATGAACTCTTTCGAATAACTAGTGCTTGATTCACCCATGTTGTATATTTATATATGTGGCTCTCTTCCTGAGAAAAAATGCTTATTACAAATAACTCTCATTTTGATTTTTTACCCTGATTCTGTAAGTCGAATGTTTTTTTCCAGAAAAAAACATGAAGAGAGCTATTGAGCAGTTTTTCATAATGGGTGAATGCTACAGAAAACTCTCAGTAAGAATAACATTTGTTTTGTGTGACGTCACACTTGTACGGTTAGGTAGCATGACCACATTCAACCCATTTTTGAATTGCGGCCCTTTTAGCACTCTTTTGACATTATTGCTATGACGAAAATAACATTTGTTTTGTGTGACGTTACACTTGTAGGGTAGGTAGCATGACCACATTCAACCCATTTTTCAATTGCGGCCCTTTTAGCACTGTTTTGGTATTATTGCTATGACGGAAATTTCCTACAATTTATTTCTTTGACAATTTACCTACCTGCTCTGAAAAATTTTAATACCCGGCAATAAATGAATGAAATCTAGTGTTTAGCGAGAATTTTGCAAATCCAGATTTTGAAATTGAACCCTTTTCCGATTATTGGCAAGATTTTTTGACCTACCAGTGTCGAAAAATTTGAATTTCTATCAAAAAGTTAAGTCAATGGATTGGCGGAAATTTTGATAATTGAATCGTTAAAAACAATAATATATACATAAAATATAAATATTAAGAAAAACATAAACATAAAAATATAAATTTAAATTTATTTATATACATATATAAATAAATAGATTTACAATCTCTTTTGTCTTATTTAAATTTTTCAATCTTATATATTTTTAGTTGACACTATTATTTATAAAAACATACTTATTAGCGTAACAGACCAGATTATCTTGTGAGAGTCAAACTCACAATCGTTACGCTATGCACTAACTTTCCATGGAGCCCACTTAGAAATTTTATTAAAAGAAATATATTATAATTTTTTTTTAGCTATTATGTGCTATTACTTCTAATGTATAAAATTTGAATTATATTCAAGAAATTCAAAAGCAAAAAATTTTAATTTTAATACATCGTCAAAAATTACATATGTTTTTATAAAAGTATATTTAATAAGAATTTCTGTGGATATTTCTCGCCTAACCCTTCTTTGAGTTAAATTGAAAAAATATATTATTTTAATTTGCTTATTTTTTTATTTTTTGCAATTTTCGCGCTTTTATAGGAAAAATGTTGCCATAAGTTATTTTATTAGTATGTGGTAACACCGCCAATGATGGCACTACCATTTAACACTACGATAAACAACAGAAAAGAACGAATAAGAACGAAATGAACGAATAAGAAACGAGAACAAGAGCCAACTGAACTACGGAGCTAAAAGAACTCATTAGTTCAGTTGGCTCTTTTAGTTCAGTTGTATGAATAGTTCACATGAACTAATTCGTTCGTGAACTACACAACTCTCGTTGAATAGTTCAATTGAACTATATAGTTCGTTCGTGAACTACACACATGAGAACGATAAACAAAATAAAAGAACGAAATGAACGAATAAGAAACGAGAACAAGAGCCAACTGAACTACGGAGCTAAAAGAGCTCATTATTATGAGAGGCTCTTTTAGTTCAGTTGTGTGAATAGTTCAATTGAACTAGTTCGTTCGCGAACTACCCAACTCTAGTTATGGTGTACAAGGTCGTGAGTTTTTACTTTTTGAAAGTTATTTTTCCAATAGGAAGCAGTGTGTTCAAATAAATAATTCTAGAAGTTCCATTGACTCTGTAAGGTTTGGAGTACCTCAAGGGAGTGGATTAGGTCCTCTTTTATTTTCAATATCTTTAAGCGATTTGAAAAATCTTAGCTTGACTGGGAAACTCTATATGTATGCTGATGTCATATGCCTGTTATATCCGTACAAATATGATTTAGTATTAAAAAGCAATATTGAAAGAGATGCTGCTTTACTTTTTGAATATGAACGTTTAAACAGGTTGATATTAAACCCTGGGAAAACAAAATTTGTCCGCTTTAGACTACAGTCACCGCAACATTATGGCGATTTTTTTGTACATGTAAATGGAGAACGTATTTTTGAAACGCATTCAACACCATATTTGGGTATTACTTTGCAAAATAATTTGTGCTGGAATGTAAATATAAATCACGTAAAAATGAAAATATCACCTGCAGTTGGAATTTTGTATAAATTAAAATACAAACTAAATGAAAAAGCGAAATTTATGATTTATCAATCGTTAATACATTCACATTTAAATTATTTGACAGTTATCTAAGCCCTTAATAAAAACAACATTAATTCAAAAAATCCCTTCAATGTTTGCAAAACAAGGCATTGAAGATAGTATACAACCTACCAATAACATATTCAACAGTTTCATTATACAAGGACGTTTGCAAAACGATCCAAACTTTAACAGTTGTCTTTAAAAATCTCCATATTTTCAATTCAGATTTCAAAGGTGCTAACAAGTAAAACGCTTTACCGAAGGAGTTAAAATCTAATGAAAGAATTACGTCTGTTAAATCTGCTTTAAAAGAATATTTATGCTCTATATTTGAATTACTTTTTAATGTAATTTTTTTTTTATGTTTAGTGTAAATTTTTGTAATCTAATACGTTGTATTACCTAATTGTACATAAGTATGTATATATATTTTTGCCAACTTTGCCTCAATAATGCCTTAAAGGCGCGGAGGCATAATTAAATTGAATTAAAATTTTATCAAATAAATAAACCACAAAAAAATTTCAGTTAAATTGAATTTAATGGTAAACCAAGAAAACCAAAAGGCAGAGCTCAATATATTCATCAGGCACCACATAACATTGAGGTGGTCAAAAAATACGTTTACTTAGCGACAAAAATATCAACAAATTATGTAGAGTAACCGGTGATTTCAAGTCAGTAATTGAATTGGCCAGTAGGTGTTTATCTTTTCCCATCTCTTCCCTGAACGCATTCATACACCACTTGTGTTAGAATTCAACTGAAATGATGTAAATAAAATAAAATTAAAAGACATAGTATGCTGGCACAAATCTAAGCCATATCCTAATACAAATTAATCGTCTGCTTCGAAGACATCGATCTGTTTAAGGGAATAATTTATGGTTGAGCTCATAAATTTTATTGCATGCAAAACGATTCATAAAATTTAAATAAATTTTTAAAGGGCTTTGTCTCTGCTTACTTAACGCCAACAACAAGGTGGTCTCATATCATATCATATCGTATCATTTGAAATTAATTCCAAACTAAACTTTGAACCTGTGAAATAAATTTCCCCCATTTAGGGAAAAAGTTTCCATCGATATTGCTTTGCATTACAAAATTTCGGGTTTATTTTGTTGCATTCGTTTGATTTATTTTTTTTTTTCATTTGGTTTGATTGAAACAATCACCATAAAAAATGATCATAAATTAGTTCCATATCATTGACTGCCTCCTATTCTGTATGTGTGTGTTGTTGAAGCATAAGAATAACAAAAATATGGTAAGAATAAGAAAAAGAACTCATCATGAAAATCATTATTAAACATAATTGAGTCCAATGATTAATTGTGGGAGCAAAAAGTTCCCACTGTGCGCGTGGAAATCTTGGTGAAAACTTGTTAAAATGAATTGATAACAATTGCGTGTGGTTTCCACTTTTTATTCTGTTATTTCCTTGATTTTCTTCTTTTTTTTATTGTTTTTATTGTTCATACAGAACCAAACCCAACCTAAATTTTGAATACGAAACAATACAATGCAATGCCATGTCCATAATCATAATCATTGAAGCATAAAGGAATTGTTCGTGGTACTTGGAGTTGCCTGCCATCCATCCATCTTACCACAAATTGTTTGCTGTTGATAGAAGCAACAGTAACAACAGAAAAAAGGGCGTTGCAATAAAGATTTTGATTTCTTTCGTTCTTTTTTTTCTGTTCTGTTCTGTTCTGTTCTGTTGTACAATTTGTTTAGTCAACCATGTTACGGCCAAGAGATCTTGTGAGCATTTTTCACTTAAGCTTCCACGCTTTAATAGTTCTTCTCAGTTGGATTGATGGTGGTTTAATTAATGATTTGTTGATTTATTGATTGGTTCGGGTCAAGTGTTTCACCTGGGCATGATCATTTTATTAAATTTTTTTTTCTTTCTCTTCACCTCTATTCCTTCCCTATTAATATGGAAAATGTCTGGAAAATATATTGTTTTGATGATAATGCCAACAATTAATTGAATTAAATTGAATTGAATTAATAATTGTGGTCGATATGTAATTGAGTTTGAAGCTTGATTTACTGTACATTATCCACATATAACTGTAAGTCTTCAAAGTAATTGAATGTTGAAACAAAAGAAGTCTCCTTTAAAAGTACGACAGGGAATAAAAAGTGATAATTTGGTGTGGTGTCTCTTTAGTTCATTTGCACTCCTTATTTTATTTTTTCTTCATTTAAAAAATTTATTCCAAAAGAGGCTTTAAATTCAAAGATATCCGTTGAATTTTAAAAGTAAAAAAAAAAAAAATTAAATAAGATTTCCAAAATCGGATGACTTCAATTGCTTTCTAAAGTTTAATTTGCTGTCATACAGAAACTAAATTAATTTGCAAATGAAGACTCAAAGGGAGACAAGATCCAATAGGAAGGGTTCGGTAAGCTAGGGGATATTTCTTAGAGAACGAAGTCCCACTTAGATCAGCGTTTAAAATCATTGTGCTACCACCATTAATTTCAGCCGAAATCCAAACATTACTTAAACCTGGACAGTTACTGTTCGTCGAATCGACGAAGATCATTTACTCTTTATCATATAATTCTTTTATTTTTGACCAAATTTCGCTCTTTTTTTCAACAACGTTAGTTGTTAACGAAAGCTTGCTCGTAATGGGTGAAAATGAGCTTCATCCGAAAAGAGGATTTTTTTTTTGAAAAATTTCAGACGAATTGCCTTTGCCTTGGAAATAAATTTTCAATAAATCCCCAAGTTGCTCAATCGTAAATCAATTCATTATGTTCAGTGGAGATAATCTATTGAATTTTATGACAGAATAGAATGCCATAAGTTTTGCCAGATTCGAAAAAGCCGATGGTTCACATTTAAACCGATAGATGACCCACCCAATACTTATGGAAAATTTGATACTCCGGATATGCTCTACATATCTTACCGTTATTTTACTTTACTTAAACTTAAATAAAAGACACGATGTAAGTACAATCGCAGTTAAATTGTAATTTTTAAAATGTGTTTCGTTTAACAAAATTATTTAAATATTGTGAGCGAATAAAATTTACTTAAAAACTATTTTTAAAGTTCTTCAGAAGCATATCGAATGAATGAAATGCATTAACTGCACTTAAAATTTTATTTACTTTTGCAGCTACTGCTCTGTGTTAAAGTTAAAAGTTTATTTTTTTTTCTGTTTGGCTTTAACAATAAGAGCCCATGTTTAATACAAAACATTTCAAATTGTTTATGGTTATAAATCAGTGTTAGTTGCAGTGACTAGCAAAAAAGAAAAAAGGCAACAAACAAATGAGAAACTAAACAAAAATCTGTATTTCGTTACATGCCGTCTTGCCATGCCTGCACCAAAACTTCAAAAAAAAAAAATTAAATAAAAGCAACACAGATTTGAACAAATTTTCATTCATGCATTCAGTTTTTATTTCATTTTTTTTCTTTGTTGCAGCAACTGTTTTCAGCAATTGGTGTTGAAGTTTAACCCTTGTTGCCAGCACTTAGCTTAACAGAGGCAGCCACAGTCATGTTGTTTAGCTCGTTATCAAGTCAAAATAATCATCATCTTTTGCTATTGTTGTTATAAAAAAGAAGAAGACGAGGAAAGAAATCATCAGAAGCGTAAAGAAGACTCCAAATTCAAAATAAATACAGAAGTTCTGTTGCTTCATTCAAATGTAGTTTTCAACTGAAATTTTTTATATTTTTTCTCTCCCAATTTTAAATGGTGGCTTCTTCTTGACCATGTCCAAACTCTTTAAACTCTTCACACAATCACACATTTCTGTCCAAAATCATATCTGAACATATATAGAAATGGCCAGGATACAAGTAATAAACATTAAAATAATTTGCAAAATTGCTGGCCAAGAACTGAAACGTAAAAATTGCTAGAATGTTTGACCACAGAAATGTGCAACATCACCATGGCAGTCAAGACTTAAGATTTCACCAAAAACCATGCACTTCATGATCCTTATGATTACGATTATAATCATTTGAATTATAATCGTTGTTAGGCTTTTAACGAAGCATGTTGACGATCGCTAATGCTAATGGCCATTGTGATTAAAAGTGTTTTAATTTTTAAGTTTTTGGAATGTGGATGGTGGTGTCAGCAAGTGTATTTTAACTACTCCCCAGTAAATATTTGTTTTTTATTTTTTAATTAAAAAAATCATTGTTACGTTTTTACTTTTAAAAAACGTTTAAAATACGAACTCGTAAACTGCAAATAAAATAAAAATTAATGCGCGTTTAGTTTTAATTAGAATTCTTTTTATTAGCACAATTCTGTGTGTCACTGTTCACAACTTTATGTAAACAACAACAATTGCTTTTCTTTGTTATTCCTCTGTTTATACCCTTTGCATAAACAATAACAATTACTAGTTCATTATTCGACAGATCTTCGTAACATAGATTTTCATACCACGATTACTCTCTTCAAATGCACCGCGTCTTCATACAACACTGACTGAACTTCACTAACTCAGTCACCTGCTTTGCCTTGGCTTTTATATGGCAGCGTAAACAGAGTCTGAGGAATGTTCTTGAAAGCGAACGTTCATGATTTCGCCTTCTCGAAATCTCTATAAATATAAACATCGTTGATTTATTTACATTTATTATTGTAGTGTGGTTGGTATATTTTTGTTTACTTGTTTACCATTTATTCATGCTGGTGTTCGTTGTTATATTAAGCAGTACGATAATTTGTAAACAGGTTTGCTTACTGTAGTTTTGTTTTTGTAGTTTTTGTTTACATTTTTAATGTTAAGCTATGTAAAAGCAAAATACCAGTAACAAGATTTTTCATTTTCGTAACGCTATTATCCTCGCCGTCCGAAGTCCGGATATGAAAGTGAACCCAAAGTCTATTCCAAACAATGATTGTTTCGGATTGCATTGGGCGCTCTCGGATCTCATATGGATTGACATGGTCTCAAATTTAATAAATCTATCTGGTAAGGCGCTCATAGCCGAAAACGATTTTTCGATAAAAGTTAGCTTTGTTTATGATCTTCCATTGTGATTAAGTGAAACATATTGAATAAATAACAAGTGATTTGACCCCAGGTCAAACATTTTCAAAAAAACAAAATATGAACAAATATTTCCTCGACGACTCAGCAGATTTCTGTCAAAAACTCTGAATGCAAATACAAAACTGCCATGAAAAGTTTTTAAAAAATTTGTCGTTCGGAGACGACTTGACGAAAAAAATTGTGAAAAAACTTGAAAAATTGTCAGTTCGCCTAGTGTGTTAAAATGGATCAGCTAGATTCTCTAGAATTGAACATTTAACTCACGTTTACATTAAATTTTGAGAAAATGTCTAGATGTGACGCTTTACAAAGCTCAAATAGTTCAAGAGTTGAAGCCGCATGACCATCCGCTTCATTTTCATTTCGCTAGATGGGCCAGCGGGAAACTGCACAATGATGTCGATTTGGTTATAAAAAAACCATCTTCGGATGAAACTCATTTTCATTTTGGTGGGTACGTTAATAATGAAGGAGGCGTTATTGGGCGATATTTCGTTGAAAATGAGGACGGCGCAACCATTACGGTCAATGGAGACACATATCGCACCATGATAACCGATTTTATGGTAACCGCCGTTCATGGTATAATGTAGACGATGTTTGGTTTCAATAGAATGGTGCAACTTGCCACACATCTCATGCCAGCATCGATTTATTGCGTCAAACGTTTGATGGCCGTTTAATTAGCCAAAATGGTGACGCCAATTGGCTGCCGAGAAATTGCGATTTGACACCGTTGGTATTTGCTGTGGTGTCGCCATTAAAGAAAAGTGTTATGCCGACAAACCAGAGACAATTGAGTATTTGAAGGGCAACATTCATGATGCCATTGTAGATTACGAAAATTGGTTCGATTCAATGAGGTACTGTGAGACCAGCCGTGGCAGCCATATGACTGAAATAATATTCCATTTCTAACCGGAACAATTGTAATTCACAACAAAATGATGAAATGATGAAATTTTACCAAATTCAAGCCGTTTTTGTTAGATTGCATTTTCAAATTTAAACTTTCAAATGGCCCACCCTTTTCATTGATTACATATTGCGAAGAACAACCAGTCGATCAGTAAATATTTCACTCGGATATGCTGATTATTTAATCCAATGTGCGTTGAAAAAGGATATTTGAATACAAATTCGACAAGAAATTCGTTTTTTTAAGCCTCTGGCTTTAGATGTTCCAACATTCGTGAACTGAACATAAGCATGCGATTATTATTAGAAAGTTTGGTTCTTAAGTCTTTTGTTATTTATGCGTTACAAGTACCCGATTATATTTAATAAATAAATAAACATTGAAAGAATATTAAATACCGGGATTTAATAACTAAATAAACTTTGCTGCATGGTTTAGTGTTGTTCTATTATTTTGCAGGGAAACGAAATAAATTATGAAAAGAAAAAACGTGCTGTTGGTTAAGGCAACATGTCGTTTAACTAGAATTCAAGTGACGTTTTGTTGATGTGTGATTGCTACTGTTGTTGTTTATATTTTTTTAATTTTATTAAAATTATACTTTTTATTTTTATTTTCAATTTTTTTTTTCAGTTAAAACCATCAACACCAGCAACAGCAACAACATGTTTCAGAAGAAAAGTGGAAAAAAAAGAAAACCAGAGGATACAGTCGTCTTAACAACCATGACAATAAGTTTAACTCAATTGGAAAAGAGGCACGTTCTTCAAGAGGGCAAAAAAAAGATCGGCAGCAGCAACTAGACACAGGAGTAGAAACAGCATCAACAGCATCCTAAACAAGATCCTTCACACATGCTGCTACTATTACACGGCATATGACTGAAGCCTCCTTTAGATGCTGACGATGGCGATGGTGATGATGATGATGATCGTTAGTGGAAATGAATGGTACTAAAATAAAAAAGAGATCTAAAGTTACAAGCAGAAGAGAAAAGAAAAAGTTGCAAAAAAAACCGAGGAGATATTAACAGTGGTGTTTAAAAATATAGATTTGGTTTACAAAAAAATGGGAAAAGATTTTCATAGCAATCAGAAATGTATGAATAGCACTCGAGCAACTCTTCAGAATTTAATGCTATAATTTTACCCTTAACTGTTGGCATCTGTGCACTTCTGAAAGCAGATAAATGTTCGTTATAATGTTGTTGAATCCTCTTCATTCATTGTCATCTGCAAATAGTTTGCTTTAATGTATGATTTTTATAAAATCTTTTCTTCAGTCATTTTCTTCTCTTCTTTTTTCATTTTCTTTTTTTGCTCTTTTTGTTGTTGTTGTTGTTGGCTGCTTTAACAATTTTATTTTTCTTAAAGGTGACTTCTGTGTAAACGTGCTGTGGTATGATTTTTAATTAAACAATACGTGTGCAACAATAGTGCCACAAAACAGTAGTGCAACTAAAAGCGCAACGAAATAAGTGTGAAAAAATCTGTTTCATTTTCACTTCATTTTTTTGCTCGTTGCTTCTTAATTCTTTCATCTTCTTCTTTTTTTAAAATATTTTTTTCTGCAATTTTTTCTGGATGATTAAAGCCATTCTTGTTAAGGATATTTTTTTTTAGTTTTTTTTTTTTTGCTTGTAGAGCTACAAGTAGCAGAATACGTGAATTTTTATTTAGTTTTGGTTCATTTTTTTCTTTCTTTCCTTTTGGTTTCGTATATATTTTGTGATTTTGTTAAATTATGAATGTCGTTGTTATTGTTGGTTGTATCATTTTTTTTAGAAAATCACGATTTCCTTTATAAATTTGTGCTTTTAATTTGAAAGAATACAAAAGTTTTGCTTGATTAAAACGCATTAAGTGCTGAACTCAGTGAAGAAATTGTTCCTCATTGAATATAACACTCAATGTGATGTTTTGTAAGGCAATTCAGGAAAGACTTAATGACTCTTCTTTATACTCTAGCTAAGGAATACCCTGTCAAGAACTTTTGCAACATTATTAACAAAAATAAATAAAGGAAATTAATTATAAAGTTGACCAATAATGAAAAATTCTTTTTTTATAATTGCAATGAGTTTTTTTAAAACAAACATAAGACGTTTTGATTTTTTAGGAATAAGTCGGTATTCTTCAAGCCTCTACAGAAACTAAATTTACTGGATGAGATAACGCAAGGTCCAGGCTATATGTAAGGCGGATGCAACAAAACTTCTCTCTTCAACCCATCTCTCAGTTTCCGCCGGGTTATTAGATACATACCCGCTTTTCTCGCATATGTTGCAGACACTTATGAAGAACTAGTCTCATCCAACCCGACCATACAATTCCTTTAGGAAGGATTTAATAGGCTTTTTTCGACATAAAGAAGGCCTATGATTGCGTTTGGAAACAACTGATATTTGGGAAGTTAAATGCTTGCAATATCCAGGGAAATATGGCAGCTTTTATTTCCAACTTTTGCGAGACCGAAAATTTTATTGTCTAGTTGGAAACTCGCCATCAGACTATTTTGATCTTGAAAACGGAGTCCCACAGGGATCTGTTATAAGTGTCACTTTTTTTCTCTTGGCAATTGATGACATCTTAGTCCAGTGTCATAAGGATGTAAAGGCACTCTTGTATGCTGAGGACTTGGTCATATATTGTTCAGGCAAGAAACACTCGGCTATAGTTGATAAAATCCAATCAACCATTAACAGGTTGGAAAAATGGAATGATAAAAGCGGTTTCCAATTTCATGCGGAGGAGACAGTGGCAATTAAATTTTCTAGACGGTTAAATCCCTACGACAATATCCCAATAAAATTAAATGGCGAAGATATAAAATTTGTGGAAGAACACAAATTCTTAGGGGTTACATTTGACAGGAAATTGACATTCAAATCTTATATTAGAAAAATTAAGGCGAAGGCAAACTTAAAATTGAATATAATTGGAATGCTAAGATGCTCACAATTCGGATCTGATCCACAATCTCTCTTGAAAATCTTACATTCAATCGTTCTTCCATCCATTGATTATGCATCAATGATATATTTATCTGCAAACAAAACTAACTTGAACATGTTAGACCCCATCCAGAACACAGGAATAAGGCTTTCTATTGGCTGTTTTAGAACTAGTCCCGCATGTAGTCTTCAAGTATTGTCATCATGTCCTCCTTTACGTCTTCGAAGATTAAGATTTTTACTTAATTACTCACTTAAAATTCTTTCGATGCAAAATCATCCTCTACGAGAATAGAACACTTTAGGCAAGAACACCCAAGATCCTATCCATTCTACATAAAAGCCGCAATAGAAATGTCCCAAGTAACCTCGAAATACATATTAGAGACAAATATTATAGAGAATAGGAAATTGTGTAACATTGTACCATGTTGCTTTTCCGATATTAGCATTGATTTCTCCCTTGCAATATGTAGTAAGCGTAATATGACATCTACTGAGATACAAAGGAAATATCTTGAACTGATTAACATTACATACTCAGACCATTATTATTTTTTTACAGACTCTGTAATGAATGAAAGAGCGGGATTTGCCGTTTATAGTAATTATACTATCATCACGAAACGCATTCCAGACTACTCTTCCATATACACGTCCGAATTACTTGCTATAAAAACTTGTATTGAGAATATTCCCAACTTTGATCGGAAAATTCTAATAATATTCGACAGTAAGAGCGCTCTAGGGGGATCACAAAATCCTTTTAGTAGTAACATGATCTTGAATCAAATAAGGGAATCTCTCACGAAATTGCGGAAAATTCATTGAAAGAATTAGTATCGACAAATTTCAATTATTATCCCTCAGATTATAAACAATGGATTCGGAGATACATAACTGATATTTGCAATGACTCTTGGAACAATGGTAACCGATCTGAATTATATCGGATATACAAGAAATAAAATTAATGCACACAACATGAGTGGTGTGAGAAGCTAGGCCGTTATCCTGACTGAAGGGTTGTAATGGCCAATTATGTTGTCTGTGTGATCCCATCGGCCATTTTAATTATTGGTCGACCAACGAAACAACAAAACAAAAATAAAAAAATTATCAAAATCGGGTCTTTTATTAAAGGCTGCCATCTTCAAATCATAATAGAACAAAGTGTTCATCAGATATAATTGAAATTTTTTTAATATTTTTAATGTAAAAGTCTACAGATGCCATTATATGTGGAACATAATCAGGTTGAATTTGACCGACGGCATGGGTTATGTTGCCTTTTATGACCTCTGTGGTTTGTGGCTTATTCTCATACACCTAAGACTTAGGAAATTCCCCACAATATAAAGTCTAACGGGATCAACTCACACTACATCATTTCTACGTGGGATGAACTGGCCACCTCTAATGTGATATGAGTCAATGTGACATGACACCTAAATATCTATAGTGATCGCCGTTGGCAGTGATGGTCTTGGCAAGGTCGGTCACAATAAAATATGGACCAGTGACGCCGCCAATTCAAAATCTACACGAAACGGTGACTATTTCGGGATGCATTGGATGCTCCTGGCTCTGATGTGGATTAGTATCGCCTCAAATTTTCATTATTCAGAAATCAACTTCATCGCGGGGCAATGGAACGTAATATTAAGGCTGACGCACTTGAAAAGGCTGCTTCAACATAAAATTTAAATCAATTTCCCTATAAGATTGGAATTTCACTCCAAAGGAAAAACGAATGGTCTTCACTAATTTGCAATGAAAAATGATGAAATGAGGAACACACTTGCAGAGATACCAGACCAGATCTGGTCCAACAATAAAATATGCGTTGATCTGATCAAGAGACCCATAAAAATTATAAGGGACACTAGTCTTTGGCTGCATATAGCCGTAGACTGGAAATATGTCACAATGAATTCTGCAAAAGCTGTAATGACGAGGAAAATGAAGGGAACTTCTCTGTTATTGCCCGGCACCAGGGTACCTAAGACGATCGATTTTTGGGAACCAACAAAGTTTTTAACAAATCATGTCTAGCCAAAGGTGCTGTGAACAGAATCCACACTTTCATAAAACTATGGAGATAAATATGTGATACCAGCTGAGAGAATGAATCGGGGATCTGATAGCACCCAATTAAGTTATAATCTTTGATACCTGTAACCGCCGGTAACATACTAACAAAAGACTGACAAACTGTTTAGTGTAACTAGTCACTACCTGGTTCTTTGTACTTAACCGTTTTTGACTAAAATTTCAGTGGTACTAACTATTCTGATGGCTCCATTTATTTCGGAATATGTTTTGTTTCGGCTGTCAGAGCGTAAAAATGTGTCTTTCTGCTTAGGGCAATGTCGTAGTAATAGTTGTAATATGTCGCTTGTAAGAAAAGCTTACGGTAAGAGTGAGCTAAGTATAATCATTTAGCGATTAAATAGGGCTGATATTATGCATTGACGTCCTGATGGACGGATGGTTTTTAGTTCACGACTTTGTGGACTTTTCAGATAATGCAGCATGACAGACTTAAGATTTAAATTTTTTTTTTTTACCAACCGAAAATTCGTTTACCAAGAAGCCAGGGCATAATACATCAAGAAAATAATTAAGCAGGCTTTGGGAACATTTTTGCTTTCGCGATACTGAAAGTAATCGCGAATTCTTACTTACTTACTTAACTGGCCATTAAAAACCCGATTAAGGGATTTCGGTCTTCCTTAATACATCCTTCCAGGCGCCTCTGCTTCTTGCGCACCTACGCCAGTTGGTCACACCAATCGATGACAGGACTTTAACAAATCTCCGTGTCAAATGCCCGTCTCGCCGGAGATTACTCCTCTATTCGAACGGCATAGCCGAGCCAGCGCAGCCGCTGGATGTTAATACGCTGCACAACGTCCATGTCGTTGAGGTGCTTATACAGCTCAATGTTGGATCGGATGGGGAAATCATCGCCAACTCGCACTGGACCAAACATCTTACGTAGAACTTTTCTTTCGAATACTCTGAAGGCTACTGCATCAGTGCTTTATAGGGTCCATGCCTCTGCGCCATAAAGAAGCACGGGTAGGATGAGCGTCTTGTAGAGTATTAGTTTTGTCGTACAAGAGAGGTCTCTACTACTCAATTGCCTTTTGAGACCATAGTAGCACCTGTCGGCAAGATTGATTCTGCGCTTGATCTCCAGGCTGACAACATTTTTGGTGGTAACGGCGGAGCCAAGATAAATAAATTGCTTGACTACATCGAAACTATAGTTATCGGCCGCAATCTGAGATCCAAAACGCCGCATGTCCGTACTTGTCGTTAACATATATTGCGTTTAAAAGATTGAGGAGACAAAAGCCATTTTGCGACAAAGTACTTGTTGAAAGTTCTGCTTTTATTACAGAATTTAAGGAACAAGTGAATTATTATTCATGTTTAAAAATTTATCTTGAAAAATAAAAATTACAAAAAAAAAAAAAAAGAATCTGAAAGTGAAAAAATTTGGGACAACAGTTTTTAAAACAAATTCCTTTAAAAATTTTTTTTTCTTCTTCGTTTTTATTTAAAAGTGTCCACTTCACTACAATAGTGGCGGCTGAAGATGCCGTAAATATTTCTGTGTACAATTCGTTTTTTGTTTTTGGGTTTCTTTTTCATGAATTTCAGAAATCATGATTTTGTGTAAATAAACAGAAATAGATAAATAGACTGTAGATTTGAACTAAAGATTGTGTCAAATTTATTAAAACAAGAAAACATTCAAACATACAAAACAATGACTTGGACATTTCAAAAAGAAATACAAGAAAAGATGCATTAAAGACGATTGAATGAATGAAGGAATGAATGAACGAATGAGTTAAAGCCTTAACATGATGGAATGACTGACTTGTTGTAAATGGCGAAAAAACAAAACAAGTGATGGACAGACATCAGATAAAAACAAGTGCTCTTAACAGCATTTGCATCTGAAATTAAATTTTTTTTAAGGAGAAAAACACCAGTCTTAACGAAATTCACATGCCATGCTATGAAGTTACAAAACATTATGGAAAAATTCAATCATTTTACAAGGAAATCTTTTCAAATAAAATCAAGATCATGTGAAACGTTTCTCTTGATTTTCTAAAATTTTTTCTTTTTTTTTTTGGTTTTCATTCATTCAGTCAGATACATGAATATGGGTTTGTTTTAACAACAAATATTATGAGTTGTTACAACATTTTAGAATATTTTCTTATTCTGCCTACAAAATACCAGTAAAAAATGAAAAAGGAACACAATAGCATTAGGCTGCCTTTATTTCTTTTAAAAGAATATCAAGAAGAATAGAAATTATTAACAAACAAAATAAAGCTTTTCTCTCTCTCTCTCCCTCTCTCTCTCTCGAATGGCCCCAAAAAGGAAGTTGAAATCTTTAGATTTTCATTCGAGGTATTAAAACGTTTACTTTACTTTGTTTTTTGTTTTCTGAATACAGCATCATTTAAACAATTTTTTTTTGGTAAACAGTTAAAACAGTTTTATGATTTCAATGACAGTTAAGTAGACATTGTCTTTATTTGCCACTTTTATTCTTTCTTTAATTCTTTCACCTTTTCTCTACAAGTTGTCAGCACAGTCAATGTATTTTTTTTTACATGTATTCCAGTGACGATTATGACATTCAAAGACATAAACGAAGTAAAAATGACATTAAGCTGACCATAAACAAACTGTGAGAATATTTTCTGTTCTGTTAAATTTTTAGTTTTTTTTTCTTTCGAAAATATTTCTTTAAATAAAACCCATGTTAATGTGCTTTTGCTTATTTCATTCAATGAAAACAAAAGACTTAAGAAACAAGCGGTATTGATTACTTAGGCTGTTGAAATTTTCCCATGCCAAAGATTTCTGAATTCCAAACTATGAAATAACCCGTGTTTGTTATATTTTTCGACTGAGTTGTACATTCAGGAATCAGACTAAATGTATACAAAGAATAATACAGCGTATAAAGGAAATTATTTTTGACCTACACGAGTTATATAATATCATCCTTTGCCTGAATTTAAATGGAGGTACTCAACTCGGTTTTTAGTTAATGTTAAGTGCGTACACATAAGGATGTAAAACAGAATGCATTTATAATATCGATACGTGATGATAATCATGAATTCACACAATCATGAAAACTACGGCAAGAAAATCCTTTAATTTTAGTCATAATAACAGCAAAAGTTAACATATGTAAATCATTTGTTTCACATCGTAAGGATCAATCAAATCTCTGACCGGTATTTAATAAGTTACACAAGCAAAAAAAAAAAAAAACAGGATCGACTATCAATTGACAAGAATTTAACAAGAATATCTTCAACTAGTTTCTAAAGTTTGTTTTCTAATGGGAAAAGTGAAATCTTTTACTTTTAGTTGGAACAGTGATTGACAATAATTTTAAGTGAAATTAACCCTTCGTTTCCATTTTTATTGCAATGGAGGTTGCAAAAGACACTGTAACAATCCCCACAATACGGATAACATCCAGAGAAGATATTTTAATGAATATGCCTCTCAAGTGTCAATATTTGACCCTTCAAGCACATAATTTCAAGAAATTTTTGTTTTTCAACAACAAGGAATCTAAAAATTAATACAAGATCTGGAAGTAGCCGATTCACGTCGGCCAAAGTTGCTTAATAAGATAAAAAATTCAGCGGTGGCGGTTTATATGGCAAACATAATAAGTGATAAAGTTTTTATGAAACCACAACAACTCAACATTACACGAAGTATCAATACTAAAACTCTATGTAACAAGCGACTTGTTACACCTACAACTACGACAATTAAGGCAGCCGAAACAGGGCATATTCCGATATACATAAATCGAGCCAGCAAACCACTTAAGTACACACAATCAGGTAATAACTAGCTAAACTGAACAGTCTGTCATAAGTACGTGAGAAGCAGCAGCATTAGGTCAAATTATACTAAATAGACAGTCGCTTCAAAGGACATAGCTCACTTGGGTCGTATAAGATCCCCGATAATAGCTCCTGGCTGCCCTCTCTTAGTTATCCCGATCGTTTTATAAAGTGTGGATTCTGTTCACAGCAGACATGATTTGTTAAAAATTTGTGGGTACCCAAAAATCCATCGTCTCAGGTACCCTAGTGCCGGGCAATAACAGACAAGTAGTACTATGGTCCCCTTCATTTTCGTCGTCATTACATCTTTTGCAGAATTCATTGTGAGATATTTCCAGTCTACGGCTATATGCAGCCAAAGGCCAGAGTGGTGGCCTTGTTGTTCCAGATCTGTCTGGTGTTTCTGCAAGTGTGCTTCTCATTTCATCATTTTTCATTGCAAATTAGTGAAGACCATTTGATTTTCATTTGCAGAGGAATGCCAATCTTATGGGGAAATTGATTTAAATTTTCAGTTGTATCAGCCTTTTCAAGTGCGGCAGCCTTAATATTACCTTTGATTGCTCCGCAATGAAGCCGATTTCTGAATGGATATACTCGCAAACAAACAAAATTGCCAAATTTGAGGCGCTACCAATCCACGTCAGAGCCAGGAGCATCCATGCATTCCGCAAACGTCACCGTTTAGTGTGCTACTGGTGCATATTTCATTAAGGCTGACCTGGTCCTGGTCGTCACTGCCAACGGCCATCACTACAAATCTTTGGGTCTAAGTTGGATAGTTTGGACACCAACCACATGTGGTTTCAACAAGACGGCACTGCGTCACAGTGGTTGCGCCCATATGACAAAAATAAAAAAAATTTTTTCTATATTGGGTTTGTAGGGAAATAAATAGTCGCTAATGTCATCAAATTTGTCTCTTCTGAATTTGTTTTGATAATATCTAACGGTATCAACGGTATTTAAATGCAAACAATTAAAGTGCGATTTTATATAGAAGAAGAAAGTTGATTAAGCGACTGTGAAAACAAAGTGAATATCAAATTGTTAAAATACATTTAATTAAAGTGCGGAATTAAAATAATTAAAATGGAAATTAATGTGAATGGTATTGACATTATTTTTAAGAAAAAATAACTTAATAAATTGTGTTATAGTTTTGGTAAAGTACTGATTTTTAAGATGTGTTTTTATGAACACCGTTTGAAATTCTTTGTAAAAAATAATTAGAGTTTTAGTTAGTTTCCCAATGAAAGCCAATGACCAAATTGGTTTGTAAATATTGATACACATCTATAGTAAGAAATTGTGTTTAATTCAAGTGCAGTTTTTTGCAGGTTTCTTCTATATATTTAGTATACTGGCTTAACCTCTGTGTTTATTGTGTTTTTAAAATTTGTTGTGTATCTCGTTTGATTTAATAATACTGACATTTTTGTTGTTATTGATAGTTTTTTTTTTATTCTACATAATAGAAACACCCCGTCAATGCATATTTTCACGAATGACAATTTTCGAGCTTTGGTGCTCTAAGAAGGGTTCAAATTCGGCGAAATCACAGCAAGTTTATGACGAAGTAATCAAATTAATTTTGAATGCGAAGAAGGTGCGTTTTGTGATTTATTGAATTGTGTACAATATTTATGTAAAAGAATTGTTGACATTTGGAAAAAGAATCACCTCTTAAAATCAGACGTTTTAAAAAATCATTCAGACTGGTTATCTAAAAACTTTTTTAAAACTGAAAAACGTTTCTGTGTTATCTAAAGAACAAGTATTAAAAGCGAATAAAAGTGGTCGCCCTTCATCTGATTTCTCAAGTTCTTCAAAAAGAACAAAACAACGAAGGGTAGCAAAGTTGGCAGAAACTGATGCGAATGCAGCGGATGCCTTACGTAGTCTATGTTCAGAACCAAAGCAAGCTTGTTAGGAATCAAATGCCGCTGAAGTTCTTGCATTAATAATTGACACAAATTTAACAAAGCAACAGTATTGGCTTATTCGAAATTTTGTAAACTCTAAGTTTTCCTTCAGTTTTTTCTTTAGTTAAGAAAAGATATTGAGGGAAAAGAAAAAAGTTATCCAAGTTCAAAATATATCGCCGTGAGTGAATCTAAAGATGAAGTAGATTTACAGAATTTGCTTGACCATACAGCTTCACGTATTTTAGATTTACAATTTGAAGTCTGGAAGGACGAAACTGGTATTAATATAAACAACCTTGCTATGATAGGAAAATGGGGTTTTGATGGTAGCTCCGGTAATAATGAGTATAAACAACGTTTTAATAGCAAGGACAACAGTTTATTTGTAACATCTTATGTAGCCTTTCAATTAGTGACAAAATCTGCGAAGCCTGAAGAAGCCAAAATAATATGGAAAAACCAAAAATTTATTCTGAATATTTTACCAGGAAAAAATTTAAAAAATGGGCGGTAGGAGCAAGTGACCGCGACCATTTTTTTAGAATATTGTGGTTATTATATCCGAAACGTACTGTGAAAATTTCAAGACTATATCTTTAATATAATTATTTTTGTCGCTCCTTCCCATACAAGCGCAACCACTGTGATGCGTGTCACAAAACTCATGTCAGATTGGAGGTGATCAGTTCATGTCATGCGATTTGATCCCGTTAGATTTTATATTCAGTTGATTTTCTATGTCTCAGGTACATGAGAATAAACCACAAGCCACAGTGGTCTTCAAAGTCAACATAGCCCATGCCACCGGTCAATTTCAACTTGATTTATGCGCCAGAGTTTTGGCGCCCGCAAAAGAGCCGGCAGACATTTTTGGCATCAAAAGATCTTTCGAACGAATAATATTTTTGATGTGTGAGATCATACTTTGTTTCATTTACGTATTAAAATCGGAAGTACTTAGTCAAGGACCCAATATATAATGACCCTATATAAGTTGAATACATACTTACAAATTTGGATCGAAATCTTTTTTAAGTTATATAGAAATTTCAAAAATTAAAAATCCGGATAGAAATCGCTCCCTCAGCCGGTTTATTCTTCGGCTTTAGTAACGAGTGATTACTTCTTATTTCTAAACATAATGCAGTAGTTCGGCAGAAAGAGATCACTTATTTCATTGTCCTGAATGTACGTATTTGCTATTTCGAGTCCTTTGTATCTTCTATCCAAGTAGAGCACATCTTTCGATAGCATAGATTTTCGCTTTGACACCGCGCCCTAGTTTTCTCATGGGTTCGGTATATTTCATTTAGAGAGCAAAAGGTTCTGCCTCTATACCCAGATCTGTTGATGACCCATCAGTATACCACTGTGTAGCTTCCTGGTGTTGCCATTCATTTTTATTTCTAAGTCTCGTTGCGCAGCATTGAACAAAATCATAGAGCCTACTGGTTCTGCCCAGGGGACAGTTAAGTTAAGTTTAGTCACGAAGTTCTCTTATGTGTTTTATGTTAGACTTAACTTTCCTTAAACTAATCATTGTGTTTAAAGCTTAGGTTTTCATATTTTTCAATTGTACGAAGTTTTGATTCTCAGTGAAGGATACGATTTAAACTCTTACTTCACTATAATATTCTGATGGCTCCAAACTGGAAGGAGCCGTTGGAATTGGTATCTATTCAGAATCAATCGGAATATCCAAGTCTATAAGGCTACCAGATTATTGCTGCGTCTTTCAGGCCGAGGTGTCAGCAATTCCAGCTACGGTGAAAATTATTGTGGACAAAAATGTTCACAAACGGAAAATCATCATACTTTCCGATAGCCAAGCGGCTATCAGAGTATTGGATTCCAGTGTAGTTAACTCCAAGACGGTGTACGACTGTCGCAGATATCTTAATGAGGTGGCGATCCGATATGATGTTTGTATCACATGGGTACCGGGTCATAATGATATTCCTGGCAGCTGCAGAGCGGATGAACTGGCCAGAAGGGGCACGACCATCGAACTCTCTGATAAATTCTCTACGTTGGGGATCCCTTTGGGGACCTGTAAACTTATAATTGACAATGCAACCGTAGATCTAGTAAACATAATGTGGGCAACTTCGGATAAGGGCAGAGCGGTGCAAAAGATCTGGCCGAGGCTAGATAGGAGGCGCACGGCGACTCTACTTAAACTCCAAAGAAGTAGGCTCAGCACTGTTATCGGGGTCATTACGGGGCATGACATTATCGGAATGCATGCGAGGCGTATTGGTTTTGGACACCTTGCAAATGATTTCTGCAGAAGCTGTGGAGATGAAGAGGAAGATGATACTATTATTCACCTATTGTGCACATGCCCGCATTTAGTCGGAGGAGAAAGAGATACCTGGGTGCCTACTACATAGAGGATATGGATGAACTGTCGTGTATAAATATTGGCAGTCTGAGTCGCTTCATCGGAAGCTCCGAATGGTTTCTGCAATAAGGGGAAATGAGGAACTGTGGTATCACAATGGGCCCTGTGTGCGGCCTAAGTGTGTCCACTCATGATTCCATCGAGGGGACAGCCAGTTCTACCTGCCTACCTACCATAATATTCTGACCTTTAATTCTGTAAGCATTTGCCTTTTAAAAAATGAAGAAAAGAAAACTAGAAAATGAAAACGTTTAAAAATAACTTTAAGCACTTCGCCTAGAGTTATTAAAAATGTTAACATTTCAATTAACTTTTATCTTGTCTTACTGAACTACCATGGTTAAAATAAAGGCATCTGTTTGCCAATTTCCTACAAAATAAAAAAGAAAAAACAAAACGAATGAAACTCAGCATCTAATTTATAAGCGAATCAGTTAGAAAGAATCTGAACAGCCTGAAGGTGAATATGAACTCATTTTCAAGTCAATCAAATAAAACAATTGTTGGCGGTGAAGAAAATAAAAATTCTTATCAAATATTATCAAAAAAAAAATACAAAATAAAGCAAGCTGAGGTCAAATCATATAACCAGCATACCATATATTGAAAATACAATAAAAAAAAAAAACTTTGTAAAATTGTTTGAAAAATATTTTTTTTGTTCTAATTCATACAGTAATGGCGGCTAAAATCTAAAAATCATAACGAATTTAATAATTTTTTGTTTTTTCTTTTTTATTTTTTTGTTGGCAAAACAATTGAACCAACTTGCCTCAGTCAAACGACCGACTTGTCCATATGCACACAAATGCTAAATAAAAACCATTCTAGGCGTGAACGAATGAATGAATAAGTGAATGAACGAATGAATGCATCTGTGTTTTATAATTTAACAGTTGAAACGCATTTTAAATTCTCGCATAAATGGCTTTAAGGGTTAGCAGTAGGTGAAGGTTAAAATCGCAAAAAAAAAAAACCAAAAAAGAAAAAGATTTGAGATTGCAACAGCAAAAGAAAAAAGCATTTAACGATATTGAGGTTTTTCAACTTGTTTTAAAAAAAAAATTTATGAATCAAATATTAACTGTTTTCCAATATTTTTTGCTTCAAATAATTGCATCAACTTTGGTTGTCAAATATAAGTTCGCTGTAATTAAATTTAGTTTATCTGAAGTCGCCGTAGTCTAGTATGTATTGGCTTATTAGACGTAAAGCCAGGGTTCGAGCCCCCAGGCCAGACATCAAAACAAAATACAAAAAGTATTTCTTCGGCGAGTTCCTCTCAGCAGATTGCTAGCAAAAACTCTGAGAGTAAATAAAATTACCATGAAAAGTTTCACAAAAGTCGACTTTAAACTGTAGGTCCCGCCACTCACTTATAAAATTAACACACACAACAAAGGTGGTATGAGAAGCTAGCTAGCTGAAAGGTTGTAATGACCAATTATGTATGTATGTATGTTATCGTGTTTTCATTTTCGAATTTTAACATTTTTAGTAAAAAAAAAATTATGTTCCATCTTCAAATTTGTATTTTACTGACCAAATTTTCTATAAAACTAGTGCAGTTTGATTGATAGGAAGAAATCTGGAGTTTATTGGAGGAGGCTTTAACAGAAAATAGAAAGCACTGAAGAGATTCACAGCAATTGTCATGATTTTCTTTCAATGTTCAAATTTAATTGCATGAAGTAGCGAAATAATCTGGGTATTCACATGAAATACAACATAGTCATCACGATATTCAAAGTCAAACCTCAAACTTCATTGAATTAATTAAACTTGAAGTAATTATTCCTGGAAACCTACCACTCGTCTTCAGAGAGAATAACGTGCATCAGAGAAAGCTAAGGCTGCGCCTAAGCTTAAGTAAGCCTGAATGAGCAAATATAACTACCCTGACAGTTTTAAGCCGTCGAAGTCTAGTAGATAGTGTCTTGGGTTATTTGACATGAGGCCACCTGGTCAGACATCTCCATTGAAATGAAATATGAAAAAATTTCCTCGCGGACTTCTTCTCAGCAGATTTCTAGGAAAAGCTTCGAGAGTAAATTAAATTGCCATGAAAAGTTTCCCAAAAATCTATAATTTGTAGGTCCCGCCACTTATGGATAAAATTAACACACCGAACCTATTAAGTGGTATGAGAAGCTAAGTCGTAATCCTGCCTGAAGCATTGTGATGACCAATTATGTATGTATGATCGAATTGTCTATTAAATTAGATCAGTTTGATGGATAGGAAGGAATCTGTAGTTTATCGGAACAGGCTGTAATGGAAAATTGACAACATTAAAGAGATTGCACCTCAGCTTAAGCATGCCTGAATGAGGAAAGATCCTCATCTCTGGTTCTACTATAACTACCCTGAAGGTGTTCACAGTGAGCATTTTGTAAGCAACCGCAGTATGCAATCCCCTCATATATTGTAAGGTCTACTAGAGAAGAAAGCACAGTAGAGAATTTCGTACCACTTGCCATAAACGACTCAAAAACTAACAATTCCTTCCGAAAAAATCCAAGCTTAACTATCGTTCTTACCCGATTACAATATTTCATTAACTCTCTATTTCGTTTCACGTTCTCCTTACGTTTATTTTTCATATTTTGTTCCTGTTCTGCAACGATGGCAGTTAAAAAGTGAAATTTTTTGCGTGTCGAAACCAAACTTCGTTTTTATATCCAGTCTTGTACATGTGGTTTTGAATGATTCTTTGGCAATTGGTTTGTTTGTGTTTTTTTATTATCATGCTCTACTCCTATTGAACTATTTTGCATTTCTTACTGAATCTGGTCATTCGGTGATCCGTATTTAAGCTGCTTATTGCTTACATTATTTATAGGGGAACAGATTTGATGTCTCATAATATATAGAGCTTTGAAATCATAATGAAAGTTCAGACATACATTCTCTTAGTTTCGAATTTGAGTTGTTCAAGTTTCAAGTTAAGCACTTCCATGACTACAGCATACGATCTATTCTGTCTTTGTTTATACACAGATGTAAGGACTATCTATCAGCTGATTAACTAGCAGTAGCTTCTCGGGGCGGAGTGCATTCGAAATTTCAAATTTTCCATGAATATGGCGCATAACTCAGGGTAAATTCCACAGATGGCTTGGGCTTGGATGTGGCTTTATTCGCATACATCTGCGACTTAAGAAAACTTAGTCAACTAGGCTGCCAGTTTACATCACCTCCTCATGAGATGACAATGCCGAAAATAGTTCGTACGTGTAGCATGTAGCGCTATCTTGTTGAAATCACAATTAGTTGAAGTTGAGAGCATTAAATTTTGGTAAAAGAAGTGGGTAATCGCCGAACTAGCAGACGTCGTTCTCAAAGAAACATGAACCAATGACGCCTTCAGCACAAAATCCATTCCCACGTTGCTACAATATTGTTTGTTCACGTACTCCAGAAATTATGCACTAGTTGTACACCGTGATGGGCAGACAAATAAGAACTCATGGGACAATTGTCTAGATAGACAAACAAATCAAAAACAAATCTAAAAACAGCTCAATTGGAACATGATACAGAGGCTAGCGTGTGTTTCTATAACAGGGGCAATGAGAATCTTTCCAATAACGCCATAAGAAGGTATTTTGGATTTAAGCCTGCTGCACGTGGTAGTGAATACCAAAGTCTTGTGGACTATAGTTTGGTTGGTGGGTGGCAATTCTAATATGAATCATTAACGGATTCCGTGACCTAAGATATCGATTGGTTCTCGCCTTAAATTTCCCCTATATGGTTTTTGATATAGAAGCGGAAGTTTTTCATCCCAGAATGAAAAATTTCAATATGTAAGTCGCCATAGCCTAGTAGGTACTGTGTTGGCTTATTAGACGTGAGGCCGCAGTTTAAACCACCGCACCGTAACCAACCGTAACAAAAGTGAAATATAAAAAATATTTCTTCTGCGACTTCCTTTCCGCAGATTCCTGGCAAAATCTCTGAGAGTAAATAAAATTGCCATAAAAAATTTTTCAAAAAAAAAAAAATCTGTCGTTCGGAGTCGACTTTAAACTGTAGGTCCCTCGCCTCTTATAGATAAAATTAACACACAGCATAAGTGGTATGAGAATCTAGGTCGACATCCTCACTGAAAGGTTGTTGCGGCCTTTTATTTAAATTATATATGATTAGGTTAATGGGAGGAAAGGAAAAATGGCTTCCGCCTGAAATGTGTCCTGGTGGGATCTTGAGATAGAAGCGGAAGTTTTCGTCCCAGAATGAAGTATTACAAACACATAACTAAACTTCCAAACGGAAGTCTATACCATCGAAAGGTGTGCTCAATATAACTTGGATAGGAAGTATAAAAGACAGGACATAGCCATACTTTTTGGCAGTCAGGGCACTATTCGACCACTCGGCTCTTATGATGTTAAAGCGTACACTTATTCATGATAGGAATTGCTTTGAGCCCAACACGTAGATTCTGTGAGGAAGGGAATGAATCATCAGAACACTTTCTTGGAATGTGTGGAGTATTTGTGCCTTCCAGATGGGAACATCTGGTAGCGTAACAGGTTCTGGACGGGGACACCATTGTTATTACCACTAAGCAGCCTAAAGTTTGTCAGGGCAATAGGCTAGAACGACACAGTAATATGAAACGGATACCTTACAGAAACAGAATTAAATTGATTAAAGTTACGTTCGAAATATTCGATTATGTAACCATAGATGGATACGATATACTAACAATATTTCAAATTTAATGCAAAATTTCAGAACTAAATTACATACATACATACATACATAATTGGCCATTACAACCCTCCATTACGGCCTAGCTTCTCACACCACTTATATTGTGAGTGTTAATTTTATACATGCGTAATGGGACCTACAGTTTAAAGTCGACTCCAACGACAGATTTTTGAGATACTTTTCATGGCAATTTCATTTACACTCAGAGCTCTAAGAAATCTGCTGAGAGGAAGTCGCCGAAAAATTATTTTTTTTTCATATTTTCGTTTTGATGTCTAATCTGGGGTTTGAACTCGGGTCTTATGTCTAATAAGCCAACACACTTCCTGCTAAACTACAACGACTTAAATAAAGTAGTCCTCCTTAATAAGTAAAAAAGGTGGTTGTGCTATAACTCGTAGTAGTATAATTGCAATTTTTTACCATTATTCAATATATGTCGAAATCGAATTCACCATTCAGCCACAACACATACTAAACAAAAGACTTAAGACACGAACTCGAACTCAAACTCGAACTCTAAAGAAATTTATTTTCAAAAGAAAAGTTTGACCATAAAACTTCAAGCAAAACAAGCTCCAATCAAAAATTTACAGGTACTTTTTATCATTATAAAGATAAAATTATTAACAAAAAAATTGCTTGTAATACTAAAACCAAAAAAATAAAACACAAGACACAGGGCAAACAAAATGTTGAATGAAAAAGAAAAAAAATTTTAAATAAAAAATATACGAACAACAACAGCAATAACAAGATTCATTTAGAGTAGTTATTTGCGTTTTTATTATCTTAAAAGTTTAAAATTCCAATCGAATTTATCAATTAAGTGTACAATTTTTTGTAATTTTTCTTAACGATTGTGGCGGTTGTAGTTGTTATTATTGCTGCTGATGTTGTTGTTGTTTTTTTGTTTTGCTCTCTTGCTACTGCTGCTGCTGCTGTTGATACTAAAAGCGGCATATTTACAACATCAGATGAAATCATAGATAGCGAAAGAAGTTACAACATTTTAATGCAACAGTGCTACTGTTGAAAAACCACACAAAAAAAAACTCTGAAAACTTTAAAAGTATATTTGCAACATCATACACTCACACATACGAGTGTTGTAAATACCATGCCGGTGAATTATAATTTTTTCTCTCTTCTGGTACGAGTATTTGTTTATGTGTTTGTATCTGTATTCAGTTGCATACACCTGCTAAAGTCTTGAATTTTTTTTTTTTCATTTATTTGTTGTGGCTTCAAGTGGCATAAAAAGAAGCAACAGATTCATGTCTGCACAAGAGCATTGTATAAAATAAAGAAGAAGAAAAAAGTAAAACAAAATCTGGGGAGAGGGGAAAAAAGTGCAGCAGCGGCTCAAGAATATTTACGCGATCCAGGTTGATTGATATTCAAATTACGCAAATGACACAAGTATCTGGCAAATGCAAAATACACAAAATATTGTCGGCTTAAGTTTCTATTTTTTCTTTGCCTCTCTAAAGCATCAGTTGACTTCAGCATAGAAATATAAATGCAAAAGACAACAAAACATATTCAAATTGTATGTATGCTCCAGTTTTATTCTTATGTTTTCGCTTTCATTTTCTTTTTTTTCATGCTTTTTTTCAATTTTTTTTTGTGGCATCTACTATTGCATTTGCTACTCATTTTTCCTTTGAATTTTTTCCCTTTTTTTTGCAAAAGGAGTTAATTACTAGGAATACAGGCGCCTCTTCAAAGATAAGCATTACCATGCCAGTGGAAACCTGTAGCAGTTAAAGAAAAGCTTCATCGTAGATGAACAGCGTATACACATATGAGTATAAAGTAGTACAACAGGAACTTAAGTGTGGTCATAAATTTTGTGATTTTTTTCTCTCTCTCTTATGAAGGTTATAAATTTCAAGTAAAAGGTGTTATTAAATTGTAACTAAAGAATCTGTGTTCCTAGGCATGCATGGAACTGAGAATCGAAAAAATTGAATAAATGTCTATGAAATGCACTCGAGAGGACACTTTAGCTAAACGATAGAAATTAATTTGAGAAATACTCCATTCTAAAGCATAATATTAAATGTTAATTTTGAATTTCGTACAGCCGATAACAAAAAAAAAAAAAAGAAAAAGAAAATAAAATAATTATTGAAGAAAGATACTAAATTATGTGACAGGGTAATATTGGCGGTAGTAGTGTTATATCCGATATGCAATAAATAATGAAATGAAATATTTTTTTGAAACACACTTAAGAGCTTTTTCTAAAAAAAAAATAAATATTTTAATAGAAAAACAAAGTGGATTTATCAGTCATAAGTTTTTAAATCGAAAATCGTAATAATGCATCAAAATTTGGATCAGATTTGTCTATAAGGGATACCGGTGCTTAACATTTTTTATTAAAAAATTTCTTCATCCACAGAACTCTTTTGAATTTACAACAATTTTTCTTAGACTCTCTTAAATTGCAACTATTGACTTCAACAATGCTTGGTTATGTAATATAGGGTGGTATTGGTTTAAATTTGATACCTGGGTTATTTCGAATCTGTCACAAAATTTTGTATATTATCTTCACTGAATGTAATGAATTGATTTACGCTTGAGCAACGTTGGCATTTATTGGGTCAAGGAGAAACTGCACGATGATGTCGATTTTGCCAAAAAAATCATCTTTTCAGATGGAGCTCATTTTCATCTTGGTGGATACGTTAATAAGAAAAATTACCGTAGAAAACCCACATGTGGTCTTACAGAATGGCTGACTTTTTAAATGTATCAATACAAAGTTTGTATGCAGTTCTACTACGGTATATAAACTATGTAGATATACAAAGTTACCAAACAATGCATCAACTATAAATCCGATGCCTGATTGCTTTTTGACTGCGTTAAAAATAGACATTGACGACGTTTTGAAATAGTATACATTGTAAACATGTTGTACAGCGGCTTTATCAAACACTGTACTTTGTTCAAACAGAAAGCAACTAACATTTTGGAAGTCAGCCAAGCCAATGTACCCATTACGAGTAACTGTTTGGTACGGCTCGTGGAGCGAAGGCATCATTGACCCATATTTATTTGACAATGAGGACAGAGCAAAAATTATGGAGACACCTATCAAACCATGATAACCAACTTTTTTGTACCCGCTCTTTGTGGTATTGATATGAACGATGTTCTATTTCAACAGGATGGTGCAACATGCCACAATATCATGCTACAATTGATTTATTGCGTCAAACTTTTGACAGCCGTTTAATTAACCGAAAGTGTGATGTCAAATGGCCGCCAAGAGGCTGTGATTTGACACCCTTGGACTATTCTGTGTGGGGCGCCATTAAAAAAATCGTTATGCCGACACAACAGAGACAAATAAGCATTTGAAGGCCAAAATTTGTGATACAATTGCCGAGATATGACACCATATACTCGAAAAAGTGCACGAAAATTGGTCCGATCAATTGAGGAACTGTGGCCATATGAATGAAATAATATTCCTCCGTTCTATAACATTCTAAGTCGAAAAAGTGTGTTTTGAGTTATGAGCTCTCAAAGTTTTCACGCGATATACGGCTATATGTGTATTCTAAGAAGATTTTTCCCTATAACTTCGGAACGGATCGGCGCGTCTTAACCAAATTTTGATTGGATTTAAGTTAGAGAACGTAGAATTTAAAAATGCAAAAACATTAAATGTACTTAGAACGTTATAGAATGTAGGCGTCAACAACAAACCGTTTTTGTTTTATAGCTCTTTTAAATTTTAACGTTTAAATTTCGCGCATAGTCTAGTAGGTAGTGTGTCGGCTTATTAGACGTAAGGCCACGGTTCGAACCCCTGGTCAGACATACATAACATACATAATTGGTCATTACAACCCTTCAGTTAGGATTACGACCTAGTTTCTTACACCACTTATGTTGTGTGATTTAATTTTTTACATGAGTGACTGCACCTATAGTTTAAAGCCGACTCCGGACGATAGATTTTTGTGATTTCATTGCAATTATGTATGTACTCTCAGAGATTTTGCCAGAAATTTGCTGAGAGGAAGTAGCTGAAGAAATATTCAAATTTCACTTTGTTGGAAATGTCTGACCAGGGTTTTAAACCTTGGCCTCACTTCTAATAATCCAACACACTATCTACTAGACTACGGCGGCTAAAAACTTGCTGGGTAGGTATATTTGCTTATTCAGTCTTACTTAAGCTTAGGCGCAGTCTTACCTTGCTCTGATGTACGTTATTCTCTCTGAGAAAGAGAAGATGGTTAGTAGGTTTCCATGAATTATAGCCTGAAGTTCGATTAATGCAATAAAGTATGAATTTTGACTTTGACTATCGTGATGACTATGTTTTCTTTGAGATTAATACCCAGATTATTTCACTACTTCATGCAATTACATTTGAACATTAAAAGAAAATCATGAAAATTGCAGTAAATCTCTTCAGAGTTTTCTATTTTCTATTAAAGCCTTCTGCGATAAACTCCAGATTTCTTCCTACCAATCAAACTGCATTAGTTTTATAAACAATTTTGATCAGTAAAATAAAAATTTGTAGATGGAACATAAATTTTTTTTTACATAGAATGTTAAAATTCGAATATAAAAACAGGATAAACTAAATTTAATAACAGGGTGCTTATATTTGACAACCACTTTAACAGACGCAATATTTTCGACAACAAGTACATTATTTTAAGGCGCCTGCTTCATCGCATCTTTACTGCTTCCATTGTCTTAAAGTTTCCTACGCAATGAGTCTATAATGACGACCAATCACCTTTTATTGCCTGAAACGTTTAATTCATCACTGTTGTAGCTATTTTTATGAGTTCTACCTATATTAAACGGTTAAACGGTTGAAATCGCCGTAGCCTGGTAGTTAGTGTGTTGGCTTATTAGACGTAAGGCCACGGTTCAAACCCCACATCCGACATCAAATCGAAATATGAACAAATATTTCTTCGGTGACTTTCTCTCAGCAGATTTCTGTCAAAAACTCTGAGAGCAAAAAGAAAATTGCCATGAAAGGTTTCTCAAAAATCTGTCGCTCGGAATCGGTCCCGGCACTCAAATATGAAATTAACGCACACAACATAAGTGGTGTGAGAAGCGAGATTGTAATCCTGACTAAAGGGTTGTAATGATCAAATTATATATGTATCTATGTGTCATATCGTAAACTGCTAATATATTACGAAAAACTGATACTTCAGACTAAAAGATAGTTAACAGCAGACAGCTGTTTTCTGCTGTTTAAATTCTTCTAACGAAAATCAATAACCAAAGAATAAAATTATTTTTAATTTCTGTCCACAATTAAACTTAATAAAACAAAATACCTCGAAATCTATTTGTGTCTTTGGCATACATTTATCCTCATTTGCTTTTTAATGGCAATCTAATCTATATTCAAGTGTTAATTGATAATCCCCCTCTCTCTCTATTTGTGTAATGGAATTCTATTTAAAATAAATACTGGCATTAACAGACAAGAGTTCTCGTAATATCTTGATAATTTTCGAAAGATTATCAACCTGTTGTATTAACGCATGAATGCAGAGATTTTAAATACCCGGTTGCTTGTTTTTAAATCCTAATGGGCTTAAAATATTTCAAAAGGCTTAAGACATAAACTTGATATACAATGAAAATAAATCAAATTGGTCCGTTGGTCGGTTTTTGGATTGGTCGGCATTATCCAAACTAAAGCCCATGTAAATAATTTGTGACAAATCTGCAACTTTATGAGGCGTAACAAATTAATTGAAATGAATATTTTAAGTTTTTCTTTCAAATTATATTCAAACAAATGTGGAACGTGGCCAAAAACACCGGTTGACCAAAAGCTTTTGTATTGGAATGATTTAAAACAAACTGACTTACATTTTTGATAATTTAAATTAATTTTTCTAAATAAATAATTTCGTGGTTAATCTCTTTCAAGTAAATCCACACCAAACAGTAACAGCCAAAGCAACGGCAACAGCAACAGCTGAAAGTCAATTAATTATTTAATAACAGCGTATTAAACATTTCAAAGGCATTTGAGGTTTTGGTCTTACCTTTTTGGGTTTTTTTTAATCTAAGTAGGCCGATTTATATAAGCCTGGTTATTTGAATTAAAAACGACAAAAGATAAAAACGTATTAATTAAAGGGATTAAGTGGCCAATTTTTCAATGCCCTGCTAACAAATTTGTAATGAAATCCAAACAAAATGCTTTTATCTTTGGAATTTTATTGGTTAATTGACTTGGAACAGTTGGCATATACCCTATAAACAGTTTAATAAAAACATGATTTTTCCATTTTCGAATAGATTTTTAATATTTATTTTCTCTTCTCCTAATTTTTTAAAGAGCAATTTGAAGAAAAAAATAAAAAAAAAATTTGTTTTTTTTGTTGGCCTCTGTTCCGGTTAAGTAGTAAAATTCGAATTTAATAATTCGGTAGATCAACAAGCACTCGAACGCAGGTTCAAGTATTTAAACTATTTATTCCAGAGTTGTACTATGTTCAGATATGCACTTTTTAATATTCGGTTTATTGAGTACAATATTTTAAGTGTTCAGTCATAATAATAATATACGCAGTTCAGCTGCTTATTCAATATTCATTTGATAGCTGGTAAACAAAACAGATGGTTGTTTCAATTGACATTTGAGTTGTCAAATATCAACCAAAAGTGTTCTGTTAATTGTAATATGCTCACTAAATACACTTATGCCAGTACTGCATTTTAAGTTTTACTCAATATTATAACAATTTGCGTATTTATTGCGCAATAATTAATTGAAATTTTATATGAAATATTAAGCTCAATAATGGTGTTTATTGCGATTTACGCAGTAATACATATAGTTAAGTGTCCTTTAAAAAAGGTGTGTTATATTCTATACGTTATAAATACAAAGAAAGTAAATCTTTAGTGACCAATTTCAATAAAATCTTAAACAATTTTGTCATTTTGAGTGTTTATTATGATTTGTGATATTCATCGTTACTTACTACTGTTGAGAAAAGAACGGTTGTTAAACAAGAAATCATATTGTTACGAAAATAAAAAAATCTAGATACTGCAGTTTTGTTTTTACATCGTTTAACATTAAAATTATAAACAAAAGCTACAAAAACAAAACAATGAACTTGTTTGCAAATTATCGCACTACGTAATATAACAACAAACACCAGCATACAAAAAATTATAAACAAGTAAATGTAAACAAAATACACAAACACCAATAATGAAACAACGATGTTTACATTTATAGAGATCTCCATACGGCGAAGTCACGAACATTTGCCTTCAAAAACATTCATCAGACTGTTTACTCTGCCATATAAAAGGCAAGGTAAAGCGGGCGAGTTAGTAAAAGTTCAGTCAGTCTTGTGAGAAGACTGTGTGTGTGTGGTGTGTTTGAAGAGAATAATCGTTATTTGAAGATCTCTGTTGCAAAGATTTGTCGAACAATTGTCTAGTAATTGTTATTGTTTATGCAAAGGTTGTAAACAGAGGATTTACAAAGAAAAACAATTGTTGTTGCTTGCATCAAGTTGTGAACAGTGACACACAGAATTGTGCGAATAACAAAGAATTTTAATTAAAACTAAACAAAAATTTATTTTTTTTTTATTTGAAATCTACGAGCTCATATTTTAAGCGTTTTTAAAAGGTAAAAACCTAACAATATGCACTAACAGGCAGATAACATGGGGACAAGAAGTTTAATGGGATTGTTCAATTTAAGTCTAAACATCAAAGTGTACCCATTCTATCTTTGCCAGAAGTATTGTGCTTGAATGAAAAACAACACCGTAAGAATCAGACTTCACTTTGCTGGAATTAGTTCGTCAAAGTCCAAGAAAATAAATGTATCTTCTTAGAAAGCGAAACAGAAAAAATTCTGACATTATCCAGACAACACATTAGTCGTAGAAATTAAATATTTTTTTGGACTGAACAGAACTTCACTTACATCATGAGGATTTAAGAAGAGTGGAAATAAACAAGCTTGTGAATTGTATAATATTAGTTCAAGCGCTTAAATTGTAAGTTACTTTTACACCGTCACACTCTTTCCAGTCTATGTACCTGTCTTGCAATATTATCTGTAGGCTTCCTGAAAGTGTAGCCAACCCACCTTTATTTTAACTTTCGGATTGCGAAGTGAATTGGTTCCTGGTCTGTTTTTGACTGCCCTAGTTCATTTTTTATAAATGGCCAGTTTTTAGAAAAAAATTATTTATGAAAACTTTGATTTTAGTATTCCAACTATGGACTCTTGGTCGAAAGATCCGAAGGTTCCAGTCGAGGTTTAAATGAAATAGTTTAAAATGAAATAATTTATGGACAATTTATTTATTTTTAGAAAAAGAAATTGATTTTATTTTTAAAGTCAATTAATTTAAGTTCTGCTGTGGAAAATATAAACAAAATCAATGCCTAGGGAAATAATCAATCAATTCAAGTCGAGCAGTGATAGCAGACCTTAAGAAATTCTTGATTTTATATTTTTCAATTTCTTGAAAATGTTCTCATAAAAGAGCAATAAAAACGGATGACAAAATTAAGCTGGTCTCAAATAGATAATAAATTTTTATAAAAGAAGACAGGAGAAAAGAGAAAAATAATATTTTTTAGTGTTAAGTTTTATTAAAAGCATTTTGTTTGAATCACAAGCGCATCACTATCGCAGCAGTCATTTGAATTGTCATCATTGTTGGGTGTTTAAAACCTTTTGCTTGCGTTTCGCCCGAATGCTCTCATAAATTAATTACTTAAACATTTTGTAAAATATTTTGGAAAATTTTATGATCTCTGGCCTATAATTTCATTTTATTTGTTCATCTTTTAATTTCATTTTTATTTCAACCAAAAAAAATCTATGCATCTATGCTGGCCAACTAAATGTCAACACAAAATGTGGTACGAAGGCATTTTAAGATCATTTAGCCTGGTTGGAAACCATTGTTCTTCTTTTATTTATGTTTGTTGTTGTTTTTCTTTTTGGGTCATAAAACTTGAACCATATTCTTCCGTGGTTTTTCTGGTATACATAGTTTCAATTCTAATCTGAATTTCCTGGTGTCTTATTAGTTTATAAAAAATTAAAAATCATTAAAATGAAGAAGAAAAAAAATGGAAAATAGAAATGAAAAAAGTCCAACAGACTTTATGTTAATTAAACTTTCTCAAAGTGATGCTTCACTTGGCTTGACCAGAACATGCTCGTGCCTTTAATGCTGTGACTATTGCTTGACTGTGACACTTTATCACAAAATCCAATAAATATTTAAATTGCTTAATTATATTCCAACACTACACATACTTACAAACATTTATTATGATTCTCTAAACCATATTTTCTTGGATTGATTATAAAATGATGATTTGTATGGCTTTTAAAATTTACTTTCAAATACGCTACGGATACGATACGCTGGATATGGCATTGCGACCTAGATCATTATGAATGTGATAAACAATTAAACAAACAAAAGAAATCGATGAATATTTAATGCGTTCTTATAGTTCTTATAATTTTAAAAATAATTTTCAAAAATTTTTCAAAATTTAATATGAATTTAATTGCTTTATACGTCCCAGGAAAATAGGGGATAACACGAATAGCAGAATCTTTATGAAAAATGTTAAAACTAGTTTTTATTTTATTCGGTACACGGGATTGAATTGTAGAATAGATGCAAAAGAATATTGCCGTGTTAGGATGTTAAGACAAATCAAATTGATAACTCACTTAAAAAAATTTAGTTTTTGATGCGAGTCGTTATTATTACTCCAGTGAACTACATATTCAACTGTAGTGTTAATCAATGCTTATTATTGTCGTGAAGAGACGCTTTATTACTGTGGCCATACGATCTATTCTAGTCCCCTCATACTTTGTAGGGTGCCCCCTAAAGTCTACTCCACGTGTATTGCCTGGAAAAACCTTACAATGCTATGTTAGGTTAGGTTAGGTTAGGTTTAAGAACGTGTACTTGCCATTGGGACAAGGCAGATGTTCAGCTGACCCATTGTAAATGCATCCTAGAAGAGATAGAGAGAGAGAGGATAATGAAGGAAATATGGAAATGGAAGAAGGAGAAGAGGTAGCAAAGGGAGGGTAAAGGAAATGGAGGAAATAAATATGTACCACAAACACACAGCAGAGCGCGGGTATAACCTTTAGTTCCTAACACTTCACAACCAGTTCAATCTAATTATGAATCTAAGGAGAGCCAAAGAGTCCAAACTTTCATAGGAACCCACCTCGACTTACTAAGCGCTGGACAATTAAAGGCTGCACTGTTGCAGAGAAGATGTTCGAAAATCTCCAACTCCTCCTCTTGTCAGCGATCGGATCTTGAAAAGTCCTGTAATGAAATCGATAACTAACCTCACCTTGGTCTTATCCAAGACTAGCAGCAAACCTGTTCTAGCACTAACTATAGCAGGCCATAGGCTCCTAGACACATAATGTAGTGATGAGTGAGGAGAAATGACAGATTGGAGGATCTGGATCAAGTATCTAGTCGCCCTCAAAAACTAAATTTAATCTAGCGAGCGCATCTCCGTCTCAGTACCAATTATACCACTATGTTCCGATCTATTGAAAACGTCCTTAAAGAGTCTTTGCACTCACGTACAGGCCGCGATTTACGCCAATGTTCGAATCTCAAGTGGACCTGTTAAGATGCTGCTTGGTGTGAAGAATTTTGACCCTGTCGAGTACCTGATATGCACCCAATTGTTTCCTGTTGGGAATCATTAATATCCTACAGTTATCAAAAATGTGTTCCGATGATTCATCCTCATAATTATGGAATCTACATGTTGAGCATTGAACAAGCGTACTCTGACTCTACAATGTCTTATCACAATACTGTTTACCAACCTCAGGCTATCGCAGGATAGTATGATGATCTCCTCTTATTGCAATTCCACAACAAAAGTGTTGATTCCTTCAAACTCACTTTGCTTGAAATCCACGGTAAAGAGCCAATAAATAAATAAATGAAAATATTGAATAATAAATGAACTTCAAAAAGAGCGTTTGATTATTTCATATTGATTGAGAACAATTGACTTAAAAACTGTGCGTGTATGGTATAAAAGAAAACGAACTACAATGATTTGAATCATATCCGACAGGTCACAAACACACATCAAAAATAAACGCCAAACACATAAAAGCTAACATAATTTTTTCATTAGGTTGTTATAACGAAAAAAAAACTTAAACGTGACTTTAAAGTTCACTTTAGCAAAAGTTATCTTTAACTAAACCCAACTTTAATGGCAAGTTGTAATATTGATCCTGATTCTTATGAAATTGTTTTTCATTTTGAGGAAACACTGGGTTCTATGTTGGGGTGCTATGTTTTTTTTAAATATATTTACAATACGGCTACATTTTATGCAAATGCGAAATAGTTTTATACGCTGATGACACACTTTGATCTACGCTGATGGAAGTATGATACTAACGATTGGAAATAAACTAATTAAAATCAAAAGAAAGTAAGACTAAGTAGGAATAGTAATAAATATTGAGTGTCTCAGTAAGAATACATTTTTTCATTTTATAATACAATCATGTTGTAGTCTAGTAGGTAGTGTGTTGGCTTATTAGACGTAAAGCCAGGATTCAAACCCCAGGCCAGACATCAAAACAAAATACAAAAAATTTTTATTCGGCGACTTCCTCTCAGAAGATTTCTGGCAAAAACTCTGACAGCAAATAAAGTTTCTCAAAAAATCTGTAGTTTGGAGTCTACCTTAAGCTGTTGGTCCCACCACTCATATATAAAATTAACACACACAACATGAGTGGTGTAAGAAACTAGATCGTAATCCTAACTAAAGGGCTGTAATGACCAATTATGTATGTAATACAATCACGTGTTTTTCTAAAACAATTTTAAATTTTTAATGGATTGTGAAGAAGATGAGTTCCGAGTAATGATTGTATGTCATCGATGATATGCTTGCGCTTAAGAATTGTTTCTACCTTACTTGCATAAACGCGAGATTTCACAAAACCAAAGAAGTCGCCGTGGTGTAGTAGGTAGTGTGTTGGCTTACTATTCGTAAAGCCCGGGTTCGTATCCCAGGTCAGACATCAAAAATGAAGTATGAAAAAAAAAAATATTTCTTCGGCGACTTCCTCTCAGCAGATTTCTGGCAAAAACTCTGAGAGTAAAATAAACTGCCATGAAAAAGTTTCTCAAAATTCTGTCGTTCGGAGTCGACGTTAAACTGTAGGTCCCGCCACTCACGTATAAAATTAACACACACAACATGAGTGGTGTGAGAAGCTAGGCCGTAATCCTGACTGAAGGGTTGTAATGGCCAATTATGTATGTATGTATGTAAAGAAAGAAATCGTTCGGCCAGTTGACATCAGAATTTCTTAATTGTTGAACAAGCAGTATGCCAGGTGGCACCAACATGCTAAAACCAGATATCGTCAAAGTCCAAACCGTCTGATTGCGGTCACAAGTATTTTGTTATCATGTTTATGTAGCGAATGCCTTTCGCAGTCACTTGAATTTCGGACACATTTTTTAAAAAAGTATGACGCAATCACACCGCCTGACCAAAATCAGCATCAGATATTTGCTCGTTGTAATCTACATGAGTTTTCTGACTTCCAAATCCCTTAATTTTTGTGTACTTAATAGGCATTTCGGAAGGCAATGCGTTTTATCGGAGAAGATATCAATTTTCGAAAAATTGTCATTGACTTTGCTTTGCTCATTCTTCATTGACTGAATGCAGTGTCGGCACATTACGTGGCGTGCTATTTGAGTTCCTGAATTTTTATGCCTGAAGAAAGTGGTGTGATGTGAAAATTCAAAACGTAGTGCTCTCTGAAATTTAAAGAAATTGAGAACAATATTGATAGTTTCGCGGTCTCGGCTACACAATATCAATGTTTTCAAGAGACCGTTCGATACGTTTACACATAGGAGATTTACTGTCCATACTCAATCTTTTTTTTAATTTTTTTCTTCACTCTTTGAATTGGAAAAAAAAAAGTTTGAAAATTCTTCGTAGTTTGCTTGTATAAATTTCCAAATTTTTGTAATAAGTTTTCACAATTTTAACGGATTTTTCGTTCGCAAAGTGTTTCGAGTAACTGTAAAGTATCTGTCCTCGTTGTTTCCGCACTTGCTGAAATATAAATCTGAAGTTTCTACCAACAAGCTTCCATTGACCTCCACTATTTATTCTTACAGTTCGTCGGAAGATTGCCGAGAGGAAGTCGTTTTGTTCTGAGCTGGGGTTTGAGCCTCGTGTTCATGTCTAATAAGCCAACATAGTGCTTACTATACGACGGCGACTTCAAGAGCTCTCCTGTTCGAATTGATTTGTTTTCGCACTTCTAAGTGCGGATTAGTTCTGTGCACAAAATTGAAAGCGGATGTGATGGGGAAAATTAGTAGCAAATTCAATACAATTGTCGAAACAGATTCTGAGTAAATCCACCTTTAAATATGTGATGAGTTTGGCTGTTGTTTGATATAAGAGTTTAAGTATTTATTCATCACGTTCAGCTTATTCTTGGCTTTCTTATATTGTGAAAAAATATGCAATAGAATTGCTTTCGCATGCCTACGGTAACATTATGTATCGAAAAATAAAATTCAATTCGTAATAAATTTCTGAATTTATTTACTACAACTCCTAACACTGTCTAAGGTTTCAAATTTCCACTCAAATCAACAATTTGTTTAATAAACTTTAATCTCCTGCTGTTTAAATTAATTCTTTTCTAAATTAATTTAATCGCAACCCATAAAGGAATTAATTAACGTCACTTAATTCACAATCAGTGAATGATCTCACTTACCGTACATTGAACGCAAATTCAATTGAAAATAAATTGCAATGCGATCATTAAGGCTCATTAGCCAGCTATTTAAAGAAAACATTGTGCCAATTGGTTTGTGCCAATGCTATGCAAATATTTAGACATGGCACGATTGATGGGCCATTTGAAAACTTGTAACAGACATGTTACGATGATTATTGAACACACTTAGCAGAAACACTCACATATTTTAGACAATTTAATGTGTAAACTCTACGTATACTTTTCGTTTGAAACTGAATTCGAAAGATCAAAAATATAATAAGAAAATTTAATTTAAGTGATTTTAATTAAATTTTATTAAATACAACAACTAAACATAGTCATTTTATTATACTAAAATACTTCTTCTTTTTCCTCTTCTTCATTTCATCAAAATGAAAACGAAAATGTAAATGAAAATATCTTCCGCCATATGAACGACCATGTCCTTGTGGAATTTCTGTTACGCATATCATGTTTTCGAGTCATAAATTATTTGTGGTAATAAGGTGCGAGATCACTTAATCAATCGCCAACCATGTATCGAAATAACAGTCAACCATTCGTACATCGGCTAAATAAAACTCTAAAACTGTAGCATCAACATCAACAGCAGCAGCAGCAGCCGCATCAGTGCTATACGAGGCTGAGTACTGAATTCAAAACAAAAGATTTCCAGCTGAGTATTAAGATTTTACAAACCTACGCCGCTACACGTAATTAAGGCGTATTTGACTTGGGGCAAAGTTTGCAACACTTGTCAAATACTCACCATATCAATCAAGCTGATAACTTATCAATAATTTATCGATATCATATATGATTTTTCTTACGTGTTTGCCAACAGGGACTTCTGCACTTTGACAGTTGTTAAGGGCCATCTTGTTAAAGCTCACCTATCAAATCAGTTGTCATTTATTCAGCGTATTTTGCATTCAACAGATCATCCAAAGAATAAAATTTTTTTTACCATGAAGAAGGTTTCTTTTTCCCTCAACGAAATTCTGCGAAATTCGTTCATTTTTACGTGAAATATTCGCAATGTGCTGAAGTCGTCGTGACCGAGTAGGTAGTGTGTTGGCTTATTAGACGTAAAGCCAGGGTTCGAGCCCCAGGCCAGACATCAAAACATAATATTGAAAGTATTTCTTAGGCGACTTCCTCTCAGCAGATTTCTGGCAGAAACTCTGAGAGTAAATAAAATTTGCCATGAAAAGTTTTTCAAAAATATGTCGTTCGGCGACGACTTTAAACTGTAGGTTCCGCCACTCATATATAAAATTTAACACACACAACATAAGTGGTATGAGGAACTAGGTCGTAATCCTGACTGAAGGCTTGTATGTATGTATTCGCAATGTGCTAATCAGAACCACTAGTTCAGTAAGCGACCATCAACATCCGAACATTGATGAAACGCAAGATCTGCTGAAAACATCGCCACTGCCACTCTGACGGGCAGGAGAATTTGAGGAAGTTGATTTCGGAACTTGGTTTTACGCAGGTCGCGCCTTGAAAAATTTTAAGTCGTGATTTAAGCATATACATACATACATACATAATTGGTCATTACAACCATTTTGGCAGGATTACGACCTAGATTCTCACACTACTTATGTTGGTGTGTTAAATTTTACACATGAGTGGCGGGACCTACAGTTCAAAGTCGACTCACATCTTGTAGAATTTTGCGTCGTGACTTGAGCATTCGCAAGTGATCGACAACGACATGTGTTCGTTAAATCGCTTGTGGAGCAGTTGGCAACTGACCCTAGCTATCATCGAAAAATCATTTTCAGCGATGAGGCCTATATCCAGATAAATAAGTGCATAAGCAAACTAAATTATCGAATTTGGGACGATACCACTCCACATGAGATCCGAGAGAATCCATTGAATACGGAAAAAGTCAATGCTTGGTGGAAATTCCCGGCGTCATTGGTATACGTTTGTATGACAAAGACCTTGTCCATGCCAACACTCTGAACAGCAAGCACTCATGTCACAATGGATATTTATGTGGACATAATATAAACTGCCTACCGAAATCGTTTGATCGCAAGTGTATGCTAATAAATCACAAACAACTGCGTGTGTTTCAGGTTTTATCCATGCGCTGAAGAGCTGGCCAGAGCCGGTACGGAGCAAACAATCTCCGATTTAGTACAGCGCATTGGTATTCCGATTGCCTCATTTAAATTTGATATCATCTAATCGTTTTACAGAGGGGTTTCAATCTCGTCCGCAGGAAGAGATTACGTGTAGTGTTATTATACTCTGCTGGACACGTATGGTTAAGTAGAGGATCGACTCATTTCTATTCTTAAAACCCATTCTTATAAGGCACTCGCTCACCTTATAGTAGGCATATCGACATTGCATTTGTATTCCTTTAAATGACTTCTGCAGGAGCTATGGATCTGATGAGGAGGAAGAGACTGTCGTAGGTTTCACATTGTAATGCAAAGACGCAGGTTTTCGACCTCTCACTTTTTGACATCTTTAACCGAGCTTTCTTTTATAAAGGTTGCTGCAATAGGAAGATTTATTTTTGACTGGGGTTGAATTCCTTTAGGAAATGTTAGCTTCTCGGATTGAATATTAATTGTGGTATTACAATGGTCCTAAATGCTGGTCCAAGCAGGACCGCTTACTGCAAAGAGAATCCGCCATCTTTCCTAACCAAACATACATACATACATTACATACATAATTTGTCATTACAACCCTTCAGTTAGGATTACAACCAAGTTTCTCACACCACTTATGTTGTGTGCGTTAAATTTATAAAAGAGTGGTGGGACCTACAGTTTAAAGGCAACTCCGAACGACAAATGTTTGAGAATTTTTCAGAGCAATTTTGTATTTACGCTCAGAGTTTGTGCTAGAAATCTGTTGAGAGGAAGTCGCCAAAGAAATATTTTTTTCATATTTTCGTTTTGATGTCTGTATTGGGATTTGAACCGAGGCCTTAGTTCTAATAAGCTAACACAATACCTACTAGACTAGGGCGACTCCAAACCTACGCAATATTCAACAACAAAGAACTTGTGCTCAATTGATCTCAATTGTCGTCTTTTAGGGTATTAGTGCTTCGTCTTTATTGTATTCCAGAAATTCTTATTCAAAATTCATTCAAAAGTTAAGTAAGAGCAGCGGACGACGACAATAAAGACGCTTCCGTTGGCTTCAGTTTTTGTAACGCTGATGACATTACAGCTGATGATGGTGACGATGACGACGACAACGCCAAAGATGACTGCAGTAATGTTTAATGGTGATTGCATGTAATAAAAAAAAAATAAAACGAACAAGAAGAAGAATTTTATAAAAATGATTGTTGAATATTTTTATAATTTTGTTGTTGTTGCTGTTGTTAGTATTTTTGTAAAAGCAAAACTAATTTATCATTTTGGAAAATTTATGGCAACTTTTAGTTGTATTGCAAATACAATCTGTTGCGTTGTTTTATTTTTTCATTTTCATCCTTCTGGCCACAGCCCGATGTTGTATGGCCAGAAAATATTTTTTTCTCGTGCTGTTGTTTTTGTTGTTGTTGTTGTTTTAGTTCTTCTTCAGGGCCTGGTTGACTTTGGTTGACTGCTTTGAAATATTTTGTTGTTGTCCCGTTCTGTATTTGCTTCATTGCATTGACTTTTTGATGAAAAATTGCTACCATCTACGCAAAATGTTATCAGCGCCATAATTAAATAACACCGGGAGGTATCCATCCAACAAACAAATGAACTGCACTGAAGTGTCAACTGTGTGTAATGGAGATGCCAAGACATTCCACGCCATTGCATGGTATGTCTTGCTCGCTAATGCCATAACTTTCATTCACCAACAAAGAAATTCGCAGCTGACGGAAAAACTTATTCGTAACTTATTGAAGATATGTGATCAATTTTTACGCTTTTTACATACATACTCTAGAGGATGTTGTAAATTAAACAAATTTTAATTCTTTACACTGGTTGTGTTTAATTTTGTTTCTATTTACGTTTCTGCGATTATGTTTGTGTTATACTTTTAAGGCCGCATTGTTTTACTTCCTGAAAAAACCGATTCTCAAAGTGTTAATTACTTGAAGTCCAGCGCCTTCATTGTTGTACTAGGACCCTTCCTCCTGATGGCATGCCGATTACTATGAGTTTCAAATTTGTTGGATTTCCGAAATCCGTATTACCGATGGTGTTTGACTAGATATTTCAGCATATGCCTCTAAGACACGTAATATTCAATTCATGATTATATTCGATATTAACTTTTACTTGCGTGCGATGCAGTGAACTTTGCACATGATTTTATTATTCGAAGCTTGCTCCGTCTGGAAATTTGTGGGTTTCTCTATTGGGGCAGTCTTTGAGGAATACTAAAGTATTAAGCCCTATAATATCTCTTACATAATTACTTGCTTACTTAATTGGCCATTAACAACCTGATTAATGCATTTCGGCCTGCCGCAACACATCCAGGCGCCTCTGCTTCTTGCGTGCCTACGCTAGTTGGTCACACCAATCGATGATAGGGCTTCCTCGATTTCGTACTTGCAACGCAGATCCCCGCACCGTCTCGCGGAGCATCCTCCTCCATTCGAACGACATTACCGAGCCAGCGCAGCCGCTGGATATTAATACGCTGGACAACGTCTATGTCGTTTAGGAGCTCATACAGCACACTGTTGGATCGGATGCGGAAATAATCGCCAACTCGCACTGGACCGAAGATCTGATGTAGGACTTCTCTCTCGAATACTCTCAAGACTGCTGCATCAGTGTTTAATAGGGTCCATACCTCTGCGCCATAAAGAAGCACGGGTGGGATGAGCATCTTGTAGAGTATTAGTTTTGTCGTACGAGAGAGGTATCTGTTACTCAATTGCCTATTGAGACCATAGTAGCACCTGTTGGCAAGAGTGATCCTGCGCTTGATCTCCAGACTGACATTATTTTTGGTATTACCACCTAAGCCAAGATAAATAAATTGCTTGACTGTATCAAAAGTATAGTTATTGGCCGTAATCTGACAATCAATACGCCGCAAGTCTCTATTTCTAGATACATAAGTAATAAGTTCGTAGTGTTAAATTTAAAATTTAAAATTTAAAATATAAAATATAAAATCCATTGCAATCAGGATATTTGCGGTTTTCAACCGTTTAAAGCCGCTTATGTAGAACACTCAGCGAATATTTCTAATTGGAAAACAAAATTGTTGAATCATTCTAGTTTGAAAATTCTCTAATCGGAAATAACATTCATTTACGGTAGTGTAGCCATCAGTCTACACATTAAAACAGATAAAAACAACAACAAAAATGAAAATATCTATATTTTTTTAAAAATATTAACAATAATTGTCAACCCAATTGTCATATGAGTTGAAGTATCACTTTGTTTTCATTCAAAAAACGGCTTCATTAGATGGTGAATTAAAGTATAAACAAAATACCCACCAGTTATCGAATACGAATACGAAAATGTGAGAGAATATTTTACTTCCCATATCATTTATTTAAAAATAGAAAATTTTGTTTTAATTTTAAAATCTAATGCGCAATGTTTGAAATATTTTGCGCATTTCATTTAACACATTTGGGCTTATAAGTGAGTGTCATAAAATAATTACAGTCGGTCGATTGCAACTATTGGAACACAATGTACGTTTTGAGTAGTCATTTCCCTTCCGGCTGATTCGAAGAAGTAAATATTATGGTTATAAAAGGTTACCATTACCGATCACTGATTTCAGGTTGTTGGATAAAAGCATTACAAAGCTAAAAGCTAACTAAGTAAAGTTTTCAAAAGATAAGTATTTATTGAATAATATCTGGGCCTCAATACTGGTTTTTCGGTAGCTCTATTCTTCTCATTGACCTCTACTCGATGTATATTTTGTTAAAGCGGTTTAAAGTAACAGCACAGATTATCGGCAATCTGGGTAACTTATAACACACGCCAATGTATTGGGAGGTTAAATAGGAGTTTGTAATCATAGACGCTAAAATATCCTTAAATTCTGTCCTACAAATAATTAATACAACAAAAGTTTTCGACGATTCCTTAGCAATCTTTGACATCATATCAGCTGTAACATATTGAAGGAAAAAAAACGTATCAAAAAATATTTCTTTCCGATGAAAGTTTCGATTCACTTACAAATCGAGCATGGTAATGTAGGTCTTGTCGATTAGTTCCTGAAGTAATTTGCAGTGCATACATACATAAGTTGGTCATTACAACCCTTTAGTTAGGATTACAACCTTGGTTCTCATACCACTTATCTTATGTGTGTTAATTTTATACATGAGTGGCTGGACGTACAGTTTAAAGTCGACTCCGAACGACAGATTTTTGCAAAACTTTTCATGGCAATTTTATCTGCTCTTAGCTTTTTTGCCAGAAATCTGCCGAGAGGAAGTCCCGAAGAAATATTTTTTCGTATTTCTCAAATCAGACATCAAATTTGGGTTTTTAACCGTGGCCTCACGTTTAACAAGCCAACACATTATCTACACTTCCTACGGCGACTGCATAGGAAGTGTAGATTTTATATTGAACGATTAGCGTACGTTTTAAAATGCATTTCAGAGTTGATTTTCAAAACTGGAGGTTATGCCCTAAACACCTGATTTGCTTTCTGATAAGGTTACCCAAGTTACTTATAGAAAGCAAAAGATTGAACATTAACTATGTTGATAGGATATAATGTATCTGATCCAATTCAATGTGAGGGAGTTGTGATCTATTCTACGAGTCTTGGTAGGACACAGCTGTTTGGCAAATGTTTTTACGTTAGCAAACCATTTTGTTCACAAACCATTCCTTCCAATAAAAGTCACATCCGGGCATGTTCTGAAAAACGCAAATCGCCTAAATCTTGCATTTTCGTTTTAAAAACGCCAAGAGCGTGTTCTAGCGAACGCAAAACGCTAAAAAAAATTATACGATTCGAAATCGCCAAATAGGTGTTCTGGAAAACGCTTAACGCTAACAATTTGCGATTTCAAATCACAAGAGGATATTGTACTGAACTGATGAAAATATGTTCAAGCAGAACTTCTTAAAAAAAATGCGATTTCAAATCACAAGAGGATATTGTACTGAACTGATGAAATATGTTCAAGCAAAACTTCTTAACAAAAAATGATAACAATTTTACAATTTCCTAAATGAAAATACCAAATTAAAAACTTGCTTTATTTTTAACCAATTTTTTGCGTCATTTGTTTACTTAAATTGGCGATTTAAAGGAACGTACGGTACTAAAACATACGACCTTAGGGCATATGCTGAATAGGCCAGCAACCAGTAACCACGGTCTCCATTAGAATATTTTTCTAAGTAAAATGCATGGGCGTTACTTAAATTCCACACGAAAGCATCGTGACATGAACTAGGTCTAGATGCGTCAACAGCTCGTTTGGTGGTCAAAAATCTACAAGCATGATTGTTTAAAATTCTAAAAATAACCTTCATATAGGAGTACTTACAATTAGAGATGAGCGATATTTTCAAAACTGTGATTTGATTTTGATTTGATTTGATAATTCACTGGTAACTACAGTGATTGAAATTGTCAAATAACAGTTACTAATAATGTCGTTCTTTCAAAATTGTTACATACTAAAATTTATTTAATTTTATTTTGAGCGAGGCAGAATTGCTATTAGATGATGCTGATTATTTACTCTTGTCTTTTATACATGAACTTTCTGTGAAACTTAATTGTCAAACTTCATATAAAAAAAATTACTTTAAAAATAATGACATTGATGACACCACTTTGATTTTGTTTAGTAGTCTTTTCGTAGTATGTATCTAGTTGTCTCTTTCTTACGACTTAATAAAATACGTTATTATCATTATTGTTTTCTTTTGGAATACTGTGAACACATTCACTGTTTTAAAGAACAGTGATTAACAAATCAGGTTCACTGAGAACAACGTTCTTCAAATATCACTGAATCGCTCATCTCTACTTACAATTAACACATTTAAACTATAAAATCCCTTTCTGCAGAAATACATTTCAGAACCCGACGGCATTTGTACTACCCTAACATGGGTGCCGTCTACCGATCCAATTATTCCTTGAATTTTAAACTTTTGATAGAAATGGATTAGAATAGAATAATCCCTCAGGACACGTCCTTTTAATTTTTCTTTTCTGGTTTGCAGCTTTTTTAAATAAATTAAGCTTAATAAAAAACCTGTAGGCATTTTTCTATTCATTTTTTTTAGTTTTGATTTTTTAATTTTTATTTGTAATGCTAAAACATATGTTTTATTTTTTTTTTATAAACGACTTCGAAAAATCGAAGATAGCAAGTAAAACGCGTGAGTTTCAGAACAACCTGAAATAAATTTTGCTTTTTTAAAATCACTTGCGATTTCAAATCGTGCGATTGTCAGGCCATGCAATTTTGAGTAATCTCTAGAAACTAGGATATTTCGCTAAGTGCTTCTGCATAAAATAACTTATTTAGTCTGTAGTTTAACAAACGCAACGATCATACAAATTACCCACAGTAGCACAAATAATAATTCGAATACTTTTATAATTGATTATGGTGGAGTACTATGATCAGAAGACATATGGGAATTCCAATGAAAACAATATTTTTATCATTTCATTTGTAAAAACAATAACTCACGTGTCCATGCAATTAATCTAAAATTAGTGTTAATTGTTTTATCTGAACTTCAAGTGCAAGTACTTTAAAATGTTTATAAATATTTTTTTTTCAATATCAGATTCAATTGTCAGATAAAATACCATGATTTTTATGTTTTTTTTCCTGTATTTATTTTCGTTTTAACTATAATGAGCTTTTAATTGTATTATTTAATAAATTCAATCAATTGGAAACACAGAAGCTACGTAATAAAAAAATAAAACGAACGAATGGATAGGAGTAAAAGGTCTACTATAGGAAGTTCCAACAGGGACTTTATAACTCTGACAGTTGATAACGGCCAATTTTTTAAGCTACAATTGTCAATTTATTTTTCATTTATTCATACGTACATATACATATGTTTATAATTGGTCATTACAACTCTTTAGTTAGGATTACAACCTAGCTTCTCATACTACTTATGTTTAACTCCAGAGCTGTAGAGTGGGGAATGCGAAATACCAACCCAAGAGGCAGGCGAATTGTGGAGATGGCAGCTCGAACCGGCCTGGTCTTCGCGAATGAGGGGAGCGTAACTACATTTAGACGACCAGGCTGCGAGGGCACCATCCCTAATATAACTATGGTCTCGGAGAGCATGTATCACAGAGTCAAGGACTGGAGGGTCTTGGAAATATATACGCGCAGTGATCACCAGTATATATCGTTCAGCTTTGCTTCAGAGAATAGACTTGAGGAGGACAATTATACCACGAATAGCCGAAGATGGGATGCACGGAAATTGAACGCGAATCGGCTAATCTTAGAAGTGGAAAGACTATGTAGCAGAGTTGAACTCTCGGACGATGCGAGGACAAGAGCGAAACAACCCATGGAGATAATAAGACGCAGATGTAAAAAGGCAATGCTAACACACTACCTACTAGACTACGGCGGCTTCCACTTTATTCAGTCTGTTTTACCAAATCACAATGGACGACAATAGACAATGAATTCGCCGTAGTCTAGTGTGTTGGCTTATTAGACGTAACGCCACGGTTAGATTTCTTCGGCGACTTCTCCTCAGCAGATTTCTGGCAAAAACTCTGGGAGTAAATAAAATTGTCATGAAAATTTTCTCAAAAATCTGTCGTTTGGAGTCGACTTTAAACTGTAGGTCCCGCCACTCATGTATAAAATTAACACACACAACATGAGTGGTGTGAGAAGCTAGGCCGTAATCTTGACTGAAGGGTTGCAATGGCCAATTATGTATGTACATATGTTATGACAATTGACAATGACATGTATTCGCTCTGAAACAGTTGGAAATTGACATTAATTTTCATCGGAAACTCATCATTGGCGATCGAACTGTAGGAATTGTGGAACCTGGAACAATACGCATCCACATGAGATCCCAGAGTGTAGATTTTGGACTACCGCCGTCATCGGTCCATATTTCTTTGAGAACGACGTTGGCCAGGCCATCATGGTTAACAGCAAGCATTATTGGTCGTTGATTAATCATATTTTACAATTGTATACTGCACACAAGCGATTTGATTGCATGGTAGTCCCACGTAGTTGTAATGTGGACTGGACACAAAGATCATGCGATTTTCTTGTGAGTTTTTCTTAAGTCGTAAGTGTAAGTGTATAAGCCACGAACCACAACAGTAATTAAAACCAACATAATCCAAAAGCCATCGGTTATATTCAGCATGATTGTGAGCCGCAATCTTAGAAGTTTAACATTTCAAAATCTCTCTCCCCAAAGAAGCCACGGTGGACCTCTGAATGGTATTATATTCCTCATATACTGGCATTAATAGGTCTTTCAAACGAATAAAAAAGTCGATAAAATTTTTGACACATTTTCCTTAATATTGGAAGCGATTAAAGAAAGACCCGTATATTTCAGTGGCAAATTTCATTAGTAAATAAAAATATTTTCTATTATTGAAGTGCTTTCATTCACCACTTTCCTTACAATTGTAGCGAGATTACACAATTTGTATGGTTGGGAGGATGACGCACATCTTTCCGTGTTACAATCTTCCTGTAATTTTCTGGGAGGAGCTTCGATTGAAATTATCTAATGCCCTGATCTGGCATGTTTATTACATACATGACATAAAAATAACATGAAGTCGTCGTGGTCTAGAAGCTAGTGTATTGGCTTATTAGCTGTGAGGCCACGGTTCAAGCCACAGGTCTGACATCTCCAACAAAACGAAATATAAAAAAAAATTTCTCCGGCGACTTCCACTTAGAGACTTCCTCTCTGGCAAAAAGTCTGAGAGTAAATACAAATTGCCAAGAAAAATTTCTTAAAAATCTGTCGTTTGGAGTCGAATTTAAATGTAGGTCCCGCCACTTATGTCACCAGCAAGAATATGGCTTCCTGTGTACTTGTTGAGATGGATTTTTTATTGATATTTCTGGTAATAATATGCCTGTCGATTGAATTGATTTTATTTAAAAATATTGAGTCCTATAAAGCCTAGACAGCAATGTTGTTGTGTAAAAAATTAAACCCAGTGCTTCCTTTTGTAATATTAAAAAAAAACTTTTTTTGGCTTGCATTTTTTCTTCGAAATATCAATTCAAACATCTTTTGTCGTTAATGTATTTATAACTCAATGTTATGTTTTTAGGAAACGATAGTAATTCTATTCGAGGAAATACTAATTGTAACTACTTTAATAATAAGTTGATAATATTTGAAGTGTTGTTTGCAGAAAAGTAAACATTTGTTAAAAGAATTATTGTCTTATGAACATTTTAAATAATTTATTTGTTAAATATTTTTTAATATTTAATTATATTAAAAGCGCTTGGCGTAGAAATAATGTTGAATTTTACTCAGCGGAAAAATATGAATCAATTTGTATATGCGAGCTTAGAAACAGACATACATACATACATAATTGGCAACTACAATTCCTTAGTCAGGATTACGACCTAGCTTCTCAACACCACTTATGTCGTGTGTGTTAATTTTATACATGAGTGGCGGGACCGACAGTTTAAAGTCGATTCCGAACGATAGATTTCTTTGAGAAAGTTTTCATTACAATTTTATTTACTATCAGCGTTTTTGGCCAGAAATCTGCTGAGATGGAGATGTCTGAGCTGGGGCTCGACCAATGGCTTCACGTTTTAAAAGCCAATACACTACCTACTAGACTAAGACGATCACTCGATTTGCTAACAACTTTACAAATTCAATTTGTTTGATAGCAAGCCATGCGTTCTCGTCAACAGAATGTGGGCAACTTCGGATAAGGGCAGAGCGGCGTAAAAGATCTGGCCGAGGCTGGATAGGAGGCAACGCCGACTCTGCTTAAACTCCAAAGAAGTAGGCTCAGCACTGTTATCGGGGTTATTACGTGGCATTGCATTATAGGAATGCATGCGGGGCGTATTGGTCTTGGAAACCTTGCAAATGATTTCTGCAGAAGATGGGGATATGAAGAGAAGGATGAGACTATTCTTCACCTATTGTTCACATGTCCGGCACTTGGTCGGAGGAAAAAGAGGCACCTGGGTGCCTACTACATGGAGGATATGGATGAACTGTCATGTATGGATATTGGCAGTGTGATTCGCTTCATTGGAAGCTTCGAATGGTTCCTAGAATAAGGGGAAATGAGGAACTGAGGTATCAAATGGGCCCTGTGTGCGGCTTAAGTGTGTCCGCTCATGACTCCATCGAGGCGACAGCCACTTCTACCTACCTACCTAAGCCATGCGTTATTTTCCACAATGCAATGTATACATTTATAGAAGTTCCCCCTGGTTTTCATCATAGCTCTCGGTTGTATTTTTGTTCATACATAATCTTCCCAAAAATACTCGTTATAGCAATATCCTGTTACCTGTTGATGATGTTAATCTTCTTTAAATTATTTCAAACATTGAGTATATTTCTCTCCTGTAGTTTGCGAACATAGAAAATTTATCCGGGCTGTGTGTCCAGACTATAATGATATTTGTTAATTTCGTGTAAATATACTTGAAGGTAGAAGCTGCATGGTAATCCTAGCGGGCCTATTGTGCAAAGAATTGACAAGCTTATAAAGAAATTTTAAGTCACTGCAAGCGTTGCGGTTATTATCAGGTCCGTGCATCATCGAGGTATACGCACTAGCGAAAATTTAATTTTATCAGTAACCTTTGACAGTTTATCCGAATTTATCGATCCCTTACCGTTCTCAGTAATTGGAAATATCTGATGGCTTGTTCCACATATTTTGTATTTCGATTTAACGATAAAACAGTCAACAGCCCAATGGTCGCATGTAGAGTTCAGAGAACCCTTTAAGGAGTTATTGAAAAATTATTTAATTCTGAAAGAATAATTGCTTGTGACTTGGAGATGTCATTAGGCAGTATTTTTTACTTCCTCAACGAACTGTTACCGTCATTTTAGAGCGATACAATCGTACAATAACTGACTTTTTCTGGTTTGCATTGTGAAGATTGTGAACTACACGGAATGTGATTTTAACATAAAAACATTTTGGTTTTATTAAATGCGAAGACAAAAAAAAAACACTTCAATTCTATACTACATATCATGCCAAAGGGTTAAGCATTTTCTGAGTAAGCCTATAGGGATTGTGTTCTATTGATTTATAAATTGAAAAAAAGAAAAAAAAAACGAAAGCACTCGTGTTATTGTTTTTTATATTCATGATAAGAATTTTTAAAACAAAACAAAATTGTACTGTTTTAATATCATTTCATTTACAATTTAATTGGAAATTTGGTGGTAACACAATGGGCCTTATTTGGCCTAAGGGCATCTATACCAAATTCTTGGATGAGCAGCTATTTATACTTACCTAACTGACGCTTGCTTACAATTCAATACGTTGATACGTTATCGCTTTATATAGTTTTTTTTCTAATACTTATTACAGAAAACGAACTTTGCAATTTAAGCCATTTTAAACAATTCACATTTAAACAATCTGTTACCAATTAATAAAATTGTTTTACAATCATTTTGTGATTTTTCAGTGGGTTAAAGACCGATTAAAATTATTAAAAAAAAATATTTTATTTCTCTGTCAGTTTGTAATTTCTTATCTTTTGTAATAAAACTCTTATCGAACAAAACAATAACTACTTCATTGGTGGTAATTGTTGATAACAGTCGCGTTACTAATACTTTACACCGTATTGCAAATACCTTTCATTATAAGTTCAAATACTTACAATTAATTTAATCGTTTCAATTAAATTTTGTATTCAACATCATAATCTTTATTGACGTTAACTTTTTCTTTGAATTTCAACCCACAATATGAAGCAAATTTTAATGTACATATATCTGGCGTTACAGGGGTAATATGTATCCAATTGCCGACTATTTTTAGAGTATGAAGCAACTCTGTAATAAATTGAAAAGCCTACTAAAACTATACATGTATTCTATTAAAGTTTAACATGAGCAAACGCTTACAGTGTTTAAATTTTTTTTATTAATTTTGTCCAAAAACCAGCAGCATAAACCATTCAGTTTTCAATTTCAAAGTAACGTGAAATAAAACAACTTTTTAGATAGTAGATAGCGTCACTTGGTTCAACGTTGTCTTATGTCCATGATATATTGAAGTCGCTGTGGTCTAGTAGGTTGGCTTATTAGACGTGAGGCCTCGGTTCAAATCCTAGGTCAGACATCTCCAACAAAACGAAATATAAAAAAATATTTCTGCGGTGACTTCCTCTCAGCAGATTTCTGGCAAAATCTCTGAGAGTACATACATAATTGCCATGAAAAGTTTCTCAAAAATCTGTCCTTCGGAGTCGACTTTAAACTGTAGGTCCCGCCACTCATGTATAAAATTAACACCCACAACATAAGTGGTGTGAGAAGCTAGGTCGTAATCCTAACTGAAGGGTTGTAATGACGCCTTTTGTATGTGTATGACTAGGTCAAGGTAATACTATGTATTTATTGGGATCGGAAGGGTGTGATCCATTATGATCTACTAAAACAGAGCCGAACTATCACCAGAGGCCTGTATTGCTTGAGTACGCAACCAAAACACGAGAACGCAATTTTCCATCATGACAACGCTTGGCCAAATATTGCGGCGCTTGTCAGAAACTACAAGACTGACTAAATTTTTTTTCGAATAATGCAGAACGCTCGCATTGGAATACGCTTTACTTCTTGCCCTCAAAAGACGAGAGGTTTTTTGGACAGAGTCCATAAATGCTAAAAAGTCGTAGTTTCCGGTGGACAAGAGTTTAAAATATAAGTTCTATCAAATAAATAATTTGTTTCCAATAACAATTACAGTTATACTACAAATATCTCTTGCTTACTTTTTCGAACCTTTATCGGTATATTGGCGATAACTTGACGGAATTCCAAACGAAATATCTTCACAGTTACAATCTTTGAGGTAGCTTAATAAAAAAAAGTATAACAGCGTCAAATCGTATGATCTTGATGATCAGTTGACGTTGCCAAAACGTTAAATTGCCCTTTTTTGGTGTCTTCGCATTTAATAAAACCAAAATGTTTTTGTGTTAAAATCTAAAATCACAATCTTCTCAATGCAAACCGGAAAAGTCAGTTATTGTACGATTGTAACGCTCTAAAATGACGGTAACAGTTCGTTGAGGAAGTAAAAAATACTGCCTAATGACATCTCCAAGTCACAAGCAATTATTCTTTCAGAATTAAATAATTTTTCTATAACTCCGTAAAGGGTTCTCTGAATTCTACATGCGACCATTGGGCTGTTGACTGCTTTGTGCACAACAAGCCTTCAGATATTTCCAATTACTGAGAACGGTACGGGATTGATAAACTCGGATAAACTGTCAAACGTTTCTGATAAAGATATAATTTAGACAGAGTGTATACCCCGATGATGGTCAGACCTGACTATAACCGCAACGTTTTCAGTGACTTAAAATTAACAAATATCACTATAGTCAGGGCAGACTGTCCGGTTGAGTTTTCTATATTCAGAAAATTGTTAAAGTTCCAAAACTAGCTTCAATTACATTACATAAGAGAAATCAACACAATGTTTGAAATAATTTGAAAAAGATTAACATCATCAACAGGTGACAGGATATTGCTATAACGAGTAGTATTGGGAAGATTGTGGATGAATAAAAATACGAGAGCTACGATGAAAACCAGATTTTATACATTACATTGTGGAAAATAACGCATGGCTTGCTATCAATCAAATTGAATTTGTGAAGCTATTAGTAAATCTAATGATCGTCATAGTCTAGTCGGTAGGGTATTGGCTTTTAAAATGTGAGGCCACTGTTCAAACCCCAGATCAGACATCTCCAGCAAAATGAAATATGAATGAAATTTTTCTTCGGCGATTTCATTCAGCAGATTTCTGGCAAAAACTCTGGGAGTACATACAAAATTGCCATGAACATTTTTCTCAGAAAAATCTGTTGTTCGGCGTCGACTTTAAACTGTAGATCCCGCTACTCATGTATAAAAATTAACACATACAACATAAGTGGTGTGAGAAGCTAAGTCGTAATCCTGACTGAAGGGTTGCAATGTGTATTAGTAAATCGATTAAAACTGATTAGCGGACGTCTCGAAGAAGGGCTCAAGTTGGGCAAGAAAATTGAAGTTCTGGATGAATACTATGAATCTGTTTTTCGTTATTGATTATTAATTTTGGTCATCAAAAATTTATGGAAGTTTAAAAAATAATTTTGCAGTCGTAAATAAAATTTAACGAAATTAACTTCACTGATATCATTACCCTGGTTAAGCCATGTGTGTGGTCTCTCTTTTGCTAAATGGTATCCGCTGAACATTAAAAGTTCGTATTAATCGTATATTTTTAAATGAATGCTTTTTTGTTCATTTTGTTTTTTTTTTGTTTATTTTTTGTCTTCTTTAAAAGAAAACATCAAAAAGTTGTAACAATAAATTACACGAAACTTTTTAACAAATGAAATGCACTTCAACAGCTCGTAATAGACAATCGAAAGAAGACAAAAAAAAAATAAAAAAAACAAGAGCTAAACGAAAAACATGTAAATTGTTTAACAAACGTATGAACAACAAAATAAATGTTTCGTTCAGTTATGTTGAGAGTTTTGCAAACAAATCGTTCTGTAATTTAATACTTTCAACAAAAATCAAGCAATCAATGTATTGTACTCGTATGGAGTGTAAAACTCATGTATTTTTGTTGTAAATTTTTTTTTCTTTTTTTTTTTTTTTGAAAACAGACTACAATATATGGACAGTCTAATAGATGGACGGACATAAAAGGCAAACAGACGTATAAACAAAACTTTTCATTACATTTGTAACAAAAAAAAAGAAACATGTTGTAGAAATTGCATGAGTCTGAATCAGATCAATTAGTTAAACGTATGAGCCGAGTAACACCAAGTTTATTTGAATCACTTGCACCCTATGAAGGTCTTTTATTCCAGTTCCTTTCATGGTAACATATGGCTTAGGTTAGGTTAGGTTAGAGGACGTGTACTTGTCAATTAAGACAAGTACAGTACCCGGAGGTCGAATTGACCCATTGTACAACGTCCTAGTTTCTCACACCACTTATGTTGTGTGTGTTAATTTTTATACATGAGTGGTGGGACCTACAGTTTAAAGTCAACTCCGAACGACAGATTTTTTTGAGAAACTTTTTCATGGCAATTTTATTTACTCTCAGAGTTTTTGCCAGAAATCTGCTGAGAGGAAGTCGCCAAAGAAATACTTTTTGTATTTTGTCTTGATGTCGGGCCTGGGACTCGAACCCTGGCTTTACGTCTAATAAGCCAACACACTACCTACTAGACTACGGCGACTTCAAAACATATGGCTTCCACAAACGATTTCTGCCTTGTTTCTGTTTCTTTAATCTATTTATTCAATCCAGCTAAGGAGGCGATTGATCTGTCGTAGCAAGTCCTAGAACGATGGGGCTGTCACACATAATTGCCTAGAAACAACCCTCTTCGAGTATTTGGGAATCTTGCTGACTGTTGATTCCTATCTCTTTTCACTTTGAATCAAGTGATAAATGCATATGTCTGTGATGTATCACCTATTTTGCTTCCATTTTTTTCATAAATGTTGTTTCTGCAACCTATGTTGCACCTTCTACAAATAAGCTTCATTGCGGGGATATTTATCGGCAATTCCTCTTCGACACTGTCCCGTAGATATTTAACCTAGATCTCCTATGATCGTGTACTATCTTTCCATGATTTTTTCTTATGCCAATATTTGTGCTGCGTAGAGTACGATAGGGTCCACAACACAAGTAACCTTTTGATCCTTCCAGAGGGTATAACTATCGGGTGGGAAATCTTTAGGTTTCGTTGTTAATGCGGCAAGACTTGAGCGTGCTCGTACACCCGAAAATTTCGAAGCTGTGGCTGGGAAGCTGTCAACTCGTAATCATTCTCAAGAATTAAAAACACGTCCCAGTTTACCTTTTTGCGAAAAGATCTCGATATGACGCCTTACAAAGTTCAATTAGTTCAGGAGTAGAAGGAAGCCGCATATTCATCCGCTTCGTTTTCGCTTTGCTAGATGGGCCAACTAGAAATTGCAGAATGATGTCGATTTTACCAAAAAAAAACGAGTCATCTTTTCGGATGAAGCTTTCGGTGCTTTCATTTGCTCATATTTCTTTGAATTCAATTGATTTCAATTGGCCGCCGAGAAGCTGCAATTTGACAACGTTGAACTGTTTTCTGTGGGTCGCCTTTAAAGAAAAGTGTGATACCGACAACGAAAGACAATTAAACATTTGAAGGCCAACATTCGTTATGCCTTAGAAGAGATACGACCCCATACACTCGAAAAAGTCCACGAATGAGGTAATGTGAGGCCAGCTGCGGCAGCCATATGAATGAAATAATATTCCATTTCTAAACGGAACAATTATATTTCACAACAAAAGAATAAATTTGGCAAAATTTCAAAACGTTTTAAATTTGAACTTTTAAATGGCCCACCCTTTATAACAAAGAATATCGTGAAAAGTCAGACAGCATTAACTCTTAAGAAAAACTGGCAATTAACACTGTCACCATCACACCCTATACAATCATCTTCATTTTAATAATGGGTATCACAGAATATATAAAATTTGTTGTATAAATTGTACTGCATTGTATAGGGTAATCCCCATGCATACTACATTTGAATAGTGTAGGGTCTTTAGAGTCACAATACAATAAATAATTGAAAAAAAGAAAGTCGAACATAACAACGCACATATTGAATGATGAACAAAAATACCGAAACTCAGATATAATGCGATAACAAAGGGAATAAAAACTTTTGAAGATAAATTGTAACAATTTTACAACGTGACACGTCTTGACACACACACACACTCATGGAAAACCAAACAAATTAAAGCTTTCCTAGTTTCACAAATTGAAAATTTCTATTATTTTTAAGAAAGAGTTTATAATAGCCTTTCCTATCCTTTCCTTTAATTTTTTTTTATTCATTTAGACTTTCGTCCACTTTATTTTTGGCCAAAACAAACAAAGGCTTTAGCCAAGCTAGTGATTAATTCTGTCATGAGCTTGTTTTGAACTTGTTACTTATTTAGGCTTTATAGTTGTTTTGTATTTGTATGCAGCCAAATAATAATCATTAAGCACTTCTAAATTTCAATACAACAAATCTTATTCGTTTAATGCCATTATGTGCGGTAGATAACATTGTTCAAATGCCCCTTACAGCTTCTTTGGTAAGTTTTCCATGATTTTTAGGTTGAATTTGATGAAAAAAAACCGCAGAAAAAGAAGGTTAGCGGGTAAAAATAGCACGATCTCGGGAACAGTTTGCATCACTTCCACGTGAGATTACAATGTCCTCAAATCGCTCCTGCTGAATATCCAATGTGGTATACATAAGCTGGTGGTCTTGTAGATAGTATGTTGGCTTACTAGACGTGAGGCCTCGGTTCAAACTTCAGGTCAGGCATCTCCAACTGAACGAAAATATGAAAAAATATTTCTTAGGGACTTCCTCTCAGATTTCTAGCAAAAATTCTGAGAATAAATAAAATGCCCATGAAAAGTTTCTCAAAAATCTGCCGTTCGGAGACGACTTTAAGCTGTAGGTATCGCCACTCATGTATAAAATTAAGGCACACAACACAAGTGGTGTGAGAAACTAGGTCGTAATCCTGACTAAAGGGTTGTAATGACCAATTATGTATGTGTGTACGCATAAGCTGTGTGACACGCAGCACTGTCCTGTTTAATTCACGTGTCGCTGGTGTACAAATTATCAAATTCAGGCCAAAGGAAATTGGTTTTCATCTGCATCTTATACTGCAAAGGTATGCTCAATTAAAGGGAAGATAGAGAACCGCAAAGATTCTTCTCTAATCAAAAGAGGTTTGAGCTAATCAGTTACAATAAGAGGAGTTTTGAGTCACAAAACAGATTATCCATCGGAAATGCTTCGCGTCTCAACAAACAGTGCTATTTTCGACATGCATTGGGAGCTCTTCGATGTCATGTGAAATGATATCGTCTCAAATTTTACAATTTAATTCGTTCACGTGCTCATTTATTCATTAATGGGCCTCATCACTGAAGATAAAAATTAACGTCAGTTGGCCTCTGCTCCAGAAGCGATTCAGCGAACTCACGTTGTCGCCCATTATCATTTCCCTTCAACCTCTGGGTCAGTTTAACACTGTTGCTGGGAAAGTTCAGGACGCAAAATTCTTGTACATAAGTGTACATAAGGGCTGCCTTCCAAAATGTATCAATGCAAAGTTTGTATGCAGTTCTACTACTGTAGATATGCAAAGTAACCAAACAATGCATCAACTATAAATCCGTTGCCTGATTGCTTTTTGACTGCATTAAAAATGTGCATTGACGACGTTTTGAAATAGAATACATTGTATATATTTTGTACAGCGGCATTATGAAACACGATACTTTGTTCAAACACAAAGCAACTAACATTTTGTAGGGCAGCCAAGTAAGTGGCAATATTTATGGTATTTCAACGTCAACGTTGGTCAATCGTTTACTTAACCAATGGTCACGAATTTATTCGTCTTGATAGGATGATTATGGCGAGGGGAAAGCGCTGTATATTGCCCGAACAGAAGACCCATTTTGACAAAAGAATTTAATTATTTGCACGTGTTATTGAAAGTTATATCCATTCATGGTCATGTGGCAAAAGAGACTGAATGAATGACAAAGAATTCAACAGATGAGGCTCCAACAAGATGGCCTTGATCAACAGCCAAAATTCTAAAGACTCTGTTGAAAGACCCTATTTGTAGGAAAAAAGAAATACATAAAAATCTTTAAAAACAGTTTCAAATCAACAACATCCGGTGTTGTTAGCACTTTTAGTCAATAATTATTGACTAAAACTACCATGAAATAAAGGGGGCCAATATTTTTAAAAATATTTATTATTTTTTTTTATTTACAATTCACACAAGTCTCGACTGAAACAAACAACTTTTCAAAATTTTATAAAAAACTGTTGCAAAACCGAAGCATGGATTAAATATTCAAATAATCTTTGGCGTTTATGAATGAACAAAACAGCGATGAATGAATAGAAGTGTTGAATGAATGATTGAGTGAATGAATTCTAACAAGTTTAACAACAATTTTGACTTGCCAACGTATACATTAAAGTGACCAAAAAAAAAAAACTAAATACAGCAATAATTTAATTTTTTTTTAATTCATTGAACTTTATGAACAAAAAACAAAACAAAAAAAGAGCATATCAATGAAGCAAATATTCTCTAAGAAATGATTTTTATATGAATGGCGGTGGTGCAAAGGCAATACACTGAGAGGAAAAGTACTCGCATGAATTCTTACAAATATTGCTGAGAATGTACCAAATGCTACCACGAGAGAACTATTTTCACGTTTTATTTTCCAATTGGCCCAATAGGATGGCATAATATTAGCCATCGTTTGTTATACTCGTTGGAAAAAAAACAGTAGAGATTATGCGGTGCACATCACATACATAATTGGCCATTACAACCCTTCAGTCAGGGTTATGGACCAGCTTCTCACACCACTCATGTTGTGTGTGTGTTAATTTTATACATGAGTGGCGGAACCTACAATTTAAAATCGACTTCGAACGACAGATTTTTGAGAAACTTTTTCATGGCAATTTTATTTACTCTCAGAGTTTTTGGCAGAAATCTGCTGAGAGGAAGTCGCCGGAGAAATATTTTTTAATATTTCCGTTTTGATGTCTGACCTGGGATTTGAACCCAGGCTTCACGTCTAATAAGCCAACACACTACTACTATGGCGACTTCTGCGGTGCACATCACAAGAAACTTTATTGGCTGACAAGCCCACCAAGCTTCTCTTTAGTGATGATTCACTTTGTGAAAGCTATTAAGCTATGAATTTATATCAGTTGAAATTTTTTTCCGCCAGAGCGAAATGCTTAATAAGCACCCGAAATTTTCTTTTCTTTCATTTTCTCCACACATATCGCTATAGTTCTTGAACAATGGCTGATAAACACAATCTAAATGACGTAGTTTGTTAAAATTTTGATAAGACTGAACTGAGAGATGCTTGTGGGTAACAACAGTTTAATTCAAAAAGGTTCTTCCCCTTGCTTAACTCTTTGTTTTCGATGACGAGTATATTCGGCATAAATAGAGTAAAATATTTTTACTAGTAATAGCAGGCAATTATAACTAAAAATCAAATGTTTTATGTTGGTTTATTCGAAAATATATATTTTGTAACAGTATTTAACCCCGAATTTGTCACTCTAGCTTGATATTAACTGTTATCGCCAAACTAATGAATTGTTTTAAAATGTTCATTTTTAAAACACCTTTATTTGACGTTTGCCAGGGGAAAAGAATTCCATTATATACGTTGAATAAGAATGCGATTCGCGATTTTTCTTCAAGACAAGTATACTCGTCAGAGCGAAATGAAAATTTTTCGTATAATGACGAGTTTACTCGTCCCGAAGAAAAAAAATATACAAAGTTTTAATATGAAGACATCATTCGAATTATATATCCGATTTAAATATGATAAAGTTAGTAATACATTTACGAAAAGACAATGGTCACGATTGCAACCACTTCTAGCGGATTCACCATTTCTTTTGAATGAGTTACTTAATGAAATTGAAAAATTTGCTTAACCAAGAAATAGCTTTTAAAAGTTATTACATGTCACTTCCACCACTTACCTCATTCTTGTCCAGACTCATGGTGCTTACGTGTAACGATTTTTGTAGCAGTCGAAGTCGGGAAGATGACTAGAAATTATCTGAAGTCGCCGTAGTTTAGCAGGTAGGGTGTCGGCTTATTAGACGTAAAAGCCAGGGTTCAAATCCCAGGTCAGACATCATAACGAAAATATGAAAAAATATATCTTCGGCGACTTCCTCTCAGCAGATTTCTGTCAAAAACTCTGAGCACAAATAAAACTACCACGAAAAGTTTACCAAACATCTGTCTCTCGGAGTCGACTTAAAACTGTAGGTCCCGCCACTCATGTATAAAATTAACACACACAACATGAGTGGTGCGAGAAACTAGGTCGTAATCCTGACTGAAGGGTTGTAATAATGTATGTATGTATGTATGTATGTATGTATGTATGTATGTATGTATGTATGTATGTATGTATGTATGTATGTATGTATGTATGTATGTATGTATGTAAGTATGTGTACAGGATTTCATTTGTCAGGTATCATGGAAATCTTTGCATTAAGCTTATGACATAAGTAGTGCTAACACGTAGATCACAGAAAGGTGTGTCTTAAGGCAGATGGGTTTGAAACTATCCAAGCTTTGAATCTTGCATCACACTATCCAGAGATATCCTGAAAAAAATTAATAATCTTCTGATGAGCGATTGAAGACTTAGAGAAAAAAATAAATAACCTGTGAAGTTCTGAACATTCCCTGACACCAAACAGTAAACTGAGGTTCTCTTGAGCAAAAAGGTTGGGGGAGGCATTACAAGAAAATGGTTCATTGGTTCATAGGTTTATACAATAGATCAGCTAGTCGCAGTACTGTTGTACCTCTTCATAACAACATAAAGGATGTAGAAGTATTGTTGATACATTTTTGGCCCGGTTTTTTGCAGCTGTTCTCAAAATTTTTTTCCAGGTTACCAAATTTTTTTTCATATTTGCTGAAAGATTTCACATAATTTTAGACAAACTAAAATCAACTGAATGCTTTTTTTAACGATCTTTTAACACTAGAAAACGGGAGAATTAATATACCTTAAAAGACGGGTAGGGGTCATTTGACTCCCTTTAAGTCTTAGTAGCAAAAATCTACATTTGAATTTCAAAATTTAATTTTAATATTACTTATTTATTTAAAATATAAAAAAAAAATTAAATTATACATTTTGTATTCTTAGTTTATAACAAAAAAATAAACATTTAATAACGTATTTGAGAAGAAATCAAGTTTATATGTGTACGTACATATAAAAAATATGTACATTCAAAGCAATAACAGTACTTGTTGTTTTTACTTTGAATGTATTTCTGCGAGATCGAGGATATATCGAGATCGTGAAATAGGTCAATAATGATACGATTTTTTTGAAATCACGCATCCAGAGCATACAAAATGTTTTGATATCTTACAGGTTCCACATAGGGGTTTCTGGCATATTTCACACATTTTATTTGTTTTGTTTTTGCAGCCACTTGTATGATAATATCGTCTTTTTATGGATTAAATATGTGAAACTTGTGGTTGAATATTTACCGCTTACGGTTCCTAGTCAATGTGACTCAGTTCAAACGCTACTTGTAAAATAAGTTCTCTTCTACGAATTTTTTTGTCTGTTACTTCTTGGAATAGCACCCATGCATTTATTGCTGACAGTCCAATATGTTGAAAAAACCTTGTACTCTTGAGAGTTACGGCATTTGGTTTGCGTTTGCTATTACCTTTATCTATTTCAACCACTTCGAGCAAACTGCTCAGCAATAAAACATGTTGTGTCTCTTTGCTTGGTAAACTGTCAGAAGGCGCTTATTATTTTCGGTTTTTAGAACTTCATGGGCATGCAAATTTAGTTTAAATTTTTTCACATTTGGTTGAACATCCCGTCTTACTTTATTGACTGTCACAACTAAAGTTCTACATTTGAAGAGCAATTTGTCTGCCACCAATACTGAGGTAAAAAAGTTGTCAGTCTTCACAATTCTCCCTTTGTTTACCAAAGGTTCCATTAGACGCATTACAATGTCTCTCCAAGCGTAATGTTATGTGGACGATTGTCATCTTTTCCCAAGCACAGGAAGCCGTTGAGCAGATATTTCGATTTGACATCTACGCGAACCCAAAATTTTATACCAAATTTGTTGGGTTTATAGATTTTTCTTCGCGCACGTGAAAACGAATATATTTCATTATTTCTTTGAATCGGTCTCTAGACATAGTTTATGAAGAAAAAGCAACTCCCCATTTTTTGTTCCATAACTCATTTACATATATATTATTGAATCCACAAGCACCACTAGCGTACAAAACTGAGATGAATTTGTCCAGTTCTGTAAAGCCATAATCCAAATACGCTTCAATATCTTTGTTCCGAAGAGATCTAGTCATAAATAATCTTTTGAACAACTGATAAAATTAAGTAAAAGCAATTTGCGCGTCAGATGACCCTTCTCCGTCTTTTTAGGTAGTTGCTATAATAATTGCAATTTGGAATACCTAAATAAAAAAAAAAATACTTTTAAATTAAACTTTATGGAATATTATTAAAAGTCACGAAGTAAGAAATCTCTGATGTAATTCATAAAAGAAATATAACAAGTTAGATTTGTAAATGGGTCAAATAACCCCTGTCCGTCTTTCTAGTGTTAATAGATGACCTTCAATTGTTCCAAAATTTGTTTTGATGAGATTTTTCTTCTCACTTTTTGTGGACTTTTGAAAAACTGTTCAATTATATGATTTCTACAAAAAAGTCTCCAGCTCTTCATCAGTGATATTGGATTACAAAATTGCAATTCCTAAGTGAAATTAGTCTCAGTGTAGTTTTCCACATCCTCTAGAATCAAAGGTAAGAAATCATTTAAATCATAAGCACAACACTTAGCACATAACAAACGCTAAAGCCACGATTTCTAAGCATTTTAGTTTCATTCATGCGAGCTTTGGCTAAGCTCTTTATGTGTATGCCCCTATGCTCTATTCGAAGGATGTGGCAACTGTTGGAAAATTTATGACTTTTTCCATGCTAAGGTGAACAACAACAATAACAACAATAACGACAATGATATTCTATCATATCTAAAAGTACCATGATGCTAATGATGATGGTTGTCTTCACTATTTCATCGGTGTCATAGTGTCAACATGGACTGGCATTTTGTTATTTTGACACTCAACAAAAACAGCAAAGACAGACCAATTCAAGCATATGAACCAAAAGATTCAGTCATTGAAACATTACGACAATGACGGCACAAACAAAATTATAATGAAACGTTTTTTTTTTCCTTTTTCCTTTTTTTTCTTCTGTTTTCAGTGTAAAATAAGAAGAAATAAAATTTTAAAATCACGACTTTTTCTCTTTTAACTCATGGCTCGTCCGTCGTTGTCTTAAGTTTTAATTTATAAACATACGTGTCTCCTATAGCTGATGAGTTTACTGGTGTCAGCTTTGTTAACATTTACTGGCATAAGATGAGTTTTCAGGTCTAAAATTTTTTTTTTGTTCTCCTGAGGAGAATATAATATCAGAACGAAAAGAGTTTAATTGTTTATAACTTTCGATACTTGGTCTAACACAAGTGTTTTTACAAAACTATGCCACGGAAACCCAATACGTAATAGAAACTTATATTCAAGTTCAAGTTTAGAACTGTACACTAAGAGTATGACATTTACTTACTAAGGGACTTACTTAATCGGCCATTAACAACCCGACTGACGGATTTCGGCCTGCCTTAACACATCCTTCCAGGCGCTTCTGCTTCTTGCACCCTTCGCTAGTGGGTCACACCAATCGGCGAGAGGGCTTCCACGATTTGGTCCTTCCAACGTAAACAAGCTCGTCCTCTTTGCCGACTCCGCATCAAATACCCGTCTCTCCGGAACATCCTCATCCACTCGGACCACACAGCCGAGCCAGCACAGTCGCTTGATGTTAATACGTTGCACAACGTCTAAGTCGTTGTTGGATTGGTTGCGGTAATCATAGCCAACTCGCACTGAAGATCTTTGAAGATCTTACGTGGGACTTTCCTCTTGAATACTCCCAACGCTGCTGCACCAGTAACTTGCTCAGGAAACGTTGGTAATTCCAATAGCACTAAACCTTTAGCAACACTGGTAGCAATGCTCGAGTCAAGTCGCAGATGCAGTATTGCATATCTGACAGACAATACCTGGCACCAAGTTTCTAAAAAAACGAACTTATGCTGCAGGTGAAGCTGTGGATCTGAGTAGAAGGAAGGCACAATTTTTCACTTTATTTGTCAGTGCCTTGCGTTTAATGTTTGATCTCCGTGTTGAATATTTATTGTGGTATTACAACAGTCGTAAATGCTGGCCTATGTTGGACTTCTTCCTGCGAGGGCGATTTACCACAGTACTTAACGTAAGTTTCAGCTAAAGAACATTAATACTACAACGAGTCAATACCAACTGCCGGCGAAATTAGTAAAGAAAGCTACAAAAACACTAAAAATAGGTTCCAGACTAGCGAAAGAACTGCTCAGACTCAAAATAGTGTGGCGCGCTACTAAATACAATAATTTTTTGAGGCAAAGATGAAGAGAACCTTTCGCAAAAAATTAGTAAATCATAGATATGCCTGCTGAAATTGACGAAATTAACAGCAGAAAATAACTTAAGAACCACTCCAGTCTAAGAGTGATAATAATATCTCACATTACATACAAGTAATAGAGATTACAGCCTAACTTGTCACAGCACCCGTATTATGTGTGTTAATTTCATCAACGAGTAATAGGACCTACACCTAGAAGTCACCGTATGTGCCGACTTAGTTGACGTGAGCACACGGTTCAAAATATGTCGAACAAAAAAACGAAACTTAAAAAAAAAATATTTTTGACGGCGACTTCCTCTCAGCAGTTTTTTGTGAAATAAACTGAAATCCATCATTCGAATTCGATGTTAAACTGTATGTCCCACCACTAATGGATAAAATTAACATACATTTAACATAGGTGGTGTAAGAACCTAGGTTGTAATACAGAATAATGTTTAAACCTTCTTCAACTTCAATTAGTTGAAACTATCAAACCTTTTGCCAGAAAACTTCTAAGAGGACATTGCCGAAAGAAATATTTCTTTTTCATATTTCGTTTCGAGAAGTCGGAGCTGCCGTGTGAATAAGGAACTCGCGTATAGTAAGCCAATCGACTGCGTATGGGAAAAAGAAAGGTTGTTTCCAACTTGATAAAATTCATTCTTAAGTTATCCAAAAGTTGAGGCTTGATTTATTACAATAACTGGAGAGAAATTACTCTGCGTTAAACCTTGCTTATAACAAGATAGTGGCATCTGAACTATATGGAAGCTTTCAATGTAAAATACAGCACAATCTGTACTAAAAAACAGCGTTGGCCAGACAAATGGAAGGAGGTTTGAGATATGCACGCCTGTATTTACTTGTGCAGTCAACTTTGATATCATCAGACGACTATTCTGTGGAAAGCATTGAGATGGAAAGATGAATTTCTAAAAATAATTGCAATCATCAGAGCATTGAGAAGAAAAGACCTAAAAATATTTGCAATCATCAGAGCTATGTACGTCAACGCAGAACTCAGTACTTTAGGATGGGAAAAACTGCACTGAAACTAATGATTTGATTGAATGATGTCAACAGAGAAGTTTGTTTAGAAAGAAGATGGAGATGGACTCACTGACATTAACATAAGAATTTGTATTACGAAAATAAATAATACTATGTTCAGATATGCACTTTTATTGAGTCAATATTCGGTTAATTGAGTACAATATTTTAAGTGTTCAGGCATAATAATATACGCAGTTCAGCTGCTTATTCAATATTCATTTGACAGGTGGTAAACAAAACAGCTGGTTGTTTCAATTGACATTTGAGTTGTCAAATATCAACCAAAAGTGTTCGGATAATTTTAATATGCACCCTAAATACACCTATGACTGTGCTGCATTTTAAGTTTTACTTAATATTATAACAATTTGCGTATTTATTGCGCAATTATTAATTGAAACTTTATATGAAATATTAAGCTCAATAATGGCATTTATTACGATTTACGAAATAAAGGTGCATATCGGAACACGGTATAAGGATCGAAGATTGGGATCGACCATAATATTCAAAAATAACAAAATCAAACCGGAAGACAGAGATACTTTGATGAAGTCGTATGCACCTTAGAGAAGTAATTAAGAAAATTGATAGTATATTGAGAACTCGCCGTAGTATAGAGGTAGTTTACTGGCTTATTAGAAGTGAGGCCACTATTCAAACTCCAAGTCAAACATCTGCAAAAAAACGAAATATGAAAAAAATATTTCTCCGGCGACTTCCTCTCAGCTCATTTCTGGCAAAAACCCTGAGAGTAAATACAAAATTCACACGAAAAGTTTTTCAAAACAGTCTGTTGTTCGGTGTCGATTTTTTAAACTGTTCCGACACTCGTGTATAAAAAGATATCACATACAAATGATCTGAGAAGCTTGGTCACACTCCTAACTGAAGGCTTGTAATGACCGATTTTGTATGTATATATGTTCGGGATTCTATCTTTGGAAAGCAGATGAAATCTTCAAAACGGTTCCAACTGAGTACATATACCGTAAAGCCGTTGGGAGTCCATCTTATGTACGAGTAAGTATCGATTTTGCTTGAATAAGTTACAACTCGAATAAAAATTCTTCTTCCAAATCAAAGCATGTGCTTGAGTGTCTAGGTTTGTTCTCTAAAAATCTGAAAACGATCAGTCACAACCAAATATTTATAGAGGTGAAGGAAATGCAAAGTTTGATAAAAAAAAAAACCGCCATTAATTACAAGAATAAACTTTTATTTCATATTTAAATTGTAGGTAATACTGCCCTACTCTTTGGATCTGAATCACCTCACTTTTCCCAGCAAATAAAACTCTATAAAACTCTTCCAACGCTTACTGTGCGCCAGAATCTTTGGGAATTGCAGCTTCGGTAGGGGCTGGGATTTCGGATTGTGGAGTAGTAGCTACAGGCACTATGGCACCACCCGATTGGGCGACTGGTGTACCGTCTAAACATAATTTCAAATTCTCGTAAAGTCTGCCCATCTGTGTTTCATAAATTGTTGAACATGTATCAGTACACTGAGTTTGAGTGTATTCAATGTTGCCCCGAGTGATTTCCACGTACTGCATTCTACTCTTGGAAACATTTTGAATTTCAAAAGCACTTTGTCTAGTAGCATTAGCCTAGAAATCATAATAAAAATTTTATAAGTATTTAGGGTGTTATACATACGTATTATTAGTTATACTTACTGCCATATAGTAGCAATCGAATAGTTTATATAGATCCGTATTATTGGAGCACGCTTTAAAGTCTAAGCATATGTCATTGGAAATTTTCTCAATTGTATCAATGTCTCCTTGAACTTGTTTCTTTAGATTCTCCTCAGCCACAGTCGTGGCATTTGTGCAACCATTGCGGGCATCTTCATATTGAGTGGTTGTTGCGGTTATTTGTGGCATATACAATGCGAAACAATCGACAGTACGTTGGGGATTTTCTTCCAACGAATAAGTTGATCTTAGAATGACATCCGCCAACTGGGAGGTAGCAAATGTGCTCCTATGTAAACCAAATGTGTTGCAGCACAGGCTGAACATTAATAAACCGAAAATTATTTGCTTAAACATGTTACGTGATATTGTTTAGTGTGCTGCTGATAATTGAAAACTGTCTTGATTATTAAACGCCACAAATGTTTTTATAGTCGATAACATATTGTTTTCCCTATTCGTTCAGTCAATCGAAAAGATTACGATAATTTCGTGTTTTTTTTCCTTTTAAATTGAAGTACTTTAACGCAAGTGTATGTATTGTTGTTATTGTAAATTAATATTGATTAATTAGAATTTGATTAAATTAAATTATAAACATTAAAAAACAGCAGTTATTGTTTTTTTTTTATTGCTTTTTCCGTTCTGAAGATTATCAGTTTTAAATGTGCCGGGTACTTTTTCGTTATTCTTTGGAATTGTGTTTACAAATGCCAGTACATTTAGCGTATGAGTCTTAGAAGTTAAAAATAAATTTGATTATCAAATAATTTGAACTATTGTTCAAGTTAAAGTATTTAAATAAATCATAGGAAGGCGACATTATAATATGCTACGCCAAAACTCATTATAGAATCAAAAGATATATTGCATCGGCTCTTTTATTAACGCGCTTTAAATCTTTCAATTAAAATACAATAAAGTTTGTTTGAGATTTCACCCAAAAATTTTGTTCATTTGAAAGACCTTCTGATGCCATTATGTGTGGAATATAACATCGTATTAACGTCCGCCACGGCTTTTCCCTTTGGAGCTAATCCAAGGAATCAAAATTCTCATAACTCTGACGCTTAAATCAGATTGAATTTGCCTGATAGCAGCATTGGTGATGTTGATTTTGAATACTTAAGTATGTGTGTAACGGAATCAAATTGCCCATCGCAATGGGCAGTTCCAATCACATTGAAAGGAAAATATGAACAAATATTTCTTCGGCGACTGGCAAAATCTCTGAGAGTAAATAAAATTGCCATGAAAAGTTTCTCAAAACATTTGTCGTTCGGAGTCGATTTTAAACTGTAGGTTCCGCCACTTATGTAGAAAATAATAAGAAAATAAGTGGTGTGAGAAACTAAGTCGTAATCCTGACCGAAGGGTTGTAATGACCAATTATGAATGTTATGTATGTAATTCCTTAAATCATTCGTAAAGAATATTCAAAATGACAAACTGTGTGCTATTTAATGCCATTCTGTTGAAACACATATCGTTGGTTGGATATTGTCCACTGCAAACCTAAATAAATTTGAAATCATCTAATAATAGTGCCTGCCATTGACAGTGATGGCCTGGCTAAAGTCACTCCATGAAGGAAATACGACTCAGCCAGCCCAAAATCTACATAAAATTATGGCTTTTTCGGGATGAAGTTGGCACCATTGGATCTCATGTGAATTGCTATCATCCCAAATATCACAATTTTTTTTTTAGTTCACTTTCAGATCGCTAAAGATGATTTTTTGTTGAAAAGTAAGGTCAGTTACCAGCTGCACCAGGGCCCATTCAGGCTAAATAAAAAATCTAAAAAATCGTAAAATCTTCTGCACTACTTTACGGACAACCACGAAATTTTCAGTACATCTAGTGTTCTAGTGTAGTGTTCGTCAATCTTTTACTGAATCAATGGACTAGACCACATTGAATAGTCCTTCTGCCGATAAAACGATTTTGGCGATCGTAAACTGGACGAAGAACATCCAATTTAATAAAACAATTTTATTATTTGTACACATCATTGCATGCTATATCCATATACATACATACATACATACATACATAATTGCTCATAACAATCCTTCAGTCAGGATTATGGGCCTAGTTTCTCACACCACTTATGTTGTGCGGTTAATTGTATACATGAGTGGTGGGACCTACAGTTTAAAGTCAATTCCGAACGACAGATTTTTGAGAAACTTTGCATGGCTATTTGATTTTTCTGTCGGAATTTTTGCCAGAAATCTGGTAAGAGGAAGCCGCCGCGGAATATTTTTTCATATTTTCGTTTTGATGTCTGACCTGGGGTTTGAACCGTGGCCTTACGTCCAATAAGCCAACACACTATCTACTATACTACAGCGACTTCAGTAATAGTAATAGTAATCAATAATTTGAACCAAAGTGTAGCAAGTTATGACTGGCATCTGATACCTTGAGCAGCTCGCTCGTTTTATGAAATTGTTGACAATTTTTGGGCATTTTTGTGGTTTTATGTTTTTAGAACGCTTCAATTACTTCTGATTGATTTGAATGACGTCTTTATTTGGGATCCGCTAAGGAAAATTATAACTAAATGGGCTTCGTAGCTTGTTGCAGAATCGACAGTGGTGTTTAATACTCTTAGGGCCGTTATTACAACTTGCCCTTTAAGTTGGGTTTAGTTAAAGGTAACTTTAGCTAAAGTGAACTTTAAAGTCACTTTTTAACTTCTTTTCGTTACTACAACCTACAGACAAAATAAAGTTAACTTTTTCAAAATTTAGGCAGTGCCGGAACAATGTCGATAACATTGTTCAATTAAAAAAGCTTTTTAACGCAGTGGCAACGACGGGCTTATTTTTTTGTTGTATTTTTTCATTTTGTTTATATTTGAAGTTGCCATATTAAAAATAATATATAATATGGCAAGTTCAAGCAGAAACTTCACTTTAAAAGTTACTGGTAGGATGATCACCCATTTAGCTTAACGCTAATTTCTACCATATTGTCCACTTATAATAATGAAAAACAATTTATTTGCCCGTTTAGTTAATGGCAAGTTGTAATAATGGCCCTTAATATCCAAAACGTTAACTATTAATCGTCCAGTTTATATTCGCAAGAATCACTCAAGTCGATCAAAGCTCACATGGCGCAGAATGTTATTGAAAGGAACTGAATGGAATAAACAAATCATTGGATGAAATAAAAGTACTCAACAATTATAGCATACGGTAGAAATTTGTTCACGTGTGAAATTAATAAACAAAAAAATGTTAACATTTAACCAAGAAAAGGGTTGACAAAATGTCACGATGTTTTATTATTTTTAGAAGTCCGGTGAAATGTAAAATACACACCAAAAAGTAGCATAAAAGTTATGAAAGTCTTTTCAATGATCAAATACAGCAGCTCATTTAAATCGCAGTGAAAAAGAATTTTCAAAGTCTTACCCACAGCTATGTATTTATCATGCTAGAAATCATTTTTAATGTTCAAAGAAAGTTTTAACAAAATTCTCCGCTGAGTTTGTTGCCTCTCTTTTAAAATATTATTCACTGTGGAATCCGTTTAGGGCCGCCGTAAAAGACTTGTTGTATTTAATACGGTGTTCACGTATGCACCTTTATTACGTAAATCGCAATAAACGCTATTATTGAGCTCAATATTTCATATAAAGTTTCAATTAAATATTGCGCAATAAATACGAAAATTGTTATAATATTGAGTAAAACTTAAAATGCAGCACTGCCATAAGTATTAGAAAAAATAAAACAACTGTTTTTGTATTTTAGGTTTTAAGTGAGGTAAGGTTATTATTAGACTGAATTATAATGAAAATACAATTTAGTTTTTTTTTTCATTTGGAGAGTTACCAGATGGCTCATTAGTACATCTAACATAATGTGTTGCCATCTAACACTCCCTCTCAACACATTACTAGTACCTAGTTATAAATAATATTTTTATAATCTCAATACAAGTTCATATCTTTACAGAACTTGAGGTGTTTAATTTTACATAAATTCTTGGTAAAAATATCCGATAAAATTTTTTCAGTGGGAATATACTCTGGTTTAATAATACCCTTTGAGTAAACATCTCGGACATGATGGTACTTTAAGTCGATGTGTTTGCTTCTTGCGTGATACGTAGCATTTTTAATTAAACATTGGGCACTTAAGTTGTCGCTATACAATAATAATGGCCCCTCTTCTTCGAATCCCATTTCGCAGAGCAGATTTTTAATATAAATAGCCTCCTTTGCTGCAGTAGATAACGCAATATACTCTGCTTCGGTGCTGCTAAGTGCGACGACGTTCTGCTTCTTGGCTTCCCACGCAAACACACAATTCGCCTTAACAAATGCAAACCCAGAATAAGATTTTCTGTTCATTGCGTCACCTCCCCAATCCGCGTCCGCGTAGCCTATTGTTGGTTTGCCGGTTTTTTCGAAATGAAGTTTGAAATCAATTGTCTTCTTCAGGTATCGCAACACATGCTTAACAGCTGATAAATGTTCTGTGTGCGGATCGGTGTTACATTGTGCAAGCTTACATACTGAGTGTAAGATATCTGGGCGTGTTGAAATTGCGAGGTACATTAACGCACCTATAATGGACTGATATTCAGTAGGTTCAATTTTCTTGCAGTCACCTGATTTACATAACGGTTGAAAGCCTGCCTCTAATGGGGTTGCAACTTCTTTAGAATCACTCATTCCAAATTCATTTAATAGATTTTTAATATATTGTTTTTGGCAAACCTCAACTGAACCAGTTTCACCTTGACGAATAAATTCTATTCCTAGAAAATGGTTGAGTTGGCCACCATCTACTACTGTGAACTCATTTGCTATGGTTTCTTTAATAATATTGAGATTTTCCTTAGACGAGCTCGCTATTATTAGGTCATCTACGTAAACAGCAATTATGTTTATTATACCATCAATATTCTTAGTGTACATACACTGTTCGCTGATACATTGTGTAAAGCCCATTTTCTTTAAACCTTATCTAGTTTTGCGTTCCAAGCACGTCCGCTTTGTTTAAGACCGTACAGTGATTTCTTTAATTTAAGGACACGATTTGGATACTTTTCGTCAACAAAGCCTTCAGGTTGTACCATGTACACTTCTTCTTCGAGTTCTCCGTTTAAATACGCGGCTGTGACATCCATTTGGTGCATGTAAAGTTGGTGTTCTACTGCCAATGCAACTAATAAACGAATATTGGCATACCTAACTACCGGTGAGAAAGTTTCTTTATAATTTACGTCGTATTTTTGACTGCACCCTTTGGCAACTAGTCTCGCTTTAAAAGTCTTTATATTGCCTTCTTTGTCTTCCTTTACAGTGAAGACCCATTTACACCCCACTGGTTTCTGCCCTTTGGGCAACTCAGTTAATTCCCAAGTATCGTTTTTAATTAAAGAGGCGTACTCACTTTTCATCGCTGTATCCCACTGCTTACGATTAGGGCCACACAAAGTATCTTGAACATTTTCAGGAACTATAATAGAGTTTATGGTGTTATAGACCTTTCTTGGGCGACCTGCGGATCCTGTTTTAATTAATTTTGGACGTCCTGGACCAATCTTCGACTGCTGGCACGAGGAACTGGGACCACTAGGTTATATCGCTTCAGTTTCAAGTTGGTCAGTACCATCATCAGTTGGTGGGCTAATAACAACATTAGTGACTTGCTCATCTGATTGTTCAGTATTCTCATGATCTGTTTTTCTATTGCCTAAATTTAAAAAATCACCGAAATTAATAGTGCTCGACACATCTACTTTATTTTCTTTTTTCCCATATTTGCCTTCTACAAAAATTACATCTCGACTTACGTGAACCCTTTTTGAAATTGGATCGTAAAGCCTGTATGCTTTCGATTGTTCGCTATATCCGATCATCAACATCTCAACACCTTTCGGTAGAAACTTTTTATGGTGGGTTTTGTTTAGGACTATAGCTTTTGTGCCAAATACCTTTAAATGGTTGACCGATGGCTTATAGCCATGCCAAACTTCAAACGGCGTCTTATCTACTAAAACTTTTGTAACAGTTCTATTACGTAAATATACAGCAGTCAATACAGCTTCTGCCCAAAATTTTTCTTCAAGGGTAGACTCTAATAGCATACTGCGCAACATCTCGACCAACGTCCTGTTGGCCCTTTCAGCTATGCCATTTTGTTGAGGAGTATAAGGAACGGTTAGCTGCCTTTTGATTCCATTTTCCTGTAAAAACTTGCTAAAATCATTGCTGATATATTCCCCGCCATTATCGGTTCGTAGACATTTTATTTGGCAACCAGTTTGTTTCTCTACTAGGGACTTATAGTCTTTAAAAGCATTTAATATTGAATCTTTCGTTTTAAGAAAATATACAACAATAAAACGAGAACAGTCGTCAATAAAAGTAGCAAAATATCTAGATCCAGCAATTGATGGCACACTAACAGGTCCACAAATATCGCTATGAACGATTTCCAGCAGAGATTTTGCTCTAAATTGAGATTTAACAAAAGGTTTGACTGTAATTTTAGATTTAAAACATACTTCACAAACGGGCTCGTTGTCACATTCTTTTAGCTTAAAACCTTTTACAATATTATTCTTTGCCATTTCTTTTAAACATTGAAAATTAACATGCCCATACTTCAGATGCCAACTCATTAAACTATTTTTTATTTCCAGGTTCATACACTTATTGCGCCCATATTCATATAAAAATATACCATTGTTGTTAAAGACCTTCAAAATTGAGTTATTTTTATGATCCTTTACGTGAACATAATTATCTTTAAATACAACAATTTTTCCACTTTCTATCATTTTGCTTATTAAAATAAAATTTCCTTTAAGTTCTGGCACATGTAAAACATTATTAAGTATGATTTTGTTTTTGTTATCGTGTATAATAACAGTACCGCGTCCAATGGCTTTTAAACTGTTATTAATCGGCAAATAAACAATTTCGTCGAATTTTTGATACCTTTGAAAAAGATTGTAATCATAACAAAAATGCGACGAAGCGCCACTGTCAACACACCACTGTACATTGTTAGTACCATTTACAGTTTGCAAAGCTGCTAACGATACAAAGCAATTAAACTCACGTCTGTTTTCATGGGTATCTCTTTTCCCTCTTTGCCTGCAGTTTGCGGCGAAATGGCCTCGCTTCCCGCAATTATAACATTTTCTATCTTGAGAATTAGTTTTGTTGGTTTTGTTGGAATCGTATTGTTGTCTCTTTTCTTCTTTAGCTTTTTTGATATTAAAACTTCCATCAGTCCGTGTGACATTTAAAACCTCTGCACTATTGTTGTTGTTGGCGGTAACTTCTTGTTGGCGTGCACCTTCTTCCAACAGCTTTACCTTTAATGATGACAGGTTAGGTAATGAATCCCTAGATTCCATTGCAATAACGAAGCCTTCGTAGCTTTTTGGCAGGCTCGACAACAACAATATGACTAGCATTTCCTCTGGTACTACAACGTCTATTTCCGATAGCTGACCAATTAAATAGAAGAAGTCATTAATATGACTGCCCATACTGCTACCATCCTGCATCGACATGTGCAGCAGCCTTTTAAACAACATAATTTTTCATGCAGGCCCCTTTGGTTGATGGAACTCTCGCAATATTCTCCAGGCGTCACAAGCTGACACGCTGCCTTTTATATGATTAATTTGGTTTGGCCTTACGCACAGCAGCATTGAGGCCAATGCCTTTTCGTTTTTCGACTCGAATGTCTCGAATTCGGGTAATTTCGGATCCAGTGGCCTTTTCTCCCGACCACACACCACGCCCCACAAGTCGCTGTGTATCAATATACTCCTCATCTGGATGCACCAGGTGGAGTAATTGGACTCATCCAGCTTGTCAATTTGAAATATTGACGACATGACAAAACTTTTGTCTTCCACTTTAATTTCTGACTGCGACATACGCTTTTAATATTCTCTGCCCTTTAACTTAACTTTTTTTTTGCGGGTCTGGCCCATAACCTATTAGAAAAAATAAAACAACTGTTTTTGTATTTTAGGTTTTAAGTGAGGTAAGGTTATTATTAGACTGAATTATAATGAAAATACAATTTAGTTTTTTTTCATTTGGAGAGTTACCAGATGGCTCATTAGTACATCTAACATAATGTGTTGCCATCTAACAATAAGAGTGTTTAGTGCTCATATTACAATTATCCGAACACTTTCTGTTGATATTTGACAACTCAAATGTCAACAACGACAAACAAAAAAAAAAATAAAAAAAGTGTTGTTGAAACAACCAGCTGTCAAATGAATATTGAATAAGCAGCTGAAATGCCTATATTATTATGCCTGAACACTTAAAACATTGCACTCAATTAACCGAATATTGACTCAATAAAAGAGCATAACTGAACATAGTATATGACACCTGACGAATTGTTTCCGGTGCAATAGCAACGTGAAAAACAACGTGTTTATTGATTACCATATCATAGAAGAGTTTTATTTTAAAATTTACGTAGGAGAACCACCAACTTGTTACCTTTGTTTTCTATAATGAGAGGTCTAGAAACCGATTAAGATGCTAAAAAAATTAATGTCAATAAAAAATTGCATATGGAACAGGCTCATAACCTTAAGTTTTTTAGAATTTGATTATTCAGGTTTATATTGTATCGTTCTGTACGTCATGAACGAATTTCATTTATAGCATTTGCATATATAGTACTCAGAAGAAGGTGAGTGGTAAGTTAAGGGTAATAAAGTTAATCATCGAATTCAAATGTCGCAGGCGACAAACAATTGAAGTCGGGGAACAATGTGAACAATCAGTTCAAGCATAAACGGTACAGAAATTTTAATCAAAATTGATGTAAGAACAGTAGTTTGAAGATATTGTACGCGCAGCCAGTTGAAGTTATCTTGAGTACATATTTTTAATGAGACCGTTTTGCCATTTTAGTGTGAAAGGACTAACAAACGTACAAGTTATTGTATAAAAATATGTGATTCATAGATGAAAAAATATCTTCAGTGAAGAAGCTCCACAGAAGCACAGTTAACAACGCCACACTCCACTCAATACTATGAACGGATTAAGAGTAAAATTTGGTAAGCAATTACTTTAAAGTTATGGAGTAGACTTTATAGGCCACCAATACCGTTCCTTGCCGTCAGAGAGATATTGTCATGCCATCAGCGAAATGTAAAAAAATTTATGCCACACGAAATGACATAAAAGCGAAAAGATAAATTAATCTTTGAAAGGTATATGGCAGACGTTCATATTATTATTATTTTTTTTAATTTTAAATTTTTCATCGGTTTGTTTTTACTTTAGTATCCATCTGTATTTGATCCACTGGCTATACGTATGTATGTACACCTACCCAATAATTTTGTCGGTTTATAATCAACTACCCAACTTTCTATACAAAAATCCATACCATAACAGCCTTCTTTTCTGCATGCAAAATATGAATGCGTAAGAGTGACTGAACACTGAAATACTGTTGCTGATGATTGCAATGTTCACATTACTTGTTGAATGCGCATTTATTTTCTACTTACTGGTCACTTAACTGGTCATTTCAAACATTTAGTCAGGATTGCAACCTAGTTTATACACCACTTGTGTTGCGTGTATTACTCTTATCCGAGGGTAAGGTATAGGTCTACAGTTTAACGTTGACCCCCAACAACAGTTTTGAAAAACCTCTGAAGTAAATTTTTATTTATCCCTAGAATTTTTGCCGGAAGACTGCTGAGAGGAATTCGCCGAAGACATTTTTTTCGTATTTCGTTCAGTTGGAGATGTCTGACCTGGGGTTTGAATCATACACTCTGGTCTAAGAAGTCAACACACTTTCTACTAGAGTACGGCGAGTTATTTTATTTTCATTTTCTCATTTCGTTAGGCTGAGCTCAACGAGCGCATCATTTTGCATTTTCCAGTGCCAAACCATTTTTAACATATAATGGTACTAAGAAGACATTATGAAGTCGCCGTGGTCTAGTAGGTAGTGTGTTGGCTTATTAGACTTGAGGCCTAGGTTCAAACCCCCAGGTCAGGCATCTCCAACTGAACGAAATAAGAAAAAATATATCTTCGGCGGCTTCCTCTCAGCAGATTTCTGGCAAAAATTCTGAGAGTAAATAAAAAAATTGCCATGAAAAGTTTCTCAAAAAATTTGTCGTTCAGAGACGACTTTAAACTAGGTAGTAGGTCCCACCACTCATATATAAAAATTAACGCACACAACATAAGTAGTGTGAGAAACTCGGTTATAATCCTGACTAAAGGGCTGTAATGACCATATATGTATGGAAGAAGACATTAGCATTAATCTGATAGTTGCTCCATGGACTCTTTTAACTTCAATATAAAGCCGAAATTCATACGAAAGTACTTCCAAAAATTTAAATTTTTACAGTCAAATCATACCTTAGATAGAACTCAACTTACAGTGCACGCGCGCTAATATGAACACCGCATTATATGAACACCGTTTAATGTGAACATTTTTTTTGCTTCATTGACTACACTAAGAGATGAAAAAATGTAAAGAGGCCTATAATTTGAACAGATTTTTTTTTTAATTTGAAACGTTAAAATTCTGTGTTTATTAGTTGCGGGAATCCCCGTTTTAGGTGTACATACATATAAATATGTTTGTGTTAGTACATCTGCTTGCATATTTATTCTTCAATTGCTTTTAAGATACTGTGAAGAAAGTTTGTGAAGATTAAATTATAAAATGTGTTCTAAAAAAATAAAAAAATTCATAAATAATGATTTTTGTTTAAAAGATGGTATAATTCTGTTTTAAAATTTTCGGTATTCGAAAATGTGAACAATTCGCAAAAGTGAACAACGCCAGTTTTAATTAGTTCACATTAGTGAGCGTGCACTGTAATTGGTTTGGATCCCCTAGGGGTACCTATGAAAATAGTGGGCATTTTCCCTGCTAATAGGGATATTTATTATATTTTTATTTATTTATTTAATATTAATCATAGCACAACAAGATATTAATCTTATAAATGAAAGTGCTATGGGGGTTCACCAAAAAAGGTAATAAAATATTATTGATAAAATAAGTAAGAAAATAAAAGGAATAATGTAGAATTAGAAATGAATTAGAACATGTTATAATATTAGAAAATATAGCAATCCAAAGACTGGTAGTGTGTATAAGAAACTGGCGTTGTGACAAAAGGGTCCTATGTCTGTTTGGATAATTTTCATACCGCGGTTGGATCTAGCAAATGCAATTCTACTAAATAAGTATACTGGCTGCTTTAAAGTAATAATCTTATGGAGGAGAATAAGGCATTTAATATTCAAAAGAGTATCAAAATTAACTCCGAATATCTGTTAAGAATATGGAGATATATGGTCTCGACGTCCCTTAATAAATACATATCTCGGCTATATTATTATAAGCCAAGTTGAGTTTCCGCTTATCATCAGTATCACAGTTTGTGAAAATTTCAAATCCGTATAAGAGAACAGGAATCAAATTGGTTTTAGCCAGTTGCATACGTATGGCAAAGGGAGTCGAATCTAGTTTCTAAACATACCATAAACTTTACCAACGATGACATTAATGTGGCTAGACCACGTTAGCCGGCCATTAAAGATAATACCACGATTGGATGCAGATTCAACAAAATCAATTTTATTCCCCCTGATAATAATTTCCGGCACATCAAATGCTCTTTTAGACCTGGAGAGTAGTAAACTTTTAGATTTAGAGGAATTCAAACAAAGTCCATTGGCCCTAGCCCAGTTGTCAATTTTTTGCAAATCATAGTTGATGGTGTCTATACATAGATGGATATCCTCAATACGAGTGCTCCTAAAAAGCTGAACATCATCAGCATACATACACTGAGCGCCAAAAGTGAGTAAACACCACTGAAATAATTCATTTTCTTAGGATAGCGAGAAAAGTAAATGAGAATAGTCGACAAAATTTCCAAAAATAAAAACGTGTATTTATTACTTATAAAATGTTAAATCAAAAACAACAATTCATGATAAAGGAACTTTTTTTATACTTAAGAACAAAACTCTTTTATACTTAAGAACAAAAGTGTTGACTCACTTATAGCGCTCACTGTATGTACACTACAATTATTCAAAACATGACGTAGGTCATTAATGTATATACAAAACAAAAGAGGCCTCAATATTGATCCCTGTGGAATATCTCTTCCAACGTTTAGTGAATTCGAGATGTTGCCGTTTAGGTAAAGTCGTTGTGATCTGTTCATAAATTGACAGAGAGTCTGTAGCTTCTTCAATAATATTTTGTGTGTGTGCGTTAATTTTTATATATGAGTGGTGGGACCTACAGTTTAAAGTCGACTCTGAACGACAGATTTTTGAGAAACTATTCATGGCAATTTTATTTACTAGCAGAGTTTTTGCCAGAAATCTGCTGAGAGGAAGTCGCCGAAGAAATACTTTTTTGCATTTTGTTTTGATGTCTGACCTGGGGCTCCAACCCTGGCTTTACGTCTAATAAGCCAACACACTACCTACTAGAGAATCTAGACACAGGTCCTAGATTTCTTAAATCTCGATTGTTTATCGGATATGAAATTGTTACTCACGTGATAATTGTTAATTTGTCTAGCTATGAGATTTTCCATTACTTTAGACAGGAATCGAAGAATGGCAACTGGTCTGAATTCGTTGTTGGATATAGGGATGGGAATGGTTTTCGACTGTTTCCACTCATCAGGGAAGGAGGACATATTTAAACCGTGTTGAATAAATGCGTAAGATACGGCAAAAGTCTGGGTGACAAAGCTTTCACAAACAGAGGATCCAAGTCATCAGAACCAACTGCATTCGATTTAATAGATGATAAGCATTCCAAAACCTCGAGCTGATTAACACAATGAAAACTAAAGGGATTTTCGAGCGGAACAAAACAAAGGTTGTTATATATGTTACTATCAGGGATCGGAACATTAATGTTAACAAATTTGTCATTGAAAGCGTTTAAATTGACATCTATCCAACCACGTCCAGATTTTCTTCTTGATCAAAATTCAAATTCATTCATGGAATACTTAAAATTCCTCGCATTTCTTTTGTAAAGACTTGGAAATAATTTCAACACTGCTAGACGCTAATGTTCTAAACAATAAATAATTCTGTTGTGTACGGGGGCACTTAATGCTCTTTTCAACTTAAATACTCAATTTCTCACATTCAAATCTGAAAATAATAAAAAAAATGGAAAAAATGAAATAAAATTAACATTTTTGGTTGAACGTAAATTTAACTGCTTCTGGTATTGAAATACAAATCATACACCAACAACGGCTATAACAGCAGCAATACAAGAAAATCTCAATGTTTTGCTGGCCGACAAAAACCGAAAAAACGAAAAGAAAAAAAATTACAACGAAAATATGGGTCAAACACTGATTACAAACGCATTTTTTTTAATACGAATTACCAACAAGAAGAAAAAGAAGAAAAAATACAAAAAAGAAAAAACAACAACAAATTTAAAGATAAATATGACTGGCTGAGTAAGCCTTAGTTTTTGGCTGTAGGTGTTAAACCGAAATGATTATGAACGAAAATTATGATTTATTACTGGTTTAAAGATTTCAAACAAATTTACGCAAATGTGTACGTACCACCACATCACTAAGCACAAAATAACAGAATAAAATCAAAAAAAAATTTTTTTTCTTAGTTAAACTAGATAAGGCAGAGCTGGTAACTGAGAGTCATTTCGTTTAGAAGTCGTTAAATGTTTCAACTATTACGCTAATGAATCGGAAAAAAAATGAGATACACGAACTTTCAAATCCGACCTAGCAAGGCGTGAAAGAAATCTTAAAGCATATTGGCTTCCACAAAGTATTTTTGGCTTGTTTCCATTTCTTTAATCTATCTTTTGTTGTTTCAGCTAAACAGGTGATTGGTCTGCTGTAGCAAATCCTACAATAATGGGACTGTCATCTATCATTGCCTAGAAACAACACCCTTCGAGTATTTGGTGTAGTGATGGGGAATCTTGCTGATTGCTGATTCCTACATCTTTTTCCCAATAGGTGGTGGCACTATTTGTCGACTACGAACGACAAATTTTTGAGAAACTTTTCATGGCAATTTTATTTGCTGAGAGGAATTAACCGAAGAAATATTTTTTCATACTTCGTTTTGTTCGAAATGTCTGACCTGGGGTTTGAACCATGGCCCCACGTTTAATAAGCCAACACACTACCTACTAGACTACGGCTACTACGCAAGGCTAGCAAGATGAACTATACATAAACATCAAATGTGCTCAAAAGAAATAAAGGGACATACTCCCGCAAATTTCATACTCTTGCGTGATACACATCTGCCACGCAGATCAGAGTTTGTGATTGATTGGCCAGGCAATCGCTCAATGTATTGCAGACAGAATTCGTTCTTTCATTCTATCTCTCTTTCTTATCCCTTATAATATAAATACTTTCAAATCTAATATTCACAAACACTACCCTCTCTTTCTTATCCTACCCTACATAACATATTTTCCTATTCAATACAATGCACCGCATGAATAGGTCTCCATCTTCTTACGTACAACATCCAGCTTAGTTAGAAGCCCAAACCAGCAGTCCATTGAAAGCACCTGAAATTCGTTCAATGGGTAATGAAGCAAAGCAAAGTCAAACTTATCATCTCCGATTAAGTGCTTCGTCATCTGAATGGCTTTGCCAATGTAAAAAACTGTCAAATTTGGGTCTCAGAAAATCGTCATGCAATCCATGAGAACTAAATGCACCACCCTCCACAAACAACTGTTTAGTGTGGTTTCTAGTCTGGACTGGCAAAAGGGCCATAGTTTTTAGAAAATGAAACCAACACAGTTCTTGTGACCTCAACTCGATGGCATTGATCTGAATAACATGTGGTTTAACCATGATCACTACACTTGCGTGTAGTGCAGCAACGATTTCCAGAACAAATTCTCTTAAGGAATTCCGATATTCAACAGATTGCCAAGATTAAGCGATTTAACGCCGTATGATTATTTTTTTTTTTCATGTGGTTTTGTGAAATCTCAGATTTATGCAAATAACAGCGTTTGGCCCCACAGTACCTCATCCGATCGGACAAAGTTTCGTGCACTTTTTCGAATGTATGGGGTCGTATCTCGGCAAATGGCATGCCGAATGTTGGCCTTTAAATGCTCAATTGTCCCTGGTTTGTCGGCATAACACGGCGCCCCATAGAAAATAGTCCAACGTTGTCAAATAGCAGCTTCTTGGCATTCAATTGTCATCGCAATTTCGGCTAAGTAAATGGCCATCAAACGTTGGACGCAATAAATCGATTGTAGCATGAAATGTGCGGCAAGTTGCACCATCTTCTTGAAACCAAATATAGTTCACATCAACACTATGAAGAACGGGTACCAAAAAAATCGGTTATCATGGTGCGATAGGTGTCTTCATTGATCGTAATTGTAGTACCTTCCTCTTTTACAAGGAAATGTCACTCATAATGGGTGCATTGGCTTCTGTAAGATCACGTGTGGGTTTCTCGGAGCCAAATACGACAATTTTGCTTTTTAACGTACCCACCAAAATGAAAATGTGCGTCATCCGAAAAGATGATTTTTTGGTAAAATCGACATCATCGTGTAATTTCTCGTGTACCCATTTGGCGAAACGAAAACGAAGCGAATGATCATGCGGCTTTAACGCTTGAACCAATTGAACTTTGTAAAGCGTCATACCGAGAGCTTTTAGCGAAATTTCGCGTAAACTGGTGCGTGAAATATTCAATTCGTGAGCACGATGACGAGTTCATGTTTATGGCCACAGCTACAGCTTCGATATTTTTGGGTATACACACTGTTCTAGTACTTTCCGTCTTGGCGAAACCAGTTTCACGAGCTTTTGCAATAAACTTGCGTATACCGGACACTGTTGCTCCTTCTCTGAGACCAAATTTTGTACGATATTTTCGTGCAATTTCCGACCAATTGTCTTTGTTTTGGAAATAAATTTCCAATAAATGCCAACGTTGTTCAAGCGTAAATCGATTCATTATATTCAGTGGAGATAATATTTGGAATTTTGCGACAGAATCGAATGTCATAAGCATTGCCAGATTCGAAATAACCGATCATGCAAATTTAAACCGATAGATGGCCTAACCAATGCAAAGGTTGATAATAAATTGTGGGAATCTATTTTAAAATAAACTTTACTTCTCTGATTTAGATTTTTAAAAGCTTTCAACAACATGCTGGTCATAAAGTGACCACTACACTAGAAAATTAAATTAAATTTATTTAACAACCTCGTCTACGAAACTGTCATTCTAGAGAGTAAAAGAATTCAGTAAAAGAATTCAATTCTAAACCTGGCCTAATATGTTAAATTATTATTTTCCTTAACATTGTTTGAATTACAAACCTCATCAGTTTTCCATCGATTAATTCTTTGTGTGTGGATCACTTTCCATATGAAAAGAAATTAAAGAAACAAGAATTTATAAGATACGTTGTAAAGAAAACTTTGCAGCAAACATTATGTCTTGCAATACTTAGTTGTTTGTAGAGTGTGGAATCAGCTTATCTGTTGAAATAAATCAAAACACTTGGTTTTAAGCGATGTTGTTTGGACGTTTTTTTCCTCATTTTCCGTTCCAAAAATAACAACTGCAACGACAGAAAAAAGAAAAAAAAAATAACGAAAGAAATGTACCTGTTGTCACATTGACACAAAGTAGAAAAAGTGTTTCTGTCTGTTCAGAAGTCCCCCTCAATCTTGTTTCTCTACCGGGTTTTTAATTGAATTTAAACACTAAACAACGCATTCCCTCCTCAATGACACGCCGTGAGTGAAAATATGTTGTAAAATAAAACAAAAAACATCACACACATGAAATATAAACGAAATGTTTGTTAAAAAAAAAGAATGAAAAAATCTGTGAAGCGTCTTTGGATGTCAATTATTTGATGTACAACAACAGCAACAACAACAACAAGAGACAAACCCTTTATCTTTAAGACAACATCTAAGTCTGTTATAACCCTCACCACTGACTATAGATATCGCATTCATGTCCCGGAACGGAAATACTTTTACCTGATATACTGTTTTAAACAATTGCAGTCATTTAAAGGAATGCAATCATTTTTTTTTTTACAGTAACTCTCCATATATTTTTTAAGTTTTCTTATATTGAAAGTCAGCCTTATTCAATAAAATAAATGCGCTTTCGAGCGATAAAATTTTTCCATCATTACATCAGCATAAAAGTTTAGTGTTTTCAGAAAGAAAAACTGATGCCATTGCAATCGCAAACTTCTGGGAAATTTAAATTTCTACGGATAAGTCATGGGGAGAAGAGCAGAGGCGTTAGGGGAACGGATCGGGTTGTTATGTTTCTAGATGTCTATGGCCTGCTATAGACAGTGTGAAAACAGGTTGGCTGCTGGGCTTGGATAAGGTCAGTTTAAACTCAGTTATCAGATTTATCACAGGGCACTGCGAGATTATGTCGATGGAACAGATCCCAGCCGGAGTGGAGACTGTCGAGCACCTCCTCTGTAACTGCCCAGCCCTTGGTAGGTTGAGGTTGAGGTCCCTTGGCAGGGGCTTCTTTTGAATTATGTGTCGAGAGCCGACATCAAGGCTCTTAGTTGCTTCAGCTGGTTGAGAAGTGCTACGGCTTCATCAGGGTAGTCGCGCTCTGCCTTTTTGTTTTGTTTTGGTCTGTGTAATTCCTCCGCTTCCCATTCTCCCCTTTCCTACTTCCTCTGCTTTTTCCTATTCCCTCCATTATCCTTCCTTTTTAAGGACGTTATGTAAAATGGGTCAATTCGACCTACGGGTACTGTACTTATTTTAATTGACAAGTACTCGTCCTCTAAACTAACCTAACCTAAATTTCCACCATTAAATTATAGAAGCAAATAAAATTTGAAGGTGCGATGTCCTAACTATAAGGCAGGTACACCAATGTCATATATCCCGCTCCTCCTTAAATGTCGACCGTAGAGATTTAAATTCTTTGCTTGACCAGCTTGTAAAAGATCATAACGAACAAGTCTTCTTTAATAACAATAGACTGACAGCATTACCTTTCATGTTATCAATCCTAGTCATGCTACTGTCTGCAAAGTTTCACTTTGCTTTAATGATCATTTTTTCATTTCAATAGGAGCATAACATTTCATTGCCTGAAATTCTTTGGGTGTCCAAGGTTTTGACAAAGCCTTCAGCACTTTGTCAGTTTATAACGGCCATCTTGTGGAAGCTACATCTGTTTTGTCAAATCACACAATTGACGGAAATAGCATTCAACAACACATGCACTTTACAATCGCCATAATCGTCCTACCAAGAGAACTATTCCCAAGCTGGTGGATAAATTCATATCCACTCTTTTAGTAAACTTTTGACCAACACCTGCAGCCAACAGAACGCAAGGTCTGCTAAAAACATCGTTACTGTCTGTGAGAGTGTGCAGAAAAAATCGTATCAGTTGATTTCGAGTCGCTGATAAGAACTTAGCCTTTCATAGATCATTACTTGGCGAACTCTGCATCGCAACTTGGGCCTGCAGCCGTACAAAATTCAACTAATCCAAGAAGTGACCATAGACACGACTTGTTTTCGCTGAATGGGCTGGCAAGTGGCCCTAATTTTCATCGAAAATTCATCTTCAGCGACGAAGTCCATTTCTGAATGAATGGGTATGTAAGCAAGTAAACTTTCCAAATTTAGAAAGATTTTAATCCACATGAGATCAAAGAGCGTTCAATGCATCCGGAAAGGGTCACTGTTTGGTATGGATATTAGACTGTCGGCATCATCGAGATCGCCGTTCGTCAGACCATCACTATAGAGCGATGATGACCAATATAGTTTGCTCTGAATTGGCTGATTTGGATACCAACAACATGTGGTTTCACAAGGACAGCTCATGCCACACTATATATCCAGCTGCACGAGCGATTTGATGGCATGGAGGTGATGTGTACCGAGATCGTGCTACTTAACCACGTTAGGCTTTCCCTTGAAGTCGCCGTAGTCTAGCAGGTAGTGTGTTGGCTTATTAGACGCAAAAGACTGGGTTCGAGCCCCAGGCCAGGCATCCAAGACAAAATACAAAAAGTATTTTTTCAGCGACTTCCTCTCAGTAGATTTCTGGCAAAAACTCTGAGAGTAAATAAAAATTGCCATGAAAAGTTTCTCAATAAATAAAAATCTGTCGTTCGGAGTCGACTTTAAACTGTAGGTCCCACCACTCATGTATAAAATTAACACACACAACATAAGTGGTGTGAGAAACTAGGACGTTGTACAATGGGTCAATTCGACCTCCGGGTACTGTACTTGTTTTAATTGACAAGTACGCACTAACCTAACCTAACCCTTTGGGAGCTTTCCTCCGTCGGCCGATATTTGAACGATAATATATGCCACGCCTTTCAAACGAATAAAAAAATTTTGATGATATTTTAAACACATATTTTCTTTAAATTTAAAGAGAGGAAGCGCTTATTGAAAGACCCAATGGATAGAAAAATTAATAATATTTTGTTTAAATGAAAATTTTGCATTCATTGCTAATAGGACGGTAGTGTGTAGAACTAGATTAGACATCAAGTTCTTACTTATCTTGTAATGTTGAAGGTCCTGCTGGAAATGCCTAGATTTAGTCGAGTTAAGAATACATTTTACTTAAAGAGGTATTTCGCATAATTTTGACCTCTACAACAGTGTTACTTACCATTAACATACCGATTAAAGGATTTCGGCCTGAATTAATTCATCCTTCCAGGCGCCTTCGTAATATTGGTTCAGATAATTGCCATTAACTGTCTGGTTAAGTCTGTGTAGCATTTTTCTAAGCTCTGGTACACGAAACCTGTTATTCGATAAAGTACTTACGTGTCTTTCAATATTTTTTGAAATTCCATTAGTATATACAGTAATATTGTTACGTTTTTACATTTTTAAAAACGTTTAGAATATGAGTTCGTTGATTGCAAACAAAAATAAAAGCAAATATGTGTTTAGTTTCAATTAAACTCTTTATTGTTCGTTCTACTTTTGTGTGCCACCGTATACAATTTGACGCTACAAGAACAATTTGTTTATTCACTATTCTTCTTTGCTTACAACGCAGATCTTTTCAACGGCGATCTTCAGACCACGACTGTTCTTTTCACACGCAACGCGTCATCACACAAGACTGACTGAATTCTTACTGATGTTGTTGGTATATGGAAGCAAGTTCGTTGTATTTGTTGGTGTAGCTTTAGTTTATCGTTTTAATGTTAAACGATGGTACACCGTTTCCATTTTCGTAACAATATAAAAAATGTTTGATGATTACATACCTTAACTTTACTGTCTCATAATCACTCTTACACCTTCCAGTCGATCGAAATAATAAAAAAAAAAATAAACAGAGGCAGCCAAAAGTGTAAGTAAAAATAATGAAGAAGAAGAAGAAAAAAACATGAAATGATAGCCTGAATGTATGTGTGTTTAGTTTTCTTATTTCTGGTCAAGATCAAGGATTAGTTACGAGTTGAGATTACAGCAGAAACTGTCAAACGTTTATGTGGTTTTGGCTGCTGAAGAACATGCAACAACTACTGAATGCAACCACAAATGCAATGCAATGCAACGGTAGTTTATCGTTAATAAGAAAGAAGCCACTTTAATTTCGTAATTCATTTCATTTTATCATCATTTTCGTAATGTTTTCCTTGTGTTTTTCTTCTTCTTCTTAAGTTTAATGTGTTTTTGTCTTTTCTTTCTTGATTACTGATTAAAATGATATTAAAGTACGACGCATGATGGTACAAATAAAAACGGATTCTGATAAATTGGCAAACGTCTACGGGAACAAGGCACGCAAGTCATGCCGTGTAGTTAGTAGGTAAAAGAAGTGCAAAATGTTCGAAATATTCTTAGGAAAGTAAATAACAACACTATCGCTAAGGAGTTTATGATACTTGAACTGTAAGATACTCGTAGAAAATAGTTACAAAAAAAAAGCTTCAAAAAACTTATAAAATAATTGGTGATAGCCCAACGAAGTGTATGGACTTGGTGAAGTGATCAGTTAGACATCGCTTGGAACACTTTTTGGCAATCTCGCCTATGCTGACGAATCTACAGGTTATTATGACCTAGAGAGAGAATGAGTATAGAATCTGAACAGGGAATCTATTAGAATACTTATAGGTTTTAAACGGAGCATTGTGTTTTGGGGCATTTGCCAGTTTGTAGGATACTTTTTCTCGCGAGGACTGAAAGTTCATTTCCACATTCCTTAAATGCCAAAGTGTTAGAGATGTGTAGGGATACAACATGTCAACAATACATACATAACATAAGCTGCCATTACAACCCTTCAGTTAGGATCAGGACCTAGCTTCTGACACCACTTATGTTGTGTGCGTTAATTTCATACATGAGTGGTAGCACCTACAGTTTAAAGTCGATTCCGAACGACAAATGTTTAAGAAACTTTTCATGGCAATCTTTTGTCTACTCTCAGAGTTTTTTCTTGAAATCCGCTGAGGGGAAGTCGCCGAAGAAATATTTTTTCAAGTTTCGTTTTGATGGCTGACCTGGGATTTAAACCGTGGGCTTCGTTAATAACCCAATACACTACATACTAGTCTACTGCGGTGACTTCAACATGTCAACAATACCGACGAAAAGGAACCCTCGTTTCCACTGGGAGTTTGACCATCTGAAGACTGCATCTGCATTGTTTTTTATATTCTCTAAAGGTTAAATTTTTTCTTTTTCAATAGATTCTTATAACAATTTACGACACATTTCTGCTTTCGGTGTTCTTCAACCAGTTTCTTTATCTGACATTAGAGATCCTCTTCTTAGTTCCATTACTTTTTCTAGGCCTGGCCAACGTCGTTTCAGAGAAGTATAGACCGACAAAGCTACCAGCCCAAAACCCATACCAAATTGTGATTTTTTCGGTATGTATTGGACGATTTTGGATCCCATGCGGATTGGTATCGTTCCAAATTAAACTCATACCCATCAATTCTGAGATGAACCTCATTGCTGGACACGACTTTTCGATGAAAATTAGTGCCAAACAGTCCATTCTACGGACATATATCGTAGTCTAGTGGTGTTTACCTTTAGTTTCTGTGGCAGTTGAATTTTGAATGCGTGTCGGCTTAAAACATGACAAATATGTTGTCTGCGAAAGTCCGAATTCTTGTAAGCGATGCAAAAATGACTGCCTCGGATTCTTCTAAATACTCTCACGACCAGCGGCAATGTTTTTTGTTAGATCTTTGACGTATGAGTGTTGGACGATCATTTACTGAACTAGTGGATTCGAATTTATGAGCCACATAGCGAATAGTCCCCGCTGGTGGACGACTATGGCGATCGTAAAACGGGCGAAGAAAACACAATTCAATAAAACAATCTTATACGGTGTGCAGATATGCAACTTTATTGCGTAAATCGCAATAAACGCCATATATCAATATATCAATATTTCATATCAAGCTTAAATTAATTAAATGAAAATTGCGTATACATAAATACGCAAATTGTTATAATATTGAGTAAAACTTAAAATGCAGCACTGTCATAAGTATGTTTACTGAGCATATTACACTTAACCGAATAAAATAAAAATAATGTTGTTGAAACAAATGAATATTGAATAAGCAGCTGAGCTGCGTATATACGCATATGTCTGAACACTTAAAATATTGTACTCAATAAACCGAATATTGACTAAATAAAAGTGCATATCTGAACATAGTATTATCTTTGCAGGTATTAAATACTGTATCCATCCATAGTTATTTGGCAAAATAGACTGAGTAGATCCCAACTTTATTCAACAAGATGGCGGTTATCAAATATCAAAGTATCGAAAAACCCGATATTACACCACCTCAATTAATGGAGCATCTTCAAAAAAATATAGAATTTTATGCTGTAAATAAAAATAAACAAATATCCACAGATATGTATGCAGCTACTGGAGTTCTAAGAGATTAAAATCTAACGAATTCCAGGCAATATTGTCTGGAAATATTTACTGGCAACATCTAAAGCAGGCAGTGCGTGTAAATGGAGACACAAAGAGTAATACTGCGTGTAATTTTTCATTTATTTCTTCAGTCAAACATTGTATTTTCATGAGATGTTGCTGCAATGGCTGCGTCTTTGTTAACTTCGTTATCTTAAAAACGTTGTTGTCCCTTTAATTATGGCGTTAATGAGTTTTAGCTTTTCTATACATTTATTTTTTATCGTCTTTTTATTGCAGCACATATGTATCATAAAAGCACTTCATCTGCAGCATCTACAGCATCTCCAGCATCTACAATAACTACCACAAACGGCGATGGAAATCGTTCGCTCGTTGGAACGTTGATGATGCGATTGATTTGATCAATTCAATCAATTGATATCCAAGATATTCACAGTTTTTTTTATCTGTTTGTTGGTAAATTGCCACTCTGCCATGAATCATTTCTACTGTATTTCCATATTAAACGTGAATACCGTGAAGTAGTATGTACTATATGGACCATCCGTATACATAGAGCAGTTGAAAAGGCCCATAATTGTCTTTAGCCCTCGTAATCTTTTTACCATTTTCAAGAAGATTTATTTCCATGATAACAAATTTATGATAAAATGATGTTTTTCTACACAAAAAAACCTCTAAAAAGAAAAGAAAACCTTATAAAATGTAAGTAAAAGTGAAGTATAATGATAAAAAATGAATTAATGAATGACTATAATTCATTACATCATCACCGAATACAGAATATGCTATAAATTTATAAAATTTTCATTGAAAAATCGTCTTCAGCGATAAGGCCTAGATGAATAAGCACATGTACAAGCAAAATTGTTGAATGTGGAACGCTACGAATCCAATTGAGATTCAAGAGCGAAAATATCATTTTTTGTGTGCGGATTTTGGGCTGGCGGTTCATCAGTCCTATTTCTTTGGAAACGGCTTTGGCCAAACCATCACTGTCAACGGCGAGCACTATAGGCACTAGGTCGATGATTAGCAACTTCTTTTGGCCGATGGACGATTACTATCAACTTCTTTGATGCTATCCAATGCTAAATTACTTTGACTGTATAGTAATCCCCATAAGTCCTTCAGGCCCTAGTGAATGACAAAAGCGATGAAGATGGTGATGATGTTGGATAATTATGATGTTTTCGAGATACTGGGCAGATACTTACCAACTTTTTTTTTTCTGGTTAATGCTTCTTACTTATGCATTAAGTACTCTGCCTTTGCACATGTTTTATTTTATTTAATTTTTTTATAAGGATGCGGTAGTCTGGTGGTAGTGTGTTTTCCATGCGAGGCCACGATTGAAACACCAGGTCAGACATCTCCAGCACAACGAAATATGAAAAAATATTTCCTTGGCTACTTCTTCTCAGCGGATTTCTGGCAACAACTCTGATAGTTAATGAAATTGCTATGAATTTTTTTTTTTTAAAAATTTGTTGTTAGGAGTTGACTTTGAGCTGTAGGTCCCGTCACTCGTGTATAAAAATTAACACGCTCAACATAAGTGATGTGAGAAGCTAGGTCTTAACCCTGACTGTAGGGTTGTATTGACCAATTATGCTAAGTAAAGTTGGATAAAATCATTTCGGAAATTTTTTTTCGGAACACCAGAGTTGCCAGACAACAATTTTAACCTTTTAACCCGCCCATGCTCGAATTAAAATGGTCGTGGCTAAAGTTTTCTGAGTATACATATAAGATACAGTAGACCTCAATATCAACTGACAAAAATTTCAATATCCTAAGTGTCCTGGTTCAAGAACTACAGGATATTGCGTATGGGCAACATTGGGCAATGGTGCTATAAATTTAAATACAAGTTGATTTTGTTTCAAATGCCGTTTATTTCAATTTATGTATGGTAGGATATAAAACAATTTTTTCGAGAATTGGAGCACAAGTGCACATAGCACTTTTTGCATTTACAGTTTGGAAACCCAGTGTTTCATAGCCTACATCTGTCTCTTGTTTCCCATTCCGGTCAATGATTGTAACCATAACTATAACCAACTGATCGTAACAATAACCAATGATTGTAACCGTAGAAGGAGCTGGTGATAACGGAGTCGATGGAGAAGGTGATGAAGTTCCTGAATTCATTGGAGTGAAGATGGACGACTGCTCTTTTTTACGACAACTGTAGTTTGACTAGCGTTCAAAAGCTCGGTAGCGACATCAAATTGGGAATTTATGAGCGGCATATGCTTCAATTCGCCGCCTGGATGTGTGATGTCTCTGCGGTATAACAACCAACTGTTTCCTAAACTCGAATTTATGCACCGGTACACTAGAATGTGTGTACAAAAATAAGTTTAAAGTTTTCGAAAATTACCACAATTGACCAATGTTGCATATACGCAACACTACATTTACAAATTATTGCAGACAAACTAAATAACACTTTCATGCCGGGTTTAATTAGTTGTTGAAGTTGATTTTAGGATGAGTTAATCATATTAATGTTTTATATTCTTTTTTGCAAAATGAATTTGTTAACTTCGCTCTCGGGAGAATAGCTACTGACTGAACACGTGCACAGCTGACTACCAACCAATGTAAGGTTAAACAACATATGACACTTTATTTTTGCGAAAGGTTTAAAAAAATATTTAAAATAGCGGTAGTCAGACGCTCATTAACCCAACGATGCATATACGCAACATCGGGCATGAGAGAATTAAACCAAATTTAACATAATTTATATGGACAAACTTTGTACGAAAAATTGAACCTATTGGCAGCTCCGTTCAAGTTTGTCCGTACAGAAAAATCGAATAGAAAATTAAACTAAATCGAGCTGAGTGTTGTTCATAAAAAAGCGAACAGTCAAACTACATATAAAAAATTGTTGTACGGTCAAAGTAATTGGGTGAATACAGCTGAAGTCTTCACAAAAATCTCTATGAGGTTGGATTGCAGCATTTAAATGCGAAACAACTCTTGATGAATGAAAAATACATCTGCGACCAATATTCTAAGACTCCTTATGTAAAAATGAAAGAAAATAAAGGCATTGGGACAAGGTGACAGCAAATATTATCGCGCGATTTTACCACATTAGAATTTTTCGTGTGGGATTTCCCTAAGTTGCTTGTATTTGCGAATAAGCCACAAATCACAGTGGTCTTCAAAGCCAATGCCATCGGTCAGATTCAACCCATAGTCATGGAAAATTGGACATTGGAGCAAAATGGAAACCGTGGTCGACATTTTAACCACTTTTAATAGCATTAATAGGACTTTCTTAATTCTAATATTGGAAGCGCATAAATAGGCTTATATCGGGTGGGCCATCTATCGGCTCAAATTTAAACCATCGGCTATTTCGAATCTGACAATACTTACGATATTCTATTCTGTTACAAAATTCAGTATATTATCTCCACTGAACGTAATGAATAGATTTACGCTTGAGCAACGTTGGCATTTACTGGAAATTTATTTCCAAAACAAAGGCAATTGTTCTGAAATTGCTCTAAAATATCGTACAAAATTTGGTCTCAGAGAAAGACTTACAGTCCCCGGTATACGCAAGTTTATTGCTAAAGTTCGTGAAACTGGTTTCATTATCGATGTGCCAAGACGTGAGCGTGTTCCAACATTGCGTATATCCGAATATCAACTTCAACTCGTCATCGTTCTCAAGAATTGAACATTTCACGCACCAGTTTACGTCGAATTTTGTGAAAAGTTCTCGGTATGACGCCTTACAACGTTAAATTGGTTCAAGAGTAGAAGCCGCATGATCATCCGCTTTGTTTTCGCTTCGCCAAATAGGCCAACGAGAAACTGCAGGATAATGTCGATTTTGCCAAAAAAAAAATCATATTTTCGGATGAAGCTCAATTTCATCTTGGTGGGTACGTTAATAAGCAAAATTGCCATGTTTGGCTCTAAGAAATCCACACGTGGTCTTACAGAAGCCAATGCACCAATTACGGGTGACTGTTTGGTGCAGCATGTGCTGCAGAGGCATCATTGGCCATTACGGCAACCAGTATGGGTAATGGAGAAACCTATCGCTGTTTGGATTCAACAATATGGTGCAACTAGCCACACATCTAATGCCACAATCGATTTATTGCTTCAAACGTTTGATGGCTTTTTAATTATCCGAAATTTTTGTTGTCAATAGCTGCAAAGAAGCTGCGATTTGACACCATTGGACTATTTTCTGTCGGGGGTCGTTAATGAAAAGTGTTATGCCGACAAACCAGAAAACAATTGAGCACTTGAAGGCCAACATTCATGATGCCATTGGCGAGATACGACCCCATACATTTGAGAAAGTGAAGGAAAATTGGTCCGATCGAATGAGGTAGATTGAGGCCAGCCGCGGCAGCCATATGAATGAAATAATATCCCATTTCTAAACGGAACAATAAATGGCGGGACCTACCTTTTTATTCGACTCCGAACTACAGACTTTTGAGACACTTTATATGGTTTTTGCGATAAGATTTATGCGAGGAAGACGTTGAAGAAATATATTTCGTTTTGTTGATGTCTGAGCTAGAGTTTGCGTATAATAAGCTAACACACTACCTACTAGTCAACGGCGACTTAAATTTTTTCCATTATTTCTATTATTCAGGTGAGCAAGTGAGCAAGTGAAAACAAAAAATGAATAATAAATTTCTTGAGGCACCGACATGATCGATTGCTATTATTAGAAACGAAACTGGAAGGTTAATAAAAGTCCCTAAATGGGCTAATTTTAAGTTAATCTACATACCCTGCATTATTTATTATCTGACACATCTATGCGTAGTAAATGAGTGACCCGTAAGAACATTCGTAGTCCTACACTCTTCGATATTATTTCGTCTGAGCTAATTCGTTGGTCTAATAATCATACATACATACATACATAACAAACATAATTAGTCATTAAAACCTTTCAATCAGGATTACGACCTAGTTTCTCACACCATTTATGTTGTGTGCATTAATTTTTAAACATGAGTAACGGGACCTACAGTTTAAAGTCGACTCCGATCGACAGATTTTTTTGAGAAACTTTATCATGGCGATTTTATTTACTTTCAGAGTTTTTGAGAGAGAGGAAGTTGCCGAGGGAATATTTTTTTTTCATATTTTGTTTTGATGTCTGTCCTGGGGTTTGAACCGTGGCCTTCGAGTCTAATAAGCCAACACACTACTTACTAGACTACGGCGTCTTCATACAATAATCATCATAGCTATAACTGCTTTTGACTTTGAGTCATGAGAGACTGTTCAAAAATTTTTATTTCTATACCTCGACTGCTATGGTAGTTCAAGTCCATTTGAATGCCATGACTTCGTTCTTTATAGTATGCCATGTCACGTAGGTTAGGTTAGGTTAGAGGACGTGTACTTGTCAATTAAGACAAGTACAGTACCCGGAGGTCGAATTGACCCATTGTACAACGTCCTAGTTTCTCACACCACTTATGTTGAGTGTGTTAATTTTATACATGAGTGGTGGGACCTACAGTTTAAAGTCGACTCCGAACGACAGATTTTTGAGAAACTTTTCATGGCAATTTCATTTACGCTTAGAGTTTTTGACAGAAATCTGCTGAGAGGAAGTCGCCGAAAAAATACTTTTTGTATTTTGTCTTTGATGCCTGGCCTGGGGCTCGAACCCAGGCTTTTGCGGCTAATAAGCCAACACACTATCTACTAGACTACGGCGACTTCTGCCATGACACGTAAATTCTTGCTTTTACGTCTTGGCTTATTTTATTTAATAACTGGTGGATACTAAACAATATCAGCTGCCTAATAAGACAATAAATTTTCGTCATCCGTTAATAATATTTTGGAAGAATCTTAACCATGTGCGTGCATTCAGTATACAGCCGATAGCATTTGAATGCCTTAAATTAATTATCATACTCTGTCATGTGTAGGGTATTTGAGGGCAATAATGCGTTTCTTTCGTTTAAGCAATGCAGTTTGATTTCGTTAAGATAAAAAAGTTCTTCTGCTTTATTATCCTTCTGGCTAAAACGGCAGCCAGTAACATTTAAGAAAAATGTTTTTATTACTGCGCTCTTATTATTGTTGTTGTTGTTTTTATTATTTGTTTGTTAATTTTTTTTTTAATTTGTTTGTTTTGTTTCTTAGAGCGTATCACTGCAACAACATCATTATTATCATACTGCAACATGTTTATTATCTCTGTTGATATTAAATAATGTTGTTGTTATATTTTGTTGTTGTTATTGCAACAGAAGCTGCTGTTGTTGTTGTTGTTGTTTGTTATTAAGTATAAAGTATTGTAATGAAATACTCTTCTAGTTGTTGTTGTTTTTTTTTTTTTTTTTGTTTCTGCGTTTTACCATATCTTATCGCAGTTTTTTTTCACTCATTTTTAAAGAAGCGATTTAAACGCAGCGAGAAAAAAATACAAACAAACAACAACAAATTTAATGCCTGTAGTATGCCAACAACATAAACGTTCTTTTAATATGTGAAGCCGCCTTTTTTTCTTGCCCACAAATCGATATTGTAATCGCTGTTGTTAATTGAAATTTTATCGAATTTAAAGCACCTGTTTAGAGTATATGTTCGCTGATGTAATCAGTCTGTGTGCGTATGATATCGTTACCGATATCATACTGTGGTAGATCGATAACGATAATGATGAAAAATGTGATCGTGATTAAAATCAATTAAATGTAACCGTTTAGAGAATTCAAAATTATTTCAAATTATTTCCTTAAGCCTCATTCATGTCTTTATCATGAAAAAAATAAACTGAGATCAGAAATCATCATCAGAACTTGTTTAAATGACAGACAGGAAGTAGAAGAACAAGCATATTTTTGTTGTTAGACACTAAAGCAGACCAACAGACAGAATGTTGTCTTGGAAAAATTTATTTACAAATAAATTTAAATAATTTCGATTACAACATATTATTGTGATCTTTTAGTAATTGTTTCATAGAAATTTGCAGGTTTTTTTGTGTTAAAATCTTTCTAAGCTAGTAATAGCCCAGCCTTTGTAGCGAGTTAATCTACTGAATGAAGTCGCCATAGTCTTGTAGGTAGTGTGTTGGCTTATTAGACGTAAAGCCAGGGTTCGAGCCCTAGGCCAGACATCAAAACAAAATACAAAAAGTACTTCTTCGGCGACTTCCTCTCAGCAGATTTGTGGCAAAAACTCTGAGAGTAAATAAAATTGCCATGAAAAGTTTCTCAAAAGTCTGTCGTTCGGAGTCGACTTTAAACTGTAGGTCCCACCACACACGCGTTAACAACATAAGTGGTGTGAGAAGCTAGGTCGTAATCCTGAGTGAAGGGTTGTAATGACCAATTATGTATGTATTCTACTGAATGCCAATAATAAATATTTTTAGAAGTTTGCTGCACTTCTGTATTGCAATTGCAATAAACAACACTATACATGATTGGTCATCACAACCCTTCAGTCAGGATTACGACCTAGCTTCTCACACCACCCATGTTTAAAGTCGACTCCGAACGATAGATTTTTTTGACAAACTTTACATGGCAATTTTATTTGTTCTCAGACCTCTAAGAAATCTGCTATGAGGAAGTCGCCAAAGAAATATTTTTTCATATTTTCGTTTTGTTCGAGATGTCTGAACTGGGGTTTGAACCGTGGCCTTGCGGTTTAATAAGCCAACACACTACCTACTAGACTACGATGACTTCTATACACTAAACATAGAGTTTCATTTAATATTTTCCTCAGACACCTTAGTCTAGTTGGTAGAGTGTTTGATTATAAGACGTGAGGCCACGGTTGAAACCGCAGGTCGGACATCTCCAACAAAACGAAAATATGAATCTCAGCAGATTCCTGCCTTTATTTGTTGTTCTCTAGAAAGCTCATCGGCCACAATTATGATTGCAGGATACAGGTTTCCAAATGAGACTTGTGAATTTTTTAATTTCACATATTTCATCTTGTCTTCAAGCACTTTTTGTCTCTTCATTGTTCGACTATGGGGTAGTCGAGGGTATTTAATTTCTTCTATTTTATACACCAGCCACACTCAAGGTATCGTGTCTACTCACGCAACGCCTAGAAATACTTATCGTGAACCGAACATAGGTGATGGAATAATATTCATTTATTTTGTAATTGGCAGGAAAGGCTTCTGCTGTACAGTTAGGAAAAATGTAATGCTGTTTGGAATTAAATCCGTACTTTCACCTAGAACTATAGACTTCAACTCGCAGGGCTATCGAGGTATGGGAAGGCCATAGATTGTAGATTGACCATTCGCCTGTAGCTTTTGCGCTATTAAAGAACCTGCCACCGAATCGATGTAGATCGTCGATATCTTGGTTCCACCAGAGCGGTTTCTGCTTGCCTCTGTGGGTAGAGGGTTTGACAGAAGATATGGCCGCTGACATAAGCGCCGCTGACAACGTGTCCGCAGCCCTATCCACTTTAAAACAGGTAACAATAGTGGGGGGAGTCAAGGGAAGGCCATGTTATGCAGTCCAATTGGTGTTTTTCCTATTGAACGAAAGGATCGTCCTAAGTGGAGACTCTGCCGTGTCAATATTAAAGGTAATGTATCTATGATCCAAAAAGGAGCATTCCTGAGATACAAACCAATCCCTAAGGCTGACCAGGGTGATGTTCCCTTCTACTCGAAGCAAGGAAGGTTGGTTCATGTCTCCGATTAGCTATAACTAGGCTATTACTAATAATAAAAACAAAAAGACACTCACCACATTCATTGGTGCCGGAAGTGCCCCACATTGTATGGGGGGAGTTGGCATCGGTTCCGATAATAACCGGAATCCCGCGCAGTTTCTCATCCCCCACCAATCGACCAATGGGTTCTTGAGGGGAAAAAAGCCCATAGTCGTGCGCCAGGTACGATGATACGATCCAAAGCGTCCTCGAGTTTATTTCGGTGACATTGGTGACGATGTCTTATCGCTAAACCTGTGGAGAAGAAGAGCATTAATATAATTCTTTACCATGACACAAGTTCTAGGCTTACCTGTATTTTTTATACATGCAATGCGATATCCGTTGGTGTTGAGTCCACAAACCCTGCCGTCTACGACCCAGGGTTCTTGCACGAGAATGAGCTCTACATCCTATACTGCTAGACGTAGGAGCAGAGCGTCGGAAGCAGTTTTCTAGTGTTGGAGGTTAATTTGGATGAATCTCAGCAACGGCATGAGAATCAACCATTGTCACATCAGCATCCTCTTCGTTCGAAATTAAGAACTTAAGAGAAGAAGAATTCTTTTGCAGAATTTATCTACAGGACATTTCTAGAAAAATAATTGATTTTAATAGAATTCACATCTTCATGAAACCAACAGGATGGCTGTTAAAAGTCATCCAAAAGATATAATTGCAGGAAGGAATATTTAATGGCTAATAGTGTTACCAATCTCCACGCTTTTATGGCCTATTTGCATGCTGTCCAACAAGCAGGGCCTTATTCAGTTACAAAAAAAAAATAATTTGCAGCGGCATATTCATATACAGCTTTTAAAGACAATCTTATCTCAAATCATTATGCATTGCATAAGAGATATCGAAATTATTGATTCTTTTGAAAGACCCGTTGATGCCATTATGTATGGAACACAACGTTGTTCAATTGTCCTCCACGGCTTCTGTGAATGGAAGGCATTTGAAATGTCAAAATTTCCATTACTCTGAATTTACCCGATTATATTGGTAATTGTGGCTTTGACAAACGCTGTAGTTTACAGCTTATGACCGCGAGTTTATAAAACCTATCAAGAAAAAGTCTAACGTGGTCATATCGAATGATTTCTATAGCCAGTTCACATCACCTTGACATGTGATGGTGAATCACTCATATCACTCGTGTAGAATATTCAAAATGACATGTGTGCCACACGGAGCTGTCCTGTTGAAATCGCATGACTTTATTGTGCAGATCAAAAAATTCAGGCCAAAAGAAGTTGGTAACCATCGACGTACAGTACTCGCTGTTAATAATGATGGTCTGGCCAACGCCGTTCTCAAAGAAATATGGACCGATGACGTCAATTGTCGAAAATCCAAACCAAATAGTGACGTCTTCTATGTACATTGGATGTTTTTGGATCTGAAGTGTAATGGTGTCGTCCCAAAGAATTTTGTTAGTTCACGAACCCATTCGTGTAGAAATGAGCAGCATTGCTAAATATGACTTTTCTTAGAAAATTAGAGTCTGCTGCTAACTGCTTCAGATCTCAATCGTTGTCAATGGTCCATGATGATTTGACAAAACAGACTTAGGGCCATTATTACAACTTGCCGTTAACTAAAGGGAGGATCTTAACGGGCAGATAAATTGTTTTTCATTATTGTTAGCCAAGATATGCCCAATGACCTATATATAGTACACCAGTACATTCTTGTTTATATGATACGTCACTTATATCAAAGCACCGGTTTTTTTTGTTGACTGTGGATCAATTGTCTTTAAGAAGAAGTATCGCCAATACTCTACTTGTTCAAAATAAAAAAGTTCCGGTTCACCAAAAGGGTCATCCATCGCTTAGCCTAAATAATGAATTGCGTTATGATCGATTGAACCATTGGGTAATTTCACAGGGCAAACAAACAAGATGTGGAGCCTGCCATCAAGAAACCTTAACTAGATGCCGAAAATGTGACATAGGATTACATGTAAAATGTTTTGTGTCGTATCACACCCAATAAGTCATGTGCCCAATGTCATATATATAGGACGTCTTCAAAAACCACTTTTTTCAATAAATCTTTAAAAACCTATAAATGCAATGTTTTTATTTCTCATAGAAGTGATCCTTAAGCTAAATGGAAGATTATCCTACCGGTAAATTTTAAAGTTAAGTTTACGTTAGAACTTACCATATTATATATCATTTTCAATATGCCAACTTGAAATTTAAACAAAATGAGCAAATGCAATAAAAACAAAGAAACCCATCGTGCCACTGCGTTAAAAAACTTTTTTAATTGAGTAGTGTTATCGACATTGCACATTATCATTAGGTTGTAATACCAAAAAGATGTTAAAGGTGACTTTAAAGTTCACTTTAGCTAAAGTTATCTTTAATTAAACCAAGGTTAGAGGACGTGTACTTGTCAATTAAGACAAGTACAGTACCCGGAGGTCGAATTGACCAATAATTAAACCAAACTTTAAAGGAGAGTTGCAATAATGGCCTTTAATAACATACATACATGATTGGTCATTACAAACCTTCAGTCAGGATTAATAACTAGCTTCTCACACCCTTAGTTTTGTGTGTGTTAATTTTTTCTAAAGGGTGTTTTTTATAGAGGTACAGAACTTTAAGTTGGCATTACTTTTCAAGAAGGCGACCGATTTAACAGCTGTCAAGTGATTTATTCTCAGTTTGGTTTGGCAATTCATCCTGAATAGATTCTCGCCTGAACAACGCTTGCAAATAGTGCAATTTTATTTCGAAAATAATGGTTCTGTGCGGAAAACGTATCGCGCACTACGTCCATTTTATCGTCGACAAAATCGTCCATTAGAGCAGTTAATTCGATTAACCATGGAACGTTTTCGCACCACGTTTACTCTTATTGATAACTCGCATCCCCAGAGATGCTGTACGGTGCGTAGAGAAGAAGCTATTGCTGCTGTAGAGCGTAGCATTGAGGAAGACCCGAATGAGTCCATCCGCCATCGAGCACAGAAATTGAATCTGTGTCCATCCACTTTATGGAAGATTTTGCTGAAGGATCTTGGTTTGCGTGCTTACAAAATCTAACTCGTGCAAGATTTGAAACCAAACGATCATCAAGTAAGGCGTAGATTCGTCGAATGGGCCCAAAACGAAATTACCGTTGTTCCCGATTTTCATAAGCGAATTTTGTTTAGCGATGAAGCGCACTTCTGGTTGAATGGCTACGTCAACAAACAAAACTGCCGCATTTGGAGTGAAAAACTGACTGTTTGGTGCGCTTTATGGGCTGGTGGAATCATTGGTCCGTACTTTTTCAAAAACGATGGTGGCCAGAACGTTACAGTCAATGGTGATCGGTATAGAGCCATGATTACTAACTTTTTCATTCCTGAATTGAATAACCATGATGTCCAGGAGATGTGGTTTCAACAAGACGGCGCAACATGTCACACAGCTCGTGCCACAATAGATTTATTGAAAGACACGTTTGGTGACCGCCTAATTTCACGTTTTGGACCTGTGAATTGGCCTCCAAGATCTTGTGATTTAACACCGCTAGACTACTTTCTGTGGGGCTATGTAAAGCTATTGGTCTATGCGGTAAAGCCACAAACGATTGACCATTTGGAAGACAACATTCGCCGTATTATTGCCGATATACGGCCACAAATGTTGGAAAAAGTCATCGAAAATTGGACGTCCAGTTTGGACTACATCCGCGCCAGCCGTGACGGAAATCATATTTAAAATGTGATGCCACAAGATTATCTTTCGGATAAATAAAATTCATGTCAATCGAATAATCCATCGTTGTTTTATTGCAACTTAAAGTTCTATATCTCTATAAAAAACACCCTTTATAAGTATCGGAGAACCTACAGCTTAAAGTCGACTCCTAACGTCAGATAATTTTGAGAAATTTTTCATGGAAATTTTTTTACTCTCAGAATTTGTGCCAGAATTCGCTGAGAGGAAGTCGCCGAAGAAATATTTGTTCGTATTTCGTTTTGTTGGAGATGTTCGCCTGGAGGTTTTTACCGTTTGCTTACGTCTAATAAGCCAACATACTTCCTACTAGACTACGGCGACTACTAACCTCTACAAAACGACAATTAATTGATTGCCTCATATAAGATTACAGACTAAAGATATGGGTATATAAAATATCTTCATGAATAGTTATTATTGAACCATAGATCAGAGATCTGCCGAGAGATCTGGTGTGTGCCAGTGTTGGACAAATAAATGTGACAGTTTCATTATACCCTACACCATCAGATTTTGGTTTATGATGATGTTTGTGGTGCGACATCACAGATTGCTTAGTTTTAAGCGACCTTAGCATTGTGCTTATTTCAGCATATTTTTATAATTTCTGACAGACGTTTCATAACGATACCGAGAATTTTATGAAAATTTCGATATCATTTAAGAACAATTCGGTCAAGAAGTCACCGTAGTCTAGTAGGTAGTGTGTTGGCTTATTAGACGTAAGGCCACGGTTCAAACCCCAGATCAGACATCAAAACGAAATAGGAAAAAATAAGTATTTCTTCGGCGACTTCCTCTCAGATTTTTTTCTAAAAAATTTCTCGTTCGAAATTGACTTTAAACTGTAGGTCCCGCCACTCATGTATAAAATTAACACACACAACATAAGTGGTGTGAGAAGCTAGATCGTAATCCTGACTGAAGGGTTGTAATGACCAATTACGTATGTATGTAATTCTCATAGTGAGCTTTAATTAGAGGAAGAATTAAGAAAGTGTTTGCAACACAGTTTTGAGGGGGTCAAATCACTATTATATCTAACTGACATACATACATACATACATAACGGTCAGGATCTAGCTTCTCACACCAGCTATGGCGTGTGAGTGGTGGCTGACATGTATTGCAACCAACTTCAGGTTGTTATCATTTGTAAACCGCTCGTCTAACAGCTGACACATTTATTCCAGTGACAGTTCATTTTATTATTTACAAGCTTACAAAAGCATTTTGGTGTATTACATTCAGAAAAGAAGTTATTCGTGATGGAATTCAAGCGTGATAGTGTGATTGCTTTATATTTGGCTGGAAAACCACAGGTGGCTATCGTTAAAACCCTCCAGCATTTAAATGTGAATAAATCTTTTGTTTATCGTACCATTGTTCGTTACCGTGATACTGGCAGTGTTGCATCGCGTCCAAAAAGTGGACGAAAAAAACGGTAACAACATCAGAAATGATCCGAAAAGTGAAGGCCAGATATCGCGAAAACGGATGCAACACATATTGAAAAATGAGGTTGGACTAAAGCCATTGAAGTTCCAAAAAGTGCAAGAGCTCACCGATGGACAAAAAAAGTTAGACTGGAAAGAGCCAAGGAGTTACTTCGCTTGCACGAAAGTGGCCAGTTACCGAATTTGGTTTTCTCCGATGAGAAGCCATTCCAAATTGAGCAGTTTGTGAACAAAAAAAATGATCGGGTTTACTTGCCAAAGAGGTCAGCTGAAAATTTACACCTGCGATTGGCCACCAGAACTCAAGCGCCGCCGATGGTAATGGTGTGGGCCGCCGTAACGGCCGATGGTCGCTCCCCGCTCGTATTCATCGACCGTGGGGTCAAAATAAATGCCGAATATTATCGGGAGGGATGGAATGCATGCAAACAAGGTAAAGTTTCTGATTGTGGTCAACTTGGCGACCACCAGGACGATCCTTGTCTTGCGGTATTCAAGTTGACACGCAGCCTCCTCGTGGCCCCTCCTGGATGACATTCTAGCACCCGCTAGATGTTAACTAATGCGTGCAGCGAAGTCTAATCCCCTGGACGTTAAATTTGGGTTGTGCGTAGGGCTTGGAACCCACCACGTAAAAATTTGCTCCAATGAAAACCGGAACAAGAGACCTAAAAAAGATCCCCTCAAAAGTTGACGACCACGACAAACGTTCAAAGGACAACGATTTAAGAATAGCCACTTGGAACGTCCGCACCCTTTATAGGGTAGGCGCTTCCGCCCAGCTGGCGGATGCCCTCGAGAAATGTAAGACGGACATCACTGCCATACAGGAAATGCGATGGATAGGGCAAGGATGCAAAAGGCTGGCATCTTTCGATGTGTATTACAGCTGCCATGTTGATAAGCACGAATTCGGATGCGGTTTTGTGGTTAATAAGAGACTTCGACACCTTGTCTCTGGGTTCACACCTGTGAACGAAAGAATAGCCACAATCCGCATCAGGGGAAAATACTACAACATCAGCATAATTTGTGCTCACGCCCCGACGGAAGAAAAGGACGATGTGGTTAAGGATGCCTTCTACGCTAAACTCGAGGACGTATATGATAAGTGCCCGACCCATGACGCCAAAATCGTCCTCGGAGATTTCAATGCGAAGGTCGGGCGGGAAGGTATCTTTGGCCCCACTGTCGGACAGTTCAGCCTCCACTCGAACACTACCTCCAATGGTATGAGGCTGATCGATTTCGCCGCGGCGCGTAACATGGTAGTATGTAGCACTAAGTTTCAACATCTCGACATTCACAAGGCCACATGGATGTCCCCTGATCGATCAACATCCAACCAGATCGATCATATTGTGATAGACCGAAGGCACGTATCCAATGTACTAGATATGCGCACATTCAGAGGTCCAAACATCGACTCGGACCACTACCTTGTCGCAGCCAAGTTTCGATTGCGCACAGCGCGGACTGTGGGCCAACATCTCCCACTCCTTGCGCACTGCTGCGGAAACAGTCCTTGGTTTCGAACGCCCACCCCAACGAAATCAATGGTACGATGAGGAGTGTCGCGAGGCAACTGCAGCGAAAAACGCCGCATACAAGAAAACGTTGCAGTCAGCCGCTACGCGAGCCATTGTCGATAATATAGAGAGAAGAGAAGGGATGAGAGACGCCTTTTCAGACGCAAGAAGAGGGAGCAGGAAAGGCGTGAGCGTGAGGAAGTCGAGATGTATAGATGTAGGAATGACGCTCGAAAATTCTATCAAAAGGTTAAGCGTCTAACCGAGGGTTATAAACCCGGAGCGTCTTCCTGCAAGGACGAAAATGGAAACTTAGTAACAGATCCGCAGGGAGTACTGAGGTTATGGAGGAAACACTTCTCTACTCTGCTACAAGGCGATGACGACACCAATACCGCCTTTAGAGATGATGTTCCGAACCCGATCGATGATGACGGCGTGGAGATTCCGCCGCCTAGCTATGAAGAGGTCAAAGTCGCGATTACGCGCCTTAAAAACAATAAAGCGGCAGGTCCTGATGGCCTCCCCGCTGAATTGTTTAAGACCGGATGTAATGAGTTGGTAGGGCGCATGCACCTGAAAAAGGGAGACCCTACTATATGCGCCAACTATAGGGGTATAAGCCTTCTCCCTATCGCATATAAGGTTCTTACAGGCGTATTGTGTGAACGACTGAAGCCACTCGTCAAAACACTGATTGGACCTTATCAGTGCGGCTTCAGACCTGGTAAGTCCACCATGGACCAGATCTTCACACTACACCAAATCCTGGAAAAGACCCACGAGAAACAAGTCGACACACACCATCTTTTTGTCTACTATAAGGCTGCCTTTGATAGCCCCATAAGGGATCGTGTTTTTGCCGCAATGTCTGAGCTCGGTATACCTGCGAAGCTGATAAGGCTATGCAGAATGACGTTGAGCCATTCCTGTAGCTCCGTCAAGGTAGGAATGGACCTCTCCGAGCCTTTTGATACCGTGCGAGGTTTCAGACAAGGCGACCCCTTATCATGCGACCTCTTCAACTTCGTCATGGAGAGTGTTCTGCGAAAGGCAGGAGTGCATCGCAGTGGCACTATATTTCAAAAAAGTGTCCAGTTGCTTGCGTACGCTGACGATATTGATATAATAGGGCGTACGAAGCGAGATGTTACTGCTGCTTTTAGTGCTATTGAACGCGAGTCTACTAAGATGGGTTTGGCAGTAAATGAGGGCAAAACAAAGTAAATGTTATCGACAAGTAGAGACGTGCGGCGTATTGATTCTCAGATTACGGCCGATAACTATACTTTTGAAACAGTCAAGGAATTTATTTATCTTGACTCCGCCGTTACCACCACAAATGATGTCAGTCTGGAGATCAAGCGCAGGATCACTCTTGCCAACAGGTGGTACTATGGTCTCAATAGGCAATTGAGTAGTAGAGACCTCTCTCGTACGACGAAGCTAACACTCTACAAGATGCTCATTCTACCCGTGCTTCTTTATGGCGCAGAGGCATGGACCTTATTAAGTACTGATGCAGCAGCCTTGAGAGTGTTCGAGAGAAAAGTACTGCGTAAGATCTTCGGTCCAGTACGTGTTGGCGATGATTTCCGCATTCGATACAATAGTGAGCTGTATGAGCTCCTCAACGACATGGACGTTGTACAGCGTATTAATATCCAGCGGCTGCGCTGGCTCGGCCATGTCGTTCGAATGGAGGAGGATGCTCCAGCGAGACGGGTATTTGATGCGGGGATCTGCGGAAGTCGGCGAAGAGGACGACCTTGTATCCGTTGGAAGAATCAAATCGAGGGAGCCCTGTCATCGATTGGTGTGACCAACTGCCGTAGGCGCGCAAGAAGCAGAGGCGCCTGGAAGGATGTGTTGCGGCAGGCCGCACGCGTCAACCTCCTTAAAAAGGAGGTTACTCGCTTCATTTCTACCGTACAATGGCCACCAAAATCTCCGGATCGCAATCCGTTGGACTTTTGCGCCTGGGGCATTTTGGAGAGTAAGGTTCTCACTAAAAAATACCAAAGTGTCGATCATCTCAAGACGTCGCTTCGCCGAGAATGGGCAAAAATACCGCAGAGCCACTTTCGTGCAGCCTGTGATGGCTTTGTCGGCCGTTTGAAGGCCATAATTCGTACCAAAGGTGGCCAATTCGAACAAATCTAAACTGATTCTAAAATTTGATGTTATTTCCAACATTTTTTGCTTTTGAACAATAAAATTAAAAAAAAAATTAAAAAAAATATAGCGCTTTACTTTGTTGCATTATATATCAGCCACCCTGTATGTACATATGTATGATTGACTACAAGCTTAAGGCAATTCTGGTTTGAAGACGAATAGCTTTTCTTTATGGTTTTCAAAATTTCAGACACGATATCAAAACTTTTTGCAATGTTCGTTGATTTTATTGGGTAATAAGTATAATATTACGTGGGACCAACTCTTCTGAAAGAGTTAGACTTCATGCGTATACTTCCTCACCACTACAGCCAACACAACAATCACGGAAAGCGTTGGCTGATGACAAGCCTATAATCCTACGTCTGGCTACAGTAGACCAATCGCATGCCTATGTGGAACAATAATAAAATAAGATGGGGAAGATGATTTGTGACTGTTCTACGCATTTTAATTGAAACGAAATTTTAGGAAATAAAATTTTTAATAAAAAAAAATATATTCTGATATGGACTAACATATGTATGTACCTATAAGGAGCTTGACAAACTCTACAACTCCTTTAATTGTTTTCTTTTTCAATTACTCGACTATTTTATTAGCTTATACTGTATTTCAGCCACTCCCCTAGCTGAATAATAAAAAAATAAAAATAATAATAATAATAGCAGCAACAACGATAACAACAACAATAATAATAATAAAGATACCATTAATAAAGATGAAATAAAATGTGTCACTTGAACATGCCTTGCATGTATGTATGTATGCAGTTGTGGTAGTGATTGTGGTTGTCGCCCAAAAAGGGTTAAATATTGTTCAAGAGTTCAAGACGCTAAAGAATTAAGGTGTGTTTACAGATGCTGGCTCTGATGTTCATTGAAATCTCTTGTTGTCGTGTTTCTGATCTACTAGTAATATTGTTAAAAAGCCCACAATAAAAGAATTATTGTCCACCACTAAAGAGCTGTTGTAATTCCATATGTATGTACTTACATGAGGCCATAGACAACAACAAAATTTAATCATAAACAGAAAATAAAATTTTTTCTTTCTTTCTTTCCTTCATTCTTTCCTTCATTCTTTCTTTCTTTCTCTCTTAACATACAATAATAATGACATAACAAGATATAAAAATGTTAAAACAACAAAAACAACAACAAATATACTGAGAATAGGTTGTATATGGATTTGTACTGCTGAGAGGAGAGGGAGAGAGAGAGAGAGAGAGTAAGGACGAGGGCTGCAGGTAACAAGAGCAAGAAATAGAAATTCAATGCCAAACAAAGAAACGGCCATAATCGTTAAGACAAAAAACAATACAAATCCCAGGTACAGACTACAAATGAGGAGAAATAAAACTGAAAACCAATGATATTGAAGAAGTTGACCCTTGACATTAAATACAACAACAACCACAATAATGACAGCACTGTAGTAAAACAATAAAAATAGAAAAAAGATGGCCAAAAAGGCTCTTTCATAAACAGAAAAAAAAATACCGAAATAGAAACAGAAAACAAGATAAAATCACACACAATTATGCTACACTTTTAGAAATGGTGGCTAAGAATAACGAATTAATATTTAATGGAACAATAATTAGTCTACTCGGGCAACTTAATGTCCTGCTTAGTTCACTAAGCAAAGGATTAAACACCAATAGATTCTAATCATAAATAAATTAAGGATTAAAAAATGTGTGTCAAATTGTCAAATATCATTGCCGGATGGCATTAAAAATAATAGCAACACTGTTTTTTTTTTTTTGGTTAGTAAAGAATCATAAAATTGTATGTCTTGACATTATTTTAATGGAATTCACTAAAAACTTCTTCTAAATTCCTATAATTTCTGAAATTTAATTGTAAAACATTGTATGCAAAACAATTGAATTCGAATGAAATGAATAATAGGGACAGGCCACTTTTATTAATTGTGTTTAAATTGAAAGAAAAGACAAATTGTGGAAAAAAAATTGAAAAAGGAAAGTAAAGTGCTTCAAGTAAAGTGTATGTTTTGTGTCTTCTTTATTTCCGATTTAAGCCGCGAAGCTCAAATAATCTCACAAAAAAATTTCTTGCTTTCTTCCACACATGCCACCGAAGTGGAACAATTTGAAAAAAGCCTCCTCTAATATACCAATAAATTCTGTCTCCGTGTTTTTTTTTTTTGTTTTTTCGTGTTTTTTTATTTCATTTCAGAATGCCTCTCAAAGCACATGTATAAGATCTTTGAAGGTACATTTGCTACCATCTCTTTACATAAATCCACAAAAACCAGACTGTTGTGATTCACGAATGGTATATATCTGGACATCATCGACATATATCTGCTCCGATATGAATACATATATGCAGGAAAACAGCTATATTTACTCCGATCTGAATATATGCAGGCAACAGTTTCAGTTCATCCTGACCAGAGTCCATCTTAGACCCTTGAGAGTAAAGAGTGGATCTTTTAAAAGTGGATCAATAAAACAAACAAAAACATACATACATAATTGGTCATTACAACCCTTCAGTCCGGATTATGGACCTAGTTTCTCACACCACTTATGTTGTGTGTGTTAATTTTGTACATGAGTGGCGGGACCTACAGTTTAAAGTCAACTCCGAACGACAGATTTTTGAGAAACTTTTCATGGCAATTTTATTTACTCTCACAGTTTTTGCCAGAAATCTACTGAGAGGAAGTCGCCGAAAAAATACTTTTTGTATTTTGTTTTGATGTCTGGCCTGGGGTTTGCACCATGGCTTTTAGTCTAATAGGCCAACACACTACCTACTAGACTACGGCAGCTTCAAACAAAAAAAAAAAATGGTTTGAAATTTTGCCAAATTTATTTTTTTGCTGTGAAGTACAATGGTTACGGTAATAAATTGAATATTATTTCATACATATGGCATACCTCACTCGATTGGGACCAATTTTCGTGCGCTTTTTCAAGTGTATGGGGTCGTATCTCGGCAATGACATCACGAATGTTGACCTTCAAATGCTCAATTGTCCCTGGTTTATCCGTATAACACTTTTCTTTAACGGCGCCCCACGGAAAATAGTCCAACGGTGTCAAATCTCAGCTTCTTGGCCGCTAATTGACATCACCATTTCGCCTAAACCCAATCCAATTGCCATCACACGTTTGCCGCAATAAATCGATTGTGGTATGAGATGTGTGGCATGTTACACCATCCTGTTGAAACCAAACATCGTTCACATCAATACCATGAAGAGCGGGTACAAAAAAATCGATTATCATAGTGCGATAGGTGTCTGCATTGACCGTAATGGTTGCGTCGTCCTCATTTTCACAGAAATATGGACCAATGATGTATCCACCGAGCAAACATCAACAAACAGCCACTCGTAAAGCGTGCATTGGCTTCTGTAAGACAACGAATGGGTTTTTTGAGCCCCAAATATGGCATTTTTATTTATTAACGTATCCACTAAGATGAAAATGAGCTTCATCCGTAAGTCGTCGTAGTCTAGTAGGTAGTGTGTTGGCTTATGCGACATAAGACCCGAGATCAAACCCCAGGTCAGACATATGAAAATGAAATATGAAAAGAATATTTCTTCGGTGACTTCTGTTGAGAGCAGATTTCTGGCAAAAAATCTGAGAGCAACTAAAATTGTCATGAAAAGTTTCTCAAAAAATCTGTCGTTCGGAATCGACTTTAAACTGTAGGTCCCGCCACTCATGTACAAAATTAACGCACACAACATACGTGGTGTGAGAAACTAGGCCGTAATCCTGACTGAAGGGTTGTGATGGCCAATTATATATGTATCATCCGTAAAGATGATTTGTTTCCCAAAATCGACATGAACGTGCAATTTCTCGTTGGCTCAATAAATCCCAACGTTTTTCAAGTGTATATGGATCGATTCATTACGTTCAGTGGGGCTAATATACTGAATTTTGTGACAGAATAGAATGACATAAGCATTGCCAGATTCGAAATAACCGATGATTCAAATTTAAACCGATGCACTGGTTTCTGTGTGGGACTATCCCACAATTCCTACGACAGAAGTAGTAATGGCAAGGAAGAAAAAGAGAACCGAGAATATCTTCTCCGTAATTATCCCCCACTTGGGACCTAGACACCTAAAATTTATTGACATGATGTATCTAGCCAAAGGTGATTGAAATAGAAGACACACGGGACTCTGTAGAAGCAATGGTCTTTGAGACGGCTATCAATTCATTTAGGAAGTGCCTTATACTCGCTCGGACATTAATGTGTTTCGAATTTATCGGCTTTAATTCCAGTACCCTCAGAGCATGCCTCTTAATATTTTCTATCCTTATCCTATAGGGTTTTATAAGAGGGACTTCCGAACATTGACGACCATCTTGTTTAACTGTTTCTTCAAACCACCATGGATGAATATAGCATGCAAATAATAAAATTGCAAATAATAAAATTATTTTATAAAAATAAGAGTGGAGTTCGGGCAACGTTTCGGGTGCCTTTTCCGTTTTTTGATCGCAACAATCTTCCTACCAAAAAGATTTTACGCACTGGTTTGACCAACACCTTCGAGATTTGCGAAAACATCGCCTCTGGCAATTGGAATCTTCAGAAGAATCCGAGGATTCTTCATCGCTCACAAGAAATCGGTCCTTCCCAGACTTCAACTGATCCATGAATTGAAGGTAAACGATCATAAATAACAACGGGTGGTTTGCCACCGACTCCAATTTTAATCGAAAAATCATCTTCAGGGATGAGGCACATTTTTGGATGGAATGGATACGTGAATAAATAAAGTCGTCGAATTAGGAACGATACCAGTCCACATAAGATTCAAGAGCGTCAAATGCATCCCAAAAAGTCGTCACTTGATGTGGATTTTGTGCTGGTGGGGTCAGCATATTTCTTTGAGAACGACGTTGATTAGGGTACTACTATAAATATCGAACACTATAGACCGATCCTTACTGACTTCTTTTAGTCTCAATTACTACATCTCAGTGCAACCACCTGTTGTTTTCTATAGGACGGCGGTACTTGCGATTACGCCCTACTTAGACATTTCCTTTTGAGTTTTCTTTTCTTAAGTCATCTCATCCTGATTTACGGGCCAGAGTAAAGGAGAATTGGACTCTTCTAAATGAGCTCCACCCAGAGAAATCGTGGCGGACATTTAAACGATATTTCACTAAAAATCTATTGCTATAATAGATGTTTCAACCGAATACAAAATTTCCATCATGTTACACACACTTTGTTTAATTTACATATAGGAAACGTTTAATGAAAGACCCGATATATCCATTCATTTATTTGATATTTTTATTCTGTTTCTTCAATATATTCTCAGCTAGTGTGGTGAAAATTTTGTAGCTTACTAGACTAGACTTTTGAATTCAAATCTCGGTGTTGACAACTGGAAAAAAATATTTCTTTCGGCATCCACTTCTCAGCAATCTTATCGAAAATGCTGTAAAAGTTCTTAAGTCTGTAGTTTGGAGTTGACATCAGGTAGGTCTTACCATTCATATATAAAATTAACAATTTCTTTAGGTCGTGGCATCTCAAGAAGGCTCCTCCTCCGTGTGGTCCCACCTGCGACAGTGGTAAACTGTCTTTTCTGTACGATATGATCTCCATTGACCAGTTTATAGTAGGTACAGCTATTGATATTGTTGCTATTGATGGATTTGTCTCGATCTCCTTCGAAAGGACCTTCACATCGATTCTGTCATAAAACTTATATTCTTGAGTAACCGTCTCTAAGCCAAGAAACTTAGCATGAACAGTTCTCCTAGTGCTACACACTTCCGGTGCCAGAATTAACAGCATATTGAGAGCTTTCAATGAACGTATGTTTGTAGCTTTCTACACAGCCATCGGAAGTGAGTGTAGGTAATGTTAAGGCCTTATATTGTAAACAGAATAGAATTTTTAGTTTCATTCCGTTCCAGAAATAAGTGAACGAATTCGAGTACAATTTGCCGTTCCCTTTTTGAGTATTACCTTAATGGCGCTTCTCAAGTGATATTATCGGTCGAGTTTATCTATTAAACTTAATGTAGGTCTCAGGTGGAGTCGCCATGGTCTAGTAGGTATTCTGTAGGCTTATTAGACGTTAGGCCTAGGTTCAAATCCCAGGTCAGGCATTCCAACTGAACGAAATATGAAAAAATATTTCTTCGGCGACTTCCTCTCATCCGATTTCTAGTAAAAACTCTGAGAGTAAATAAAAGTGCCATGAAAAGTTTCTCAAAATTCTGTCGTTCGGAGTCGCGTTTAAACTGTATACTCATGTATAAAAAGTAACGCACACAACATAAGTGGTGTGAGAAACTAGGTCGTAATCCTGACTAAAGGGTTGCAGTGACCAATTATGTATGTATGTTGGCCTCCGGATTTCTTAGGGGATCACTTGCCGTTGACTGCAAAGAGGTTAATATGGGCGCAGAAATTTGTGCTGTTTTTTGTGTGTCGGTTGTTGCCGCACCCATGTTTAAATTTAATTTTACCTGGAACGAACGATGCGTCAAGGTTCAATACAATTTATACGTTAAATTCTTAAGTGATATATATTCGCACACATTTTCTCTCAGTGTACTTGCCTCAGCCTTAATAAGACAATCATTGCCTAGCAACCAAGGCAAGACAAAAAAAAAATAACAACGCAACAATTGCAAAAAAAAGATGATAAATACTCGGAATATTTTACAAGTTGCCCTTCCACACGTGGCCAATTTTGTGCATTCATTGGATTGGATGGAGTATTTAACAACTAAATTTAACCAAACAATTCGATGTGGATGACGACCGTTGGCGCGTGTATGTTTTTTTTTTTTGTTTGTTTGGACATTTATTTGATGGTGTTCGAAGCTGTGTGGTCGTTGTTGGTTGGTTCAACTTTTGACCTTTTCTTTGGCTGTGTGTGTGTTTTATTTTTGCTACAGACATGGTTTATTGTATTTGCAACCAATAATAAAATTGTTTTGTTAACTCAATTAAAAAGTGAATGAATGATTTTAAAACAATCAAAAATATTCATTCGTTTGCACAAATTGTTTGATGCCCTACAGTCTCATACTTATGCTATATGCTCCTGCCCAATTCCTATGATTTGTACATTTCCATCAACCTAGTAAAAATTCTAAATATGGTGTATTAAGGCACTACCATTATTTTGTTATACTCGTAGACAGGTTAGAATTAGTTTTTATCAAATTCCACCTGACTGTGAGTCTATAATATCTTCTAGCGCAATATATCAGAGGAATTTTGTAACTCATGGATTGTCTGAACTAAGGCCTTCTTCTTCTTTTTTGTTTGTTTTCTTTATATACCCTGAAAAAGCCTTGCCATAAATGTGTGCTTTAAATATATAAGACAGAAGGCCATTATTACAACTTGCCGTTAAGCTTGGGTTTAGTTAAAGGTACCTTTAGCTAAAGTGAATTTAAAGTCAACTTTAATATCTTTTCGTTATTACAACCTACAGATAAAATAAAGTTAACTTTTTCAAAAATATGGCAGTACCGGAGCAATATCGATAACACTGCTCAATTAAACAAGTTTTTTTTTTTAAACGCAGTGGCAACGACGGTCTTCGTTTTTTGTTGTTGTGTTTTCTCATTTTGTTTATATTTGAAGTTGCCATATTGAAAATAATATATAATATGGCAAGCTTCGAACATAAACTTAACTTTAAAAGTTACCGGTAGGATGATCCTCCATTTAGCGTAACGCTCACATCTACCTTATTGCCCACTTATATAATAATGAAAAACAATTTATCTGCCCATTAAAATCCTCCCGTTAGTTAACGGCAAGTTGTAATAATGGCCCAGTGACTTATAACAACACCCAATTTTTAATCCAATTCATATTGAATTACAGTGCGATCATAATAAGACCTCCTCTACGCGAACCATAAAGCTGTTGTATAGCTTTTCCATAATTTTTTTTTGTTTAGGTTTACATTAAATTTTTATTTATTTTAATTGCTACATTACGTGACCCCTTCAAGTATAAAAACCTTTCAAAGCAACATCAAACTTATATCGACTTAATGAAGTATTGGACTGTTTGAATTCCTTAAAATCGGCTGAATTTCGTTTTGATCTCTTTACACTTAAACTAAGTAAAAGTAAAAATATTTTTATGTCTCCTTCCTCATCAAATAGAATTTAATTCAAATGGTCATGTAATTTAACTTTAGTCAAGTCAAACCATTGAAAATGTTTCAAGCCATTATAAATTGGATTCACCTGCAGGCTACATGTAATGATTTAGTTGTGCGAAATGAATTGTAGGTCATATAGGAACTTTTTTTAAGTGTTTCCTGCCTTTAAATTTATTTATTAATTACAATACAATAACAAATTATATTTTAATTATATACGACCTGAGTAACTTTGACCATATGCTCGGTGTAGTGTTACAGGCCAGGGGCTCTGGTGGGAATCGAACACACGACCCTCGCGCTAATAGCCTAGCACACTACCCACTAGACAACCAGGGCACCCTCTTTAAGTTTAAATTAAAGAAATTGTGTCTGAGATATCGTAGGAATTTTTATATTCGCTCGAAAGACCAATTGATGCTATTATGTGTGGGATCCGTCGAAATTCAAAATTTTGTATGACTTTGTTTCATATATCAGACTGCATTTGACTGATGGCATGGATTAAGTTCACAGTGAAGACCTCTGTAGTTTATTGCTTTTTCGCATACAACTGCGACCTAAGAAAACCCCACAAGAAAAAGTTCAATGGGGTCACATACATACATACATAATTAGTCTTTACAACCCTCAAGTCAGGATTACGACCTAGTTTTTCACACCACTTATGTTGTGTGCGTTAATTTGTATACATGAGTGGCGGGACCTACAGTTTAAAGTCGACTCCGAACAATAGATTTTTGAGAAACTTTTCATGGCAATTTCAGTTACTCTCAGCGTTTTTGTCAGAAATCTGCTGAAAGGAAGTCGCCAAAGGAATATTTTTTCATATTTCGTTGAGTTGGAGATGTCCAATCACACGATATCGGTGGCCACTTCACATCACCACTACATTAGATTACCATGCCCTCAATTCACTTGTTCAGAGCAGTACGATACGTAGCGCCTTCTATTTTATCCAATATAAGTCAAAGGAAGTTAATAATTATCAAACCAAAGTTGGACTTTGAACTTATAACGTCGCCAGTTCAAAATCCGCACAAAATAGTGGCTTTCGATACTTTCGATATGCATTCAAAGCATTTGGCTCAGAAATCAGCAAAGAATCGTTTTTTCGCTACTCATAAGTACTCATGAAATTTTGAGTATGAGTGAGTCAACAGTATTGAAATTTAACTAATCTGATTCATTCGTACTCCCTATAACATTGATTTATAAGTACGAGAACAATGAGTATGAGTACAACGTTGACATCAAACTCATAACATTCGAAATATGTTTGATTCATATGCCTACTCATTTAGATTCAGCCTAGAATTTAGATTAGATTTAGAAAAATACTTATAATACTCATAAATATTTCGAATGAATCGAATCATTCATCAAAATTTACAGTCTTAGTTGTTGTTGCATTTACAAAAAAAGAAAAAAGAAAAAGACAAAGACAGCAAGCAAAGCAAACACACAAGCCTCTAGTGATTATAGTAGTGTTCGTACGCGAATCATACTTATTTTGTGATTCTTGTAAATGTTGAGTCATGGTGCGTCGAAATTAACAAAATCATACGTATTGTTAAGTACGAGTACAATGAGTACTTCAAACTTTGAATATGAGTACTATGAGTATGATATTAAAATAAATATGAAAGCGTATAAATATCAGAAATTATGAGTATGATTCGATTCTACTCATCTTTTTGAATACTCATTGCTTATCTCTGATTTGGATCTCATTCGGATTAGTATGTTGGTAAATTTATTCATGTAACCATTCATTCAGAAATGGGCATCGTTGTTGAAGAGAATTTTTGGATGAAAATTATTGTCAGTTACCACAAATATCAGAGCCAATTTCAGCAAACACAAGTCGTTTTTGATGGTCGTTAGTGGTCACTTTATATCACTTACACTTAAGATGACCACGCCCTCAGATTGCTCGAATAGAATATTCAACGTGACATGATTGAGTTGAACGCCGTCCTGTTGAATTCACATGTCACTGATGCCACTAATCAATCAATTCAAGCTGAAAGAAGTTGTTAATCAGCGGCCAATTGTACTCGCCACTGACAGTGATGGCCTGGCCAACCTCGTCTCCATCGAAATATGGACCTTCCAAGTTAGACAATTTTGTTGATTCACGTACCCATTCATCCAGAAATAGGCATCATTGCTAAATATGATTTTTCGACGAAAACTAGGGTCACACAGAACACCTGTTGTTATGACAGAATTTTATAATTTACACGCGTTATTGAATGATATATCCATCTATAATGATTTGGCAAAACAGACTGAATATATAAGAGCTAATTTGGCCGTAGTAGCTCTATCGGTTGACAGAGTTCGGAAATCCTTGTCGGAAAAGTCAATAGAATAAGCCTTCATTTAAAAGCAGTATCAAAACAGTATAGGCCTTTCTGAGTTGCTTAATATCAGTTGAGACGTGTTTTTCTGTTTATCCGATTAAATTTAAGTTCGTAGTCTTGTAGATAGTGTGTTGGCTTATTAAACAATAGGCCTCGGTTCAAACTACAGATAAGGCATCTGCAATACTATGTAATATGAAAAATATTTCTTCGGCTACTTCCTCTCAGCGAATTTCTTTCTGACAAAAAAGTTTCGACTTTAAGCTGTAGGTCCTGCCACTCGTGTATAAAATTAACACACGCAACACAAGTGCTGTGCGAAGACTACGGCGACTACTTGAGTTTACTTATGTCAACTTAGTTAGCATTTATTCAGTTTGGTCTGCCGCATCACCATGAGCAAATGTAACTTTCAACAATACGTGCATATGATTAAATTATTCTATAAAAATGAGTGTTGGCAACGGATCCTAAATTTCATAAAAAAAAATAATTTTTAGCAGTGCAGCCTATTTCTGGATGAATGTCTACGTGAACAAACTAAATTGTAGAATTTCGATAACAATCTACTTGAGACCAAAATGTGTCCAATGTATACCGAAAAAGTTACTGCTTGATATGAATTTTAGGCTGGCGACTTGTCACCGGTTCAGTTTTCTTTAAGAATGATCACTCAAAAAATATCACTGTCAACGACTAGCACTATAGGTTGATGATTACCAGCTTTTTTTTAGCCTGAATTGGATGATATGGACCTGAGATCAGCAATGAGTATTAAAAAAGATGAGTAGATTCAAATCATACCTATCATACTCATACTACTCATATTCAAAGTAGTCATCGTAATCATACCTAACAATACGCATGATGTTTTTCATTTCGACTCACCATGACTCAACATTTACAAGAATCACAAAATAAGTATGATTCGCGTACGAACTCTACAATACTCACTACAACAACTAAAATTTTTCTATTTATCATTTATTTTTCTGAAGTTATGAATCTAAATGAGTAGGCATATGGATCGAACATATTTCGAATGTTATGAGTTTGATGTCAACGTTGTACTCATACTCATTGTTCTCATACTTATAAATCAATGTTATAGGGAGTACGAATGAATCAGATTAGTTAAATTTCAATACTGTTGACTCACTCATACTCAAAATTTCATGAGTACTTATGAGTAGCGAAAAAACGATTATTTACTACTCTCTGATATGGAATAATACACGAGCGATTTAAGGGGATGGTTACCTAAAGTGGATATTATTTTAACTCACCATCACCTATGTTTACAATTCATATTCATATCATTTGACATTGTTCGATTTTTCCCTTGTGGAGTTTTCTTAAGTCGCAGATGCATGCGAATAAACCACAAACCACAGCGGTCCTTAAAGTAAACATAAATCATGAAAAATTGCTCCTGAAGCACAGAAGCCATAGCGGATATTTGAACGATAATGGTATCAATAGGTCTTTTAAATAAAAAAAATTTCTTTATTTTATATAAATTTAATGGTGAAAAGCGCTTAAGGAAAGATCCAATACCATGGCATGATATGAAAATAGTCTTATAGCAAACCAAGTTGCATAATCTAGGCGCAACCCTAAACGTTTTGTGGCACTTATAACCTTTTTAAGTTGATGTTAAGATTAAATCTAATTTAAAACAGTGGGGTTCAAATACAATTTTTCCTTGTAAGTGCTTCAATTTACTGTCAAGTTAACAAGAAAATACGAACAAACAAATGTGCTTGACTTTGTCGTCTGTGGTCCGTGTAGATTAAAGTACTTCTAAATCAACTCCTCCTCTGTTGTCTATCAACATTTGTTAACATACATACACACATTGGCCATTACAACCCTTGAGTTAGGATTACGGCCAAGCTTCTCACACCACTCATGTTGTGTTTGTTAATTTTATACGTGAGTGGCGGGACCTACAGTTTAACGTTGACTCCGAACGGCAGATTTTTGAGAAGCTTTTTCATGGCAGGTTTATTTACTTTCAGAGTTTTTACCAGAAATCTGCTGAGAGGAAGTCGCCGAAGAAATATTGTTTTTCATATTTCGTTTTGAGGTCTGACCTGGGCACTATAGGAAATTTAACCCCTTTTATTGGCCAATATTAATTATAGCCAAACGGCTGGACCGATTTCAATAATTTTTTGGTATTTGATTTTAGGAAGTCTTTTAAGGGGGAGGAAGGGACCATTAACTTTTTTCATACGCTCAAAAAAAATTAGTAAACATAAAAATAAATTAAACTAATAATCAGTTGTAATAGGTTCCCGAACCCAATTATATTATTAGTATATCTTATATGGTTTCATTAACCGTTTTTAATTTTTTTTTGAGTGTGCACTAACTTTTAAAAATAGAAATAAATTTTACAAATTTAAAAATTAAGCAAAATAAGGAATGTTTTAGATTATATTATTCAAAAATTTGTTTTTCCAGTTCCAAATTGTCAACTATATTTAAAAAATATGGGTTCAGAACAGGAGTCGTTTCCATTTCTTCATCTACGCTCTCCGAAATTTTTTTCGTTTGATTGGCCATTTTCTCTTGAATTTTGATGATATCCTAGTAGTTGGATTACTTCTGTTATAAGCTGTAATTTTTGTTTGTGTTTGACTCGTTTGTAAAATGAGAGGCTGGAAATTAAAGGATCAGAAGTGTCCAATGCTCGATTGACAACGTCTGTTAAGTTATTTACTCGACTGCTGTTCCCAGCATGAAACAATCTGTCTGATTTATATATTTTTTGACGCGATTCAGAGGCATCCTCACCAAAGCATTCAACGGGAAGTACAATCGATTCAATTATTTGACGCGAATGGAGAAGGACTTTATGAACAGTTGCTGTCATTGGTAACCACGGATATTTCTGCATAAACATTTTGGCGGTTTGAAAACAAAATTCTTCAAATTTACATGAATCCAATGGAAGCTGGCATGATAAACATATTAAAATGATAATTATTTTGATATTTAGAGATTTCTGCTGCAACTCGTCTTTTTGCTCTCTCAGATTTTTGGCTAAATATTAATTGCGGTCGTCCAGGTTTTGAATTAATGGGGACAGGGTTTGTTTCACCTATTTTTAATAAGTAATTGCCTTTAAGCCAATCAGCATGCCACACTTCAAAAACGTTCAAATTCCTACCGGTCACCTTAATGTTTCCAATTTAATTGTTCTAACAGAGGAGTTCACCAATATTACACTATATATTAATAAAGTACTCGCCTTCGACCTTATTATCCATTTTTTTTTTAATTTTTAAAAACTATATTATTTTATTATGAAAACTTTTGTTAAAAATTGTCACAAAATTCGCTACACTCAATCGTTATTTAATAACTTATTTATAAATACAACATAAAACAACTAATAAAGTGACAGTTAAGCAATATATATGCAAAATTCAAAAATGTATGTCTACTTTGTTATATTTTTATTTATAATAAAGCAAAAAAAAACTTCTTTTTCAAAAATTTAAATTTTGAATTTTGGCCAAAAAAAGGGTTAAAATGTCCTATAGTGCTGGGGTTTGAAGCCGGGCTTTACATCTAATAAGCGAACACACTACCTACTATTAGGCTACGGCGACTTTTGTTAACACCAGATACATTTTTCCATTAAAATTTTTTTCGTTTCATATTACTTTTCTCCTAAATTACCAATTAACATATAAAACGCACAGACAAACACATAACTTTAATAAAAATGAAAAATAAAAATAAAAAAAAATAAACCAAAATCGTTTTAAAGTTTTGCCGCCTTTCAACGGCTGCTGTTCAACGAAGAAAAATCAATTAAGGCGAAACAAATAGCATTCCTGAAATGTATTGGACGCAATGCTTAGTGGACAAATTGGTAGCACCAATAATAGTAGCAACGACAACAACAACAATAACAGTAAATATTAAAACATTAAGGCACGCTTTATTATTGAGGTGCCTAAAAAAGGCGGCACCTTTACATTTCATAATTTTTGTGTGTTATTTTTGTTTTCTTTGAATACAACAATAACAAACTAATGATTAAGTTATCAAATTCTATTAGAAAAAATTTTATAATTCAGCTGCTTTGTCTCTCTTGATTGTTTTTAATTGAAAATCGAAATGCCATCACCATGACAATAATTGTCATCACTTTGTTACGCTTTAACTAGATTGAAATTTAACTAGATTAAGTTTTAAATGGAAAATCTTTTGCTTTTTTTTAAGTCTTATATATGTACCGTTATATATTGGGATTAACATATAAATTGCACTAATTTTCAAGCTGCTGTAAGATAAAACGTTTGCACCGACATCACATCACAGTAGCTTTCTTAAGAGGCATGTCTGTTCCCCGTTCTATCTTTCTTTCGTTCTTTTTTCTTCTTTTTAATTAAAACATATTGAAATAAGACAGTAACATGAATATTAATTTAGTTCTACACTTAGTTAGTTACACTCTTCATATATATAAAGAATAAAAAGCAAAAAACAGAAACAACAATTTTAAGTGATAATAAAGTCGTAAAATTGTTTAAAATGAAATACAAACCCGATGGTGATTGAAATGTTTTCGTTGCTCATGTGTTATTAAACAAAAGACTTAAGACACATACATGCCTGCTTAATCAGTTGCCATAACAATACGTAGGAAAATTTTAATGTTTTCCATAAAAATACATTAAAAATATAAAAAAAAAAATAAAAAAAAGAAGATAATTTTAATTATGGTAACAGAAAATTTTGAATAAAAATTATTAAGACTATATTTGTTCTTCTGACTTTTTTTTGTTTTTAAATTGGAACTTTTATCTTGCATTTGAGAAATAAAAGCCCATTAAGTTTGAGTTCATATTTCAGGTAAACGCCTTAATATTGGCCTTTTTTTTAAGGAGACCCGAACAAATATCATAACGATTTCATCATAATTAAATAATAAAAATAAAGTTTATGTTCACATCTTAAGCAAAGTGAAATGAAACAAATCGTCGAAGTCTAGTAGGTAAGCCTCGTTTCAAACCCCAGGTCAGACATCAAAACGAAAATATCAAAATATTTCTTCGTTGACTTCCTCAGCAGATTTCTGGCAAAAACTGTGTGAGCAAATAAAATTGCCATGAAAAGTTTCTCAAAAAAATATGTCGTTCGGAGACGTCTTTAAACTGTAGGTCCCGCCAATCATGTATAAAATTAACACACACAACATAAGTGGTGTAAGAAGCTAGGTCGTAATCCTGACTGACGTAATCTTGATTGATTTCATGGCAATTTTTATTTACTCTCAGAGCTTTTGCCACAAATGTTCTGAAAGGAAGTCGTCGAAGAAGTACTTTTTTACTTTTATGTAAATGGTCCGCCAAATAACTTTTGTTTTTGAAAATGCTTTAAAAAAAAAACTACTGAATATTTTCTCCAATTTCTTTTTTTATTTGAAGGTACAATCCTTCCGGTTAATAATGGAAAATAATTTCATTCAAATGGCTGCCTCGGCTGGCCATGAAGTCGCCTACACGATCGGTCCAATTTTTAAGCACATTATCGATGGTGTGCAGCTGTATTTCACCAATGGCTTTACGAATATTGTCCTTTAAAGCGTCAATTGTCTCTAGCTTGTCGGCGTAACACTTATCTTTGACGGCACCGCACAAATAATAGTCCAATGGTGTCAAATCGCAGCTCCGAGGTGGCCAAACGAAATCAGCTCTGCGGCTCATAATGCGATCTTCAAAAACAGGGCGCAAAACATCGAGTGTAGCTGTGTGTCAAGTAGCGCCGTCCAATTATGCCTCTGGACAAAAATCGGCACCCAAATAGTGGCTCGTTTTGGGTGCTTCGGCTTTTCAATGTATGCGTGCGGGTTTTCTGTGCCCTAAAATGCGACAATTTTGCTTGTTTACATACCCGCCAAGATCAAAATGAGCTTCATCTGAAAAGATGATTTTTTTTTTGCCGAAAACAGCATCTTCTGTAGGTCGATCGCAGGCCCACTTATCGAAGCGAAAACGCATTGTATGGTCAATTGGCTTCAACTCATGAACCAATTGGACTTTGTATGGCGTCATACCAAGGTCTTTATGCAAAATTCGTCTCAATGATGTCTCCGAAACGTTCAATTGTTGAGAACGACGGTGAATTGATGTTGATGGCGCTTCACGCACACTTTCTGCCACAGCAGTAATATTCTCGGATGTACCCACTGTTTTTGGCTTTTCACTCTTTGGTTTATCGATGAGGATGCCAGTGTCTTTCACTTTTTTCACAAAATAACGAACATACGGAGCTGACGGTGCTTCTCTTCTTACAAAATCCGTACGCAATTTTCGCACACATTCTGCAACATTACCATGATTTTCAAAGTCGCAATATTTCAATGTCGCAATATTTCCCAGCGTTGTTCAAGCGTATACAGAACCATATTCGTTCAGCGGAAGGATAAAACTAATTATCTGTCAAATCAGACATGAGCTGGGGGCTCGAACCCTGGACTACGGCAAACCCTAGACTACAGCGACGACATGTAAACAACAATGTTTATATTTATAGAGATTTCGAGAAGGCGAAGTCGTGAACGTTCACCTTCAAGAACATTAATCAGGCTGTTTACATTGCCATATAAAAGGCAAGGCACAGCAGACGACTGCGTCAGTGAAGTTCACTTAGTCTTGTGTGAAGACGCGGTGTGTTTGAAGAAAGTAATCTCGGTTTGAAGTTCTCCGTTACAAAGATCTGTCGAATAATTGCCTAGTAATTGTTATTGTTTATGCAAAGTTTGTAAACAGAGTAATAACAAACAAAGCAATCGTTGTTGTTTACATAAAGTTGTGAACAGTGGCACACAGAATGGTGTGAATAATAAAGAATTTTAATTAAAACTAAACATAAATTTATTTTTATTTTATTTGCAATCTACGAGCTCATGGTTTAAAGGTTTTTGAGAGGTAAAATCGTTCATTAAACAGAATTGATAAAATATTATGAATGTAAATTCCCCAATTATGTTTAATATTGTATTTGTCAACGATTTATTAGACAAAATTAATAAAACGATGTAATAATATATCATTGCGATCATATCATCAAAAAAATTATTGCGAATCTTCAAAATATGTTTCAAATTGTTGAAAATTATGCAGCTGACTGGCAAATGAAAATAAGTACTGATGAATATTGTGAAACCATACTCTTACGGCCTCCGGTAGGAAATTGCATTAGCAATATTAGAAAGAATTAGAAATCGTTTGGTATTAAAGCTAATAATAATGGCAACGTATTGCGATACTTATAGATAGACTTAGTAAAATGTTTATGGGTATTAATTTGGATAAGATTTTATATTTTTGAATTCACAGATTAAAACCCAGCTTAGAAAAGCTATAGACGGCTAAATGGCTGCACCGATTTTCTTGAAATTTTAACAGTACCTTCATGTATGTCTGGAAGGAACTATAGGCTACTTTTTATTTTAAAATTTCATGTGGGCGAGGTGCCACGCCCACATACCCAATAAGTATTTGATGTCGCATATCTCATAAACTGCAACAGCTAGAGTCCTCAAATTTTGTATGGACGACTTTGAACAAAATGGGCGGATTGGCTATAGTGGGCGTGTCACCTCCCATAGTCTATATATATAAAAATGAATGTTTGTTTGTATGTACCTTACAGAATCGTAAACTATGCATTTGATCATGTTATGATCTATAGCGAAGTTGTTGCTCATGAGCCGACAAAGGTTTATAAGTTGCTATGACCAATTTCCGACAGGAGGTGTCACCGAAAATTACTCAAAATGAATTAAATCGTAAACTGTGCATTTTTTAACAAAGTTGTTGCGCATGAGTCGACGGAGGTTGGTGCGTTTAATTTCCGATGGATGGAAATTATTCAAAATGAATGACACGGAAGAAAAGAGCATTGCGAACCCCAGAATCAGACGAGCATTGCGACTGGAAAATTTTCGAGTACATGCCGCTGAGACCCGTTCGCTTGAATCACTTGAACAACGAGAAGTGAGATTGGAAACTGATCGAATTCGTACTGATGAACATCTGAATCATCAGGACAACGGGAAACAAAGTCAATAAAATGATTCAAAATAAATTGCACATTTGTGTAATGTCTTTCCTTCAAATTTATTTTAGTTGGTGGCGCAGTAACACGCTCAGGGTACAGCTAGTTTCATATATAAAACATGAAGTAAAGGAAATCATGTATCAAACTCTCATACGTCCAATTCTCACATATGGTTGCCAAATATGGTTTAATATATCGCCATCGTATGATGGAAAAGTTAAGGGTTTTTGAAAGAAAATGCCTGATGTGTACATACCTTTTTCGGTACGCCCAAAAGTAGTTATACAAAATTCTTATCGAACAAAAAACTTTACCACAAGGCTAAAAAAATCCGAATTGACAATTTTGTCATCCATTTAATAAAAAATAATGTCATGAAATGTTTTGACTGCCGTGAAACAACTTAATTCTGGCACCATATTACACTGATGATGAGTATGTAAAAAAATTTTTTACGATCTGGATATGTACCACCTGAGGCATTTCTTTACCTCAATAGTAACAGTTTTATGCATAACGAAGAGGGAATTTAAATTTTTTATATATAGATTAGCGACTAATAAAACTATAAATTGTAACTAACTTACAACAGTAGATCCGGAAGTTGTATTTTCTCCAGCGATACAAACATAAATCTAAACTCAAACGTTATAAAATCTTGGTGGCTTATGAGACAGAATAGTTAAGTTTACTAAACAAATTGTTTCTTTTTAGTTTAAGCATATTAAATTTGTTTGAATAAACGTTATTAAAACAAACAAAAAATATCATCTCACACAGATACACCCTGTTCTGATCGCGGTTGTATATGCTCAGGTTAACGAGAAAGATAATTTTCGAGTTAAACACAGCCAACGCTGCAGCTCAATGCTTAACAACCTTATTATCAGAATGTGACCATCGAGTTACACTTAAAATGCCTGTCAATTGTTTGTCAAACTTTGTTTTGACCAGACTCTGTATAATTCAAATGGAATTTAATGCGCTGCCACAACTACATCTATAATTACAGCTGGTTATGATGATATCTTTCGCATTGAGATGCCAGACGGTACACATCTTGTTGGATATGCCGATGACGTTGCGGCCATAATTGTGGCTCGATATGTTAAGGACGCCAGAAGAAATACCAACCAGGTGATAATAAGAAAGTAGTCATGGCTCGAGGACAGAGGACTTAAACTCGCGCGGAGAAAACTGAGTTGATGCTTCTTACAAGGAAGCGTATACCGTTGGAAATTGACATTTAAATATGCGACACCACTTTGACGACGCAGAAAGTAGTCAACTATCTTGGGATTCGACTGGACCCTAAACTGACGTTGTGGGCTCAGATCCAACACGCTGCAACCAAAGCCGCTAAGGTTACCTCCTTACTTAGTAAATTTATAGCCAATATTGCCCCGGTCCTGTACAGAGCAGAGGCAGACGATGGCAATTACGGACTTTATTCTGCTTTACGGCAGTGGGATCTGAGCAGAAGCATTAACGGCCGACTGTAGAATGAAAATTTTATCATCGGTACAACAAACCGCTGCACTTAGGGTGGCATCGGCATATACGACTGTGTCCAAGTCAGTAGTACTAGTAATCACCTATAGGTCTACAGGCAAGCGAGTGGAAGAGGATGTGGGAGACTAAAAACGTACGCGGAGAGACAGTAAATATCGACAAGGCCAGAAAGCGAACCATACAACACTGGCAAGAGAAATGGAATACTGAAACAAGTGGTAGATGGACAGCAAAACTTCTCCCAGATATTACCCGCTGTATTGAGAGGAAATATGCTGAGGTTAATTACTATTTAAAACAGCTGCTATTCGGACACGGTTATTTTTGCAAATACCTGTTTAAAATGGGGAAGATGACACGACCAGACTGCATCTATGATGATGGGTCGATCGATGACGCGGAACACACTTTCTTTCATTGTGAGAGATGGAGTTTAGAAAGAACAAATCATGAGGCCAAAGTCGGCGTCTATACTGTCGAAAACTTCTGCGATATACTTCTGAACAGCGAAGAAAACTGGAATAGCATAGCCACTTACACTAAAGCCTTGCTGAAGTCTAAGAAACTTGACTTGAATGAGAGAATTAGAATGGATGCTTAAATACCTTTTCAGATTTTGTTGCGTAATTCGTACGCGAATATGGATATAAGGGGGCCAAATGGCCAGACGGACTCCACTTGGAAGTAATGCTACTGTAGTTCCGGAGTGGGCACAAAGAGTACAAAAAAGGAGGGGGAGATTGAGTGGGTGAGTGCCACATACACGGGGGATAGTGACTATTTCCCCTACGGTGCGGTTGGGTACATTTACTCCTCCTCAGCGGAAAAAAAGTGGATACGCGGATGTTGCAGAAAGGCGATAAATATACAGTGACAACTAATCTGTAACGAACATGGCTTTTTGAGCCTAGTGCTATAATACTCCACTACTTCTTTAATTTTTATATGAACCTTAAACAGGCTGCTCATTTCGCCAGTTCAATACAGCCGCAGATTGGATATAATAATGCAGACGTGGAAAGGCTAGATTCAGAAATAATAAAAGCATGGAAAGGGATTCAATTGCACTAGTTCAGTCAAAATAAAATCAACACAAAATGGTGTCATACAACCCTATGAATTTATTATCAACATTGTTAGTGTTTGGTAAACTTTTGAAAAATCGCAAAATTATTGAACGTATCTATCAGAGATTGGTCCAAATCATAAAAAGAGAATTCGAAGAATGGGAATACGGGCCTGCCCCTTTTATTGTTTTTTTTAAAGCATTTGACCGCCTTAACTAAAAACAAAGAGTTTTTCACAGTTATTGCATCAGTTGAAAGTCCTTAGTTCATAACGGTGAAGGGACTCGCATAAAATAATATTTACTTGGGACACACCATTGTGCATTTCCTGCTTACGTAGCGTCTGTATAATATCGGGTGGGCCATCTATCGGTTTGAATTTGAACCATCGGTTATTTAGAATCTGGCAATACTGAAGTCATTCTATACATACATAATTGGTCATTACAACCCTTCAGTCAGGATTACGACCTAGCTTCTCAAACATGATTTATACATGAGTGGCGGGACCTACAGTTTAAAGAAGACTCGAAACGACAGATTTTTGAGAAACTTTTCATGACAATTTTATGTACTCTCAGAGTTTTTGCCAGAAATCTGCTGAATGGAAGTCGCCGAAGAAATATTTTTTCAAACTTCGTTTTGATGTCTGACCCTACCTACTAGACTACGGCGGCTTCTAAGTCATTCTATTCCATCACAAAATTCAATATATTATCTCCACTGAATGTAATGAATCGATTTACGCTTGATCAACGTTGGCATTTATTGGAAAATATTTCCATAACAAAGATAATTGGTTGGAAAGTTCACGAAAATGTCGTACAAAATTTGGTTGCAGAGAAGGAATAATAGTCCCCGATATACGCAAGTTTACAGCTAAAGTTCGTGAAACTGTTTTCATTGATGATGCGCCAAGACGTGAGCGGGCTTGTACAATACACAAAAATATCGAAGTTGTGGCTAAGAGTGTGTGTGAGAATCCATCAACATCATCTCGTTATCGTTCTCAAGAATTGAACATTTCACGCACCAGTTTACGTGGAATTTTGCGAAAAAATCTCGTTATGATGCCTTACAAATTGGAATTGGTTCAAGAGTTGAATCCGCATGACCAACCGCTTCGTTTTCGCTTCGCTAGATGGGCCAACGAGGAACTGCAGAATATAAGGTCGATTATGCCCAAAAATCATCTTTTCTAATGAAAATTATTTCATTTTGGTGGGTACGTTAACAAGCAAAATTGCCGTATTTAGGACTCAGAAAACCTACACGTGATCGTTCAAAAGCCAATGCACTTATTACGAGTGACTGTTTTGTGCGGTTTGTGAAGCGGAGGCATCATTGGCCCATATTTTTTTGGGAATGAGGACGGCGCAACTATTATTGCAATGGAGACACCGATTTCTTTGTACTTGCTCCTCATAGCATTGATGTGAACGATGTTTGGTTTCAATGGATGGTCCAACTTGCCACACATCTCTTGCCACAATCCATTTATTACGTCAAATATTTGATGGCCATTTAATTAAGTGAAATGGTGATGTCAATTGACCGGCAAGAAGCTGCGATTTGACACCGTTGGACTATTTTCTATGGGTCTCCGTTAAAGAAAAGTGTTATGCCGACGAACCAGAGACAATTGAGCATTTGAATGCCAACATTCATGTCATTCATCATTCATGCCATTGCCGAGATACGGCCCCATACACTCGAAAAAGTGCACGAAAATTGATCCGATCGAATGTAGTACTGTGAGGCCAGCCGCGGCACCCACATGAATGAAATTATATTCCATTTCTAAACGGAACAAAGAGTGGCGGGACCTACATTTCGAGTCGACTCCGAACGACAGATTTTTGAGAAGCTTTTCATGGCAATTTTTTTTACCCTCAGGGTTTTTGTCAGAAGATTGATGCAAGGAAATCGTTGAAAAAATTTTTTCTTAATTCTTTTTGTTGATGTCTGAGCTAGGGTTTGCGTCTAATAAGCCAACTCAATAAAAATAATATTCCATTTCTAACCGGAACATTTGAAAGCTTTACATAGATTCGCACGGGTGGAAGTTACCAGGAGCATAAGAACTGCAAAGAGATTGTATTATGGCGGAAAGTTTTCCAATGCTATGGACAACAAGTCTAAATGGAATGTAATTCGTGAAATAGGAATTGGCCGAAAATGTCCAAAGGCGGATATTGATGTGGATGTGGACAAGCTTAATGACCAGTTCGTAAATTCAAGGGTCCCGAGGTCTAACGGTAACTTGTATGATGACCTCTGTTGTGTTCCACCACAGTATTCCTTTAGTTTTCGTTGCGTAAATCAGTTTGAGGTTTTGGAATGTATTTCAGCGGTAAAATCGAATGCAGTTGGTTCTGATGATTTGCATCCTTTATTCTTGACGGCTCTGACTCCTAAACTTTTGCCTTACTATACTTACTTGTTCAAAACAGTTTTGACTAAGTCTTCTTTTCCTGAAAGTTGAAAACTGGCTAAAATCCTTCCCATTCCTAAAACTAATTGTGAGTTCAGGCTAATTGCAATCCTTCCTTTTTTATCCAAGGTATTGGAGAACAATCATGGTCAGACAAATCGATGAATATCTGAGGGGTTACAATCACTTAACGGTCAGTCAGTCGGGCTTCATGAAAGGTAGGAGTTGCACTACCGCTCTGGTAAATGTAGGTGAGGAACTTAGGTAGGAACTTGATGGGAACAGTGTGGCGCTCTTGGTTCTGTTTGATTACTTTTGATACAATCAATTACACGGTTCTATTGAAAAAGCTCCGAAAACTGTTTTATTTCTCCGAAACTGTCTGTAATCTAATTTACTTTTATTTGACGAACAGATTTCAGAAGGTACATTTCAATGGCAATATTTCGGATCCACTTAACATTAGTAGAGGTGTTCGCCAGGGGTCAATACTTAGGCTTCTGCTGCTGATCTACCTGATGTGTTGGTTAACTGTAATGATCACATGTATGCTGACGATGTACTCCAAGGGAGAATATTTATTCTTGTTTAGACTACATTAATCGTGACTTAGCAAAGATTGACGGATGGGCCTGGGCCAATGGACTATGCATCAATCCTTCTAAGTCTAAATGTGAAATTATACTTTCGAGAACAAACAGATCATTTGTCACACCTGAATTGAGTATCAGGGGAAATAAAATTGAATTTGTCAGGTCGGCTACTAATCTGGGTATTGTCTTTAATGACAAATTATCGTGTCTACCCATATAAGTGTCATTGTTGGCAGAATTTATGGCATGCTTCGAAGTTTGTGGGCTGTCATAGATTCAACTCCTTTTGTCATTCGCATGCAACTTGCTAAAACGTACTTAATTCTGGTACATTTACATGGATGTGAGATATTCGCAAATTGCAGTTATGATGACAACCAGAAACTTAACCTAGCGTACAATAACATAGCCAGGTATATTTTCCTTAAGGGGCGTCGAGATCATATTTCTCATTTAGCTTACCTGATTCTTGGTATCAAATTTGATAATCTCCTGAAAATTCTACTTCATAAAATAATTTACACGAAACAGCCGACATATTTATATTGTAGAATTAAGTTTGCTAGATCCCACCAACGATTCAGGACTCTTCTGTCTTAGCGACAGTTTTTTTATACACACCATTAGTCTTTGGAATTCCCTACCAAGTAACATCCAAAATCTGGGCAATGCAAACGCCCAAATTATTTTCATAATTAAAATTTTAATCTCATATTTGTAAATTTTGTGATTTTATTTTTTAGGTCATTATTATTATTATTATTATTATTATTATTATTATTATTATTATTATTATTATTATTATTATTATTATTATTATTATTATTATTATTATTATTATTATTATTATTATTATTATTATTATTTTTATTTATTTTTTTTTAATTAAATTTAATATTTATTTACATGTATACTAATTTCGTTTTTTTCTAATTTTTTATATCTTATTGTCACTTATAAGATTTAGTATATTGTTGTGCTATGTAGATCATAATAAATCAAATAAAAATTTAAAAAAAGAAAAATAAAAATATAAAACAGCTGTACTTCACAACACAACAATACATTTTGCAAAACTTCTAAAGTGCATCTTTAAATTTAAACTTTTAAATGGCCCACCCTTTACAAACAAAGCTTACTGCCGTTTAATTGAATAAGAGACAGACTTGAATAATATTTTTTTTATTTATATGTACTCGTATGTCTGTATATGTCTGTATGTATGCATATGTATGCATGTAAAGCATATAAAATATTATGTAAAAACAATTCATTCTAACATATTCAATTAATTGTTTAGCTTTGAAATCATCATCATCTTTTTTGTCTTTTGTAACGTTTACATCAAGTCTGTTCTACCCGAGTAAATACGTTAACATCATTATGTTTGAAAATCATAGGCAACATCGTCATCATCATCATCATCATGGCCATAAAGCAGACAATTACTGTGAACATGGGTTTGTGCAAAAAAAAGAAAATGAGAAAAGCAAAAACAGATCAAAACAAAATCGGAAAAAAAGACGACTGAAAATGAATAAAATTTCCAACCTAAAATCTGTGTCAAATAAATCATAAAATTCTTGGCACATGCCTGCATCTGTCTACAAAAGGAAATTCAGTCAGTCATTGAGACAAGAGCTGAGATTTGACTATGAAAGCGGCGGGTAGGCAATACGGTCTTGCAACATCCTTTTATTACAAGACAAGACGAGACGGTTTTTGTTTTTTTTTTCTTTTTTTTTTTCTTTGGAATGGCTGAATGGCTGAGTAGCTTGTTGGCTGGTTGCGATGACTCCTATTGCATAAAAACCAACCAACCAACCAACTAAACAGTCGTCGTCTACAGCGTTCTTAATGTCTAAGATCTTACGAGCATGAATATTTGATTTGCTTTTAGAAATTTAAGCGTTTTTTTTTTATTGTTCGAAATTGTCAACCAATGTTGCCAAGTAATGTTTTGTGTTTGTTTGTCTTACAGCAACACATTTACATATTTTATTACAGAAATATGTAGTCTTGTTTTCTTTTTATATTTCTCACTGTGTACCACAAAAAAAAAACAAAAAAAAAGAAAAATGACGTGAAATATTTACTGGAATTTAAATAAATAAATTGAGTTACCACCTCAAAAATATCGTGTGTATATTAGTACATTAAGTATGCTGAGATGCTGTATAAATATTGGGTGTTGACATGGAATATTTTTTTATTGTTTTTGTTTTTGTTTTTAAAGAAAATTATACTTTTCAAGATAAAAGAAATATGATTCGATGACTGGTTTCTTAAATAGAGCCTTAGAAAAATCATATGCCAGCATATTTTAAACATTTACTGGCTCCATGGAGTATATGACCTCAATATTCATGATTTTTTTCTTTTTTTTTTCAAAAAATTCTTTAAATTTATAAAGAGTTCTTGTAAATTATTTTGTTTTATTAACAAACTATTCAAATTACGTTCAATATTAAATTAAAATTATTATTCCTTTGCTAATTAAATCTTTAAGCTGCTCAACCAACATGAATACATTTCGTATTCCCTTCTATCAATTGCCTTAAGGTAAACAAGTTATTGAAGTGCAGCCCAATCGCCAATATTCAAATAATACATACATACATAACATACATAATTGGTCATTACAACCCTTTAGTCAGGATTACGACCTAGCTTCTAGGTCAAATAATTCTGTCTATAATCCGAACTTTTTGGGGAGACCGAGTAATTTACAGCGAACTCGTGTAAGGCGTCATTATAAACAAATTGAAAAAGGGCGACCTCACAGATTCTAACAAGTGGCGCGGTATGACTCTGATGATTACTAGCAGGATCACCGACAGGGTAGCAACAGCTTTGAGTCAAGAATAACCTACATTCCGTCCGCACAAGTCGAGCATACATACATACATACGTACATAATTGGTCATTACAACCCTTCAGTCAAGATTACGGCCTAGCTTCTCACACCACTTATGTTGTGTACATTAATTTTATACATAATTAGAGGGACCTACAGTTTTAAGTCGATTCCGAACGACGAATTTCAGAGAAACTTTTCATGTCAATTGTATTTCCTCTCAGAGTTCTTGCCAGAAACCTTCTGGGAGGAAGTCGCTGAAGAAATATTTTTTTCATATTTTGGTTTTGATGTCTGACATGGGGTTTGAAACGCGGCCTTACGTCTAATAAGCCAACACACTACCTACTAGACTTGCCTGTTATCGTGGAACAGTTTGTGGAATATCGTTCACCACGGTGTCATCTACAGTGGCTTACTTAACTAACATACCTAATTAGTCATTACGAACTTTTAGTCAGGACTTCAATCTGGCTTCTTACACCACTCATGCTGTGTTCCATGAGTGGCGGGACTTACAGTTTAAAGTCGACTTCGAACGACAGACTTTTGTGAATGAATTTTACTTCTATTTACTTTCATAGTTTTTGCTCAAATACTGCTGAAAGGAAGTCGCGGATAGAAATAATTGCTTATGTTTTGGTTTGTTTGAAATGTCTGAGCTAGGCTTTAAACCATGGGTTCTCGTCTAATAAGCCAACACACTACTTGCTAGACTACGCCGAGTGCGCTATTTTTTTTTTTTTTGAACGCATCATGTAGAATTAAACCTGGAAAGGTACTAACTGAGTAGGACAGTGAAAGTTGGAATAGATTCCGTTCTGTGACCGCTACCTTCCCACATGGTTTGTATAGTAATGCATGAAGCCTCTATGCGGCTTACAGAAAATGGTTCAATGGTTTCTCTCCGGGCGAGTTAATAAGTCCATGACTGTTTAAATAAAATATGAGGTTTTTGGATAAAAAGTCATAGTCACCATTTCCTTTGTCTAAAGTTTTACCAACGCCTCTGAAAATTTGTTACCTCCCTTGCAAATAAGACAATATTTTCTTCTCTGAAATCTACCCTTATTTCCTAGTATCAGACTCCAGCTTTGGAAATAGGAACTAGTCCCTCAGTGTAAACCTCGAAAACAGGACGGATGAGAGACTAATTCGCTGATAATTCAAGCAATGATGTTATGGAAACTAAATATGTGTGCAGCCTTGTATTGTTCTGATGCACAAGTTCTTTTGAAATTTTTAATAAATCTGAACATTAACTTCGCATAAGCAGACTAAGGGCCATTATTACAAATTGCCGTTAACTAAAGGGAGGAGTTTAAGGGGCTGATAAATTGTTTTTCATTGTTATAAAAGGAAAATAAGGTAGAAGTGAGCGTTAAGCTAAAGGGAGGATCAACCTTCCAGTAACTTTTAAAGTTAAGTTTATATTTGACTTTGCCGTATTATAAAGGGTCCGCCAAATAACTTTTTTTTGAAAATGCTTTAAAAAAAACTACTGAATATTTTCTCAATTTTATTTCACCAATGGCTTCACGAATATTGTCCTTTAAAGCGTCAATTGTCTCTGGCTTGTCGGCGTAACACTTATCTTTGACGGCACCCCACAAATAATAGTCCAACGGTGTCAAATCGCATCTCCGAGGTGGCCAAACGACATCAGTTCTGCGGCTGATAATGCGATCTTCAAAAACAGGGCGCAAAACATCAAGTGTAGCTTCGGCTGTGTGGCGCGAAGCGCTGTCCTGTTGAAACCAAATGTTGCCAATATCCTCCTCTTCAATTTTTGTGAACAAAAATTCGTTCAACATGGCAAGATAATAATCGCCATTGACTGTAACGGCCACTCCTTGCTCATTTTCGAAGAAAAATGGCACAATTATGCCTCTGGACCAAAATGCACCAAACAGTGACTCGTTTTGGGTGCGTCGGCTTTTCAATGTATGCGTGCGGGTTTTCTGTGCCCCAAATGCGACAATTTTGCTTGTTTACATACCCGCCAAGATCAAAATGAGCTTCATCTGAAAAGATAATTTTTTTTTTTTGCCAAAATCGGCATCTTCTGGTGTAGGCTACTGCATGGCCAGCCGAGGCAGCCATTTGAATGAAATTATTTTCCATTATTAACCGGAAGGATTGTACTTTCAAATAAAAAAGAAATTTGAGAAAATATTCAGTAGTTTTTTTTTAAGCATTTTCAAAAAAAAAGTTATTTGACGGACCTTTTATATTATTTTCAATACGACAACTTCAAATATAAATAAAATAGGCAAATATAAACAAATAAAAGAAGCCCGCCGTTCCCACTGAGTTTAAAAAAAAAACTTTTAATTGAACAATGTTATCGACATTGCTCCGGCAATGCCATATTTTTGAAAAAGTTAACTTTATTTTATCTGTAGGTTGTAATAACGAAGAGAAGTTGAAGGTGACTTTGAAGTTCACTTTAGCTAAAGTTATCTTTAACTAAACCCAACTTTAACGGCAGGTTATAATAATGGCCCTAAGAGAGGCTGTTACTGTTGAGATTCTAGTCTTACTTTAGGTTTTACCAGTATGGGAAAGAATCTTGAAAAATGTGACACGTGCAACACCAGGAATTGTTGTCATAGATATGTCGGCAAAGATAATTATCAAGTCATTGCATCCGACGAAGAAAAATCCAGAAGTCCTAAGAGGAAATCTCAGATGTTAAATGAAGAATTAATAGATATTACGGAAAGAGCAATTACACCCTCGCATAGGTCCCAACAGGAACAGGTGGCTATGGAAGATAACCGATACTTTAGAATAAGAACTACGGTAATTTTTGTACGATTTTATCAAACGAAGTGTCAATCTCTTCACAAGAGAATGCACTTTCAGAATGTCATCACTTATTTTATATATTTTCATTAAAGTTTGCTACATGAATGGACAGACTTGAAAAAATATGAAAAAATTCGCATTTGGCGAAATGTGTAGAATATTAAGTCGAATAATATATATATTTGTATATCGTTTCAAAGGCCAATATATCCTCCTTTTAAGAAAATTAAAATTTGTGACATTGGTTCAGAAATGTTTGTGTAATCAATAAATTTGTGCATAAAGTCCAAAATAACAGTTTTTGTCAAATAAAACATGTTTGAAGGATTCAACAAATATAAAAAAAAAATATTTTTGAATTCTACTCAACAAAACTCACAACCTATACTATGTCATTAGCTGGGTGTATTTCATTTTTTTTTCATTTTGTCTAACACTATGCGATTTAGCAAATTTATTAAGATTTTTAGACGTTTATGTATGTACGAGTGTATGTATGTATGCAGAGAGTGTCTGCTTTCACTGGTTTTCTCAAATTACGATTTAAGTATTGTTCGGTATTAATTAGAAGAAAAAAAAGTTCAACATTCGAAACTATTTAAAGGCGTTTATAAACATTTTCGTTAAAGAGATTAGTTTTCCTTCAAACACCAATTGAAATTTATTTGAATCGCCCATTGGTCATAAATCTTGTCATATTTAGAGTTTAAAGAAGAAAAAGAAGAAGAAGAAGAAAAAATTTCAAAAATAATTTAAGGAATGAACACGCACACACGCACACACACACACAGAAAAGAGCAGATATGTTGTGGAAACTATTTTAGCAGCCATAAGCCCAGATAATGACCATCGATCGTATTATTCAAATTAATTTTCATTTCATTTGTTTGTAAAATTTATTTTGTTGTTTTTCTTATAACAACTCTGGGAAAGAAAGATTCCTTATCTACATACATAAAGGTATTCTTTTATAAGTTATCGTTATTTATTGAATTGAATTAAATTGAATTGAATTTATTGTATAATATTTATCGCCGTTATCGCCAGCAAGTAATCTTTTGATTCTTAAAATGAAAATCAAAGAAAAAAAAACGTAAAATACGAATGCCAATAAAAAAAGAAAAGAAAAAAAGAAAAGAAAAAGAAAACTTTCGGTGGTTGTTAGTGACTATTTCAGAACCTACAACGTAATTGCTACTTAGTTTCTCTAGTAGGAGGTTCAAGACAATATTTTTGTCTGATCAGACATCTAAACGAAAATATGAAAAAAAAACATTTCTTTGGCAACTGCCTCTCAACAGATTTCTGGCAAAAATTCTGAGAGTAAATAAAACTACCATGAAAAAGTTTCTTAAAAATCTGTCGTTCGGAATCGACTTTAAACTGAAGGTCCCGCCACTCATGTATGAAATTAACACACACAACATAAGTGGTGTGACAAGTTAGGTCGTAATCCTGACTGAAGGGTTGTAAAGACCAATTATTTGTGTGTATGTCTGTAACAGGGTTGAAACATAGTTAAAACTCATTTCAATCGGCGATTACATTCATAGACTTCTATTGTATCTTGCATTTGGCGCATAAATCATAATGAATTTGACCAATGACAGGTTTTAGAATAGCTTTGATGGCCGCTGTGACTAAGGGCTTATTTGCGTACAACTGATACTTAAGAAAACCCCAAAAGGAAAGTCTAACGATGTCAAATCGCAGGATGTCCATGGCCAGTTGATATCACATCGCATTTGCAGAATATGCAAAGTGACATTAGCTGAGTGGCACGTAGTACACTTGAAACCATACGGCGTTGTTGTCCAGATCATTCAATTCAGGCTAAAGAAATTGGTAATCATAGAGGTCTGTAGAGTTCGCCAATCTTTCTCAAAGAAATTGGGGTTGACGATACCGCCAGCTTTCAATTCGCACTAAACACTGTTTTTTAAATGCATTGCAGGCTCTTTGATCTCATGTAGATTAGTATCGTTTCAGCATTGAACAATTTTATATATTCACGTACCCATTCATTCAGAAAGTCTCCTTCCTGATTACTGAAAATTTATTGATCCAATGCAGTCTGTGGTCATTCATGGTTATTTGACGAATATAACTTCAACAAGATGGTTGTTATAAACTGGAAGGCCTTATACTGCGATCACATTAAATCTTTCTATATTAGCCCATTCAAGGTTTATTTTTCACTTTTTTCTAGTTATTACACGGGTGCCGTGTTCAAATATTTGGTTCAATTTATAGTCTTTCAGAGAAGAAAATTGTACAAGCTTCGGTACACTTATTGATGGCGAATGTAAATCGCTTTGCGACAAAGTACTCTGACAAAAGCCTACTAAGTAGGCCGTAATATCAAAAGATTGGAAAACGAAACTGGAAATTGAACACAAATGCTGTATTCTGTTTGCAACGGCAAAGCATATAAAATGCGGCGAAGCGCTTTTAAACATATACTGACACATATACTGATACTGTTCGGGGTTTAGCTTTGCAAGAGAAAAGTCTCGCAAGTAAAATTCGAGGCGATCATTTAAGTCCGTGTTCACTCTCATTAACTGGCTATTACCAAATTTATTGGCATACTAATTACTTGCGAAAACAACAACGAAGTCCTGGGATTAAAAACGGTACGGTCATGTCAAATATTTCGGTTTTGGTTTGCATTTTCAATTCCATTTTTCGATCGTAATCTGTTAAACAAAAATACCAGTAAGATCATGTCATAACGATGTACTCCCCAATGGTTCATGCCTACACGGTAAGCGCGGAAGTGAAATCTTCTCTATTATTGTAGTATTATTCAGGATTAAATAATATCTGCGGAAAATACTTGGCACAAAGTCATAGAAGCTAGTACAACGACTACATCATGGGGGCAAACAAAATAACATTTGACAAGTTTCCTCATTCGAAAAGGCAATACGGAACCACTCGTGTATAGAGATGAGACAAGTCTATCCCTTTAAGAATATATCAATAAAACGATTTGCTCTATAACTACTGAGAATCGAACTTAGATTCTCTATGGCAGTTATAACGGATTACCGATACGTTTAAGGTTATGAAAATACCCTAAACAGAGTTCTGCTAATAACGAGTTAAGAAAACCTACAGTTTAAAGTCAACTCCGAACAACAGATTTTTGTGAAACTTTTCATGGCAATTTTATTTACTCTCAGAATTTTTGTCAGAAATCTGCTGAGAGAAAGTCACCGAAGAAATATTTTTTCATATTTCGTTTTGATGTCTGACCTTATGTCTAATAAGCCATCACACTACCTAACCAAGCTGTGATCTAGAATCGGATGTGAATCGAGTTTATGCACTTCCATATAATAACACCACAAACATCATCATATACCAACGACTGATGGTGTAGGGTATACTGAAACTGTCACATTTATTTGTTTAACACTGGCACACACCACACACATCGTACCACCAATTGAAATATCATCTTTACAACATAGATATGTATGTATGCATGTCGTTGGTCTCTTTAGAATTTTCGTTTCTATTATTTGGCGGTATTGATTGTTCAATACGGGTGGTCAGTTGTGTGTTAGCAGCAGACCACCTGTACTGGTGTTAAAATCCCCAACCATTTGTGTCATTTCGAAGATTTGTTTTTATTTGGAAATCAGTTGCTTTGATTCTTTTATCGCCCTAATAAAATTTCATTTGAGACAAATAAAGCTAAAAGCCAACCACAAATCAAAAGGCTAATAACGGTTGATTTAGAAACAAAAATTAAATGAGATTATTAAAAATTTATTTGTTTATTTTTTAAAACTCCTTTAGCACAATATAAATCTACAAGGCCTCAATAACAACATTATACCTTGCATCTGTGTTATTTCGGTCCAATAATATCGCAGTACATTGTCTACCACCACGATTCCTTTGATTACGGTTTCTACTCCCATACGATGTTAGCAAAATTTCTCATATCTGAAGTCAACATGTCATTTAGTTTCCTCTTCTTTTGAGCATTTTCTCGCCTTTATATAAGTATTATGTCCTGTATGAAACTGGATTAGATTTCAGTTGACCTCAATCAATCCATTCTACAATTTATGTGATTAGCTTATATAGGGTGGGAAAGTTTTTTGTTGTGAAGTAGAATTGTTCCGGCTGGAAATGGAATGTTAAATGGAATATTATTTCATTCATGTGTCCGCTGGTCTCACAGATACTCTTCCAATCGGACCAATTTTCGTAAACTTTATCGAGTATATGGGGTCGTGTCTCGGCAAAGACATCACGAGTGTCTGCCTTCAAATGCCTAATTGTCTCTTGTTTGTCGGCATAACACTTTTCTTTAACGGAGCCCCAAATAAGATAGTCCAACGGTATCAAATCGCAGTTTTTTTTTGCGGTAAACTGACATCACCTTTTCTGCTAATTAAACGGCCATCAAATGTTTGACGCAATGAATCGATTGTGGCATAAGATGTGTGGCTAGTTGCACTATCCATTGAAAGCAAATATCGTTCACATTAATACCATGAAGAGCGACTACCATAAAATCGGTTATCATGCTGCGATAGGTGTCTCCGTTGACTGTAATGGTTGCGCGGTCCTCATTTTTAAAGAAATATAGGCCAACGATGCCTCCGCTCCACAAGCCGCACCAAACAGACACTCATAAAGGGTGCATTGGCTTCTTTCTGTACGATCACGTTTAGGTTTTTTAATTTTTTTGGCAAAATGACATTATCCTGCAGTTTCTCGTTGGCCCATTTAGCGAAACGAAAACGAAGCGGATGGTCTTGCGGCTACAACTCTTGAACCAATTGAACTTTGTAAGGCGTCATACCGAGATTTTTTCGCAAAATTATACGTAAACTAGTGCGTGAAATGTTCACTGGATTGCCAGAAATCTGCTGGGAGGAAGTCGACGAAAGAAGTATTTTTTTTTTTATATTTCGATTCGTTTGAGATGTTTAAACCAGGGGTTTGACCTCGGCCTTTCGCCTAATAAGCCAACACACTACCTACTAGACTACAGAACGAGACTATGGAACTAGTAGGTTGTGTGTTGGCTTATAGGACGTGAGGCCTGGGTTCAAACTAGGTCAGGCATCTGCGTATAAATGAAATATGAAAAAATATTTCTTCGGCGACTTCCGCTCAGCTGGATTTCTGGCAAAAACTCTGAGAATAAATAAAATTGCCATGAAAAGTTTCTCAAAAAATCTGTCGTTCGGAGTCGACTTTAAACTGTAGGTCCCACCACTCATGTATAAAAATTAACGCACACAACATAAACGGTGTTAGAAACTAGGTCGTAATCGTGAGTGAAGGGTTGTAATGACCAATGAATAGTTTAAATTCGTTCTTTAGATAATATTACGTTACATTCCCTATTTAACTTTAAAAATACAATGTATATCGTTGATTTATTATTATTATTTTCTATCTTTTTATTTATTTTTGTTGCTACATTTTAAATGTTTAAATTCCAACGTTTGAAGTTTCCACAAATTTTGTATTTTAACGGTCACTGTCAAATTACTGTCAACCTAATAACCCCAAACATACTAATTAATGAACGCTTTAATTACCACTTGGAGTTATTATTTCATATTTTGGGGATTCTCTTACTTGTTCTTTTTTAATAAATAAACTTTCAAACTCAGGTGCGACATCTTCTACGAGTCTGAGCGATTCTAGTTACCATATTTCGATTTAATTACACGTTTTCTCTGTGTACTCTCTTTCCCTCGTATGAGCGACGTATGAAATAATTTCAAATGCAACATTTAAAATGTAAAACAAAACAAGAAAAAAAATATTTAAAGTCACATAGAGAAATAAAATTTTAGTGGGTGTTTTAGCTGGAATACACAATAAACTGTAAGACACTGAAAGAAATTGATCAAATAGAGAGACGATAAGATACCAGTAACACATCTTTACTTGAGAATTAATTCTACGGACACGGAACTATAAGATTTTAAACTACACGCACAGGTTTTTGACATGCTTGTCAAATGGAATTCACAACAACAAGGCAGGTAACTTTGTTGTCATGTTTCCAGTCATTTAATGGGAGCCCTACGATCTGACAGATTCTGTGCATTAAATATATTTGGTCCTGTCCGTGGACTTGAACCAACGAGATAGGATTAAAATCCAGCAAACTTATCCTGTAACACCTAAAAAAAGACTGCACAAAACTCTACCTTAGTTCCGGTGTGTTTTATTAAGGAAATAGTAAGGTTTGTCAAATAGAGACCCTTTTAACGCTTCCTATAACGTGTGCTTGTGAGATATTATCGAAATTTTTGTTCTTTTGAACAATCTATCGACTCCATTATGTGAGGGTAGACATAAGTACATAGCATAATTGGTCATTACAACCCTTCAGTCAGGACTACGGCCTAGCTTCTCACACCGCTTATGTTGTGTGCGTAAATTTTATACATGACTGGCGGAACCTACAGTTTAAAGTCGACTCCGAACAAGAGATTTTTGAGAAACTTTTCATGGCAATTTTATTTATTCTCAGAGTTTTTGTCAGAAATCTGCAGACAGGAAGTCGCTGAGGAAATATTTGTTCATATTTCGTTTTATTGAAGACGTTTGACCTGGGGACCCGAGGCCTTACGTCTAATAAGCCGATACACTACCTACTAGACTACGGCGACACAATCACACAATGAGGCTAGAGGGCATCTGAAATGTATAATTTTCTATTAATCTGGCACATACATCAGGCTGAAATTGACCGATGACATGAGTTGCGTTGGCTTTGAGGACAACTGTGGTTTGTAGCTTATTCGAACACAATTGCGGCTTAAGAAAATCCCACTAGAAAAAGTTTGACAGGCTCATACGGCACGATTTTGGTTATCAACTGTCAAAGTTCGAAAGTCCCTTTGGGGAGACCCTAGGTATTTAGGTACTCTATGAAAAATTTCCAGGTTCTCTAAAGAACGGAATTTAAAACTCAATTTTAGTTGTTATTGTAGTTTGCGAATTATTATGAAATGAGAGCATGTGGTATAGTGAAAGTGAAAGGGATTTTTTGAATTCAAAGCGATTTCTTTGCCTTGTTGGTGTTGCATTAATTAAGTTTTCTCCAGCTATGAAGAAAAGCAGTCTAGTGTAGCTTCTCTTAGTATGATAGAGTTGCATGCTATCACGTGTTCTAGCAACTAAACTCTCTGTTTACACGTTGTGGTTTAGTCGTACAATGTTCTTAATGAGTGTTTGAGTGAACTTTCTGTTGCTTGTTATTGCTGATATTCTTTCTGAATGGTTCGGTAGATTCGTCGTATTCGACAGGGACCCCAATAGCAGAAAAGGACATTTAAGCCACACTTTTCATCGACGCACTATGTGGCATTTTGCCTGAAAACCTGGCCAAAATTAATAGAAGTGTTTTATGAGTTAATGGCTGGAATTTTTTGGTAGTGTTAGTGATAATTAGGCCCAAGGATCAACCCAACTGATTTTAGTTTAAATCGGTCCGTGATTTCGCCTAGCCCCCATACAAATTCCCCTCGAAATTGCACTTATTTACACATTACTATGGTAATTACGCAACAATCATGATAAATATAATATATAATATTAAACTACTAAAAACTACTTTCACCCTTAAATTCCTTATCTTTTTTTTTGGGTTGGGTAAAAAATGTGAAATTTTTATTATTTTTAAATATTGAACGAATAATTTTAACATTAATATATGAGATATATATATACATTTAAAGCCCGGTATAACAAATACTCACTTTAACGAATTCGGGGTATAACGAAATGAGTAAATTTCTTACATTGACTACCTTATATAACGAATGTTTTATAATTTTCAAGCTCAGTATTAGGAACGATTTAAAAAATGGTAAAAACAAAAAGAATGTAACAAAAGAGAACACAAAAAATGTTTGTTAAAGTACCGTTGGTTTTTATTGTACGCAAACACACAGTGCTTTTGAACAAGTGGCCATAGAAATTTGCTAATGAAGCAAAAAATACAGAAGATGGGAAAATTTGGACAATGTACATGCCACTAAACGTGACTCCTCTTACCCAGCCGATGGACCAAAACGCCATTCGCTTATTCAAATTACACTACAGAAATCGCCTCCTTTCAAAAATAGTGGCATCTGAAATAGGTGACATCACAAATTTTTTAAAAAGTCTTTCTCTTTATGATGCGTCCTATATGATTAGTCTCGCCTGGAGCAATGTTAAGGAGGAAGCATTATCTAAATGTTGGAAAAAAAATTCTATTTTTGGAAAATTTTGAGCTTGATGATAAGGACGGGGGTCTCGTCCTAGACTTTTTCAAGGGGATGAAGTTCAGTGGAGTCAGACGTGGAGACAGACTATTAAGTACAATTTTTCCAAACGTAAGCAAATTTAAATTCTTGCCTTAATGTTTTGCAACAATGGAGACTTGAATGACATTACTTTGGATGGAGATGACGAAAATAAGGAAAATATTGAAATTGTTGACCAATTTTCTAATAAAATAAAAATAAAATAAACCATACTGAAGTAATAAAATGTTTTGCTAAATGTATACAATGGGGTACCCAAAATAATATTAATATTTCAAAACAATTAGCACTTCAAGAAATACAGAAAGAAGCTCTTCAAATGAGTCTTCAAGTTACTAATAAACAAGCGTCTATAAATGATTTTTTTCCACCAACTTAAATAATTTTTAACACTTTTACTCACTTATTGATTATCAAACGTTATTTTAAGGACATATCTATATATTTTAATAAAATGAGTTAAATGTTCCTTTCTTTTTTTAATAAAATTTTGTAAAAAAAAAAAACTTTGCTATATAACGAATTTTTCACTATAACCAAAGGGCCTGACAATATATCGTTCGTTATACCGAGCTTTGACTGTATACATAAAACTGAAAGTAGCTGTTGCACATATCTTTCAAATAAAAAAAATCAATATAAAACCTCTATTCGTTTAGCCACAAAAAAATTTCATATAAAACTATTAAAATTTCAAAAAAAAAACACCAAAAACGCATATAATTTTCTTCACTTTCCTGACTTTGACATCGTCTCAAATCTACAAAACTCAACATAAAGTCGTGAAAATTCACTATATAATGCAGAATTTTGTTGTCTATCGAATTGCATACTCAGCTTCTTAAATTTCTTTAAATTCCTTTATGCCTTTTTGGCCAGCTTTTCAGGGTAAATGCCACATAGTGCGACGGCTATTCATAGAAGCAGCAAAAATATTGAAATAAAGGAAAAGATCTAAGATCTAACGCATTCGATGAAGGAGATCAGTTTTAAGGGGTATTTACCAGTTAACAGATTAATTTGCAACACTTTTGAATTATTTTGTGAGTGTGAAGAATGTTTTTTTCTTTTTCTAATATTTCGCCCTAGAAATCCAAAATTATGAGTATTTCAACAAGAAAAATCTTCAAGTCTTCTAACGCTTCACATACATAAAAACAACAACCAGCAACGTGTATTGCTTTTAGATGATACACCCACGATTCCGAAATATATTGTGAATACAGAAAGCGAACAGAAAAAAATCACACTCAAAACACTACAATTTAAGAACTCAGTTTGAGATTTTCAGCCATTAAAACTCAAACTAAAAATTTGATTCAATTCAACGCACAGCTGCACAATTTTGCAATTCAATTTGCAGTTAATCTCTCTTGTTGTTGGTGTTGTTATTATTGTTGTTGCTATTTTTTATATATATACCGTATAATAAAAACAAAACAATAAAATAACAACAATTGCAACAATAAACAACATGTCGTTTGGTTTTAAAAACTACAGAGAAAAAAATGAAAAAACAAACAACAAAAACTGCATTTTAAGTCACATGTACACTGTAACACATACATACATACACAGGCGAATGCACAAACAACAATACTTATATAAAATAAAATAAAATAAAATAAAATAAAAATGATAACAAAATTTATCAATGAAACCACCCACACACGCATGTATGAGAAAAATCAAACCACTCTCGCACACATACCCATACATGCTCCCAAGTAAATAAATCAAATCAACGGAAGAAATAAAGACAGGCTTTTATAACACAGTTACTGTTATGTGGGTACAATGGGTCAAATCAACCTCCGGATACTGTACTTGTCTAAATTGACAAGTACACGTCCTCTAACCTAACCTAACCTACTATTATGTGGACTCAACTAACTATACATAGTTGTTTTTTTTGTTTTTATTTTTATTTTTATTTTCTCCATTAGAATGTGTGTGTATTTATTTGTATTTGAAACTAGTATTTCCGAAACTAGTATTTCCGAACTCTCAGAAATCTGCTGAGAGGAAGTCGCCCAAGAAATATTTTTTTTTATTTTCGGTTTGATGTTTCACCTGGGGTTTGAACCGTGGCCTCGCGACTAATAAGCCAACACATTACTTACTAGACTAGAGCGACTTCCTATTTATTCAGTCTATGTTGCCAAATCAAGGCATATGTAAATATGTTCGCTGAATGGGCTCTGGAATAGTTGGTCTATTTACCGAAAAATTATTTTCAGCGCTGGGCCTTATTTCTGGATGAATGGGTATATGAACAAACAAAAAATTGCTGAATTTGGGACGATACTAATCCACAGGAGACTCAAGAGCATCCAGTGCATACCGAAAAAATTACTGTTTGGTGTGAATTTTGCACGTCCTTGGTGCATATTTCTTCTAGCACAACGTTTCTCATGTCATCACTAGCGGCGGCAAGCACTATAGGTCACCATAGTGAACACCAACAAAATATGGTTTCAAAAGGACGGCGCTACGTGCTACACAGCTCATGCCAAATTGAATATTCTACCAGAGCGATTTGAGGGCATGCTCACGTGGAGGCGATGTGAACTTTTGGTTAGGATTTGATAATCTGAACACCAACGAAATTTGATTTCAAAAGGGCTGCCCTACATGTCACATTAGATATTCTACGTGGACTACTTGAGGGCATGACCATGGTGGAGTTGAAGTGAACTCGCCAGCAACATTATATGGTTTGACCCCGTTGGACGTTTTCCAGCAAGGTTTTCTTAAATTGCAGGTTTATGGTCAGCATTACCCATGCCAGCGATGAAATTAAGCCTGATTTGTACTTCAAAGTCATTGAAAATTGGATATTTCACACAGAAATTTGAACACTGTTATATTCCACACATAATGGCATTAACAGGTCAGGTCGTTCCAGCGAACAAAGAAAAATTCCGATGATATCTCATACAGGCTTTGTTTGATTTCAATTTAAAAATAGAAGGCACTTAAAAAAGATCCTATATATGCATGTATTAGTGTGTAAATGTATTGCATATTGCACATTTCGTCAATGCATATGTATTTGTATTGATGTGGGCGCTGCAATTACTTCTGTAAGTCGTTTAGGTTGTTTAGGTTGTGTTTTAGGGTAAAAATTACAACAAAACATAAACACTAGTTACACTAACAAATCAACAAAATACAATTATAACATATAATAAACAACAACAAAAAAGTTTATAGTAAAAATTGCAACATAATTAACAATTAAACACAAGCAAAGAATCATGCATGCTTTTTAATGTCTCTCATGGAGGCCATTGTCATCGCCGTAGTCTAGAAGGTAGTATGTTGGCTTATTAGACATGATGTCATGGTGAAAAACTATTTCTTTGGCGACTTCCTATCAGTTGACTTCTGACAAAAACTATGGGAGTAAATGTAATTGCCATGAAAAGCATGTCAAAAATTTGTCGTTCGGAGGCGACTTTAAACTGTAGGTCCTGCCACTCATGTGTAAAATTGACACATACATAACATGGTTGGTGCAAGAAACTAGGTCGTAATCCTGACTGAAGGGTTGTAATCACAAATGTTATGTATGTACATACATATGTATGCATGTAGTTCATTAAACAGTTCTGGTAATGAAAATATTGAAATCGTTTAACAAATTTAATTTGAAATGTATATTCATGAAGAGAGTGATAAAATATAGGGTGATATAGATAAAGAATTCGAGAAAGAATAAAATACATATATTTATGGAACGAATGAAATCTAGTCATTATAAACTGGTACATTATTTCTGAAATATGATTTATGGCGTATATATGTATGTCTGCTAGGGAGAATTCGCCGTAGTCTAGTAGGTAGTGTGTTGGCTTATTAGACGTAAGGCCACGATTCAAACCGTAGGCCAGATATCAAAACCAAATATGAAAAATATTTCTTCGGCGACTTCCTCTCAGCAGATTTCTGGCAAGAACTCTGAGAGTAAATATAACTGCCATGAAAAATTTCTCAAAAATTTGTCGTTCGGAATCGACTTTAAACTGTAGGTCCCACCACTCATTTATAAAATTAACACACCCACAACATGAGCTAGGCCGTAATCCTGACTGAAGGGTTGTAATGGCCAATTACGTATGTATGTATGCAGGTCTGGCATGTCTGCTAGGGATGCGAGTTACATGGTCCAATTGATCAGTTATAGATTTGACTACTTTTTCTAAAAACTTTGCTCAAATGACTTCATTGTTATCTTTGGCTTCCAATGCTTTAAAAGTTACTAGTTAGTCGTCATAACCCAATGACTTGACATACCCCGACTAAAGTTTCGTAATCGTATTGAAACCAAATGTAGTTGCTGTTAAGAAGATTAATTTTTATAAACAAACATTCAGTCTGTATGGCCCGATAATTACGTTACGTACTCATTTCAGAATAAGTCGAGATATATGATGCCATCAGCGTGCAAGCCTCACCAAACATTCAATTTTAATGAATGTAATGTTAACTTATCTACGGCTTGAGGATAGGCTTTGAAAGTTATAGGACTTTATTTTCAAAGACAATTAAAAATATAAAAAGGTGCAGGAAGCGTTATTGATGTTTCTTTTTTTTTCATTTTTAAGCTCGAATATTATATTCGAAGTCGATTTCCTATTTTTCTTTTTCTCCATGGGTTTGTTCATCATATAGTTAATTTCTCCAGCTGCGGGGACAGCTACATAAATATTAGTCAAATCGCTCATGGAGAATATCTTATGTGGCTTTTGGATCTCGAGTCGATTGGCACCATTCCAGATTCCTTAATTTGGTTTATTCACGCACTCATACGTCCAGAAATAGATGTCAACTGCGAGAAATTCTATTCAGTCTTTCATGGTGATTTGCCTAAATGGACTGAATAAATGACAACTAATTTGACAGACGTAGCTTTGACAAGATAAGTGTTATCAACTGGTGACGTTCAGAAGTCCCACTTGGAAGACCCGATCTGTAAATGTGTATCTCGATCTCAGTAATAAGTAGTTCCATTTATTTTTTATTTTTTTCAGTTTACAACAGGACTCTCATGTCTCTTTTCGGTACTTACAAAAACCCGTGTGCTCATGTTACATACAACAGCATGCTCTCACCATAATATTCTCAGGTAGACTAGTTCCACATTTCCTAAGGGTAACTTCAACTGATCGGTCTTACGTAAACAGTACTACCTGACGCTGATCAGATTGTTGGACTCAAAATATTTTACAAGCTGATGGTTAAGACTACTTTCCATAACTCTGAAAAGTTCATACACCTATTGGTCGGTAGCATCATCCATGTTGGGTATTGACGCCACATTAGCAAACTTCTAGCAAAATTGAAAAATACAGGCACGATATGAGCAACTGAAATGGCTAGCTTATGGACGACAAAGGATCGAAGTACTCTATTACCAGGATGCTTCAGAAGTAATAGAATACCATCCGACTCATTAGAATTGCTAATCGCGTGGGCTCGAAAGAATATGGTAGACATAGCTACTGATTCAAGATTGGACAGTGGTTGCTTGCTTTCCAGGAGATTGGAATTATTTGCGAATATTTCAGCTAAAAGTTTAGTTCTATCAATGGATGGGTTGTGATTGATGTAGCTTTGTTTCCTACATTTTATATAAATGATCACAAGCTCTTACTTCCTCTTAAAGAAAGAAAGAACTTTACATACATACATAATTAGTCATTACAATCCTTCAGTCAGGATTATGGACCTAGTTGCTCACACCACTCGGGGCCTACAGTTTAATGTCGATTCCGAATGACAGATTTTTTGAGAAATTTTTCTTCACAATTTTATTTAATCTCAGAGTTTTTGCCAGAAATCTGCTGAGGGAAAGTCATCGAAGAAATATTTTTTTCATATTTTCGTTTTGATGTTTGATCTGGGGTTTGAACGGTGGCCTTACGTCCAATAAGCACCACACCACCTACTAGACTACGGCGACTTCATTTGAAAAGCTGCTCGTAAAAAACTTTTTCTCGACTATTTGTGAAGCATGCAATGTCTACAATTAATTCTGCATTCGACGGCGCTTAGGAACATGAACACTATGATTGCAAGAAGGCTTACCTAGTAGCTGGGGCATAACTTCTTCGAAAGACAGATGGGGAAACTATCACCGAATGTTGTTTTCGGTCCTCGTATTCAACTAAGAATTGAGAATATTGAATATCTAGCATATCATATAAATTGAACACAACAGCTAACTTCTAATGGTGATCCTTGCTTGAGATATCCTTTTTTTGTCTCATTATCTCTTAAAGACATCAACAAAATGAATTAAAAAAAAGAAAATTCTTAGCGTAGGAGAGAACCACTCGCAATAGCATGAAACTCTACTAATTAAACTAAAAAAATAGCCCCCTTATTTAAAAATAAATAATCTTTAATAAATAAGCTTCATTTGAATGCTGCAACAATTATAATTAATTAATGAGTGTCACTTATAATAGATGAGCTTATTATTCATTGGGAACACGTCATATAAGATGATATTTTGAACAAATCCGGTGCGAGCACAAAGGCATGTTTTTGATTTGATTTGACACTTAACTGTTATTGGTGTTGTTTGAATTCTAATCGTGTTTGTCTGGATATATCTTTAGCTATTGTTTGTATGTTTTTGTTTCGTCTTTTTTTTGTATCATTTTTGGATACATTGTGTCATACAGCTTTGTCTTTAGCAAACACTCTCTTAAGTCGCAGTAGTCTAGTAGGAAGTGTGTTAACTTATTGGCCTTACGTCTAGCCACTGCTCAAACCCCAGGTCAAACATCAAACAAAGTATGAAAAAATATTTCTTTAGCGACTTCCTCTCAACAGATTTCTGGCAAAAACTCTGAGGGTAAATAAAATAGCCATGAAAAGTTTCTCAAAAATCTGTCGTTTGGAGTCGACTAACACACACAACATAAGGGGTGTGAGAAGCTAGGCCGTAATCCTGACTGAAGGATTGTAATGGCCAATTATGTATTATGTTATGTAAACACTGTCATAAGACTAGAAAAGGCCCCTGTTGCTAGCTACACGTGTGGTTGATTATAATTAAAATATTTTGAGGACGGGAGTTTATTCTAAATAGTACTTGAAGTTCTTGCAATGAGAATCCAATAAGATATTCGCAAAAATCTGTACATTTTTGAAATGAAGACGTTCTGTACGAGGCATGTGTTTTGTCTTCTCATTATATGATCGCTGCTGTAAAAGTAAATGTTTTGTTGGATGCATCTTACGACAATGCTTTGGTGGCAAAAAAGGCATCACATAGGTCATGATTTCCTCAACTACAAGTATTACAAGTCACCGTAGTCTAGTAGATAGTGTGTTCGCTTATTAAACGTGAGACTACGGTTCAAAATCTTCGTCAGACATTAAAAACGAAATTCGAAAAAATATTTCTTCGGCGACTACCACTCAGCAGATTTCTGGCCAATATTCTAAGGGCCATTATGACAACTTGCCGTTAAAGTTGTGTTTAGTTAAAGGTAACCTAAGTTAAAGTGAACTTTAAGAAAGAAATACTTTTTGTATTTTTTTTTTTGATGTCTGGCCTGGGGCTCGAACCCGTGGCTTTACGTCTAATAAGCCAACACACTACCTACTAGACTACGGCGCCTTCATACAGAGTAATTGATTTAACAACTCTCATCAGAAACTGCATTTTCTTCTGCTCTTGTTCGCCGCACATAAATCTACAAGAACTGTCTCAGGATTATAACTTAATTGGTCATTATAACCCTTTAGTCAGGATAACAGTCTAGCTTCTCACACCACCTATGTTGTGTGCGTTAATTTTTATACATGAGTGGCGGAATCCGCAGTTTATCGTTGACTCCGAACGACAAATTTTGTGAGATTTTTCATGGCAATTTACAAAGCTTTTGATAAACGGCTGCTGAGAAAATGTGGCCGAAGGAAATATTTTTTCTGAGCCGTGCTTTGAACCACGGCTCTCGTCTAATAAGTTAACACAATAACTACTAGACTACGATGACTTTAGAAGATTATTGTCATGGTTTATTTTCATATAACAACATGTGATTTCAGTTGATAGTATTTATAATTTTCAATTCGGTGAAAGAATTTTGAACAAAGAAAGATAAGAAAGCAAACAATACTTAGAGATTTATGCTGATCCATTAATATACTTGTACATACATATATACACAATTGTTCATTACAACCCTTCTATGAGGATTACGGCCTAGCTTCTCACACTACATATGTTGTGTATGTTAATTTTATACATCGACTCCGAACGACATTTTTTTGAGAAGCTTTCCATAGCAATTTTATTTACTCTTAGGGCCAGTATTACAACTTGCAGTTAACTAAAGGGATGATTTTAAAGGGAAGATAAATTGTTTTTCATTATTTTAAGAGGACAATAAGGTAGAAGTGAGCGTTAAGCTAAAGGTAAGATCATCCTACTGGTAACTTTTAAAGTTGAGTTTATGTTTGGAGCATGCAATAGTATATAATATTAATATATTTATTTTTATTATTATTTTCAATATAGCAACTTCAAATATAGACAAACTGAGCATAAACAACAACAAAAAAAAAAATGAAGACCGTCGTTGCCACTGCATTTAAATAAAACTTGTTTAATTTGAGCAGTGTTATCGACGTTGCTCCGCCACTGCCATATTTTTGAAAAAGTTAACTTTATTTTATCTGTAAGTTGTAATAACGAAAAGAAGTTAAAGATGACTTTAAAGTTCACTTTAACTTAAGTTACCTTTAACTAAACACAACTTTAACGGCAAGTTGTAATAATGGCCCTTAGAGTATTTGCCAGAAATCTGCTGAGTGGTAGTCGCCGAAGAAATATTTTTTCGAATTACGTTTTTAATGTCTGACCAAGATTTCGAACGGTAGTCTCACGTTTAATAAGCGAACACACTATCTACTAGACTACGGCGACTTGTAATACTTGTAGTTGAGGAAATCATGACCTATGTGATGCCTTTTTTGCCACCAAAGCATTGTCGTAAGATGCATCCAACAAAACATTTACTTTTACAGCAGCGATCATATAATGAGAAGACAAAACACATGCCTCGTACAGAAAGTCTTCATTTCAAAAATGTACAGATTTTTGCGAATATCTTATTGGATTCTCATTGCAAGAACTTCAAGTACTATTTAGAATAAACTCCCGTCCTTAAAATATTTTAATTATAATCAACCACACGTGTAGCTAGCAGTAGGGGCCTTTTCTAGTCTTATGACAGTGTTTACATAACATAATACATAATTGGCCATTACAATCCTTTAGTCAGGATTACGGCCTAGCTTCTCACACCACATATGTTGTGTATGTTAGTTTTATCCGTAAGTGACGGGACGTACAGTTTAACGTCGACTCCGAACGACAGATTTTTTGAGAAATTTTTCATGGCAATTTTATTTTATTTACTCTCAGACATTTTGCCAGAAATCTGCTGAGAGGCAGTCGCCGAAGAAATATTTTTTCATTATTTCGTTTTGATGTCTGACTTGGGGTTTGAACCATGGCCATACGCCTAATAAGCCAACACACTACAGTGCACCTGCGATAATATGAACACTCCCAAAATATGAACACTTTTTCTTAACCATTGCTTACTACAAAATATGAACTCTCTACAAAGGCTTTAAAATTTGAACAGTTTTTTATTTTTAAAGCATACAAATTTCAGTTACAAAGCTCTAGAAATTGGAGAAATCCCGAGTTATTTAGAGAATAGCTTGAATCAACTAATGATCAACTTTACAACGCCGGTGAATCGGGTTTATTTTGGAAGATTTTGCCACAAAAAACTTACGTGTCACAAGAAACATCAGCACCATTTATTCAATGAAAAAAAGAACTTTTTCTTAAGCAGGAAAAGTGTTTACCTCGCAAGAAAACAAAATTGTCTTCAACAATTTAAGCCATTTGTAAATATGAACAATTTCGAAAATATGAACAGGCATTGTTTTAATTAGTTCATATTATCGCGAGTACACTGTACTTACTAGACTACGTGATGTGATGTGACCAAAACAATAGAGTTTGGAAAAGTGTACAAACGAAAGATGTAAAACTACTCAAATGGCTACTCAGGAGGCTTGTTGGTAATTGTAGCAAGAAGGGATTTGAGTCTGAGAGTAGTGCCCTAGTCGACAGTTCATGGATGAGAAAAAGTTTTCTGAAGCAAAAATATCTTTCAGAAGTAAATTCCTAGGTGCTTACTAGAGTCAGGGCATTGTTTTCACTGATACTGAACTACAGCGTAAGGTTCGTCAGGACAAAATAATTGAAGAAGGTATGATTGAGGACATAGATTGAGTATAGTCTTGTCCGTGTACTTCAGCACATATACACACCAATGCAATACACGGCTTAGGTAGGAATAATACTCCAAATAGGGAAAGTATAGGTCAGGCAGTGAATTTAAGTTGATCGCTGATCAAGGCTAGGTTGAATGTTGTAGCTCAAAATATCTTTCTTAGCCGAAGAATCAGTCTTCTTCTAATGTTGGTCGATTTTCAATTTTTTTTTTGTAAAAAGCGTGGCTTAAAAGTTTGTCTAGGTGTTTAACGTAAGAAAGTGGCAAACATCATTGATAATCAAATAATTTTTTAGCCCTTGGAAGAAAAACGAAAATTTGCAAGATTACTTAAAAAAAATCCAATATGGCTCTAACTGAGAGCCATTATGTAACAGTTATGGACAATTGTCATTCTCAAGGACATAGTAACTGCCCAGTTATTCAGCTTTATAGACACCCCTTATAGCGTTCTCTATATTAATTTCCTTTTCCTAATTAAGGGTAGATTTCATCAGCCAATTGAATAATATTGCATTGACAAAATGGCGTATTATTAATAGAAAATATAGAATCTGGTTACGTAGTAACCAGAAATACACTCTCTCCCCATTTGTTAGTTCATTTATAATTCTAGTGAAAGATATGAAATCTTCTTCAGTTTTTTTTTCGTATTTTTTGCAAGAAAATTTTCAAAGAACTTACAGCATAAGCAGCGTTCCATTATGTGAATGTGAGTACAAAAAACCTTTAAGAACTGCTGATGTGGCAGATGTGTGTGGGATGGGAAAAAGCAATAGAATAGATACTTATGGTAGGAAAAAAATCTCAATGACATTTGAAATGATGGTGGCAACTGCCATAATGGTTAAAGCAAGAAGATGGCGCACGGTAGACTTACAAGGACTATTATCTTGAGACGATTAGACATAAAAATGTTTCAAACAAATAAATGTTATGTAATAAAAATGAAAGTAAATAAGAAAATAATATCGACTTAATTGATATCAGATGATATCGTTTATCTTCAAGATATTATTTGCAATACGACAAGTTTCTTCTTCAATAAATGTGAAGTCCTCGATTACAAAACCGAAAATTAAATGAAATTTTTACAGAAATTTACTCTGGCCTGCTGCTAGATCGCTAATGATCTTTCACTGTAATAAGATATCTGATAGCCTTTAGCCATAACTGGTCATTACAACCTTTCAGTCAGAATTATGGACCTAGCTTATTACACCACTTATGTTGTGTGTGTAAATTTTATAGATGAGTATACACTTTAAAGTCGACTCCGAGCGACAGATTTTTTTGAGAATCGTTTCATGCCTGAGAGAAAGTCGCCGAAGAAATAGTTTCTCATATTTCGTTATGTTGAAGATGGACTGAGGTTTGAAATATGGGCTCTAATAAGCCTATAGAGTACTTACTAGACTATGGAGCTTGGTGGTTAAAGCGTCATCATTTTTCAAAAATTATCAGGGTTTCGAACCTGATTTGCCCGGACTTGTAGTCAATAGATTTACCATTATACTTCGGCACCTATGAGTATTTGAAAAAAAGAAGAGGAATTGACATTCATCTGCTCAAGTAGATGGAATGGGAATATTGGTGGATTAATTATACGACAGCCTTTAGTTGCTTTCCTAACAACGTTTTGTATGGAACTTCTTTTACTGTAGGCCTTGCCTAAAGATGAATTCTTTCTGGAACAAATTAAATTTTTTAGGGACATTAGTACATCTTGACATTAACTAAAGGGAGGATTTTAACGGGCAGATGATAAGGTAGAAGTGAGTGTTAAGCGAAAAGGGAGGACCATTCTACCGGTAACTTTTAAAGTTAAGTTTATATTCGAAGCTTGCGATATTATATACTATTTTTAATATGGCAACTTCAAATATAAACTAAATGAGCAAATACAACAAAAAACGAAGACCGTCGTTGCCACTGCGTTTAAAATAATCTTTTTTAATTGAGCACTGCCATACTTACAGTCACACAGATAATTATACGTACCCCCCTAAAAATAATTTTTATAAAAATGATAATATATGGACAAGTCAACTGTTTTTTGCGCATAATTTTTTGTTTTCCGTCACAGCCGAACATATTATATTTGTTCTCATCACTAAATATTACATTCGCCCAAAAATCAGCTGACTTGTCCATATATTATTGCGCAAATTCCAATCGTGGCTTTTTTCTCGGCACCCGGCTGCGGAAACCGTTCTTTCTCAAAACACTTTGAACTGTTTCGGAATGCACAATAACATTGTGGTCACTTTCCGAGGTATTTCGAATTTCTACGTCTGTAGTCCTAGGATTTTTATCCACAATACCTTTTATATACCTGGCTACCCTTGGCGAAATTTTATACGAAATATACGTCGTACGTATAATTTTCTGTGGTGCCATATTGGTTTTAAGCAAATTGCAGTCACAAATTCATAGATCTTGGGAATCTTTTTTCTTTATTTAAGTAAATGTGTCGTTACAGACGCTAATGTAAAGAAATTTTAGATTAGAAGTTCATTACTTTTTAAAAAAATTATTTTTAGGGGGGTACGTATAATTATCTGTGTGACTGTATATTTGATAAAGTTAATTTTATTTTATCTGTAGATTGTAATAACGAAAAGAAGTTAAAGTTGACTTTAAAGTTCACATTAACTAAAGTGACCTTTAACTAAACCCAACTTTAGCGGGAAATTGTAATAATGGCCCTTAATAACACGTAACAGAATTTTGCCGGAATCTTGTCAACAGAGAACATGGAAATCAAATATTTCACACCAAAAAATTATTGAATGAACCAATAAAAATAACACCAAGTTTTTAAAACTTCACCGACACTGTAAAATCAAAAAGACTTTCATTGAGCTAAACTATTAACTGTAGTACGAGATATCATTTCTCAGCTGCCGTCACCTAAAACACTGTGGAAGAGCGTGTTGTGGAAGAGCTAAACAGCCTACACAGCTTTATAGAAAAACAAAAAAAAAAAAAGAACACAAACCTACGGCACGAGTCATTATCCAATAAAAATTGTAATAATTCAGATACGAGTACCAGAAAACAAATGCACTCCAACAAAAAAAAAATAAAAAATAATAATAATACGGGGGCTGTTGTTTGTAACGAGAAACAGCAACAGCAACGGCGCAACGGCAACAACAAACGCCCCTAGATAAAGGAAAAGTGGTAAGAATCTAAGATTTCTGTCTTATTTTAGTATCCAGTCTGTTTTGAATACAGAACGTTGATAGAAGCCAGAAAGAATACCACCGGCATTAGTATTGGTTTTAGTTGACTTTTGGCAATTGACAGTGTCGTTGTAGTGGTAGTGAAGGTGAATGCAACGCATGGATTAAATTGCTTTGGATTGGTGTACAAAGAGTATGATTTTGATTTTTCCATTTCAACAAAAGTTGCTTTTGAAAATTTGTACTCAAGTGCAGATAGTGTTCTAAAAGCCATGGATTTTTTGTTGATTTTGTTTTTTTTGGAGAATCTACACTGAATTGAGTGAGAGAGAGACAGAGAGAGAGAGAGAGCGAGAGCTTTAATGTATCCCACGCACAAAAAAACCAGCAAAAATATAAGATGGCAACAATAAAAACAACAAAACATCAGATGTTTAGCTTCAACGTTAAAATGTATGACCAAAAATGACAACTAAACAACAGTCAGACAGACAAACTGGCAACCAACCACACATGCTTAAGTATTGTAAGAAAGAAAGAAAAACAAATTAAAAGCCAACAAATAAAAAATCTTAACTTAGGCGATGAACTACCTACGAGCGGTTTAGAAATATTAAAACAACAACAACAACAAGAGATTTCATACAAAATCGCTTACTCGATCTCCAAATGGCAAAATGAACTCGAGAAAAAATAAAAAAAAAAAACAAAAACTTATGAATGAAGTTTAAGCATTCGTTGAATATCGCACATTGAGTAACTCGTGAAACTTTGCCACGTTCAGAATTGTATCAACACCACAAAAAAACAAAGTAAGAAAAAGCGCCGCAAATACGGAACATCTAAAAGAACATACGAATTGCCGGCAATTTGGTAAAATCTTTAAGAAAAAAAACCACCTCAAGTCAATTGAAATATTCTAAATTACTGATGGTCCTCGCTCTTTTCCATAAGCGAATGAATAAGCGCCAGTCAGTACAAAACAGGAAGTGAACAAGTGGTGAAAGAAAGAGACGGCATTAGTGTTACACAGCGTAATTGACTACTCGCACTCAAATTTCATTATTAACGGATTGTAAAATTTCTCAAATACCGGTTACCTATTTAGAAGGAGAATACTCAGCAAAAATTTCCGGCTTTTAAAGTATGAAAGTTGATCAATTGGTGCCAGAACCAGAAGGCAACTACCAATGAAAAAATAAAAGTGGAAACCAGTGTTAAAATTGTGTTAGAAATTGTGTTCCAGATCATAATATTTTAATACATATCGTTTAGTGATGTAATAATTTCGATTATTTCAATTGCTAACAATGAATTTAAAATCGTCAACGAAAAATACTGCAAGTTAAAGTGAAATTTTAATTAAAAATAAAATTAGAAAATAAAAATTGGATTTTTCAATAGAAAAAGCACACAAATTGTGTTAATTTAACTTGAAAAAAAATACATCTTCTTTGTGTGAAAGAGACAACTATATAAACCATTTCAGAAGAAAAGGTGTCTTCAGCACTTCAACACTGCCAATAATAACAAAGTAAGTATTATATGAGCATAGTATCAGTCAAACTCATAATTGAATTAATATTTGATACACTTTGCTGAAGGGAAACACAAATAGAGTTGTTTAAACCATGTTAGCTTACTGCTGCTAATTACTTACTTACTTAATTGACAACACTTTTACTTCTCACAAGACCTCCGAACGCCAGATTTCAGAAACTTTTCACGACATTTTATTTAATCATTTCAACCGTTCAGTCAGGCTTACGACCTAGCTTCTCAAACCACTAATGTTGTGTGTGTTAATTTTATACAGGAATGTCGGGATCTATAGACTCCGAACGACAGATTTTTGAGAAACTTTTCATGGCAATTTGATTTTACTTTCAGAATTTTTGACGGAAACCTTCTGAGAGGAAGTCGCCGAAGAAATATTTTTTCATATTTCGTTTTGTTGGAGATGTCTGATCTGAGGCTTGAACAATGGACTCAAACACTATCTCTAAACTATGGCGACTTAAATTTTATTCACTTTCATATTTTTATTTTTACAGAATGGTGTTGAGAGAAAGTCGCCGAAAGTATTATTGTATTATATTGCATTTTGTTCAAGATGCTTTATCTGGGTTTGGAAACAAACAAACATTCTAAGCTTGGCTCGTTTCGATATTTTCAAGTTATCCATACCGATTATAGTAGTCCGAATATTGCAATCGCTTCGTTATGCCTGTTATTTAAATTTGTTGATGATTTACTGCATACATAGCAAAAAAATATCTACGTACTTAACTGTAGTATGATGCTTCTTTCTAATTGCAGTTGCAATTCTTTTATTGGGTCTTTTAATAAGCGTTTCTTACCTTCAAATAAAATAAATATATAAAATATGAGTTATCATCGAAATTTGTTATACGTTTGAGAGAACTATTGATGCCATTATGTGTAGAGTAATTGTCCGCCATGGCTTCCATGTGGAGAGCACGCCAAACTTTTAAATGTATGTTGGCTTTAACGATCGCTATGGTTAGTGGCTTCCTCGCAAACACCTGCTCCTTAAGTAAATCCTGCAAAGGAATAACTACCGTAGGAAAATCGTTTGATCACAGTGACCAGTTCTCATCATCTCTACGTGAGATGAAAATGCCTTCAAATTGCTCGTGAAATATATTCAATATTGTTACGTTTTTACCTTTTTAAAAACGTTTAAAACATGAGTTCGTTGAAAGAAACAAACAAACAAAATAAAAACAAATATACGTTTAGTTTCAATTAAACTCTTTATTGTTCGCACTGCTTTTGTGCCACTGTTCACAACTTGACGCTACAACAATAATTGCTTGTTCGCTATTCTTCTTTGCTTACAACGCAGATCTTTTCAACGGCCATCTTCAAAGAACGACTGTTCTCTTCACATGCAACGGGTCTTCACACAAGACTGACTGAATTCTTACTGATTGTTGCCTGAGTTGTCTTGCCTTTTTATATGCCCACGTAATCAGTCTGATGAAGGTTCTTGAAGTCGAACGTTCGTGGTTTCGCCCTCTAGAGAACTCTATCGCGACATCATTGTTGTTTATGTGTTTTCTGCGCATTGCTTGTTGTTGCATTCTCGCTTACTTGTCTATCCCCTTTTCTTTCATACTGATGTTGTTGGTTTACTTATAACAAGTTCGTTGTATTTGTTTGTGTAGCTTTTGCTCATTTTAATGTTAAACGATGTACACCGTTTCCATTTTCATAACAATATATTCCAATTCAGATCAAAAGAAGTTGGTAATCATCGACCTATAGTGTTGGCCTTTGAGAAGAATGCCTGACTAATGTCGTTCCCCCAGTAGCCCAAAATCCACACCAAACAGTAACAATTCCTTTACGTACCCTTATGGCCAATTGTCAACTGCTCCAGAGCCCATGCAGCAAAAACACGTCATCAGTTGAATTATTTTACTTATCCAGCCCCTAGTTACAATACAAAATACGCCAAATTGTGGCATGCGAAAAACCGAATTCTTGTGAGCGATGAGAGATCAATTATCTCGGATTCCACTGCAAACTTTCACGAACAACAGCGATACTTTCAGCATATCATGCGGGTATTGGTTGATCGTTTACTGAATCAGTTCACTCTAATTTATACACCATCCTCTCGGTATCGATCGTAGAATACACGAAGCGGCCGTACGTTGACTGAGCTTCGCTCCCAATTTAATAAAAACAATTTTTTTTTCTTTGCACGTGTTGTTAAGTGCTATATCCATCCAAAGCAGTCCGAATAGATGACAACTAATTTGACAGATGTAGCTTCAACAAGATGGCCGTTATCAATTGTCAATGTTGGATGGAAGAATTTGATGTCTGAGCTGAGGTTTGAATTTTCTGCTGCGTTATTATATCATTGAAGTCGCCCTAGTCTAGTAGGTAGTGTGTTGGCTTATTAGACGCAAAAGCCTGGGTTCGAGCCCCAGGCCAGGCATCAAAGACAAAATACAAAAAGTATTTTTTCGGCGACTTCCTCTCAGTAGATTTCTGGCAAAAAGTCAGAGAGTAAATAAAAATTGGCATTAAAAGTTTCTCAATAAATAAAAATCTGTCGTTCGGAGTCGACTTTAAACTGTAGGTCCCACCACTCATGTATAAAATTAACACACACACAACATAAGTGGTGTTGAGAAACTAGGACGTTGTACAATGGGTCAATTCGACCTCCGGGTACTGTACTTGTCTTAATTGACAAGTACACGTCCTCTAACCTAACCTAACCTATTATGTCATTTCTTAATGACTTTGCATTTGATATTTCATCCTTGAACCGTATTCGCAGAAGCGGTTTAGAAACGTATTGGTGTACTAACGTTATGACTTTCCTTAAGGTGCACACACAGATCCTTCTAAAGTTGAACAAGAGTCGCTATTTCCACATGGATAGCAATTTCTTACAAACGATTTAAAAAATGTTTTGACTAAAATTGTCCTCGATGCTTGATGGCTTTAACTTGACTTCAATTAATGTATCCACTACAAGTGAAAGATATTCTATTGAAAAGTAAGTTTTTAAATTGGGAACGTTTTTTTTTTTGCAGAATATCGCATGACTTAAACATCTTCAATACGAAGTATTGAAATGTAACTGATGATGCAGATTATCAAATCGAATTGTATGTAATTCAATGCAATTTTAATTCAAGTTTAAACTAGAAAACCTTAAATAGTCACTAAAATAAAATCCAAACGAAAGCCATAAACGTGGTGCGTGTTTGGAATTAAAATTAAAAAATCTTTGAAAAAAAAGTGAAATTCAAGACAACTACTTTAGAATACCGGCGGCATTTCTGTGTTTATTATGCTTGAGCGCAGTTTTAAGTTGCATTGAGATTGCAATCGCCACAACAATTTTGAAAAGTGAAACGCTGACAGCGTAAAACAGTGGTTGAAACATATGTACGTATTACATACGATATGCACTGCATTATCATCAGCATATAATCTCGTACTCTACTCCAGAGAGTCATCTTTTAATTTTCTATTCCCCGTACTACTGCTGCTGCTGCTGTTTTTCTTTCTCTTCTCTTCTTTTGCTTCTCGTTCTTTGCGTTTTTCCATTGCATCTGTCAATTTTTCCCAAATAGTACGCAAAAACCATGTTGCACGCGTAATTGTACGCTTGGTTTTAAGCAATTTCGTTTTTTTTTTCGTTTGCGTTGTATTATCATCTGGCTCATCTGCTTAAAAGCCCCATCTAGTATTAAAACTGTTCTACCTAGCTTGCCAACTTATCGCTTAATGATCATTTGCTGATCTTCATTTTAAACTATAAAAACGTATAAGAAATCGAAATCGAAATGGAATATCTCAACGCAATGGCATGAGTTTGTGCGCGTTCTCTAGTAATTAATTACGTTTAACGCTTTAATTTTACAATTTTAATTTTTTTTTGTTCCTTTCCATTCACTATTGGCTTAAGTTTAGGTTACATCGTGTTTAATCTTTCGTTAACATGGTTTTAAAGCCTTGTTGACAACTCTTTTCGATTTCGCTTCATGTAGTCGTACGTTTCGTTACGTTTCGTATGCTCATTTCATTGTTCAAGATCAAGGATATCGTTGCATTTAATTACAATATACAACTGGCTTATGTACGTACATATGTACGGGCACATATGCACATGTGTTTGTATGTGATGATTTTTATTGAGGCCATAATAGATATTGACTGTCTGATTACCTGTGGTATAAATGTTTAACATGAAAAGTCAATCTAAGTTTATGAGATGTCTTCACCGCAAATATTTAGAAAAGTTTATATATACGAAGAATATGAGCGTGAAAATAATTTAAACAAAATATTCTGTAACGTTTTACAAGATAAAAGAATGTCATGAAAACCTATTTGTGGCGTCATACATCCTAAAAGGTTAAAGTTCACTTTCAATTAAATCAATTTATTCAGTAAACACTTTACAACTTTCCTTTTCTACAAGTTGATAGAAATTCTCTTTCTCTCTCTCTCTCTCTCTATATATATATATATATAAGTATACCTCTATCGTTATAAATTTGAATCATTGCCATTCAATTCTGTCATAAATTTCAGTATATTATCTCCGCTGAACGTAATGAATCGATTTACGCTTGAGCAACGTTGAAATTTATTGGAATTTATTTCCAAAACCAAGATAATTGGTTGGATATTGCACGAAAATGTCGTACAAAATTTGGTCGCAGAGAAGGGCTATCAGTGCCCGGTATAAGCAAGTTTATTGCTAAAGTTCGTGAAACTGGTTTCATTGTTGATAATCTAAGACGTGAGTGTGCATGTGTAGTACCCAAAAATATCGAAGCTGTTACTGAGAGTGTGCGTAAGATTCCATCAACATTAACTCGTTATCGTTCTCAAGAATTCAACATTTCACGTACCAGTTTACGTTCAATTTTACAAAAAGATTTCTGTATGACGCCTTACAAACTCCAATTGGTTCAAGAGTTGTAGCCGCATGACCAGCCCTTTGCTTTCGCTAGATATGCCAACGGGAAACTGCACGATGATAACGATTTTGCAAACAAATCATCTTTTCCGATGAAACTTATTATCATCTTGATGGGTACAGTAATTAAGTCGCCGTAGTCTAGTAGATAGTGTGTTGGCTTATTACGCGCAAGGCCACGGTTCCAACCCCAGTTCAGACATATCTAACAAAACGAAATATTTCTTCGGTGACTTCCTCTCATTAGATTTCTGATAAAAACTCTGAGAGTAAATAAAATTCCCATGAAAAGTTTCTCAAAAATCTGTCGTTCGTAGTCGACTTTAAACTGTAGGTCCCGCCACTCATGTATAAAATTAACACACACAACATAAGTGGTGTGCGAAGCTGGGTCGTAATCCTGACTGAAGGATTGTAATGAACAATTATGTATGTATCACAAAAACGTCTCCTCCAAGCTTACTGGCCTGACAAACTGTAGGATGCTGCTTATATTATAATAATTATAATTCCCTGTTTAGCATCTGATATGTACACAGGTTTTTCCTCCTGGAATGCATTAATGCCAACTTCAAGAATGTGTTCCAAATATACATTCTCACTATTACAGAATTAATTCTGAATAAGTGTATGCTGAGTCTACAGTGCCCTGTCAAAAGGCTGATTACAAATCTAATGATATTTCTGATTAGATTGATGTATGACCCAAATCTCCTTTTGGTTAGGAAACAGTCCAGAAAGAGAGACTCTTTATCTTGTTTTTCGTTGAACATACTTTTTCAAATGCTTCGGCGAGACGGGTGTTTGTTGCGGGGACCTGCGGAAGTCAACGAAGGGGACGACCTTGTATGCGTTGGAAGGACCAAATCGAAGAAGCCCTGTTATCGATTGTTGTGCGCAACTGGCGTAGGCGCGCAAGAAGCAGAGGCGCCTGGAAGGATGTGTTGCGGCAGGCCGAAATCCGTTAATCTGGTTATTAATGGCCAATTAAGTAAGTAATACTTTTTCAAATGTCCGTCCCCTCTCAACAGAAGAGTTCTGGCAATATCAACGGTGTGGGATTTCAAAGATCACAAAGTACAAACCGTAGATGCCATTCCAGACTGAAATCTCACTTTGAAAACAAATGTGTAAACCAGATGGGCATCTGTTGATGAAAAATATTTTATCTTAAACACTTTATAATATTAGCAACCGAATATAACCCGCAACAGCTCAATTAGAGTTGGACACGATTAGCGTGTATTGGTATAAACGATGAAAACCTGTTCTAAAGCTACGTTAAGGAATTTCGTGACCTAATACAGAGAGCGGCTAACAGTTGCCAACTTAACTGTTCCAATGCATTCTTTGATTTTAAGAAACACTAGACATACTAATAGAGATTACGCATTCACTACGGGACTATTCTGAGGTATACAGATGCGACGAGGACAGATGTTGGAACAGCAGCCGGAGGTTTTGATACCAGACTGAAATATTCCCATGGGGAAACTCGCAGATATCTATCAAATTCAATTCAATTCAATTCGGAAAGACGGTACAAATAATAACAATAATTTCAGTAGCAGAATATTTGAGGCACCTATCTGACAATCGAGTTTTCACTGTCCGTTTGACAAGGAACTACCGCTTCAAAATCTCATATTCAAAATGGGGATTTTTTAACCCAAAATATAGATTGTGTGGCAATGACTGAATAATTAGAAAATTAGAAACTGAGGCAATAATGAATGTCAGACACCGAACATCATGCTGAAGTTTGTAATGGCAATAGGTTTAAAACAGATATTTTAAGGTCTAAGTGCTATGGCATCTCTACAAGACAACAATACAGTAGGACCTTGATTATCCGTGATGGTCGGAACCGGAAGCATTCCGGATAATCGATTTTCCCGGTTAATAATAATAATAATAACGTGGTAGTTAGTTAAGTCATGTGATATGAAGAATTAGTTTGGTGGAGAACACCGAACAAACCAACCCTTTAGTTTGAGAAAATTCGTTTATCCTTCTATAACGGAGCAATAACATTTGATTTCAACAACCCTTTAGCCAAGATTACAACCCAGCTAATCACGCCATCCATGTTGCGAGACCTACAGTTCAACTTTGACTCCTAACGACATAGTTGAGAAACCTTCTAAGGTAATTTTATTTATTCTCAGAGTTTATGCCAGTAGACTGTAGAAGAGGAGGTCGCCTAAAGAAATATTTTTCCCATACTTCGTCTTACTCGAAATGTTTAAACTGTGGTTTGGTTTACTGGTTATACGCCCAAGTATATCCTTCGGAGATTAATTCACGTTGAAGTTCTGATGATGAGTGGGCATGAATCTATTCTAAAGCAAGCGTCGTTTGAGTCTAATGCCGCTTACAGTCCTACGGTAGCCTGGATGATCTTATGCATAACTTAAACCACTTCTCATTATAATTACCAAAAGTGTTCGCCTCTTTTTACGTTACCCGTCGCCGAGTATACCTCATCCTGAACACCTGTTTTAATTAGTTAGAAAGGTTTTGGTCCTATTGGCTGGTGATTCTGATCTGTCTGTTCATTGCCACGATTTCCCACATGACCTTCCTAGGTGATTATTCAGCGTTACATAGTCAGCTATATTCCGTCCTCAACACTTTCTGTTCAGGTTCAATTGAACACATTTTTCGAAGTGAAGTTGCCGTAGCCTAGTCAGTGGTGTATTGGCTTATTAGGCGTGAGACCACGTTTCAAACCCGATGTTAGACATCCCTAACGAAGACTCCTCGTCGCAGATTTCTGATTAAAAACTATCAGAGTAAAAAATTGTCATGAAAATTTTCTAAAAAATTTGGCATTTGGTGTCGACAGTTAAACAGTAGGCCAACGGGAAACTGTACGATGATATCGATTTTGCAAAAAAATCATCTTTTCAGATGAAGCTTATTTTCATCTTGGTGGGTACATTAATTAAGTCGCCGTAGTCTGGTAGGTAGTGTCTTGGCTTATTAGATGTGTGGCCTGGGTTCGAACTCCAGTTCAGACATTTCTAACAAAGCGAAATATAAAAAATGATAGCTTAGGCTATTGCCTCTCTTGGCAATAACTCTGAGAGTAAATTAAATTGCCATGAAAAATGTCTCAAAAATCTGTCATTCGGTATCGACAGTAGGTCCCGCCACTCATGTATAAAATTAATACACACAACTTAAATCAGGTCATAAACCTACAAATTGTTCTACTCACTCTTATTTCATATTCTCGTTGAGAAGTATTTCCTAAAATCGGTACTGCATAGGGCGAAGTTCCAATGAGAATTGTTATCCATTCGTTTTGTACAGTCACAATCATAGGGCCATTATTACAACTTGCCGTTAACTATTGGAAGGAGTTTAAGGGGCAGATAAATTGTTTTTTATTATTATAAGTGGAGAGTAAGGCAGAAATGAGCCTTAAGCTAAAGGGAAGATCATCCTATTGGTAACTTTTAAAGTTAAGTTTATGTTTGAAGCTTGCCATATTATATATTATTTTCAATATGACAACTTCAAATATAAGCAAAAAGAGCATATACAATAAAAAAGAAGCCCATAGTTGCCACTGCGTTTAAAAAACTTATTTAATTGAGTTAAGTTATCGATATTGTTCCGGCACTGGCATATTTTTGAAAAAGTTAACTTTATTTTACGAAAGAAGTTCAAGGTGACTTTAAAGTTCACTTTAGCTAAAGTTACCATTAACTAAACCTAACTTTAACTTTTAATTTAAGTTACCTTTAAGATAGTCGCCGTGGTCTAGTAGGTAGTGTGTTGGCTTATTAGACGAAAAGCCAGTGTTCGAGCCCCAGGCCAGACATCAAAATAAAATACAAACAGTATTTCTTCGGCGACTTCCTCTCAGCAGATTTCTGGCAAAAACTCTGAGTGTAAATAAAATTGCCATGAAAAGTTTCTCAAAAATCTGTCGTTCGGAGTGGACTTTAAACTGTAGGTCCCGCAACACACAACATAAGTGGTGTGAGAAACTAGGACGTAATCCTGACTGAAGGGTTGTAATGACCAACTATGTATGTAAACTAACTAAACCTAACTTTTACGTTAAGTTGTAATAATGGCCCTTAGTGATGAACATTAGACTTGTTTCGTATTAACGTAGGCATTCTATCCTTGATTGTGATCCTCACTACCATAAATCTGACTTACACTGTAGGACAGATTCCCTATTTGACGGTTATATCAACACAACTCCGACGCCATATCTTATCCAACTACACCTGGGCCTTTTTTGATTGATTTTATTTTAGTTTTGCAATTTGTTTGATTGCCTGCTATGATGATGGCAGCCTGACTAGAGTAAAAGCGAACACTATGAACAAATTAAATGCTGATGCTCTTTACGGTTGAGTGGAACACGTGCCTGGAAGATTTGGATTTTTTTAAGAAATGTTTGCTGTTTCGTCTCAATGTTTCGTATGTTTGTGTGTTTGTTTATTGTTGTTGTTGTTGTTGACTCTATTTAAGAGATATGCTAGTAATAAGTCCCATTTAGAGAAAATATAATGGAGTTAATTTTCTATTTTCAAATTTATTTTTTCAACCTTAATTCTGATTATTTGTTTGTTGTCCATTCCTCTCATTCTCCCAGCGAAAAAGGGAAAAATGTGAAAGACGTGAAAATGTATGTATGCGTTCCTAAGGTGAATAGTGTTTTCTCAACTGCTTATTATTGTCACATTACACAGGGATTATCTATGAATAGATTGTAAAAAAAAAAACAAAATGGTTACCAAGACTGCACTTGTTGGAGCAAAATATTTACAATAGAACAGGGATTATTTGCTTGTTGCTATTCTCCAGTTTTCCGTTTTCAAACGGAATACCGTATGGCTTTTAGAAATATGATTTATCTCTGTGTTGTGATTATTTCTTCTTTCCTTGCTTTCCACTCGTTTCCGTTTACACCAAAGGAATCTGTCTAAATTCTTCGAAGCGCTTATGAGATTTTTTTTTTTTTTGGTCGGTCTTTATACGATAGTTTGCCTGATTAGTGTGATTATTTGTTTGTTGCTTTCAACTGTTCTTTCGTTTGCTTTTTCAGTGAAAAAACATTTTTTTGTTTTTTGCTTTGCTTAGATATACGATAGATTGCCTGATTAGTGTGATTATTTGTTTGTTACTTTCAACTGTTCTTTCGTTTGCTTTTTTAGTGAAAAAATTTTTTATGTTTGTTGCTTTGCTTAGACATTCTTCGTTGCCATGAACAGTAATAGTGCAGATGTCCTCAATTGAATAGAATATGTTTGGATGTATGTATAGTATGTATGTATGTACTTACCATAGCAGATGAGTATTGTTTGTTTGTTTGTGTGTTCGTTTTTCAAAATATTCCACCACTAACCGTAGGTATGTCGATTTGTCAACGGCTTTGTGTGCGAAACCTATTGCCAGTCTAAACACAGACTTATCACTGTCATAATAATTGGTTTGTTGCTTTGAATTATTTTTCGTTTATTTTATATTTCTTTATCGCTTCATTCCGTTGTTGTTTGTCGTTCGAAAGGATAATTAAAACTAGCAGCACCTTAACTAGGGTAGTTATGTGTTTGCTGCTTTGAACTTACTTTCGCTTAGTTTTTCGGGGAGAGATTATTTGTTTGTTGCTTTGCCCTGATTTTCTCTGCTGGGAAGAATGATTTTCAATCATTGACATCGAAAACACGGGCGGTTATTTGTTTGTTGCTTTGTCCTGGTTTTCGCTGCTGGGAAGAATGATTTTCAATCACTGATATCGAAAACACGGGCGGTTATTTGTTTGTTGCTTTGCCCTAGTTTTCTCTGCTGGGATGAATAGTTTTTTCTTTTTGTTTTTTTTTTTTCTAAAGTAAGAAACTTCTATCATTGTCATCTAAAATGCTGGCGATTATTTGTTTGTTGCTTTGTACTCTCTTCATATCATTTAAATTTTTCCATGGTGTTCTATAAATAACAACCGTTATAGCTGCTATACAAGACGAGATAATCAATATAGTCTTGGTTACCTGAGTTCTTTTGTCTGACCACTTATGCGCACCAAATAAATAGAACATCTGGCAAAATTCATTAGAATTGAAAGTACCCTGATTTGTAAGTGGAATGTTAACAAAACATCATGTGATGTTTGATTCAACTCGGGACAACATGTTATCTCTGGAGCTTATTGAGGTGAATAAGCAGAAGCAAAGTTATAGAACTGGATCGCATGTTAACAAAGTCCTGTAGACCAGATCAGATCAGATCGGAAGCAAGTATATTCATCTCTGAATTCAATGTCAGCAGAATGTTGTACATTTCGATCAGAAATACTAGGATATATTTAAGCCACTAAAACTAGTTGGGAAACATATACCGGTTAGGGTAACTAATAATGATAATAATCAACAGCAACACTGACGTCGCCGTAGTCTAGTAGATAGTATGTTGGTTTATTAGACGTGAAGGCCTCGGTTCAAATCTCAGATCAGACATCAGAACGTAAATATAAAAAAATATATTTCTTCGGCGACATCCTCTCAGCTGATTTCTGGCAAAAACTCTGAGAGTAAAAAAATATTGCTTTGAAAATTTCTCAAACATAAATCAGTCGTTCGGAATCGACTTTAAACTGTAGGTCCCGCCACTCATGGATAAAATTAACACACACATCGTCAGTGGTGTGAGAAGCTAGGGCGTAACCTTGACTAAAGGGTTGTAATGATCAATTATGTATGTATGTACGTAACACTGACGACTTTGAAGGCAGAAACATTTTAGATCACATCTGGTAATGAAACTGATTAAGCTATTTTACTTGCATTACAATGATGCAGCTTTGGCGATAACAACAGGAGAAGGGCCTTCTTTTTTGCGGGCTATTGGGAAAAAGTTCGATGCCCTCACGGCGGGTTCATGGAGATATAGAATGGACTGTAGGGTTGCAACAGTCGTTTAGAAAAAGGTGAAAATAACCGGCTCGAAATTAATTTTTTGCATGATTAGGAAGCAGTTGGGTGCCAACGGGGCATACCGTCTTAGACATAGAATCAGCAGGAGTAACAGGAGCATCTCTGATTTCTGTAGGTTATGTACTAAGACAGAAAAAGCAGTGTCACTATTCTTGTCAATTCATTGAGGGCATGGTAGACCTAAAGAACATGAGCTAGATAAGCATATGGGAATCAAAGCCACCTTAGAATTCTGCGCATTTTCTGCTAAATATACACTCGAACTTTAGAATATGGGAACAGAAAGATGTTAACTCAGATTTTCGAGGTCCTTTATAGAGAAGAGCATTGAGGAACTTAAGGAGATTATATGCACCTGTCTTACGATCTCTATTTTGTCACATTATGAATATTCATGTTCGAGGCTTAAATAGTCCAGAATGGGCACCCATTATTTTTAACAATTGTTGTGCAAGCAAAATAGCGGAGGAGGTGTTAAGGTGATTAAAGTCTTGCCGGCATGAAACGCCTGACTTGAGCGTATGCCTTGAAAATTTGCAACACAATATAAGACGTCCTAGGCATAGTAGAAGATCATTAAGGTCACAGGCATTCGAAAGAATTCTGAAAAATAGAGATGAATAGAATAGAGACGATGTACAGTGAATGTTTGCCCATATCAAAACACTCCTAATAGACCTAAAATAGGCCTTAACAGCAATTTCAGATATTAAGAGTCAAATTGAACTCACGAATTAATTGAATACCACTAAGTGCATAACTTGTTCCAATCCAAACACAAGAGCTTAACCTGAACCCTGTAATATAACGGCTGTACAGGCTTTGTTGGATTTAAGCCTGTTGCTTAGGATTGTGAAAACCAGATTCTTGGAGACTACGGGTAGGTGAATAAGAGAGATTTCTAACGTTACATTCATTAAGGGGCATCGGAACTGTTAAGTTAGTTCCCTAATTAATTATCTCCATGGCGGTACCAGAAAACTTTAAATATTTGAATATGCTTTACAAAGACATGCACCTTTAAGAGAGTTACCAGTCTATAGTATACAGATGGTGAAATACTGAGCCCATATGGAAACTTCCAAACTGCTACGAAGCGAAAATATACGCCAACGAAAGGAGTATTCGCTTCAACTTGGACACGTATTACAAAGAACTATACATAGTAATACTATCTGACAGTCAGGCTGCTATCCAAGCTTGTAAGAGGTTGACTGAAGATGGAATAAAATAGAAATTTAAATCAGCTAGGCAAACCTGGATCATAGGTCATGTGGGAATATATTCAAATCGCGAAGAGCGTAACTTCTACGCCATTGATGAGAAGATAACCTTTCAGCGGAGTAGGGAGAGGGGATTAAAATGAAGATGAAGCTTGAGATCAGGTTATCAAGAAATAACTTGAGCATAATAAGCCATATTTTATTGGAAGTTGTAGGAACAGAGCTCTCTTGTTTTAGAATAAAGATTGATTCTAGCCCAATACGAGGAGAATCAATTAACAAAACGCTTATACGGTGTTCAGATATGCACCTTTATTGCGTAAATCACAATAAACGCCATTATTGAGCTCATTATTTCATATAAAGTTTCAATTAATTATTGCGCAATAAATACGCAAATTGTTATAATATTGAGTAAAACTTAAAATGCAGAACTGTCATAAGTGTGTTCAGCGCGCATATTACAATTATACGAACACTTTCTGTTGATATTTGACAACTCAAATGTCAGCAACGACAAAAAAACAAAAAAATAAAAACAATGTTGTTGAAATAACCAGCTGTTTTGTTAACCAGCTGTCAAATGAATATTGAATAAGCAGCTGAACTACGTATATTATTATGTCTCAACACTTAAAACATTATACTCAATAAACCGAATATTGACTCAATAAAAGTGCATATCTGAACATAGTATTACTCAGTAGGAAACACCAGAGTATTTATCAAGTAATAGGCAGGGAGTTATCCTTACTCACGTCGAATATATTCAGGACATTTGCCTTGGTAACAAGATTGCAGGAGATATTACGGTGATGCTCTACATAGGCTAGCCTTACTTTACTATCTCTACGCAACAATAAATAAATTTTGTTCATGGACTTAAAATTTTTTTTTTGCAAAAATCAGTCAATGTTCCGATAAATCGATATGAAATCGATGCTTTTTTGCGATGTATTACATCGAAAAGGAATAAGGAACAGGAGAAATAAAAAGAGAGAGAGGGAGAGAGAGAGTTAAAACAGATTAATAATCTTATGAAGTTCGTTTCAAACTGGAATTATTATTAACACCTCTGTGAAAAACTTACACTTACACTTTCATTGGCACAGTAGTAGTAGGAGGACTTGCAATTAAAAAAGAGCTTATGATTGCAGATAAAATAGACTCACATATAAACATACTTGACTACTTTCAGAATGGAATAGAAATATTACTACAAATAAAATAATTCAGCTTCTTCATCTATTGCAATAAAACAAAACATTTCTCCACACAAACATTTTCCCCAAAACAAACTTTTTGTTTGTTTGTTTTCTATTTGATTACAATGCAGCATCATTAGAAATATTACTGAACAAAATATTTGCTTAAAAATCAAATCCAAAGAACATCCCTCTTTAGAAAAATTTACAAAGCAACAAACAAACAAACTTTCAGTATCTATCCATCCGGTATTGAAGATTAAACGTATAAGATTTCAAAATTACATCTGCATCTATTCAATGAATATATTACGAACTTAAAAATTAGGATTTCCCATTCATTTTGAGTACTTTTACTCAGTATTCGTCTCAGAAACTCAGACATTCGGCATTACGTTTGGTTAAACCAGATTGGCAGCAGCCTTAAGTATAACTGAGATAGGTTCTAAATACATACATAATTGGTCATTACAACCCTTCAGTCAGGTTGAGTCTCACACCACTTATGTTCCGTGTATTAATTTTCTTTTATGGTTGGACCTACAGTTAAAAATCGACTCCGAACGACACATTTTTTGAAAAACTTTTCATGGCAATCTTATTTACTCTCAGAGTTCTTGCCAGAAATCTGCTGAGAGGAAGTCGCCGAAGAAATATTTTTTTCATATTTTCATTTTGATGCACGGCCTGGGGTTCGAACCGTGGCCTTGCATTTAATAAGCCAACACACTACCTACTAGACTACGGCGACTTCAGTTCTAAAGAATCGTTGTAAATTATATTACCATTTGGATATACATATACAATACCCAGTGTCTTGTTCAGCCCTCTGAATGCATTCTGAATAGTCTTGCCACTAATCATGTCCTCCGAATATCTGTAAGGGATCTGTCTACAAGTGAGTATGTGTTCCCATTTTTACTTGAGTGGGATGGATGGAATTCGTGATTGAATGTTTCCGTATCCAGGATATGCTGTACACACTCCCTTTGTAGCCATTATTAAAATCCTTATGTAAAATTATTATTTTGGTTGTTATCAATAGGCGGCACTGGTTATGGTCTTATGATTCTAACTGAAGCATCAGAAACGGAAACTTGCCAAAAATCGGTGCAACTACATCTGGTGTTCATCTATCAGAAGACGAGAAAAGAAAGCTTTATTCTAAAAGAAATTAAAAGAAGCCGCCTCTTCTAAGGAACCCATTTAATTTAAAAAGCCCTGATAATTAAAGAGCCTACCAAAATGAATCACGAGTTAAATCTTGCACCTGTACGAACTATGGATTCGGAAACCATGAATGCCCATATAAATTTTGCTGTTAAGAAAGATCAAATATTAGAACGTCTTAATAAAACTCAATTTTAGATTCAGCTGATCTGAAAATATTTCAAGTCTGATCTTGTCATGTAGTCTTGATTTGCCAGTGAATACGTCAGTGATACTCTCAGGTATTTAGTAAATACGATGATCCAAGCTAAGAGTACCAATAGTTTTCTCATGAGTCATGACCATGGCTTCCGAAGAGTTTAAAAGTATTTGCAGCTGTTTTTCGAATAATCCAATTGATGTCTACTGCCTACAGTCGTATAGAATTTTTAAATTAAGTTTCCATACCCAAAGATAAGAGTAAACTTGTATTATTCTCCTCGGTACTTTAAAAATGCTTGTTATTCCTTCAATGTTGTAGAATAAATACGCCTGTATTTTGACACTCTTTCAGCCAATGCGTTGATCTTGGGGTCTTTCAATATGGGTTAGACAATTGATCACGGCTTTTTTGCTGAAGCTACATACATCTTTTAAATTTAGTTGTGATTTATTCAGCCTATTTTACCACATTACCATGACCAGATATAGAATTCAACAACACGTGCAAATAATAAAATTACTTTTCTCAATATGGGTTTCTTAATTGTCATCGAAAAGTGATTTTTACCGATGACACTCATTCTGCATGAGTGTGGGTATGTGAACAAACAAAATTACCCCAATATTAACCCCCTTACTCCAATCCGCAATTTATTTCCATAATATCCGCAAATTCCATGGCATGAGTAATTGTCACTCTCTGAGTGATAGCCTACACCGAGGACAAAAGAGAATGACAACAAACAAATATTCCCATACAGCAGCATATTATTATGGCGTTTTGTGAATTCTGACTGACATTTAACGAAATATGAAAACAAAATTGACAGAGAAATCGACAAAATTTGATAAAGAAACATGATAAAGAGCAACAAACATATAATGATTACAGCAGCCAACAAAAGCAACGTAATTATTATAATGTTTGTACACAAACATTTAAACAACCCTGAATACTTCCAAAAGAATCGATTGGAAATGTTATCGCAGGCAAGCTATAACCAACATTACATTTCTTATTCTCTGTGATGATGTTTTTACAAAAAAGCTGGATAAGTCGTTTCCACAAACATATGTTTGTTTTTGTTTTTTTTTCTGTTTTGTTGTTGTCAGGTTAATTTATTAATTTATCTCAGGGTGCATGAGACAAGTAATTGAAATAACAAGCGACATGAAAATCAAAATGAAACCGCTTTCCTTAAGAAGGCAGCAAAGCAGTAAGCAAATACATACAGTGAATGTCAATGAAAATCGTACAATAGAATGTCATTGAAAAATAGAAAATTTAAATTTAAATGAATTTGCCACACTTAATTAGCCATTACAACTCCTTAGTCAGAATTACGGACTAACAACTCAATTCAAACATCTCAAATGCAGTTGGACAAGATACACAGACTAGTTTGTGTTGGTATAACAGCTGCAATGACGATCTATGCTACTGCAGCGATGGAAGTTCTGTTGTATTTAAGTGTCGATAATAGTCGATACTATCAGGCTTTGAAGACTGTTAGATCAGGATAATGGGACGTCGCCGTAGTCTAGTAGGTAGTGTGTTGGCTTATTAGACGTAAAGCCAGGGTTCGAGCCCTAGGCCAGACATCAAAACAAAATATGAAAAAATATTTCTTCGGCGACTTCCTCTCAGCAGATTTCTGGCAAAAACTCTGAGAGTAAATAAAATTGCCATGAAAAGTTTCTCAAAAGTTTGTCGTTCGGAGTCGACGTTAAACTGTAGGTCCTCCCGCCACTCATGTATAAAATTAATGCACACAACATAAGTGGTGTGAGAAACTAGGTCGTAATCCTGACTGAAGGGTTGTATGTAATGAGACGCAAGTCTAACATACAATTCATTAGGAGACCGTTCGTTACCTAATGAATCGAGTAACCGGCAGTTCTCTCTTTAACTATCAACTGTACATAACCTGTAGGATACCTTGACTTTGGGAAGTACTCTGCAACGACTTTCCCTTAGCAATGTTCTGGCAAAAAACTCTGAGAGTAAAAAAAAAACGTTGTTGCTAAGATTGGTATTAAGAATGATGAAACGGATAGCTATTACAGAAAAGTAAAGCAATCTGCTCGAATGTTTCTATGCATTTTAACGAAAAAGTGGACGCAAGCCAGTCGAACAAGGCTCACGTTCGAAGATAAAAATAAATATTGGTTAGAAGGGTATTTTAATATTCCACCTAAATTTTCTTCATCATCTCGTGTTGAAGGATGCTTAGATGGACCTTCGACCTCCAATTATGGCAGGCCTTCTAAGGAATTTTTATGTAAAACTGAGAGAACAAAGCGTAGAAATGTTGCTCCTTTATTAGAGACTTGGTCGGCAGAAGAACGAACTTTTGCTGCTGGAACAAGTCTTTATAAGTCCGGGAAAGGAAGTGCTGCAAGCATAGTCAAAACTATAGATTCTTCTTCCTCTAAAGCATTAGAAATAAAAAAAAATTAGTTTTTCTCTTCCACAACCGATCCCTTACACAAATGAGGAGGAGTTAGCTTTGTATGTCGATGGTGGATATACAAGACACACTTTTAGTCTATTACGTACAGGTGCCAAAAATCATAACGCTTATATTTACCCTTCATACCATAAAGTCCACCTATTGTTAACCAAAATATTAATATCGACACTAAATTTCATCATACATGATTTGGGGATTTTGACTGTTATAGTTTTCCCAGATACACCAATTTTAGTATTTTATTTATATGGGAGGTAACACGCCCACTGTAGCTAGTTCAACCATTTTTCCCACAAATGTTTATGTGGATCAAAGTTGTCCGTGCTGAATTCGAAGATTCTAGCTGTTGCAGTTTCCATGATATAAGACTTTAATACTTAATTTTTAAGGTAGGCGTGACACTTTACCCATTTAAAACTTTTGAATAAAAATTAGCCTATAATTCCACCCATACATACAGAAATACGGTGTGAAAATTTTAGGAAAATCGGTTCAGTCGTTTTGTCGTCTTTAGGCTTCAAACAGACCACCAAAAAAACAAATTTACATACATACACACACTCATACACACACATATACATTTGATTTTTTTTCTCTAATTGTTTATATTGATGAAATCTATAAACGTACCAAGTTTCATGTCGGTACGGCTTTGCAAAAGCGAGTTATAACTTTTGTCCGGCTAGATTGAGCATTTGGACCACTGTGTGACGGGTAGGAGACAGCTATCTTTTCTTTTCTCTCTTTCAATTCTTCTATTTTCCTCTCTTCTTCTGTCTTCTTTTTCTTGGTCTCCTGTAAGGTTAGCTTCTGCTTTTTTTTATTGTACTTCCGTGCATTGCTTTTCTTTTCTCTTGAATTTCTAAAGGGTTTTTTCACAATGTACCAACTGTATCTCTCAATGAAGACGTGTTTCAGATGCCACGTTACTGTTCATAATATAATCCGAACTGATTGATCGAAGCAATGAAGGTTTCATTAGATTGAATGGAAATAATTTTCAGTCCTCTTAAACGATCTCTCGCAACTGTTTACAGGATAAACAAAATAAAATTTCTTTTCGATACGATTTTCACTGATTCCCACTGTAATTCCGAATTACTGTAGCAGGACGAATAATCGTATGTTTCATTCAATTTAAAACACTAAATTATTACTGCATCTATGAGCACAACAACGAAACGTTGTTTGACGAAATATAATCAATGAAAAATTGCCACAAAGTTGATATGTGAATGCGATAAAGAGCAACAAACAAACAAAAAAAACAAAAAACAACACAAAAATAAATAATAATTGCACACATACTTACATAGATATGTATGAATGTATGTATGTATGTGCGAATAACGAAACTGTTGTTACACCCTGAATTCAATGGTAAAATTCACAATCAACTCTCAAGTACTTTAGTTTGTTGTTGTGAATGTTTCTTGCAAACACTCAAAGATTTTGTGTCTATGAAATGATTTTTCCATCACAACCATGGTAACGTGTATCCATGGCTGCTCTAGCAAATCATTTGTCTGACCATTGGATGCACCCTATTGCCTCATTAATTGGTAACACGATTGGCAAAACATTGCCTTTCTTGCAAATAAATTTCATACTTTCTCTTCCAAAAGGTATTTCCGATAACGGCCACACCATGCCAAACATTTTCAAGAAAACTACCGTCTGACAAACATTTTCCTCAATCCTATCAAATACTATTCATCTGTGTTGTTATGGTGTTTGTCTGTGTCTGTGTAATGTTCAAGTCTTATAAGTGGGTCATCGTCAAGGAAGAAATGCGAAAGGTTGTACAGTTGTTTGTTTGTCGTTGGCGTTTTATTTTTCTTCAAATTTCACTTGAGAGCAGTGCAGAGTTAAGAGAAATATTCTGTGTTCGTTAACAAAATATCCAAGAAGTTCAGTAGTTTTTGTAAAGTCGTCTGTGGGATAACATGCTACTCTACGTGAGGATAAAGTACGCTTAACGCGCAAAAGGATGTAAGTTACTCAATATCGACATATTTCTGTATTCTTTTTTGCTTTGTTCATATAATCGAGAGGTATTAAGTCCTAAGTAGATGGACTCAGAACCTATGGAAGTCAACATAAAGGTCTAGATACACAATTCAGTTGGGAAATGCCCCCGCAGTTGAATAACATTGTGATTTTCTACCTCGAATGTAAGATATCAGTCAGCTAGGGTGACTATTATTTTAGACCGATTGGGTGCACTATACTAATCTTAATTGTACCAATACTACTATGTATTAACGCAGTAAATTCAGTCGCTTGTTTGCAATCGTTGCAAAGCGACATTCACATGCTAGCTTTATACGATTTTCGCCTCCGACTTCCTATGTATGTTGTTAAGAGCTAGAAAGTATTGCCTACAAATGGTGACCATATGTATAAATGCGAATACTTTAGGGGAATAACAATATAGAGCATTCCAACCACTTATATGGACCTGAAGGACTTTCATTTAACTCGGTGCTGGCATTTCGAAAACAGAATGTTCCTCTCATGATAGCAGGAAGAAAATTGAGAAGGCAAAGTCAGTTACTTAATTCGGTATGGCAATTCCCCAAAAGAACTCACATCCGAGTATACATACATAACATAATTGGTCACAACAACCCTTCAGTTAGGATTACAACCTAGCTTCTCACACCACTTATGTTGTGCGCGTTAATTTTATACATGAGTGGCGGAACCTACAGTTTAAAGTCGATTCCGAAAGCCAGAAAAATTCAGAAATCTGCTGAGAGGCAGCCGCCGAAGAAATATTTTTTATTTTTCATATTGGTGGAGATGTCTGACCTGGGGTTTGAATCGAGGCCCCATGTCTAATAAACCAACACACTACCTACTAGACTACGGCGACGTCAAGGTTTTATTAAATTTGCTTTATGGTAATGAATTGTGGAACACCACATCAAAGGATATCGAATACGATCCAAGCTTTTGCGTGCACATGCTCAACGGATATCTTTGGAAATTGATTTACTGATGAACTGCCCAAGGCTGCACATGCACAAATCAATAAAGGACTGATGGTATTCTGCATTCAATTGCGATACTTTCAGGCCTACCAAGATCGACTTGGTATTTCCTCGTATGATTTGTACAGAAGCTGTCGGTTTGTGTAGGAGTAAGAGGTTGTCCTTCATCTCAGATGTCAGTACTCCACACTTGTGATAAGGAAGCGGAGGTTTTTAATCTTCCATTTGCAGCCAACTTGACTGAACTCACCAATTCACCGTAAATATAGTTAATTTTATTTGGATTCGAGTTGGATTTCTTTGGAGCGTGTTTGTTATAAATTTATTGTTATCAAAATAAGCTGGCCTTAGTTCAACCTTGTAATTCAAGTTAAAGCACACATCAAATTTGTCTCATAATTAGAGCATAATTACAGCAATTAAAAATTATTGAATTTCTGTTCACGAATGAAAAGAAAATCTTTAAAATTTTCCTTCATTTCTAAGAATTTATAAAATTCGTTCATAATATTCTCGAACAAAATGCAACACAACCGAACAAGAATTAAAAATGTTCAGACATTTTATTAATTTGAAACGTACACTTTTAATACTATAGTAACGGCATACATACATGCATACATACATATGTATGACAAAGTTAGAATGTATATGCGTATGCTCAGTCACTCATCATCAACTCACTCATTGTGATGCTCTTGCAGGAAAAGGTAAACCTGAAACGCACAGAAAAGAAGCGTTAATAATAACATCAACAATAAGGAGAAAAAGAGAAATGAATAGAGAGGAAGCTAAGAGAGTTGAAAAAAAAAGAAAATAACTTCATTATCGTTAATCTCTTTACAAATAAACCAAGAAGCCCAAGAAAAAGAGAATGAACAAGACTATGAAATACTTAAAGGACAGAAGTTTTAAGTGATGATTTTATAATTTTGTTGCATATGCTGGTATGGCAGTGTACACGACGATTATGTAGGTGTTTTGACATTTTGTTGTATCCCGTTAACTGTTTTAAGAGCTGAGATATTCTTATTAGACGATTATGGTTTACCACAAAATGGAAGTTATTTTTAAAAGTCGTGTACATTGTGGCTACAGAGCGATTTGAAAAGACCGGTAACCCATCGCCGACTGAAATCTCTTCTTACAGTAATTTCCCAACAATAATCTTGATTGACTTAAATCCATTTAGTTTGGGAAGAGTCTTTACCTCTCTTTGTTTTTCTTGTCGTCGAGTAAACCCTTCCGAACCTTTGTTTCCGCTCAACAGGACGGTTCCGTTGCCCCGAATTTCCACATGATCTGAGACCCAGTTGAAGGTGAACCTTTTTTCATACTATATTCGATTTCATCTCATCAGATGTAGACAATCTAGGACCAAAAACTCCTGTTTCTGCATCAAGATCCGTTGTTGATCAATCCGTATACCACAATAGGGGGACACCCTTATAAAACAGTGTATATAGCTTCCAGATTTATTAGTAAATCTTGATGCAATGTACTTCAGAAAATCATTAAGCCTTCTGGTTTTGTCCAAGTAACAGTTATGGGTGAAGCTATCAGCCACTCGATTCATCAAGTCACGAAATCCCCTATAAAATGTTAGACATTATCTTAGCCATGCTTTTCAAAGCTCTGGTCTTCCCAATATCGTTGTTCTTTTTGTATCAAAATACGTTAGTCTCTGCATTTTGTTTTATCCATTTGAGCTATTTCTAGTTAGCTTTGTCTGCACAAACATTGACCTCATACATGACATACATTCAGTGCATGACTCCTGGGTTACATACCCAGTATTGCCCTGCAACACTTTTGCATATCATTCTGGCATGTCTGGCGTTTCCCGAAATGCTGTCTATATGAGCCATGTCAATGTCAATTTACTGTTCAATGCAATTAACAAATATGTTATCTTCAGCTTCTGTGATATTTTATTACTCTGTCATCTATTTGGATATTACAGACTTGATAATTACTTTTATTTACTGCATACCTGTGTAATTCATATCATAATTACAACTGATGTTAAGAATATTTTACTTCCGAAACATAATTTCTGAAATTTCTTCCTTGCACGTATTTCTACTAAATTTTGTAGTCCTTTTTATGCCTTAAAATATGCAAAAGGTTCGACAACCTTTACTTTCTAACCCCATACCCTTTAAATGTAATATTTCAAACGGAAATAAACAAAAATTACAAAACATTTGCGGCTACAAACCACTTGTACTTCATTGCGTACAAGGCATATTTATATCAGGTAACCGCAAGAATACAACAAGTACAACAATGCAAAAACAACAGGCATTTTGTTTTTGTTAAAGAGTACACGGAATGTCAAAAACAGCTTCATAACTGACTGACGAATAACAATAGAAAGAGAAATGTTAAAAAAATTTATAAAAATGGTTACAAAACACTAAAAAAACAACAAAATTTTGACATTCTAAGCCTCGTCAGCTGTTGAATTGCGGTTACCTGATATAAATATGCCATGATTGCGTATGAATATTTTATTTCTACTCTCTCTCTCTCTCATACTCTCACCTTCCTTATGCTCATTGCGATTGTATCCCTATTTTTACTTTCTTTCTTTACCTTCTAGATTCTAAAATAACATTCAACAAGTTGTTTATTTGTTTGTTGTTATTTGTTTTTCTTCTTCCTCTTCTTCTTCTTTTCAAATGCCAGTGTTTGTGTTTGAGTGAGTGTTGCCATTTTGCTACAATTTGACATTTAAAGTTGAAGGCAAAGTGCCTTTGACCTTTTGTATACAAAAACTCAAGAAATTTATTTCATTCTACAACGTTGTATGATGGTTTTGTTAACAATATTGTGTGTGTGTGGCATTTAAAAAGAAATTTCCGGAGTAATGAAAAACTGAATTTTCAATAAGTTTCTGTTGAAAAATATTCATAAACATATACCGTTGAGATGAAAATTATTTTAAAAATAAAAAACAAAAAAAAAAACCTTAACAATACAATGCAATACATTGGGTCTTTCAATAGGAATATACGAACTTTGACAAGCGGCCCTCTTGTTGAAGTTACATCTGCCAAATTGGTTGTCATTTTTTCAGTCTGTTTTACTAAATCACCATCGACGTCTATAACATACAACAATACGTGCAAATAAGAAAAAAATATTGTGTTAACACATTGTTGACCGGCCACGAGTTAACTCGTGTTTTCATGCCCAAATGCTGTTGACCGATCATTGTCATGACTCGTCATTGCACTTGCACTAGTAATTAGAATTTATGAAACCCATGGCAATATAGAATACTGCAAAAGCTTCGTTCATTGTGTTTAGACGTGTCTTTTTTATTATAAAAAACAGTTATTTTTCTAGATATTCAGACTTTTATAACAATTTCAGTTCTGTAAAAATTGCAACCGTGGCAGATCGTGATAATGAAGAATTTTTCAATAATTTATACGCGGTAGTCGCCGTAGTCTAGTAGGTAATGTGTCGGCTTATTAGACGTATGACCACTGTTCAGGTCAGATATCAAAACGAAAATATGAAAAAAATATTTTTTCGGCGACTAAGCAGATTTCTGGCAAAAACTCTGAGAGTAAATATAATTGCCATGAACAGTTTCTCAAAAATCTGTCGTTCGGAGTCGTCTTTAAACTGTAGGTACCGCCACTCATGTATAAAATTAACGTACACAACATAAATGGTGCGAGAAGGTAGGTTGTAATCCTGACTGAAGCGTTGTAATGACCAATTATGTGCATATACGCGGATGACTTATCTGATTGTCCGAGTGATTTGGAAATAAATTGTAGTGATTCGGAAAGTGATAGTTTATCGGAAGACAGTTATGAATCTGCGATTAAACCAGCAAAACGGCAAAAAGTAAACGTATTAGAAAATATTAAAAGTTATCTAAAAGATATGTACAAAATGTAATTTCAATTTATTATGTATAAATAAAGATGTTTCAGTTCCATATTGAATTACGAAATAATAGCCGGTGACATGAGATAGTTTCAGTGTAAAATTGCCGGTCAAAATCGGCATAGCCATAATCGTCCAACCGAGAGGACTATTTGCAATGTAGTGCAGTCCACTGGTACTGTAAGCAATCGAGCAACACCGAACCGTACATGGACGAAACACAAGATCTGTCGAAAACATTGCCGCTGTCCGTGAATCCACAAGAACTCGGCCTTTTGCCAACCACAACTTGGTGAATTGTGTGTCGTGACTTGTACCTGCACTAGTATAAAATTCAAATGACCCAAGAACTGAAGGTAATAAATCATAGACAATGACGTGTGTTCGCAGAATAAGCTTATGAGCATTGGCAACTGATCATAATTTTCCCATTTCTGGATTAATGTGTTCGTGTACAAACCAAATTGTAAAATTGGAAAATATAACAAATCCACATTCGCTCCAAAATCATCCAATAAATCCCGAAAAAATCATTGTTTAGTGTGGAGTTTGAAAACGACGTTGGCCTGACAATCACTGTAGAAGTTGAGCACTATACATGGCCTGATTTGGACGATCCGGACACCAACGTCATATTTTTTCAAAAGGACGGTGCTACATTCCATACTGTTTATGCTACATTGGATATTCTGCACAAGCGATTTGAGCGAATGGTCATATCACATGGAGGTGGTGTAAACTGACCACAGAGATCGTTCGACTTGACAACGTAGGGCTTATTATGTCGCATACCAAACCACAGCAGTCCTTCGGTCCATTTCGGAGTGCATACGACTCCACCAAAAGAAACATTTGAACGACGTTGTGTATGTATAGAATACATACATAATGATATCAATTGGTATATTGAAGGAATAAAAAAAAATTTGGAAGATTGGAAATTGGAAATTGCTTCGAAGAAGTAAGAAGACATAAAAATGTTCATCAAAATTTTTAAAATTTTAAAGAATCAAAAGAGTTTTAGTTTCACACTAAATAATTCATCCAGGAAGCATCCAGAACCTCTATTACAAAAAATAAGAGAGACAAATCTGAGTAATTTGTACCCACTTAGCATTCCCTTCTAGAGATGGATAGCGATGGAATAGATTAAATTAAACTGAATATGATTTAATCGCTATAGTTGGCATTACTTTTAGAGAGTGATAAACAAGAGAAAATATACACCCACAATAGACGAACAATATTTTAATAGGCCATTTACACTACAGCGAAATCTAGTACTTATGAGATTTCGAGCCAAATCTAGTTGATTTTAACTAGATTTCCCATACAAAACAAAATCTACTTATTTAGTAGATTTCGGCAAAATCTACTCAAAATCTAGTAAAAATACAAATGCAACTATGTGTTTTGCCAAATAGTACTTAAAAATACAACGCTGAGCAGGAAAAAAAATGACATTTCAATTTAACCCTAATCAAGTCAACATGTGCCTCTCCGACACATATTTCACTTGGTCATGTTGTAACTTCCTTGAATATAGGTTCTAGTTCTTACTGCTTCTTGAATTCCTACTTTCAGTTGTTTTATTTAGAATTTACAAATTTTAGAAATTAATTTATTTTCTTTTTATTTTTTATTTTGTTTCAATCAAAAATGTTCTTAATCATGTCAAAATGTGTCTATGAGGCACATATGGGAACGCAAACTATTACTTCTATTGTTGGTGAACAACAAAATTAAATATAATAATGAGTTATAATGAGGTATAATGAGTTACGACGAGTTCTGGCACCCATTATTTGCCACAGTCTTCTAAAATTAAATAAAAATAATTTGTCCAATGTTCGGTCCATACAACACGAGATTGAATTCTCAAACCAGCCAAGGCAGACAGATATGCGACGTAGATGTTATATGTGCCCACCGAAGATATGCAGAATGTGAAAGCAGTCTTGCAGTATTTACCAAAAAACACTTGCAACGAGCATTGTTCAAAAGTTCTAGTTTGCTTAAAATGCGAAAATAAATAAATAATATTTTATTTATGTAACTGAGAAGAAAACATTTAATAAAATGAAAATAAGTTAACAAAATTAATATGTAAATTCTTTGTATGTGCCTCTGAGACACATTTTGACTGGATTTGTAAAATTTTTTCCTGACTTGGTTAGGGTTAAACTAAAATATTATTATTTTCTTTTAAATTTCAGTCAGCTGTTTTTGTTATTAAAATGAAATCTTGCTACTGTCAAATAAATGCAGTGTAAACGATGTAGATTTTGAGCAAGATTTGAAATCTAATCTACTAGATTTCGCTGTAGTGTAAATGGCCTATAAGAAAGTTTATGCTGAGACTTAATTGAGAGTGTTGCCATTGCATGACACAATATACATACGTATGCGTTGTAGAACATGGCACTCAAATTGTTATTAATTAAAACTCCTACACTTGAAATCAATAAAGTTTATTTACTTAGTAAATCGTTTGTAGATCAACTGTAGATTTAAAATACTTCACCCTCAACTTTAACTCTGTAGCGAAGGGATATTTTAATTAATTTTTTAAATGTGCTTTTTAAGATAATAATAATAAAAAGTATTATTAAGCAGCAAGTACAAATGGTGCAGCTTTTGTATTCCCCAGAAAGCAGTTTTTTGAGCTGTACTTATGATACATGTTATGTCATGTAGTGTGCTGAATATATCCGGAAGGGTAACTGAATATTTTACAATACAAAATTATAGGCTCAAGAGAAAATAAACGGCCAATGGTAGATAAAATAAACATATGGATATAGTCCTGAAAATACCCACGTCTAGTATTGATGTCTATATTGTCTATAAAAAGAAAATCCCGAGATTGCGGTCTTAGAAGCTAAAACCCTACGTGTCAAAAAAACCGAGAACCCATTTAAATTTGACTCCACAGCAATGGAAAAATGTGTTATGGTCGGACGAGTCCAAGTTTAATCTCCGAACATCAGATGGAAGATCCTATGTTCGATGTCCTCGAGCTGAAAAGTTAAATCCGAGGTATACAAGACATCCTCAGAATGTTTCTCGGAACGTGGGATACATCCAATTACCCGCATTACTGATACAATGACAGCTCTAATCAACAGAGACCTCCTAAACTCAGTTATGCTTCCATACGCTGAATGCCGCTTTCGTGGTCCTAAACACATGGCTAGGGTTGTTAAAGCTTGGTTGGAGGAACATCAACTCCCTGTGATATCCTAGCCACCGCAATCTCCCGTTCTCAACCCGAGTGAGAACATGTTCATGATTGCAAAACGTAAGATCGGAAATGAAGTATTCCGAAATGGAGAAGAGTAGCAAAATACCAAAAATATTAATCTTAAACTTATATCTCTCAGAGCTGTATTATAATGTTTGGAATGTGTTCGCAAATAACGTGTGTTAGTTTATTTTAGATTTAGAGATTTAACCCATTAGTTTAACAATAAAAAATTTGTTTTAGCAGTTACAAATGCAAAAAGATTTACTTTTACTGATAATTTGATAAAATTATTTTCGCTCATCAAGGTTGAAACATAAAAGAATTTTATTTTCAAAATTATAAAATACAGCTATAATACATACTGACTATTCTTGTACAATGGGTCAATTCGACCTCCGGGTACTGTACTTGTCTTAATTGACAATTACACGTCCTCTAACCTACTGTCTAAATTATAGAATTGTCTACTTTATTTTTGAAAATAAATTCCTAGAATTCAATAGAATAGACACAACAGTTAGTAAATCAGATTTCAAATTATAAAATCTCAGCATGAAATTTTTCTTCTCAAAATTATATTCTGTTCACATCCCACTCTATGGCAACACTCACGATTTTCTTGCTCTGATTAATGCTTCTCACTGTACACAGTTTTCACACGCATACATACATATGTATGTACATATAATGTATACATCGCCAACAACAATTTCAATATGATTTGAGTACGTATGAGTTATAAATATTTTTATTGTTGTTAATGAATTTTAAGCTCATTTTCATTACTAAGAAAAGAGAGTATAAAAATGCAAAGGAGAACTATAACACATGTTGAATGCTTTCTATAACGGTTAATTACTCCCACTTGTAAAAAGTCCGGGAGATAGACAATGAGTGTTTGCAAGTATTTGTGTCGGTATGGCGCGCTTTTTGTTTACAAATAATATCTGTTGCTTTGCTTCTATACCACCACAACGTAAAACGTAAGCAGGCGTACATATATAAACAAAACAGCAACTTGATAATGATGATGACGACAATATGCAAGTATTATGAGCTATAAGCACAATAGACGCAACGCCACAAGTACAACAATTTTACAATTTGCAGCGGTAAAGCATAAGCAAAACAAATGAAAAACAAAAACAGTTCATCAATACTTTATCATCGGTGCCAATAAAACATTTTTTCGCGTTATCTTATTGCTGCAAATAAAATGAGAAATTATGGTAAAAAAAGCTAAACGTTCACGGAACGTTCGTTCATTTTTAGCATATGAAAAGAAATACAAGTGCTTACCGAAATTATATTACGGTTCGGTTATCGCTTTCATTGCTTTTCATATTCTAAAAACGAACGGACGTTCCGTGATGGTTGGCTAATTCCAGTATTAGCCTAAATGCAAAGCAGCAAAATCCTTGCTTGTTGTCGCACTGCCTTTAAAATAAACACTTCCAATACAACCATGTATTCTATTTTTGAGAGATTGCTGTGTTTGCTGCGTAGCGTCTATTGTGTTTATAGTATTACCCTTAGTATTGGCGGATATATGAACGTCATCATCATTATTACGTTAATTATTAACAGCGTCATATACGACTACATTATATGTGTATTGTTTATCACTTTATGGCTAGATTTGAGCAAAAAAAAATGAGTGTAGAAAAGCACAATGAATGAAACATTTCTTTGATTCATTATTTGGCGACTATTTTTACTCGCTTAATGCGCTACACTACCGTAGGTAATAGAAGTATTTGCGTTTATGAGGATGTTTGTGACTACAGAAAATCTATCTGTTTCGCGATCTCCTCTGATTCAGAAAGTATTGGAAATTGTTTTTCTGCAAATAGCCTATGAACTCGTATAGTGTCCGAATACAATTGTATGCCAGAAATTTGTCCTCAACTCATTGAAAAAGCCATGGATTTCACTGGGAATATGATTTTAAAACGAATTACTAAAAAAACTGTAATGCAACCACAAACGTGCAAAACGTTATAGATACCGCGATAGATTTTGGATTACAAAAAATTACTTTCCCTTAGCAAGTCAAACATCAAACATCAGAATAGGAACCAATAGTGGTCTTATGAAACAATAAAAAGGATTCGAATGAAGCACCTTTAGGAATAAAAGCGCCAAAGGGAATTAAAGGTAGAAATTTATGAAATAAATAAGAATAATAAATCGTATCATAATGTGATGAATTTCTGATACTTTAGAAGTATTTTTTTCGCTTGGCATTGATTAAATTTTTGAGATAAAGGAAAAACTACTACTGGACCTTGGAAGCCTTTGCCATAGATATTCAGAATACCCGAAGTGTAAAATAAAGGAAGAAGGCTATTGCTGCTAATTTTTATATGCGACCTTCAATTAGGGGATGACCTCTACTCCTTCACTGCATTGTAAATAAAGTAGAGATATTGTATTGGATGGAGGGAAAACGGAATTTCTTTACTTTACTCGAACATAATCGATTATAGTAGCGATAGAAACACAAGCGTAAATAAAAAACAATACGCTACAGTTTTTAATGGGCATTTTGGTTTTCTCCTGTCAGTGGTCGAGAAATTGTAAAACAGAGTTTAAGGCACTGCAACTGATCCAAGAAGAAAAAAAGCTCTGTTTATAATGGAATTAGGACAGAGCAGAATTCATTATCTGTTTGGGATTTAACATTTACTTTCTATTTTTCTATAACTTTTAGTACGGCTTACGCAATTAATATAATCATTAATAACGTGTAGGGCATCACATAGTCTAGTTTCAGGGTGTTTAGTTTTCTTATTTTTCCTTTCTTTTCTTTCTTCATTTTTTGTTTTTTTATGATTAAACAGCAACAGGCAGCCAGTATGATGTGTTGTTTTTGTTATTTTCGAATGTTTCTAGGCTTTCGTAGACATTTTTGCTCATTTTCACAAACTTATTAATCGTTTCAACGAAATTCTCTAAACGACCCCAAACGAATGAAAGAAAGCAAAACAAAAATGAAAAGAAAAAAAAAACAAAAAAAAACACAGATACAATAGCATTCAATAGAAAGACAACAACAAAAAGAAAAACTTTTCTTTTCGATTTTTTTTCATTTTTTTGCATTTTCCGCCGACTTTTGATTTTTAGCATTAGTGTTGGCGTTTATGTGCGTGAGTGTATATGATAAAGAGAGAGAGAATGTGTTTATAAAGATGTGTGCGTGTGCCTATTGTTATGTGTATTGTTCTGTTTTTCTTTTGCCGGTTGGCCGTAGTTGCCTTCTAGTAACGACTTGACGGCTCAACGGCTCGTCTCGTCTCTCGCGTCAATATTAAAAATGAGAAGAATACAAATCAAAACAATCAATTATTGCCTAAACATTTTGTACATTTCATAACAGCACACACATACATATGTATGTACATACTCTCTCTTGCCCTTTCGCTCTTAAAATTCATACAACATAAAAGAGCAAAGAATCAAGTGAAATACTCTCCAAGACAAAACGTATGAAAAGAAATGAACAGAATTGAAGTGAAATGTAAAAAGTTTTTGACAAAATAAATATTTTTCATACAACGTGTTGCACGTTAACGGTTTATTTGATTGCCATACAATTACAGAAGAATACAGGGAATAGAAAATTAAAGGCAACATTTAAAGAAAATAATTGCAAATCGTTAAATATAAATTAAATAAATTGTGATTGCATTTAATTTAATTGAAGAAATTAAATAAAAAAGAAATTCAAATTAAAAGAAAATAATTTTAAAAAAATATAAAGAAAAATAAGTGTTTTTTTTCCACAACGAAAACGTTTGTGCCTTTGGGTAAATTTTCGTTCGACATGCGTGTGTATTTGTTTATATTTTAAAAAAAACCATAAGAAATATTTCACAAAATATTTCAAATTTATTAATCTCTGGTGTATTGTATTGTATCGTATTATACGATATAAATTAAAAATAAAATAAAAAAAATAAAATGAAATACGAAAAACAACCGTCGGTGTGTGAATTTCCAATTTCCTGTGCATATAAGTTGTGAAAAATAATATTGTCGCGACGGTAGAATATTATTTCGTAAATAAAATAAAATAATAAATTAAAAATAAAAACAATAAAAATAAGAAAAAAGAAATAAAATTAAAATAATTTAATAAAAATTGCTAACAAATTTATTAACAAAAATAAACAAATTTATACAATCAATTAAATGATTAAAAATGGTAATTATACAACCAATAAATTAAAATATTTAAATTCGAATTGTATTAACGGAATGTTTCCAACATACACACATATATGGTCATTACAACATTACAGGATTACGACTTAGTTTCTCGCACCACTTAGGTATATTGTGTATGTTAATTTCACACATGAGTAAGTGGAGAGACCTACAGTTTAATGTCAGAATTTGCCGAAACATTTCATGGCAATTTTATTTTTGCCAGAAATTTCTTGAGAGTAAGTCACCGAAGAAATATTTTTTTCATATTTCGTTTGGCTGGAGTAGTCTGATCTGGGGTTCGAACCAACACTCTACTATTACTAATAAACTACGAATACTTCATATTTATTTAATTATCAATGACATTAATCTATTATTTGGATAGTTTTATTATTTCATCACCAAAGAACTTGTATCCTTTATTGGTTCGTATTATGAACAGAACAGTGTTACACTGACTTTTGAAAGGTATACACTATATGGTGCATGTCAGCTGAATACAGTTACAATTTCTAGAGGCCATCGACCTATAGTAATCGCCTGCTTATTGTCGTTCTCAAAGAAATATATAACGATGACGGCGCCAGCCCTAAATCCTCACCAAACGGTTCACAAGTAGCCCATTCAGTGGACAAGTATAGTCATTTACCCTCAGTTTCTGGATTAGTTGAATTAGATACGAGTGGAAGCCTAAGGCATGATGCAAAATTCGCCAAGTTGTGGTCTGCGAAAGGTCGAGTTTTGAGCGACTCAAAATTGTTTGCATCGGATTTTCTCTCATACTCTCGCTATCTGTGAAATGATGAGGTGAGGTTTTCTGCAGATCTTTCGTCTCTTCGAGGAACGGATCTTATTAGAGCGCTTACTGAACTAGTGGAAGCAAAGTTCTCTCGATGGCATGATTATGACGAATGCAAAACGTTGTCCAAACTGAACACCTATTATGATAAAAAAAAAATCCTGATTTGCATGTGTTGTTGATAATGATTTGTCAAAACTGATTTGTCAAAACTAATTTGACAGATGAATGATTGAAGTCGCCGTAGTCTAGTATATAGTGTGTCGGCTTATTAGACTGTAAGGATACGGTTCAAACCCCAGGTCAAACATTAAAACGAAAAATGAAAAATATTTCTTCGGCGACTTCCTCTCAGCAGATTTCTGGCAAAAACTCTGAAAGTAATTAAAATTGCCATGAAAAGTTTCTCAAAAACAGTCAGAGGCTAGATTGTAATCCTGACTGAAGGGTTGTAATGACCAATTAAGTAAGTTAATTAGTCAGTAGTTATGTGTTATTCCATTGATAAAGCAGTGTAGGCGGTTCGTTTCTTGTAAAATTGGAATTTTGTTTTCAAACCCAGTTTGGCTGCGAATCGATTTCATGTCTTATTATTATTCGTATGCAACCTAACCTAGAATATTAGGACTTGACAAGTTCCACTACAGTTAGAAAACATACTTATTTTATTAAATTTTTTCAATTAAATTAACCGTATGAGCTCTGATGTTAAATTTTTATTCAATTTTCATTTCAGAATTGTGTTCAAATGGAAAAAGAAAATATTCACAAAAGACTGATTTAGAAACAACCCAACGTCAATAAATATATTAAAAAGTCAATAATAATTAATATAAATTTAATAAAGTAAAAAAAAATAATAAATTTAAGTAAATTTTAATGCAAAATTCAAAGTTAATTTAAATTGTGTAAGAAAATGAAAATGAGCCGCCAATTTTACTACGGTTTTTAAAAAATCAATGTAAGTTTTACATGAAAATAGTTGTGTTTCTGAGTGTGTTAGTTTTTGTTTTTTATTCTGTTTTGTTTATAATTTAAAAATAAAACCATGAGAACAAATTATCAAAAAATTTTTTTTAATGTTTTTTTTTTTCAAATTCCAAAATAATTTTTTCCGTTTTGTTTAGTTTTGTTTAAAATTACTTTTCGTTTTAATTTCTTTTATTCGTCCATTTATATAAGTATGTATGTGTGTATATTATATTAGGTGTGTTAACTTGTCATTTTATTTGAAATATTTTAAATTAACACACAACAACAACAAAAAAAAATTTAAATAAAATTTGTGTGTTTGAATATATAATTTTGGAACGTAAACATGTTGTTAGCTATGCGGCGAGAAAGCGAACATCATCATCATACATCTGTACCCACAGCAGTAGTAGTATCTGCAACAGGTGCTGTTGCAACACCCACCATAAGCGCCGCTGCCAATGCACACAATAGTCACAATTTAACTGTAAGCACCAGTGCAACAGAATATACAGACTCGCTGAATACACCGTCAACACCTTTACTTAATTTGGGACGTTCGCCTTTGCAATTTACAGCGCCACCGCCACCGCCTGCACCCATCGCTGTGCAAGCAGGACCGCAATTTGGTTTCTATACACCAACGACACCGGGAACGTCCCCATACTTTCATCACTATAGCCATCCAACGCCCACATATGCATCAGCATCTAGTGTTGGTATTCACGCCTCAAATGTTAGTTACTCATCATCCACAGAGAATAGTAGAACGGCAGCGCCTCCACCCACCGAGGAATTAGAAGAATTTGTTGATATTTTCCAAGTTCAACATCTACTTCTGGATCATTCAGCTGCTAATGGCAACCAACCACCACCTCATAGTCTTATGCCTTCAAATACTCTAAGCTCGGTTGCTACAACGCTAAGTAGTGACCGTATTGCCAGCAACAGTGAATCTCCATCTCTTGCAACAACAACAGCAACATCCACAACAGCAACAACTACCACCACTACAACAAGTTTAGCTAAACCACAACCCAGACCACGTTTAAATCTGCAAAAAGCTTCCGAATATGCCGCCCAACATCAAGGTGAGTAACAATCAACGAATGAAAGTGTAAATTCTCGATTCTAATAAGCCTGCATTCATTGCAGCTGATTCGCCTTCATCACGTCGCATGCTTTTAGATTATCCCAGTCCATATTTATATGGCAATCATTATCATTCATCACCCAGTGAAGACTTAGTTGCCCTGTGGTTCGGCAGCAATGGCTCAGGTATGTAAACATTTTAAACATTTTTGAAAATTCAATCTTATTCCTTAAAAGGTCAACAAATATCCGGAGTTTTATTACTTTAGAGAGAGCGAGAGAGAGAGAGAAAGACAATTGTACTAAATTTTATGATATAAAGTCTTGTTCTTATCGAAAGTATTGTGCAGTCGAGTTCAAAAAACTCTGCTAAAGCTAGAAAGCCTAAATACAAAGGATTTCCGTTTTCATCTAGGCCGGAAAACCAACCACCATGGAAAGCCCTTGTTTGTTGTCTCACTTTCTGGTATAAATAATGGGGTTTCATACTATATCCGAATATCTCGATTTTCTCGCAATTACGTCCCTTCAATTTATTCTTTTTAATAATGGCTTCTTTTCCTCAAGCCGTTATCAGTCGTATCCGATTTTAGGTTTAAAACCAACCGAAATAACTTTAATGCAGTGGATGAAGTAACGGGCTTATACACATGTTCTCTAGGTGCTAGGGGCAGATCTTCAGATCTTAATTTTAATACCGATCCCAGCGATCCGTTCGTATACTGTAGTCAACCTGTGGGTCTTTCGTCGTAGTCTAGTAGGTAGTATTTTAGCATATTAGCCTACGAATCTCGAACAAAATGAAATATGAAAAATATTTCAAACGGCGACTTCCTCTCAGCAGTCTGGACTTTCAAAAGCTCGGAGAGTAAAATAAAATTGTCATTAAAAGTTTCTTTTGTCATTCGGACTCGACTCATGGATAAAATTAAGACACACAGCATGGTTGGTGTGTGTGATGGACTAGGTTGTAATCTTGACTAAAGGATTGTAATCACCACATCAAATCTTAGTTCATGACTAATACTGTTACAGCTGGGATAGACGTCATTCCGGTTTATGTCTTCTGTTGATTACTCTTTCTTCAACCCGCTTACATGAGAGGATTAAAAGCTCAACTCCCGAAACCATTTTTAGTCTTCAGAGTTGAACGTGCAGCACTATTATGTCTCTACTCAGCGGGAGTTGTGCTCAACTGACCAGCTGACATTATTTAGAATCAAGATACGGTTTTAGTCCGATTTAATACGGATCTTCCATCAACCACTAACCAACCTCCAAAAAAAAATCCATTGACTGAGGAAAACCTAAAAATCTAAACGGTCAATCACGGGCATCTTTCATATGAGTGGTGTCTTCTGGATCTTTAGGATCAATCACATGGTAAGAAAGTAGAAACAGGTTAATTCACGAAATAAAACTTGTAACGCTGTTATGTAGCCGCTGTATGATCATGAGAGATTATTTTCGATGAGCAGAATCCATAGTCTCCACCCATAAATTCAGATTTGCATAATTAGCGAGTTACAGCTGCATTGGCGCTGAACAGACTGGGTTTTCAAAATCAAGATTTTTCAGGTCCATTTTTCAATGATCCATTTGCCATTTCATTGTGAAACGTTCTCTGTAAACTTAAAAAGTTGTGGTAAAGTAAGTTCATTTTTAATCTGTTACGATTTAGTGTGGGTCTAGATCGGGTTTAGATCCTTTTAACTAAAATTTCTGGAAAAAAAAATATTTCTTCGGCGACTTCCTCTCAGCAGATTTCTGACAAAAAAAAAAAACTCTGAGAGTGAATAAAAACTGTCATGAATTACCTGCCTAACGTTAACGGAGTCCATAACTGCATTGTTATTCCCTTTAAAGGTATGGTTGTGCCATATCAGGTTATATGCTCTGCAGTCATCGCCCACATACAATCCAAATCGATATTTTCGCATAAGATTTTTCCTATCCGAGCAAAAGTCTTCAAATTTGATACATTGTATGCTTTCCAGAATAAATTGAAGACACATGTCAAGTTTCAATAGACCACGCCTATCACTCAGCTCTTATTTTTTGCTCGAAGAAATGCTCGATTCTCAAGCCATATTATCAAAATTCGAAATCGAAAGGTTTGGCTTTACGAGTACAACATACGACTGCTGAAGCAATATTCGTAACCTTTTTCAGAACATTTATATGTTTGTTCAGTGATGATGGCAATCGATAGATATTTTTGGCCTTCAATATTTCAATGGAATCAGAAGCAAAATGTTATCAGTGAAAATATCTTTCGCACATAAGCTAATGAATTGCATAAAAATTGTCATCAGTTTTCATTTAACAATAGATTTTCAATAAATTCTTTTTTAAAACAAAATATAATTTTTTGCTGAAAGATAATACTCGAGTTCGCTGTAGTCTAGTGTGTTGGCTTATTGGATGTGAGGCCACGGTTCAAACCCCAGGTCAGACATCTCTAACAAACTGCAACATGAAATATATTTCTTCGTAGATTTTCTTTCAGTAAATTTCTGGCAAAAATTCTGAGAGTAAAGAAAGTTGCCATGATAATTTTCTCAGGTCCCTCGCCAATTATAGATTAAATTAACACTCACAACATAAGTGGTGTGAGAAACTCGTAATACTGACTGAAGGGTTTTAATGATCAATTATTTATGTCATACAGAAATTTTTTTTAAGTAAACTCTTCTTTATAGGACACCATCATTAAATTTTTCAAGATTCATTGCCATAAAATAGATTTTTGCTACCAAAAAAAACTGTAGTATACCGTCTTGAAGTTCATTACCTCGGCACCCAGTTCCTTGACAGCTGTCTGGTTTTAAAAAAGTGTGGTAATATCTTTTCAGACGATATAACAGTCTTTCAAAATTCTTTCTGAAAACTGAACTGACGACAATTCCGTCTGGTTTACCAATCTCAGACGATTCCGAAAAAAAAAATGTCGACACTTTCTATTCCGAATGGATGACCTGAACTTTCCCGAGAAGTTACAATGTGTTTTCATAAAATCAATACTTTCTACAGGTCAGACATGAAAACGAAATATAAAATAATATTTCGTTGGCGACTTCCTCTCAGCAGATTTCTGGCAAAAACTCTGAAAGTGAATAAAAACTGTCATGAATTGTTTCTCAAAAATCTGTCGTTCGGAGTAGACTTTAAACTGTAGCTCCCACACAACATGAGTGGTGTGACAAGCTAGGCCATAATCCTGACTGATGGGTTTTAATGGCCAATTCACACAGGTATACCAAAGGAATTTTCAAATAAAATGAATTTCTTTTAAACCAAAATTATTATCGTACATGCATAGAAAGAATTATACAAATTCGAACAAGGTCTTATGCAATGTTTGTGTCACACTTTCGTTAATAAATAATACCGTTTCAGTGTTGTTGTTGTTCTTTTTTTTTTATTATTTTTTAATCAATACGGGTTTGAGAGGCAATTGTCACCATAAATTCTTGGGAGCAGTTTTTTGGTTGCAGCCAATAAAAACTCATGCATGAGAATATTGGCCATTAAAACGTGTAAATAGTGAATTAATGGGGTTTTAATACAAAAACTAAATACTTAACAAAAAAAAAAAGAAAACTGTATTAACTTTAACGCCTAAGCAAATACAATTCAATTTAATAAAAGTGTCTCCTTAAATTATTGTTAATGGCGCGAATACATATTTTTTTAACGGAAAATAATAAAAAAAAGAAACAAAAATAGGTATCCAACGATTTCTTATTTGAACGATTTATAGGTTTTGATATTAAAAGTCTCAGTAAATTAAATATCCAAAAAAAATGAAAAAAGAAAATAATACGACTTTGGCCACCACAATGGGGTATACTGCTGGCTGCCATTAAAGGAAACATTAGAAGCAGTGGTCCATTGGTGCAGTCAGTCAGTCACCAATGAAATAAAAACGTAAATGACGCAATTTCATAAGAAATATTGTTTAACAAAATTTTTATTAACGGCATAAATATGTACAGCATTGCTTACAAAAATAGCACTACAATAAAAAAATTCATAGGAATTCATGATACATACATAATTGACCATTACAACCCTTCAGTCAGGATTACGACCTAGCTTCTCACACCTCATATGTTGTGTGTGTTAATTGCATACAGCAGTGATGGGACCTAGAGTTTAAAGTCGATTCCGAACGACAAATTTTTGAGCAACTTTTCATGGCAATTTTATTTATTCTTAGAGTTGTTGCCAGAAATCTGCTGAGAGGAAGTCGCCGAAGGAATATTTTTTCAAATTTCGTTTTGATGGCTGACCTGGGGTTTGAGCAGCGGCCTTACGTCTAATAAGCCAACACACTACCTTCTAGACTACGGCGACTTCATGATATTTTATCAAAACATTTTCGAACATCTCTTCATTCAGAGCAATCAATTATGAAAGAATAGCCTTTAATCCTTTTGCAAGGAACAAAATATCGTTCAAAAGTGTAAAATGACTTGTCTTAGTGGAGCGCATCCGAAATATTTCGCAGACGTTTACAACATAGGAAAACCCCTCAAGAAAAAGTGTCAAATCACACAATCTCTTTGGCTAGTTTACGTCACCTCTACATGAGTTAGTGATGCCGAAATAGGGAAGATTCGACAACCATTACGAAATGCGTCATTGCCTGTTGTTTTCTTCTTTATATTCCACAATCCGTCTCTGAACTCTTTATCTAGTTTTGTAAATATATTTTTGAGAAAAGCTCAGGTGGAGTTGGATAAAATAAAGAGACGGTTTTGGTTTGATATAAAAGTGACAAAATGAGCTTGTCTTCTAACGATGTTACAAGGTCTGCTTCATTTAAGTCTGTTGGATAGTTAGTGAGAGCCAGAGTTATGGAAAACATGGTTAGGTTAACAGGACACAAGGCTAGTGATATTAATCACAGGGCATAGTGACCTGGTACGTCGAATTCCCCACTCATATAACATCTTAAGTCACTTTCTTCACTTGGCTTTAAAGTCTATGATTTTCGGAAATACTTCGCAAACGAGAATAAAAGTTAAGCGAAATTCGTAGTCAAGTGCAACAGTTCCAGAGTGAAGTACTCAAAGCGTATGGGAAAACTTTTGAGCTGCTTCCAAGCGAAAGTTTAAACCATTGTATGATGTGCCCACTACACATAACATAACATATTTGCTAATTGGAATCGCCGTAGTCTAGTAGGTAGTGTGTAGGCTTATTAGACGCAAGGCTACGGTTCAAACCCCAGGTCAGACATCAAGACGAAATATGAAAAATATTTCTTCGGCGACTTCCTCTAAAACAGATTTCTGGCAAAAGCTCTGAGAGTAAATAAACTTGCCATGAAAAGTTTCTCAAAAATTTGTCGTTCGGAGTCGACTTTAAACTGCAGGTCCCGCCACTCATGTATAAAATTAACACACCAGCATGAGTGGTGTGAGAAGATAGGCCGTAACCCTGACTGAAGGGTTGTAATGACCAATTATGTATATGTACGTATGTATACTCTATTCTACTTCTTACAAGCTGATCTGCCTGCTCATTTTAGCGAATTTAAAGTCGACTCCGAACGACAGATGCTTGAGAAACCTTTCATGACAATTTTATTTACTCTCAGACTTTTTGCCAGAAATCTGCTGAGAGGAACCCGCTGAAGAAATATTGTTTCATATTTCGTTTAGTTGAAGATATCTGACCTGGGGTTTGAACCGAGGCCTGACGTCTAATAACTCAACACACTACCTACTAGACTACGGCGAAGAAGAGAGTATGTGCAGCAAAAATGAAGAGAGACAAACACTGTTCTCAACTCTCGAATGGGTTTGAGACAATCTTAACTTTTGTTAGGTGATTACAAGGAAAAGTCATTTGAATTATGCATCAGACTATTGAGAAGTAGCCTGTGGATTGTGGCTGCCATTAGACTGACTATACAGGCTCTGTGATGAGACGAACAAATAAATGAAGACATCCTTGGAACATAAATATTTTTCATAGGAGATTGGTTTGCTACTTCTTTGATCAATGCTGTATCCCACCTATTCATTATGTTTAGTAATGCATTACAAATGTTTTAAATTTAACGCCTTTTTTCTAAAGAAAAAGAAAAACATTTAAAACTCTGGTGACAACTATTTTGTAAAGAAATAAAAAAAAGTGAAGTTAAACAACCCAAATGCCAACAACAATATTTGGCAAATGCAAATACAAATTAAAACATGTACTCACATACCATACTTGTCTACAGTGCTCTGTAGAAGCAGCTTCTAATGTTGATCGGATCGTATCAGATGTTTTAAGTGCGTGTTTATTTAAAATGCATCATAAATTCAGAGGAAAATCATTTTAAATTAAACTTTTCAAAAAAAAAAAACAAAATAAATGTCAGTTATTTTATAGCCACCAAATATGTAATGATTTATGACAGTTGGAAGTAATACTCGTACGATATTAGTAGACAACAAATATTTAACGAAAATGGTGTGAAGTGAAAGACAGAATTTTTTTAGTCCTGTCTTCATTATTTCGAATCAATAAGACGCGGTTGTAATTATCCTTGTCAGTTCTCTTTGATCCATCTATATCTCACTTATAAAAAGAAACATTTTAAATCAACCCAACGGCCATCTTTTCACAGGAAATCATCAGACGAGTTGCTATTTCCCAAGTAGGAGTTTATTTGTCTTGATGTATGGGGTCTACGATTATTATGAAGAAAGTCAAGACTAGTGTTGTAAATTGTGCGTACTTTTGACTGCTCAATATATACTCAATATTTTTTTTTTTTTTGGGTACTCAATACTATAACTTTTTTTTTTTAGTTCAAACTAGTACAAATGTTCAGATACTCCTTATATTTGAATATAAGGGTGTTTTTTATAGAGGTATAGAACTTTAAGTTGCAATAAAACAACGATGGATTATTCGATTGACATGAATTTTATTTATCCGAAAGATAATCTTGTGGCATTACATTTTAAATATGATTTCTGGCATATGACCGCCACGGCTGGCGCGGATGTAGTCCAAACTGGACGTCCAATTTTCGATGACTTTTTCCAACATTTGTGGCCGTATATCGGCAATAATACGGCGAATGTTGTCTTCCAAATGGTCAATCGTTTGTGGCTTTACCGCATAGACCAATGGCTTTACATAGCCCCACAGAAAGTAGTCTAGCGGTGTTAAATCACAAGATCTTGGAGGCCAATTCACAGGCCCAAAACGTGAAATTAGGCGGTCACCAAACGTGTCTTTCAATAAAGCTGTGTGACATGTTGCGCCGTCTTGTTGAAACCACATCTCCTGGACATCATGGCTCTATACCGATCACCATTGACTGTAACGTTCTGGCCACCATCGTTTTTGATAAAGTACGGACCAATGATTCCACCAGCCCATAAAGCGCACCAAACAGTCAGTTTTTCTGGTTGTAACGGTGTTTACACATACACTTGAGTATTACCTTCACTCCAAATGCGGCAGTTTTGTTTGTTAACGTAGCCATTCAACCAGAAGTGCGCTTCATCGCTAAACAAAATTCGCTTATGAAAATCGGGAACAACGGTAATCTCGTTTTGGGCCCATTCGACGAATCTACGCCTTACTTGATGATCGTTTGGCTTCAAATCTTGCACGAGTTGGATTTTGTAAGCACGCAAACCAAGATCCTTCAGCAAAATCTTCCATAAAGTGGATGGACACAGATCCAATTTCTGTGCTCGATGGCGGATGGACTCATTCGGGTCTTCCTCAATGCTACGCTCTACAGCAGCAATGGCTTCTTCTGTACGCACCGTACAGCGTCTCTGGGGATGCGAGTTATCAATAAGAGTAAACGTGGTGCGAAAACGTTCCATGGTTAATCGAATTAACTGCTCTGATGGACGATTTTGTCGACGATAAAATGGACGTAGTGCGCGATACGTTTTCCGCACAGAACCATTATTTTCGAAATAAAATTGCACTATTTGCAAACGTTGTTCAGGCGTGAGTCTATTCATGATGAATTGCCAAACCAAACTGAGAATAAATCACTTGACAGCTGTTCAAACGGTTGCCATCTTGAAAAGTAATGCCAACTTAAAGTTCTATACCTCTATAAAAAACACCCTTTATAAATAAATAAAACATATTGATTATTATATACATAAATGTGTTAGAAACTAAGACAGTTTATTTAAAATGTTTTAAATTCATATTTATGTAAATATTTTTGAAAATTTTACTTAGAAAAATAAGAATATGTGTTAACCGGCATTTGTTCTTTAAAAGTCTCTTGTTTTCAAGTTTTTTAATGACATATCAATTACAGCATATTTTATCTATTGAATATCCGGCAAAAGTATAAATAAAAAATATTAATAAGAATTTTAAACAAATATATGAGTCGTTTATTTTGAAAGTGGTGTAAGTCCATTTTTAAAAAAATTTAGTTAATGATAACAATAATCACAATCCTATATAACTTTTCTTTTTTTTATAAACAATTTAAGTCTATTATCATTATAATCGTTATGATTTGAAGCCTTTTAAATTAGCTAGTTAGCGAAATGCATAAAAATTTATTTTGAAACTGGTTTAAGTCCATTGAAATCCATAAAATTGGCAGTAACATGGTTGAAAATAATGCAGATATTATTGACCATAAGTTTTTACTATCAGGACATTAATTTTTGACCAAATGATAGTGATTTTGGAGTGATAGAAATGGCGTTGAGGAAAAATAACTTAATGTAAGTATATCTATGAAATTACTATGAAACCATAAAAACATGTCGAAAGGGTAACAAATTTATATTAACCAAAATGAAACGTTAACATTTTTTTCTACAAAACCTCTGATAGATTCAATTCATAAAAGATTAACAAACACGAGTGGCGAACGTGTAAATTGTCTAAGGATATGTTGGAAATGTTTTAAAATGTTTTATAAAGAATCTACGGAAGTGGAGTAACTTTAAGTGAAAAAATTAACTTATAATTAACTTATTAGACAATGAACACAAAGCGGACTTATTCCTTTTCACAAACAAAAAAAGTAATTTTATTAATTTTGAAAGTGGTTTAAGACCATTTGAGGTTTTGAAACACAGCTTATTTTTCTAGTAAAGTATACAAAACGTATTACGTTATATATTCTAACATGTTTAATGTCACAAAGCCATAAAAACAACTTAATACCAGTTAACTATATTTTTGAAACAATTCAAACGCAAACCCTTAAATATCTCAATATAAAAAATGGACTTAAACCACTTTCAACATAAACGGCTCATACGTATAATTAGAATAATCAGAAGTTCAAGCGAATAAAGTAGATAGATTCGAATTTTCGAATCTATCTGCATATCTGACTTGTAACATAAATTACCTTTGCTATATGTACTTTCACTTCCGCGACTTTCTAGAATAGTACGTTACAGAAATATATTTATTAATTAAAATTAATAAAATTTAAGCTGATTGTACTTATTTTTGGGCCAAGAGTAGAATGGAAAGCTTTATTTTATAATATTTTATTTAATAACTTTTCTGCCACTCTTAAATAATTGTGACGCGACTATTTTTTTCCGCCGTTGTTTTATTTTTGTTTGTTTTTTTGTTTACAAATACATAGTTTTGTATTATTTGCGTATTTTTGTACTATAAAATACAACCATGAAAGTATTGAGTATTATCAAGTTGGTATTGAGTACTCCAAAAAAATAGTCGGTATTGAGTATCCAAATACTCAATACTTTTATACCACTGGTCAAGACCAGAGATCAAGCAAAAAAATGAGTAGAATCGAAACATAGTCATAATTTCTGATACTTATACGCATAAATACTTATGTATTTTAATTTCATGAAACCTCTACTCATATTCAAAGTTTAAACTACTCATCATATTCATACTTAACAACACGTACGATGTTGTTGATTTTGACTCACCATGACTCCACATTTACAAGAATCACAAAATAAGTAAGAATCGCGTACGAACACTAAATACTCACTATAAGTTTGTGTGTTTGCTCTACTTGCTGCTCTGTCTTTTTTGCTTAAGGATCTTCTCGTCACTCGAATAATTTATAAGTATTATAAGTATTTTTCTAAATTTATGAATCTAAATGAGTAGACTTATGAATCAAACATATTTCGAATGGTATGAGTTTGATGTCAACGTTGTAGGCATACCCATTGCAACCTGTACTTATGAATCAACGTTGCAGTGAGTATGAATGAATCAGAGTGCATAGTTAAATTTTAATATTGTTGACTCACATGTATTCAAAATTTCATGAGTGCTTATGAGTAGCGCAAAGACGATTCATTGCTGATCTCTGGTCAAGACATGACAGAGTGTATAATAGTTTCCATTATTCGACTAAATATTTAATTTAAGTCAAAGTCGCCGTAGTCTAGTAGGTAGTGTGTTGGCTTATTAGACGTAAAGACAAGGTTCAAACACCAGGTTTGACATCAAAACGGAATATAAAAAATTATTTCTTCGACGGTTTCCTCTCAGCAGATTTCTGGCAAAAATTCCGAGGGTAAATAACAAATTGTCATGAAAAGTTTCTCAAAAATCTGTCATTCGGAGTCGACTTTAAACTGTAGGTCGCGCTACTCATATATAAAATTAACGCACACAACATAAGTGGTGTGAGAAGCTAGGTCGTAATCCTGACTGAAGGGTTGTAATGACCAATTATTTTATGTGTATTTAATTTAATTTCTGGAAGCCAGCAGTCGTATAAAGCTTTTTAACGAGATATGCTACTGACTTAATCACAACCTGTTAGTATATGGCCTGAATTAGAATCATATCTTAAGCTCTTCGATGCGTTTGCAATTTTGTTTCTCACTTAGAAAAACAATCAACCTAATGCTTTTATCGAAGATTCGGCCCTCTATTCTAAGCATTTCAACTCAGGAGAGAGTCGGTTCACAATGCCTCAGGTGTGTCCAATGATTGGGTTCTTGGTCAACTTGACTTTGATGTTGGGTTTTGAACACAATTTTCTTTAGCTTGAAGCAAGTGTGGAAAAGCCACCACTCTCGAAAACAGCTACCGTTTGGAACGCATAATCTTCTAAAGGTGATAAAACCTTTGGCGAGATAGATAAATGGCTGATGAAGAGCCTTCGAATTGTCTCTTGTATTTTCTTAGACATGTTTTTCGTATTGGATGTGGCATTGAGATTTGTGATACGAAAAAGTCACTGAGTATTGTGTGAAAACATGTCATGTCATGCTGCATAACAATAACGTATCGGGTGCAGAAAACAAGACTTGGGTATATAAAATTGGCGTTTGTGCCAGTTTTTTCGAACTGTCATAATAAAATAAAATAAAATAAAAATAAATTTGTGTTTAGTTTTAATTAAAATTTCGTTGTTATTCGCACAATTTTGTGTGCCACTGTTCACAACTTGATGTAAACAAAAACAATTGCTTTTCTTTGTTATTCCTCTGTTTATATCCGTTTCATAAACAATAACAATTCTAGGCAATTTAGGTTAGGTTAGGTCTGAGTGGTAACTCTGATTTCAGAAAGCTCACTTGAGCACGCATAGCGGTCCGTTGTGATGCCACGGGTGAACGCAGTCCCTGTGCTGCCAAGTTCCCCAAAAATTAGGGAAGAGGAAGAAGTTGGTCAGCGCAAGGGATGCACATTCTAGGCAATTATTCGACAGATCTTTGGCCACAATTACTCTTTCCATATGTAACGCTTTTTCACAAGACTAACTGAACTTCACTGACCCAAATGTCTGCTTTGTCTTGCCTTTTATATGAAAATGTAAACAGTTTGATGAATGTTCTTGAAGTCAAATGTTCGGAGCTTCGCCTTCTCGAGATCTCTATAAATGTAAACATCGTTCTTTCATTATTGTTGATGTTATATTTTGTTTACATTTATTCTTGCAGTGTTTGTTGTTGCATTTTTGTATGTTGGTATGTTTTTGTTTATCATATTTTAAGCTAATGTTTGTTGTTATGTTACGTAGTGCAATAATTTGTAAACAAGTTCATTGTTTTTGTTTTTGTAGTTTTCGTTTATAATTTTAATGTTAAACGATATAAATGCAAAACACCAGTATCTAGATTTTTCCATTTTTGTAACAATGGCTGCCTTCCAAAATGTATCAAAACAAAGTTTATATGCAGTTCTACTACTGTATATAAACAATGTGTATATGCAAAGTAACCAAACAATGCATCAACTATAAATCCGATGCCTGATTGCTTTTTGACTGTGTTAAAAATACGCATTGACGACGTTTTGAAATAGAATACATTGTATACATTTTGTACAGCGGCATTATGAAACACGATACTTTGTTCAAACACAAAGAAACTAACATTTTGGAAGCCAGCCAATATTAACACATGGTTTTTTTGCATGAAATATAAATAACATTTTCGGTCTGGCAATTTCTAGAACTTCACTGGTGATTTGTTGTTGTTTTACAGTTTTTGTTCTATCATTCTTTCAATGAAGTTTGTTACTGTAAATCAGAATATTACTAATACGACCAACTGCCTTAAAAATAATATGAAACAATGTAGAGATGTACACTTTTCAAAACATATACATTCTCTTTCTGTTTGATCAAATCTGTAAAACTAATCCTCTCTTTCTGCATGAAGTAGAGTAATATTTTAAAATAATTTCTAATACCTATGCGTATTAGTCATATGGGCAATAAAATAAATGAAATGGTATAAATGCTAGGGTTTCAAAGTCTGGCTGCTCAAGTGACTTCAATTACTCAACATTCAATTCAAATTTATAGGATCAAACTGAAAAATTTGTTTACATAAATAAACAAATAAAACTTCCACCACTTACCAAATGAATTTTGTTGAAAATCTATTCTTTTTTTTGTTTGCTTATCAGCCCAAAATAAAGCCTAATAATATCCTGATGTAAGACCATCACTTGTTTTTATTTTGGGGATTTAAATAAACTTATGGACAGTCAAAGAAATTTGAAGAAACAAATACACAAGTGAACATACATACGTACATTCACTACTAAGCTACTCTAATGAAGATTAATTGCAATCACTTCCCCCTGTTGAAATGGTATTAATTGCATTGGGGTCTGGATGGAACTGAGACTAAGCCGGAGACAGAATGCAAAAGTTGACTGCAATTTAGGCAAAAAGAAATGATGTTGCAACAATAACAGCGGCAGCGTCGGTGGCAGTGGCAGCAACAGCAACAGCAACAGTCATCCAAAATGTAACCAATTTTATTTGCATTGCAATTTAAGGCCGTTTTTTTTCATATGTTTTGCAAAAAATTTGTCCCATTGTCTGGCTGGCTGTCTGTCTGTCTGTCTGTCCATATGTTTGTTGGCAGTTTTGCTGTTTTGTTGTCTGTAAAGTGTCTCACTGGTAGGCATTTTGGAAAATCGTTTGCCATTTGTTTGTCACTCAATGTTGTTGTTGTTAATGTTGTTGTTGCTGCTGTAGTAACTCTGTCTTGAAATCTTTGATTTTTTTCACCATTTTTAATGCATATGGTTACTAAAATAAAAAAAAAACAGGCGCAACATATTTTAAGTCAAGTTTCGTTTTCTTTTAATTCGTTTATTTCCCCTGTCATCACTTTATTTTATCTGTTTTTTTCTTTTTTTTTTTTTTTTTGTTCATTTTTCGTCTGGATACTGACTCCATGCACATACTGCCACCATCTCCATCTCCAACTTCACTTTGGTTTCGAGACAAAAGTTCACAAGACCTCCACGTCGATGGTCTTACAAAAACCAACTTAATTGCACAAATCTATTGTAATCAAATCTTTTTCCCATTTTATTCTCCATTTTTTTTTTTTGTTGGTGGAACTGCAATTTTTATTTTGTGATTTGGTGTTGTTGCAACAGTACTGCCTGCCCCTCTACGTTACGTTGACGTTACCATTTCAGTTGAAATATTTGTCATGGTAGTTCATTTAAAAAGCCAATGCAGTAATCGTTCTCGTTTGTGGTCAAAAGTTTAGGTGGCTTTTGATAAATGATTACGTTCACGGAAGAAGATGAGATGAGTTTTACGTTTCTCTTGCATAAGATTAGATTTGAATTGTTTTTTCTCTCCGTTTTTCCCCTCTTCTTGGCAAAATCAAGAAGACAGATTTTTTTCTTTTATTGTTGTTGTTATTTTGTTTTTGGGTGCGCTTAAATGAAATTAATGTTAAACGTTAAATAGAATTGTCCATTAATTTTTTTGACGATCATTTATTTTCTTATGAAAAATGATCATTCGAATGATACACTCTTAAAATTTCAGTTTGATATTCGATACATCAAATCTAAATATCTAATCAAGAAGGCTAGAGGAAGGCAACCGAGTAACAAGAGTAGATTAAACCATTATTTGGAACGTTCTAGAACAATGAGACATTAGGCAAAATTTCTAAGATATATTGAGTTGACATAAAAGTGCTCAGAGCAAGATAATAGCGTCGTTTCAAGTTTCCCGACGATTTGAAGTGATTGGTGCGATGTCAGTCATCTCCAACAAAACGAAGTACGAAAAAAATATTTCTTCGTCGACTTCCTTTTCTGAGCAGATTTCCTGTAAAAATAAAAATGAAAAGTTTTTTAAAAAATCTGTTTTGCGGAATCGACTTTAAGCTATTGGCGGGATCATGGATAAAATCAACACACGACAGAGATCGGCAATGAGTATGCAAAAAGGTGAGTAGAATCGAATCATACTCATAATTTCTGAGACTGATACGCATTCATAGTTATTTTAACCCTTTGCGACCGTATGTTTGCTCTCAGCCACCAAAGCTTTTTTACCATTCCAGTCGTATGTCTGCTCTCGCCCACCAAAGCTTTATTACCGATTAATTCCGACGGTCGCAAAGGGAACGAAATGAAAATTAATTCCGACCAGCATGTATAGAATTAATAAGGTCGTAAATGGTTAATATTATACTCAAACTACTCATATTCAAAGTTTGAAGTACATACACAATTAGTCATTACAACCCTTCGGACAGGATTACGACCTAGTTTCTTACACCACTTATGTTGTGTGTGAATTTTATACTTGACTGGCGGGACCTACAGTTTAAAGTCGACTCCGAACAACAGATTTTTTGAGAAACTTTTCAGGGCAATTTTTATTTATTCTCAGAGTTTTTGCCAGAAATCTGCTGAGAAGAAGTCGCCGAAGAAATATTTTTTTATATTTTCGTTTTGATGTCTGACCTGGCCTTTTGTCTAATAAGCCAACACACTATCTACTAGACTACCGAGACTTGAAGTACCGAGACTTGAAGTACCCATACTCATACTAGACTTATGAATCAAACATATTTGGAATGGTATGAGTTTGATTTCAAACGTTGTACTCATACTCATTGCAACTTCTACTTATAAATCAACGTTGTAGTGAGTACGAATGAATCAGAGTACTTAGTTAAATTTCAATATTGTTGACTCACTTATATACAAAATTTCATGAGTGCTTATGAGTAGCGAAAAAACGATTCATTGCTGATCTCTGTCACACACAACATAAGTGTTATAAGAAGTTAGGTAGTATCCTCACTGTCGTGCTGTAATGACCAGTATAGTGCGGCTGACTAATGAAGAATGCTGTCCATATAGATAATTCCTTGAAGTGATGGAATGGAATTTTATGCCATTGTCCCATATGTTACAGATGAAACTCTGCAAGATAACATTCATCCAAAGGAAATTGATTTTAAAAATTGTTAACCTTCTATCAAGCACAGTAGGCCTGCAAAACTGATAAGATTCTGTTTAAATCTGAGATATTAATCATCTTTGAAGGAAAATGGTCTTATAATCGACAAATGCATGATAAGCATTTATTTGATAAGTTTTGAATTTTGTTCCTGAAATGCTGTCCAGTATTTGCCATACAGTGAAAATTTGATCTGAAATAGACTTACTAGGTCTAAAGCCATATTGGAACGAATCAATATGACCAATTTTCTTTTTTATAGATTGATCAGGAGACAGTCATGTCTTACTTAATTTACTTAATCACACCACCTTTGCTGTGTGTATTAATTTTATCTATGAGTGACGGAACCAGAAGACTTAGAATGAGTCGACGAAAGAAATTTTTTTGTTTTTTTTTTTATAACCACAGATTTGAGGTTCAATCTGTCGTGCTCTTGTGTAGTAAATTTAGAATTAGTTTTTAGGTTCTGTTACGTTCCGTTTCTGATTTGTGTAGTTAATACTCGTACGGAGTTAACCAGAAGGACTAACGATTTTAGTAGGTGGATAGGCGCAGCTCCTGTACAGACTTAACTCCACCAAACTCATCGAAGATGTTGGTCCAGTGGGTTTGCATACTAAAGCACCACTCCGCTTTGTTGGAAACCAGCCTGAAAGTTTAATAAACGAAGCTATATCCTTGTTATCATCCGTTAACTCTATTAAACTTAAAAGGAATGGAGAGCCAAATAACCTAAATGTGCACCTCGCAATATATGGGGATTGACAAAAAAGGGGATAACAGATTCTTCCTCTTCAGCAGGCCCACAAGCTGTGAAGAAGTAGTTTGATTGGAGCTGAAATCTTTCCGCGTGTCTTCCCATAACGTAATGACGTGTAAGTATGGCCACTGTGATGCAGATGACATTGCAATCTAGTTTGAGTAGTTGGTTGGTACGCCTGCTATATACTGTGGGCCAATTGAGTCTGTCAGTGGAGAAAGATTAATCTTTGAGACAGGATAGGTCAGCATCCCTGAAGAATTTTTGCTTAATGGCCGATTTAAGCGAGGTTAAGTGGCATACCACCTACCTGACAAGTTTGGAATTAACTGTAATGCTCCAGAGCGATCTTTTAGCTAAAAGGAGCGTCGTTGTTGAGGATTAATTGAAAGTCTTGGTGAATGGCTAATACCTCAGCTTAAGCGACTCGGTAGTCGAAGGAAAAAGTACAGGTTAAGTTTCTCAGAAAATCAATCAAAATCAAAAAAAATCGCTATCAACTCTATTATCGAGTATGGCGGCATCGGTGTATACATCCAAGGATTCCGGGGAGATGATCATGTTAGAGATCCAGTCATTCCTGCTCGGAATGAGAAAATAAAATCTTCTGTCCAAATAACTAAAACTAGCGACTTATACATGTATACAAAACAGTTGATTTGGAACGCAACAAAACGTTAAGTCTAAAGCCCCGCTTACCCAGACGTCCACGGAATGTATTAGAAATCAGAGATCAGCAATGAAACGTTTTTTCGCTTTCATAAGCACTCATGGAATTTTGAATAGAAGTGAATCAACAATATTTAAATTTAACTATGTACTCTGATTCATTCGTACTCACTACGACGTTGATTCATAAGTACAGGTTGCAATGGGTATGCGTACAACGTTCGACATCAAACTCATACCATTCGAAATATGTTTGATTCAAAATTTACAGACTTCGTTCGTTGTTAGGCATTTACAAAAAAAAAAAAGACACATCGTACGCGATTCATACTTATTTGGTGATTCGTGTATATGTTGAGTTATGGAGAGTCGAGAAATCAATAACATCGTATGTGTTGTTAAGTATGCATATAATGAGTACTTCAAACTTTAGATATGAGTAGCGGTTCTATAATATTAACACGTTACAATATCGCCACGATAATATTAGAAATTTTTCACATCGGCCATGGTAACTTTATTAGATAATTTTGTTAAAAATGTATCAAGGAGACTTAATGTATCACAGAAAACATTATTTTCCAGACATGGCCATATATTAAAACTTTTTTTCACGACAAGCCGTGTCAGTCTTATATGTCTGACGCATCCTGTTGTTTTGAACACAGCGTTGAACGCATTGTGTAGGAATCAGTGGTACGTGTAGCATTTACCGAAGATATATATGTCTGGCATGGCTCATGTAGAACTTCTTAGCGTCAGACACATATGAATGACATGACGATTAACGTGTTAAAATATGTATGAAAGCGTATAAGTATCAGAAATTATGAGTATGATTTGATTCTTCTCATTTCTTTCAATACTCATTGCTGATCGCGGGAACGTACATATGTTCGTTTTTAAAATATGAAGCGCAATGTAAATGCTTAACGTAATTACATCAGTGTTTGATAATCGCTCTCATTCTTACTGCTTCATATTCAAAAACGAACGTGCGTTAGGTTTTGTTAAACGGGTCTTAATTCTAATTTAAATGAACACACTACTTACTAGACTACGAAAACTTTTCTAAAAATTACAACATTCGGAGACGACGTTAAACTGTAGGTCCTCGCCACTTATAGATAAAATCTTTACGCAGGGTGGGTGATAATATTGATTTAAGTATTGTAATGGCCAAAAATGCATATATTGCTAGATATTATGTGCTATCCTATTGGTTTTAATAGCATGGTTGTTTTCCAGAGCTTAATTTCTTTATTCAAATGGGTAACACAATGAAATATTCCTGCTGTCTTAAATTTAAGTTTGTTGCTTTGAGAAGTTTCCCACTTAAATATTTATTCTCTACCAATTTGAGGTTACGGCAGAAGTCTTCGTAGTCTATTAGGTAGTGTGTTGGCTTATTAGACGTGAGGCCACGGTTTAAACCGCAGTTCAGACATCTCCAACAAAATGAAATATGTTAAAATAATTCTTCGGCGATTTACACTCAGCAGATTTCTAGCAAAAACTCTGAGAGTAAAATAAAATTGCCATGAGGAAGCTTCTCAAAAAAATCTGTCGTTCGGAGTCGACTTTAAGCTATAGGTCCCGCCATTCTGATATAAAATTAACACACACAACATAAGTGGTGAGAGAAGCTATGACAAAATCCTGACTAAAGGGTTGTAATGATCAATTATGTATGTATGTAACACAGGAAAATTATGTCTTTGTTCCTATGTATGTGGGATTACTTCTTAACTTAAAGCAATTATTTTCCAAATATTGGCCTCTACTTTGGTTACGGATCTCAATAGATAAGAGAACAAGGACACTTTGTAGAATTTGTATTGCAAATATTACCACAAATTTAAAATACTAGTGCAACATATGTGTAATGGCGAGAAGTTTCGAAAAATTAATTTAAAAAATTTTTTAAATACGATTTTAATTTTAATTTGAAAAGTTGTGTTTTTTTCCATTTTTTTTGGAAAACTACGATATACTCGTATTTTGCAGTCATATAAGATCTTAATTACCAATAAACAAGTCTATAAAATTATTTTCATTAAAATAAGTTTTTCTCAAATTGCCAAATAAATTTTAAATAATTTTTATGAAAATAAAGAAAGAGGAAAAAAATTTATTGCAAACGCCTCTTCAATAATAATTAATCAAATCAAATTGAGACGTTATCTTGAATTAAATTCAAGAAAATTATTTCTTTAAAAATCGAATACAAAATAAATCTCTGTCTGTGGATTACGAAAGCGAATTGGAAAAAATAAAATTTAAGAAAAAAAATTTAAAACTTAAATTAAAACAAATGTGAGTACGTACGATGACTGAATTGAGATAAAATTTAAATTCAAATTTAGTTCAATCAAATGGCTATAATGAAGACAATAATGATGCTGATAATGACGAAATAAGTGAAAAAATTGATTAACGAAAATTAATTCAAATATAAGAGGCCACTCACTATTGCGAAAAATTCCAAGACAAAGTGCCACAGTTTTATTAAGAATTATGGGTGGAAATTAAGAATAATTTCAGCAAAACAGGCATAGTGTGCTTGGATAGTATGTAACTAGCCTTTAACTCCTACCCTCGTTATTTTTTTTCTATTTGGATTTCAACTCAATCTTAGCAGTTGATTGTCTGGAAACTATAAACTTTGATGAGTCTTTATTTCTGCTTTAAACTGGCACTTTGCAGCGGCAATTATAGAGGATTTTCTAGAGAAGCAAAAAAAAAAAAGGAAAAAAACTCAACTAAGATCTGAGAAATTTACCAAAAGATCAGCCAGCTACAGTGATTTGAAATCTGTTGCGTTTTGTTTGCAGTTTTCCTTTCAATTCGATTTTAACGGAAATCGATGACATGGTGGTCTCCAGCTAATAGTTGAGACCATTAAAAGAGGCCAATCTATGTGAAGCAAAAGCAAAAGAAAAACAAACAAACAAACCAACAAAAAAAAAAAAAACTGTTGCAATAACAATTTCTGTTACAAACGTTTGCAGTTGTTGCTGTTGTCCATAGTATTGCTGTTGCTGCTAATGTTTAATTAAGGTGATTGGTAGTGTTGACTCTGTATGTTAAAGTTGCCACTTACAAGATAGTGGCTGTGTGGCTTATGGTAGTTTTAGTTCGACTGGCAAGTTCTGCTGTTGCAACAATAGTGTTGGGTAACAATTTGAAAGACATTGTGATGTTAAGAACAACAATAATACACACTCTATGTCAACAACAATTGCTGACATTGTGGCTGACACCAAAACTGAGTGAAGCAAAAACACAAAAAAAAAACAGCAACAGCAATAACAACCAGTGCTGCATGCCACAAAATTATATGGAACTTTGGTTTTGTGGCACCTTAAGAGTTTAATTGAAGGGATTGTAAAGCCATGTTTATTTCTGGTTTTTTTTTTCCTTTTTTTTTTTTTTGCTTTGCTTTGGACAAATACAAGGCGAAACTTGCCTTGGAAAGTTTACATGGAAATTCTAGCAATCAAAAACAGCCTTTAATTATATAATCCAGCCATTGATTAAGTCAATTAAAAATTGTATTGTGGATTATCAAACCAAAATAGAGAGAGAGAAACCCATATGAATTCAAATTCAAGTTAAAAATATTATAATAAATGCAAGGAAAATAGTTTAAAGGAATTATAAAGTATTAGCCATACAGTGTTTACATTTTTTTATGTCTTATCAGTCATAATTTATGAATAATTTACCTTAAAGTCGTGCAATTTTCTTGTCTATTTGTATGTTACAAAGCCAATATGACTCATATTTTGCTAAGGAAAAAGTTTATTATGGCTGACATTACCTCTTCTGTTTTCATAGATTTTTCTTTTCTTTGTTCCATTCTATTGATATTATGATGAAATACGCTCCTTACTCATCATCAACGACTGTTTATGCAGGAAAAAAAATAGGATTCAAGTACATAAACACCTTTATGGGATACATACATAATTTGGCCATTACAACCCTTTAGTCAGAATTACCACCTAGCTTCTCACACCACCTATGTTGGGTGTGTTAATCTCATACATGAGAGGCGGGACCTACAGTTTAAAGTCGATTCCGAACGATAGATTTTTGAGAAACTTTTCATGGTAATTTTATTTACTCTTAGAGTTTTTGTCAGAAATCTGAAGAGAGGAAGTCGCCGAAGAAATATTTTTTTATACTCCGTTTTGTTCGAGATGTCTGACTTGGGGTTTGAACCGTAGCCTTACGGTCTAATAACCAACACACTACCTACAAGACTACGATGACTTCACCTTTATGGGACAATCCAGAGTGTTTATATAAGAACCGAAAACAATCTACAAAAGCTTGTTTATATTCGTCTATCTATGCCTACCACTTTTATAAGAACTTGTTACAAGTCGTAGTCGACCTCCTTGGTAGAGATGCTATACTGTCCTTTTTAAGTAATATAATCATTATGACAATATCTAGTAATCACAAACATCAATAAGGCCATATCACACCTATTTATTATCAAAAACGAGCCGGGCCCGTTATTGATTGAATATCTCACAGGAGTGCCTCTGTGTCGGCAACATTTACGAAATTACTTTACGAAATTCCATAACATTTATATCACGTTGGACTTGTTTCCTATCAACATAACCATAAACTCCAAAGCTTTGATTTTCACAATTGTGTGTAGGCAACTAATATCCAATTGAGCCCCAGCGCCACAGGGGCAGGTTCTCTTTGCCCCTGTTATGCCATGTCACACTAGCCTCTATTCTTTGTCCAACTCAATTTGTGTTGTTTTCAAACTTGTTCTATCTACCCAGACAAATTGTCTTATAGCTGACTATTGGTCGCATCCAGTGCCTAATATTTGGCTTGCATCCACAGCATTTCCTGGCTTGGCAAACCTTCTGCTTACCTTTATGGCATGCCTGGCCTTTTTCAGATGCTCTATATATGAACAGTTCATGCGAATTTACTATACAGGGTTATTTCTAAATATTTGGCCTTCATTTCATTTGATATGATGTCACCAAGGAATCGAATGTATATCTTTATATTTAGGAAGTTTTCTACATCTTGTTAATGGTTTTATCCTTAGGCCCACTGTCATGATCCAATGAATTATAATCTCAAGACCACTTTGAATGATGTTGCAGAGAGTCTCTTCCAATGTTTATTTATTCATCAATACTATATCATTTCCATGTCCTTTGTAGTTAATGCCTACATACATAGATACATAATTGGTCATTACAACCCTTCAGTTAGTTTCTCACACCACTTATGCTGTGTGTGTTAATTTTTATTCATGAATGGTGGGATCTACAGTTTAAAGTCGAGAAACTATTCACGGCAATTTTATCTTTACTCTCAAGAGTTTTGCCAGAAATTTGCTGAGAGGTAGTCGCCGAAGAAATATTTTTTCATATTTCGTTCAGTTGGAGATGCCTGACCTGGGGTTTGAACCGTGGCCTTACGTCTAATAAGACAAAACACTACCTACTAGACTATGGCGACTTCATCTGCATATCCTTTGTAATGAATCAGATAATTTTATCAGTAGTTCATCTACATGTAGGCTCCATGTTAGTGCGTATGTTTCTGCAGATCAAGTGTTTAGAAGGGCTATTCCATTTGTACATCACCGGTCTTATACGTCCGCGCTCAGTTACACTTTCTAATAAACTGAGAATACTTTGGCAAACTCATCTATCATTATTTGAATTCTCAATCCAAATGGGTTTCAAAAGGCAATCAAAACTTTTCTTGGAAACGTACAAATCTGTACCAGTGCACTTAAACCATCATCGTATGTATGTATGTATAGTTCTGGAAGTACTTCCGGAAGTACTTTCTCCCATCACCACATGTCTGGTATCGTTTGCATGCTAACTACACTCTCTTAAGCACTTAGAGTTCAATTGCCGGAAAATTACACAGTATTTGTTAACCACTTCCAGAAAGTGTTCAATGTCATCTTGCAAAGGTAATCGCATGGTTTGGGTATTTCATCTTCCTAATAACAATAGCAGCAACATCCACATCAACATCAGCAGCAATTGCAATTGCAATTGCAATGACAACTGTCAACACTTTGGAAAAACAAAAACAGAAGAAATAAAATCCTGACAATGTAAACAACAACATCGAGAGTAATAGCAATGACAACAATAAAGAACAAAGTTGTCAATTGACGTGACAAGGTATTACACGTCTATTTAAAGGCAATGCAATGCAATGCAATGTAGCACGTATTGTGGATATTTCCATATTCATAGACTACATAGTGATGACTTCGACTAAAAGAAACCACTTAAATATGTCACAAGGCTGTTTGCAACATGACAACACTAGTTTACAAAACTAAAATAAAACCGATAAAAGGGGCTACACCATTTCCCTCATCTCGTTAAGCTGCCAATTTAAGTCAAGTGAATTGTTTACATACTCGTACATACATAATTGGCCATTAAAACCCTTCAGTCAGGATTACGGCCTAGCTTCTCACACCTCTTATGTTGTGTGCGTTAATTTTATACGTGAGTGGCGGGAGGACCTACAGTTTAACGTCGACTCCGAACGACATATTTTTGAGAAACTTTTTATGGCAATTTTTATTTACTCTGAGAATTTTTGCCAGAAACCTGCTGAGAGGAAGTCGCCGAAGAAATATTTTCTCATATTTTCGTTTTGCTGACCTGGGGTTTGAACGGCGGCCTTGCGTCTAATAAGCCAACACAATACCTACTAGACTATGGCGACTTCTACAGAATTTTTTAATGAGAATTTTATTATGAAATTATGAAAAATCTTTTTGTGTTTAGTATATGGAAATGGTGTAACAATTTTATTTTATTTTATTTTTTTGTAATCAATTGTCTCTCTCTCATTCTGTTGTGTCCATACAAAATGTGTGTATATTTCAGAGTAATAAGATCGTGCAGTTCGTATGTATGCGATCGATTTGATTTTTTTAAAAAGTCTTGGTTATTGTTATTGGAAATTGGCAACAATGTTGGCAACTTACAAGTTTATGTTTGAGCCGATTAAACGACGTGTGTTATCGATGTTTTTACATGTGAAATAAACTTGGGCGGTCATTGAGAACGTGTTAAAGATTTCAACTAAAGATTGCATTGCTGCTCCTATACTATACATACATTCGTATACGTATTTGCTTGCTTTTTTCATTTCATTTCATTACGTATGATTTCATTAATAATTTAATTGAGATATTATAACGTCTGATGTCTATTGCATTTTAGTTGTTGAAATGTAAAACTAAATAAAATATTTTTTTTTATTTTTGAATTTTTCTTAATGAATTTCTCAATTAATTCAACATCATTCTTATCATCAGCATCATATCATCATGAGTATCTTCATTTCCGTTTATAGTTTCAAGCATGATTTTCATTATCACTGCTGCAGACTTCTCCAGTTTTAGTTGTTTTTGCTGTGCATCTCTCAGAAGTATTAATTACTTTAAAAGTTGGGGTCATTTCCTGGCTAATTGTTTAATTAAAGCAATAAAAAAACATGTTAAACAATCTGTTTTAAAATGTTCATGTTAAAGAGCGGCAATAAAATTTCAAACACAATAATTGCGATAAAAAGAAAACTGAAGTAATATTGGAGTTACTGGAGAGTTTATTATGTAGTTGCGAGAAGTATAGCCTCAGAACCTATATGGATATCAAAAATAGGTAATTTATTTTGTTTAATTTGTTTATCCGAGGAAAGTAACCCAATAATAAGGTCCTGGGTGTGTATCATTATGGTCAAACCTATGGAGCAATTGCCTGGGCAGATGAATCAAATGTAAAAATAACACAAATTGAATTGGGCAAAGTATAGAGACCAGTGTGTGTTAGCATAGCAGTCTCAATTGGATTTAAGTTGGCTACACATGGCTACTAGCTTTGGAATTGATGGTTAGGTTGATAGGAAACAAATCTAATACTATGTTCAGATATGCACTTTTATTGAGTCAATATTCGGCTTATTTAGTACAATACATATTTTAAGTGTTCAGGCATAATAATATACGCAGTTCAGCTGCTTTACTCAATATTAATTTGACAGCTGTAAACAACATTGTTTTTATTTTGTTTTTTGGTTTGTCGTTGTTGACATTTGAGTTGTCATATATCAATAGAAATTGTTCGGATAATTGTAATCCGCGCACTGAACATAGTTATGACAGTGCTGTATTTTAAGTTTTACTCAATATTATAACAATTTGCGTATTTATTGCACAATAATTAATTGAAATTTCGTATGAAATATTGAGCTCAATAATGGCGTTTATTGACATAAAATACTTTAGGAAATTTCGTGAATTAAGGAATCAAACGTAATTTTTTTCGGATTATACTACGGATTATTTCAAAACCGATTGACGGCGGTTTTTAAAAGACATTTAATTTCCATGCCTAATGTTCATCTTTCCCTACAAATCTCTTAAGTAAACATCAGAATACAAGGTATTATGCTTGGCACCAGTAAATAATTCCAGTACATTAATATCTGTACGATCCATAATTGATTACAGCCGCCATACAAAATCTTACTTACGAACTGTAGGGACACTGTAGTGCAATTCAATTTAAAGTAAATTTGGCTCAGTGAGTTCCTACCTGATGTTTCTACAGCAACTGGAGGATTCTTTATTGATGATAAAAATTTGTCTTTGAAGCAGACAGCACTTAAAGTGCAGCCGTATATGTTAGAAAATGGAAAGTCAAGAACTTACGCCTCTGTATGGCTAGAGTAGAGGCTATTCCTTCTCCTCAGGCCTACATTATTCAACGGAATGCCAAGTCAATCGGCATGACTGGTAATGGGACGGCAAAACAGTCATTCGTTAAGGAAGTAATCGAAGTAAATTAACAGATTTTTAGGTAAATCTTGAAAGACACTGCAGTGGTTAGGCAATACATCACAGCGTACTGTGCCTTCGAATCTTCCAAATCAAATCCCCAAAAACGCCAAACACTTGCCTTATTTATGCCATTCACAGACAAACAAACTAAATTCGATCTCAGCTGTGCTAGAATGGTTCTAGCTGCCTAGGTGGCTGCCTTTCAATATCCGATTTTGGTGATGGATGTTGATTTGGTACCCTGTTGTGGTCAAAACCGTCCATTGATGTAAGGAACGCTGCACTTCACTTACTGATTGTAAGTCCACTATTGTAGGTATTAGATTCAAGATGTCTGTGTTAAATCGTCGAAAGTCCTGTCTTATGTAGCGAGGAGAGGGATCGTCAGTAACTATGTGATGATTGGAATGGGAGGGTAGATAGCAGGCTACAAGATATTGTTTTGTCAGGAGTTCATTGTGTTGTCTCATTGACAGTATCTTGCATTCTTCGTATAAGTGATCCACACTGGATACCTTCACGCATCCCGTAGCAATGAGTAGTGCATTGTTCTGCGTTGTTTGCAACTCTCGCCATTGGAATGAGGCCCAAATTGGTGCGGTATAGTTAAAGAGGGAGCCTTGTAGGTAGTAGTAATTTCCTCTTTATCCATGTCCTATGTTATTCCCGCCAACGCCTTTAGGATCCTATTTTTCGTCCTCACTTTGCTATTGATGTTAGTAGCGTGAGAGTAGTAGTGAAAGACACTGTCGAAGGTAACCTCTAGTATCTTGGTAAGACCGAGATGTTGAGTTGTCCCCTCAATTCTTTTGTCCACGTAGTGGAGATAGAAGCCGAGGGCTTAGGAGCGGATAGCCTTAAATTAATAGTCTAGTGGATAGAGAGCGTGAGGTAGTAAGTTCGATATTCAGCGGAGTCTGACATACTCAGATACTAAGCTCATAATAATAATAATATTTGTGAAATGGTGTTACATTGTTTAACATTAAAATGATAAAGAAATAAATTTTTTTGCATGACACACAAGTAAACATAAATATACCAACAACATCAGTAAAAAAATACAGAAACAACAATGATGTTTACATTTATGGTGATCTCGAGAAGGCGAATCCATGAATTTTCAACTTCAAGTTCATTCATTAGACTGTTTACGTTGGGATATAAAAGGTAAGACAAAGCAGGCAACGGTGTCAGTAAAAATTCAGTCAGTCTTGTGTGAAGACGCGTTGCGTGTGAAGAGAATAATCGTGGTTTGAAGATCTCCGTTATAAAGATCTGCCGAACAATTGTTGGTGTTTACGCAAAAGAGTGTAAATAAGAATAACATACAAAGTAATTGTTGTTGTTTACATCAAGTTGAGAACAGTGGCACACAGGATTTGTGCGAATAGAGAATTTATCTAAAACTAAATACAAATTTATTTCGAAATGTTAAAAGCTAAATGTATTTAAAAACAGATTTACTGAAAATAATATTAAAAGAATGTATTTTTGATCAAATTGAATCCGTCATTGCTTATTAAAAACAAAAATAATATTCAAACGAATAATTGTCTACGCAATACTTCCCCTTTCTCTTGAACCATTAATTTCGTATGAGTGGGGCACTTAAAAGACTTATTTTGCGTGTAAAAATATTTATAAAATCAGTAATTAAATGAGGCCAAAGGGCCACAGTCATAATTCTCATTCGAATACCCTGATTGTCAGTCACTACTGTCAAATGTCGTTAATGAATGATTAACACAAACAATGTGACTGGAGTTCAGATTTTGTATAATTTTAGTGTTGAACTTTGACCTTTTAAATGCTTAACATTCATCATTATGAACTGAACAAAACACAAGACATTTTACTTTCCTTGTGTTTCCTTTAATCGTGTTTATTTTTAAATTTTAATTGTTTCACACAAAAAGAAAAGAAAAGAAAAGAAAAGAAATTAAAAATAAGATGATGAATTGCGTTTTAAAATTAGATTCACATATTCATAAATCGTTTGCTTAATTGGTAAAGAATATTTTGAATGAAAAATTCATTTCCCTGCTGAAATTCTATTTTTAAATGTTTGCGAAATGACAGATTTTAAAAATATTATTTATAATTAATTATTTAAAATAGAAAATAACCTTAAGATTGTATTCAGTAGATGTTTTTACTATAATGAATATGAATACAAGTATTGAGTACCTCTAAAAATATCGAGTACTGCATATCAATAATACTGTAACGATGAATATGGCTTGACAGCTGATTATGTACAACTGTGTTGACATTACTGCTCAACAATATTTCAAGGATAATCATGAAATCAAACGTTTAACGCAATAAATCGATTGTGGCATACGATGTGTGGCAAGTTACAACATCCTATTGTAACCAGACATCGTTCACATCAATACCATGAAGAGTGGGCACAAAAAATCGGTTATCTTGGTGCGATAGGTGTCTCCATTGACCGTAATGGTTCCCACGTCCTCATTTTCAAAGAAACAAATGGCAATAATGCCTCCGCTCCGCATCGGACGACCATCACACAACTGGAAACGACTAATCACAAACGAACTATCCAAACTACGTCTGCAGTGGAACGAAGTCAAACATCGCACTGATGATCGAGCTCATTGGAATCAACTTGTTGCGGCCCTATGCTCCCTAGAGGAGTAAAAGGAACATAAATGTATACAAGTATGCCTCCCCTCCACAAGTCGCACCAAACAGTCACTCGTAATGAGTGCATTGGCTTCTGTAAGACCACGTGTGGGTTTTCTAGCTCCAAATGCGGCAATTTTCCTTATTAACGTACCCACCAAGATGAAAATGAGCTTCATCCGAAAAGATGATCTTTTTTTTGGCAAAATCGATATCATCGCGCAGTTACTTGTTGGCGCATCTATTCCAATAAAAACCAACGTTGCTGAAGCATAAATCGATTCATTACGTTTAGTGGAGATAATATACAGAATTTTGTGACAGAATAGAATGACGTAAGTATTGCCATATTCAAATTTAAACCGATAGATGGCCCAATGTAAGGTAACAAATGGCTTGGACTAGTGGTTAAGAGTTTGAGTATATACCGGAGCAATTGTAAGCGGTTTATATTTGTAAGTAATAAGAAAAACTTTTGCGATTAGAGCTGTACTTAATAAATTGGTCGCTACAACTACTTGGTCAGTACTACGATCTACCTTCTTACAACACTTATGTTGTGTGTGTTAATTTTATGCATGAGTTGTGGAACATACAGTTTAAAGTCGACTCCGAACGACAGAAACTTTTCTGGGAAATTTTATTTTCTCCCAGAGTTTTTGCCAGAAATCTGTTGAGAGGATATTGCCAAAGAAATATGCTTCATATTCCATTTTATTGGAGATATATGAAACGGGGTTTGAACAGTGGTCTCATATCTAATAAGCCAATGCACTACCAACTAAACTACGGCGACTTGAGCAAGCTCGTTATACGGTGTTCAGATATGCAACTTTATTGCGTAAATCACAATAAACGCCATTATTGAGCTCAATATTTCATATAAAGTTTCAATTAATTATTGCGCAAAAAATAGGCATATTGTCATAATATTGAGTTAAACTTAAAATGCAGCACTGTAATAAGTATGTTCAGTGCACATATTACAATTATCCGAACACTTTCTGTTGATATTTGACAACTCAAATGTCAACAACGACAAACCAAAAAAACAACAAAACAAAATAAAAACAATGTTGTTGAAACTACCAGCTGTCAAATGAATATTGAATAAGCAGTTGAACTGCGTATATTATGTTTGAACACTAAAAATATTGTACTCAATAAATCGAATATTGACTCAATAAAAGTGCGTATCTGAACATAGTTTACGTATAGAGAGAGCATCTACCGTCACCAAAAGCTATAAAGCTTTGTTAGAAGCCTTGGAAATTTTTTGAACTATAATCGTGCACACACTAAGTCGTTGGATAAACTGGTTCCATCTTTCAAAGATCAATGCCAAGAAGTCACCAGTAGAACAAAACTCACTGAAACTGTATTTCCTGTCACTTATCATAATCATTTTTTTGTTTTTTTTTCGTATAATGGGTCAAATCGACCTCCGGGTACTGTACTTGTCTTAATTGACAAGTAAACGTCCTCTAACCTATCGTAATCATGTTGTTAGACTCCTGGCATTTTAATAAAAATAAATCCACTTTGGTGTCTAATATTTATTACCATTTCGGAGGCAATTTAAAACGTCTTAATTATTGACTGTTGTAACAGCAACAGTACAATTCATAGCTCACAAAAAAGACTTCAGTCTTACAAAGGTGTCTTAATAGATCCATCATTTGATCTCATGTTAGTAGACAAGGGTGAATGCCTACCACCTACCCGCCATTTTCCAAATACTTATTAAGTAACCATATTTAATCACAATTTGCTTCAGCTAAAGCTTCATCAGCATACTATAGAGTGTAAATATTCATCAAAAATCAATTGATGTCAGTAAATAGCAGGTTTTCTAAGTGGTCCTGTTCGATATGAAATTAAAATTTTCACAGGTGCTAGCTACAGTAAGGCGTCTGGTCCTTTAAAAATTAAAAAGGCCAATGAAAAAGTAATATTTTCTTTTTCGAAATTGCTCGTAAAAAACAAGTAGAAATAGAATATTTTTGTTTTAACTTTCGAAAATCAACGGACAATTTTAATTGAAACTTATTCTGTGGCATTGAATGTTTCCCACTAAAAGCAATCAATTTGTCGCTGAGCAAAATGTGTAAGCAGAACATTTGGAAATTATTCAAAACAAAATGAGATTATTTAGCCAAGCCAAAGCCCCTAAAGAAAACCTGAAACATGTGTGGTCTGATTCTTTTGATAGATTTACAATCATTTCAGTTTATTTTTGCTGCAATTTTTATTTTCTCTCTTTTTTTGGCAAACATAACTGAAACAAAATAATGAATTGAAATTAAATAAAAAAAAAAAATCAAATTATAATCGGCCAACACTGTCAATTTAATACGCTATTGCACACACGTAGTTTAATATACAACTTTATTTAGAAGTGTAGTCTAAAACTTAAGGCTGAATGTAACGGCTGTGAACTCTGTATTGGCCGACCTGTGATGATTAATATCGTTTTGTCTTTCCACTCGTTGGCAAAGTATTCTCCGTTTACAACTATAATAAAGCCTGACCGATAAACACCCATTATTAGAGGAGTAAAAAAGAGACACATAAGGTCTTACGTTCTTTAAGCTTGAATAAAACAAATTATATGTAAGGCCGCCGTAGTCTAGTAGGTAGTGGGTTGGCTTATAAGATGTGAGGCTATGGTTCTAACTAGAGGTCAGACACCTCCAACAAAGATATTCTTCTAGATATCGCTTAAATGATTCAATATTTTTGCTTAATATTGAGCTCCATTGTGCGTGAAATGCAATAGTGAATGCTTTATGGACCAAGAGTATTAGCTTGTGCTAGACACCGTAATTTCTTTTTGGTATAATCGGAGGAGGTCTTGTATGTTAACTAAAATTTACAACGCACACACAAGGCATACATCCATACATACATAACACTATGCCACAAAATAGAAAAAATTAAATACACCCAGCTAATGACATAGTGTAGGTTGTAAGTTTTGTTGAGTAGAACTCAAATATATATTTTTTATATTTCTTGAACCCTCCAAACTTATTTCATTTGACAAAAAATGTTTTTTTTGGACTTTGCACACAAATTTATTGATTACACAAACATTTCTGAACCCATGTCTAAAATGTAAACCTTATTAGAAAGGAGAGAGATGGGCCTTTAAAACGATGTACATACATATATTATTTGACTTAAAATGCTATGATGTTTGATAAGGTAAACATGACAAATGTGAATTTTTTTCCATATTTTTTTAAGTTTGTCCATTCATAGTAGCAAACTTTAATTAAAAAATATGAAATAAGTGATGGCATTCTGAAAGTGCATTATCTTGTGAAGAGCTTAAGACCGTAGTTATTATTTAAATAGTCCAACAGTGGAGTTATATTTTTCATATACATACATATATTTTTTTTTGCAAATCAACTTTTAGTTCAAAAATTTCAGAATTTTTCGTGGAACTTTCTTTCACGTTTGAGCGACCACCAGAAGTTGGCTAATGTTTGCGCAAAGAGATATAATAATATTTGTAAAAAACTCAAATATTAGATGGCTTCTGGTAGTCGTGCAAACGTGAAATTGACACATTTTGCGATAAACAATCAAGATCCATCAAAACTTTTGAAAATTTTTGAACTGAAAGTTTATTTGATAAGATGACATATATAAAAAACATAACGACTGTTATAAATACTATTTAAATAAAAGCTACGATAATTTTTGTCCAATTTGATCAAACGAAGTGTCAATCTCTTCACAAGATAATACACTTTCAGAATATTACCACTTACTTTATATTTTTTAATTATATTTTGCAATGAAGAATAGCTAAACTTGAAAAAATGAGAAAAAAATCATATTTTCCATGTTTACCTGATCAAAACTCATAACATGTAAGCTCGAACCATATGTTTATGCATAGCATTTCAAAGGCTCATATGTCCCCTTTTCAAAAAAACTTTAGATTCTGAAAATCGGTTAAAAAATATTTGGGTAATAAATGATTTTGTGTAAAATAATCAAAAATACCGTTTTTGTCAAATAAAACAAGTTTGGAGGGAAAAAAAATTTGGAAAAATATTTTTGAGTTCTACTCAACAAAACTCACAACCTACACTATGTCATTAGCTGGGTGTATTTTGACTGTCGCACCGTGTAATTAGTCATTACTATCCTTGAACCAGCATAACGACTTAGCTTCTCACACTAGTTATGTTGTGTGTGCTAATTTTATATAGGGTGTTTTTTATAGAGGTATAGAACTTTAAGTTGGCATTACTTTTCAAGATGGCGACCGATTTAACAGCTGTCAAGTGATTTATTCTCAGTTTGATTTGGCAATTCATCATGAATAGACTCACGCCTGAACAACGCTTGCAAATAGTGCAATTTTATTTCGAAAATAATGGTTCTGTGCGGAAAACGTATCGCGCACTACGTCCATTTTATCGTCGACAAAATCATCCATCAGAGCAGTTAATTCGATTAACCATGGAACGTTTTCGCACCACGTTTACTCTTATTGATAGCTCGTATCCCCAGAGACGCTGTACGGTGCGTACAGAAGAAGCTATTGCTGCTGTAGAGCGTAGCATTGAGGAAGACCCGAATGAGTCCATTCGCCATCGAGCACAGGAATTGGATCTGTGTCCATCCACTTTATGGAAGATTTTGCGGAAGGATCTTGGTTTGCGTGCTTACAAAATCCAACTCGTGCAAGATTTGAAGCCAAATGATCATCAAGTAAGGCGTAGATTCGTCGAATGGGCCCAAAACGAGATTACCGTTGTTCCCGATTTTCATAAGCAAATTTTGTTTAGCGATGAAGCGCACTTCTGGTTGAATGGCTACGTCAACAAACAAAACTGCCGCGTTTGGAGTGAAGGTAATCCTCAAGTGTATGTGGAAACACCGTTACATCAAGAAAAAACTGACTGTTTGGTGCGCTTTATGGGCTGGTGGAATCATTGGTCCGTACTTTTTCAAAAACGATGGTGGCCAGAACGTTACAGTCAATGGTGATCGGTATAGAGCCATGATTACTAACTTTTTCATTCCTGAATTGAATAACCATGATGTTCAGGAGATGTGGTTTCAACAAGACGGCGCAACATGTCAAACAGCTCGTGCCACAATAGATTTATTGAAAGACATGTTTGGTGACCGCCTAATTTCACGTTTTGGACCTGTGAATTGGCCTCCAAGATCTTGTGATTTAACACCGCTACCCTACTTTCTGTGGGGCTATGTTAAGTCATTCGTCTATGCGGTAAAGCCACAAACGCTTGACCATTTGGAAGACAACATTCGCCGTATTATTGCCGATATACGGCCACAAATGTTGGAAGAAGTCATCGAAAATTGGACGTCCAGATTGGACTACATCCGCGCCAGCCGTGGTGGTCATATGCCAGAAATCATATTTAAAACATAATGCCACAAGATTGTCTTTCGGATAAATAAAATTCATGTCAATCGAATAATCCATCGTTGTTTTATTGCAACTTAAAGTTCTATACCTCTGTAAAAAACACCCTTTACATGATCCCGCGACCTATAGTTTAAAGTCGTATCCTTAACAGATTTTTGAGAAACTTTTCATAACAATTTTTATTTACACTCAGAGATTTTGCCAGAAATCTGCTGAAAAGAAGGTGAAGAAGATATATTTTTCATATTTCGTTCAGTTGGAGATGTCTGACCTGGGGTTTGAACCGAGGCCTTGCGTATAATAAGCCAACTCATTACCTGCTAGACTACGGCGACTACATTGAATATCAATGCAGTCGAAAAACAAAATTATTTTGTGGAATAATTCGAGTGAAAAATAAATATATCGTGTCCATATTTTCATGAGAAACGTAATTCATTGGGAGGTATTTAATATGTATTTCAATTACAAATTTCAAAACGTATGTATATATCACTTCAGCAAACGCTATGTAGGGTGTAAGCGACGACAAGCCTTTCATTGTTTTGCAGTTGGTTGTCTGAAAGACCTCCGTAAAAAAAAATAAGAAACGTTTAAAGGCGCTGACTAAAAAACACCAGAGACACTGCGAAAATCAACAAAAAAAGAAGAAAAAAAACGAACCGAAAACAAAATAATCGATTGAACGTGTTCAACATCACATGAATTACAATTACAGCACCTGTTGCATGCCGCCAACAACACAACAGCAGTAACATTGAAGCATACACTCTTATACCTGCCTGCTTGCCAGCACTGGTGTGTAAAAAAGTTTTGATTTTATTTTAAAACATTTTGCTTTTCGTATTGATTTCGACACTTAAAAACCATGCGAGTAACAAAGGGTACCTGAATTAACAATTCGCTATCGTGGGGGGCAAAAACAGGAACCAAAAATAAAAATAAAAAAAATTCAGTTTATTTTGGGATTCACCTAAATTTTGCCACACTTTGGCATAAATTTAAGCGCCATGCATTTATAAACACAATAACAACAACAACAGCAGCAAATGTATTCATTATCTTGTGCAACATATACAACAATATGATCGTCATCATCAACCTCATCATCATCCACCAACCAAAATTTACGGTGTCGTCATTGCATATGCAAACCATTGGCATTTATTTCCTTCACTATTCAAGTACACCCTCCCCCCTTATTTTTTATATTCCTTTCGATAATTTATTCATTCAATTCAATTCAATTGTCGTTCATCATCAGCATCATTAATCCGTCCGTAATTAAAATACCAACTCATTTCTTATTCACACATGCACCGGCACACACACACACACACACTCCGCACTCACACAAAGAATATTTTCTATTTTTAATTTATTTTTTTATTTTAATTCTGACAATTGTTGGGGAAGATGCACCACTTCTGTTGCAATATTTTGGGGCATCAAAACAGTTGCTCACTATCAAGGTTCGTAGGTATGATTAATTTTATACGATTTTTGTTAAATTAAGGTGACCATTTCTTTTTTCTTTTATTTTGTTTTGGTGTAGCATTTGAAATCAAAAGAAGAACGGTGAAAGACATTAAATTGTGCCAAAAGCCTTTGTTAAGCCAAGGCTAAGTAAGGAAATTTAAATGAAAACCAAATTTTGAATACAATTGGTCTGCCAGTGTGCGATCTCATGATGAAGAGAAGGATTACTCTAGGAACCGCACAAAGCATAGATAAATTGCTATTGTCTGGGCAGATACAAAAACTCAGAAAACAAATCCAATGGAGTCGAACAAAATACAGAGACTAGCGTGTGTTGGCATAAGAGCAGCAATGAGAACCTGTCTTAAAGAGACGCTTGAAGACCGCTGCATATTATAGTCACCGCGGTCTAGTAGGTAAAGTATTAGCTTATTAGACTTGAGGCCTCGGTTCAAACCCCAGGCCAGGCATCAAAACGAAATAAGAAAAAATATTCAGCGATTTCCTCTCAGCAGATTTCTGGCAAAAACTCTGAGAGTAAATAAAATTGCCATGAAATGTTTCTCAAAAATCTGTCGTTCGGAGTCGACTTTAAACTGTAGGTCCCGCCACAAGTGTATTAAATTAACACACACAGCATTAGTGGTGTGAGAAGCTAGGGCATAATCCCAACTAAAGGATTATAATGACCAATTATGTATGTATATGTATGTGTATGTATCCATATGGTAGTGAAGACCAAAGCATTGGCGGCAATGGTTAGGTTTGTCGGAGACAAGTTTAATATGAAATACATGAGGAGAGTTGTGGACTGGTAGACGCTAAGATAAGACGCCTTAGTAACAAAATGCATGAAGTAATGTAGACGCTGCATACTCTCTTAAAATAAGGGACTATTTTGCGGTATACAGATGGGTCAGGAATGGATATTGCAACAGTAGCAGGCGTTTTTTTGGTCCCAGAATGAAATATTCCAAGCCTATCATGACATTGAAAGATGTGCTCAATTCAACTTGGATAGCAGATAAAAAATGCAGCACTTAGCACTAAACTTATCTGCTAGGCAGGACGCCATTCGAATACTCTGCTCTTATGAGGTTACATCAAAAATAGTATGGGACTTGCCTTTGTCTCGGCAAGTGGAAACTCTTGGCAGTAAGCAAACAGACAAGCTTGTGCGGAGGACAACTTTAACGCCTTTAAAGAAACCACAACTTTTTTGTAGACTGGAAACGGATGATCTGCCGCCTATCGCATATATTATGGAAGTCACTATAAGTCGCTGCGTTGCTAACTTCCAATGGTAAGTCCAAGTCTCTCGAAAATAATATGCCCAGAGAGATTTAGTCTGTCCTAGTCTCTATTTGTGTGTCTACTAAGACTCTATCTCCACTTTCTTTGTTTTTTAAATTTATCATTCCATTGTCCATGATAGTTAGTTTAGAGTATTTCAAGATGCTCTTGAATCCCAGCTCTTGGCTAGCTCTTCTAGGAGCTGAGTTTACTTAGGTTATGCTTTATATTAATACAGATAAAATGATGTGCGCCTATATATAGTATATGGACAATGGACAGACAATAAAATTTTAGTGGTAGTGGCATACAGAGCATATGGGAAAGAGATCGAGACTACAAAACATTTCGTTGTCCTCCCTTCTGGTTATTCAATTTGTACCAGGCAAAAATATTCCACATCTTTAACTTCGTAAAAAAAAATTTTCATTATATTTATAGAACTTCATACCCCCTAAGTACTGATTAAAATCTTCAAATTATTGAAATTTTTGGTGGGCAAATAATGAAGGATGTTGCTATTTATAGCATTTTTAAGATTATTTTTTCACTCTTTTCAAATGTCTTTGTTTTTGTTGGCAACAATTTTTAATTAAAAGTGAATAAATAATGCCAACCAAAGGAAAGACGCAAAAAAGAAAGAAAAAAATTAAGAAATAATTTGCATCGAATTTGTTCCACCATTTGTAAATTGTCTATGCAATAAATAAAACTTAAATGATTTATTTAATTTAAAAATTTATTCAACAATTGTTCCACATACAATGTTGCATGTGCGGCAGGTGTTTAAATGAATGTAAACATTAATAATTGCATTTATTTCATCAGCTTTGAGATCGGAACAAAACTTAAATTACGAAAGTTAGGAATTATTTATTAAGAGTGATGATGTTCAAATATGCACTTTTATTGAGTCAATATTCGGTTAATTGAGTACAATATTTTAAGTGTTCAGCTGATTATTCAATATTCATTTGACAGCTGGTTGTTTCAATAACTTTGTTTTGATTTTATTTTGTTTTTTTTTGTTTGTCGTTGTTGAAATTTGATTTGTCAAATATCAACAGAAAGTGTTTGGTTAATATTAATATGCTCACTAAACAGACTTAGGACAGTGCTGCATTTAAAGTTTTACTCAATATTATAACCATTTGCGTATTTATTGCGCAATTATTAATTGAAACTTTATATGAAATATTGAGCAATAAAGGTGCATATCTGAACACCGTATAATTCAGCAACAAGTATAAATAAGTTTGAACGTCTTTAAAAATATGTAACAACTTCTCTGTAAAGAAACCAAATTCTGAATAATTTCAATATATGCAGCAAGATGGAGGTAAGCTAACGAACAATAAATATTAGTTCAAAGAATCAGAATGATCTGAGGTTGCAACTAAATTGTATACATGGTTTTTACAAAGCATATCCATATTGTATGGTTTGCTGCTATTTCTATGCAAGTTCACCACTGCTTCCACCTTGGAGTCCATCATACGTCTTAAGGTGTTCTTTGGACAACCTTATTGAGCCTTAAGGATTTCGTTGTTGAACCATCTTTGTGAAGGTAATTTTCTTGATAATATCGAGTCTTGCATAAAGCGTTTCCTACCTTTGTATTTAAATAAAACAAACTATTTATCTGCTTAAAAGACCTATTGAGCCTATTATAGAATGTAGAATGCAACATCGTTAGAATGTTCGCCTCGACTTCTATGGATCGCGCGCATCAGAAATATTAAAGTTTCTATGACACAATTTAACCGATGGGATGAGTTATTTTGATTTTGAAGAGCGCTTGTGTTTGTGTCTTATTCGATTACAGTTGCAACTCAAGAAACGCCTACGAGAAAAAGCCCAGCGATCTCAAATTGCACGATATCGGTGGCCAGTTCACATCACCGCCTCTTAAGGTCACCATGACTTCAAGTCAATCGTGCAGAACATCATTTGGTAGAATATCTGTGTGGGATGTAGCGCCGATCAAATTTTAAGTCGGTTGCCAATTGCAGCAGTGCCTACTTAGCGAGCCCACTGTATCCGCCCGTGACAACTAATTTAACAGATGTAGCTTTAACAAGATGGCCGTTACCAGCTGATAAAATTCGCTAGTCACTCAATATAACGTCTTCAGATAAGCAAGTTCAATAGTGTTACGTTTTTACCTTTTTAAAAACGTTTAAATGTGAGTTCGTTAATTGCAAACAAAGTAAAAACAAATTTGTGTAATTTCAGTTGAACTCTCCTTATTCTTTACACTACTTTTGTGTGCCACCGTATACAACTTAACGATACAACAATAATAATCTGTTTATTCACTTTACCAGTTCACACAAGTATTCACTGGATCTTCACAACCACGACTTATTTTGTTCACACGGAACTTCCCACAAGGCTGACTGAATTAACACTGACTGCTGCCTGCTTTGTCCAGCCCTTTTATAGTCCGCACGCACGTAATCAGTATGATGAACGTTCTCGATGTGGAAGGTTCTTGCTCTCGCCTTTTCGAGAATTCTATTGCTAGTACATTGTTGTTTGTGTACTTTGCTTATGTTGTCTAGCCTTTTTTGTCACATACATGTTGTTGTTGGTACCAGGCGCAACCAGGTTCGTTGTACATATGTATGTATGTGTGCAGCTTTAGATAATCAACACGTTCATTGTATTCCTTGTGTTAGTGTGTGCTGGGGTATCGTGTGGCTTTTGTTTATCGTTTTTGTCGTTTCGATTTGCGTAACAATACTAATTTTGATCCAGAAATGATTCCAGCAACCTCAACAACTTTAAAGTTGAATACAAAAGTCTGTTGAACAATATTGATATCCTGGGTCTTTTAAAGATATTGAGATGCATTCAGCCTCTAACTTATATGGCAATCGATTTCTATCATGAATGGGTGGTACTTCGGCACTTCATATATCTTTCCTACATACGTATGTGTTGCACTAATCTGCACTAAATTACTCAATAGCGCTGAGTTTCCAAACATTTGTCATAACGATGTAATTACATACATACATAATTGGTCATTACAACCCTTCAGTTAGGATTACGACCTAGTTTCTCACACCTCTTATGTTGTGTGTGTTAATTTTATACATGAGTGGCGGGACCTACAGTATAAAGTCGATTCCGAACGACAGATTTTTGAGAAACTTTTCATGGCAATTTTATTTACTATCAGAGTTCTTGCCAGAAACTCGAAGAAATACTTTTTATATTTTGTCTTGATGTCTGGCCTGGGGCTCGAACCCTGGCTTTACGTCTAATAAGCCAACACTTTACCTACTAGACAAGGGCGATTCCAAACAATGTAATTGGTTGTACTAAATATTAATTCAAGGTAAAATTCTAAGAGCATTAATGTTATAAAAGAAATGCTGGTGGCTTTACGGGCCCTATACTGTAAAAAGAAATACGATCTTGGACTCAGCGAGATTTGAGAATTTTCATGAATTTCAATGAAAAATATTTTGCCAGAGTATTGATTGGAATTGTTTCTTTAAATTTTACGAAATTTAAAATATAATTTTCATTTCTTTTTTTTTTATTTGTTTACCAATAAAACCTTTTCTGTGTGGGTTGCATTTTGTTTTTCAAATTTTTTTCATTTTTTTAATGACTTTAGCTTGCCGCCATTGTTATTTACGGAGTGTTGTATTTAATGACCTGCCACTATATTGATACACTATCTAATAACAACAACAACTACAACAACAATAATACTTGGTCAAATTCTAAAAAAAAAACCAAAATAAGAAACAGGTACTGCAACAATAAATTAAAACAATTTGAAGAAAAAAAACAACAAAATTTTGTTTAAAAACTGTATTAAACAATAGATTTCAAACTGCAATCACAATTTTATTCAGAGGAAAAGTTAAAATAAAAAAAAAAAATTGTAAAAAGATGATTGACAAAATGAGTAGGTAGGCCGTTATTTGTTTTAAATAATTTTAATACGAAAAATAATCATTAACGGACTTGACGATCTGACTAAGCCGATAAATATCGTAACATATTGGAGACAACGCGATCGAGTGCATTAAAACCAGACTCATGCTCTAAGTGAATGCGGGACACACACACCCATACAAGCATGTACTTATTTAAATTGTTGTCTTGTATAAATTATTTGGAAATTAAATAAAAATATTCGGGGATATCAATTTTGTTGCTTTTTCTTTAATCTGTTGTTTCGTCAAGAAGTAATATTTTAAATTTAAATCAATGATGTAAGACGTTAGATTTTGTTTTATTTGTAAACTTGGCTTCAATCGCAACAAATGTGAAAATGTTAGTAACTTTGTTCATAACAATTGTAATTTTGTTGTAACACATTCTAATTTCCTAAAAAAGAAGCGCTAAGCCATGACAATACTTAAAGCAAGCACTGCAACCGCAAAATCTATACACAGCATATTTCTACCTAGTGATTTATCTGAGGTGCAGAGCAGAGATCAGCAATGAGTATTCAAAAAGGTGAGTAGAATCCAATCATACTCATAATTTCTGATACTTAAGTATACGCATTCATACTTATTTTAATATCATGGAACCTCTATTCATATTCAAATTTTGAAGTACTCATAATATTCATACTTAACAACACGTACGATGTTGTTGATTTTGACTCTCTATGACTCAACATATACACGAAGCGCAAAATAAGTATGATTCGCCTACGAACACTAAAATACTTACTAAATGGTTGTGTGTTTGCTTTGCTTTACACTCTCTTTTTTTGCTTATCTGTCTTCTTTTTTTTTTGTAAATGCAAGAACAACTAAGACTGTAAATTTTGATAAAAAATTCGAGTCACTCGAATCATTTAAAAGTATTATAAGCATTTTGAAGTCGCCGTAGTCTAGTAGGTAGTGTGTCGGCTTATTAGACGTAATGCCAGGATTCGAGCCCCAGGCCAGACATCAAGACAAAATACAAAAACTATTTTTTCGGCGACTTCCTCTCAGCAGATTTCTGGCAAAAACTCTCAGAGTAAATAAAATTGCCATGAAAAGTTTCTCAAAAATCTGTCGTTCGGAGTCGAATTTAAACTGTAGGTCCCACTACTCATGTATAAAAATTAACACACACAACATAAGTGGTGTGAGAAACTAGGACGTTGTACAATGGGTCAATTCGACCTCCGGGTACTGTACTTGTCTTAATTGACAAGTACACGTCCTCTAATCTAACCTAACCTATTATAAGCATTTTTCTAAAGTTATGAGTCTAAATGAGTAGACTTTATGAATCAAACATATTTCGAATTGTATGAGTTTGATGTCGACATTGTACGCATACCCATTGCAACCTATACTTATAAATCAACGTTGTAGTGAGTATGAATGAATCAGAGTACATAGTTAAATATCAATATTGTTGGCTCAATTACATTCAAAATTTCATGAGTGCTTAAGAGTAGCAAAAAAGCGATTCATTGCTGATCTCTGATGCAGAATAAAATAAAAGCATCCCTCTAACCTGTTTTCATTAACTTCCAAAAGTCCTTGCATCTAATTTATTATCAAAGCTTATGGAAAGCTGCAAGTAACTGTTATAACAAAATCTATAATTTAATTGGGGGGCCCCGTATCAATATTTTGAACGCTGCCTAAAGTATGGCAACAAACTATCCCCACACATATCTTGTAAAGTATGGCGTGAGTGAGATATTCCTTTGTAATTTCTAATATTGGGTGTTCTATCTGTCGGTTTAAATTTGAGCCATCGGTTATTTCGAATCTGGCAATAGTTATGTGATTCTATTCTGTCACAAAATTCAGTATATCGAGCACCACAATTGGTCGGATATTGCACGAATATATTGTACAAAATTTGGTCGCAGAGAGGGACCAACAGTGCTCAGTATACGCAAGTAGATTGCTAAAGTTCGTGAAACTGGTTTCATTGTTGATGAGTCAAGACGTAAGCATACTCGTACAGTGCATACACTGAGCTCCAAAAGTTAGTAAACACCACTGAAATAATTCATTTTCTTAGGATAGCGAGAAAAGTAAATGGGAATAGTCGAATAAATTTCCAAAAATAAAAACGTTTATTTATTACTTACAAATAAAATGTTAAAACAAAAACAACAATTCATAATAAAGGAACTTTTTTATACTTAAGAACAAAACTATTTCTAAATTTTCACACCAAAAGTTAGTATACACTTTATTGGTTACTTAAGATAAATATTAAAAATATATAAAAAAAATAAGTTTCAATATTTAGTTGGACCTCCCTTGGCCTTTTTCACACATTTTAGCCTATTTGGCATAGATTCTGCTAATTTTCTGGTAAATTCGGGTGGAATTTTGATCCATTCTTCTAATAATACTCCTTTTAGTGTTTCTTGGCTTGTAATATTTCTTTTTCGGATCTGGCGGTCCAAATGATTCCAAAGATTTTCATTGGGATTAAGATACGGGGATTGTGGAGGGTGATCCAGCATGTTTGGTGTGTTTTGTTGCAACCACTACTTTGCCAAACTGGAGGTATGCTTGGGGTCATTGTCTTGTGGGAAGATCCAAGGTCCAGGCAAATTCAATTTGGAAACACTTGGTGCAAGATTTTTTTCTAAAAGGTTTACGTAGCATTGAGCATTCATTGTCATCTCAATAAAGTCAAGCTCTCCAACTCCAGACGCTTAAAAACACCCCCAAACCATTACTGAGCCTCCTCCGTGCTTAACTGTACACTGGATATTTTGCTCGGCCAGCTCTTCATTTTTTTTCGCCAAATTTTTTTCATGTTTTTACATCCAAAGATTTCGAACCTACTCTCATCCGTGAACAGGACATTTTCCCAAAAGTTAATGTTATTTTCATATTTTTTCGCATAATTTATGCGTTCTGCTTGATTTACTTTGGAAATAAAGGGTTTTTCTGGGACGTCTGCCATGAAACCCGGATTTATGCAATACACGTCGTATTGCACTTCCACATACAGATTTTTCCAACTCTTCACTAATATCTTTGACAATCTGTACTGCGCTAGAAACAGGATTTTTTTAGTGTGGCAACAATCTTCCTTTCTTCCCTTTAAATTATGAAAATAACAATTCAATCATACATATCATGCATACATATGTAATTGCTCATTTTTAAAAGTCATACAGAATTACAACCTAGGTTTTCCCACCACTTATGTTGTGTGTGTTAATTCTATACGTGGGTGCCGGGACCTACAAATTTAAGTTGATTCCGAACGACATATTTTTGAGAAACTTTTCATGGCCATTTTTATTTTGCTCTTAGAGTTTTTGCCAGAAATCTGCTGAGAGGAAGTCACCGAAGAATTATTTTTTCATTTTGATGTCTAACCTGGGATTTGAACCGTGGCCTCACGTCTAATAAGCCAACACACTACCTACTAGACTACGGCGACTTCTATCGACTTACGCAGATTTCAAGTGGCCCATGAATTGAAGGTAAACGATCATAAATAAAGATATGAATTGGAAGAATTCAATCAAAGTGGCTCAATAGCACTCACCCTTCACCGTAATGCCAATTGCTTGCATATTTCGAAAGAAATAAAGAACAATAATGCTGCCAGCACATAAGCCGATCGTAATGAATGTAATGGTGACTCGCTAAATGCATAGGGATTGTCTTCGTTTTTTACTTAATGACCTACGACCATTCGAATTTTTGGCATCTTCCTCCAAACGTCACCCTAAAGTCGGAGGTACCTTCATTTCTATGTGTTCTTGTTTATGGTAAAATAACCAAATAATATGCAATTCTAATGCCACTTTAACAAGCCACTGTCTGCTCATTATCAGACTGTTAAATCGACAGCTCATTTGCTGATTAATTCTGAAAGGCAAACGTATGAATATTGTTTTCGACGACTAAAAGTTACATTAAAAATCACGAAATTTGTTTCCAATTGCAAAACGTTTCTCTATTCGTTTATCTTGTTCATCTGCTTGTCGGACCGACTGTCTGTCTGTCTGGCTGTCAGTACGTCAGTACGTCAGTCTGTTTGTCTAAGTGTCTAGTTTAAGTGTAAATTTATTTCAAACCGCAAAAGCCAATGAAAAATATTGAGTGGGTCGTTATGTTTTATGTTAAGTTTTATTGGTCAAATATCTGACTAGCCGTAGACAGATGGACAGATAGACGGATGAATGAACGACTGAATGAATGAATGAATGATTGAATGAATGAATGAATGAATGAATGCATGCATGAATGAATGGTTGTTATTTTAATTTATTTGTTATTTTTGTTTTTGTTTTTGTAAATGTTGTAATTTTATTGGCGCCACAATGACCCGCGACAATTTCGTTTATTCGCCCGTTGATTTGTTTGTTGTTTTGAAAAGTTGACACAAGTTTGGCTGACAGCCCTGATTAAATTATGACTTTATATTAATTTAATAGTTTAACTATAAACTATATACATACATTCATACATACATATATATGTTACGTAGATAACCTGCATACATAAATATCTAATTAATTATTATATAACGCGTATTGCAGGTATTTTAAGTTACCAGGTATTTGTTAAGTTACCAGTTGGAACTGTCAATTGACACTAATTTGAGGTGAAATTTATCTTGTTAGGGGTGCTTGTTTGTTATGGGTTTGTTATGATTTTTAAACCAGTAACCAATTGAGAGTGAAATAAGGAGACGCAAGTGGATATGGCTTGGGCACACTCTTCTCAAGCCATTAGATGACATCACAAAGAAAGCCATAGACTGGAACACTAGAGATTACAGTCTTTCTCGAGGACCTATGAGCTCTAAAAAAGGTAGAAGGGAGGAATACATAGGCATGTATATCCCAGCATTATACGAAATTGTGGAATGAAATTGTAGAATCTTACGCAAAAAGAATTACAGAAAAACTCTCATGGGGCTACTATTCAAATCATCTTTTAACAGAAGTTATCTGGTTAAAGCCGATTTAAGCATTCAAAAATACTGGTATTATTCCCATGTAGTCATGTAGCCAGTATGCCAAGCTATTTGGTAATACGTGGTAATCATCCTGCAGAAAGTAGTTTTCAGGATACAAAACCTTGTATGTAGCAGGCAAGCTAAGAAAGAAAGAAACGAACAGGATGTGGCTACTCAAAGAAACTCGGTGTTTAGGTTTCATATGAGTTAATGCACTCCCACTCCCCCCTTTCCCATATACCCTCCTTTCATCCTATCCCCTATACTATCCTTTCCTCCTTTAGGACATTGTACAATGGGTCAATCTGACCTCCGGATACTGTACCTATCTTGACTGACAGGTACACGTCCTCTAACCTAACCTAACCTAACCTAATGCAACAAATTATAAATAAAGGTAACGAATCAGAAACTGACCTTAATAGGTAAATATTAGACATAAAAACTGATGATCCAGAAACGACTTCAAAATCTGAATTGCAAATACGATTGGATTGAATGTTTATTGAGATTGCAAGGGAACTTTCGATGATGATTTGCAACATCCAATCGGAATAATTAATTCTGGTCTCCACTGCTCACAATGCAGTCGATACATCCCTATTTTCTGTCATTTTTAATGATACGAAATTCTCAGAGTTTTTGCCAGAAATCTGCTGAGAGGAAATCGCCGGAGAAATAATTTTTCGTATTTCATTTTGTTGGGATGTCTGACCTAGGTTTTGAACCGAGGCCTTATGTCTAATAAGCCAACACATTACCTACTAGACTACGGCGACTTCAAACGGATTTATAAAAAAAAGAAAATAAATACATATACGAGGTGTAATCAAAAAATAACCGTTATTTTCAAATTTCTTGAGTTACCTGTGTTCGATTTTCACATTTTGGTGTGCTCTTCGATTTTTTACTCTTCGAAAAAATGGGATGATTGGGCTTTGGTTTCAATGTCATAGCAATATGCCAACATCATCAGCTACCTCTCTAATAGTGATTCGACGATTATCCAAAATCATTTTCTTCACTGCTTCAATGTTTTCATCGGTTGTTGACGTGCTCGGGCGACCAGGACGTGCATCGTCATTGACACCTTCTCGGCCTTCCTTATACCGGTTATACCACAATTGAACTTGTGTTTTGCTCATAGTAGACTCGCCGTACACAGTCAACATTTCAAATGTCCTTGCACATTTAATCTAACCGCGGTATGAAGATTATCCAACACAGACATAGGACGCTTTTGTCACAACGCCAGTTTTTTATACACACCATCAGTCTTTGGAATACACTACCTAATTATATTCAGAACATAGGCAATGCAACCAAGTTCAAAAAGGAGCTATACATTCTGTTTAAGTAGTTTTTAGCATATCTTGATTTTTTTGTGAATTTTTTTCTCTCTATTTCTATTAATGATTATTTTTAATTTTTAATTTTTTTAATTAATATATCTTTAAATTTCATTGTATCTTAGTATATGTATATATTTTTACTTTGTTTGTATATTTCTTTATATTTGTATATATTGTTCTTTGTAGTTTTCCTAATTTATTTTTTACACATATTCATTTTTTTATCCTTTTTTTGTATCGATTGCTATTTCCCGTGATTTTAACACGTTCTTATTCATTTTTATTTATACATTATTTCAAACATTTCATTACATATATATTCAATGATTTGTTATTATTTTGTTTCTTTGATGTACTCCCATAGCACTTTCATTTATAAGATTATTATCTTGTTGTGCTATGACTAATAATAAATAAATAAATAAATAAAAATAAATAAATAAATAATTTCATTTTTTACACAAAACTTAATACAGATTCGTTGATCCAATTTTTCGAATAGTAAACAATCGAATAGCACACCAAGACACCACTAACCTTTTTATCTGCCTCAAAACAAACTGACAATCCAAAATGGCTGATATTGTCAACATACTATATAACAGACATGTGTACCAACATAACAGAAAATGTGAAAATCGAACATACGTAACTCACGAAATTTGAAAATAACGGTTATTTTTTGATCACACCTCGTATAAGTGCTTTACAATAGGTTAGGAACTTGATTGAAAATAATGGAAAAAACGCAGTGACAATATCTCTGACGCAACTACTCAACAGACAACAAACTGGTTACTCTCTAAATGCGCTGTTTATGTAAATATAGAGAATAAAAGTGGATTTAGAAATGTGGAAGTAGAAAATGGTGTCTAGAAAAATTATCCTTTTGACTATCGTGTCTTTCAATAGAGATTTCCAAACTTTGGCAGTTGATAACTTCCACCTTGTTGAAGGTTTTGCTAAATCAACATGAACGGTACAATCACCGTAATCGTTTTGTTGAGAGGACTATTTGCAATGTTGGTGAGAAATTCGACTACACTGGTTCAGTAAATGAACGCTCAAGATCTGTACCTCGACTAGACGCAATATCTATCTAAAATATTGTCGCTGTCCGTGAGGGTGTGCAAAAGAATCTGAGGCAGTTGATTTGCATCACTCTCAAGAAATTGGCCATTCGCACATTGTCACACACACATACATACATACATACAGAATTGCTCATTACAACTCTTCAGTTTGGATTACGACCTAGCTTCTCACACCACTTGTGTGTGTTAAGGGACCTACAGTTTACAAGTCAACTCCGAACGACAAGTTTTTGAGAAACTTTTCATGGCAATTTTTTAACAGAGTTTTTGCCAGAAATCTGATGAGAGAAAGTCGCCCAAGAAATATTCAAATCTCGTTTGGAGATGTCTGACCTGGCGTTTGAACCCTGGCCTCAGGTCCAATAACCCAACACATTACTTAGACCGTGAAATTTGAGTCGTGACTTGGACTTGCAACCGTCATACTAAAAAAATCGTCTTCATCGATGAGACCTATTTCTTGACGAATGAAGACGTCAAGAAATAAAATTGTCGATCTATAAGCATGAAATGAATTGAGAAAAAGTTGTCCACTGGTGTGGATTTTAAACTGGTAGTGTCATGGGTCCATACTAAGTTCCTTTCAAAACGACGTTAGCTAGATCATCAACGGCTAGTATTATTGAATTTGGTGGCTACTAACTTCTTTGACCTGAATTGTATTTATACGAACGACATGTGATTTCAACAGCAGCGATATCGTGGAATTTGACACCGTACGCCTTTTTCTTGTGAGGGTCTCTTAACTCTGGACGATTTCTGTTCGTCGAATCGACGAAGCTCATTTACTCTTTATCATATAACTCTTTTATGTTTGACCAAATTTCGCTCTTTTTTTCAACAACATTAGTTTATAATGAAAGCTTGCAGTCAGTAGACGAAAAAATATTTTTTTTTGTTCGTGGATTCAACGAAGAGTAACCTTACTATACAAAAATGACCAACCAGGGTTAAAAAAATGGGTGGCCAGCATACGTTTACTCACCACAAGCTTTCGTTATCAACCAACATTGTTGATATAAAGAGCGAAATTTGGTCAAACATAAAAGAATTACATGATAAGGAGTAAATGAGCTTCGTCGATTCGACGAACAGTAACCAATTAGTGTTAAAGTGTTCGTCGATACAACGATGAGTATTAATTAATGTACAAAAATGAAGAGTAACCGTCCAGGGCTAAATAGCAGATGTAAGCGAATAAACCACAAACGATCTTTTGACGATATTGTATTCCACATATAGAGTGCCGCGAATAGGTCTTACAAACATACACTTCGTTTTATTAAAATAAAATTGCAATTTTAAGAAAATCAAAAAATATTCTTCAATTTTTATTCTAATAAATCGAAATTAATTTAAAAAATTAACAAAATTAGATCAAGTGAATGCTCAATATTGGATTTTTTCTTTTTTCAGAATTTAGATCAGCGGATATTTTATTAAACTTTCTATTAAAAAATAATAATTAAAACAAAAATTCATTCGAATTATAATCAAACGTCAGTTGATTATTATTCTGTATAATAAAACGTTAATGAACGTACTTTTTATCTTAAAAAAAATTAAGAAAAAAAAATTGTTTTTAAAATGGTTAAAACTTAACAAGACAACAATTTAAACGCCTCTTCAAAAATATTCACTCTATTATCGCTCTCTAATAGTGTTGTTGGATTTGTCAATTTGTTTAAAGCGTTTTTCTATTCGATTTCTTCATTTGTTTTTAAGCAGAAGTTTTTAATTTTTTTGATTATTTTTCTACAAAAATTATTACTTTTTTAAACTTTTTGAAAATTGTTTTGTTTTATTTTTTTTTGTCTTTAAATTCGTCATTTATTTTGAAGGTTTTTGTTTTTTGTCGAAGATTTTCTCTTTTTCGATTCGCCATATTTAGTCACCTCGAAATGGAAAAAAATTAAGTTTTTTTGTTTTTTATAACGACACTGCCTACGAAATTTTGTGTTTTACATGGAATTATTGTTGTTGTTGTTTAATTTCAAATTTAAAGTTCTTGTATTTGATGTAATACTTGACATTTATTTTTCAAATGTCAGCTTTTGTACACTTGAAAATCTTTTTTGAGTGTTTAAATGGAAACTTTTTGAAAATTTGCCGCTTTTTGAGTCACGGTTAGTAGACTGTAGTGAGTAGAGCGATACATTTCTTGGTAATTGTTTGATCAAACTCATCCATACTCAATAATACCTTGAACTCCAAAAAAGTATGTGATACTAATGGGAATGATACTTATGAACTCGCCGTAGTCTAGTAGGTAGTATGTTGACTTATTAGACGTAAAACCAGGGTTCAAACACCAGGTCAGACATCAAAACGAAATACAAATAAGTATTTCTTCGGCGAGGAAGTCGAAGCAGATTTCTGGCAAAAACTCTGAGGATAAATAAAAAATTGTCTTGAAAAGAGTCTCAAAAATCTGCCGTTGGGAATCGACTTTAAACTGTAGGTCCCCTAAGTCATGGATAAAATTAACACACACAATATGAGTGGTGTGAGAAGCTAGGCCGTAATTCTGGGGTTGTAATGACCAATTATGTATGTACTTATAGGCATTTTAGATGATTAAAATTGGTGACACTTTCAAACTTTTAGCCTCTTTTATTACTCATGGATCTGTGGACAGATACATTATTGGTCTAAAATTTTTTTAGCTGTGTAGATGTAGGAACTGAGCAACTAAACCAAATAGAAACAATTTCCTGAACTGAATACTATGTTGTGAATTCAGCAACAATAATGAATCAAATGACATCTTCAAGGTTCTGCTTAAAAAATGAACTTGTAAAATGCACTACCGTGTGTTTGATTTGAAAATTCCTAAAGTGTCATCCATAGTAGTACTCGCAAAACTTATGGATCCAACAAACTACTGAGGGGGTGCAGCTAAAGTATCGGGTCCTATATTAAGCGTTTCCTATCTATAAATTAAAAAAAAAGTACCTGTGAGATATCTTCGACTTCATTTTTTATTTTTAAGACCTATTGATGCCATTAGGTGTTCAACATAATATCGTTCAGATGGCCACCACTGCTTCTTTTGGTGGATCGGATCCGAAATGCTTGCTTATCCATGGCTCTGGCGCATAAATCTCGCTGGATTTGACCGATGGCTTTAGTTATATTGACTTATGGGACCGCCGTGGTTTGTGGCTTATTCTTTCCTCCAAATAAAAATCTAATTTGTGCGACCAGTTAACATCACTTCTACGTAAGAAGACCATGCCCTCAATTCGCTCATATAGAATATTCGGCACATAGCGCCGTCCTATTGCAACCACAAGTCGTTGGTGTGGCCACCATCCAACTCACGCCAAAATAAGTTGATAATCATAGACCAAGAATGATGATATGGTCAATGTCATTGCCAAAGAAATGTGGAGGGATGACGCCCCCTAACATCCTCATCAAACAGTGAATTATTCGGAATGCATTAGAGTCTCCTTGATCTCACGTAGATTGGTTCGTTCCAAATTCGACAATTTTCTTTCTTCATGTGTCCATTCATCTAGAAATGCGCCTGAGCGCCGCAGATCATTTAAAGATAAAAATTAGGATCACTTGCCAACTGCTCCAGAGCATTTTCAGCGAGCACACATGTTTATTAATGGTCGTTTACCTTCTGTTCCTGGGTCCGTGAAATTTTTGTACGGTGTGTTAGTCTGTCACGTAGCAAAAGCCGTAGAGTTGTTGGCTGTCAACTGTCAAAGTTCCAAAGTCCTTGTTGAGAAACCCAATCTATGCAAACAAGTACATTAAAGTGATTAAACTCTAGGCAGAGTCAATGGACTCAAATCTGGTAGAACATGAAACAGAAGCAATTGCCGTAAGTTGGAAACAGAGTAGGACAATGCTGTTTCTAATTATTCCTCAGAGTCCATCAAATATTTGGTTGTGCTGATTAACGATTACCTTAACATCAAGATTCATTAAGATTCGAATAGCGGGCTGTTCCCAGGCAAGATCACTCGATGATCCATATGTTACTCAGTGTAAGATAAGACCCCTTGTTATGATCCGTTAATGGTCGGATGAAACTGTCCAGTTCCCTTAGTAGCACGTGTTCACATCTTAAAATATTCTCTCACTCAAAAACCGACTGGGTGTGTTTCGAAGTGCAGGGCACTCACCACTGAGACTATATTTGCAGAAATTATCAAAGTTCCAGATTTAATGTGCCGAAAGAAACTGAATAATTTCAAACCACTTGCAAAACCTGGCTGGTTACTTCCTGCATTTTGTTTACTTGCATAGCGTCGAAATGCGTCAACAGAGGTACTTCACAAAGTAACGTTCTCGTTGTTCTTCTTTGGAACCTAGAGGCAATGAGCTTTGTGCACAGCTGGATTAATCAGACTGATGGTATCGTCATTGTCACACCAGTTTACCGACACTATTCAGTATCGATTTAAACATTGTATTTAATGGTGGAACGTTTATTCGAAGTCGTCGTAGTCTAGTAGGTAGTGTGTTGGCTTATTAGACGTAATGCCACGTTTCAAACCCCAGGTCAGATATCAAAATGAAAAAGGAAAAATAATTCTTCGTTGACTTCCTCTCAGCAGATTTCTGACAAAAGCTTTGAGTGTAAATAAAATTGCCATGAAACATTTTCTCAAAAAACTGTCGTTCGGAGTCGACTTTAAACTGTAGGTCCCGCCACTCATGTATAAAATTAACACACACAATCTAAGTGGCGTGAGAAAATAGGTCCATTATCCTTACTGAAGGATTGTAATGACCAATTATGTATGTATGTATGTATGTTCATTCATTCAAAACCTATGTAATGCTCTTTATAAGAGCATGTAACCTACCATGAAAAGAAATTCAATTTTGTCGTTGTTCCAGGTTTAAATATCAAGGTGCAGTTCTACCGAACTCTTCAAAACCGGTAGCCAACCTGGACCATAAAATTATTGCCATACTTTACATACAAATTTTAATTGAGCACGTGACACTCATCAATGGAATGATGCTACACATACAAGACGAGTACAATAATGAAAACGTAAAACAGTCTCCAACTCTAAGCAAAGTCGCACACCAATTTTCAAACAAACAATAAATTTCAAATCAAGAATTCGAAGGGAAACCAATTTTGGTAATAATTTACACAGAAAAAAAGCAAAAAAATGTTTTCATTTTTTTTTCTTGGATTTGAATTTTGTGTAGGACGTCGATGGAAGCAATAAAATGAAGGAAATAAGTTAACCCGGCTAAGCAAGCAATAAACAAATAAATGCCACATGAATTGCCGGGAAGATGTTGTTGTTGACCTCTGCAAATGAATTAATGGATGACTGGTAGTCTATTTTGGATTGGTTTCGTATAACTGTTTCCGTCTGTCCGTTAAATGCTTTCGTAAGCAATCCATATCACATAATAATGATGATGGAAACCAAATTATCTGGCACATGAACTCGAAACAATTGTTAACGGCGGTTGCTTAAAGCGTGCCACTAATTTTCAAATAATTTTCATGATAAGGAAAAGCAAATAAGAGCGAAAAGGTTTGCAATACAAAGTATTTTCATAGAAAATATGTAAACGTATGTATATGCTGAAAACCAGCATGATGCTAACGTATTGGGTTCCCCACAGTCATTAGCATTAGCTAGGCAGTCCATCTGTTATTGCCTAGAAACAATCCCCTCTGGACATATCTATTCTATATTGGGTATAGTGTGAAGAAATGTATCCTTCTTCCTTCCTACTACGTAGTTGAATTATTTGTGGAAGACTTTATTCTTTTCATTTTATAATTTGAAAGTCAAGATGAAAACTCTTCGGTATTGTTCAAACTGAATTATTCGATTTGGAAGTCCAGCACTTTACCGCTACACCACATACTCCACGCAGATTTATTTTTATTCTTTGAAAGTGTTTCTCATTATTTATTTTTTGTGGAATACTCTTCTATTCTTTCATCTTTCTGCAGCACTGCATCTTAATTAAACAACCCGTATTGGCGACGCTTCCGCCAGAAAGATGCTGCTGTAATCTAGCTTTACTTACTTAATTCGCCATTAACAATTTCCGATTAACGGATTTCGGTCTGGCTTAACGCATCCTTCTAGGCGCCTCTGCTTTTTGCGCGCCTACGCCAGTTGGTCACACCAATCGATGACACCAATTCCTCGATTTGGTTCTTTCAACACTAACACAAAGGTCGTGCTCTTCGTCGACTTCCGCAGATCCCTGCATCAAATGCAAGTCTCACCGGAGCATTCTCCTCCATACGAACGCCATGGCTGAGCCGCTGGATGTTAATACGCTGCACAACGCAGTAAACTAGCAGCCCTATTGAAATCGCTGCCTTATCCTGTTTCGAACCATTCGTACATATTTCATTAGATACGTAACAATATACATGAGTGGGACCTACAGTTTAAAGTCGATTCCAAACGACAGATTTTTTGAGAAACTTTTCATGGCTTTTTTTATTTACTCTCAGAGTTTTTGGACAGAAATCTGCTGAGAGGAAATCGCCGAAGAAATATTTTTTTATATTTCGTTTCGTTGAAGATATCTGACCTGCCGTTTGAAACGCGGCCTTACGTCTAATAGGCCAATACACTATCTATTAGACTACGGCGATAACCGCTTTTAGATTTTAACCACAAGTCATTGCTCTTCAAAAAGGAAGAACAGTCTTTATTATTAATTGAACAGATTTTCTTAGGGCCATTATTAGAACTTGATGTTAACTAAAAGAGAATTTTAATCGTCAGATAAATTGTGTTTCATTATTATGAGTGCACAATAAGATAGAAGTGAGCTTTAAGCTAAAGGGAGGATCATCCTGCCGGTAACTTTTAAAGTTAAGTTTTTGTGTGAACTTGCCATATTATATATTATTTTCAATATGGCAACTTCAAATTTAAACAAAATGAGCATATACAACAGAAAAACGAGGTCCTTCGTTGCCACTGCGTTTAAAAAAAAAAACTTGTTTAATTAAGCAGTTTTATTGACAATGCTCCGCTACTGCCATATTTTTGAAAACAGTTAACTTCATTTTATCTGTAGGTTGCAATAACGAAAATAAGTTAAAGTTGACTTTAAAGTTCACTTTAGCTAAAGTTAACTTTAACTAAAGCCAACTTTAACGGCAAGTTGTAATAATGGCCCTTAAAAGAATATCTTTCGCCCAGTAAACCAAAATAATATTTTTTTTTGTAATTAAATATTCCAAGTACTCATAGAGGATAGAAAGTTCTTCAGGAAAAGTTGAAATAGTTTCATTCAAACAATATTTATGTTTTTCAATCAAATTATGTTAATTTAAGTGGCTTTAATTGGATGCCGTTCTCGACTAAACTGACTTAAAATGCGATAAAGAAACTTGAATTGTAACGACGATAATAATTTCAGTGTCTATGAATAAAATGTTAAATATCAACCTACAAAGGAATATTAAAATTTAAAACTTAAGTTTAGTTGCTATAGTTGTTGTTGTTGTTGTTGCTAATGTTGTTGTATTATTACATTTTTAAAGGCACGCGTTTATTTTGTTTGAATTTTAGTTTCTTTCATTCTTTTTTTTCTTCCATTTTTTGTTGTTGTTGTTGTTATTTTGCTATGATCAGTATTAATAATAAACCATAATGATACTCGGCTACCAATTTCCAATTGATTTTAATTTCAAGATAATGGCAACAGGCATACAGCTATACTATAGCAACCTACAATAACAATAACAATAACAATAGCAGTAGCTAAGCTACAGCTAAAGCCTAGCCTCTCACTCACTCTCTCTCTCTCTCTCTCTCTCTCACTCTCTCTCTCCCTCTCTCTCTTTGCAACTATGTATGTGTGTATAGGCAACTCAATAGGAAAGAAATCGTATAATAAGTGGAGAGATTTTTATTTTTATTAACCGACAAATCCGTAGGTGTCAAAGATCAAACTTGAAAATCAAATGCGCAATCGATGAGTCGTTTATGTCGATGAATGTTGGAAAAATAATTTCTGTATGGCTTTGTGTTTGTTATTGTTATTGTTTTTTGGCTTTTTTTAATTAAATAGCGGATCACCTTATACACCCGTTCATATAAAAATTAACGAAAGCATTTTGTGTTTAATGAATGAATGGATTAAAATTTGTTTTAATGAATGAATGAATGCATGCATGCATTAATGAATTACAACAGCAACACCAGCATTAAATAGCTAAACTGTAAGAAAAAAGAAGAAAATCAACATCAACATCAGAAGCTAAATGAAATTTGAAATTCAAAAATTAATTCAAAATTTTGTAACTCAAATGCAGTTGATAACTGTTTTTTTTTCGTAAACAAATATTAACACACATTATTTATTGCCTTTGTATATGTGACACTCATACAATCACACGGGTGTACATGAGTGTACATATGTGTATGTATAGTTGTAAATAAATTTATCAATGAAAAGTACGTTTTTTTATTTCATTTTTTCTAGGCTGTTTTTTTTTTCTTACAAATTCGTTACATGTATTGTTGTTGTAGGTTGTTGCTCTTGCATGTTGAAACTTTACAATAAACATCAACTGCAACATAATAAATGTTGCTGATTTTTATTGCGTATGAAATTCATTCATGTTCTTTCGCTTTTCGACTTTTTTTCCTGATTTTTATTTTCCGTATAAAACATTGTCTATTATGTTACAATATATGTATACCAAAGGGGAAGGATAGCCTATTGTTACGTGTTAATAATATTTTTATTTAAAATGTTTGCTGTATGCAGAAACAAAAGGTGATAAGAACAAAAATCTTTTAATCATCAGCATTATCATACTCTAGCCCATCAGTCGCCGTAGTCTAGTAGGTAGTGTGTTGGCTTATTAGACGTAAAAGCCACGGTTCAAACACCAGGTCAGACATCAAAACGAAAATATAAAAAAAAAAATATTTCTTCGGCAACTTCTTCTCAGCAGATTTCTGGCAAAAACTCTGAGAGTAAATATAAAATTGCTGTGAATAGTTTCTCAAAAATCTGTCGTTCGGTGTCGACTGTAGAGCCCACCACTCACACATAAAAAATAACACACAACAAAAGTGGTGTGAGAAGGTTAGGTTAGGTTAGAGGACGTCGAATTGGTAGAATTTGACCCATTGTACAACGTCCTAGTTTCTCACACCACTTATGTTGTGTGTGTTAATTTTTATACATGAGTGGTGGGACCTACAGTTTAAAGTCGACTTCAAACGACAGATTTTTGAGAAATTTTTCTTGGCAATTTTATATTTACTCTCAGAGTTTTTACCAGAAAACTGCTGGGAGGAAGTCGCCGAAGACATACTTTTTGTATTTTGTCTTGATGTCTGGCCTGGGGTGTTCGAACCTGGCCTTACGTCTAATAAGCCAACACACTACCTACTAGACTACGGCGACTTCAAGTTGTGTGAGAAACTAGGTCCATAATCCTGACTAAAAGGTTGTAATGACCAAATATGTATGTGTGATCGTACTCTAGCCCATCAAGTAGCATGTGTAGAACACGATTCAAATCCATCTTTGTATCACATGGCTTTCAGGAAGCACAGTACGTAGTTTGCTAGCGGCATTTTTGCATCTTTTCATGTCAGCTTGAACTGCTGTGGTTATGTGAATGCTGTGCTTCACCAAGTACTATTTGATCCGCATAGACTTCCTGACCATTTACAATTCCACTCTAATGTCGTTCGTGTTGTACGAGAAATCTGTATTGTAGGAATGAAACATGTTAAATGACATCTGATCCATAGGCCATCTTGAAGATTTAGAAATAACACACATCTTGAATGTTGTCGTTTGACGAAGAAGATATCTCAGAATTGATCTTAAGCCCAAACAAAACGACAACACAACTTTGAAAACTTTAGCTCGCATATACGATGTACTTCTCCCAGTCATTCCATATACTCGTATTTGGATGAACTCTTGTAGTGGCTGGAATATGAAAACCTCTCACAATCATTTCAGTGTTTTATGCAAATTTTCTTGTAACAAGAACTGACAGAAACGTATGCAATTTTTACACCATTTCTAGAATTTTGTGAGTTCGTTTGTTTGATTGTTTGTTTGTTTTGCTGTGAATATTGAAACCACAACAGTAGCGTTTTGCATGAACAGCACAGAAGTGCTACATTTGTTGGTCATTCACTATATTTGTTTGGCTTCTATTTTTCTTCCACTGTTTCTTATAACCAGTGTGGAACTGAAACTAGATTTGATGCTGAGCATTTCTCAAAAAGATTTGGATTAAAAGTCAAAGCCAAAAAACAAAAAAGGAACAACAACAACAATATATTCAAAATCTTTCGAAGAAATTTTACATAAAGACACCAACGGATGTTGTAAAATGATTTCGATCAGCTGCAACAGAAAAACGTAAAAGTAAAGATTGTAAGGAGAATTGACTCGAATATGGTACACGGCGGATTAAATGTATAATTTGAAGTTTTTTTTTTTATTATAAGTTTCCTTTTTTTCTGGCTTCTTGTTTGTTATTATTTCAATTGCAATTGTTGTTGTTGTTTTAATCCCTATTTTGTGTTGTTGTCTTGTGAAAAAAACAAATGCATTTAAAGCTTCTAATGCGTTTTTTAAAACTTTACGTTGTTACATTATTTTCTTCTGTTTTTTATCAGCGTTTTTTTTAAATGTTATTTTGGCAGCAACAGTTGGTGTTTATGGCATCATCCATGGTATACGTTTAACAGTGGCAGGCAAAACAGAGTTTATTATTATCTACAGCAAGCTTTCAATTGCTTTACAAATGAGTAGAAGCATAGTTCTTACATGGGAGGGGAAAAGTGAAGATGGATTTTAATACATATTTTTAGATAATTTCCACAATTTCCGTAAGATAATTCCCAGCCTGCTTCAAAGGCTTCACTTAATTTTTCAGGCGGTTCGTAACATCTTATCATAGGCCGCTGTTAGCGGAGCATGCTTCACAGATGTTAAAAAGCCTAAAAATCTAGGGGTTCTTTGTTATTTATTGTTGAATTGAAGAACCTTTGTTCTGCATATGATAGTCCGACATCCATATATACATAAACTAGATGTACTCTGCGCGTGTTGCTGCGCCACTAACTAAAATAAATTCGAAGGAAAGACATTACACAAATGTCCTATTAATTTTGAGACATTTTATTGATTTTGTTTTCCTTTGTCCTGATGATTCAGATGAACGGGCCTGAGTAGTACGCATTCGATCAGTTTCTAATCTCACTTCTCGTTGTTCAAGTGGTTCAAGCGAATGGGTCTCAGCGGCAATATACTCGAAGATTTTTCTCAATGCTCGTCTGATTCTGAGGCTCGTAATGCTCTTTTATTCCGTGCTTGAGGTGTAGCTCGACCAATTGCTTGCCATTCATTTTGAATAATTTTCAGTAACGCCATCCATCGGAAATTAATCGCACCAACCTCCGTCGACTCATGCGCAACAACTTTGTTAAAGAATGCACAGTTTACGATTTAATTCATTTTGAGTAATTTTCAGTGGCGCCACCTGTCGGAAATTGGTCATACTAACTTAGAAACCTTCCCCGGCTCATGCGCAACAACTTTCCTAAAGATCGTAACATGATCAAATGCATAGTTTACGATTCTAAAAGGTACATGCAAACAAACATTCATTTTTATATATATAGACTATGGGAGGTGACAAGCCCACTATAGCCAATCCGCCCATTTTGGGCACATCGACTACATGAAATTTTAAAATAAAAAGTAGCCTATAACTCCTTCCAGACATACAGGAAGATACTGTGAAAATTTCCTGAAAATCGGTCCAACCGTTTAGCAGTCTATAGACTTCAAACAAACAAACAAACCCACAAACAAATAAACACACATTCATTTTTATATATAAGAAGAAGAATATGGACATTATAACTCTTCAGTCAGGGTTACGAACTAGCTACTCACACCACTTATATTGTCTGTGTTAATTTTTATACATGAGTGGTTGGACCCACAGTTCGACTCCGAACTACAGATTTTTGAGAAACTTTTCATGGCAATTTTATTTACCATCGGGGGTTTTCCAAAAAAAAAAAAAAAAAATACTGTTGAGAGTAACTCGCCGAAGAAATATTTTTTCATATTTTGTAACGTTAGAGATGTCTGACCTGGGGTTTGAACCCTGGCCTCTTATATAATTAGCCAACACACTACCTTCTAGTACGATGCTATAATAATGGCTGGTGATTTAATTTACTCATAACATACTTCAGTATTTAACACAATTGGCATCGCTTGACAAGGGTTCTTAACCCTGGACGGTTACTACTCATTTTTGTACACTAAGTTTACTCTTCGTTGATTCGACGAACAATTTAACCCTGAATGGTTACTGTTCGTCGAATCGACGAAGCTCATTTACTCTTTATTTTATGTTTGGCCACATTTCGTTCTTTTTTTCAACAACGATAGTTGATAACAAAAGCCTGCAGTGAGTAAACGTACGCTGGCCACCCATTTTTAACGCTGGTTGGACATTTTTTTGACGAACAGTAACTGTCCAGGGTTAAGTCCTTGCCTTGTTGAATTAGTAAAGAGATGTTTAAAGTGAATTGAAGATAGAATGATTGATGATAAAGCCGGTTAAATAATAAAGACCACCATGAACATTTGTCTATGATACGCAGAATTTTTTCTGTTGGAATCAGCAGCGAATAGATCTGCTTTGCAATGATAACCTCATTCGAGAATTATACTTTAGATAATCACACCGCATTGGTTGCAGTCAGCAGTGTGATATTACTTAATATTCCATGAGGAGTTTGATTATGACAGCATGTTAAGGTTTAGACATTGTCCTGTTCTGGTGCCTACTCATTCTACAATTTATATACTGATTTCGCTTGTTAATCTAATGGTGATGGTGTGAATACTAAAATGGCAACTTCTGGAAGATACATGTTGGACTGCTATAAGTTCTTTATGGGATGTCTCTTCGAGAATCCCAGTGGACTCTAGAAAAGCGCAATACCGCCTTTACTGATCTGTACTTAATTAGTGTTGTGGACATCGATAGACAGTCAATGCTACACTAGAATAATACAGAAGGCTCAAGCATACTGTGATGAGAATAACATTGGCATTGGAAACAATACTTTTATGACTTCACTATGGCGGAATGAATCAATCAGAGCCACAAAACCAAACTATACTTCCGGTACGACCAAAGAGTTTAGACCTGATCCATTGAAAATTTGGTAAATATTCAGATCAAGGTCTGCCCTCCACTATAAATTCGGGATTAACAATTTCTGTAGCCATAGCTTTGATGGATCAGAAATGGACAAATAATGCAGCAGGAACATTTCAGGACATAAAATTGGTAAAGTCAATGCTTTTTAGAAAAGTTCGAAAGCAGGCAACAAAAGTACTCGGAAACGCAGCTTAAACTATTGTGGATTAATGAGTCTGCGGCAAAAATTTCGAAGATATTCTGCGGTGAACCTGATTAAAATTAAGTAAAGACGACAATTCTCTTCATACTCTTCTTCATTCTCTACAATATCCAGGCTCGGCCATATCGTTCGAATGGAGGAGAATACTCCGGCGAGACGGGTGTTTAATGCGGGGATCTGCGGAATTCGGCAAAGAGGGCGACCTTGTATCCGTTGGAAGGACCAAATCGAGGAAGCCCTGTCATCGATTGGTGTAACCAATGCGCGCAAGAAGCAGAGGTGCCTGTAAGGATGTGTTACGGCGGGCCGAAATCCGTTAATCGGGTTGTTAATGGCCAATTAAGTAAGTAAGTAAGTATGATACACTAGAAACAAGCCATTAGAAAATACAGATTTCCTATAGGAAATATGGAAGAAGTTAGGCAAAATGGCAGAAGATACAGATCTCCTATAGGAAATATGGTTGGCATGGTATGGCAATTAAGCAACATTTACGGACATTTACACCTCACTGTACCATGTAGTAGTGTGTCAGTCATGTGTCTCTCTTATTCAAGAAGAAAAAAAAACATGTTGCAACTTTAATACACCAAATCAGAAAGAAAAAAAAATAATGAAAACAACAATATCAATACAATAGTTAAGCTACTTGCTGCCTTAGCATTACAAATGCATTCATATACAGTCAAACATCAGACTACCCACGCACTTTTGTTACAATAGATTGTTGGCTTGGCTTGGCTCGGCTCGGCTGATACTTTTTTTTGTTTTTTTTTTTTTTATTTTTTCTTCCATATGACAGTGTAAGTCACTAACTGGATTTGAAATATAAAATTTAAAATAAAAAAAATTAAAAAAACATCGTTCACAATATTGAATTAAAAGTTGTCAGAGTTTCTGTTGTTGTTGTTTTTTTTATACGTTTTTGGCAACAAAACAAAACTTATGAATGAATTTTGTTTTACGTTTCTAAGCTGTAAAAAAACGAGTAAAAAAAATCAACAACGATTTTATGAATGAATAAATAACATGACTTTGACTACAAGTTTTACGTAAAAAAAGCAGCAGCAGCAGCACCAGCAGTTCAACATAAATGTCGCAATTTCCTCGGAAGTCTCGTTTTAACATGCAACAACAGCATTAGAGACTAGATTTTGAAATTCGTAAAGCGTTACAAAAACAAATTCAAATTCATTGAAATAAAGTGGAGAATACGTACGTACATATGTATGTATATTATTTGATAAACTGTATTCTTAATAAACATGTTTAATAACAACAAAAACAAACCTTAGAATTAATTTCGTATACAATAATAATTTGTTTCAATTGCGTAATAAAATAATTACACTCAAGGAAATCCCTACCCAATTATTAGTTTAAAATCACTTTCATGCTTCGGACAATTCTGTTTAGAACCTAAAGAAAACACTGGGAAACAAATTTTTCCCAAGGAACTTGAGTGAAAGTGTCTGTGTAGTGATGAATATATAACGACATATAAAATGCCAATTAATTATTGCTCAATAAATTCTTAAATCGTTATAATATTGATTAAAACTTGAAATACAGCACTGTCATAAGTAAGTTCAGTGAGCATATTACAATTATCCGAACACTTTCTGTTGATATTTGATAACTCAAATGTCAACAACGACAAACAAAATAAAAACAATGCTGTTGAAACAACCAGCTATTTTGTATACCAGCTGTCAAATAAATATTGAATAAGCAGCTGAACTGCGTGTAATATTATGTCTGAACACTTAATATATTGTACTCAATAAACCGAATATTGACTCAATAAAAGTGCACATCTGAACATATTTCTTTCAGTTCCTTAATGAAGAGGATGCTAACACAAAGCATTATTAAAAGTATGTCTCAGTAAAAGTGCACTCTTTAAAATGACTGTTTACCAGATTTATTGATCATTACAATATTTTAGTCAGCATTACAACGTTCTTACGTCGACTCCAAACGACAGATTTGAGACACGTACATACATAATTTGTCATTACAACCCTTCAGTCAGGATTACGACCTAGTTTCTCACACCACTTATGTTGAGTGTGTTAATTTTATACATGAGTGGCGGGACCTACAGTTTAAAGTCGACTCCGAACGACAGATTTTTGAGAAAGTTTTCATATCAAATTTATTTGCTCTCAGAGCTCAGAGCCAGAAATCTGCTGAGAGGAAGACGCCGAATACTTTTTGTATTTTATTTTGATGTCTGGCCTGGGGCTCGAACCCTGGCTTTTCGTCTAATAAGCCAACACACTGCTTAGTATACCACAGCGACTTCAAACCCGAATAAAATGGATTTTATTTTAAAAAAATTCATCAATGAAGACAATAGCATCCACTCAGCTGTACCAGCTCATGTGTTTTTTGGTTTTAATTTTTCATTGATTTTTTGAAAGTCAGGATAATATTTTTTTTAAATTGATTTAATAACTTAATATCGTTCTTTAACCGTTATTTTCTTAAGTATGGCAAAAAGCACGAAATCATTTAATTATTTTTAATACCAGAAAGAGAATCAATAAGAAAAAAAATTAAATTGTATATTTCATATGGGGCTTTCCATAAAACATATTTATTTTGAAAAGATAACAACACTAAAAACTGAAATTTATTTTCTTTTGTTTTACAGGTAAGCTTTAAGATTTACTTAATGATATCATTCGAACTCCCTTGGCCCACAAACCCCTAAGCAGTAAGTAAAATAATGATTTTTTAAAATTATTTTTTTTTTTTTTTTTGATTAGGGAAGAGCCCATAGAATTAATTTTTTTTTTTTTCAAATAAATCTTTTATAATGTAAACTTTTTTATGGAGACATACATATCTATGTACGTATCCATGTATGTATCCATGTATGCATAAAATTGTCTTTGGCTTTAGTTTTGTCTTTATTTCTTAACAATTTAGCTAAAGTTTAATTTTTTGTTTGCTTTTTGTTTTTCAATTTTTTTTTTCGTTGTGGTTTTATATTATCAAAGACCCAAAAATAGTGTCTTAAGTCACTAACAGCGACAAAAACAACAAACGTGCAATGAAAAGAGTTTAATGAAGACAAGAAAAAAAGAAAAAAAAAACAAACCTCAGATACAAAATTATGAATGAGTCTGCCCACGCAGAGACGTTGTAACAAAAAACACAAAAAAAAACCCAAAAAAAAAATTCAGTGTCACAGCGGATGCAATAAAAAAAATCGGAAAAAACTTCAGAATCGCAGTCAAAGAGCAGGGCCGGTTGGCTGGCTGAGTCTGACTAAATGAATGGCAGACTTACAGACAGCAACAACAAAACAAAACAAAGTAAAAAAGTTTGAAATAAAATAATGCTGCATGCACCACTAGAAGACCACTAGGAGGTGCAGCAAGAAGTGAGGGTGTTTTCATGATCGGCTTGTTTTGGTTTTTAACCTCACCATCGTAGTGGTAAATTGTTGCTCCGTTAATATTAATCGTGCGTTTGCAGTGGTGTGGCAATGGTTAAAGCCACAATTCAAACTAATTGTACGTCTGTCTGTCCGTCTGGTTGTTTTCAATTTTTTATACAAAAAAGTGGAAATCAAAGCCACACAAATTAAAAAACAAAAACAAAAAAACAAGAAAATTATAAAATAAAAATAAAAATTTAAACTTGGCAAAAAGAGAAGAAAAAAAAACAATTTTAACGAAAAAGTCGTGTGTCTTAAAAAAAAAAAGAGGAAAAGAAGACAAAAAATTAAAGACGGGCGCTCCCATTCATTAATTTTACTCACATGCAACAAGAAAACCTCAAGGCTTAAAGATTCATAAGCCAGCGCAACTGTAGCATCATATAAACCATACTCGTACACCTATACAGACATATTAACACACACATATGTATGTACATACACTTACGTATACATAAATAAACACTAATACTTAGCCAAAGTAACTTTAAAGACTTTAAAGTTTAAACACATATGTATGAGTGTGGTTGTTGTCATAGTGATGTACAAAATTTGTGCGAAAAAATAAAAAAAACTCAGCAATGACTCTAAAAGAGTGCTTTCTTTAAGAAAATATGTTTGTTAAAAAGGTTATAGTCAGTTACAGCCATAGTCTAGTAGGTACTGTGTTGGCTTATTAGACGTGAAGCCATGGTTCAAACCTCAGGTCAGGCATTTCCAAAAAAATGAAAATATGAAAAAATATTTCTCCGGCGACTGCCTCTCAGCTTATTAAATGTGAAGCCACTGCTCAAACACCAGATCAGATATCAAAATAAAATATGAAAAAATATTTCTTCGGCGACTTCCTCTCAGCAGATTTCTAGCAAAAACTCTGACGGCAAATAAAATTGTCATGAAAAGACAGATTTTTTGATAAACTTTTCATGGCAATTTTTTTTGCTCTGAGAGTTTTTGCCAGAAATCTGCTGAGAGGAAGTCGCCGAAGAAATACTTTTTGTATTTTGTTTTGATGTCTGGCCTGGGGCTCGAACCCTGGTTTTACGTCTAATAAGCCAACACACTACGCACTAGGCCACGGCAACGATTATGAGAATTATTCTGACTAAATTCACTCAAATATGTCCACGTTAGTGAATCAATTAACAACAAGGCTGCGTCGGGTCTTGCAACAGGAACTTTCCAAATTACTATGGTCTGATGTTGCATCCAGAGATCAGCAATGAATCGTTTTTCGCTACTCATAATCACTCATTAAATTTTGAATATAAGTGAGTCAACAATATTGGAATTTAACTATTTACTCTGATTCATTCATGCTGACTACAATATTGATTTATAAGTATGAGTACAATGAGTACGAGTACAACGTTGACATCAAACTCATACCATTCGAAATATGTTTGATTCATAAGTGACTCGAATCATTCATTAAAATTTACAGTCTTAGTTGCTGTTGCATTTACAAAAAGAGAAAACAGACTCATAAGCAAAAAAGACAGAGCAGCAGGCAGAGCAAAAACACAACCTTTTAGTGAGTATTTTAGTGCTCCTACGCGAATTATACTTATTTTGTGATTCCTGTATATGTAGAATCATGGAGAGTCGAAATTAATAACATCATACGTGTTGTTACGTATGAATATGATGAGTACTTCTAACTTTCAATATGAGTAGAGGTTCCATGATATTAAAATAAGTATGAATGCGTATAAGTATCAGAAATTATGAGTATGATTCGATTCTACTAGTTTTTTTGAATACTCATTGCTGATATCTGGTAGCGTCTACCAACTCGTGTAATAATAATTTATTTTACCAAAAATTGTAATTTTTTTTAATAAAATACCAATACCCATGAGACCCAAGATTCAATTCAATATTTCGTGTGGATTTTGGGGTGGCTGTGCCATCAGTTGATATTTCTTTGAGGCCAGTACTATCAACGGCGAACACTATAGGTTCATGATTGTGAACTATTTTTGGCTTGACTTGAATGATTTGTTCACCAAAGACCTGGTTTCATCAGGATTGTGCTACGTAGACATTGGATATTGTGCGTGTGCGACTTGACGGCATGGTCATCTCACGTGGTAGTAATGTGAACTGACTAAAGAGATTGTGCGATTTGATTCTGTTCAATTTTTGCATTTGGGTTTTCTTAGATCGCACAAACCACAGCGAGCCTCAATGCCAACACAAACCATGCTCTTGCGCACCACCCTGAGAAATTGTGACGGACATTTGAACGCTGTTATATTCCACAGATAGGGGAATGAATAGGTCTTTGAAAAATGTTGATGATATCGCACACGCAGTTTGTTTTTTTTTTTCATATAAAAATAGGAGGAGCTTTGTGAAAGACCCTGTACAAGAATGGAAATCAAACGACCATCGTTCGCATTTTCGAAAATGAGCATTTCTATCAAAATATTGTGTTTAGCGATGAAGCTTTTTTCTGGCTAAATGACGACGTATTTTAATGATTCTCAAGTCGTTAACGAACCTCCATTACTTCTACTAGAATTAACTGTTTGGTACGGTTTACATCGGGCCATATCACTTTCGAAATAAACAAGTAGTTGACCGATTGTTTTTGTTTCTATAAATACCAGCGACATTTGATTCCAAGAAGATGTCACTACTTGGCATACAACATTCTTTCCACAAGTGGTTCTTTCCTGTAGTGGTTCTGTCTGTCCACATTCGGACTCACTTTATAGGGAGCTATGTTAAGTCATTACTCCATGCCAAACGACTAGCAATTCTTGCAAGCTTTGAAGCCATAGCTCACGCCACAATTGACAATTGAAAAACGTAGTTAAAATCAAATCAAATTTCGTTCCAAATATGTTCTGTCTCTTGTACTACCTTTTGAAGTACTCAAGATCTTAAAAAACAAAGCTTTTAACTGAGACGTGGACACGCGTCGTAGGGCAGTTGCAGAAGTAAAACACACATGGGAAAAGAAGACTTAAATGCCCTAAAGCAAACCATGTGCACATATGCAAGAGATAAGCGTATGTAAAATCGTCAAGTAATGTTGAAAACCTTTCTTCTGATGGTTCGATGACCTCTGAACTACTCCTAACTACGATTAGAAACATTACATCGAATCTTTGAAGGGATCAAGTATAAACTCAAATTAAATTTTTTTTGAGACATGGATTTTGTTATTGCTTGCTTCCAGTTCATAAAAAAATGAAAGGATAACGTGAGATGCAACTGTTTTTGATTAATTAATAGCAAAACAGCCTACTCGATGACGACTCTGCAGTTTATAAGATCCATTTTATACAAGAAAGAATTAATTGTCCTTTGGAAATCCATACCTTAGTATGTAGTGTGTTGGCTTTTTACACATGAGGCTATGTTTCAAGGCCCAGGTCAGACATCTCCAACAAAACGAAATATCAGAAAATATTTCTCCGGTATAATAATATCGTTCAACTACCTGCCACTGCTTTTTTGGTAGATCGCATCCGAAATGTTCAGTTTTCCATGACTCATTAATTTCACTAAACTTAGCTAATGGCTTGAGTTCTATTGGCTTGCAGGAGTTCCACGTGAGGCAATCATGCCATCAAAACACTCGTGTAGAATATCCAATGAAAGCTTCGGTGACTTCTCCTCAGCAGATTTCTTAGAGTTCTAAGACCAAATAAAATTGCCATGAAAAGTTTATCCAAAAATCTGTCGTCCGGAATCGACTTTAAACTTGTAGGTCCCGGCACTCACTTATAAAATTAACATACACAACATAAGCGCTGTGAGAAGCTAGGGCGTACTCCTCACTGAGGGGTTTTAATGACCAATTATGTTTGTATGTAATAGTTCTAGGGGATAAAAACATGTATGAAGCTTTAGGACACAGCTTTTAGTTTCATGTTTTCAAGCTGATACTTTAGATAATTGTGTGTAGATTTCATTCCTTTACATTCCTTGCTTTAAAATAGTTATAGATTTGGAGATGTAAATGTACAGTAAGGAAAATATTAATCTATTCGTTGTAGATTTTTAAAAGCTTTTAGTTGTACTTTTAATAGTTTTACTACATACACACACACACACACACATTCATTTCTTTGGAATACAGATCACTGCGAAAAAATGTTAACCAAATCCCAACTAACAACAGCCAAAAATCATAAACAAAAACTAAAAGAATTCATTCTTCTTTTTTTTCAATTTTCTTTTAACAAAAATAAAAAAAAAAAGTTAAACGAAATGATAAACTGAGGAGAGATATTAAAATAAATGATATTGGTGCGGCACACATTTCCAGGAGAAATGAATAAAAATAATGAAAAAAAGAGACAAGAATTGCTTTCTGTAGCAACAGGGTAATGGGTATACCGCTACTCATAACTAGAGTTTAATTACGGATCATTTAACTGCCCACTGAACTACTGTTCTCCTCTAACAATCTGTAGGACATCATGATGCCATAACGTTTTTCTTTATCTTCATGCAGATTCATTACAAATTGTTGTTGCCACAATCGGAAAACAAAATATTTTTGCCAGCCATACGACTAACTGTCTGTCTGTCTGTCTGTATAGTCGTTGTTGTTCTTGTTGTTGTTGTTCTTGTTGTCATCATTGTTAGAACTGAAGCATTGGTTTGGCGTAGAGTGTGTATTATTGTCTGCGTACATGTCCGTTAAAATTTTTACTACAGTGACCAATATTTAAATGCAATTTATGTCATCTTTCATTTTAACCAGTCACTCGTATACATACATACATACGTACATACATACATACATACATGTGTGTGCATATTTACTCGTCGCATATTCTATGCCACTAAAAACAGAACAACAGCTTCCAATTTTTTAATGTCTTGGACTCCCCGTTTGCTTTTAAGTTGTTGGTGGCATTGTATTCTGATTTAGGTTTTTTTCGCTCTCTCTCTCTCTCTCTCTCTCTCCTTGGTTGTATTCTTATGTTTGTAATAAAATTTGCAAAACGGTTCCATAACTGTCATTTATATTTTATGTTTCTCTCCCGCTTTTTTTGTTGCATTTTCCTTGGTTGGTAATGTTACACTTTGTTGTCTATTAAGGAGGGTGTTCAGACCACCGAGTGACAGTTACTATTGCGGAATGTTAAAAATGCACAACAACTGAAGAAGAAATGAAGAATGAAGCGAATTTCTTGGAAAACAAATAATTAAAGTTAACAAGAAAATGATGTGTTGTAATACCACTGTACAGGTTGTCCATTGGTTCGGGCTTCAAAATTTCAAAGAATTTAAAAACTCAACATTTACAAGCTTATACGGGGTCAAATAGGATAACAATTTGGGAGCTAGCCTTAATCCTCATTTACTAGTTCATTGACGCCTGCATTCTAAGGGAATGGTTCCTATGAGTTTAGCATCGGAAGAACCTATGCGTCAATACTAATAGTCTGTATGTCTAAGTAAGGTCATAACTGGTCAATACAACCCTTCTGATAGGATTATGCACCTAGTTTCTTACTCCACTTAAATTGTGTGTTAATTTTCAGCATGACTGGCGGGACCTACAGTTTAAAGTCAATTTCGAACGACAGATTTTTGAGAAATATTTCATGGCAATTTTATTTACTCTCAGAGTTTTTGCCACAAATCTGCTGAGGGGAAGTCGCCGTAGAAATATTTTTTTCATACTTTCGTTTTGATGTTTGGCCTGGGATTTGAACCGCGGCTTTTACTTCTAATAAGCCAACACACTACCTACTAGACCACGGCGATTTGAAGGCTTCACTATGCCTCTTAAATATTTTGCAAATTGATTACAAAATCAATTGCTAATCGGAAATCCTGCCGAACTTTGTTGTTGCAGCTATATCTCGTTGAATATATATCCGTCAAAGTAGTTGTCATTTATTGAGTTTGTTTTGACAAATCAGCATGGATGGATAAAGCATTCAACAACATGTGCAAATAATAAAATTGTTTAAAAAAAATTGGTGTTCTGTTCGCCATAATCGGTCTACCGAGACGACCTTTCACAATGTGGTTTATAAATTCGAATCCACTGGTTTAGTAAACGATGAACAACACCACCCGTACAGCGAAAAAATGTGTTCAGCAAGATCTGTCGAATATATAGCCGCTCTCCATTAAAGTTTACACGAGAATCCGATGTAATCGATTTCCCATCTCCCACAAAAACGCGATCTTTTGTAGGTCACAACTTAACGCATTTTGCATCGTGCCTTTCCAAGCACTCTTCTGGCAAAAGCTCTTAGAGTAAAATAAAATTGCCACGATAAATTTCCAAAATCTTTAGTTTGGTATCAACATTGAACTGTAGATTCTGCCACTCGTGAATAAAGTTAACACGCATATTATGAGTGATGTGCGAATTTAGGTTGTAATCTTGGCTAAAAGACTGTAATGACCACTCAAGCAAGTAAGGAAGAAGGACTTGGCCCTGCAACCGTACAAAATTCAATGGGGATTAAATGAGAATGTGCAGTTGACAATTGACCCTAATTTATATTAAAAAATTATCTTCAGTGATTAGCCAAATCACATAAGATTCAAGGACGTCCAATGCTTTCGGAAAAAGTCACTTTTTTGTGTGGATTTTGAGCTGGTGGTGTCATCGATTCATATTTATTTTATTTACATACACGCACATACATAATTGGCCATCTCAACGCTTCAGTCAGGATTGCTAGTTAGCTTTTCGCACAACTTAATTTTATTTATGAGTGGCGGAACCTACAAGTTTAAAGTCGACTATGAACGACGGATTTTTTTATTTACTCAAAGAGCTCTTAGAAATCTACTGAGAGGAAGTCGCCGGAGAAAAAAATTTTTTTTATGGTTTTGTTGCAGATGTCTGTGGGGTTTGAAACTTGGCCTGTTGGTTAATAACACAACACTACACCTATTCCAAATGGTGGTTGTAGTTTTTAACTTCATTGATAAAATTTTTTTGGAGAAATTACAGAGTGTCACGGTAAACTTCGAACCCTATACGATGAATAACAACTTCTTTTGGTCTGAATTAGATGATGTAGACACCAACGATATGGGATTTCAACTGGACGATGGCTTATGTCACATTGGATATTCTGGAAGACCGATTTGAGGGCGTGGTTATCTTTCTTGGAGGTAAGGTAAACTGGCCATCGAGATCGTGCTGTATTCACCGCTTAAACTTTTTTGTGGTAGGTCACAGGTTTACGTGAATAAACCACAAGTCATAACGGTCCTCCTTGAAGTTGCCGTAGTCTAGTAGGTAATGTGGTGACTTATTAGATGTAAGGCCACGGTTCAAACCCCAGGTGAGACATCAAAACGAAAATATTTCTTCGGCGACTTCCTCTCAGCAGATTCGTGACAAAAACTCTGAAAGTAAATAAAACTGCCATGAAAAGTTTATTAAAAGAAATCTGTCGTTCGGAGTCGATTTTAAACTGTAGGATAAAATCTCATGGATACACTCATGGATAAAACTAACACACACAAATTGAGTGGTGTTGGGAAGCTAGGCCATAATCCTGACTGAAGGGTTGTAATGTAATTATGTAGTATGTATGCATAATGGTCCTCAAAGCCAACATAATCTTTGTCATCGATTAAATTCAGCGTGATTTATGTGGTAGAGTCATGAAAAATTTGACATTTGTGATGTGCTTACCCAGGGAAACCGTGGCGTAATGAATCCTCTGGTCTCCATTTAGTACAACTTAATTTTATATATGAGTGTTAGGACCCACTAGTTTAAAGTGAACTCCGGAAGACAGATTTTATTATTTACTATCAGAGCTCTCAGAAATCTGCTGAGAGAAAGTCGAGGTAGATGCCTGACGTGGAGTTTGAACCTCGGCCTGATGGCTAATAACACAGCACTACACCTATTCATGCGAATCCAAATCATTTTTAACATTTTTTATGTGAAATTACCAACCATCAAGTGTCACTTTAGCATGCAGAAGACGCTCGCATAGAAAATTGTCCAGATTGAGAATAAAGATTACAGAACAATGTCAGGAGAGTGATAGGGTATTCAATGTTCGCTTACGTTGGATATTTTCTTTCTATAATCTTTGGTTGAAATTATAATCTCTTCTCTACTTTAACGATAAATTTCCTTTGACTATTTAAAACAGTTCTTTACTACTCTCAATAGTTATATTGCGGGCAATAAATTTCCTTTCAATAATTCCTGCACACAAATAAGAACAACAGCATGGTGGACAGGCCGATCGAATTCCGCTGCGGATTCAAGTAAACGCTTGTAAATTTAGGTTAAGTGGCGTTAAATGAAGTGTGTGTGTCTGACAATCGCAGTGGGTGTTTTCATATGCATTTCCAGGTTTTGCTGTTTCTTTTCTTATTTTATTTCAGTTTTTTGTTCTCTTTCATTGATTGTATTGACCAAATATTTATGGTTATCGACATGTACATACCGTACATACATATGTACGTATAAGCCTGTCTTTCTACATGTTCGCTTACAACAGTTGCAGTTATTAGGGTCATAATGGTCAGCGAATCGTTGTAATAAAAACTCATGTTTCTAACAAAAATTTATTGACAATAGTTTCTTGGATTTTTTGTTTGTTTTTTTTTCTTCTGAAAATATTTTAAACATTTAATTGAAATTGGACAGCAAATATGATTTGTTCAGTTCGTTCATTGGCAATAAACAATAAAACACCTGACAATTTCACAAAGACAAGAAATGAGATTTTAGAATGCCATGGCCACAGGATATATTGTATGTGATACGTTATACGTTGGGAGTGTTTTAGAAAACTTTCAAATGAATTTGTTTATCATGAAAATATAAAATGGAGGTGGAGAGCATAAGACATTCGACTTTCAACAGTTAAAAGGTTTTAAATAATGAACGCTTATTCAGCATTATTATACACAGTATCGTTTAAAACTTATTTAAAAGAAAAAATCAATACACAGTACGATATACCATGTACCCTTGTTTTTTAGTTATCTTTCAACGTCTTTTAATATTGAATGCCGTATTTGAAACTCAGACTATTAAAGACAGAGTATCAAAGAGAAAAACCTTCGAATCTAACCTGTATATAACAGGGTCTTTGAAAGTGGGACTGCTTATGATCTGTCAAATTAGTTGTCATTCACTCAGTCTGCTTCAGTGTTCCAAAACTATATAACTATACTATAACTGAAAAAGTACTTTTTTGCATCAAATGGTACTTTGGTGAAAGATACATACATGCATACATACAATTGGTCATTATAACCTTTCAATCAGGATTATGACCTAGTTTCTCACACCACTGATGTTGTGTGTGTTAATTTTATACATGAGCACCGGAAACTACAGTTTAAATCGGCTCCGAACAACAGATTTTTGAGAAACTTATCATGGCAATTTTATTTAATTCTCACAGTTTTTGCCAGAAGGAAGTCGCCGGAGAAATATTTTTTCATATTCCGTTTTGATAGAGATGTCTGACATGTGCTTTGAATCGTGCAGCTGATGCGGAACATAACAAAACGTAAAAGCCCCGTTTAGTCAAACGTCGATGGAACGTAATGTAACATACGTTCGTTTTTATTATATGAAGAGCAATGCAAATGGTTACCGAAATTACATTACGGTTCGGCAACGTTTTCATTGCTTTTCGTATTCTAAAAACATCTGGCTAATCGGACCTAAAGCCTAATTCTACTTTTACCATTGCGTTGAACATGCATTAATAGTTGCATTAATAGTTGAAAAGCGCAAGATGTAATAATAAAAAAGTACTGAAAAAAGTACAAAAGTACTGAATTTTTCAACACTGGTCTGCTTAGCCAAATCTTCACGGGCTGATGAAGCTCTAAAACCACGTGCAAATTATAAAATTGTTCTTATCAAAATTGATATTCTCTCTTCAGCGATTAGACTCATTTCTACATGGATGGGCACGTGAACAACCAAAGTTGTTGAATTTAAGACGACCATTCACCGTAAGAACCAAGAGCCTTCAATGCATACCGGAAAACTCACTGTTTGGTGTGGATTTTCAGCTGACAGAGTTATCGGTTCTGTTAGCTGTCACTGTCAACGATTATTACTATACAGCTCTAGTCCATGGTATGTTCTTCACCAGCGATTTTAGGGCATGTTCATCTCACGTGTAGGTGATGTGAACTGGCAACTGACATACCGGGATTGGACCCCTTTAGGCCTTTTTTTCTGTTGTTTCATAAACTGGCAGTTGTGTTGTTAATAAACAACAACCATAGTGTACCCCACAGCCAAGATAACCCATCACATAGGTCAAATTCAGTCTGATTAATGCGCCAGAGTCAAAGCATCGAAAATGGTACAACTAGGAAAGCTGTGGCGGACATTTGAATGCTGTAAAAAACAGATGCCGATAACTAGCAGTAGTCGCCGTAGTCTAGTAGGTAGTGTGTTGGCTTATTAGACATAAGGCCGCGGTTCAAACCCCAGGTCAGACATCAAAACGAAATTTGGAAAAATATTTCTCCGCCAACTTCGTCTCAGCAGATTTCTGGCAAAAACTCTGAGAGTAAATAAAATTGCCATGAAAAGTTTCTCAAAAATCGACTTTAAACAGTAGGTCCCGGCACTCATGTATAAAATTAACACACACAACATGAGTGGTGTGAGAAGCTAGGCCGAAATCCTGACTGAAGGGTTGTAATTTCACTAGCCCATTGCACAGGCTGGCTTACAGGGCAAATGGATAATTTTATTTTTGACTAAGGTTGGTTTGTATTAGCCGCCATAACTCGTGTAGCAGACGCTTATTCACATGGCGTTAGTTTTGTGATCAACTTAAACCTCTACGAAATGGGTAACCGTGCTGGTAGTGATGAAATCAATACCATCAATGTGATACCGAGTATCTTTTCACAACGAAATTACTACCCATTTGAGAATGTTTTAGGCGTATAAGACTGCCGTCATTCTTGTTTAAGACACTGAACAGAATGCTTGATTATTATTTTTGGAGGAAAAATATTTCCAAGTCTGAGACAGCACTTCATGGATTGATAAGCTTGGGTTAGAAATCTCTATCATTTGGTGTATACACCAGTGACTTTCCTGACTGTCGAAAGGGCTTCTAATGACATTACCCCCTATGCTGTTACGGAGTGGCTGCTAAATCTGGAAAATTTTATGATGAAATATGAAAAATATTTCCTCGGCGACTTCCTCTCAGCGGATTTCTGGCAAAATCTCTGAGAGTAAATAAAATTGCCATGGAAAAGCTTCTCAAAATTCTGTCGTTTGGAATCGACTTTAAACTGTAAATTCAGCCACTTATGTATGAAATTAACACACACAGCAATAGTGGTGTGAGAAGCTAGATCGTAATCCTGACTGAAGGGTTGTAATGATGATGTAATTTAAGAGATGCAGATGACGTCAACTTTGAATATCTCCACTATGGGACATGTTGTTAATAGGAATACAAAGCAGAAGGGAATATACATCCTGTTTTTGTGGCATCTTGTTTTGAACCTAGTGCTGTTTACACTTTAGTCTCATGGCTGTGGAGTTGTTGCATGTTTAGATTGCGCAGAGTGGAAAATTGCATCTCCTTATAAGTGATATTTCCGAAGTCGCCGTAGTCTAGTAGGTAGTGTGTAGGCTTATTAGACGTAGAGCCAATGTTCAAACCCCAGGTCAGCCATCAAAACCGAAATATGAAAAAATATTTCCTTGGCGACTTCCTCTCAGCAGATTTCTGGCAAAATCCCTGAGGGTAAATAAAATTGCCATGAAAAGTTTCTCAAAATGTCTGTCGTTCGGAATCGACTTTAAACTGTAGGTCCTGCCACTAATTAACACGCACAACATAAGTGGTGTGAGAAGCTAGGCCGTAATCCTGACTGAAGTGTTGTAATGGCCAATTATGTATGTATATATGTGACATTCTACATATTGAGCTGCAACAATTGGCCAAATGCCAGAAAGATTCCCAGAGCATCCAAAAAAGAGGAACTCGATTTTGGTCCATTGTATACGATACGACATTGCGCTTACTGAAACAGTAGACGTTTTGGTTCTCTGCTGAAGATGAATGCAAGCTCAGTGACCTTAAGGGGATGAAGAGCTGAGAATGAAACATTGCTTTAACCTCGTTGGTAGAGGCTTTAATAGGGGTTTTCGTGTAATCACAATGTTACTGGGTCCAACTACACTGTTAATTAATCCTAACCCCTTATAGGGTTAAATTGTTTTTCAATTTACAGTACCAAATGAGAAAAAAAAAAATAAAACAACAAAACGCCCAAAATCTAAAAATATTTGAGAATCATTTGCAAACAAATGCTCGCACTAAATCATGTCAAATGAATGGATCAACATTTCATTTTCCCCCCAAAAAAAATAAAAAAAAATCTGAAAAAAACTTTTTGAATAGACGACAAAAATTAAAAAAAAAAAGAACGCAACGATTCACCTCATTATACATGCTTGTCTATATATGTACACACATATATTTTAAAGTGTTACAAATCGATCTATTTTTCTTCAATCTCCGCACCACTGGCACAATCATGAACATCTCAATATTCATAATGATTGATCATTAGATCTTGCCACCGAAAGTAACAGAAAAAAAAGAAGAAAAAAACGAAAATAAAATCGAAACCTAAAAAACTTGGCACACATTTTCCAACCCAACTGATACAAAAATAACAACAGAGGCAATATATCTTTTCATTTATTTTTTTCTGTTTTTTTTTTCTAGGTGTCCCCGGCAAATCTCAATACAATGTTTTCACTTTCATGACTGAGGAAAAGCGTCCCGGCTGTAGTCATTATTATATGGCCATACTAAAGCAAACAAAAAACAAAAAAAAACTAAGCGTTACAATAAATTAATTTATATTCCCAAGAAAAAAAAAATTTTTTTTTGGAAATATTTTTTGGTTCCTTCAATGTGGCCTTTTACCGCCAACAACAAATGTTTTAAAATCAATTTTTTCTGTTTTTCTGTTTTTTTTTTTTAATTTTCATCTCCCATTAGTTTGGTTGCTTGAAACATAAATCTTTCGATTTGGAAAACATTTTTGAAAAAATCTGAAAGCGATACTAAATCTATAGACATGTGAGCACAAGTCCATTGCTGCTGTAATTATGCTCTTTGGCACCTTTTGAGTTTTTATGGTTGACAATATTCAGTCGATACGAATGATTGCCTTGTTCTTGCCATTATTGTGTGTGTTCAAAGACAAAAAAAATGGAAAAAAAATTGAAAAAAATGGAAAAAATATCGTGAAGCCCCCAAGATATTTTCATGCGAGAAGTTTATAGTTCGATATTTATTTTATGTTATTTGGTTTTGGTTTTTTGTTGTTGTTGTATTCTTTTTCTAAATTTTATTATAAATATCAATGCAATAATAAAGCAGGTATGGCATACTTTATTGTAATTAGGGGTTCAAAACAAATTGATTTTAGAAATTTTGATTTGAGTACCAAATTCTACTTAAAGACGGTATGTTTTGAAAGCTTCTGTACTTAAAGTGATAATTACAGCATAAGTGCCAGGTTTGACGATTTTATGCTTCAAAAATATCGTATTGACGAAATGACGATTTATGCCCTTATTTTGACGATTTTTTAAATTAAAAATTTACATCATATTCTTTACTTTAGTAGATTAAAAGCCAGTTTATTTGTATTGGCTATATTTAGTAATAACAAGGAGTGAAGTACTATATTTTTAAGTTATTTGCGAATATCTGTGATGATTTTTTCTTTATTTCATGCTTTTGTCACCCCTTGAAATCCAAAAAAATTACAACCTCTGCACGAAGGGAGTTCCACATATGATTAGTCCGACTAAAGAATTACTTTTGTCTGTAATCCAGTGTGAGATCCACTGGCCAATCGACCACATACGGATGTTCTCACCGAGAAAAACAAGTGTTACATAGGAATACATAATTCTCAGGACCAAGTCCCCTTATTTCCCTCGAATGAAATCCGTTGTAGTAGCAATAGAACAGTGAAACACAAGCCACATTGCAGCGATGCTCCAATGAATCAATAGAGTTCGATAACCTACCGTCATTAATGGGCAACTTCGCCCTCTCCTGTCCGCGGTCGAGAAGTCTCAAAATAGACGTTAAGGCACCGGCCTATACATCAGAGTTGTGTTCCATTCTCCTTCGGATAAGCGGTGTAAATAGTTAGAAGATCAGATAAAGTAAAATACTCCTTGCACTGTCTTAAGAAGCCAACGCATTGAAAAATGTATTGGTTCCAGCGAACAGCACACTGAATTTTCATGCTCAGAACGTCAAAAGCTTTGTACTCCCTAATATTTTGCACCACCAATAGATTTAAATGATGCAATACTATTGCTGCCCTTATGTGTTAATAAACAACACTGGGATAGATTGTTTAAAACTTAAAAAAATTTTTTCTGAAAATTATATAAAACTTCTCGATATTTTAGTTTATTTTTATAATTAAAGCGTTAAAAGGACTTGTTAAACTTTTTTGTTAAATATTATTTTAGATTTTAGTTTATGTATTTATTTTTTCTGACGATCTTTTTACGATTTCCATAAACGTCTTTGACGATTTTGATGATTTTTTTCTAATATTTGACGATTCAGAGTTTTATTTATCTGGCAGCTATGAATACAAGACAGAAATATTGTCAAAATAAAAATTCTTTATTTCAGTCTAGTAGATAATTTCATGGCTATTCGATTAGAAAAATTTTTGATTTGTATACATAAAATTATGGCTTAACTCGTCCTAATAAAAATAATTCAAAGGCATTCAATCACACAAATGAGGATACCAGTGAATGGAACTGCTTTTGAAAAGAAAGTTGTTACCAACTTGATTTTGCCATTCGTTGTTGTTACACTGTCTATATACTATATCGACTAAGGTGCCGCCGTAGTCTAGTAGGTAGTACATACATAATTGGTCATTGCTACCCTTTAGTCAGGTTTACGAACCCGCTCTTCACACCACTTATATTGTGTGTGTTAATTTTATACACGAGTGGCGGGCCCTACAGTTTAAAGTCGACTCCGAGGGACAGATTTTAGAGAAACTTTTTTCATGGCAATTTTATTTTACTCTCAGAGTTATAATTGGTCATTATAACTCTTTAGTCAGGATTGCGATATAGCTTCTCACACCACTGAAGTTGTGTGTTAATTTTATAAATGAGTGGTGTATGGTTCAATTGTGGAGCTCATTCGAAATGTCCAATCTTTCATGACATGGCATGGATTACGTTGGCTTTGAGGACCGCTGTAGATGTTGGCTTATTCACAAACCCTTACTTAGGATAACCTCCACCTCAAATAACTCATGCAGAATATCCACTGTGGCATAGGCTGTGTGTCAAATATCGTCGTGTCCTGCCGAAGCCACGTGTTGAATCATCCAGATCAACCAACTCATGGCAAAAGAAAAAAAGATATGAAGCCGAGCTGCTGCCTAAAATATACTTTAAACACTGAATTTTTCGAAATGCATTGTATGCCCTTGGACCTCATGTCGATTGGAATCGAACCAAATTCGTCAACTTTCTTCCATCCACAAGTAGGCCTCATAACTAAAAATTATTTTTCGATTAAAATTATGATCAGTTGCCAACTGCTCCATTCAGCGTACATACGTCGCCGTCTGGGGTCGTAATTTTGGAAATGCGAATTGATTAAATGATAATTAATTTCACAGTTTTAGCTGCAACAAGATAGCTGTTATCAACTTTTAGAGTTCGGAAGTCCTTATTGAAAAACCGTATATTTTACCCAACCTCTGAATATGTGGATTATCACATATTTTTTGGTAAATGTGTGTGTAAAATTATTCGTTTGCTCCCCGACGGTGGAATGTGAATCCCACATATTAGGGATTATCGTCAAATGCTTAGTTATCTCTCCAGATTTTCTTGACAATCTTGGATATGGTAACACTCTGTAAGGATTTAATTGCAGCTTTACTGTCAGTAAATATGCTTATATCGCTATACGATGATATACCGAATTCATATAGCAGCAGCCTTTCTTGCAGTCTGAATAGTACTGCAGTAAAAGGGTCGTACAAGGGGCAAACTAAGATATATCTAGCTTTATCGCTTGATTGATTTGAATTTGGTCAGTAAAAGTTTTAATGCCTTGTATTCTATATTTTCATGCTTTTGTGGTGCTCACTTTGCAGCCACTTATTTTGCCATCATGTTTGATATTTGCCTGTTATCAATTCAGGTCCCTTAGAATAGAACCGTACAGGTAGCACACATTTTTTTTTGTACATTTCATGGTTCTGGATTGTGTATTAATGCTCCAGTTTAGTTTGCTGTCTAATATAATTCCAATATATTAAGCGTTATGGAAATCTACTCCTATGATACTAGGAATAGGCAATTGAGTGACATACTGCCTCCTTATGAAGGGTATTAACTATGCTTTGATTTGTTTTGTTAAAGTCCTTGCGAAGAGTTAATTCAGAGCCTCAGCTACCTATTTGTACAACTTCAGTTGTCCATATTATTTTTTCTGGAGGTTCATGGAATGTCGGAATCATTTAGATGGAAAGAATTTTTTAGAATTCCTTGGCTTTTACATGGATTGTTCGAGCTTGTAGGAGAATTATGTGACCATTTAAAAGTTTAAATTTAAAAATGCAGTAAAACCAATAAAACGGTGTCAAATTTTGCCGAATTTATTTTTTGGTTCCGGTTGGAAATAGACTGGCCTCACAGTTCCTCATTCGATCGGACCAATTTTCGTAAACCTTATCGAGCATATGGGGTCGTATCTCAGCAATAGTATCACGATTGTTGACCTTCAAATGCTCAATTGTCTCTGGTTTGTGGCATAACATTTTTCTTTAACGGCGCCTTACAGAAAATAGTCCAACGGCGTCAAATCGCAGCTTCTTAGCGGCCAATTGACACCACAGTTTCGCTTAATTAAACGGCCATCAAACGTTTGATGCAATAAAGCGATTGTGGCATGAGATGCGTGGCAAGTTGAACTATCCTGTTGAAACGAAACATCGTTCACATCAATACCATGAAGAGCGGATACAAAAGAATCGGTTATCAGGATGCAATGGGCGTAATGGTTGCGCCGTCCTCATTTGCAAAGAAATATGGGCGAATGATTTCTCTGCTGCACAAGCCGCACCAATTAGTTATTCGTAATGGATGCATTGGTTTCTGTAAGACCACGTGTAGGTATTCTGAGTTCCAAAAACGACAATTTTGCTTATTAACGTACCACCAAGATGTGTGGCTTCAAACGAATTCCAACAATTGCCTTTGTTTTGAAAATAAATTTCCAATAAATCCTAACGTTGCTCAAGCATTAATCGATGCATTACGTTCAAAGGAGATAATATTCTGAATTTTGTAACAGAATAGAATGACATAAGTATTGCCAGACTCGAAATAACCGATGATTCAAATTTAAACCGATAGATGACCCTCCCGATATGCATGTATGTACTCGTATGTCTTTAAAGGAAAAGAACCTTTTTGAAATACAAAATGCTTGTTACTTGTGAACCTGCTTTAAATATTCTAAAATCATTATTTTGACACTATTCTACTGATTCCAATACCTCTCTTCCATGCTGTAGAACTATGGTTGCCCATTTCTGTCTTTAGAGCATATCGAGTATTTAGGGCATGAAAAATATTTCATTTTGATTGAGTTTTCTTTGGCATGCAAGAATAAGTTTCTTGGCTAATATTGATTGAATATTTTAGGTTTTCCCTGCTTAAATTAAATAAATTTTAAATAAAATAGAATGCATTTTACATACATACATACGACATATGTAGGTATAAATAATTAATAAAAAGGGTGTGTGTAGATTTCTTAACTTACAATATAAAAATAAATGCTCAGTAATAACGCAATCTTTTAAGAACTTGTTGATAACACGGTTGCTGTTTAAACAGCAATTTAAGGCACTGATTAACTGCTGATTAACACTTGATGCCGTAGAAATTGTCCTATCTCCACAAAGCTTTAAAGGGAAGCCCTTCGTTGTTTCTTTTCAACGAAAAGCTTATCTTGACGTAGCAATAAGGCTTTAAGAATCGGCTTAATCAGCTGATATTTTTTGAGGTTAAGAAATTTATTCATTCATTAAGTAGCAACTTCCGGTGTGTGGGCTGTCATTTATGACATGTCAGTATAGAGATACACTATGAAATCTATTTAATAATGTTTGTTGTACTTGCAGTTGTTGTAGTTGTAGTAGTTGTTACTGATATTTTGTAAACAAGATTCAAAGCTGAATATGAATTTTTTTTTAATTTAAATTTATTTATTATTTATAAATAATAATACAGTAAATAATTGCAATTAACTCCACAAACTGTTCATAATTCATTCATTCGGTTCTGTCAGTTGTTTAAAATCAGAAAATAAATGAGTTTCGTTGTTAAGCTTTTTGTTAACAACCAACAATAACAATGAAATTTTGTTGTTAACACTACAATTTGGATGGCTTAAAGACAACAAAAACAAAAAAAATTTTCTCATTTTCAAATATATTGAATTCATTGGAATTCGTGTAGAATCAAATGCCTTAGAAATTATGCTGGCAGCAGTCATAAAAAAGATTTTAAAAACTTATGAATAAATTGGCGTATTTAGACAAGTGAGTACAGTGAATCAAAAATGGATTTCTGCTGATACTTGTAATACCTAAAATTGCATTGTTTTGCATGAGTAACGGGATCTACAATCTAATGTCCACTTCGAACGACAGATATCAGAGATTTTTCATGAAGACATTTTGCAATATTGCGATGCTTTAAGGCTTTAAGGCATGTCACAGGGCATATCTTACATACATAATTGGTCATTGCAACCCTTTAGTCAGGATTACGACCTAGCTTCTCACACCACTTATTTTGTAAGTGTTAATTTTTATACATGAGTCGCAGGACCTACAGTTTTAAGTCGACTCCAAATGACAGATTTTTGAGAAGCTTTTCATGACAATTTTATTTACTTTCAGAGTTTTTGTCAAAAATCTGCTGAGAGGAAGTCACTGAAGAAATATTTTTTCATATTTCGTTCAGTTGGAGATGCCTGACCTGGGGTTTGAACGGAGGTCTCACATCTAATAAATCAACACACTACCTACTAGACCACGGCAATTTCATAACAGGGCATATCTTCCAATAAGAAGTATCTTCCATCTTCTTACTATTTGCTTTGTCTCATTAACTAAATTTTTCCAGCTATGAAAGGACGTGATAGGTTTGTCCTGTGATAGGTCCTTTAAAGATAGGCTTGCACCTGAAGTTGCCTACAAACAAAGTTCCTCTATTAAAATGTATTGAATGGTTACATTCAGGAAATGTTCTCACTTACACTTTTCTTAAAGTACAGGTTCTGCCTGTTCTTCATATTAAGTTCGTTATTGATATTGTTACGAAAATGGCAATGGTGTTTTGTTTTTACATCGTTTAACATTATTAACAAAAGCTACAAAAACAAAAACAATGGACTTGTTTACATGATAAACAAGCAAACAAAAATATACCAACAAACAACAGCATTAAAAAGGGGATAAACAAGTAAACCAAAATATAACAACAACCATTGCAAGAATAAATGTAAACAAATATGAAACAACGATGTTTACATTTATAGAGATCTTGATCATTTATCAGACTGTTTACGTTGCCATATAAAAGGCCAGACAAAGCAGACAACGGAGTCAGTTAAAATTCAGTCTTGTGTGAAGACGCATGTGTTTGAAGAGAATTATCGTGGTTTGAAGATCTCCGTTACAAAGATCTGTCGAACAGTTGTTATTATTTACGCATAATAGTGCAAAGAAGAATAACAAATAAAGCAAATGTTGTTGTTTACATCAAGTTGTCAACAGTTTAATTAAAACTAAACACAAATCTATTTTTATCTGCAATCTACGAACTCATGTTTTAAACGTTTTTAAATGGTAAGAACGTAACAATATTATAGTCTCTGAGGAGATAAGGCATCAGGTGTGTGAACCCTCCGGATGTACCATTTTGAGAGCGTTAGAAATTTTCTAATTTTGAAAGTTCAAAAACCTCGAAGTAACTTTTCTCACTCTACCCAAATTCAATCGTGCCTCTAAGCAAATGCTTTTGTAGGTACAGAATATTCCTATTCAGTTAAACATTTTGAAATATATTTCGATAACGATACTTTCATTGAACCTTGTCACAATTGTGAAAATGCTGTGACCATCAATTTTCACACGTCTCCTTTCTGTATCAACTTTGCTTGAGAGTATTTATTACATGCAGTTGTGTTCTAGAAAGTTTATGTATAAAAATCTCCTACCACGGCTTCCTGAGGTTACCCTCAGATTAGATAACACAAGATAGGTAAGAGTAAAAAACTTATAATTTGTACTTGGATTTAAATAGTGATGCCCGTGTTAAAAGCGTTCCAACCGAAGTAAGTGTTAGTTTGCACACTGGTAAAGATCGGATTGCTCATCAATAGCCTTAATATATTTTAAATCATATTAAGTTTCAAATGCACCCAAAGAACTTACATGCGGTCACAAAGATCGATTAAATCGACGTATTTATCGAAAAAGATCCTGTATAAATTACCAGTGATCACACTAACTAAAATGCATATATGGTTTCTGCAATGTTCGAGTAGATGATCTCTTATAATGGAAGATAGAGGTGACATAAATTAAATGATCAATGTTCCTAAGAAACCGATTAATCGTTTGACTACTACGCGGCGCAAACGCGCTGCGTTCATTTGTTACGAAAATCGCATTTGCGCTGCGAATTTCAGTGTAAAAATTTAACAAAAAGGAAAAATAACATTAAAAAACGAGATATATGGTCTTCTCCTTATACAGAGGTTATTAGAATTTTGTAGATTTTTTTATTATAATAATTAATTGTAGTTTACGAGCAGTTTTCGAACGTTCTCACCAGAATCGCTTAGCAGTCAAACGGTTAATATCTAGGTATGCTAGCCTATTAAGTTCGCTTAATACTTAGCACTTGCACCCAAAAATTATACAAAAATTCTCTGTACTTTTATATCAGGATGGAGATGGCGAAACTTAGTTCAAGCATTTCGCATCCTTGTAAAGTAGGTTCATTATTTAACACATCAAAAGCAAATCGCTTTAATTTTGTTTATAACCCACTAGAGAGGGAATATTTCACTTTTTTAGATGTTAGGAATGTTATATTCACTACGTACACACAGTGGATTTCATTCCCCTTGATAAAGTGTATTTCATATACTGTTTGCCTATATATTGATTGGAACAAAGAGAAGGAATAAACATCGCCCATCACAATTTATATGGGGTCAAGTTAGCCCGATCGCCTAAACGAATCTTTCACGCCTTCTTCAATCGCCATTTTGGAAGAATACAAGTCAATTTTTGTTTGTTATTATATTCCTGGCTGGTATTTCGCTTGTTTTTAACCAGAGAAAGCTATGTTGGAAATTATATTCGGCTATCGACTTAGTCTAGATATTCAAGTCGATAAGTATTGCTTGCCGCACTACTTAGTCTAGTATGATATTAAATAACAGAAGTGTAAAGATAGGGCCCTTCTTATCATTGTGTTTACCATAATAGCGTTCAGAGAGTATTTGACTTGTTGCGTACTTAGACAGAGTTTCTGCTCAACTTACCGGATAGTTTATCCGATACTTGAGAATAAGTTATAGTGAATATCTTTACCCACATCTTTACTCATACCTTTACTCATATCTTTACTACATACATCACATATTTGGTCAATACAATACTTTAATTTGGCTTACGACCTAGCTTCTCACACCACTTATGTTGTGTGCGTTAATTTCATACATGGGTGGTGTTAGCTATAGTTTAAAGTCGATTCCGAACGACAAATTTTGAGAAACTTGTTATGGCAATTTTATTTCTACTCAGAGTTTATGCAAGAAATCTATATTTTTGCTGCTAAACTATAATGAGTAGACTAAAGTCGCTTTATTTGTTCCTAAGATCTACTGTAAGTGAATATGGCAGTAGTGCAAAGATTTTAAAAGTTACACTAGGACCGTTCGCAAATTTTTCAAAACATTTTCAGTCGAGATAGGTTTCGAAGTGTGATCAAAAAATTTGAAGATAGCTCGGTTATGGAAAATAAGACTCGTTTGCCTCAATATGCTGGTCGATGTCTCAAAAACATTGCTGCTGTAAACGAGATTGTTGTCGAATTCCTGAAAACGTCAATTCGGCATCGTTCTCAATAACTTCAAATTTCATCAAACACTAGACAACGAATCTTAATAAAACATCTCCACTTTCATTCCTATAACTTACTGCAACTTATTCAGAAGCTCAAACCACTGGACCATGGAAGCACCGGTTACCCATTCAAACTGAAATTACTGAAAAACTGAATTTACTGTGAAACGCATTTCCATCAGAATATTGAATACACAGAGCTGCCGCATTTGTGAGACGCAGAAAATTATGAGAAACAAATGCACCCACAATAGGCAATGTAGTGCGGATTTTGGTCTAGGCGGCTTGATTTTTGAAGATGAGGCCTGAATTGCAGTGACTGTGACTATGAACAACATTTGCTACAGGAACATGATAACTGATTTCATGCCTGAACTAGACGGCTTAGATCCGAATGACATATGTATGGCTTCAGCTAGATAGTGCCACTTGCCACACTAAGCATGCCATAATCGATTTGTTGCAGCAACGATTTCAAACACAAATTATCTCTGATATCAACGCCATAATCAAGCCTTTAAACGCCATGTGATTTGTTTCTTTGTGGCTTTATGAAATCTCGGGCTTATGCGAATAAAATAATTGCGGAACTTGAATTCAAGATCCAATGTATCATGTGCGGTATAAAGTCTTACAAAAATTAATGGCCCGTCATCATATCATCGTGACGACTATTTGACGGATATTTTATTACGTATATATCGTAACATGTTTTCATTACAGCTATTAAAAAGACCCAACTAGTAGTGAGTGTGTTAGCTTATTAGCTTATGGTCCAACAACCGCCTCTGGACATCTCGAAAAAAACGAAATATAAAAAAATATTTCTAAGGCGACTTTTTCTCAACAGTCTGGTCTCAAAAACTCTGAGAATAAGATAAAATTGCCATGTAAAGTTTCTCAAGTCTGACGTTCGCAGACGAAATTAACACGTTCACGCAGCCGCATACCACTAGCCCGCACTAGACTGCTTTATCCGGCGACGCGTACCACCGTCGGTCCGTAACACCAAATATTTAAATCTTTATCACTTCTTATTATTTATTTTTAATAACAATTATAGTTGCTAACGTAATAATCTGTTCTATTTTTACGGTAAAATTCACAAAGAATTCGCACAAAATTCACTCCAAAACTTTACACGATACCGTTGCATTGTTTGATTGTCTATGCTGCATAATAGCTGCCGCCCGATAGAGCTAAAAGCACTAATTGCAGCCGTCAGTGGGCGGCAAGCATGATTTACAGGGCCGGCTAGAACGTGTTAAACAATAGGGCTTGCTATTCATGGATAAAATTTTCACTTCCAACATGAGTGGTGTGAGAAGCTAGGTTGTAATCCTGACTAAATGGTTGTAATGAGTAAGCAATTAAGTACGTAACAATCTTGAAAATACGGGGTTTTATTTTAAAATATAGAAAAGACACTGAAACGCTCTATAACACCTGATTGATTATCGTCAACTGTGTGATACCAAAAATCTACTGAAGTGTTTTGCTTGAATGAAGTGCGAATTATTTCATCAGACCACTGTACTTTGCATTGATACTCCTATAAGAAGAAGGAAAAAAAATTATTTGGAAATAAATTCACAATCACACCTTATTTTTCGAACTTAGAAAAAATGGAGAAAAAATTTTTGTGTCGCTGTTTTTTAAAAATAATTTTTATTCGCCTTTTATTTTTTTTGTTTTTGTTTTTTCTTAAAGAAATAAAGAAAGAAACACGATTTAATGTTTAAACAATCAATGGCAATAAAATATTGTAAAAAAACGCCTACAAGTACAACCATTGTAATGTTTTATTTATTATTATTGTTGTTGTTGTTGTTATTGGCTTGTTACTGCTGCTGCTGTTGTTGTTTATTTTTATTGTAATTTAACATGATAATTTATTATTAAAATGTAATAAATAAATAAATTTACAACAACAGAAAAAACAACAGCAACTTTTTTCTGCTTCTTTTGAATGAATTTTGTTTTTGAATGTGAATCTGAATGAATGAATGAATGAATGAAGGTTTTTTTTTTAATTAATAAGCCAGTGTTTTAAAGCACAACTTTTATATGAATGAACGAAACTAACTGATGAATGAAATAGAAAATCTTGTTAAATAAACAAATAAAAAAAAAACAGCAAAAAAACTGGATTTTATTTCATAGGAAATGCAATTAACAATACTACACAGCACGGTGCTAATGATTTATACTTTATTGGGGGTAGAAAATTAAAATTAATTAAAAAATTTATTCGCATTTAAATACTGAGACTTTATAGATTGAAGAATATTTCATTAAACAATTGAAAGATGATTTAAAACTATACAATAGAGACCGATGTGGTGGGTGGCTGGCATATATTGCCATAGAGGCTCCAGATTTGACCAAACAAAATTAAAAGTTCTTTCAAACTATAAAGTTATATCGATTAAGGATATGGTCATGGTAGTAAAACAAAATATTCTTTTAAAATTCTAATGTCACCAAGCATTTGTTTCACTACTCTCCTCAGTTTAATTTACAAAACATTTTAACTCCCCTGTTTTGTCTGCTAACGACCATTGAAATAATTTCATTTCAATTACTTTACAAACATTTTCATTTCCCATGCATTGATCATTTTTTTTTTTCTATTTTTAATTCAAAATTTGTACAGTGTTCTGTCGCATGCTGACACGACGTATTGATAATGATGTAGGAAGTGGAAAACCTTGAAGTTCACTTTGTACACATATTCGTAAGTAATAAAATGTTTACAATATTTTAATAATAATTACAGACTTATTCTGTTACGAGCTTATAAAAAAGAACGCGTTAGAAAAAAAATCAATAAAATTTAATAAAAAAAACTAGCGGTTTAAACCGACTATTTGATACTGTACAGCGCAGTGATTTTAAAGAATGGAGTTAAGTATTGTAGATCAAGATGTTTGGAGATTGAAGCGAAACTACTTATTATGCATGATTCATTCACATCAGGCGTAGAGTTAACCTTGGAATGGGATCAAGTAAATTGGGGCTGTTTTAATACACGTAACACCAAATATTGCTTCTGGTTGATCCTTCTTGAAGGAAGAGGTCCCTTTCAGGGCGATATTTAAGCCTAATGTGACACCACAGTCAATATTCAAGCCAGTATTCAAGTATTCCCCAGAGGAAACCACCCCGAATCCAAATTAAGTCTTGCTATTGCAGTAGTCTCTGAAGTCGCCGTAGTCTAGTAGGTAGTGTGTTGGCTTTTTAGACATAAGGCCAGACGTAGGCCAGACACCTCCAATAAAATGAAATATCAACACAAATATTTTTTCGGCGACTTCCTCTCAGCAGATTTCTGGCAAAAATTCTGACGGTAAATAAAATTTCCATGAAAAGTATGTCGTCCTGAATTGACTTTAAACTGTAGGTCCCGCCACTCATGTATAAAGTTAACACACACAACATGGGTGGTGTGAGAAGCTAGGTCATAATCATGACTGAAGGGTTGTAATGGCCAATGTATGTATGTGATAAAATTATCCCTAGAGGAAACCCACTCGAGTCCAAAATAAATCTTGCTCTAGTAGTAATCTTTATGTTAGGGAGCGTAGTCATACATACATACGTATATACATAATTGGTCATTACAACCCTTTAGTCAGGATTACAATCTAGCTCCTCATACCACCCATGATATTAAAAGAGATGCATGCTTTTCGGGTGACGGGAATTTCACTGAAAATTTCTTAATTTACTCGGACAGCCAGGCTGAAATTAAGCTCCCAACGAATGCCGAGGGTCGGTACGGAACTTGCAGTCTCCGATGTGTTATTTTGATTGCCTCAGTTAAAATAGAGTTTATATACTCGTTTAACGTGTAGCAAGAGTGTACGTACAACATTTGCTGAAGATGTATGCATAAGAAGATGACCGACTCACATCTATACTTAAATTACACGATTATCAACCGTAAAATATCAATTCTCATAGGCCACTGTCTGTTTAGAAGCAGATCGACAAATTTTTGCTTTCAATCAAATGGAGACTAAAGTGTTGATGCTTAGATTTTATCAACTCATAGTCTCCCGTCTTATGTAGTTTAGTTGGCGCTTAGACAGCACAAGTTTCTTTGTTGTATTTAAGCAGGCCATTCTAACTTCATCTTGTCTGGGTGTGGCAGATCAAGTACCGTCATCTTCAATGGGATGGGAAATGTCTTTATCACTGCACTCTGAAGAAATGGTCCTTCCGGAATGGTCCTTCTGGTGTGCTAAATTTTTCTTCAAATCTACTTTCCATGGCTTTCACTACTCGGTAGATGTTTGAGGGCATGCTCCAGTAGTTTCTAATGCTGAACTATAAAATTGAAAACATTATCATCATCATGTCAAAAATATGTCAAAAATAAAATGGAAAATTAATATGTTTTCTCCTTAATTTGCTTTTTAGATTTTCTTTATTTTCAAAAAGAGAAAGAAAAATAAGATCACAGACAGACTAGTTTTCCTTTCTTGTCGTTTTACTTAAAACGTACCAAAAAAATAATCGTGTTTTTTTTGTTTTTGTCATATTTTTTAACCCAAATTTGCTAATTAAGTGTCAACGCGATAAAAACAAATGTTTTACATTTTGTCGCTTTAAAATGCAAATTTTTTTTTCTTGTTCTTAAAAGTTATAGAATTTTAATTTCAATAGACTGAATTGGTTGTTCTAATGGTTGTCTCCAATTCCATGTACATATTTCCATACACACACATATGTACACAACATACATACTATGTACATATGTATGTACATATGTGTATACAAGACAAAATTGGTTTTGTTTGGTTCAATTAAATTTTCATTTTCATTTTTTTTCTATTTTTTCCACATCTGCCTGCCACCAGCAATTTGTTAGAGTGTCTATGTGACACAATTTTATTGTGTGATATTTTTGGCTTAATTTTTTTTGTTTTTTTTTTTTTAAATTTAAGTGAGTTTTTTTTACAAAAAGAAAAAACAAAAATAAAAATAAAATTATTTTAGTCCGCTTTTTTGTTTTTATTTCAATGCAAATTGATTTTGGCAAATTTTTTTTTTTGGTTTGTCAATTAAAAATTTCTGCTAAAAATTAATTCATTATTCAAAAATATTCAATGAAATAAAAAAAAAAAAATCAATTTACTACACTGCACAATGGGCCTAAATAGAATTCATAGGAAATATTTATCAAAAAAAATCACAGAAAATAAACGAACCATAAATGCATTAAAACTTTCTCTCTCCGCTGCTTTCAGAACGTAATTGTAAAACAAGCGTAGTCGCGTAGCCTAGTAGGTAGTATGTTGGCTTATTAGACGTGAGGCTTCGGTTCATACCCCAGGCCAGACATCAAAACGAAAATAAAAAAAATATATCTTCGACCACTTTTCTCTCAGCAGATTTCTGGCAAAAACTCGGAGAGTGAATAAAATTGCCATGAAAAGTTTCTCCAGAAATCTGTTGTTCGGAGTCGACTTTAAACTGTAGGTTACGCCACACGTGTATAATATAAACACATACAACATAAGTGGTGTGAGAAACTAGGTCCATAATCCTGACTGAAGCGTTGTAATGACCAATTATGTATATAATGTACAATGTATTAAAGACTTGGAAATTTTTGCATACTTTTATACTCATGCCAGCCTCTGTATAGCTCAAAAAGTGGTGCAGTTACTCATACTAATTTGATTACTTATAAACTTACTTAATTTTACTGTAGACAAGGCCATCTATGTCACTATCCTCTTATCCTTTCATTAGATAACCATCTCGTTGGACCATCCTCTTCCAACCAAACCACATTGACAAGCCAACTTAACTGTTGGATGTTAATGGGCCGAAAAACATCCGTATTGTTGAAGAGTTCATGCAGCTTATTTTTGGTTCGTATGTGGAAATTATCGCCAACTCATACTAGACCGAAAATCTTGCGTAGAAGTTTTTCCTCAATAATTCTGAAGTCGCCGTAGTGTGTTGGGTTATTAGACGTAATTCCACTGTTTAAGCCTCAGATCAGATAACTCTAACGAAGCTAAATATGGAAAAAATATTTCTTAGGCGACTTCCTTTTAGCAGATTTCAGACAAACGTTCTGAAGGTAAATAAAATTGCCATGGAAAGCTTTTCAAAAAATCTGTCATTCGAAATCGACTTTAAACTGTACGTCCCGCCACTCAGCTATAACATTTACACACACAACATAAGTGGTGTGAGAAGCTAGGTTGTAATCCTGACTGAAGGAATGTAATGGCCAATTAAGGAAGTAAGTAAATCTTAAGGCTGCTTCATCGGTGTTTAAAAGAATCCACGCTTCCACGCTATAGCACAGAGAGCGTCAGCGACTTGCAAAGCATCAGTTTCGTTCTCTGCTGCTCAATTGTCCATTGAGACCATAATAACAACTGTTGGCAGGAGTAATCCTATGTTTGATTGCCGGACTGACATGATATTGCTGAAAACGGCGGAGCTAATGTAAATAAATTTACTAAAAACAACGAAGATATAGGGCTCCAATAGCAAGGATACATACAATACCAATACATACATACATAATTGGTCATTACAAGCCTTCAGCCAGGATTAAAACAAAGATTCTCACATCACTTATGCTATGTGTATTAATTGTGTCCTTGAGTGGCCTACAGTTTAAAGTCGCTTCCGAACGACAGATTTTTCAGACACTTTTTCATGAGAATTTTATTTTTTCTCAGATATTTTGCCAGAAATCTGATGAGAGGAAGTCGCCGAAGAAATATTTTTTTTTCAAATTTCGTTTTGTTGGAGATGCCCGCATCGGGGGTTTGATTCGAGCCCTCACTAGACTATGGTGACTTCAACCAGTCCAATGCAATAATAAATGATCACAACGACTTATGTTTCTCTGCACTCAGATATGGCAGCCCTATCGTTATGGAACCTGATTACGTGCTAACCTGCAAAAGGTTAAAGCAAGAAACTAAACAGTGTATAAGTGTAAGGAATAGGAAAATGGTGAACACATGACTTGAGACAACTCTATGTTCCGTAAAGGTCCAAAAAGAATCAGAATACATTGTTTGCAAAATATGTTGTATTGTAGAGCAGTTGGATCAAATTATAGGCATCGATTAGTTAGTTTTCTAGTAACGAAATACTTTAAACCATTGTGCACATGTTGATTGAATAAAAATATCGTAAATGTACGCAGAAATGTTTATGTATGTATATTGAAGCAATTCTTTCATTCATTCATTCATAAAATCATAAATATTTAATTGTGTGTATTTGTGGCTTTGTGCATGCATATCTCTGTCTATGAATGGGTGCAGGCTGGCGGCTAAATGACAGTTACTACAGACATGCAATTCGTTTTAATATCAATACAACAACAATTGCCAACTGTGTCACATTCGATGTATGTATGTATGTATACATAGTTGTATTTCCATTCTTTTATTTCAATTTCACATGTCGTGCAATCAAATTTTTATTACAACGCGTCGTTGAACATGCATTTAATAGTTCATACAGTACTTGTGAATTCCTGTTTGATGCTCTTTCGAATACATGCTCGACCACATGCTCGTTGACCATTTCACATTTTTTAGACGACATTTTGGCCCCTTGCATGAACCACATGGAATTACGTGGTGCATGAAAGTTGTTTGTTATCCATTGATGTGAAGGTATAAAGCAGGATATTTTTTTTAACTTCTGGTAGTGCCAAGTATGCTAAAAATTGCAACAAAGTAGTGTTCGAAATATTTTTATGGTTCAGCTATACTAGCCACTGGTTATGTCCTGGTTAAAAACTATGAAGAAAAATTATTTAAATAATGAACAACCGATCCAATTCTATTGATTAACATCCTCGAAATAAGAGCATGTCTGTCGATTTAAGACATAGGAACATACCCAAGGACCGTAACTGTTATAACTTTTATCGTAAAACTCAGAAAATGAAAGTTATTTTTTGACTTTTATTTTTTCGAGCAGAAATAAAAGTTTTTTTGTTTTAATTCATGATGAATTAATAATACAGTAGGACCTTGATTAGCCGTGATTCGATTATCCGGCAACATCAATTACCCGGGATGGATAAAGACAATTTCTGCATCGACTTAATTTTATTTTGAATCGACTTAAATTTTTCTGCATCGTTTAACCGTGATTACCTCTATTATCCGTGATTATAAGCAAAAAAAAATGTTCTATTATTTTGGACAAACAAGCGAAAAAGGGGAATTCCCTCTTTAGTATACGATGAGTCAGAAGCATACATGTAAACCTGTTTAGTTTAATTTAGAAATTTGAGAAGTGCGGTTTTTTTTTATATTTTTGAAACATGTATGTATATAAAGTCCTTGAGTTATTTAGTTTTTATATAAATACATATGTACATACTCATTTATTAATTAATAAAAATACTTGTTAAAAAAATTACCCAAAATTGGTACTCAATTAACCGGGAAAATCGATTATCCGGAATGCTTCCGGTCCCGACCATCACGGATAATCAAGGTCCTACTGTATTTATTAAAAATTCTTTAAAAATATTAAAGTCATTTATGTTAGAAAATTATTAGAAATAAGTTTTGGGTATATCAAACACTAATCTTTGTGTCATAGGTTTTGAAAAAACCAAAATAACTTTTATTTCTGCTCGAAAAAATAAAAGTCATGTTTTTAAAAAGTATCGCATTTTATAAAAATTTGGTCCAAGACAATGAAAATGGTATACTTGGTTTTGTTCTCCGACATTTCCTTTGCTTTTTTAATCAAAAATTCAAAAATAACAGTTATTTTCGGTCCCTGAACACATCATTTCTGTAAACAGTCAAGAAACGATATATATTGGCAGCAATAATAAAGAGTCAGATTGAAGTCGACATAGTACAGTATATAGTGTGTGGGCTTATTAGACGTTTCAAACCACAGGTCACACATCTCCAACAAACTAAAATATGAAAAAATATTTCTTAGGAGTCTTCCTCTCAGTAAATTTCTGGAAAAAACTTTGAGAATAACTAAAATTGCCATGAAAACTTAGTCCAAATATCTATCGTTCAGGGTCGACTTTAAACTGCAAGTCCCGCCACTCATGTAAAAAATGAACACACACAACATATGTGGTGTTGAGAAGCTAGGTCGTAATCCTGATTGAAGGATCATAATCACCAATTATTTATGTTTGTATGTATGTACGTAATATATTATTTGCACTGTATTGACGAGAATTAATTTGAAATTAATTTAAAGAAATTATTATCGGTTCATTTGTTAAGATTATAATGAAGAGAAACCTGTGAACAGTCCTATTACAAGTTCATTAGGAAAATCTTAGTAAATAAGAGTGACCGTCAAGTGGCCAATTCCGGCCAGTGACCAATACAAGATTTCTATTTATAAAAAAGGTTCCATTCTGGATCTGTTTACGTAATCACTTAAATTTTAAAAGATTTCTAGTTCTGACGTAGTCTCACACCGTGATCTAGTAGGTAGTGTATTGGCTTATTAGACATGAGGCCTCGGTTCAAACCCCAGGTCAGGCATCTCCAACTGAACGAAATATGAAAAAATATTTCTTCAGCGACTTCCTCTCAGCAGATATCTGGCAAAAACTCTGAGAGTAAATAAAATTGCCATGAAAAATTTCTCAAAAATCTGTCGTTCGTAGTCGACTTTAAACTGTAGGTCCCGCCACTCATGTATAAAATTAACGCACACCACATAAGTGGTGTGAGAAACTAGGTCGTAATCCTGACTAAAGGGTTGTATTGACCAATTATGTATGTATGTATGTAGTCTCGCACTACGTTATAGGAAATTGTATAACCTATTATCACACGCCTCTACATGTTCGCAATATTATCGGAATACTACACCTTCTAACTTAACTTGTCAATTTAGCCAGGATTAGAACCTAGTTTCTTACACCACCCATATTGTATATGTTAATTCCATCCATAAATGGTGGAAACCTACTGTTTAGTGCCATGTCCGCACATCAGAATTCAGCAGTTTTAATTGCAATTCTATTTACTTTTGGATTTTTTTTACCAGAGAGAAAGTTGTCGAAAAAAATATTTATTTTGTTCGACATGTATGAGCTGAGGTTTGAAACCTGGGTTCTAGTCTAGTTAGCCAACACTTTAGCTACTTGACTAAGGTAACTTTAAGTACTAAGAAGTCCATTTAAAAGTTTCCTTTTTTTGTCTTCTTTGTTCCCTTTAAGTACTTTTCCTAGCGCCCATACTACGAAATGTATTTCAAAACACTTATCAAAAATCATATTTTTGTCTTTTGCCAACATTTACTTGCTCTAAGACATCTAACAGGCTTGCAAGTTAATTTTCCAACTGTTGATTAGTCATTTCGATTATCAGCATAATATTCGTGGCATTAATCAATGACACCAGATTTATAGGGGCTTTGGTGTTTGAAATTTTAAATTTAAATCACGTTTTTGAACGAATTTTCGTTTTATGAATGAATGAATGAATGAAAATGATTGAACGAATGAATGAATGAAAACAATAGAATTTGAAGGAAAACAACAGCAACAATTGTGAAATGAACACACTGGCGACAATATATTTTTTTAATTGAAATGCAATTTAAGTGGACATTAAACAAAAAGTAAACAATTGAAAACTACAAAAAAAATAAAAAAAAATTGTTTCGTTGTTTTTCTTTAAAACAACATAATAATATGCAATGAAATGGACAGACTAACAAATTATTACATATGTACATATGTACATACGTACGAATGTACATTCAATTCATAAACCCATATGCATTTAAATATCAGACAAAAGAAGTACCTGCCTACCAACCTACGCATCTTGTTATAGAAAATGTTGTGTGGTTGTATTACGCGTGCGCCGCTTGCAATGGATGATGACGACAATGCCAAAGACTGTCGTTTGACTGTGTTTTTGAAATACCACGCAAAATTAAAATGTGCTTTTAAGCCATAAAAACAAAATTTTGTCTGTAAACATTGTTGCCATAGCTCTTAAATTTATTTTAAAACGTGCACGTAATAAGTTATCTCTACAAAGAAAACTATTTTATAAAGGTTCGGCAGCTTTTCTTTACCGATATCGCTTCTTTAACGAGCATAAGGCTGCTACAACACATGTCCCCAAAATTGCTTATTTCGTTATCAAGTTTTTTCTCACTACACATCCTATGCTGATAGGCTTACAGTTTGTCACTTTCTACAACCAATGCCTTTTATTAAGAATGTATAGAAGAAAGTGGTAAAGAAATCTTGTTCCAGTTGTAGTCTTAAAGCTATCCGAGTATTTAAATTATCTGTGCTCCAACAGTAATTTTTATTTAAATTAAAAGATCTTATTTAAAACCGTTAAAGTTGGGTTTAGTTAAAGCTAACTTTAGCTAAAGTGAACTTTAAAGTCACCTTTAACTTTAACTTTAGCTAAAGTGAACTTTAAAGTCACCTTTAACTTCTTTTCGTTATTACAACCTACAAATAAAATAAAGTTAACTTTTTCAAAAAATATGGCAGTGCCGGAGCAATGTCGATAACACTGCTTAATTAAACAAGTTTTTCTTTTAAACGCAGTAGCAACGACGGGCTTCTTTTTTTGTTGTTTTTGCTCATTTTGTTTATATTTGAAGCTACCATATTTGAAATTAATATAGAATATCGCAAGTTCACACATAAACTTAACTTTAAAAGTTACCGGCAGGATGATCCTCCCTTTAGATTAACGCTCACTTCTAACATATTCTCCACTTATAATAATGAAAAACAATCTATGTGCCCGTTAAAATCCTAAACGTAACCAATTTTCAATGCCACAAAATGTTAACAAAAAAATTAAAGCGGCAATACTGGCCGTTACAAACAACTCATTTTCAATTAGACACATGCAATAATCACTGAGAGAATTTGAATTAATTAGGGAAGTGCCGCAGGTGTTGCCCAAAAACAATGTGTAAATTTGTTATAATTTGTAAAGCAATCTTAAAATGCATATGCTACGACACCATATGCAAAAAAATTTAGGGATCGTAACAATTTTTATTTTGTTTTAATACAGCAAATCAAAAACTAAATGTGTCTGGTTTTCGGTTAAATTTAATTTGATTTAAATTTCCTCAACGTAACTCATGCTGTGCAATGGCAAACACCAGAGATCAGCAATGAATCGTTTTTTCGCTACTCATAGGAACTGATGAAATGTCGAGTATGAGTGAGTCAACAGTATTGAAATTCAACTACTCTGATTCATTCGTACTCACTGCAACGTTGATTTATAAGTACAGGTTGCAATGAGTATGAGTACAACGTTGACATCAAACTCATACCATTCGAAATATTTTTGATTCATACGCCTACTCATTCAGATTCATAAATTTAGAAAAGTACTTATAATACTCATAAATATTTCGAATGAATCGAATCATTCATCAAAATGTACAGTCTTAGTTGTTGTTGCATTTACAAAAAAAGAAGAAAAAAAATACAAAGACAGCAAGCAAAGCAAACACACAACCTTCTAGTGAGTATTGTAGTGTTCGTACGCGAATCATACTTATTTTGTGATTTTTGTAAATGTTGAGTTATGGAGAGTCGAAATCAACAACTTAATACGTGTTGTTAAGTATTAGTACGATGAGTACTTCAAACTTTGAATATGAGTAGTATGAGTATAATATTTTAGTACAACGATATCAAACGAAAGATGATTTCCTCAAGTAATTTTGGTACGTCTTCTTTTTTGAGATGATTTTTCTGATAATGAAGCCGAATTTGATTGATGGAATGGGTTATACGGGTTATGGTTATGGGTTATATGTATATCGTAATGCCTTAGAAGAGCGCTGCTGTTTGTGGTTCATTTGCATACAACTGCGAATTACGAAAACAGCAAAATAGAAAGCTTAGCGTGGTCAGAAAGCACCATTTCGATGGCCAGTTCACATCATCGTACCGTGAGATGATATTGGCCTTAAATTGTGCGTTAAAAAAGATCCAGTATGACATACGCTGTGTCCTGTTCGAACCACATATCGTTGGTGTCCGGACCACCCAATTCGGGCCAAAAGAAATTGGTATCAATTGAGCTATAGTTGTCGTTGTAACAGTTTGGCTGTTATCTCCGGAAGCTCTTCCCTGTATATAAAATATAAGATGGTTGGTTTTAGTTTCATACATTTGGTTGGTTCTGTGCCATGTTATTCGGTGGGGATGGGATGGGTTGAAGATGGAATTGTTTGTTCAGCCATAGGTCTATGGGTCGCAGGGCTGTCGATTTAGCTGGGCAGCTAAAGATGTGCACCGTGTTGTGTGGTGCCCAGTTGCATAAGGGGCATCTATTCTGGGTTTCCGGGATAATCCTTTCCCTGTAGGAAGTTCGACCATCCTGATCTAAGCTGGGCCAGAATGGTTCTCGTAACCCTTGGTAGCTGCCTTTCAATATCGGATATAGGTGGCGGATGTCGATTAATGACCATGTTGTGGCTAAGGTCGTCTCTGGCCGTCGTGACAGTAGTTTGATGTAGGGCGTTTTGTGCCTCCCTTACAGACTTTGGGTCCACTATTGAGGGTATGAGGTGGGTGATGTTCGAGTTGTAAGTTGTGGGGTCTTGTCTTATGCGGCGAGGAGGGGGATCGTTCATGTCGTAGCTGACAGTGACGGTGATGGCCTGACAAATGTTGTCCTCAAATAAATATGAACCGATGACACACATAACTTAACATAATTGGTCATTACAACCCTTCAGTCAGGATTACGGCCTAGTTTCTCACACCACTTATGTTGTGTGTGTTAATTTGTATACATGAGTGACAGAACCTACGTTTTAAAGTCGACTGTGAGCGACAGATTTTTGAGAAACTTTTCATGGCAATTTTATTTACTCTCAGAGTTTTTTCCAGAAATCTGCTGAGAGGAAGTCGCCAAAGAAATACTTTTTGTATTTTATTTGACGTCTAACCTGGGATTTGAACCCTGATTTTACGTCTAATAAGCCAACACACTTCCTACTAGACTACGGCAATTTCATGAACCGATGACGCCGTTTCTAAAATCCTCACCAAGAAGCTTCATTTTGAGATGTATTAGAGGCTATTGGATCTTATGTGTCCCTGCTTCAACAATTTTATTTGCTGACGTATCCATTCATTAAGAAATGGGTCTCATCGCTGAAAATGACATTTCGATATCGAATGCTATATATTCAGCTATCGAATGCTATAGAGCCCATTCAGCAAACACGTATTGGTTGTCCATGGTGGTTGTCCATTGTGGTTTGCCAAAGCAGACGGAATAAGTGATAAAGTTCGGAAGTCCTTGTTGGAAGACCTTATGAGTTCATATGAGTTCAACGAATTCTCAGTAAATTGCTTCGTTAGAAGCTCCGAATGGTTCCGAGAGAACCGCGAAAGTTGAAAACTCCGGTATTACAATGCTCTAATGGCCTAAATGTGTTCATCCCAAATTCTTGAGCCACCTTTACTTATCGAGTTATTACGCTACGCAGGTGTTTGCAGCAGCCATATGTAGTCGTATAGTCAGAATGTTATCTAAACATTTTTTAATTTATTTTTTATATTTGATTGGAAAAAGAAATATTTTTCTGATTTAAGATAAAACCACTGCTAAACATTTGGAAATAAAAGCTTTGTTTTTATTTTCTTACAACCAGCAGTTTGTTGTTTGTTATCCTAAACGTTTGCCATCTATACCCAATTGAGGCGTTTCCTTTTCCGGTAAACTATAAGTTACATGGGACTAGATTGTTATCTAAAATCTATGGAAACTTTATATTGAACCAGTTCTACACCAAATGCTTTTTGTTTCTTAAGATTGTTTTTCCAATCAGATGCCAAAAAACATTCCATTATCGATACAAATTGTATGAAATTTGATACTGAAAGTCAGGAGTAAAAAAACGAAAAATTTGAACTGAATTTATGGGACATAAAATTCCAAAAAAAAAGCAGAAAAGAAATGACTTCCAGAAATTGTAATGAAAACCTGACAATAAAAGTAATAAAATTTTTGATTTTATTTCTTTAAAGCTCTTAAACTAATAAAAAAAAATAAAATAAAAAATACGAGAAATTATAGAAATTTTTCAGTTCATATTTCAGGTGTTTCACGTCGTAAATTCATGCCAAGTGAACTGAATTTTTAGCCTCCAAGAAATTTATGATTAAAACCCAACTAAAACTTAATGCTTGCATAAGATTAGATCTCTTCATTTATGAATGAAATTTAATGTCAAAAAAATTTTTTTTGAATGAATGAAATACAATAGCTTTCGTTTTGTATGAAACAATAACAGAAAATAAGAAGAAAAAATATACTCACCGTGATGCATCACTTATTTCATTCATTGTTAAATTCATTCATTCATTCATTCATAAAAAGCCTTGCATTTCTGAATGACTTTGGGTACCTGCTGGGTATTGTATAGAACTGAATATGAAAATTCACTTTTTATTGTTTGACGTTTTGTTTACTTGACACCTTGACCCATTGTTACAGTTTTTGGCGTCATTCCTACCAAATCGTTCAACCATATTGCCAGTCAATTGATAATAACATTAGGAAACAGGAATCTTTAATAACGAATCCCAAATGTTTATAACACTGTTCTACTCTATTCAGATTGCTCTCTTAAAATATGAAATCAAATACAAGGGATGACTTCCAATAGAGCATAGGCAAGAGTGCAATGTATAGGATTTACGGAAAGACTACAAAAAAATTCTCTTTTTATGCAGAATAATGCGACAAAGTCTGAAAAACACAACACAACATGAGGGCATGTTGCCAAAAACTTGCATTTTAACAGAATGCAGGAATTCAGGATCAAAGTGGTGATGTTTATAACGGAACTGATTGCAGCTAAACTGCCGGAATAAATCAAAAGATTTACAGAAAAAATTAAAGCACTTTCCGGTTTCCTCAAACTTATACGACAGGTGCAAATAATAAAATTGTTTTTAAAAATTTCACGATAGCGACAGTCCTCCTACCGAAAGAACTGATTTGCAATTCGCTAGATAGTTTCAAATCCACTGGTTCAGCAAACGATCACTTAACACCCGTCCGTCGACGAAATGCTAAATCAACAGAAAAGATCTCCGTTGTAGATTATGCATCGCTCACAAGTACTGGAGATATCGCAGACCACAGCATGGCGAATTTTGAATCGTACAAAATTTACCTGATTCAAGTACTGAAGGTAAACGACAATAGACAATGGCGTATTTTCCCTGAATGGACTTTGAAGCAGTTGGCAACTGATTCTAGTTTTCGTCGAAAAACCATCGTCAGCGATGAGACCCATTTCTTTGTCGAATTTTCATATAAGCTTTAATCCCGAAAGTCACCGTTTGGGGAATATTTTTTGCGAACAACGTTTGTCAGGCCATCATAATGAGCACAATAGGTTGATGATACGAACTTCTTTTGATCTGAATTGGTAGATCCGTACACCAACTACAGGTGATTTCAATAGGACGACTTTACGTGCCACAATTAACGTGCCGCATTAATTCTGCACCAACGATTTGAGGACATGGCCTATTCATGTGAAAGTGACATGACGATCTGTTCCGTTAAACTTTTTTTTGTGGAATTTTATTAAGTCATAGCGGTCGTCGAAGTCACAGTAATCCATGTAATCTGTCAAATACATAACATAACATAACTGGTCATTACAACCTTTCTGTCAGGGTTAAACCTAGTTTCTCACACCACTTCTGTTGTGTGTGTTAATTTTATACATGAATGGCGGGACTTGGACTTGTTTAAAGTTGACTCCGAACAACAGATTTTTGAGTAACTTTTCATTGCAATTTTATTTACTCTCAGAGTTATTGGCAGAAACCTGCTGAGAGCAAGTCGCCGAAGAAATATTTTTTCATATTTTGTTTTGTTAGAGACGTCTGATCTGGGATTTGAAGCGTGGCTTCATGCCTAATAAGGCAACACACTACCTACTAGACTATGGCGACTTGATACTGTTTTTTTTTTTTGTGGGGTTTTCTTAATGTCAACAAACCTCTTCTATTCCCATTTTCCTGCTCTGCACTGAATTTCATTAATCAGGTATTTCTTGGTCTTTTGCAGCTGCTTCTTGCCATTTGTCTTTATTCTAAAACAACGTCCTGTATAAAAGTCCATTGGATTGTTGGGTGTTGAGAAACTTTATTCAGAAACTATTGTTTTCACGATGTTCTCTCTATGAGGTCAGGAGGCTTCTTTGTGTGATTAAAGCAGTCTAATAGGAAGTGTGTTGAAGAGCATCTCGAAAAATAAAAATAAATTTTTGTCCTCCTTCTCCCTCTCAACAGACTTGTTGTAAAAGCTTTGTAATGAAATAATTGCCTTAAGGTAGGCAGGTCGGAGTGGTAGCTCTGATATCACAAAGCTCACTCGAGCACACATAGCGGCCAGTTGTGATGCCACGGGTGAACGCAGTCCCTGTACCGACAAAGTTCCACCAAAATCAGGGAAGAGGAAGAGTTTGGCAGCGCAAGGGCTGCACATCAAAAGCAGGACTACCCTATACTGGAAAACCAGCCAGAAAGTTTGATTAACGAAGCTATATGCTTGATATCAATAGATGATAGCTCCGTTAAGCTGACAAGAAATGGGGAGCCAAATAACCTATATCTACACCTAGCAAGAGACGGGCACTGGCAAAGAAAGTGCATAACAGTCTCCTCTTCCTCAAAGGATCTGCATCCACGGCAGAAGTCGCTAATGGGAGCCTCATTCTTTCCTCGTGTCTACCCATAACGCAATGACCTGTAAGCATGGCCACTGTGGGTGAGATGACGTCACGACCAAGACCAAGTAATTGGTTGATACGCCTTCTATCCATCAAGGGCCAGGTGAGTCTAGCGGTGGAGCAGTACTCCTCATTAACCCAGAATAGGTTGGCGTCCCGAAATAATTTCCGCGCAATGGTCAACTTGACCGAGGCAAGTGGCATACCCAATTCAATTGAAGAGGATACCGGAAGGAGCGCACCAGCTCTGGTGAGCTCGTCGGCCCTACAGTTTCCCGGAATGTTACTGTGCCCGGGGACATAATATAAATTTCCTTAAAGAACCTTCTCAAACATGCCGTTAAAACTGTAAATTCGATCATTAAAGAACAAAATAAACATACATGCCATGGGTGACTTAAGAAGCTAGTCCATAATCCTGATTAAAGGGTTGTTATGGCCTATAAAATATATACTTTGTGTACAGTTAATCTACACCCATATAGATTACGTAAAGGTTCCATTAAAATCGTTCTGTACCACGTGATTATGTATTGTTTGGTTGTTGGTTATTTGATTGGAAAATTTGATTTTATGTTAAGCAATGTGGTGTATAAAATAAATGAATGAATGGAGTAAATGTGAGTCGATTAAACCTTGAAATCGATGCTGTCTCTATACGAACTTGACTTGTGCGATCATTCCATTCATACATTCATTCATACATTCAGCCAGTCAGCCAGTCAGCTAGCCAGAGCGATTGGTCTATTCATTCATCTCAGTCAGGCAAAAGTCAGTCAGTCATTCATTCATTTAACTCATTCAACTCATTCATTGATATTGACTTCAATTTTATTTGTTTTTTATTATACGAGAATATTTTTTTGTTTGTATGGATTTTATTTCTCTTTTTTTTGAAAGATTTTTTTTGTTTTTTTTTTTGTGTTAAAACATTCATGTTTAAAATTTTTGACAGTTAATTTGTTAACATTTTTAAAGCCTGTCGCTTTGTCAGTTAATAACGATCATTTGTTTGTATTTTAATGGTACACCAAAATCAACAGCAAAGATATGAAGAATGAAATAAAATGAAAAAGAATAGAAGAATATCACCAGAACAAGGCAATACAAATGGGACAATAAGAAATCAAAAAAGAAATAAAAATTAAATGAAATCAGTTCCGTCGGAACTAATTTCCTAAATCACCAACAGCTGCCATTAATTTTCGTTTTTGATTCACTTTTGTTCGAAAGGCATTCGTTGTTCACTCACTATCTGTAAAGAAAGTCTAGAGTTACAGGTGATTTTTGAAATATTTTGAAAAATAATTTTATCACTGTGAGTTATGGTGTCACTCACTTGTTCGTGAAAGCTGCATTTCGGAAATTGTAGGCGGCTTTAGTTTTCTTTTCGTAAACTTGTAAACAATAGCCTTGAATGCTGGCTTGTAAATCTTGTAATTCGATTTATTATCACAATATTCGTTTTCTTGATTATTTCGCTGCATTTGTGTATAAGCATTCAGCAACATCAGTCACAAGTGTTTTCATTCACCATCACACAGGTGTTACTAGCAGCAGAAGATTGATCTGAGTTTTTCTATTTCAAATGAAACGAATGTTTCTTTTATCTGCAAGTATTCGATTTGATTATTATGAATGGAAAAATTTATTCATATATTTTTATTTGTTTTCATTTAATTTATAAAATATTTTGCCGTCTCTGATTACATTCTTAATATTGGACTTCACAATTTGCTTATATGCCGGGGGGACAATTTGTCATTCAGATGATTTTGTAATTTAATCGCGTTTTATTGTGTTGATTTCAAAAATTTTTTAATTTTCAGTTTTTATATGAATGTAGGACAAAAGAAGAATATTAAAACAAACAAAAAAACGACCACACTGTAAGGGCCAAACTTTAAGTCGCCGTGGTCTAGTAGGTAGTGTGTTGGCTTATTAGGCAAAAAGCCAGGGTTCGAGCCCCAGGCCAGACATCAAAGTAAAATACAAAAAATATTTCTTTGGCGGCTTCCTCTCAAAAGATTTGTGGCAAAAACTCTGAGAGTAAATAAAATTGTCAAAAAATCTGTCGTTCGGAGTCGCCTTTAAACTGTAGGTCCCGCCACTCATGCATAAACAAATTAACACACACAACATAAGTGGTGTGAGAAACTAGGTCGTAATCCTGACTGAAGGGTTGTAATGACCAGTTATGTATTATGTATGTAAGGACCATTATTACAACTTGCCGTTAAAATTGGGCTTAGTTAAAGGCAGCTTTAGCTAAAGTGAACTTTAAAGACACCTTTATCTTCTTTTTGTTATTACAACCTACAGATAAAATAAAGTTAACTTTTTCAAAAATATGTCAGTGCCAGAGCAATGTCGATACATTGCTAAATTCAACAAGTTTTTTAAAAGCTGTCTTAATGACGGGCTTCTTTTTTTTTGTTGTATTTGCTCATTTTGTAATATGGCAAGTTCAAACAAAAACTTTAAAAGTTACAAGTAGGATGATCTTCCCTTTAGCTTTACGATCACTTATACTTTATTGGGTACTCATAATAATAAAAAAACAATTTATCTGCCCATTAAAATTCTTCCTTTTGTTAACGGCAAGTTGTAGTAATGGCCCTAAAACAATTAGTTTAACAGTAAAAATAAGCAATTTTCTAAAGGCTAAATAATAATCCAAAATAACTCTTTAATGGATCAAAAGGGTACATTTAAATGCTCCGTCTATCTGCTCCAAATATGAACAGGCCTTCTGATTATCTGACCTCCATACGCATGCCATTCTATAGCCAGTTGACAACCATCGCAGTTTTTCAGAATGCGTTCGATATCATATTCATTTCTTTCTCATATTTTTTTATTACACAAAATTCAGTGTGATCCTGAAATTAATTTAATTTAAGGGGGATATTGTTCCCCGGCGGCCTTATTAATGAATTGCTTGAGATTATTTCTGTTATAAAAGGTGATTTAAAAATTAAATGTATTCATTGGATCCTTAACGTTTCCTATATTTGAATTTTTTAAATCGTTTGAAAGATCTATTGATGCCATTATATGTGGAGTAAAACACTCTCCAAATCTACGCAACGGCTCTCTTGGGTGGAGTCCATACGAAATGTTCAATTTTTCACAACTATGACACATAAATCAGACATAAATCATTTAGCGGATGGCATGGACTGTGGACCTCTGTGCTTTATAGATTATTCGTATATATTTTTAAGACTTACGAAAATCCCACAAGAAAAACTTTAATGCAGTCAACTCGCCAGATCTTAGTGGCTAGTTTACATCAGCTCCACATGATGACCATGTCCTCAAACCGGTCGTACAGATTAATCAATAAAACATGATCTGTACGATCATGAGCTGTATGGCAGATCATCTATTCTAAAATAAATTGATAATGATAGACCTATAGTGCTTGCCATTGACAGTTATTGCCTGATCAATGTTATTATGTGAAAGAACTATGATAAAAAAAATCCACACCAAACAGTGACTTTTTTGGTAAGCTTTGGATACCTTTTGATCGCATGTGGCTTAATATTGTACAAAATTTGACAATTTTGATTGCTTGATTGATGAACAGGTATCCCAAAAGAGGCTGAATATGATTTTATTTATTTTTTTTTTTTTAAATAAAGGTCAGTTGCTAACTAAGGATGTAGAATGTCTTTTGTTACTGTGCAATGTCATGTCATAATTACAGCTATTACAGCTAGGTAGATCGGTTCCTAATTTAATATTTGCAACTGAATTATTGAAAATCCAAGATACCTAGGATAATATTGTGGAGATTGAATTTCGAATTTGAATACAATATTACAAATCGTTAGCTGACCCAAGAATTCAATAAAAAATTCCTTCTTGCAAAATGAAAAACAGCTAATGTGTGTAGATCAGAAATCAGCAATGAGTATTCAAAAAGATGAGTAGAATCGAATCATACTCATAATTTCTGATACGTATACGCATTCATACTTATTTTAATATCATGGAAGGTCTTCTCATATTCAAAGTTTGAAGTACTCATCATATTCATACTTAATATTAACACATACTCAATATTAACACGAAGCAAAAGTAAAAGAAAAAAAGTATGAATTGTCTACGAACACTAAAATACTCACTAAATGGTTGTGTATTTGCTCTGCTTGCTGTCCTGTTTTTTTTTTGCTTATGAGTCTTTTTTTATTTTGTTGTAAGTGCAACAACAACTAAGACTGTAAATTTTAATGAATGATTCGAGTCACTTGAATCATTTATAAGTATTTCTCTAAAGTTATAAATCTGAAAGAGTATAAGTTTGATGTCAACGTTGTACTCATACTCATTACAACCTGTACTTATAAAGCAACGTTGAAGTGAGTACGAGTGAATCAGAGTACATAGTAAAATTTCAATATTGTTGACTCACTCATATTTAAAGTTCCATGAGTGCTTATGAGTAGCGAAAAAACGATTCATTGCTGATCTCTGATGTAAAAGTAGATGTAGATTTGTTATTTGGTATTTCAGTCCTATCCATCATCTGTGATAAATTTCATTACATCGCAGTTATAATTCATCCATTTTAATCGATAGCAGACATTCAACAGAATGTTTTGTATTCCCATTTCCAAAACGATAACTTTTTATCGCATCGAACAAGACAACAATTAAATGTTTTCATATTTTAACGCCTTTTTAAAGGTGAAATAGAAAATCATATGATTATTACAACATACATACATACATAGTGTAAATACATTTATCAGGTTGTAAGTACATTTTATGGTAAAGACGAGATGAGACAGAGAGAGAGAGAGAGCTGCAATAAATTTCAACACTTGTTTAATACTGGCTTATACATATATTCGATTACAATAAATTATGAACGTAAAACGCCTTGTTACACGCTGGTGTTTTTTTTTAATCTGTTTTCAATCTGACCGAAATAATCTAAAATGCCAAGAAAAAGGGAAAAAAGAGAAAAAACTCAAAACAGCAAATAATAGTGATACTCGAGGAGAGTGTATGTGTATGTGTATGTGTGCCATTGACACTCACTCCTGGTGTAATTAATAAAGCATGTATTTATTGTCACATGTGGCATTTCCGTGGGATTATCCTGGCGCGTGTTCAACATCATCATCAACATTATTATGACGCGTGGCTACTGCAGCCATCGTTGTTCGTTTGCCAACTTTTTCTTCTGTGCCGGTCTTCAGTGTTTTATTTTATTTCTCTTTCAGCTGCTTTGGATCTCTTGTAGAAGTGTTTTGCAATTGCAAAATTTCATATAAAATTTCAAGTTCGTACAATGCAACGATTTTTATTCCATTATCTGTTGTGGTCCAGACATCAAACAAATCTGCACACCAGTTGCCACATGGAAAAGTAGAAAATGTGCCGGTTATGATGCCTGGGCGTCCGGCAATATTTATGCAAACGAATATTTGTTTGCGTTTTAAACGGATAAAAAGAAAAAGAAGTTCATTGTAAATGTTTTTGAATTCTTAGGCAGTGTTTTAAGTACGAGGGTTATTGCAGAATGGAGAGTCAAGATATCAGGCAGAAAAATGTGCAATTTTTTTTTTATTAAAAACGGAATTTTGTAAGAAAAATCTAAAACGACCACCGCCAAGTAACTGGTTGGTACGCCTTCTAACCACAAAGGGCCAGGTGAGTCTAGCGGTGGAGCAGGACCCCTCATTTAACCCAGGATAGCTTGGCGTCTCAAAAGAATTTCCGCGCAATAGCCAACTTGGCATAGCCATGTCGATTGTAGAGAACTCCGGAAGGAGTGTACCAGCTCTGGCGTGCTCGTCGGCCCTGCAGTTTTCCGGAATGTTGCTGTGCCCGGGGACCCAGGCCAGTGAGACACTGAGACGCCCAGAAAGGAGGGCGAGATAGCGGCGACATTCCCTAACGATTCTGGAGTTATTCACAATACTTGACGGAGATCTTATGGCGGCCTGACTGTCACAAAAGAGCGAGACTCGGATGAAAGGAGCACTGTTGACGAGGATCCATTGAGCGGCCTGGTATATAGCCATTACCTCCGCCTGAAACACGCTACAGTAATCCGGCAGTAGGAGAGAAATGTTTAGGTCCAGTTTTCCAGAGTAGACTTCGCTACCAGCCCCATTATCGCGTTTAGAGCCGTCTGTGTATATATCCAGGAGTTTCGGGGATACGATCGTGTTAAGGTCCCAGTCGTCCCTATTCGGAATCAGAAATTGAAAACTCCTGTCAAGACAATATTCCGCAGGGAGATAATCGATGTTCAATGGGGCCACAGGATCAACCTCCAAAATAGAGGAGTGACCAGAAGCTACAATGTGCCAACGAGACAGGGCATTAAGTCTAGTCGCAGCGAACTTAGCTGCCTGCTTAGCTATAAGCACAGTAGGAAGCCAGTTGAGCATTGCGAACAAGGCCTTTGTGGAGCTGGTGCTCAGAGCACCGGTTATATAAATGGCCTCAGACCTTCTGACCTTGTTAAGAAGTCTAACGTTGTGTAGTTTATTCACAGCAGTCCACCAGAAAGCAACACCATATAAGAGGTTGGGTTCGATAACCCTAGAATAGATTTAGCGCATGATCCTTGGGCGAAGACCCCATCTGGTTCCAACCGCTTTGCACAGGCCGCCTTACGTGCCCTCGCAGCCAGATTCGTCCTCCAGTTTAATTTTTTTTTATCAAAATTTAATGACAGCTAATGAACGTTCTTGAACAACTAAAGCTTAAAGGTAAATTTCTTGAACTTTTTAAACAACCATCGTATATAAAGTATTAAAGCAAATTATGCGTGGATGTATTACGATTTGTTTTTTCTCTTCCTTTTAGGAATTATTCTTCGGCTCAAACGTACACAAGTGCTGCTCAATTTTATTTTTTTTTGGTTTTTATAAACGTACGTGGAGAGAGAATGTAGTCATTACGGCAACGAAATTTATTGAAATTTCTTATTCGTATGAATTCAACTAGTAAGTTGGACAACAATAACAAAAACAATAACAAATTTAATAATATTTTATATAAAAAAATTTGATTTTTTCGTTTTAATTAAAATCACATGATTATACTCCATATACAGCACAGTACCACGTATACACACGTACTTTCTGTGATACGAGTTCGATTTTTTTTATACGGTTCCATTTCATTTTCGCCAAATTAACGTTGGCGTTTTTTTTAGACGATATGAAGTTTTTTTTTTTGGTTGTATTGCTTGCTGGCCATATTTCTCTCTTCGCTGTGGCTGTTCAGACATTTGGAGTTGACAAAAAAAACAAAAAAAAACATGAAAAAATTTTGTCTAAAAAATGGTAGAAATCAAAGTCTATGGCGCCTCAAACACAAATATTGTTTGTTCTATTAGTTACAACTACACCAACTAGAACAACTAGAATAACAACAACAACTAACACTACAGTTTTAAGTACTAATACACGGAACCAATCTTTATAGTTCAGTTATGCGATAGATATGGTGGCCAATAGATCTTTGAAAGCGATTTTTAAGAATTGTTGCCATTCTATGCTCAATGACATGCCGCAAAATTCGCGTGTGTCATTTCATATTCAATATTTGTATTTGCTTTTGCGTTTATATTTGTGTTTGTATACGTACATATGCATCTGTATCTCAGAGTAGGAAAAAGTATTCTAAAGATTTTTGCTTCGTTATGGCTGGCGCGTTCAATTGATTTCTGATATTGTCGCCGTCATTTGTTCTCAGTTGATTTCTGTTGGTTTTTTTCGGTTTGTCGGTTGTGTGCCTGCCCGCCTGTTGTCTTATTATTTCATTGCGTTCTGTATTTGGAAAAAAATGTTTATTTTTCGCTTTCAGTTTTAAGACAACCTGTACGCCCAATATTGTCGAGTAACGAATTCACTTTTTTTATTTCGAATTTTTTTTCGAATTTTTTTTTGTTTTTTTTAATTTTTTTATTTTTAATGGAAAATAGTTTAATTAAAATGTAGCCAATTTGTTAAGATAACATTTAATGATGTCGAGGTTGTTGTTTTTTAATAAAAAAAAAGTAAATAAAATAAATTTTTTTTTATTTTTAATTTGAGTAGAAATTTCAATTAAAAACAAAAAAAAAAACTTTCAGAACAAATCCATGGTGAAAATTTTCCATTAGTTTACGTATTTATTTCATAATTGTGTTTGTGTGTAAATTATCATCAAACCGCCACAGTTTTTCCGTGTGGAGCGCATTCGAAATGTACAATTTTCCATGACTCTGGCGCTTAAATCAGACTGAATTCTATCGACGGCTTAGTTTATGTTTTGAGATCACTGTGGTTGGTGGCTTATTAGCTTACACCTGCGACGTAGTAAAATTTCACAAGAAATATTTCACGAAGTCAAATCGCACAATCTCGATGACCAGTTGTTACCACTGTCGCGCAAGATGACCATACCCTTAAATCGCTAGGGCAGAATATCCAATGCGACATGAGCTACAACGCTTGTAGTTGGTGTCTAGATCATCCTATTCAGGCCCCAGAAAATGACGACAGTAGAAACACCTCACAAGGGACTTTGCAACACCGGCCTATATAAGACACTTACATACATAATTGGTCATTACAACCCTTTAGTAAGGATTACGACCTAGTTTCTCACACCACTTATGTTGTGTGAGTTAATTGCATACATGAGTGGCGGGACCTACAGTTTAAAGTCGACTCCGTACGACAGATTTTTGAGAAACTTCATGACAATTTTATTTACTCTCGGAATTTTTGCCAGAAATCTCCTGAAATGAAGTCACCGAAGAAATATTTTTCAAATTTCGTTTTGATGTTTGACCTGTGGGTTGAACCGTGGCCTTACATCTAATAAGCCAACACACTACCTACTAGACCACGGCGACTTCGAATACATTTTCATTAGGGGAGTTGTTTTTAGATGTTTTTTTAAAAGATGAAAACTCGATCATTCTACGACCTGGCATTAGTAGTCTAATCAGCTCATAAGCAAGAAAAATATGTACGAAATCAAAAGGGGTTTTAAACCCTGGCCTCACGTCTAATAAGGCAACACACTACCCGCTAGACCACGGCGACTTCGAATACATTTCCATTAGGGGAGTTGTTTTTTAGGCAGTAAAAGATGAAAACTCAATCATTCTACGACCTGCCATTAATAGTCTAATCAGCTCATAAGCAAGAGAAATATGTACGAAATCAAAAGGGCGTTAGAACCCTGGCCTTACGTCTAATAAGCCAACACACTACCTACTAGACTGCGGCGACTTCATATATATATATGACACTTATGCTACAATTTTGGTTGAGTGACGGTGGTCTAAAAAGAATACAAAAATCAGATAGGTTAAGTTAAACTGGCAGTTACCTCACTTGGTACAGCTTACATGACATTTACATTTGTTAGGTAATGTTGCAACACCTATATTTCTTATTCCGTCATATAATTACAGCTCCTGGTTGATTGCTTTAATGTGAATTTTTCTCAAATCGACTTTGGCCAGACATGGAAGTCAGAAAGAGTGTCATATTTCTTGAACCGTCTTATGAAACTTCTAATTCCGACAAACATCAAATCAAATGTTCATGCTATTTTTAACGCCATCACACTGAAAGACGTTACAAGAAAACACCGATATTGTTTTTGATGCAATGCATAGCAAAGAAATATCGATGTTATATCGATTTTTTACAACATACATCGATGCTTTCTGTGACTTGATTGATATTTTTAACAGATAGCTGTAGGAAAACTAAAATTATTGCTTAGAGACAACGTACTACCGCGACTACAGACGACTCTTTTTTACTGCCCTCATATCAAGTCACACGCATTCTCTTCAGGCTGCAGCTAGGAATCAGGAAGAATTGCTTCCTACCTATTGCTGGATAAAAACAAAACTCTTTAGAAAGAAATATTTTTTTCTTAAAACATATTTCGTTTTGTTCGAGATGTCTGAGCTGGGGTTTGAATCACAACCTAGCATCTGAGAAGCCAACATTCTACTTTCTAGTCTACGGAGGTTTCAAGGAAAAGAACGGATTACAACAATAAATAATTTGAGCCTTAGTACCACAAGTGAGGCCGGAAGGAATGTTTTGGGAATATATTGCTTAGTCCTAAGACAGGTAATGGAAACTAATTTGTGGTAATCAAAAAGTAAATGAGTTTTTGGGCTTTACAGCCAGTCTATTAATATTTTTCTTGCGTCTTTTACGAAAATGACAGATTTTTATAACCGTTTCACCATCTTAAATTGTTTTCCCTTAGGCTGCTATAGGTTAAAGTTCTTTATAGGCTTCTAGAACTGCTATTCTTAAATGTAATATTTTCAAATCCCTGAGGCAAAGATCTAAGCATGGGTGTTTTTTTTTCATTCCAAAAAAAGAAGTTTTTTCCGCAGGGAAAACAAGGGAAGAATTTAATTTTATTTTTTAAATTTTGTTTACTTAGAGCCATTATTACAACTTTCCGTTAAAGTTGGGTTTAGTTAAAGTTAACTTTAGCTAAAGTGAACTTTAAATCACCTTTAACAAGTAGTTTAAAAACGCAGTGGCAACGATTTGCCTTCTTATTTGTTATGTTCATTCATTTTATTTATAAAATTTTTGTCCTTGTTTTTAGTTTTTTTATTTTTTGTTTTAAAATAAATATAATGAATACGCCAATATCCATTTTGATTTGAAAAACTATTAACATACATGCATATATAATTGGTCGTTACAACCCTTTAGTCAGGATTACGACCTAGTTTCTCACACCATGCTGTGTGCGTTAATTTTTACACATGAGTGGTGGGACCTACAGTTTAAAGTCGACTCCGAGACAAGACAATTTTATTTACTCTCAAAGTTTTTCCCAGAAATCTGCTGGGAGGGAGTCGCCGAAGAAATATTTTTTCATATTTCATTTAGTTGGAGATGCCTGACTTGGAAAATAAAATATATAATATGGCAAATTCAAACATGAACTTAACTTTAAAAGTTACCAGTACGATGAAAGAAACACACTTCGAATGTTGACAGTTATTCAAACAGATTTAGGGCCAGTATTACAACTTTCCGTTAACTAAAGGGAGGATTTTAACGAGCAGATAAATTGTGGTTCATTATTATAAGTGGACGATAAGGTAGAAGTGAGCGTTAAGCTAAAGGGAAGACTTAACTTTTAAAGTTAAGTTTATGTTGGAACTACCGTTATTACATATTATTTTCAATATGACAACTTCAAATATAAACAAAATGAGCAAACACAACAAAAAAGTAGAAGCCCGTGTTATTGCCACTGCGTTTAAAAGAACTTGTTTAATTGAGCAGTGTTATCGATATTGCTCTGGCATTGCCATATTTAAAAAAAAAGGTTAATTTTATTTTATCTGTAGGTTGTAATAACGAAAAGAACTTAAAGGTGACTTTAAAGCTCACTTCAGCTAAAGTTGCATTTAACTAAACCCAACTTAAACGCTAGTTGTAATAATAGCCCTAAGGGCCATTATAACAACTTGCCGTTCAATAAAGAGATGATTTCAACGGGCAGATAAATTGTTTTTCATTATTATGAGTACCCAATAGGATAAAAGTGAGCATTAAGCTAAATGGAGGATCATCCTACTGGTAACTTTTAAAGTTAAGTTTATGTGTGAACTTGCCATATTATATATTATTTTCAATATGGCAACTTCTAGTATAAAAAAATGAGCAAATACAACAAAAAAGAAGAAATCCGTGTCATTGCCACTGCATTTAAAAAAAATTCCTTGTTTAATTGAGCAGTGTTATCGACATTGCTCTGACATTGCCATATTCTTAAAAAAGTTTATTTTATTTTATCTGTAGTTTAAAAGTGACTTTAAAGTTCACTTTAGCTAAAGTTACCTTTAACTAAACCCAACTTAAACGCAGGTTGTGTAATGATGGCCCTTATTGTTTCAATAGTTTGACTTTTTAATTTAAATTTCCCAAACAAAACATTGATTAACATCATCGTTTTGGTAAATAATTCAAAAGCCTTATGATTTATTAAGCCAACTCTGTTACAACCGAAATAAATATGTATGTAAAGGCAGCTAAACTACAATACAGTTTACAATGTTGTAAAATGTTGTATATGCTGCATGTATTTTTGGCCTACGTTAGCAATACGAAATCATATTTAAACAGTGTAGTGCAGTGCAGTGCAGTGCAAATTTCATTGTCCATTACAAATTCAATTCAAAAAGTGTATAAAAATTCAAAAATAATATGAGAGATGGAAAAAAACGAATGAAATTGAAAAACATTTCTTAACACATAAAAAGCATAAAAATTAATTTAAAGAGGCGTTAAAAATTAAAAACAACTGCAACCAAAGAAATCATGGAGCGACAATAAACAACAAAAACAAACAAAAAATAAAAAAAAATTTTGAAACCAGTTGAAGGAAAAAAGAAGAAACCGACTGTTTCTTTAGAGTTTTTTTGGTGTCTTTGTCGCCTTGCCAGCAAAGGGAAGAACAAATGAGCAGAGGGACGGTTGGATGAATGTTCGAGGTTCGAGGAGACTGCAACAAGTCGATCGAGTACATTACAAATGATTAAAAATTAAAAGTTGCCAACATAAAAACTGATAAAATTGAACATTTTTTTGTTTGCCTTCTTTCTCTGGACAGATCAAACGAAACAACAGCAATAAAAAAACAATTACGTTTACATACTTGTCTGTTTGAGTCTTTGTACATACATAAATAATAAAGAAAAACAAAAATAATAAATAAAAATAATAATTTTTTTCCTAAAAAACAAAAACAAAAAAATAATATTTTCAGGTTGGCGACAAAAACCCAGCACGTCGCTAAAACAATTTAAAAAAAAAGTGGCGAAAATAAAAACTGAGAAGAAAATAATGAAATGGAAACAACTCTTAAGATATGAAAGAACATACAAATTAAAAAAAAAATATAGTGGACATGGAAATCAAAACCAGGAAGGCACAATCCAAAGGGAAGAAATGCTACTTGCCAGGCTCAATAAAAAAAAATTCTTCTTACTCTTGTGCCTGCCATTGCCACTGGACCTACAGATATAATTACTGGATGATGCTGCTGCTGATGCTAATGCTGCTGCTTTAATTCATTAATAAATTTATGTATGAATTTATATCTCATCATTCGTAGATTGAGAGCCAGCAAGTTGCCAGCCATAAGAAGGTTGTCAATTTTTTCTGTTTGTCCATTATTATTATTATTATTGTTATTATTTTGTTGTTGTTATTTTCATACCTGACGTACATACATAGTTTATTTACATGTTATGTTATAAGCCTTGTTGGTTGGTTGGCTAAAATTGTCTGTCGTCTGGGGGCCACTTGGCTTGGATTGGCTACATTTATTGGACAATAACAAGTTGACATTTCTTGGGCAGCAGTCAACGAAGATAAATGTAAATTATTATGTCGTAAATTTGTCGAGTGCCATGTTAAATTTTCTTATAATTGAAATATTTTTTTCCTTTTTTTTCTGGTTTATTTTTCTTCTTCACTCTCTTACAATATTTCTGTAACAGAATTCTCGATATCGCAATGTTGTCCCAAACAAAAATCAAAAAAAAAGGAAAATAATTTTCAATATTACCGTGTTAACATGTTAATGATCATTAACGCAAAGAGACAGTGTCCTTGGAACGGTGTTATTACAATAATTATTAAGAAAAGTTCAGATTTTTAATTAGCGAATGCCAGATAATTTATGAAATGGCACTTCATAAGACCAGTAGAGAGAAACCTCACAATATATAAGCATAAATAATGAAATGGAATTTGTTGGAAGGTTTTTCTACATGTTTTTAGAATTAATTTAAATCCACTTACTCCTCGAATGTTTGTTCTTCACTGTGCAGCTTATGCCATAAGTGATGAGCGAATTAATACAGACACACTAAATTTGCAACATGAAATTAAATTTTTTTTTATTTACATACATACATACATACATACATAATTGGTCATTACAACCCTTCAGTCAGGATTACGGCCTAGCTGCTCACACCACTCAAGTTGTGTGTGTTAATTTTATACAAAAGTTGGGGGACCTACAGTTTAAAGTCGACTCCGAACGACAGATTTTTTTGAGAATCTTTTCATGGCAATTTTTATTTACTCTCAGAGTTTTTACCAGAAATCTGCTGAGAGGAAGTCTCACTACCTTATAGACCACGGCGACTTCATTTTTATTTTAATTTTTTTATTTCGCTTTTCATAAATAAAACAAATTATAAATTTTAATTTCAAAATTTTCAAATTCTCTGCTTAGGAAATTTATAAAAAAAACAGAACCATGCCTAAATAAAAATATTGAAAATATTACCTGAAATTTGAAAAAACAAAATGAGAAAGCAATAGCTTTCTGCTTTGATTATTTCAACACTTGGTCGAAACTCCTTAACTTAACGACACCGATTTATTGCATTTAACAGATTTGAACAAACATTTGTCGCCGTAGTCTAGTAGATAGTGTATTGGCTTATTAGACTAAAGGCCACGGTTCAAACTCCAGACATCATAACCAAATATAAAAAAATATTTCTTATGCGGCTTCCTCTCAGCAGATATCTGGCAAAAACTCTGAGGAGAATATAAAATTGCCATGTAAAGTCTTTAAAAAAAATCTGTCGCTCGGAGTCGTTTTTAAACTGTTGGTCCCGCCACTCATGTATAAAAAAATTAACACACACAACATAAGTGATGTGAGAAACTAGTTCGTAATCCCGACTGAAGGGTTGTAATGACCAATCATGTATGTATGTATATGGACAAACATTTGGGCCAATAGAATACTGAGCTAAACTCAAAGTTGCCCCTTAGAGTTTAGTTGCATTATTTTACTATTCTTGCAAAATATCGATCTATATGGGCTGTAAAATTGCGTTAAGTAAGGTGAGGGACGCTACTTGTAAAAAGTCCATTGTGGTACCACAATCAATATTCGATCCCGAGATCAAACATTACTTAGAGAGAACCATACCTATTCCGAAATAAATCTGGATATTGCAATAATCTTAGTATTAGAGAACACTGTCATGGATGTTAGACAGTGAGAGGTCTCTTTCTCATGACAAGAAAGTCAGAAGTCATTTGCCAAGCCTAGACCCCATGAGAATCGCTATTGCGACATGCGATTTAAGGATGGAAATTAGTCTTCTCATCCATATACAGCAAAGTCTAGCACTATACCACCTACCCTCTTGCTGCCAACGAGATTGGTTCTCCTTGTAAACTGTGTAGATATTTTCCAAACTAACTGACGTAATGATTATTATAAATAATTTTTTATTACATTTTTTGGTAAACACTCATAGCACTCTCATTTATAAGATTGACATCTTGTAGTGCTATGATTAATATTAAATAAATAAATAAAATAAATAATCGGAATAGCATATCGGAGATTGCCTGTTCCGTATCGCCCTCAGTGCAATTTTCAAGGAAACCCCCAATGTTCCCTAACCCATGTCAGTGTTACCTTTGAATTATCCGAAAATTCCCTAAGTAATCCTCGACATTTATGAACAATAACTGTCATTAAATAAATATACTACAGGCCACTCTTTCAAGCATAGGCTTGCCAATAATATTTTGTCCTCGGCAAGGGGAAGCTTATTGCGCTGTAGCATGTCCAGATAATCAGAGGTAATCATTTCAGTGTTCCTAAATTATCAACGATCCTAGATCAACCTTAATCTTTCATAATGTTTTACCTTGTTTCGGAGTTTTATCACTTTTAATGAAAAAATCTTATTTTTCGTTTGTTTACACTCTAACAGGTGGTCCAGAAGGTAGTGTGTTGGCTTATTAGACGCGAGACACCAGGTGAGACATCTGCAACAAAACGAAATTTGAATATTTCTTCTGCGACTTCCTCTCAACAGATTTCTGGCAAAAACTCTGAGAGCAAATAAAATTGCCATGAAAAGTTTCTCAAAAATCTGTCGTTCAGAGTCGACTTTAAACTGTAGGTCCTGCCATTCATGTATAAAATTAACACACACAACATAAGTGGTGTTCATGGTTTTTTCGCACATTATTGTCGTACGTAATCCACTTTTCATCGTCCGCAATCCTTATCTTCAGAATTGGTTCGTTTTCATTCCGATTTAGCAATTTAATTTAATTTATGTGACATTCAAATATCGTGCTTCTTCAAATTGTTTGGTGATAACTGCTCAGTTCCCTTGCAACATCTACTCTGGCTTTATGGTGAGAGAGAACCAATTTATTACAATTAAACACATCGAATTTTTCGCATTACAATTATCAGCATTAATTAATGAGCAAACCATTCCGCCGTTTTCTTTCTAGTTACAGCATCGTCTTCATAAACCTCGTAAGTATTTCCAGAGGCATGCCACGCATTCCTACCTCTTTTATTCAAATCTGACCGTAATGTTTCGAGTTTGCACTCATATTGAAATGTTAAGAGTTTTCCGCAATCTAATGTCTTTCTGCACTAAGAACCGGGAAAAGATCAGTGCGTAACGGACAAAGGTAGGAATATAAGTATAAACTTACAGATTATCATAAGGAAATACGGAAGGTTAAACAGTATAGCATTAGGAATTTCTGTGAAGGCTGCTGTCTCTAGCTTTTTGGCTTTTGCCAAAAATAAATCAGATGCAATGATATTATTTAGAAGGGAAGATGGTCACTATACAGACAGAAAAATAGAGAGGATAGAACTGATGTTGTGGACGTATACACTTTCCACGAAGTGGTGAGAATAATAGCGGGCAGTCAGATAGTAGACTAGTTTATTCTGGTAACATAAATAAACAGGTAACAGCGCATATATTTACCGAAGGATATATATGGCTTGAGCGCCTTTTTACTGCACTAAACTCCCGAACGCAAAGAATGTTTCCCTCTATAAAGGAGGCATAGAAGAATTGTTGCCATTTCAATACGTATTTACATTCCGTAGTAGCATAGCTCTTGGTTATATACCAACAGCCTAGCGAATGGAGAACAGTGGGAAAAAGGTACACTTCATATCCAAAATTCTTCAGACCAATTACTCTCATGCTATAAACACAATAAACGCAACGCTGCAAACACAACAATTTTCCAATTGCTGCATGCGTATTACTATTGTAATAAAGACAACGGCAGCAAAGCTTATGCAAAGCAAATAAAAACTAAACAGTTGATCCATTCTTTGTCAATGGCGCCACTAAAACTTTTTTTCGCGTTATACTTCATACATCGCATTTTTAAAATCTCCATTTCATGTATGTTATTGTATTGATAGCATTAATCCTCGCATTGTCAGGACAAATCCTTTCACTGTGAACACTCCCATTCTCTCACTGCAGAGAATAAAATGCAAAGCCGAAAAATCTTTGCTTGTTGTCGCGCTTCCTTTAACACTAGATTTACCGCGCCAGTCAAAATGACTGGTTTTGCCTTATTAGCCTTAAATATTGATTTTGTATGAATATTTTCTTCCGAAACTATTATATGATTTATATAACGACAACTAAATACAATTAATTTGATAACTTATTTTGATCTTGTGTCCACAATAAAAAAAATAATTTTTGTTTTTGGTACTTATACCGGTACCAGTCATTTTGACTGGTATGTTTTTCTATGGCAGAAGACAGTATTCCTTTACATAATATACAAAAACGAATGTGTATGCGGTTTCCTTCTAGTTCTGAAGGGATAATGAAAGCGGGGAAGACATACAACTTGAGGTTTCTGCAAGTGGAACTATGTGGAAAAAAATAAAAGAAGGAGGTGTTGCTGGAAGGTTACCAACTCATTGCATATTCCAAGATTTATCTAGGCCTACAGCATTTGCTGGAAGAAATATTATGGAAGAGAAGCCAAGCAGTACCTTTTTACTATTGATTGACCACCATATATTACAGCATATCAAAACTTGAACCGAATTAGAAGCCTCTAGAGTTTTAGGGAAGAAATGAACACTTTCACAGGATAAATTAAAAGCTTTCATTGGAATATTGTTTGCACGAGGTACATACAGTGGTGCATGCAGTATTCAAATGGTTGCAGCTGTCGTATTTATGGAACAAAAAATGGGGTCCTGAATTTTTTCTAAAACTATGAGTAGGCATGACTTTACAGAAATTTTACGTCTCTTTGGTTTCGATAAAAGAAATAAAAGGAGTCAACGCTTGCAAACTGATAAATTTGCGTTAGTGTCAACTGTTTGGAACATATTTATTGCCAACTGCCAAAACTGTTTCAAACCAGGAGCAAATATTACATTGTTCAATTGTTTCCAACGAAAGCCAGATATAGGTTTACACAGTATATGCAATCAGACAAGTTTGGAAGAAAATTCTGGCTGACTTCTGACGTTAAAACGAAGTACGTTGTAAATGGCTTTCTTTATCTAGGAAAAGATGAAACACGAAATTTGGCAACACCTCTTAGTGAATTTGTAGCAATGAGACTACTGGAGCCTTATACCATGAAAGGTAGGACTGTAATAGCCGACAACTTTTTTACCAGTGTTTCTTTAGCCAAAAACACTACGTTGGTTGGTACCATACATTCGAACAAACGTAACCTTCTAAAAATTTGCAAGGAAAAGAGCGATAGTATGGCTTGTTTTTCAACATTACTATATACAACAAATGAATGTACACTTACAGTTTATATGAGTAAGCCCAACAAAAAAGTTGTTTTATTGAGTACTATACACATAGGCGTCAAAATTGATACCAACAGCAAGAATCTAATTGAAACTGTGTGTTTTTATAATAAAACCAAATTTGGTGTCGTGGTAGCTAATGACATATAGTGTGAAATCAGGATCTAGGATATGGCCACTTGAAGTATTTTTTTATATTTTAGATTTTGTCGGAATAAATTCCTGGATTTTGTATAAAAACGCAACCGGAAAGAATATTTCAAGAAAGGATTTTTTGTTTCGTTTGGCTGAAGAACTCACTTTTGATTATCAGTCATCAGGTCAAGAGATAGGAAGTGAAGCTGACTGTCCAACAACTCCTCTTCCAAAAACATTTTATTATTATTTTACCAATACTGTTTATTAATTATATAAAACATTATAGCACATACAAAATTTACGCACTCAAAATGTTATTTTTGAATACCAGTCGTTTTGACTGTTGTTGGTATAAATGGGTACAAAAATTTCTCGGTAAATCTAGTGTTAAAATAGTCACCCGTGCTTGCTGCGTTGCGTTTATTGTGTTTATAGCACCACGTCTTTTTATTGGAAACCCTTGAGAAAGTCGTGGGTAACTATTAGAAAGGGTAACACTGTATCTTAGACAATACTTTACACGGTCCCACAAGTAATATGATCTGTCAAGATTTTGTGTAGATGAGTACGGATGTGATCGTCTAAACGTACTATGTAATGAAACCATCACACATTGAGAGAAAATACGGATGAAAAGTTTGACAGTCGTATGGCTCTTTTTAATTTTTGAAATGATTCAAAAAACAAGCAAGTCGCATTAGATCAGGGATGTATTTCTATGTAAACACATAGAAAAAAAGTGTAACAGCTGTTTTCATTTTACTTTGTTATTGTCTTATACCGATCATGTAAACGCAAAAAATATAAATCATACGACTTTTATTCTCTTTTTTGTCATACGGATGGAATTTCATTTTACTTTTTCATAAGACTTTACGTACGTAAAGTATTACCGTGTGAAGTGGGCTTTAGAGGACAGGTAGATCTACTGATACAGCTCATGTAGATATAGTAGGAAACATTCAGGAGTCCTTGAATGTGATGGAGGTAAACATCTGTGCATTTCTTGGCATTGAGGGTACATTGGATAACACTTGTCACGTGACCTTAGGTATATCATTTAGTAGAAGAGGTGAAGATCGATGGTAGGTTTCAATTTCATTAATGACGTTTTTCTCCAGCTGAGTGCGATCTAGAATTATAGAGGTTAGGGTTACCGTATTTCGTTGCCTAAGTATTTAAGCCTTCTGTGAAATTGTGTTGGGTTGTTGTATTGGTAGACAGTGAGGGACTTTTCTCGTTGATTACGAATATTTTTCTAAAGGTGACGCTGTTGATATTTTTATGATATTAGTTGTTGAGGTTATCCTTTTTTGGGGGCTAGGAAGGCTGTTCGAAATACATACATATTAATTGGAGCAGATTCAAGTTGAGCGATAAAATAAATTGTTTTTGAAATAATTTATTGAAATTAATAAAAAAAAATGGCTTTCTTTCGTCTTTCGCAAATTTTCCGCCACGCATAACAGCTTTTGTTTTAATAATCCGCTTTAAAGTACTGTTGTGAGTTAAGCTTTTTATTTAATTTATTAAATAAATTTTGTTTTTTTTGTTGTTTTCTTTGTATAATATGTAACTAAATAACACACACAAACACACACACCCACTTTAGCAATTTAAATCAATAAGACTTTTGCATTCTCGCTTCTCACATTAAAACTTAAAATCTCTGTGGATGCAAGCAAAAACGAAATGAAAAGAAGAGAAATAAAAAACCATAAAAATAACGGTCATTGATCTATAATTTCTAGATCAGTTCACTTGATTTCAGTTCTTATTTGTATAGAATGCCAAGCATTTAGAGTGGAGAGTGAAATAATAGTGGGCGTAAGTGGCTCGTGGCTCGTGGCGATGACGTAGCACCAAAATCGCACTGAAATTGTAACGAAAATAAAAAGAACGAACAAAATCAACGTTTATACTGAGTAAACGGAACAAAATGAAAAGGAAACCGCAACTGGTGGGTGCATTTTAAGCGTGTAGCTGTAGAGCGGCAGCCAGCCACAAGTACCAGAATCGGTAGCAGCAACAAGTACATGCTCTTACTCGTACTCTACATTTAAATGTGTTCACTTACGAGTATACATACTCGTACATACATGCATGCCGATATGGGTAGTTGGCTCACGCTTTTGCGAATACCACACAAATATTTCATTCATAAGTTCTACTACCTTTTAAGTGAGCATGAGTGTGTCAATGGATGTATATGAGGCACGTATGTATGCGAATGGTGCCCCACAATATGTGTTTTACACACACATTTTGTTTTATGAATGATTTTTGTTTGTTTGTATTTTTCATAAAGAACAAGACATGTGTGATGGTGAAGGTGCTGAAGAAGTAGGAGGATTGTTGCTTTACAATTGAATTGAATTTTTGTAATGAAAAATTTGAGGTCGTCGGCAATTCGGTAACAGTTTGCGATTTAAAACAATCGAAATGAAAACAACAACAACAAAATATTTTTGTACATGCTAATATGGGGGTGTGTGAATATTTTATCACAATCAAAATTATGTATGTGGCATACACTCAAGAGCAAATAAATAGCAATAAATGAATGAGAATTTTGGTTTGTCTTCTACTTTCTGCATATTGCATGTGTAAGCTTCTAGGCCATAATCCTAACTGCAGTACATTTTAATATTAAATGATAGCCTCGTTAAGAGCAAAGATCAGGGATCTCTGGAGTCATAGATCAGGGGTCTCTCGATAAATACTTCCTATTTTCAATTTTAAATAAAAAAAGAATGTGTGAGATATCATCGTAATGTCGTACCAAAGGCCTATTGGTGTCATTATGTGTGGCTTATAACATCGTTCAAATGTTCACCACAGCTTCTCAGAACGGAGCGATCCGAAATATTTTTTTTCCAGTTGAATATTTTATTTATTTTATAGCATATCACATACAACAAGAAATTAATCTTTTAAATTACAGTATGTGATTATATAATGTATTATTACAAAGAACGAAATATATATAAGACAAATAATTAAAATAAGACAAATAATTAAGAGAAAAAAATATTCAATCTTCCATGACTCTGGCTTACAAATCAGCTTCAATTTGACCGATGGTATGGGTTAGGTTGTCTTCAAACAGCGCTGTGATTTATGGCTTTTTCGCATCCACCTACAACTTAAGAAAACCGCACAAAAACAAGACAGACGGAGTAGAATCACTGTACCGGTGGTTAGATGACATCATCTCCTCTTATATGAACATACCTTCAAATACCTCGTGCAGGAAATCTTATGTGGCATCAGGCGTGAGGTCCACAGCCTAGTCCTGTTAGAACCACCTGTCGTTGAAGTCAAAATCATTAAATTCACACCAAAAGCTGTTGGTAATTATTGACCTGTAGTGCTCGCCGTTGACAGTGATGGCCTGGTTAACGTCGTTCTCAATGAAACATGGACCGTTGAAGCCACCAGCCCAAAGACCACACCTAACAATAAATTTTTTTGGGTACCATTCCATGCTCTCCTGTGGTATTTCGCATCGTCCCAAATTCGGCAATTTTGTTTGTTCTCACACCCATTCATCAAGAAATGAGGCTCATAGCTGAAGATGATTTTTAAATGAAAAGTAGAGTCCAGTTGCCAACCGTTTCAGAACTCACTCAGCAAACACACATCTATGTCTCTGATCGTTTACCTTCAGTTCCTGGCTCAATTGAATTTTATACCAGTGCAGGCCCAAGTTTCGATGTTAAATTGGTTTTGGTTAAAAACCGAGTTGATGTGAGTGACACTAAATCGACTGCCTCTGATTCTTCTGCACACACTTACGAACAGTGGCGATGTTTTTGGTAGACCTTGTTTTTTGTCGACATTGGTCGATCGTTTACTAAATTAAAAATTAAACTCGAATTTCTACTTTCGATATGATGATTATGACGATCGTAAAATAGGTAAAGAGCGCTGCACACTGTTGAAATTTGTTGAAACAATTTTTTAATTTCCACATGATGTTGAATGCTATATCCGCCCATGGGAATTCGTAACGACAGACTGAATAAACGACAACTAATTTGACAGATGTGAAGTAGCCGTAGTGTAGTGGGTCGTGTGGTGGCTTTTTAGACGTATGGCCGTGGTTCAAATACCAGCCCAAACATTCTGAACGAAACGAAATATGAAAAAAATATTTCTTCGGCTTCTGGCAATAACTCTGAGAGTAAATAAAATTGCCATGAAAAGTTTCTCAAAAATTTGTAATTCAGTGGCGACTTTAAACTGTAGGTCCCGCCACTCATAGAGAAAATTAACACACACATCATGGGTGGTGTGAAAAACTAGGTCGTAATACTGACTGAAGGGTTGTAATGAGCAATTAAGTAAGTAAGTAATTTGACAGATGTACAGATGTTTTGGAACTCCCCGCGGGAAGACTCTTTCCATTCTAAAACTATGATAGCCAAAGTATTGCTTATTTGGCAATGTCTGCTTATGCTTCTACACAGACTTCTCCCATTTGTCTTATTTTTTCTCTTGATATCAGATCGATCACACGGTTTTCAGCTTTGTTCTAAAGGAGTCAGATTTCAATGCGAAGTCATGAACATTCGCCTTCAAGAACATCCATCAGACTGTTTACTTTGCCACATAAAAGGCAAGACAAAGCAGGCGACTGAGTTAGTGAAGTTCAGTCAGTGTTGTGTGAAGACACGGCTTGTTTGAAGAGTGTAATCGTGGTTTGAAGATCTCCGTTACAGAGATCTGCCGAATAACTGTCTAGTAATTGTTATTGTTTATGCAAAGGATATAAACAGAGGAATAACAAAGAAAAGCAATTGTTGTTGTTTACATAAAGTTGTGAACAGTGGCACACAGAATTGCGCGAATAATAAAGAATTTTTATTAAAACTAATCACAAATTTACTTTTATTTTCTTTGCAATCTACGAGCTTATATTTTAAACGTTTTTAAAAGGTAAAAACGTAACAATACATGCATAATTGGTCATTACAACCCTCTAGTCAGGATCACTTATGTTGCGTGTGTTCATTTTATCTATAAGTGGTGGGACTTATAGGCCCAAGGCTCCGAACGACAGATTGTTTGAGAAACTTTTCATGGCAATTTTGATTTACTCTCAGAGTTTTTGCTAGAAATTTGCTGAAATATTTTTTTATATTTCGTTATGTACGAGATTTCTGGCCTGGGATTTGAACTGTGGCCTAACATCTAATAAGCTAAGACACTAGCTTCTAGTCTATGGCGACTTTTGAATTTGTTCCACAAATTGATAAATTAGATCGGTTTTGAATTGGTTTATTAATAAAATATGATATGCTAATTAATTGCACACTACTGCTTAAAGCGGCTGCCTAAATCGTATGCTGACTTTGATTTTCGTATACGTACATATATTAACTGAAAACAAATTGTTTATTAGACTTCAGTCCACCAATCTAACCAATTTACAAGTAAACATAGGCCATTATATTCTAGTGAGTGGGTTTTTTTATATTTTTATATACGTATTTGAATAATTTACAAAAACTTCATTCATTTGTTTAAATTTGTAATTTATCTCTTAAAGAAAATCATTAGCAAAATTCTATTAAAAAAAAATCCATTCACCCACTTGTTTCTTGATTCTTAATAACTATCATTTAATTGCGTCTTTCATAGCATAGAGCTGTAATAAAAGACTTTTAATTTTAATTTTATTTCTCCTTTTGTCTTTCATTACAGGTACGTTTTTCCTTTAATGATTATCACAATACCAGGTAAATAAGAAAATCTATTTTAATATTCTCTTGAAATCAACGGAAACAAAAAAACTGAAAACATATGCTCGATATCATCAAATACATTGAAACTTATTTTAAATCCCTTGCACCCGTTTGAGGCGAATACTTTTTCTAGTTTAACGTCAATAGCCAACTAGCCATGAACTTAACAAGTTTGTAAAGAAAGCCAAATGAAAACACGCAAAAACAACGGAAAGTTTATGGCACAATGTCAAGTTTACTCAACAACTTTCACTCTCCATGACGAGTTCATTCATACAATCGCAATGTCATTGCAATATACGAGAGTAGTTGTTAAATGAAAAAAGCTTTTTACTCCTGTTACATTCACCAGCTTTACATGAAATTTCTCCTTTTCGAATGTGCACGAAAAAATCGATTGAGCTGTTAGGCGCCGGTCCAAAGAGTATTGTTTTCACGGTCAGACTACCGGCCGGTGTAATAAAAACCTCCTCTCCTTGTTTTTCACATGCGCAAAATGTAGATAAAAATTCATTCATAAAATCATTGTTTGTTATCTACAATTCCTATATATATTCTGGGTATGAATGAATCTTAACATTGCCCTACCCCACTGTTTTTCCCTTTACAAATGTTATTTCTTACTTTTAGCGCAACACTCAGCCATTCCCTTTAATAGTGACTTTCATTCAACAGTGGCATGGTTTTGTATGTGCCCTGCAGCACCAACTTGTGACGAAAGCAAAAAGGAAATTTTATTTGTTTGGCCTTGGCAAAGTATTTGCGAAACAAATAAAATGTGATGAGGAAAAAAAAGCTTCGTAATTGGCAACAGGTGGCTTATTTCAGTTCATTTCATTTCATATTATTTACCAGTGGTAGAATTTCCCAGAATTTAATGACGTTTAGCAGGCTTGACGCTCTTTTGGCTAGGGTTTCTTCTTTACGATTAAAAATGATTCTCAAATTCAATCAATGCACATGAGAATTAAACAAATTGAATGGTTTTTCCCAGTTGAAAATGAAAAAAACTGATTCATAATATAGGCCGAGTGATCCCCGTTGTATTGATTTGTTAAAGTTTGGTCAAGTTTTCCCCGCGAAGCAGATTAAAAGGCGACTGCTGCAGAATCTATAATAACAGAGTTGTCCCATGTTACTGCTTAAGTACAACGCTCTCCTAGTAAATGTATTTGGTTGTTGTATTGGGTGCAATGGTGAGAGAATTTACCTGGGAATTAAAGTGACGCTTTCTTACATTTCTTTTTCTGAGTGAGTGATACTTCTTGGATAGCTGGTTTGAAGAGATTGGTGCCTCTTATACTATGTTCAGACATGCACTTATATTGAGTAAATCGCAATAAACGGCTTTATTGAGCTCAATATTTCATATAAAATGTCAGTTAATTATTGCTCAATAAATTCATAAATTGTTTCGATATTGATTAAAACTTGCAATACAGCACTGTCATAAGTATGTTCAGTGGGCATATTACAATTATCCGAACACTTTCTGTTGATATTTAACAACTCAAATGTCAATTGAAACAATCAGATGTTTTGTCTACCAGCTGTCAAATGAATATTGAATAAGCAGCTGAACTGCGTTTATTGTTATGTCTAAACACTTAATATATTGTAATCAATAAACCGAATATTGACTCAATAAAAGTGCATGGCTGAACATAGTATTAGGGTAGATTAATTGTACAGCCGTTCTAAAAAGAATAGCTTAAATTCACATTGAAGTACTCTTCGGCACTATGTTCATAACATCTAGCTGGTAATTCTTAATCATTTTTTTCTTTACAAGACATGTTCTGTCTATAATTCGGCCAGAATAAAAGCATAGAAGATGTATTCCTTTCCCTGTAAAATTTCTGTAGAAGTCGAAGTTAGGTATTGTCAACTTCTAGACAACATACACAGGCATACATAATTGGTAATTACAACCCTTCAGTCGAGATTACCACCTAGCTTCTCACACTACTTATGTTGTATGTGTTAATTTTGTTTGTTAGTGGTGGGACCTACAGTTTAAAGTCGACTCCGAACGACAGATTTTTTTTAAAGACTTTACATGGCAATTTTATTTTCTCTTCAGAGTTTTTGCCAGATATCTGCTTAGAGGAAGCCGCCGAAGAAATATTTTTTTAATTTTTTCGATTTGATTTCTAAACTGGGGTTTGAACCGCGGCCTTTACATCTAATAAGCCAACAAAAACTATGGCGACTAGACTGGTATACCCAGTCTTATATTGCTATTGTTAAGGGTATTCGTAAAATCTGTGTGAGATTGTTCGTTAGCGCCTCAGCTGAGGAACGCATGAATTCATTCAAATTTTCTATTCTTTCAGCACTTACAAGAGCGTCAGCTGTGTTGTTGCTTTAACTGTTCTAGTGACCTGGAATAAATCCGCGCCTTTGTGAAAGTCACTATCTCCTCCAGAAATTCGATAGTATATCGATACATTTTATTCCATACATTGAAGTAAAATAAATAAAGTCAAGAAAACAGATCAGGTGCAGTTGGATTAGGTACAGAGACAGGCTTACGTGGCAATGAAAGGCAGTAGTTTAACGACTCTTCTGTGTTAGTTTGATTTAAACCCATTGCACCAAAGAGAGGGAAACTTTCGAATTGCTTTCAAGCGAAAGTTTATACCATCGCACGTTGCGCTTAATTGAACTAGCACGGGAAGTGGGACAGAACATAGCACTATTATGTAACAGTCAGGTCGCCCTCCTCACACTCAACTACTATGAGCTTGACTTGGGATTACAATGAAAAGTTCACGTAGGAATTTGCGGCAATGACCTGGCAAACCAGCTTGCGGTGAGGGTGGCTTTCATGCCCCTGATGACGAAGAACATTGCTGTGAAGAAGGAAAAGAGTTTTATGAGAGTGTGCTGGGCAAAAGGACTTCTCGACTTGAACGGTTTTGAAACAATCTTATCTTTTGTTGGGTAATTACAATGAGAAATAATTTGAAACGAGATGAGACTATCGGGAAGTAGTCTGAGAATTAGAAACAGTATTTTACCAACATTTTACCAATATTTATGTCGCCGTAGTTTAGTAGGTAGTGTGTTGGCTTATTAGACGTAAAGCCAGGGTTCGAGACCCAGGCTAAACTTCAAAACAAAATACAAAAGGTATTTCTTCGGCAATTTTCTCTCAGCAGATTTCTGGCAAAAACTCTAAGAGTAAATAAAAATTGCCATGAAAAGTTTCTCAAAAATCTGTCGTTCGGAGTCGACTTTAAACTGTAGGTCCCACCACTCATATATAAAAATTAACACACGCAACATAAGTGGTGTTAGAAACTAGGTTGTAATTCTGACTGAAGGGTTGTAATGACCAATTATGTATGTATGTATTTTACCAAACATAGTAGACTTAAATAACACTGACTTTAGAATAGGGATCAATTCTAGGTCAATATAAAGACCCACCTGATGAGAGAACAAATCATTGAACTCATGCTTGGAATTTATGCGGTTGCAATGTGTCTCAGAAGAAAGCCCTCGGAAGTTTATGTAATAGTAGGCAGGGAGTTTTATAGGGTGGGCCATTTTAAAGTTTATATTTAAAAATGCAATAAAACAAACACGGTTAGAAATGGAATATTCTTTCATTCACATGGTTGCAGCGGCTCTCCCCACAGTACCTCATTCGATCGGTCCAATTTTCGTGTATTTTTTCAAGTGTATGGGGTCGTATTTCGGCAAATGCTCGATCGTCTCTGGTTTGTCGGCATAACCTTTTTCTTTAAAGGCACCCCATAGAAAATATTCCAACGGTGTCAAATCGCAGCTTCTTGGATCACCATTTCGGCTACGTCTTCACGCATCCAAAATGAAATCAGCTTCACGAACATTAGCAATATACTTGCGTATACCGAGCACTGCTGGTCTCTCCCTGCAACCAAATTTTGTACAACATTTTCATGCAATTTCCGAGGAATTGGCCGATATTTATTGAAAGTATATTTCTTAAGTTGCTCAAACGTAAATCGATCCGTTCAGTGGAGATAATATACTGAATTTTATGACAGAATAGAATGACATAAGTATTGCCAGATTCGAAATAATCGATGATTAAAATTAAAACCGATATATGGCCTAACCGATATTAGGAGTATACATACATACATACAATTGGTCATTACAACCCTTCAGTCAGGATTACGACCTAGTTTCTCACACCACTTATGTTGCGTGTGTTAATTTTAATACGTGAGTGGTGGGACCTACAGTTTAAAGTCGACTCCGAACGACAGATTTTTGAGAAACTTTTTCATGGCAATTTTATTTACTCTCAGAGTTTTTGCCAGAAATTTGCTGAGAGGAAGTCGCCGAAGGAATATTTTTTGTATTTTATTTTGATGTCTGGCCTGGGGCTCGAACCCTGGCTTTACCTCTAATAAGCTAACACATTACCTACTAGACTACGGCGACTTCAGCAAGGAGTATAACATGTGTTAGTTGACCACTTATAGTACACCTTTACACCTTCATTGCCAATTGGGTTGGCCTATTATACGTACACAACTCGTAGGGCATCTTATGATAAAATGAATCAAAAATTGTTGTTAAAATAAAAACAAGAATGTATGAATGAAAAAAAAAACGAAATAGCGCGGACTACAATTAATAAAAACTAGAGAATGAAAGAAATTGTTTTCTTTATGGAAATGAATTAATTTATTACGAATAATGAATGCGAATAATTACCTGATACCTCTAATTGATTAATTCAGTTGAGCGGCCATTAAACGCGTTTCAAAACATAATTTTTTAGAACGAGCTGTCTCGCAAACCCAGTAGCAGTTCAATTTATTATTGAAATGATTTCGAAAACAACAACAATATCGCTATAAAACATTATAAAATCTTAATGAAATTTAAATAAAATTTAAATTCATTGTTTCATTCTGTTCTGTTTTGTTTTGTTTTGTTTGTTAATTTCCTCGAAAAGTTATTCATTCATTCATTCGTAGTCTAATCTAATCGTCATAATATTTTAATGAGAGAATCTCTAGGTTTTTAACCAAATTTGGTAAATTCGCTTAATTTTGCCGGCAACAAGTTCCTGTCTTGTTCTATTCGCTTTAGAAAACACAGATCCAGTCAGTCAGTACTTTAGTACAACCATAAATGGTCATGAGTTTTATTGTTGTCGTTGAAATCGTATTCGTCACCATCGAAAAGTTGTTTATTTTTTTTTTAATAAATTTACTTGTTGTTGTTATATCAAAATTCACCTGTGATGAAATTGTATATTTTTAACATAATTTCATCATTTTTTTGTTTTGTTTTCAATTTTAATTATTTCGATTCGTTTGAATTTTTTTTATTTTCTAATCGTAGGCGCCATGCCTTGCGGTTTTTGTGGTCAAATGTTTAATCTTCGGAATAATTTTGATTCTCCTTTAAATTATGATTTCAAATTGGTTCATGATTTTTATTTGACAAGCCACAGATCACAACAGCTACAGGAAGACACTTATTTTTATTGCTTCTGGCAATTTTTTTTTGTCTTTTTTTTCTTATTGCGATTGAATAATCAATAGAGCATCAGATTGTATACAGATTTATTTGCTATTTCCGGCCGATTGAGAAATTTTAAATTTTAAAGTGTGTATCGCACACTTTAGCATTGTGGTTTCTTCTCCATTAATTCGTATTTAAATTTTAAAGTTTTTTTTTACCAAAAACAAGAAAACAAATTTCCTGTGGTCTAGCCAGGTCTAGTCAGAACAGGTTGTTTAAACCATAACTATTGTTTTGATTTGCATTTCAATAATATTTAATCGGTTTTACAAGCGAAATTAATTAATTAATCGTAGATGAGCACATGTAAAGTGAGTCTATTTAAATTATAACCAAAACAGATTAAAAGGCGCTTAATAAAGGGTTATCCAGTTTTCGATTTCAAATATACATACAGCTCTTCAGTCAGTTTTACGACCTAGCTTCCACACCACTTATAATGTGTGTGTTAATTTCATACACGAGTGGTGGGACCTACAGTTTAAAACTGATTCCGAAAGACAGATTTTTGAGTAACTTTTCATGTCAATTTTATTTACTCTTAGAGTTTTTGCTTGAAATCAGCTGAGAACAAGTCGCCGAAGAAATATTTTTTCAAATTTCGTTTTAATGTCTGACCTGGGGGTTAGAACCGACGCCTCACATCTAATAAGCCAACATACTACCTACTAGACTACGGTGACTTCGATTTCAAAAGTAAAATTTTAATAAAACACTCATTAAGTTAGGATTTCAATGAAACTCTTATGCAATGTCCGTTGTGTATGAAATACAATCCCATTTTAATTACTGCACACACGGATTAGTTACAGCAATCGATTGTTTCTTTTTCGGGCACTATCTCGGCGAAACACATGCATACATAATTGGTCATTACAACCCTTCAGTCGGGATTACGACCTAGCTTCTCACGTCACTTATGTTGCGGGTGTCAATTATATATATTGAGTGGCGGGACCTACAGTTTCAAGTCGACTCCGAGCGACAAATTTCTTTGAGAAACTTTTCATAGCAATTTTATTTAATCTCTGAGTTTTTGCTTGTAATCAGTTAAGAGGAAACCGCCGAAGAAATATTTTTTCATATTTCGTTTAGTTGAAGATGTCTGACCTAGGATTTGAACCCTGGCCTCAAGTCTGATAAGTCAAAACACTACCTACTATCGATTCTCGGCGATAGCTTAACAAAATCTGGTTTTGATATGCTCTAAAGTAAGAGGATTACTCATGAAAATACGGTCTTTGACGTAGACTCACCATAAAGGCTAAACGCATTAAATCATTTACTGTTAATGGCCAGCTGTCAGTGCAGAAACATGAAACTATTCTTACTAGAAATCTTTAGTACCATAAAGCCAACAGTGCCCGTGATGTGCGTGGCTCGTGATACGTTGAAGAAAATTTTATTCCAAAATCACCATTGAAAGTTTGTTACTCTAACACGCAATCACAAATCTGCGGTTTTGAAAATGGGCAACCGGCTTTATTTTTTACAAGTGTTGTACTTCATAGGGAGGATGGTGCAAATCTAAGTGGAAAATACATCAAAATGGGCTATAAGATGACTAAATTTAACGTGAAATCGTCAACATTTAATTGTCCACCAAACTTTCTCAAGCAGCTGCAACATTATTGGCAGTGTATACACTGCAATGATGCACAGAACGGACTAAATCTGTAAGATTTCTAGTGTCTTTATTTTCGTTCCCTTGTCTGAACCTTGCACATTAGGTCGATTATGACTACCATTTCGAACTCGTAATACTCGAAAGTGGCCACATTGAATCACTACTTTTGTAGCAATTTTTACATGCATAATTGGTCATTACATTTTATACATGAATGGCGGGACCTACAGTTTAAAGTCGACTCCGAACGACTGATTTTTGGGAAACTTTTCATGGCAATTTTATTTACTCTCACAGTTTTTGCCAGAAATCTACTGAGAAGAAGTCGCCGAAGATAATTTTTTTTTTATTTCATATAGTTGGAGATGCCTGTTCTGGGATTTGAACCAAGGCCTCACGTCTAACTGATTTTAAATCCATGTTCATAAATGTAAAACTTACCACTAAAATAAAAGACGCTTAAGACAGCCTAGAAGTTGTTAGCTGTATTTTGCAAGCAATTTGCATTTTATTTAGTATTAATTTTTCCAGATGTACTCAACATCATCGGCTTAGTAAGCAAGCAATTTGAACGTTTTCGCACTAATTTTACTCTTTCCGATACAAAACCATCAGCAACATAAGTAGTGTGCCTACCGGTCACAGACAAAATTGCTGCCGCAGCGCGAGAGCTTTATCAAGACGTCAAAATGTCAACTCATCTTCATACTCACATTGTTGGCCTTTGTCCTTCGACTACGTGGAAAATTTTGCATAAAGGTCTTGGCTTACATACCCATAAGATGCACTCGCTTCCCATTTTTACTGATTGGGCTTAGCATTTTCGTAAGATGGTCGAAGATGGGCATTTAAAAAAAATATTGCATAGTAATACAGATCGTTTTGACTGATTTGACTGAATCAATAAGCAAACTTGTCATATTTATAGCCGTTAACGAATCACCTTAGCTTACACGCTGGCGGTATCAACAGTCTTTATTTCTTTTGACATTATTGGCGAGTCATGTTGACTGAATGCCTGTTTCCAAAGAACTAAACATCGTCTACATTTGGTTCCAACAAGACGGCGCAGACCTTCATTCAACTCTCTTAAGAAACGATTTATTGCAGCATCAATTTTCTGACAACCTTTTTTTCCAAAAGTGGCTTTGTTCACTGGCCCACTCATTGCGATTTAACCTCTCTGGATTAGTTTTTATGGGGCTCTATTAAATCAATGGTTTATGTCGGCTAACCAGCAACTGTTGTAACATTAGAAGCCAATGCCAATGGCCATATCATTTGGAAAAATTAGTTAAAATTGGACTGATCGAATGTGCCATGTAACTCGTGATATTATCTACCAGATTAATATAAAAAATATCTCTTCGATAATAATTTGCTTCCTGCATTATCATTTTAAGCTCTCAAGAAAGAATATTGTTACGAAAATGGAAAAAAATCTTGATACTGGTGTTTTGCTTTTACATCGTTTAACATTAAAATTATAAACATAAGCTACAAAAACAAAACAGTGAAATTTTTACAAATTATCACACTGCGTAATATAACAATAAACTCTAGCATAAAAAAATGGTAAACATGTAAACAAAAATACAACAACAAACACTACAAGGATAAATGTAAACAAAATACACAAACAACAATAATGAAACAACGATGTTTACATTAATAGAGATCTCGAGAACGTGAAGCCACGAACCACCGTATAAACAGTATCGAAACCATTGACGTTTGACAAACGCTCATAGCAGCAAATTACTAGCCAATTAAGAGGGAGAAAAAATGTTATAATGTTTTGCGAATCAAATGTGTTAGAAGCATCAGATATACAGAGTGAAAACTGGCGGATAAAGCAGAAAAATTCTATGTAAATAAACATTTATTTTGGGAAAAAGGTAAGTAAGAAGCTGAATATATCAAGATCAAAATAAGACGTACTGCTCATAAAAAATTTTTCTTGCTGAAAGCCAATATTTTTTAATTTCTTAAAAGAAAAAGTTAAAATTTGTTATTGTTATTAGTTGTTTTTATTATTTATTAATAGTTTTACACAAAAATTTAATTTCTTGTTAACTCTCGCCAATATTAAAAACCCACCCCGAAAACTAAAAAAAAACATAAATAAACAAAACAGAGTTACAAACGGACAGGGACAGAAATACTTTTTGGTAATATTTGCTGTCCCTTTCATAATTCGCTGGTAAACGTCAAAATTGCAACATTCGCATTCAAGAACATTCATCAGACAGTTTACTTTGCCACATAAAAGGCACGCAAAGCAGGCGACGCAGTTAGTAAAAGTTCAGTCAGTCTTGTGTGAAGGCGCAGTGTCAATGCAAATTCATAGGAATAGGCAAATTCTATGAATTTGCCTTGCGCAGTGTGTTTAAAGAGTGTAAACGTGGTTTGAAGATCGCCGTTACAAAGATCAGTCGAACAATTGTCTAGTAATTGTTATTGTTTATGCAAAGGTTGTAAACAGAGGAAGAACAAACAAAGCAATTGTTGTTGTTTACATCAAGTTCTGAACAGTGGCGCACAGATTTGTGCGTATACTAAAGAATTTTAATTAAAACTAAACACCAACTTATTTTCATTTTATTTTTAATATACGAGCTCCAAATTTAAACGTTTTTGAAAGGTCAAAACGTAACAATATAAAGAGGTTATATCGCCGTAGTCTAGTAGGTAGTGTGTTGGCTTATTAAATGTAAGGCCACGTTTTAAACCCCCATATCAGTCATCAAAACGAAATATTTCATCGGCGAATTAGTGTAGCAGATTTCTGGCAAAAACTCTGAGAGAGTGAGAGTGTTTTCTGTGCCCCAAATGCGACAATTTTGCTTGTTTACATACCCGCCAAGATCAAAATAAGCTTCATTTCAAAAGATGATTTTTTTTGCCAAAATCGGCATCTTATGGTGTAGGCTACTGCATGGCCAGCCGAGGCAGCCATTTGAATGAAATTATTTTCCATTATTAACCGGAAGGATTGTACTTTCAAATAAAAAAAGAAATTTGAGAAAATACTCAGTAGTTTTTTTTTAAAGCATTTTCAAAAAAAAGGTAATTTGGCGGACCCTTTACAGAGACGTGATTAAAAGTTGGTCCAAAATATTTTTCTTTCCCAATGTTACATACTATGTAACTAACCTAATATAGCTTCTCTAATTATAGAGTGAAGGTGTAAGAAAACTTCTATACAATATTGAACGATTTTATTGTATTCGACAATGTGTTATGTGTGTTATCATAAATAGCCCAACAGGGGTATTTTGGGCTCATAAATTAAACAATTAAATGCAAATCTGTTTTACCTATACATACATACATACTTACATACATATATGTACACTTGGAATTCAAATAAACTTTTTTCTTTTGTTGCTTTTCGTTGCCGTTATAGTTTCTATAAAGAAAATTAAAATTAAATTAAAAATAAAATAAAAATGAAAATAAAAGACGTTCAAAAACGTGAACAAATGTTTTGAATTTTTTTTTAATTTTTTTTTCAAATTTTTAAATACAAAAGTTTTATTTAATGGAAACAAAAGTAGGATTTTTTTGTTCTTTATTTTAATTAAATAATTATGAAAAAGAGATAAATAATAGTTTTACCTTCTTTTTTTGTTTTTGTTTTTGTTTTCTTTTATAATTTTTCTATTTAATGTGTCAAATTAAAAACTTGTCAAAGTAACACAAACAATGACTTCCTGGGGTGTCTGTCACCCTTTTTCTTACAGAATAAAATGAAGGCTTTTGTTGCCTTAACCATAATAAATAATACAAAAAAATTGTCTTGAATAGACTGGCTGATAAATAAAAGAAAAATTGTTTTAATAATTTAAATACAACAAACAACAACAAGAATTAACATATACATACATATGTACATGGATTAATTAAGTAAAATAAATGTATGAATTTAAATAAAAAATAAATAAGTAAATAAGTGTGTAATATTTCTAATTAATTTGAGAAAAAATACTAAAAAAATATTTAAAAAAATAATTTTTTTTTATATTTAAAACCATAACAAGATTTCATTATTTAACCATATTTATGAATGTTGTCTTAGCATTTTTATTTTCTTTATTTGTTTTTTCTCATTTAAATAATAATTTAAACATTAGTTTAATGGTTTTTATTTTATTTTCTTATACAATATTGAATGGAAAAAAAATTGAAAGAAAAAGAAACGCTACCAGAGTTAAGCAAAAACCGATAAAATCAGCCTACGCACGTTCAATACTCGTTAGTTTTCTGGGTTTTTATTGCATTTAGAAAATTATGATTTTTTTTCATTTGTTGTTATTGTTGCTATGTTATGCATAAAACTACATCGTCTACTATACTCTACTTAATCCATAATATTTATTATTTTTAAATATAAAATATTTAATTCATATTTTATGATCTGGCAACAAACAAACTTAAAAAAAATCGAAGACATGCTTACACAGTCAAAGCTGACGATGTGCAGCTTTACACATATACTCCAAGGGAGAATATTTATTCTTGTTTGGACTACATTAATCGTGACTTAGCAAGGATTGACGGATGGGCCTCGGCCAATGGACTATGTATCAATCCTTCTAAGTCTAAATGTATTACACTTTCGAGAACAAACGGATCATTTGTCATACCTGAATTGAGTATCAGGGGAAATAAAATTGAATTTGTCAGGTCGGCTACTAATCTGGGTATTGTCTTTAATGACAAATTATCGTGGTCTACCCATATAAGTGTCATTGTTGGCAGAATTTATGGCATGCTTCGAAATTTGTGGGCTGTCATTGATTCAACTCCTTTTGTCATTCGCATGCAACTTGCTAAAACTTACTTGATTCCGGTACTTTTATATGGATGTGAGATATACGCAAATTGCAGTTATGATGACAACCAGAAACTTAACCTGGCGTACAATAACATAGCCAGGTATGTTTTCCTTAAGGGGCGTCGGGATCACATTTCTCATTTAGCTTACCTGATTCTTGGTATCAAATTTGATAATCTCCTGAAAATTAGATGCCTCCTTCTACTTCATAAAATAATTTACACGAAACAGCCGAAGTATCTATATTGTAAAATTAAGTTTGCTAGATCCCACCGGGGTGTGGGGATTATACAGCAACGATTCAGGACTCTTCTGTCTCAGCGACAGTTCTTTATACACACCATTAGTCTTTGGAATTCCTTACCAAATAACATCCAAAATCTGGGCAATGCAAACGCGTTCAAAAAGGAGTTATTTAAATTATTTTCATAATTAAAATTTTACTCTCATATTTGTAAATTTTGTGATTTAATTTTTTAGGTCATCATTATTATTGTTATTATTATCATTATAATTATTATTATTATTCTTATTATTATTATTATTATTATTTTTATACTTTACCTTCTTAATTTAATTTAATATTTATATACATAAATTAACTTTCTCTAATTTTTTATATTTAATTAATGTTAATTTTTTATACCTTATTGATTGTAAACATAGCACTGTCACTTATAAGATTTAGTATCTTGTTGTGCTATGTAGATCATTATAAATCAAATAAATAAAAATAAAATAAAAATATTTTCTACACATTTAGTTTGTCTTTATAAAAGTCAATTTGCGCGATAAGGTTTGACGTACGTCAGGTCAGAGAGAAAATATTATTGAATTCGATTCGCACGTTTCAATTCAGAGTAAAAGCCGTATGACATATAATTTTGCATTTACACGTGTACACGTGTTCGATTATACGATTGGCCAAATGCAAAAAAGTAAAATATGTGAATGCATCCCTGACCTAAAGTTTAATACATACATACATACATACATACATACATACTTGGTCATTACAACCCTTCAGTCAGGATTACGATCTAGTTTCTCACACCACTTATGTTGTGTACGTTAATTTTTATACAAGAGTGGTGGGACCTACAGTTTAAAGTCGATTCCGAACGTCAAATTTTTGAACAACTTTTCATGGCAGTTTTATTTACACTCAGGGTTTTTGTCAGAAGTCTGCTGAGAGGAAGTAGCCGAAGAAATATTTTTTCAAATTTCGTTTTGATGTCTGACCTAGGGTTTGAACTGTGGCCTTAAGTCTAATAAGCCAACAGATTACGGCAACTTCACCTAAAGTGTAATACTTTTTGAAAATTTTCACAAGATAAAGAAGAGACCCGAACAACTGCCAAATTTTCATCTATAATTGTTCTCAATGTCAAAACTATCCATTCGTTTCTACACAAAAACTTGACATATCGTACGACTTGTGTGACCGTCTAAATTCCCCTTAATAAACATACACTTCAGTCAGTATTACAACCTAGTTTCTACATGAGTGGCGATGACCTATAGTTTAAAGTCGATTTCGAACGAGAGATTTTTTCTCACAGTTTTTGCCAGAAATCTACTGAGTGGAAGTCGCCGCAGAAAGATTTTTTCGTATTTCCTTTTGTGGGAGATCACTGACCTGGGGCATGAACCGTGGCCTCTCGTTTAATAAGCCAACGCTACCTATCAGACTACGGCGACTACTTAACAGGTGATTTTTTTTTTGATTTAAATTTTTTGGGGTAAAATTTGTCAGTACAAAATAAAATTCGTGGCATGTGACAATGCCAAAAATGCTCAGTATAGTAACCAACGAATAACATTTGCATATTATTGAATTTTAGCATCAAGATTCTTAATGAGTGAGAAGTGTGTTGAAAAAAAAAAACTATCTTTTTGACTAAAGGCGTTCGTCAACAAGACTGTTCATCAACAAGACTGCCACCGCATACTGTTTGGTACGGCGTACATAAGTCATTTTTGGACAATAACTCCTTGAAAATCCAATGACGTCGTTTTATAGAGAAGACAAGCAATATTTTGTTTTAGAAACGATTACCCTACTTTGAGGGCATATATTTCAAACAAAATGGTGTAAAATTCCAGCTTGGTAGTCCATTAACGTCAGGCTTTGTGTAATCAGTCAAGATCACACGATTTGACTCCACAATTTTATTTTATGATGCGATACGTGAAGTGTCGTATTTACAGATTGTAACTAGACTCTACTCCAGCCCTTTTTCTGTGCTTTTTTCAGTTTCATTAACCCATTCAGGCAACTACTAGAATGGTACCTTTGTCATTTAAAGTTGTCTAGAAACAAAAACCCTTATAAACATGTATAGATTTATGTGGTGAGACTACAATAAGAGGAGATATGAGTTATGCACCAGATTATAAAGAAATAACCTGAAGTTGATAACAGTTATTTTGATAGGGTACTACGGACTCAGGGTACACTAAGTCCAAATTATATCAAGCCCAACATATAGATTGTATGAAGCCGAGAACATACCATCAGAACATATTCCGGAAACATGCGTACATTCCGCGTTTAAACATTATTAAAGACTTGCAGCAATTCGAAATTTATCAGGACAATAGACTTATAAGCGACTTTATAGGGATCGTATTCAATCCCTGAAGCAGACATCTCAAACAAAACAAAATATGAAAATATCTTTGCTTCGGCGACTTAATCTCAGCAGTCTTCTGCCAAAAATTCTGAGAGTACAGACAATTGCCATGAAGAGCTTCTCAAATCCGTCGTTCGGAATCGACCTTAAACTGTGGGTCCCGCCAATTCTGGATAAAATTAACGAACACAATATGAGTGCTGTACTTCGTCCTCATTTTCAAAGAAATATGGGCCAATGATACCTCCGCTCCACAAGTCACATCAAACAGTCACTCGTAATGGGTGCATTGGCTTCTGTAAGACCAAGTGTGTGTTTTCTGAGCCTCAAATACGGCAATTTTGCTTATTAATGTACCCACCAGGATGAAAATGAGGTTCATTTGAAAAGATGAGTTTTTTTTGACAAAATTGACATCATCATGCAGTTTCTCGTTGGCTAATCTAATGAAGCGAAAACGAAGCGGATGGTCATGCGACTTGTATGGATTGATAAGTGTTGGTTCAAATTTAAACAGATAGATAATGGCCTATCCGATACATGTGTTTTACAATATCAAGTAATGTTAGCCTTTTGATGTCGCCGTGGTCTAGTAGGACCACGTATTAGACTTGAGGCTTCGGTTCAAATCCCAGGTCAGGCATCTCCAACTAAACGAAGTAGAAAAAATATTTTCTCGGCGATTTCCTCTCAACAGATTTCCGGAAAAAACTCTGAGAGTAAATAAAATTGCCATGAAATGTTTCCCTGTCGTTCGGAGCTGACTTTAAAGTGTAGGTCCCACCACTCATGTATAAAAATTAAAGCACAGAACAATAGTTGGGTGGAAACTAGGTTGTAATCCTGACTAAAGGGTTGTAATGACCAATTATGTATGTATATATGTATGTTAGCCTTTTGCTGAAAATCAGCCTGTAATTAACGTTTCCTACAATTGTTATTAAATATTTACCTTTTTCGTTTCTTGAAGATAAAAAGGACTGCCGCAAAATATATTCCCCTTCGTCTTATTACAATTTTCTATGGCAACATTGTTGGCGTTTGTCGTTGACTGGAAACAAAGTTTTCGATGAGAATATATTGCGTTGTACTACTAAATATACATCACTAGTCTCAAGACGTTGCGGAGAGGAATGAAGTTCTCTTAATTTTAACCTTAATAATCTCGATAAAACATTTTTTTGCTTCAAATGCATTCGAATTTTGGAATGATTATCGTTTTTTAAATGAAAATAATTTTATGTGTTGTGGGTTTGAAATATTTTTTAACTATGTTGATATTTTTAGTAGCAGAACTTTTATAATGCACTGTATTTTTTTATGAAACTTTTATTAATGGATATAAACAAGTAAAAACAGAATAATAATATTGTAATTAATAGAAAAATAATGTTTTATAGAGAACGCGTCTAGTATTACAATTACAATTATAATTACAATTACAACAACAACAGCAAAAGAGATTTGAATAAAAAAAAGTGATTGCAACTGATTTAAATTAACGCCATTGACAGATAAAACAAGCAGCCAAACAAATGATTTTTTATGGTCAACAAACCACTTGAATATTCAAGGGGTAATTAAAATTAAGCTGCTAACAGGACTGAAATTTAGAAAAATGTTTACAAGAATTTTAATTTAATTTCTTTTTTCAAATAAAAGATTTCGAAATGGTTAAACAGGAGCAATTTAATATTTTTTTCATTGATTTAATGATATTCTGTCTTAATTGCAATCAGAATCCAACAAGTGCCACCATAACTTACAAACCCTATACATACATACAGTGGTGGCCTTATAATTAGAAACGATGTTTCTGGAACAGAATTCTCTGGAGTGACGAATCTAAGTTTAATTTGTCCAAATCTGATGGAAAAACGTATGTAAGACGTCCTCCAAACAAAGCCTTTGATCCCAGGTACACAGTGAAAACTGTAAAACAAATTAACAAACATACATGTTGCTAAGTCGTTTCTAATTATAAGGCCACCACTGTACATACATAACACGACGGTGCGACAGTCAAAATACACCCAGCTAATGACATACAGTAGTGGAGGTTGTGAGTTTTGTTGAGTAGAACTGAAAAATATTTTCTTTCAAATTTCTCGAACTCTTCAAACCTGTTTTATTTGACAAAAACTTTTTGATCTTCACACACAATTATTGATTACCTAAATAATTTTTAACCTATTCTCAAAATCCAAAGTTTTTTGAAAAGAGGACAGATGAGACTTTAAAATGGTTCAAATTTACATGTTAATAGTTTTTATCGGGTTAACTTAGAAAATGTGATATTTTTCTCATATTTTCAAGTTTAGATTTTCTTAATTGCAAAATATAAAATAAGTGATGACATTCTGAAAGTGCATTATATTATGAAGAGATTAACACTTCGTTTGATCAAATCGAAATTGAAGCAGATTTTACCATTGAATTTTTTCAGCCTATTCCAAAAATATGTTATCGATTGAAATTTCATAATTAAAGAAGGAGGTTTTTTTAAGTTGCCCTCAACTTATAAAGGCTGGCGTTCCACAAGCCAGTATCCTAGGACCAATTTTATATTTGTTATACACCGCAGATATGCCAACAAGCAGTATTACACACACATCAACTTTTGCTGATGATACGGCTTTTCTTTGCATCCACAAAAATCCAAAATTTGCCTCAAGTCATGCTACCCAGGTGGAAATATGGGCTAATCAGTGGGGAATTAAAATCAATGAACAAAAATGCGTCCATATCACGTTTACCCTACGGAAAGAAACATGTCCGCCCATCAGTATTAACAACCAGGGGGTGCCGCAACATACTCATGTTAAATATCTCGGTATTCACTTGGATAGACGTCTCACATGGAAATATCACATCGATGCAAAATTGACCCAAAATGAAACTGAAAGCAGTCCAAATCAATTGGCTTATCGGTAGAAATTCCGTCCTTAGCATCGATTGTAAACTCTTGCACTACAAATCTATATTGAAGCCAATATTGGGTTATGGTATCCAGTTATGGGGCATGGCTTCTGCTTCTAATATTGAAAAAATACAACGCCGTCAAAATAAAATCCTACGAATGATAACTGCCGCTCCTTGGTATATTAAAAACAGCAAAATTCATAAAGACCTTGACGTCCCACTGGTCAAAAGCGAAATCTCAAAATATGTGACGAAATATTTAAAAAGGCTGGAAATACAGAAGCTAAATCCTCTCGCTCCCGCTTGAGAAGGAGTTTTTTTTTATTAACATTTGAAAATTAGAATTTTTGTCTGGCACTGGCTGGACTTCAATATTTATTAACTTTAAACTTAAGATTTGAACACTTATTGTTAGTTCATAAAAATGAAGATACAATAAAAACTATCGCAAGAAAAAAAAAATCGGACAAAAATTATCGCAGTTATTATTAATTAAAGAGTATAACAGTCGTGTTATATTTTTTATATATGTCATCTTATCAAATGAACCTTCAGTTCAAAAATTTTCAAAAGTTTTGATGGATCTTGATTGTTTATCGCAAAATGTGTCAATTTCACGTTTGTACGACTACCAGAAATCGGCTAATATTTATGTTTTTTGTTATTTGCGCAAATATTGGCCAACTTCTGGTGGTCCCTCAAACGTGATATTGAGAACAATCAACATTCCTAAAAAAATTCGGAAAATTTTTGAGCTAAAAGTCCATTTAAAAAAATATATATGAAAAAAATAACTCGATTGTTAGACTCTTTAAATAATAACTACGGTAATTTTTATCCAATTTCACCAAAGGAAATGTCAATCTCTTCACAAGAGAATACAGAATGTCATCACTTATTTCATATTTTTTTAATTAAAGTTTGCTACTATGAACGGACAAACTTCAGGAATATATGAAAAAAATTCGCATTTGTCAAGTTTATCTCGTCAAACCCCATAGCATATTAATTTAAATATTATATGTATGTATATAAATCGTTTTAAAGGCCCATCCCACTCCTTTCTAATAAGATTTAAATTTCAGACATCTGTTCAGAAATGTTTGTGTAATCAATAAATTTGTGCGTAAAGTCCAAAAAACAGATTTTGTCAAATAGAACAAGTTTGAAGGGTTCAAGAAATATAAAAAAATATTTCTGAGTTTTACTCAACAAAACTCACACCTACACTATGTCATTAGATGGGTGTATTTCATTTTCTTTATTTTGTCGCATAGTGTAATTGGTTAATGACCCTGACAACCCTTTAGTCAGGATTACGACCTAGCTTCTCACATCACTTATAATGTGTGTGTTAATTTTACACATAAGTGCTGGGACCTACAGTTTAAAGTCAACTACGAAAGACAGATTTTTTGAGAAACTGAGAATTGTTGCCAGAAATCTATTTAGACGAAGAAATATTTTTTTATATTTCGTTTTGTTGGAGATGTCTGACCTGGGGTTTGAACCGTTGCTTCACCTTCAAGCACCCCATCAAATTTAATTTCCAGAATTCGAAAATTCAAAGGCTATAACGTTGAGAACTTTTTATCTCTGCAATTATAAATTTAATTAAAAAAAATCACTTTATTTTACTGCAAACTCTACCATATATGCCCTGAATACCCCATTTCTGTGGCAAAATTCTCCCAAGAGATTGAAAAACACTTTTTTATGTTTCTGTCTTAAATTCATACGATGCAACAAAGAAACGAAATTGAAAATATTTTTTTTCTTTTATTTCGAATGCATCTTTAAATAAAAAAATTAAGATGAAGAAGAAAATGAAAACGAAAATCCGTAAATGTGACAAAAATTAATGACACAACTTTGGGAAATCACAACTAATTTGTTGCACACCATGTCGTAGAAGTTAAGAAAAAACAAAAAAAAAAGAAAATATTCGAAACACAGAGTGAAATATTGAAAACAGTCCGAAAGCAGAAAGATCGACAAAGTTAAACATCCCTGACAAACACCCAACAACAATATCAGGCCAAATGGAAAAGCAAAATCTTCACATCTTATAGGCCAAATTGCTCTAAATGGCTAGGCATACAGATGGAGCATATATATAAAAAAATATGACCAGAATAAAACAAAAGTTTTGAATTTTAAAACTGTCGTGATTGTATACTTAAATTTCCTGAAAAATGGGGAAAACAGAAGAGGATAAAATTATAGCACATGCGATTTTACATATACATGCCGCGTATTACAAACCGAAGTCCACCAAGGCTATGTAATGTCACCACTCATCTTTAACTGTGTCCTCGTTGTAGTCTAACAAAAGTCAACAAGTCTTAGGAGAGGGATTATATGGGATTTGCAAGACAGATTGGAAGACCTGGACTATGCGGATGATATATGCTTGCTACGTTATTCTCTCTCCAACGTTCAGTCAAAGCTAAATCTTGTTAGCGAAACCGCAAAGCCAGGTGGACTGAAGATGAATATCGACAAAACCCAAACACTCAGGGTAAATGCAAACGCAAAGCGAAAATTCCTAATATACGGCAAGGAAATTGATGAGAAGTGGAATCCTTCTGCTATCTAGGCAGTATAATCGATAAATCCGGTGGTTCATCAGCAGATATTGCCAGACGCAGTAATAAGGCGAACAATTCTTTTGCCCAACTTAACCCTGTTTGGAAATCGCCTAACATATCGAGACGTACCAAAATAAAAATTTTCAACTCAAACATTAAACAATTAAATGCCTGCGTAGAATCTTGCGTGTTTACTGGCCCTCCAATGCCCAACTCTGGTCAGATACAAACCAGCAACCAATTGAGAAGAAAATATGTAGACGCAACTGGAAATGGCTTGGGCGCACTTTTCACAAGCCATTAGATGACATCACAAAGAAAGCCATAGACTGGAACCCTCTGGGAAGCAGCCGAATCGGACTATCATCACATACCTGGAAACGTCAAATCACCACCGAGCTATTCAAACTACGTCTACATTGGAACGAAGTCAAACATCGCGCTGATGATCGAACTCATTGGAATCAACTTGTTGCGGCCATATGCTTCCTAGAGGAGTAAAAGGAACACATAAAAAATATTTTATACGACACAAAAGCACACTGGCGTTAGCCTCTATTTATCCTCTAAGATGAAGAGAATCAAGTTGAGAAATGGGAAAATTATTCTTTTCATATAAACGACTAATAACCAAATCAGGAAAAAGGGCGAAGGCTAAGATCCATATACATTAAAAAACACTTCTACGATAAAAGAGTACTCATCCACACAAAGACGCCAAAAAAAGAATTTTTCTGTAACGCTTAAAGCACTTTACTGCCCATGGCGGGATGACCTAATGGCATTTCAAATTACCCATTACAGGCTTGGACTTAAAGTCACAATGCTACTTGTCTTAATGACCACAATAATCTGAAATGTGTCAGAAACCTTTTAAGGAGGCTCTCCCTAATTTTTGCAGTCCATATATCCCCTAAACTTTAAGGAGCAGATCTTCTTAAGGTTCTTCAGCGTTACATTGTACAATGCGCTACAAATGATTGATGATTTTTTGACCCCAGGTTTGGTCTAATTTCCTAGATAGATAGAGTCTATCAATCGAAAAAGATGTGATAGACACACTAAGGCAAATTGTTATACCACGGTGATCATTTTCCGTTGTCTTTGCACCATTCTGGTCTTTCAGATGATAACACTTAGACTCCTAAAATCCATTACGAATCACTTAGCTCATCTATATACTAGACTTTGTCTTGCTTCACCATAGGATTGGGCATGCATCCAATTGGGGAAGAACAGTTTCCTACTTCTCCAAGTTATTTGCCGTGGGTTTGACGCCAAATCGTTTCGCTTAAGTGCCCATAATGCAAAGTTCAGTAATGATTCGAAGAACTACGCTATTTGCTTCTGTAGTTTGATCAAACCTTCTATGCGACCTCATTCAGCTCTGATAATATTAACAGCTCTGTCCTATTCGTAACCGTTATTTATAAGCACCCAAATCTTCAAGAGTTTTCCAATGTACAGAATTCATCAGAGATGTCGATGGATATGTCACATATGACCAGCCTATCCGCTGTGCTGTAACCTAAAGTACCACTACATTCCGGTAACTATATGATATGAACGCTGTACCATTCCGCTATCTCGTTGAGAGATTCGGAACAACCATAAATTGTCTTAGGGTTCGCTATAGCAGCCGCCTAGTAATCTCTTTGAAGTAAATCCCATTTTTATAGACGGTACTAGAACCAGGTAACGTGGTTAAAGTTCTTTCACTGCAATATGTCCATTGTGTCTTTAAAATTTAAAAAATAAGTGTTTTTAAAACGTTTCCACGTAATCCAACCACGAAGAAATAGGGTTTGACAAAAGTTTCGCTGCATTAACACGTTCATCGCCATGTCAGTCATATGTGTCTGACGCTAAGGAGTTCTACATGAGCCATGTCAGTCATATGTGTCTGACGTACGCGATTTGGTAAATCACAAATGTCCGACGCAAACGACGCTGTGTTCAAAACAACAGGTTATTACTTGTTGTATCTTGTTTGGATTCGTCAGATATATAAGACTGACAAGGCTTGTCGAAAAAAAATTATAAATATAGGGCCATGTCAGTCATATATATCTGACATAAAAAATAGTGTTTTTCCGGGAATTTTTGCAAAAAAAAAATTTTCTGTGGTACATTAAGTTTCCTTGATACATTTTTAACTAAATTATCTAATAAAGTTACCGTGGCCCATGTGAAAATTTTTCTGATATTACCGTGGCGATGAACGTGTTAAATCATTAGTAATAATTAAGCAGATAATACGTTGGCTTATGAGACGAGGTTCAATTCCCAGCTCAGATATCTCCAAAAAAACCAAAGGCGGAACAAATTCTGTAAAAACTTCTGAGAATAAATAAAATCTCCGTGAAAAGTTTGTCAGAATCTAACTTTCAGAGTCGACGATATACAGAAGGTCCCGCCACTCATGAATAAAATTACCATCCGCAACATAAGTAACGTGAGAAGCTAGGTCGTAATCCTGACTAATGTAATTCATAAATAAATTTAAAAAATATGGCTGCCCTGGTAGTCTAGTGGGTAGCGCTAGACTATTAGCGTTAGGGTTGTGGGTTCGATTCCCACCAGAGACTCTGGTCTGTGACACTATATCGAGCATATGGTCAAAGTTACTCAGCTCGTATATACTAAGAATATAATTTGCAATTGTATTGTAATTAATAAATAAATAAAAAATATTGCCTTATAAGCTGCATTCTTTGAATTCCAAATGTAAAGAAATTGTTCAGCTGGAAGAGATTTCATTCCAGTGTTGAAATCAATTCATAAACAAATCTAGTTTGATGAGCTTAACAAATGAAATTGGAGAAATGTTAAACAAAATGTATACATTTATTACAAATAATATTACAAAAAGATTGTATTTTTGATCAAATTAGATACGCCATTGTTTATTATTAAAAAAAAAAAAAAGAAAAAAATGATTCAAAACTCAAACGAATAATTGTCTACGCAACACTTCCCCCTTCTCTTGAACCAATAATTTCTTATGAGTGGAGCACTTATAAACCTTATTTTGCATGTAAAATCAGTAATTAAACAAGGACAGAGAGCCACAGTCATAATCCCACTAACAATTGTCGTTAATGAATGATTAACACAAGTAATATGACTGGAGTTCAGATTTTTTATAATTTTCGTGTTGAACTCTGACCTTTTAAATGCTTCACATTCATCATTATGAACCTGATTAGAAACAAGTGAGTTTGGGAATTTAGTAACAGCTGTTATTAAACGCTTTTTGTTAAATAAATTTACAAAAATTATTTCTTTTAATAATTTTAACATTGTACTTGGCTAACAATATTTATACAAAAATGGGTTATTACGACCTAGAGGTCTGCTCTACCAGAGATCAGCAATGAATCGTTTTTTCGCTACTTATAAGCACTCATGAAATTTTGAGTATGTATAAGTGAGTGAACAATATTGAAATTTAACTATGTACTTTGATACATTCGTACTCATTACAACGTTGATTCATAAGTACAGGTTGCAATGAGCATAAGTACAACGTTTGACATCAAACTCATACCATTCGAAATATGTTTGATTCATAAGCCTACTCATTTAGATTCATAACTTTTGGAAAAATACGTCAGACGTCGGCACAAAGAGAACATGATAAAAATGTGAGTGTATTTTTGAGAGGCATGTGTTAAACCAGAGGCAAATTGTTAGTAATATTTTCAAGTCTTTACTTATTGACCCAATAATATGTATATGTGAGCGGAAAATATAGAAAAACTGTACTGCGCTATATCCCTGAAGACACTGCATTTAAGTTCGCAAGTATTCTTCCAAAAATTGAAATCATTTCTCATTGATATTAGTGAATTCTACTATAATATTTCTTTGGGTGTATGATTGAAGTCTGAAAAAAAGCGACAAGCAACTGTAAGCATTTTTACGCTCTTCTTAACGAACATTGTTGATCTTCGTGTCCTATATGTGTAAAAAGCCGAAGATGTTCTTGCCCTGATCAAAATTGACAGTTTTAGCTGTTGTTGCATTTACATATATGCATACAGGATTACGGCCTAGTTTCTCACACCGCTTATGTTGAGTGTGTTAATTTTATACACTTGTGGCGGGACGTACAGTTTAGAGTCGACTCCAAACGACAGATTTTTGGAGAAACTTTTCATGGCAATTTAATTTACGCTCAGAGTTTTTGCCAGAAATCTACTGAGAGGAAGTTACCGAAGAAATATTTTTTCAGATTTCGTTTTGATGTCTGACCTGGGGTTTGAACCGTGGCCTAATAAGCCAACAAGCTACCTACTAGATTACGGCGACTACCGTGCTGCTGTACGGCCATGCTAAATTTTTCATTTCTATTGTAAAACAAAGTATTTACGATGCATTTTGATGCTGCATCTTACCTAGGCAAAGGAAAATCTTCATGCGATACTCGAAAAACAAAAACTTTTAAAATTTACGAAAAAAAATTTCATTCCATTTGAAATGTTGTTCAATATGTTGTTGTGTTTCAACAACTGTAAAATGACACAACATACACGGTTTGTCATTAAATACAAAGAAAACCTATAAAAAAAAAAAGTGAAAAAAAAGAATCTAAAGAAACACCTCATCTTGGTATTAATATTGTCGCCAGTGGTATCATCATCATCATTGGAAAGTTTTTGTTTTTTTTTTTGTCTTGCGTTTTACTATTAAAAACGGAAGTGTGTCAGGGAATTCTACGTTTCATTTTCAATTACAAGAAATGCTATTTTAAAAGCGTAAAGAACTGCAACAGTTTTATGGTGGAGTGAAACATTCTATGTTGGAAAAAATGCTGCTGTATGCTGCAACATTTTCGGTTGATTGTGATGGTTTTTGTTGTTATGCTGCAACTAAAGTTAAATTTATTTCGAATATTTTTGTTCGTATATATTTCTTTTTTTTAATCAAATTTTGAAATGACAAGGTCTTCTTCTTTTCTTAAAAATTTTTGATGATGCTCGTACATACGACAAATTAAAAATTGGGTCAACATTCTTTTTCAATTTTTAATTTCGTATGTTTTTTTTCTGTTTTCAGTTTTCATTTTCTAAATTCATTGTTTCGTGTCTTTAATTTGAATTATGTGCGATGGAATTTTATAAATTGTTAATAAATTTATGTTTTTTCCAAAATATTTCATTTTATTACACCGCCATTGTGCTCTAGATTAGTGAAAAGACGTTAATATGCTGCCGAAAAATGCTTTATTGCTGGTAATAAATTGCAGAAGCTTTCCAAAGTGACAAATGAAATATTTACCTTCCTCTTCAGAAATATAAAAAGTATTCCTTTGAATTTTCATTTCAATACAATCATTGACATGGGCAAGTAGCTTGCCTAGACAATAGCAGCCTCAATCCATTGAACTAAATTTGCCAACAGTTTTTACCGTGTAGCCAAGCAAAAAAAAAAAGTATCATAGTATTGTCAAATTGCATTGCATTATATCTTTAATGACCGTTTGATTCAATTCAAAACTATTTTTGCGTAATTCATCATCATCCCTAACGCCCGATACAAAATTATTTGCCTTACATTTGTTCCCGTGGAAAACATGTGTCAATTAATTCTTTAATAAATGATAACATTTTGGTTTGCAATAAATGCTTAACGTAATCAAAAAAAAAAACAGAAATTTATGCGCAACAATTAAAATTTGGTATGAGGAAATAGTTTACTTACGAAATTGTTTAATCGAAGGCGTAATGAAGAGATAACCACATTGGATCACTGTGTGACCCTTAGAACAATAAAAATCCAAAAAAGCCAAAAATAAACTGATGTAATACGGTAGTAATTAATGTCAGAGTTGTGTATAATGTATGTATGTATAGCAAGAATTACGAGCACATGTACGTATATGATAGCACATGCAAAATTAATTATTAAACGATATCTGCATAACGCTAAAAAAATGAAGTATTACACCGAGACCTAGAGCACTCTAAAGCTGGAGGTCCACACCACGCGTTTTCGCGTCAAAGCGTTGCGAGCATTTCATACCTTCTTCGCATTCTACGCTTCAAGTTACATGCAATACTTTTTACGCGCCAATGTTTGTTTTGATTTAAACAAATTAAAACAAAACAACCTGTCAAAATCAGCTGTTTCGTACGCGCGCCGCTTGTGATGCTTACAAAAGTAGAAAGTAGATTTACTTTTCGCGTTCTATGGGTCACGGCATCCTACGCTTTTGTGCGTGTAACTTGCACCAAGTAAATACATTAATTCTACTTTTTTGACAGCCGCGTAGAATGCTAAAACGCGTAGAACGCGTGGTGTGGACCTCCAGCTTAAGGTTCATTATTACAACTTGCCGTTAAGTAAAGGGAGGATGTTAACTGGCCGATAAATTGTTTTTCATTATTATAAGTGGAGGATATGGTAGAAGTGAGCGTTAAGGTAAAGGAAATATCATCCTACCGGTAACTTTTAAAGTTAAGTTTTTGTGTGAACTTGCCATATTATATATTATTTTCAATATGGCAACTTCAAAAATAAACAAAATAAGCATATACAACAAAAAAGAGGCCCGTGCCAACCACTGCGTTTAAAAAAAACTTGTTTAATTTGAGCAGTGTTATCGGCATTGCTCCTTCACTGCCAGATTTTTGAAAAAGTTAACTTTATTTTATCTGTAAGTTGTAATAACGAAAATAAGTTAAAGATAACTTTAATGTTCACTTTAACTAAAGTTAATTTTAACTAAATCCAAGTTAAACGGTAAGTTATAATAATGGCCCTAAGGATTACATTGTGTGTTAAGGGAAATTATTATACTTTTTTGCAGCCCGTACGCGTTGTGTTAAGTTTGGTAAAGGATGGGTCATTTAAAAGTTTAAATTTAAAAATGCAAAAAAGAAACAAAAACAGTTTGAAATTTTGCCAAATTTATTTTTCTGTATTGAAATACAATTGCTCCGTTTAGAAATGGAATATTATTTCATTCCTATGGCTACCGCGGCTGCTCTCACAGTACCTCATTCGATTGGACCAAATTTCGAACACTTTTTCATGTGTATGGAATCGCATCCCGTCAATGGCATTACGAATATTGACCTTCAAATGCTCAATTGTCTCTGGTTTGTCGGTATAACACTGTTCTTTAACGGCGCCCCACAGAAAATAGTCCAACGGTGTCAAATCGCAATTCTTGGCGTCCAATTGACACTACCATTTCGGCCAATTAACCCATTCGCTGCCAAGCCTATATTATATGAAGTCATTCCCATTGCCATTTATATTTTGAGTGTTATTGTTTACCAGAACCCTGTTATTTCTTGGTAAGAACAAGAGTAAGAACTTTGTTGCAAATCCTACCATGAAGATAAAGTATCATAAGTTGCTATAAAATTTTGTTATAAATACACCATGAAGTTGATTTTTCCGTGAAAGATCATTTTCTATAAGAAATAAAGTATTTTTGTAAAAAATTTATTTGTAGTATTTTTCAAGTTATTTACATATTTATATTATGTTTGTGGCAAAAAAAAATAATTTGCTAATACAAAAGCCTGCATGTTATAATATAGGACGAGTATAGTCGTCTTGGCAGTGCGGGATACCCTGTCAATGACGAGTATACTTGAAAGCGAATGGGTTAAACGGTCGTCACACGTTTGACGCAACAGATCGATTCGTTCACATCAATACCATGAAGAACGGTTACAAATAACTCGGTTATCATGGTGCGATAGGTGCCTCTGTTGACCGTAATGGTTGCGCCGTTCTCTTTTTCAAAGAAATATGGGCCAATAAGGTCTCCGATCCAAAAGCCTCACCAAACAGTCATTAGTCCAGAGTTTTACGTGAGTTTCGCCATGACGGCATGGGTGGAAACAACGTGTCTACCAGTTCCCCCACGCACATGCTTATGCATACCATATGATTGCATAACCATACGTGAGTACCAATTCGAAGCCATGCATTTGGACATGACTTCTGTCTTGGGTAGGGGTCGGAGAGTATCTAAACTCCTTTTTGATAATGGTTAAAAGTGTTACGCCACACCGAGCTGGCGCTCTCCTCGCGATTTAGGTATAAACCACAGCCAGCACGTTGCTCTCACAGGGGGGCCGCACCATTGTCGGGCAGAGACAATTCTCTGGGGCGCCCGACATCCGTAGTACCAGAATTAAGCCTCCGGTCAGACTTCGCAGTCCAGCCTGCTATCAGTTGAACTGCAAACGGTTCGGGACTGGTGACCCAAAGAGAAATAAGACGCACAAACAAACACAATAGTGGACACTATTCAACAACGATAAACGCGGACAACACAGACCACCCACGGCAACCTACTAGCGTCAGATGTGCACACAAACGTCGAGCTTCATGGACAGACAACAACAGCGAAACCACACCAGTAAGGGTAATCTATTATCAACCCATCCTTATTCTTCTCCTACTAAAAACAAAACGAGCGAACTCGTCAAGACCTTACTTAGTCCGATCCGTAGCTAAAGCCCTACTAAACTCCACCATATCCCCCGTCTCGATGATACCCATCGCTTCTAAGTCCTTAAGGTCTGCGTAAAGCGGACATGTAGTCAGTACATGCCGCCAGTCCTCAGGTCCCAACCCACACCCACAGTCCTCTGTATCACTGAGGCCCCTCTTATGCAAGAATGTTTTAAGCACACCAAACAGTTAGTGGTAATGGGTGCATTGGCTTGTGTAAGGCCACGAGTGAGCTTTCGGAACCCCAAACACGGCAATTTTCCTTATTAACGTACACGCCAAGATGGAAATGAGCTTCATTCGAAAAACGCTTTTTTTATCTTCCATCGACCGACCACCATGACAATGACAATTGCTTCTACAAAATAATAAAGTTGCACAGCCAGTTGCAACGTGTAGGGGTCGCATTATAACACGTAATAATGATGTGTATGGTATTCTGTTCAATATTAGTTCGAATCTTACTCTTTTTGTATAATTTTATAATTGTATCCGTTATTCGTGTATTCGGTGTATATTTGTTTTGATTTTATCTTCAAAATAATAATTTTTGCACCACTGACGTGACGTCTTTAGTATAAATAACTAAAAAAAGAAAATGAGTTGTTTATCTATTTGGACTCTACAAAAATGTTCAACAACAAATATTTTAAATTTGTTTTTATTTTTTGCATATAATGATGGAAGAACGTCATTGTTATATATTTTAAAAGCCTATTTACTGTATATTTCTATACAATATTTAATAACGTCATAGATTATGAAAGCATTTTTAATTTATAATTATTTTTATTATGTCTACAATGCAATGAAAGGTTTTCTAAACATTTTGAATTTCCGAACACAACAAGAAAATTTGCAGAAGAAAATGAAATATTTATTTGGAGCAATACCTCAATGCCTGTCGTTTATTTTTAAAAGGTTAGAGTAGCTATAATGTTCTTTTGCATTACAGATTTGACGTATCCCTATGAAAAATGGTCCAATGGAGACAATTTCCATGATCTCTCCACTCCAATGTACCGCTTCAAAACGTGAGAGTTATTGCTTTCCAAATGTGCCGAGATATCATGTGCCATGTGCCATCGACTTCTTAAAGCTACATATCAACCGAATCTAATACATACATACATAATTGGTCATTACAACCCTTCAGTCAGTATTACGACCTAGTTTCTCACACCACTTATGTTGCGTGCGTAAATTTTATACATGAGTGGCGGTTCTACAGTTTAAAGTCGACTCCGAACGACAGATTTTTAGAACCTTATCATGGCAATTTTATTTACTCTCAGAGATTTTGCCAGAAATCTGGTGAGAGGAAGTCGCCGAAGGAATATTTTTTGTATTTTGTTTTGATGTCTGACCTGGGATTTGAACCCTGGCTTTTCGTCTAATAAGCCTACTAGACTACGGCGACTTCGGACGAGTCTAATATTTTACTTATTAGTTAATCATTTCAACCCTTTAGTCAAGATTACATTCTAGTTTCTTACACCGTCCATGTGATTTGGGTTAATTTTATCCATGAGCTGCAGCTGTCTAACGTTGAATACGAACAAAAGATTTGAAGAACTTTTCATGACAGTTTTATTTACTCTCAGAGGGCTGCTTATAGGGATATTTTTCCAATATTTTGCAACAGCAAATTCGCAAATTAATTTTAAGAAAAAGAAAAGATTTCAAAAATACATTGATATTGACAGTACAGCACCGTTATTTCAGCGTTATTATAGAATGATATTGGTGGCCCACAAATAATACGAAACAATGCACCGTTCGGGATACATTGACAGTTTTAGACACTCCACATTCGGCAGATCTCTGTTTGATTCGCAAAAGTCAGTGATTTGCTAGAGGCATTGCCTTGCGATCCTATCTTTAATGATCCTATCCTATCGTTAGTGAAACGATGAAAACATCCGTTATTTATTTATTTTTTTTACACTCCCATTGATGTTCTTCTATTCGAAAAATCATGGCTTAATCTTCACATAAACTAATTTGATGTCTTAAATCTGGATGATAGGTTTTAAGCAAATGAAACTCGTATGTTTTGATTCTGGTTTGCATTTCTTTGATGATATCGGTAAGTAGTCTTCGTTCATATGCGCCCGATTTCTGATATTTTCCATCTCTCCTTCCTGAACTTCTGGAGATAATTTTCATAATACCTTACGGATATTATAATTAAGGCCCCTAAAGCGTGTTGAAGTAGACTCGTCAGTTCAAGAATCCCCACAAGAAGATATCTAGAACGGTTAAATAGGCTTCCATCCTGTTATCATGGTCGCTTCTCTTCACCGTCTTCTCTTGCAGAACATTGTGTTGGAACTAGGAAAATCGGTCGTTGGGGAGGAGAAAGAGAATGTAGCTTTCATGTATATTAGATTTGAATCTGTTAATATTTTTACAAACGTACATGCATAGTTGGTCATTACAATACTTTAGTCAAGATTAAGGCCTAGCCTCACACACCGGTTATGGTGTGTATGTTAATTTTGTCAATAACTGATGGGACCTGCAGTTTAAAGTCGACTCTGAATGACAGATATTTTTGAGAAGCTTTTCATGGCATTTTGATTTGCACTCGAGTTTTTGTCAGGAATCTGCTGAGAGGAAGTCGCCGAAGATATATTTTTTCATTTTAGAGGTCTGACCTGGGGTTTAAATCGTAGCCTCACGTCTAATAAGCTAACACACTACCTACTAGAATTCAATTTAAACTACTCTCACCAAAATATTAGGCGATAAGGACTTACATACATGAAATCAAAGAGAAAAATTGGAGGGTTCGTTTCATATTTTGAAAATGAAACAAAAAATCTTACGGCAGATTTATTTGCATTTCCACGATTTATTCGTTTGAAAGGCCTAGTGACACCAATATGAATGGAATATAAAACCCTTCAAATGTCCGCCATAAATTAGACTGAATGTGGCCGATGGCACGATTCACATACACTTGCGGCTTGAGAAAGCCCCACAAGAGTTTAACGGATACACATCGTACGACCAGTTCACATCATCTACACGTGGGACGGCCATGCTCCATTCATACAGTATATCTAATGCCATAAGAGCTGTGTCTTAGCGTCCTGATGAAAACACATCCTGTTGGGTGTCCCGGTAATCCAATTCAGGCCAAAAGAAGTTGGTAATCATTGCTGAGGATGAAATTTTCGATGAAAGTTACCATCAGTGAACACTTATCGTTGCCTATGGTTGTCCATGGGAATTTAGCAAAACAGACTTAATAAACGACAGTTACATACTATGTCCAGATAAGCAATATCAATATTAGGTTAATAGAGTACAATATTTTAAGTGTTCAGACATAATAATATACGCAGTACAGCTGCTTATTCAATATTCATTTGACAGCTGGTAAACAAAACAGCTGGTTCTTTCAACAACATTGTTTTTTTGTCGTTCTTGACATTTGAGTTGTCCAATATTAACAAAAAGTGTTCGGTTAATTGTAATAAGCTCACTAAACACACTTATGACAGTGCTGCATTTTCAGTTTTACTCAATATTATAAGAATTTGCGTATTTATTACATATTTATTGCGTATTTATTGCGCAATTATTAATTGAAACTTTATATGAAACATTGAGCTCAATAATGGCGTTAGTTGCGATTTACGCAATTATTGTGATTGAAATATTAGCGTTTCCCTTTTATGTACATATATAGGATATGGTTCTAGTTTCTAAGTCTTTTGGTCAACAGAGAAAATCAAATCCATTTACGTTGTTTCAGTAAAGAAAGTAAAATCTTTAAAATTATTTCATGACAAATATTTCTTGGAATCGTTGTTGAACAACAACAATTTTATTGAATTGATTTAAAGAATTTAAACTTTAAAGATGAGTCACACAATTGACCGATTACTGTTGTCTGGCGAAACACTCTTTAACAATCAATTGCCGTAAAAAATGTGATTATTTCTTGGCCGGAGGTCATGATTGGCATTCAAGATGGATTACAATGACAAACGATGGGAATTTCTATAATACAAGACAAGTAAGTAATAACAAAAAGTAAGTAAATAGTAAAAAACAAAAACAAAAGCTAGTAAATAATTAAACTGTCGGTCAACTACAGCTGCATTGTAGCCTATGCTACAGTGAACTGTAGGGAATAAGTTTCAGAGTTTAGTTTCAAAAGTTCAAATAAGATGCACTTCTTCCTATCTTTTAGATGGTATTTGTTTTTAAAATGTGAATGAACAATTGGTTACGTAATGATTTACAGGATGTAATAGAGTTATCAATACCATCCAATATCTCTCATGGTCCCACTAATAAGGTTCGCGTAGAGTAGGGTATTATTTTTTAATTGTTAAATCTTCTTTAACTTCATCTCTTCTAATGATTGTTTTTGAAATTATTTGACAACTGAAATGAGTTAATTGAAGAAAATACAGTGTGTGAGAGCAAATTAATGTTAAACATGAATAACAAACATTAAGCACTTCACCTCTAATCCGTTACCATTAAGCGGAAGCTTAAACTTTGAAATCACAATGAAGAATGACTTGAAAATTTTTTTGTCAAAACAGCTGCAGATTTGTACATATTTTTCTGAGAAGAAGTTGGCAATGAAATTATCGTTTGTATTATGTAAAGTAACGGGATGATGTGGTTTAGTGTTTGAAGTACTTGCCCATAAACTCGACCAATCTAGGTTGGAAAGTCAGAAAAGTTGAAAATTATTTTCACTACTGTCTCTATATATTTCACAATGAAAAGGCTTTACTTACTTACTTAATAGATCATAACAACGCTATAACTAGGATAACGACCTAGCTACGCACAGCACTCATGTTGTGTGCATTCATTTCATCAATGAACACCGGGATCTATTGTTTAATGTCTACTCCGAAAGACAAATTTATGAAACTTTTCCTGACAATTTATTTAAGAGTATTTGTTAGAAGCCTGCTGAGAGGAATATTTTGTTTTTCACGAAATTCCTCAGCAAAAGTTTGAACCAGAGATCAGCAATGAATCGGTTTTTCGCTACTCATAAGTACTCATGAAATTTTGAGTACGAGTGAGTCAACAATATTGAAATTTAACTACGCTGATTCCTTCGTACTCACTACAACATTGATTTAGAATTACATGTTGCAATGAGTATGAGTACAACGTTGACATCAAACTCATAACTTTCGAAATATGTTTGATTCATACGCCTACTCATTCAGATTTATATTTTTAGAAAAATACTTATAATACTCATAAATGATTCGAGTGATTCGAATCATTCATCAAAATTTACAGTCCTGGTTGTTGTTGCATTTACAAAAAAAAGGAGAAAGAAAAAAAAAACAGGAGAAAGAAAGAAAAAGTGAACAGCAAGCAAAGCAAACACACAACCTTCTAGTGAGTATTGTAGTGTTCGTACGCGAATCATACTTATTTTGTGATTTTTGTAAATGTTGAGTCATGGAGAGTCGATATTCACAACATCATGCGTATTGTTAAGTATGAGTACGACGGCTACTTCAAACTTGGAATATGAGTAGTATGAGTATGATTTTAAAATCAGTATGATTGCGTATAAGTATCAGAAATTATGAGTATGATTCGGATCTACTCATCTCTGACCTCTGGTTTGAACCACGGACTAGCGTCTAATAAGCCAACACACTACCTACTACACTGCGGCGACTTACAATCAAATGGCTTCAAGTTTCTTAAAAAATTATAATTTACACTTTAGATAGATTAACATCTAACACGAACATCATTGAAATTTTAAACGAAATCACCTTTTGAGAATGAATAGTACTTAGCATGGTTCCTCACCAAAACACCCAACAAACGTTGTTAGTGGACGTTCAACCAAAGCATCGTCAGATAGCAAACCTCTCACCTGCTACAACAGACAAATATTCGGCTTAGCTGACAAACTATCAAACTATTATTATTATTTTCAAATTTTTGAGAAACTTTTCATGACAATTTTATTTACTCTCAGAGTTTTTGCCAGAAATCAGTTGAGAGAAAGTCGGCGAAGAAATATTTTTTCATATTTCATTTTGATGTCTGACCTGGGATTTGAACCGAGGCGTCACGTCTGATAGACGTCTACCAACTAGACTGCGACGACTTCATGAAGAGAATATTTTGTCCATAAATTCTGGATGGCCAAAAATCCTTCTACTAAGGTTTACAAGTGCGGAACAATGAAAGAGAAGATATTCTGTAGTCTGCTCTTTTTATTCATCATTACAACTTCCAAAGATGTTGTTGCAAGTAGGCTTGACTCAGTTTCCGTTCAACCCATCAAATTGAATGCCAGGCGCGTTTTCTTTAGTTTTCGCAATGAATTGCGATGCCTATTATATTGAAATATTATTTGCTCATGATCATTTTTCATGCTAGGGGTCACCGGTCACCCCCTCGGCGTTCTAGATTTTTGGTTTTTACTCATATTACCCAGCTAACGTAGCTTTTAGCATGAAATTAGCAATGCATTTAAAGAAATGCCCTGATAATGATTGTAAAGGGTGTTTTTATAGAGGTATAGAACTTTAAGTTGCAATAAAACAACTTTGGATTATTCGATTGACATGAATTTTATTTGTCCGAAAGATAATCTTGTGGCATTACATTTTAAATATGATTTCTGGCATATGACCGCCACGGCTGGCGCGGATGTAGTCCAATCTGGACGTCCAATTTTCTATGACTTTTTCCAACATTTGTGGCCGTATATCGGCAATAATACGGCGAATGTTGTCTTCCAAATGGTCAAGCGTTTGTGGCTTTACCGCATAGACCAATGACTTTACATATCCCCACAGAAAGTAGCCTAGCGGTGTTAAATCACAATATCTTGGAGGCCAATTCACAGGTCCAAAACGTGAAATTAGGCGGTCACCAAACGTGTCTTTCAATAAATCTATTGTGGCACGAACTGTGTGACATGTTGCGCCGTCTTGTTGAAACCGCATCTCCTGAAAAAGTTAGTAATCATGGCTCTATACCGATCACCATTGACTGTAACGTTCTGCCCACCATCGTTTTTGAAAAAGTACGGACCAATGATTCCACCAGCCCATAAAGCGCACCAAACAGTCAGTTTTTCTGGATGTAGCCGTGTTTCCACATACACTTGAGGATTACCTTCACTCCAAATGCGGCAGTTTTGTTTGTTGACGTAGCCATTCAACCAGAAGTGCGCTTCATCGCTAAACAAAATTCGCTTATGAAAATCGGGAACAACGGTAATCTCGTTTTGGGCCCATTCGACGAATCTACGCCTTACTTGATGATCGTTTGGCTTCAAATCTTGCACGAGTTGGATTTTGTAAGCACGCAAACCAAGATCCTTCCGCAAAATCTTCCATAAAGTGGATGGACACAGATCCAATTCCTGTGCTCGATGGCGGATGGACTCATTCGGGTCTTCCTCAATGCTACGCTCTACAGCAGCAATAGCTTCTTCTGTACGCACCGTACAGCGTCTCTGGGGATGCGAGTTATCAATAATAGTAAACGTGGTGCGAAAACGTTCCATGGTTAATCGAATTAACTGCTCTGATGGACGATTTTGTGGACGATAAAAAGGACGTAGTGCGCGATACGTTTTCCGTTCAGAACCATTATTTTCGAAATAAAATTGCACTATTTGCAAGCGTTGTTCAGGCGTGAGTCTATTCATGATGAATTGCCAAACCAAACTGAGAATAAATCACTTGACAGCTGTTAAATCGGTCGCCATCTTGAAAAGTAATGCCAACTTAAAGTTCTATACCTCTATAAAAAACACCCTTTATATCTCCAAGAAATTCCGTACGGAGCAGACCTCGTCATGAATTAGAAAAAAAGCGGAGGAATCGTCGAAATGTAAGGCAATTTCGCACTGCGTGTTATAAACAAATGTCAAAGTAACTAAGATGATTTAATAGTTGGTCCAAACCACCCAATCTGCCATCTCTACGGCCTCATCGATTGATGGGTCAGGGGGAAGAACAGAGGCGTTTGGGGAACGGATCGGGTTGTTATGTTTCTGGATGTCTATGGCCTGCTATAGACAGAGTGAGAACAGGTTGGTTGCTGGGCTTGGATAAGGCCAGTTTAAGGTTAGTTATCGGATTTATCACGGGTCACTGTGAGATTAGGTCGCTTACGGGGATCTGAAACAGATCCCAACCGGACTATTGCAGGATATGTTGGGATGAGGAGGAGTTGGAGACTGTCGAGCATCTCCTCGGTAACTGCCCAGCCCTTGGTAGGTTGAGTTTGTGGACCCTTGCCAGGGGCTACTTTGGCTCTCCACAGATTCATTAGTAGCTTGACCTGGTTGAGAAATGCTTTTTGTTTTGTTTTTAGTCTGTGTAACTCCTCCGCTTCCCACTCTCCCCTTTCCTACTTACTCTCCTTTTTTTTCCTATCACTTCTATAACATAACATAATTGGTCATTACAATCCTTCAGTTAGGATTACGACCTAGTTTCTCACACCACTTATGTTGTGTGTGTTAATTTTATACATGAGTGGCGGGACCTACAGTTTAAAGTCGACTCCGAACGACAGATTTTTTGAGAAACTTTTCATGGCAATTTTATTACTCTCAGAGTTTTTGCCAGAAATCTGCTGAGAGGAAGTCGCCGAAGAAATACTTTTTGTATTTTATTTCGATGTCTGACCTGGGGCTCGAACCCTGGCTTTTCGTCTAATAAGCCAACACACTACCTACTAGACCACGGCGACTTCAATCCTTTTTTTTAACTACATTATGTACAATGTGTCAATTCGACCTCCGGGTAATGTACTTGTCTTAATTGACAAGTACACGTCCTCTAAACTAACCTAACTAAGAAGAACTGGAGCAAAAAATTCTACTGAAAAAGTAGTGACATATTGTTCCGACTGCTTCCGATTCCCTTTTTCTTTGCATAGAGTGCTTCAATATGACTCATCGCAATATGCACCGGTGACCGCCATGGCATTCAACGTGTTAATTTTACCTTTAGTTCAGGCTGTACTAATAACTGTATTTCCCCTAGCGTAGCGTATTAAAAAATGGTTTGTAGCATTTCTAGTCTCATTGTAAAGACCACTTAAATTGTAACAAAGTTAGTTAACAGGTTTTAGAATTCTTATTGAAAGTACTTAAATTTTATTAACAAAAATTGCCGCAAAAAAAATTCCAAAGTTTTTTATTGAATATCATTAGAAAACAAATTTTTAAAAATTTCAAAACATTTTTATCGTACTTGCTTTAGATGTTTAAAACATTGTAAATAAATCGTATGGACTGTATGAAGATTATGCGTAAAAATAATGTGTATTTCGTTTAAGTTTTTTTTCTTCTAAATTTATTGTTAACAACAATGTTAATGCATTTTTTTTTTGTTATTTTGTGAATGTATTATGCCACAATGTGATGCATGTAGTAGCAGTGTCCAAATGAATAATTCTTTCAGTTGTAAAAAGTTGACATTTCTCCTCATCTCTACTTTTTTTTGAATTCATATTGAATTTTTATGCCTTGAATTACGTCTGTTTTTTCGTTTTTCCGTTTTTGTTTTTGCAAATATTGAAACAATCTTATGAAATTTATGCGAGTAAGAATTTTAGAATATTTACTAAAGAGAATAATGCTGCACATACAGCATTTAAATTTTAAGTTTTATTTTATTTTATTTTATTTTTTTTTATTCATTCATTCGGTCCGCATTTCTTTTTTTGTATTTTGGTGCTTGTCTATTCAAAAACAAAAAATATGTAGAGAGTCTGACATAAATCCCTTTAACTGCCTGCATAAATACGAGTGTGAGTACGAGAACATTATTTATGTTTTTAAACTTTGTGCCACACTAAATAATAAGTGTTCAGATATTCTTATTGTTGTTGCAATTGTTGTAATTGTATTAAAGAAAATATAATACGTATGTACTCATATAAGATACTCATACCATTTCTTCTACACTCAAAGAAAAATTTATGTTAAAAAACTTAAATGCAAAATGCGGAACATTTTTCGTAAATGAATGAAAAGGGACTGACTGAATCATAAAGAAAAAATTTTTTGGCAACAGACTGAAGCAGAACATCCTTAGATTAGAAAAAATAAAAAGAATTCTCACTCAGTCTGTTTAAAGCTTTCAAATTATCGAAGTTTGTTCATGAAAATAATGATTCTGGTCGTTGAAATCATCGTATGTTAATCAAGTTTAAGGGCTAAAAAACCACTACAGCCATAGAGAGTCTCTCATTCAGTATTTTACGTACCAGAGGAATAATTGGACTGCATAACAGCTGGGCTAAAACGATCAAACGCTCAAGCGATCATAACCTTGCGGATGTCATAACCTTGCTAGGCATTTATTGTTTACTACGTGCAGTCCCCTCAGATGAAGATCATTTATTCTCCCATATCGATGCAAAAATTCGCGATTTTTATCTCGGTACAGCTTCAAATTGTGTTCAGAATCACAAATTTGTTGCTGTTTTGGGTCGATTGTGATGTTGTGTAGAAACCACTTTGAACGGAGCTCTGATGTCGTTAGGCTATCTCGGTTAACTTCACTTTACTTTTATCCGAAATAATTTTCATGATTTTCTTGAATTAACAGCCACTTAGGGGCTTCTCTTGGCTTCAGCAGATTTTTTTTGTTAAGAAACAGAGCTTTATTTTCAACTCATCTGTAGGGTTTAAAACGATGATGATTGAATGTTTTGTATGCCACAACATATTGGCCTGTGGTCTGAAATAGAATCAAATTCCAAGTGCTTTGATTGTATGTGCTTCTTCTTCAATTTCTCCATTCAAGTTTTAAAATTTCTTCTTCTTCTATCAGAGTTTCAGCTAATTAAACCAAAACATCCATTGACCGTAATGGATACGCCGACCTCACTTACAGAGAACTATAGGCCACTGATGTCCGCTTCACAAGTCTCATCAAACAGTCACTCGTAACGGCTTCTGTGGGTTTTATGAGCCGCTAATACGTACTCACCAAGACAACAGTGGATTTCATCCGAAAAGATAATTTTTTACTCACTGTACGAGCATAACCACGTCTTGTCGCATCTAAACTGATCTCAAAGTTGCTCAATCGTAAGATACCGAATTTTGTAACAGAATAGATTGACTAAGTATTGCTAGATTCCAAATAACCGATGGTTCAAATTTAAATCAATAGATGGCTCATCCGATAGTTTTGCGTCTTCCAATTTACTTTCAATCAACCGCACCGCTATACATCACATATTAATTGTACAACAATGGACATCAAACACATTTGGTCAATCCACACAAGCCGTTGTATTCATTGTATTGTTGGACGACTATACAACAGTGTATGCTTGTTGTTGATAATTTTCATGTAAAAATCCGATACACTTACACACATTTTTTCATATGATTTTAAAAGTATATGGCCCACCCGATTGTTTTTCTTCTTACAAATGTACTTTCAATCAAACGCACCGCCATACATCACATTATAATTCTACAATAGTGGACATCAAACACATTCAGTCAATTCACTCAAGCCTCAAGTTGTATCGTTGTATTTATTGTATTGTTGGACGACCATACAACAGTGTATGCTTGTTGTTCGTGTAAAAATCCGATACACTTATACACATTTTTTCATATGTTTTTTAAAAGTTGTATTGGTTTCGTGCTATCAAATTGTTTGAATGCCAAAAATTATGAAGAAGAATACAACATACACAATACAGCATAGCATTGAGCGTTCACAAACAATCAAGTGTATTCAATACAACATACAAAATACAAAGTCGTGTGAATTGGACAATTCTGTTTAGGTTCTCACATTTGGGTAAGCTTATGTTCGTTGGATCAATATTAAGGACCAACTGTAAACCTTAACAGTAGTGTTGGAAGTATTAGAAAATTATGCTTGTAGTACAAACTGAATAAGACAAAGAAATTTTTCCCAATACAGCCTGGTATTATTTTGTGTTCAACCATTTCTCGTAATTATTAACAATTTTCTGTGAGTGTACATTTGATGTAACAAACAATATGATAAATAATGTGTGCGTATGAATGAGTGTTTATATGACTAGAGCTGTCTGTAATAACATCACTCGTATATTAAATATTTGCAAGTATTTTTTTGTTGTTGTTGTTTTTTTTTCATAATTTTTTCGTTTTTTCTTGGCTGCATTTTCCATTCTGTTTTATGCGATATTGTTGCCGTTTTTTGTCGTTTTCTATCTTTTCATTTAACAAATAAAATACTTTCGGAGGAGAGAAAAACACAAAAAGCATAAGAAAATAAGAAATAAATAAAAAAAAATTGAAAATGGAAATGGAAATGGAAAAAACAAAAACAAAAAGACCAAATTAAAATGACAACATAATTCGCCAGTATATCATAATCAAAATACGCCCACATCCTACGACAGACGAAAGTATTTTCATACAAAAAACCAAAAAAAAATAATTTTTTCTTTTTTTGTTTTTCTTTTCAATTTTTTTGTTTTTGTTTTGGTTGGGTTATAATTTTTTGTCTTTCTTTATTTTTAATTTTATTTTGTAGCAATTGTTGTTGCTGTTGTGATCTTTTGTATACGATAATAAATTTTATAGCAACAAACTGTAAAAATACTTAATAAACATCGAAAATTAAAATAAAAATTAAAAAAAAAATAAATTAAAAATAAATGTGAAGAAAAATAACCATAAAATATATAACATTGGGAGCAGCGACTAAATAAAATCCAAATGAAATCCAAATAAAATCAAATATCTTGGAATAGAATGCCAGTGGAAGACAATAATAACAAAGAAATTTGATGTCATTTTAAGTATGATGACACTTATTATAGCAGCAAAATAATGCCAAGCAATATGCAATAGAGCCACTTATTACTGTTAAAATAATAAAACACGGCTTAAACCACACTTTAGTCAAAATAACTGATTATTAATTCATTTTTCCGTTATTCGGAAAGGAATTGGAAGAGCTTTTACTTACTTACATGATTTGTCATTACATCACTTTAGTGAGGATTATAACCTAGTTTTTCCCACGACTTATTTTGTGTGTGTTAATTTAATTCAAGAGTGGCGGAACCTATGGGGTCCGTACGACAGGTTTTTGGGAAATATTTCATGGCAATTTTATTTACTTTCAGAGCTTTTGCCAGACATCCGCTGAGAGGAAGTCACCGAAAAACATATTTTTTTCATACTTCGTATCACTCGAGATGTCTGACATGGGATTTGAACACCATGATTGAAATGAAATTATAATGCATGTCCATAATACAAAGTTCCGTAATGGGTGCCCTGGTAGTCTAGTAGGTAGCATGAGGGTTGCGGGTTCGATTCCCACCAGAGACTCTGATCTGTGACACTACACTGAGCATTTGGTCAAGTCACTCCGCTCGTACATAATTAGAATATAATTTGTAATTGTATTGTAGTTAATTAATAAAAAAAAGTTACATAATAACCACGACAATCATACTGAGTCCTCCATTCAGTCGGAAAACGACTCAAAAAATCGGTTTTCCGGTACGAAGCCGCCCATCCGCATTTCGACCGCTGTCTCTTCAATAGCAGCTGTATTGTAGTGTTCCAAGACTGGAATTATGATTGGCTTATAGCAATGCGCAAGATACCTTACGTGTCATGTATTCCTTAAACTAGCGAGGTTAATTTCCATGTTATTAGTTGGTAAAACCTGAGATTTTTTGCTTATCAAATTCGCCTCTAAATATGTTCATGATATTATGTGTGATGTGGCATATGGTTTCAACTAGATGACATTCAGGAAAGTCCGAATTCTTGTGAGCGACGTGAAATCGATGCGGCAGATCATAAGTTCGTAGACGTACCAGTGTTGGTAGTTCATTTACTGAACCAATGGATTCAAATTTATCCACTGCATTGCGAACATTCCTTTTTGTAGGGTGATTTTGGTGTTTGTAAAATGAATGAAGTGTGCTGTACTTTGCCCAAACAGAACAATTTTATGATTTGCACGCGTGGTTGAACGCTATATCGGTGATATGTTGGTGAACTGACTAAATATACACCAACTAATTTGACAATATGGCCTTTACCAGCTGTCAAGTTTTGGAAGTTCCTGTTTGTAAACTCGATATATTTTCGTTACTGAAATTGAAAGTATCAATACACTGAAGGGCATATTCAGCACACTTACTAAAAATCGTCAAAGCTAAAGGATACTACTATTCGTAGGCAAAAAAAAATGTATATTAACTAAAAGTGTTTCTTATGATGACCTTTGGCTTATCTTTTAACTATAAATCGTCTGAGCTAGATTTCTGCAGAGATTATAGAGTCTCTCATATCCATTAAGGCGTTTTTCAACTTATGCTTGTTGATAGCGTGGCATTTAAATGAGTAAGTTTCCATATAAGTCCATACATATTTTATTGGATTTAAGGCTGAGCTTTCTAGGTACTGAGGTAATTTTATTTTTGTATTACAAACTAGTCATTCCTTGACTAGATCGCTCTGAAGCGTCATCTAGAACGAACACAGAGCCATTGTCAAAACCCGTTTTTTTTTTACTAGATTCAGTCAAATTAATTTCGTGTATATTTACCTCAGCAAAGACAATAACCGAAAATCTATTAGTTTCCTAAATATTTATCTTTTAATTACAATACAATTACAAATTATCGATGGTGGATATCGAACTCTCGACCCTCACACTAAAACACTAGCAAACTACCCACTAGACTTCCAGAGCACCTAAAAAACTTTTTTACAGAATTGTGGAGTAAAAAGACAGTACCTAGTAGGTTGTATGTTGGCTTATTAGACGTGAGGTCTAATAAGCGGTTCAAACCCAAGGTCAGAGATCTCCACCAAAACGAAATTTGAAAAAATATTTTTTCAACGACTTCCTCTCAGCAGATTTCTGGGAAAAACTCTGCCATGAAAAAGTTTCTCAAAAATCTGTCGTTCGAAGTCGACTCACTAGTCCATGTATAAAATTACACACACAACATAAGTGGTGTGAGAAGCTAGGTCTTAGTCTTGACTGAAGGGTTGCAATGATGAATTATGTATGTGAAGAACATTTACAATGTTACCCTTAAATTAAGTTCATTAGAAACGTTTTGTTGCAACCCTATGTTTCAAAGTTGAATAAGGAGGATAACATTGATCGAATATAATAAAATTTTGTTTCCAATATTCTGAATATTTTGCTAAATTTCGATCAAATGTTAACAACAATAACGAAAATTCCTAACAATACACAGGAATAAAGAAACAAACTAAATTTAAATTAAAAAAAATGTAGAAGAAGGAAATTTAAGTTCAAAATCAATGCAAATATCGTGTTTGTTTATCTTCAATAAAAATAATCGTTTATCGGAAATTGTTTATATCAGTGTGAGCCAAAAATAAAATTATACTCACTAGGAATTTTAGCATAGCATAGCATAGGCAAATTTGTTTATGAGCAACTATGAGAGAGAAAATGATTGAAAGAGATTGTAGGTGATCAGATTCGACCATATGTTACCCTAGACATAAACCATAAAAAAAAATTTAAATTGAGGGTTCATTACGGTGGACTATGTGGCATTTTGCCTGAAAACCTGGCCAAAATTAATAGAAGTGTTTTATGGGTTAATGGCTGGAATTTTTTGATAGTGTTAGTGATAATTAGGAGCAAAGATCAACCGTGATTTCGTGATTTCGCCTAGCCCCCATACAAATTCCCCTCGAAATTGCACTTATTTACACATAATTATGGTTGTTATGCAACAGTCATGATCAAATTTAGCACGGATCAGTTCTGTGTACTAAGAAATCATAGTGTAAAGTTTGGTGAACATCGGATCACATTTGACCCTGGTCCCCTTATACAGTCCCCTTTAGAAATTCACGTTTGCGCTTATAAATAGCTTAAAAACATCGGCACCCTGATGAAATTCGGTATGAACGTGTTTTTTGTAAATCTAAATCATATTACCAAATTTTGTTATGGTCGGTCCATAATTGCCCCTTGGTCCAAAATAGGGCCCCTTAAGATAATATGTTTAGCAATTATAATTGGCTTAAACATTTTATTACCTCGATGAAATTCGACATGAACATGTTTAATATGAATGTGAATCATTTATGGTCACATTTTATTATGATCGGATCATAAGTGCCCCTAGGTACCACATACGGTCCATTTAGAAAACATACATCTCATATTGATATAATAGTCGATATACATATGTAATTAAGTTTTTAAACTTCTATGATAATTAATATTTATTCATAATATTTATTTTACATTATTTAATACTTAACTTAAAAAAATACTTAAACAGTGAAACTAGCTACAATCGTTAAAATCGTTATCATTTTCATCATCAATGTCAGGAAGGAGTAACTTCATGGTATCTGATGAAAATGCTTTTCTATTCCTTTCTTTCCTATTCGCGTTTTTTGTGTACTGCAGCTTATAAAAGGGTCACTGCTTAAAAGTAGCCTATTCAGGACATCTCGATTGGTTTCGCTTCTACTGAATTTCCTCGTATAATTCGTGCGCCATATGGCTTCATTACACAAAAAAAGTAAAATTTTCAAAAAATCGCCAAAAATAATTGCGCAAATTTGCGCAAGCTTTTCTTTTTGTTCCTGAATGTAGAGAGTTCATATTTTCTTGTGTAATATAACATTAAACTACTAAAAACTACTTTCACCTTTAAAATCCTTATCTTTTTTTGGGTTGGGTAAAAAAACGTGAAATTTTTATTATTTTTAAATTTTGAACGAATAATTCTAACATTAATGTATGAGATATATACATATATATAAAAAAATTGAAAAAAATATCATATAAAAATATATCATATAAACCTATTAAAATTTAAAAAAAAAACACCAAAAACGCATTTAATTTTCTTCATTTTCCTGACTTTGACATCGTCTCAAATCTAAAAATCTCAACTGAAAGTCGTGAAAATTCACTATATAATGCAGAATTTTGTTGTCTATCGAACTGCATACTCAGTTTCTTAAATTTCTTTAAATTCATTTTTGCCTTTTTGGCCAGTTTTTCAGGGTAATTGCCACATAGTGCGGTGGTAGAAAGTGAAGGTAAAAGTTCAAACCCAAAACCCAAACCCAACTTTCTTCAAATAATTGACGATAATTTTTTATTTATTGGCTTCGTTTACTGTTATTGTTGCTAATATTGCAGTGAAGGCATGCCTTAATATTGCGACCTAGCTGCTCACACTATCCATGTAGTGTGTTTCATTCTTGAGTGGCAGGACTTGCAGTTTAATGTCGACTTCGAACGACAGATTTAAGAAACTGTTTATGACAACTTTTTTACCTTCAAAAATTTTGCCAGAAGCTTGAGTCGTAATAAATATTTTTCTCAGATTTTGTTCTCTTCTTTTCTGAACATGCGTACTCTGAGTTAACAGTCTCTGATTATCCTACACATTGTAATGTATGCAGAGCTCCTGTTATTGTAATTTCCTTTCCAAACATCCACCCAAACTCTACAAAACGGTTATATCTCAATCAAAGGTGTGGAAGCTGTCCTCCTCGCAAACTCTTCTGCTTGTTTATTGCAGAGAATTTTCACATGACCCGGGACCCAGCTGATTCAAATTCCAAAGACAGTCCCTTACTATCTTCGATTTGCTGGAATGTCGGCCTGACTATCAGATAATAATGAAATGGCCTCCTGTCCAAGTTGAAGCGAGCACATCTTTCGATGGCAGAGACTAACGGAAGATGTTCGCGAGTTCCTCAATGGTTTCGTAATATTTCATTCTGAGAGCAAAAACTCCCCACTCCTGTCGTAGGATCCGTATTCACCGATCTGTATACAGACTACAAAATAGTCCCTCTTTTAAGAGTACTTCCAAGTACTTTCCAAAATCACAGAGTGAACACGTTTCTTGCCAAACTGTTAAAGAGAAGTTGGCATTGCTAGGCCACGTATAGCATTTTTGGAACATTTAATAACACAGCTTGGCGTAGAAATGTGGGCTAGCTTACATATTTCTTAATTGGTCATTAACCCGGTTGTTGGATTTCGAACTGCCGTAACACATCCTTCCAGGCGCCTCTGCGTCTTGAGCGCATACGCCAGTTGGCCACACCAATCCGCAGTTCCCCGCATCAAATCATCCTCCTCCATTCGAACGATATGGCCGAGCCAGCGTAGCCGCTGGATATTAATACGCTGCACAACGTCTATGTCGTTGAGGAGCTTATACAGCTCACTGTTGGATCGGATGCGGAAATCATCACCAACTCGCACTAGACCGAAGATTTTACGTAGGACTTCGCTCTCGAATATTCTCAAGGCTGCTGCATCAGTGCCTAATAGGCTCCATGCCTCTGCGCCATAAAGAAGCACGGGTAAGATGAGCGTCGTGTAGAGTATTAGTTTTATCGTACAAGTGAGGTCTCTGCTACTCAATCGCCTATTGAGACCATAGCTGCACCTATTGGTAAGAGTGATCCTCTTTTGGTGGTAACGGCGGAGCCAATATAAATAAATTCCTTGACTATATCGAAAGCATAGTTATCGGCCGTTATCTGAGATCCAATATGCGTCTCTACTTGTCGATAACATACATAACTATACTTTGTTTTGACCTCATTTACTGCCAGAGCCATCTTAGTAGACTTCCGTTCAATAGCACTAAAAGCAGCAGTAACATCTCGCTTGGTATGCCCTCTGATGTCAATGTCGTCAGAGTACGCAAGCAACTGGACGCTTTTTTGAAAAATAGTACCATTGCGATGCACTCCCCCCTTTCGCAGAACACTCTCCATAACGAAGTTGAAGAGGTCGCATGATAAGGGATCACCTTGTCTGAAACCTCGCACGGTACAAAAGGTTCGGAGAGGTCCATTCCTACCTTGACGGAGCTGCAGGAATTGCTCAACGTCATTCTGCATAGCCTTATCACCGGCAAGAGCACGATTCCTTATGGGCCTATCGAAGGATGCCTTATAGTCGACAAGAAGATGGTGTGTGTCGACTTGTTTTTCGTGGGTCTTTTCCAGTATTTGACGTAGTGTGAATATCTGGTTGATGGTGGACTTGCCAGGTCTGAAGCCGCACTGATAAGGTCCAATCAGTGTTTTGATGAGTGGTTTCAGTCGTTCAGTGGCAATACGTCCGTAAGAACCTTATATGCGATAGGGAGAAGGCTTATATCCCTGTAATTGGCGCATGTCATAGGGCCTCCCTTTTACAGGACAGGACTGAAGACACTGAGGTCCCATATTTTGTAAATAAGCTGGTGCATGCGTCTTACCAACTCATTACATCCGGTCTTAAACAATTCAGCGGGGAGGCCATTTGGGTTAACGTAAGCCGAAAATGGAACATGTAGCAGGGAGCGTATTAAGGTGGGAAGTATTAGACTTATCTCCTATCAAACTAGCCATAATCTTCAAAGCTTTGATCTTCCCTACCAGGTACAGCGGACTTAAATGTAGGACCGCACCTATGTAGGACAGGTTCTCATTGCCCCTGTTGCAGCAACACACGCCAGTCTCTGTATCATGTCCTATTGCAATTGTCCGATTGCTGATCTAATTTTCTTGAACCTGCTTTTTTGCAAAGCTAACATTCTAACATTTTTTGATTTGTAATTTGTGTAGGGCGCTGTTGTAACCACACATAACCGCTCAATAAATTCAAATGAGAATAATTTTTCCAAATAAAAATTTGGAGAAAATAGTTTGTTAAACAAATAGCATCTGAACTTGATACGAATTTAGTTAATTCTATTAAAAAAAAAAAATACAACAATAGCACAGAAATGCCGGCAACTGATGATGTTAAAATGCTATTTTTAACAAAAAATAAATACATTGTTTAGATTTATAGTACCGTACCAGTAGGGGCAGAGGAACAAAAGCCAAAAATATTTATAAAATAAACACTGATCATGAGGTCGGTTGGCCGTTTAAAGTGCTGGGCAATTTGACGTAATAATTGCAAACAAATAATAATAAAAACAACATGAAGAAAATTTAATTTATTTTCATTTTTGATTTTAATTTGGTCGGTCGATCGGTCGGTAGATTCCAATAAAGGCATCACCATGATCATCATTATTAGCATCATCGTTAACGTCATCATATAATAATAATCAGCAAGCGCCATCTAGCGTTTAATTGAATCTTTTCTTCTGGCAAATTTATTATTATTATTTGCTTATGATTGACTTTTAATGAACTGAAATAAATTTCTTTCTTTTCGTCTGCTATTAAAGGCAAAATGCGCCAAAATAACAGAGAGAAAACAAACAAAATATTTTGCAAATAGATCACCTGCTGTGCTTTGAAAATGTTCCTTAAAAATAGCACAACTTATAGGCAATGAATTATCATCTTCGTCTTCGTCATCAATAACATCATCATCGTCATCATCATCATCATCATGGGATATTCATTTTAACTCAACGATTACGATCATTATGATCCCCTCTGAAGATCACGGGTTGAGGAATCATCGCTCCATTCGTTTGTCAGTTCTTTGCGAATAAATGGGGCTGCCATTACACTTCGACAGATGAACGTTATGCTGCTGCTCTTGTAGAAATCGACATTTTATGATGACGTGCAGCTAATTTAGGCATGATGCCGGTAATAGTTTTCTAACCATCCATTTCTCCCTTCTCTGTTGTACTCTCGACCCTGATCACTATTTATACATACAATATTTAAGGTGATGGTTGTTGTTGTTTTTATAGAATTATATTCTATTTTTAGTTTTTATGATGTGGCACGAATATTTGTATTTGAAAAGTACTTAAAGCTTATTGTTAACCCATTAGTTCCCTGGGTGTACATGCATACACGAGGCATTCAGCGTTGTGTTATAAATTTTTTTTAAATCTTTAATTTCAATCTTTTTAAATAAAATTGAGTAGAAATTATTATATTTTGCAACAATATTATTGAAGATTTATTTGGCAACGTACGAGTATTCGAATATGATCAAATGGTTCTTTAAATAGAAAGTTTTTTTTCTCCTGTGAAATTCCGGAAGTCAGTGGTAAAGCCTTGTAAAAGCATACATAATTGGTCATTACAATCCTTCAGTCAGGATTACGACCTAACTTCTCCTACCACTGATGTTGTGTGTGCTTCATCAGTGTAGTCGCGTTCTTCCATTTGTTTTGTTTGGTTCCTGTAACTTCTCCACTTCCCATTCTCCCCCATCCAACTTCCTCTTCTTTCTTTTTTCCTATCCCCTCTATGATACTTCCTTTGTAAAGACGTTATGTCCAATGGGTCAATTCGAACTCCGGGTACTGTACTTGTGTTAATTGACAAGTACATGGGCTCTAACCTAACCTAACCTTCGTTTTGATGTCTGACATGGAGCTTGAACCGTGGCCTTACGTCTAATAAGCCAACACACTACCTACTAGGCTACGCCGACTTCATTCATTCTATAGGACATCGTGTCTTAATTAGCCAAACAACATTCCTTCAAAAATGTTCAATAAACGGCTCAGTTACTTGATGAGATCCGATCTGATCTGATCTGTTTTCCTATAGCACCACCAACGAAACTTTGTTTAAGCAAAATAATACATCGACTCTCAAGTAAAAAATATATTTGACTGAAAATCGTTGCGATAACATATTGTACCAGCCCTACTATTACATCTTCCTCTCAGAATTACCGCTCATAGTCAATCAATTTAAAAAATTTATTTTCAAAAATACAGCTAAAAACCTCATTGAGTGATTAAATCTTCATCCTGCAAATACATAATCGAATAAGATACATACATAGGCCACTCAGATGAAGACTAAGTTGACATTAAGCTGTTCAGATAACGTGAAGAAGCTTTTAAAATATTCGACTATAATACAATTTAGAATTATCACAGTGAGACGACTAAAATATATTCATCATGGGTTTCGAATTTAGAAAATTAAAATGCTTCAATCGAAGTCGCTGTAGCCTAGTAGGTAATGTATTGGCTCATTAGACGTAAAGCCACGGTTCAAAACCCAGGTCAGACATCTCGAACAAAACGAAATTTTAATATTTTATCGGCAATTTCCTCTCAGCCGATTTCTGCCAAATACTCTTTGATATGTGAAATAAAAATTGCCACGAAAATTTTTTTATAAATCCATCGTTCGGACTCGACTTTAAACTATAAGTCGCGCCCCACTCATGGATAAAATTAACACGCAAAACACAAGTGGTGCGAGAAACTAGGTCGTAATCCCGGCTAAAGAGTTGTATTTAATTATGCTATGTATGTATGTACGTAAGACAGTATTTAAACCATTTTTGCAATAAAAAGCGACAAATAATGGATTTAAAAAATTCAAAAAACAGTTGAAAATTATTTGCCCAAATTCGTTTCGAATCTTTTCATCATCCAATCAATTTTCTCAGTTCGCTAAATTTCCCATTGTCATTATGACAATCCATTATGAAAATGGGCAAACCTGTTAACCCTTTTAATAATCGTTGCCGTATTACGCTAAAGATTATAAATATTTGGGTTGCCACTTGTATGAAAAAAAATATCATCAGATTTAAGTATGACTTCCCTTTAGGACTATGTGCAATGGGTCAGCTGGACCTTCGGGTACTGTACTTATCTCAATTGGCCAGTACACGTCCTCTAGCCTGAACCTAAAACTAAGAATGGCTTCTAGAAGCAATTAATGAGCGACTACAGTGACTATACTGTGGTCGCCGTGGTCTAGTAGGTAGTGTGTTGGCTTATTAGACGAAAATCCAGGGTTCGAGCCCCAGGCCAGACATCAAAACGAATATATGAATAAAATATTTCTTCGGCGACTTCCTCTCAGCAGATTTCTGGCAAAAACTCTGAGAGTAAATAAAATTGCCATGAAAAGTTTCTCAAAAATCTGTCGTTCGGAGTCGACTTTAAAACTGTAGGTCCCGCCACTCATGTATAAAATTAACACACACAACATAAGTGGTGTGAGAAACTAGGTCGTAATCCTGACTGAAGGGTTGTAATGACCAATTACGTACGTACAGTGACTATACTAGTCGCCATTTTCTTATAGATAGTGTGTCGGCTTATTGGACATGAAGCCACGGTTCAAAAAATATTTCTTCGCCAACTGCCTCTCAGCAGATTTCTGGCAATAACTCTGAGAGTAAATAAAATTGCCATGAAAAAGATTCTCAAAAAAATGTAGGTCCCACCACTCTTGTATAAAACTGACACACACAACATAAGTGGTATGAAAAGATAGGTCGTAATCCTGACTGAAGGGTTGTAATGACTCAATTAAGTTATGTATGTACAGTGACCATATTTTATTAACGATTTAGCTAAAGGCAACGACAGCTAATATCTAAAAGTCTCCTTGATTATCATCTATTATCCAGAAAAGCTTGAACTGCATGATGGATTGTAACAAATGCATTCGTCGATAAGTCCCTCTGACTTCATAATTTTTTCCACTTTAAAACGTATATTTCGTTTAGAGTTCTGAATTTCACTGGTAGGCAAATCCTTCCCGGTTATCTAGTTGGCGAATCAGAACTCTAGAACTTAATTTAATTGAATCGGCTTGTTGGAGACTAGTTTGAGTACCATGTTCCACGAATATTCATGTAAATAAAATCGTAGATTAATATAGAAATTTAGATTGGATTTGATTTTCTCTTTCATTAGTAAACAGATAGTATGCATGGTTTCCAACTACCAGTTGCATAGAGCTGGATGACAATCTGTCGCTGGCTTGTAAGTATCCGTCCTGTGAACGTACATTAAGCGTAGTGTAGCGTACATTTTAATTGACTGAATCCTACAGTTCCACAAGACTTATCTACCTTTCAATGATTTTTGTTTTTGATGTTACATTCTGTAGGAAACCAGATGTCTGGAGCAGTGAACTTGACTTGCTAATGGTTTGTAGGCAAGTAGTTTAAAGCACTTGGGTTGCGGTAGAATGATTTTTTCAAAACTTACCTTGATGATGAGAGAAAGGCGACAGGAATAGTGGAAACTGAAGACATTGGAAGTATATTACCGACATGGCATTGAAAATGTCTTTAAGATACATAAAAGACTACTAGCGAGGCGATATTATTAATTATGAACGATTTTTGGTAAAATTTTTGTCTTAGCCAGCAATTTAAATGAATTGATAGATTTCACTCTTAGTTTATACACCGAAATGTACTCTTAGCTTTGCTTACAAGGTTAATACAGACAGTTTCGACTTTAAATAAGAGCGTCGCAAAAAACAAGGATAATCAGATAGAAAGACAAAGAAAATTGGGGCATCAGTAAAGCACTCAATTGAGGGCTGCCTAAAACCTCAAGATACAAACCATTTTTATATTTCGTTAGAAAAATTTTTTGTCAACGTCATATGAGGTGAAAAATTTTCCTTTGCAATAGAACGTCGATTATGTCAATTAACAATGTTCTCTCTTTGATTCCTCTCTGGTTTCCCGGATGCAGGTTTCTCCAAATACTGCTGTAAGTAGTCGCTTTGCGTAGCGTAGCATGTACGAGTACTTGAATCTAAAACTGCCAATTCGATTTCGGTGGACCACGAAATTTAGAACGACCATAAAATTCAATTATTTACTAATCTATAGCGACAAAATTATTGGAATTATTAAAAGCGGAAAGACGTTTTTCGACAAAGCGTAAATTAATCATCATTTACGAGTAGCATATTATCAAAACTAATGATTCTGTTATCTTATACATACGTAGTTGACCGAAATATAATCATCTGTAATATCTATTAAATAAAACATATTACGAAATACATTTTTCAAATGTTTGTCTGTCACTGGAGATAAATATGAGAAGAGCAGTAAGAAAGACTCTACAATATTTCAAGAAACAGATGCTAACAATCTGCGTGAAAATTAGTGATATTCTCTCGTCCGAAACTACTAAAGGCATACGGTTCTCTGTGCCAAGTAGTACCATCTTTGGTGATAAACATCCTATTATCATGCTTGTTGCTGCCAATACTTTCGTCAGTTCATAAGACGAGCTTCTGTTTTCTTCTTCTTCAGAGTCTGCAGCAACAGGAATATTACATACATACATATAGTATAAACGGTTATTACAACCTTTGGTTATAAATTGGAAATGTCTGACCTGAGGTTTGAACCTTGGTCTGACGTCGAATAAGCTAACACCTTATATACTAGAGTACGACTACTTCAATCAATATCAAGAACAGTAATTCAACCTTTTCACTTTCATCCAACACTTAATATTCAATTCCTTCTCAAATACCATAAATAATGTATTATTTACGATAAAACTTTACATAATCTTTGAAAACTTAAAAAAATTTCAAACACAACACCAAAGAATCCCGATGAAATTCGTATGTATCAAATATGAAACATAAGCCAGAATTATGAAGTTGTTAAATTTTTTTAAGTCTTAAAATTTTCTTTTTTTATTTGGTTTAAAATAATAATATAATAACAATAATAATATAATAACAATACTAACGAATTAAAAAATATCAGGCATCTAACTTTTTCTAAATAAAAGTTATAGTGTCTCAAAAATTTAAATGTATCATATTTGATACAAAGCTCGATCTACGGTTAATGACAATTGTGATGAACTTAATCATGATCTAATTCATTAGATGCTGATAATGGTGTTGTATTTAATGTTTTGGATAATGTGGCGCACACAGACGGTGCTGCCAATCCATTTATAGCCTTAATACAACATCTAAACCCTCTCCCGTATATTCATGACGCAGTTGCAAGAGCCTTTGGCTTCATGCCTTTTGTTCTTGTGTCTTTGCCTTCACTGATACAAATCATTTGTTTTTTTTTTGTTTCATTCGTCTATTGATTAGCACAAATGGGCAAATGAGGCCAGCAAAAAACTTAAGAAAATAAATAGAAACTCATAAACTAAATATAGATTTATTCACTGTTATTTATTTATTATTTTGAATTAAGAAATTTAAATTTAGATTCAATTGAAAACTATTTTTTCATCTATTTTTAGACAGAAATCAAACGAAAATAAATCTCATACGGATGAATACACGGGCCATAGTTCTTGAAATAATTTTTGTTTTCTTTTTTTTTTTTATTAAATTTAAAAGTGTTGTCGCACGTAGTTGTTGTTATGAATAAATTTTATGACATGTTGCTTTGATTTCAAAGAAGCAAAAAAGAAAAAATTATTTTCATTTCACTTATGAGTCAGTGGTTTTAAATTTATTTTCATTTTATTTTGAATATTTTTTTTTGGAATTTTTGTCAATATTTTGGTAATTAAATTGCAATGTATTCGTGTTAAATTGAATAAAATAAATTTCAAAAAACAAAAAAAAAAATTAAAATCAAAAATATTTGTTTCTTGTCAATTTATTGACCCACTTTCTCTAGTGGTTGTTTTTATTTTTCTTAAATTGTCATTCTTTTTCGATTTTCATTTTATTGAAATGATTTTATTTTTATTTTTTTTTTTTTCTTAAGTAATTATCATCAATCTTTTTTTTGTTATTTTTCACCAAATATAGATGCTTTTGTTTATGATTTTTTATTAAAAATTTGATTTTTTCTTTAAAAAATATTTTTAATACTTTTGCCATAAATGTGTGGTGGCAGCAATTGTTTTAAGTCTGCTGGTACAAGTATTACTTTTGCGCTCGAGTGTGTAGGTGCTTCAATGACATGAATTTATGAATGAAAAATATTCATATATTTACATGGCTTATGTCATGTAACAATTGCTTGAGTATTACTCAACACATTTCGATTAGAAAAAGAAACCAAAAAAAAAAAAAAAACGAACAATTCAAGAGAAATTCCAAAAGTGGCCTAGATACCCCAATTAATTTCCAAATCGATCACCTTTGTTTGATCGCTACTACTTTAATACAGAAACTTAAGTTAGGTCGGGTTTAGCTCACTTGAGCACGCCTAGCTGTCCGTTGTAATGTCACAGCTAAGTGCAGCCTCTGTACTGGCTAACATGCACCAAACACGTCGAAGCAGCAGTTCTCTGGCAATATGTAGTCCCCACTGAGGAGGAGCTCAATAAACCTAACCAGGTCCTGTCCCAAGTTAAGATAATTAAGGGCCTTTATGTCTTGAATGTACCCTCAATGTCTTTCTTGACCTTGCATACAATCAGAGTGTATTCTTTAACGTGCAAGAATATTTCCACCCGTGATCGCAGCTCAGTGTATTGCTGTTTCTATTAATTTGCATTTCGTGTAAGCGTATTGGTTCAATAAATTTTATTATGAAATAAATCTTCTAGTCTTTTTAAGTCTAAGAAAATGGCCACGTTTCGGGCAGCCCTTGCGCTGACCAACTTCTTCCTCTTCCCTGGTTTTGGTAGAGCTTAGTCAGTACAGGAACTGCGCTTCACCTGTGGCGTCACAACGGGCCGCTATGCGTGCTCAAGTGAGCTTTGTGATATCAGAGCTACCACTCCGACCTAACCTAACCAGACCGCGTTTAGGCTGCCATTAAATATTTGAAAGGAATGATGATTAAAATCAAGACATTTTAGAATATCCAATCTCAACGAAAGCTAATGAAGATAAAATTTGGTTCCGACTAGTTTTGACTATCGAAATAGCCGTATCTAGTAAGTAGTGTGTTGGCATATTAGACATGAGGCCACGATACAAACCCCAGTCCAAACATCTCCAACAAAACGGAAGCAGATTTCTGGAAAAAGCTCTGAAAAAATTGCCATAAAAAGTTTTTCAAAAATCAAGCATACGGAGCCGAACTTATACTGTAGTTCCAGTCACACATAGATAAAATTACCACAGACAACATAAGTGATGTGAGAAGCTAGATCGTAATCCTGTACACTTGTCTGAATACTGGGCCGACAAAGAAGCCGACAACAGAACGTTCTTATTGTGTTTGCTTTTTAGAGCTTAGCACATTCAACGGTTTCCCGCACTTTCTTTACGATGTTAATCTTCCAGTTATAAATGGCAATCAAATGGGTTCATTGAATTAGATTGTAACGTGCTCAGCTTGTTATATCCAGATGAAATCAGTACTTCGGAACGTTTTACCAAATCATACGCAAATAATTAAAAATAGTTCCTGTGGTTCTAGTTTGCATTAACCACAGAGTTTGGGTTGGTGAAGATAGCGCATAACTTGTCGTTCACAGGTAAATTCAATCGGTGGCCCATTGCGCCATTGTGTTAATCACTGTAAGGTAAGCAACCTTGTTATGATCCGTTAGTGGTAGTTTTGAATCACCTAAAGTTGCGTACTAAACAGGTCAGTTCCCGTAGTGTCACTTTTCCACCATAATCAGTTCTTCAAACATTCTGTCACCCAAATACCGACCTGGCAGCTTCTGCAATAATCCTAGTGGAGCGAACTGAGCTTAGCAGCGAAAATTGCCAATAGGGTAGTACCCCATTAGAATTCCTGTTAGAGTACGAAACATTCTCTTGTCAAACTCAAGCAGTTCTTTGGTTTTCCTGCCATATACTGCTGGATACAGTAATTCGGCAACCAGGTATGTTGGACCACCTAAGGTTTGTTGAATTCCATGCAGTTTTTTCCAATTTAAAAAAGATTCCTGTATCGTCTCTTCCTCAGACATCTCCGATCCCTTCCAGTTCGTGTGCCTTTTCGTTTTCCACTACAGTGGCCCGAAACCCAGTAGGGGCGGGTATTGTGTATATGTCTATGCAACTTCTGATGCCCTTTGATTTGATGAGGTGGGTCCGCAGCGCTTTGATTGCTGCTTGATCACATTCAAGTTCGAATTATACGTGCAGCTTGTTCAATAGCAAATCTCCGTCTGAAATACATTGGCCTCTTTAGCTAATCTGTTTGACCCGTTCAATGCCAGCTTATCGGAATAGATCCCAGATCCAGTTCCACATTCCCATTTTTTAGCCGTCGATGAAGATCGTTATATCACCGTCATCGATGACAACTTTAGCAACCCATTCTTCCCGTGATGGAGTGTGAGTTTTGTATGTTTGTCGGTAAACAGCTTCTGGTACCATGTAGTCGCATTTAAAACAAGGGTGAATCGGTTCTACTTCATATCTATGCCCTACCCTAGATAGCCTAAACATATGTGAGAACTAAAGCCTCAGTGCAGTTCTTGCAGGTATGTTTTGGAGGAAGATGTTCAATGGTTGTAGGAACAAAATAACCTCTAGACCAGTCTACCGAGTGGACCACCCGTGATGCCTAAGCATGCCAACCTCTATACTTTGTCAAGCAGCTCACGTTTTTAAGACTTTAAGCCTTTTTAGCTACACATTAACGTAGATGAGCTTAGAGAATTTAGAATGTACAAGGGCAATAGATGAATATGGTGATTTGATGTATAAAATCTCCTCTAATTGTAGTCATCACTTTATTTATCATTTAGTCATGACTGAACCAAACAGTCATAGAATTGTTGTTTTAGTGTCAGGTTAAGCACTCATTATTAAAATATCTTGAAAGCAATTATCACACAATGTGGTTATAATTAATGTTTCATCATGTTGCTGTTTAATCTTGTTGCTGAAAAATATTATTTTATTTGGCCTTGACCAACTTTAGCATCCTAAATAATGACTTTCTTTACTTTGTATCTACAATTGTATTTCAAACAAAAACAGTTCCGCATGCCAACGTTTGTATCTACATTCATGCATGCATATTTATTAGAGTCTCTGCGAGAGGGCTGTCCAATAATAAATTTGGTTTTCTCTTGAATGCAAAAATAATAAGAAAATTAATTTGAATTTTTTTTCAGGCATTTTTAATTTAATATCTTAGGCAAGATGCATGCTTAAGAAACCTAAGAAACAAATTTCAAACATATTTCTTCTTTCACCCTGTAGTTGTTATAATTAATGAAAGAAAAGTAAGAAGAAAAAAAAATTAGAACAAAAATTATTTATTGTCACAACAATTTCATAACTTGTAGGAAATGAAAAGTATGAAAATTATTAAATAAAATACAAAACCAAACAATATTTTAAATATTTAAATTGTTTAAATTTTATTTCTCAAGCAAATAAAAACAGCCGTCAGACGATGCCATTAACAACATTGTTGAAAATCATTAGACAAAATAGACGAGGCGGAATTCGTTGCTGAACATGTGTCGACATATTGTTGATAAATGTGCAATAATAATGCCCTGTTCACACGCCGTAAAATTGTTCGGCATTTTTTTTGTTTTCTTTTATTAAAATTACCGCCACAAAAACTTACCTCGATGGACTTCAAAGATTAGAATTGAATTGTTGAAATAAAAGAATGATTCGATCGTTTTTGAAAATAGAATACACATGTAGTATATAATTGATCATTACAACCCTTTAGTCAGGATTATGGACTAGCTTTCGCCATAGCCTAGTAGGTAGTGTATTGGATTATTAGAGGTAAGGCCATGGTTCAAACCCCAAATCAGAAAATGTCCAGCAAAACGAAATATGACAAAATATTTCTTTGGCGACTGCCTCTCAGCATATTTCTGGCAAAAAGTCTGAGAATAAATAAAAATTGCCATGAAAAATTTCTCAAAAAAAAAAAAAAATTCGTTCGAAGTCGACCTTAAACTTTAGGTCCCCGCCACTCATGAATAAAATTAACAGACACAACATAAGTGGTGTGTGAAGCTAGGTTGTAGTTCGTATTGAAGAGTTGTAATGACCTATTATGTATGTATGTATGTATGTGTAACTGGTCTCAGCGGAATGGACGCGAGTAAAACTTGTATACAAGACATAGAATAGTGAGCTTACAACGCACCCACTTGATGTCATATGAGTACGCCTATAGATATGAGACCTTTAATCCTATGGTTGATCTCCTCCATTTTAACATGCCTAACTAATCTCTGATCAATTAAAAATGTTTCTTTCTTCAATTGCTTCGGAGCAGTGGCTAAGCATTAGCATATTACGTACCATCTTCTTTATGAATTTGAGGATGAAAACCTAAATCCAATCAAATAAGTTTGTTTCACATACGACCCTCGTGCTTTTATATGTTGTATACATTTTAAGTGCTTTAATAAATTCAGAATTTATTTTTATTTTAGTTTTTAGAAAATTGTAACAATCTACGCTGATCTTGACGTTACATCCTTAAGCCCTTCAACATACCAACACATTGACATGCTTTATTTAAAGTAAGAGTTTGTGTATGCTTAAAGTTAGTATGTATGAGTGTGTAAGTATGCGTATGCGTTTAAGTGTCACCCTGCGTTTTTTTTTCTCAAGATCCAAACATTTTCGGACACTATAGCAGACATAGGTGTAGACTGCAAGATATTGAGGAAGTTCGCACAAAATACAGACTTCCTATAGAAATTAAGATGGTATTCCCAATGGCAAATAAAATAAGTTCTATGTGTTAAATTTATCAATCAGTGGCGGAACCTAGTAGTAGAGAATATGACCTGATCGTTGGTTGTATTAAACAAAGTGTAAAACAATCAAACAAATTATTGTGTTCAAAAAAAACTAACGCAAAAGGCTCTAGCCAGAACGATACATTTCAGTGTCTATATCAAAAATCAATGAAATAGGCCATGAATTTCTTCGTCCTCCAGCCTGTTCTTCAAATTTAATACATATATGTCGCGGAAAAGGAGTTTTGACTCCAACGCCTCCTACGAACAAGTCTATTTTCTGAGCCTAGTTCAGCGATTACCATTTCATAGCACAATTGTGCAGAAAGAATTCACACACATTTCTTATGCGAGTGCACATGTTAGCGGATGATGTAACTTTTTTTTCAGGTTTACACTCTAAAAACATTTTATGTTAAAAAATGATTTTATAAAATTCAATGTCTCATATGTTCTTAAAGGACATTTAAATGATAAGAGAAGGGAACAGCTTTTTTTTAAACATAAAGCAATTTTTTTTAGATAAATTTAAAGGTTTGTTATTAGTAGGTGAGAAAATTTATGAACAAAAAGTAGCTCCTACCAAATATCTAAAAACATTGCCAATTTTTGAGTCAAATATGTATAACTGTATGTATGTTGGTGAAATGAAAATCAAAAAAGGTTATATTACTAATACTTTTTTTTGACTGTAAATAAATAAATTCTCTCAATTTATTTTCTCTCTCTTACTCACTAATACACGACCAAAAAATTTTTGGTAACCCCTGGCCTAGATGTATATCTTTTACTTTAAAAGAGGTAAAAAAAATTATAAAAAATTGGATCAAATGTATAGAGCTCAAAGGAGACTTTTGAAATGTTAAAAAATAAAATTATTTTTTTATGCAAAAAACGTGATAAATAATCTGCAAGTCAAACTTTCTAAATAACTTTTGTTTCTATTTTTTTTTTTTAATTTCAAATCAATATTTAAAATCTCTCTCTTGATAACTAAAACGCCAACCAATAACAGTCTGTTGAAAGTTTTCTAAATCATGCTTACTTTCTCTCTCTCTCTCACTCTCTCTCTGGCACTTAGCAAATGACAATTTGTTGAAAACCAAAAATTTGTTTTTATTAAAACATTGTCGAAACAAACAATTGAAATTCAAAATGAACAATGAATGAGAAAAATAAACAATTAAAGCACACATTCATACATGCATACAAACACAAGCAAATAAACTAATTGTATGGAGAAGTGCTTTATTTCAGTTATTCTTGTTATTGTTATTGTGATTTGGTATTGTATTGTTATAATGATCACAAACACAGACTTAAAGATCACCAGAGAGGTGGAGTTATCAATGTAATACGTATTGCAGTTGTAATGGTGGCATAAGCTATGTGGTGGTGGTAGTAATTGTAAAGAAAACAAGTAAAAATAATAAAAACAAGCAAAACAATTGAAGCACAATGAAAAAAAATAAAATAAATAAAAAAACAAGTGAAACAACAAAAAAAAGGCAGTCATTGTATCTCTTTTCAGTACAAAGAAACCAAATACTCAGTGTACTAACAATGACAACAACAACAAAATCAGCAAAAGCCATAATAATGATAAAAATGAGATTAAAAAACAAACAAACAAAAAAATTTAATTTTTTTCTTTTAACTGACAGTCATCTCAAGTAAATACTGTCTCAACAATCACAGCAACAACAACAACCCTACACTGTGTAATATGAAAGAGAAAGAGAGAGTTATACAATTGCTGCTTTACAACAAAAACAACAAAAACAAGCAAATAAACGTTGTATATCAACAATTTCTAAGAGATGATCTTTCGTTTTGGCTTTTTTTATTTTTTTCTTTTTTTCTTTCATTTCATTTAAACAATTCTTTTGAAATGTTTAACTTGTCTTTTATATCGTCTTTATTGTTGTTGTTGTTATTATTATTGTTTCTATTGCGTGACCATAGATCTTAAAATGAAGATAATGGACAATGACAGCAACAGCAGCAACAATAATAACAACAAAAACGATAATAATAACTAACATACAAACAAACAACAAGTAGTTGGTACTTTTTCTATCTTAAGCACAAGCAAGTACTTTTGTCCATTAAAGTTCATTGAAGAAGAAGAAGAGTAACATTTTAAACATAAAAAACAAAAAAAAGAAACACAGGGTGATACTTAAACGCATACGCATACTTACACACTCATGCATATTAACTTTAAGCATACACATACTCTTACTTTAAATAAAGCATGTCAATGTGTTGGTATGTTGAAGGGCTTAAGGATGTAACGTCAAGATCAGCGTAGATTGTTACAATTTTCTAAAAACTAAAATAAGAATAAATTCTGAATTTATTAAAGCACTTGAAAATTATACAACGCATAAAAGCACGAGGGTCGTGTGTGAAACAAACTTATTTGATTGAATTTAGGTTTTCATCTTCAAATTCATAAAGAAGATGGCACGTAATATGCTAATGCTTAGAAATTGCTACGGAGGAATTGAAGAAAGAAACATTTTTAATTGAGCAGAGATTAGTTAGGCATTTTAAAATGGAGGAGATCAACCATAGGATGTAAGGCCTTATACCCATAGCCTTCCTCATATGACATCAAGTAGGCTCGTTGTATGCTCACCATTCTATATCTTGTATACAAGCCTTACTCACGTCCATTCCGCTGAGACCAGTTACACATACATACATACATCCATACATAATAGGTCATTACAACTCTTCAGTAGGAACTACAACCTAGCTTCACACACCACTTATGTTGTGTCTGTTAATATCATATGTACATGAGTGGCGGGACCTACATTTTAAAGTCGACTCCGAACGACAGATGTTTTGAGAAACTTTTCATGGTAGTTTTTCTTTACTGTCAGACTTTTTTGATAGAAATCTGCTGAGAGGCATTCGCCGAAGAAATATTTCTTTCATATTTCGTTCGAGATAACTGACCTGGAGTTTGAACCATAGCCTCACGTCTAACAGGCCAACACATTACCCACTAGACTACAGCGGCAAAGACGAGTTATGTTTGGTATAATGTGATCCCTAAAATATTGGAATCTTGACCTTACGAAGGCTGAATAGTTGCATAAAAAGTGCCTTATCATTTCGATGTCTTCATTACACGTCCTTAATTCCTCATTTTCTACTACGCCCTTATTCAGATTCTAAATACTCATGATTTTCCCTTCATTGGAATCGCCGCAGAGTATTTTTTAGAATCCCTACCACTGTGTCATTATTCAAAAAAGCTGATGCAACTTTCACTTTCTCTGTCTGCAATGCATTGGCAGTCATTGTGTTATCCAAACATATGACTTGTTATACTCGGGTTCTATTAGCTAAAATACTCCATTCCTCCTATCCAAACCCATTGCCCTTCTTGTCATCTGATTATGAACGAATATATTTAAGCCCCTATAAGCGTGGTTCACTTGAAAAACAGTGTTATGTTACTATTAGCCCCAGGTAACATTTGGTTTCCGGTTCTTCTGTCTCCATGTTTCGAGCCCTTCGAATATCAATATGTCTCCCCGGTGCTCCCACTGACACCAAATCCGCTGCGGTGTCAAGATGCAACAATTAGTCACGAGTGATAAGTTAGGTATCCGTTCGTATAACTCTGTGACAAGAGAAAATCCGTCCAGTGTCCCAATTATAGTCTGATGATACGATCCATTGCCTCATAGCTTGGACCCGCGTCATATCAGTTATTTTCAATGCGTTTGTTGGTGATGTTCTCATAGCACCACTTTTCCCTTAACAACACATTCTTTGAATCCCCTGAATGCAGTACGTCCTACCCATTGATGTCCACCGCACTTCTGAAGCATGAATTAGAATAGGTCCATTTATGCTTCTATAGAGCCGGTGTGTCATTCTTAGAGCCTATTGCTCTCATAGATATGGACCAAAATATGTAGTCTTTTTGCAATATGTTTTCTCCATTTACTTACATAAAGCGTTGAATTATACCCACATGAACTCTCTGGTAATGCACATTTTCTGGGCGATTAAAGATATCTCTCATGCTTCTACTAGACTAACTTACTCTTTCTATAATACTGTACGGGACGGTGTGATATCATTGATTAGATTAAACACAATCCTGCCTCACATCAGCTTTTATGAGATGGTTCTCATTATTTAAATAAAACCATTATTTTGTTCTTATGCTGAGGCCAGATCAATAAGTACTAAAGACTTATACCAGTCGACCTCTTTGAGTTTTGGGTCAAATGTTTTTTTTTTTGGGATGCGCAGTTGACTGAAAGTAATTATTGTAACATATGTACATATGTGATTGAATGATGAGAAAGAAGAAAGAAAGTCGCTGTAGCCTAGTAGGAGGTCTGTTAGCTTCTTAGAAATGAGGCCCCATACCCCAGGTCAGACATCTCCAACACAACGAAAATATGAAAAAAATTTCTTCGGTGACTTCCTCTGAGGAAATTTCGGGAAAAAACATTGCGACTAAAAAAAAAAATTTCTTGAGAAACTTCTCAAAAAATCTTACGTTCGAAATCGTAGGTCCCGCTGAAAACCAATGTCGTAACTTGGACTTGGATAATGTAGTCGTATCGTTTGGCGAAAAATGTTGGTCGTATTACGGCCATAGAATAGTGAAGTAATGAACTTTCAGGGGTCATTAAATACAGGCTAAAATTAACTCCAGATCATAAAGTTAATTTTTTTTTAATGCAACCATTTTTGAAAATCACTTCTGAATTCACTAAGCTCAATGTGCTACAATTTTGCTCGTTGACGTAACCACTGATTGAAACCTGAGTTTCATCAATGAAGAAAATTCGTGTTCATAAGATCAGCATTTAAAACCAGTTGCTCTAGCACCTAAATGGAATATCTATAGCAGTGTGAGGGATCAGCTTTTGCGATCTTCATAAATTTCCGATCTAGCCACCATTTAGGCTGTTGTCAGTGGTACTCATCAGTTCAAAATTCACAACGAAAACGACGTAATAAAAAATACTCATGAAAGACGGCTACAGTTTCGAAACTAGTTGCGAGACATTTACATTATTGCTCACGTTTTCAATAGTTTTTCAAAAAAGAGTAAAATATGTGGAATTTTTCTTTTGCAGGCATTCTTTCTTCAGTTCACTTAAGAAGTCACAAAATATTGAGAATATTTTTTAGTATAAAATAGTGGATTTGTATTTACTACACCTTATTGACGTGCGTACATGTACAAGAGTGGAATGTTCTGTTTTATGAGACGAAAAGAATCCTTACTCTACTGCGAACAATTCTTTCCCTCACTCATAATGATGTCAACGCAAATAATATTGCGAATGTTTAAGACGGTATGCCATTATTTTAATTTCTCTTCAATTTTCACTTCGATAAGCTCGTTGGAAATGCAAAACATAAAACCGTGAATACAGTTCTTGACTTTTAGTGAGGGTGCGCAGTAGACAGTGGAAAGATCTCGACAATATTTTTCCTGAAGGTTTTTTTCAACAGCGCCATATTTGGATAGAAAAAAATTGTTTTGAGATTTCTTCTCTGGAAATTGAGATTCTAATTTGAGTTGAAAAAGTATTTTACGATTAGAGCGTTAAAACTGTTTCCTACCACATCCATCGCTTAAATGTCTAGTGGCATATCAGCTGTTCTGATAATGTATACGATGTACCCACAAAATAATTTCAATTCCACTGTGAAATGAGTAAAATATTTAAAGAGTCAAGTCTTTTGCCTTTACTTAATGCGATAGGATGGCTGTCCAAACATATAAAACTTTACACCAATTAATTTGAATTCAAATTTTATATTTGTGACCCGATTTCTATTGACACGTAACGAAATACCCGTCAAATGTCTTGAACTTGTTTATACACTATACATTACAATAGTATTTTCTTTTTGATGCCCTTTGATCTCTTTAAATGAAACAGGGCTGTCACGAAGTGTCTTTCGCACCTTCTTTGTCTTGTTCAGTTTTATGCTTTAAATTTTTTAGCCAAGCAGGAGATTATTCCATCGCCTCCAGCCAATTTACGTTGTCTTAAAACAATGCTTTCAAGGAAAATATAATGAGATATTCATGATGAGCTACTTTGCTTACTGGGGTGAAGCCAGCATGAGTCAATTTTATTGACTACTTTAATCGATTATTGAACAATTGGCTGTAAGAAACACAAGCAAATTGGATCGGAACAAGAATTATTATGGATTGGCCATAGTGTTCAACAAGAAAAAGTTAAAAAGAAATAAAGTCACCTTATGTCTCAAAAATGTCTTTAAAACTTTTTAAGGTCCTTCGTAACCATTCATCACTACTTAAACCAGAGATCAACAATGAATCTTTTTTTCGCTACTCATTAGCACTCGTGAAATTTTGAATATAAGTGAGTCAACAATATTGAAATTTAACTATGTACTCTGATTCATTCATACTCACTGCAACGTTGATTTATAAGTACAGGTTGCAATGAGTATGCGTACAATGTTGATATCAGACTCATACCATTCGAAATATGTTTGATTCATAAGCGTACTCATTCAGATTCATAATACATACAACCAAACTTCTAGTGAGTATTTTAATGTTTGTACGCGATTCATACTTATTTTGTGCTTCGTGTATACATATGTTGAGTTATGGAGAATCGAAATCAACAACATCATACGTGTTGTTAAGTAAGAATATAAAATGTACTTCAAACTTTGAATATGTGTAGAGGTTCCATGATATTAAAATAAGTATGAATGCATATACGTATAAGAAATTATGAGTATGATTCGATTCTACTCATCTTTTTGAATACTCTTTGCTGATATCTGGCTCAAGCCCTTCATTTAGAATAAAAAAAAAACTGCTAAAGCAACAACCAAAATATTTTGTAACTAATTTACTAAGAAATCCATAAATAAATATGATCATATCGTTCAGATACTTTTAATTACAATTACACACATGTATGTATGTATGTATGTGTGCTTACCTTTTAAAAAAATACATTGGCACACGGAATTGTATCGAAACGAATCGAATCTTTATGAATCGTTTCATTTTGGCTCCACTTTTTTAAATAGACTTGCAACCTACTCATATTATTATTGGTTGGTTGTTATTGTTGTACGTACGTACGTATGTATGTGGCAGTACAAGTAGTTATTATTGCTGATAGAGGAAAATAATAAAAAAAAACTCATTAAAAAACAAACGAAAAACGAAAAACTACCTTTTGGATGTGTTTCACCATTTATGGCAACAAGATTTTACCTTAAATGATGCACATACACACACACACACACACACACTCTAAAATCAGTCATTCGTTCATTTATTCATTCATCAAAAGCAGTTGAACAGTGCCGAAAAATTACTTAAAGGTGCTTTGAGATATCATATCGGGTTATCCATTTAATGCTGTCCAGGCTGAGAGCTGTTAAAAATTGTTCATTTATTTTGTGAAAGGTTTTGCCATTTACGAGTATGGATCTCTCAGAAACTTTTAGAAGATTGTCAAGGTTCTCACACCACCTATGTCTAAGTGTGGCGGGGCATACAGTTTAATAACTATTCTGAACGATTGAAAAGCTTTTTGTGGCAATTTTATTAACACTCTGAACTTTTACCAGAAGACCGTTGAGTTCGTTTTCATATTTCGTTTTGTTCGAAATATATAGGCTGCGCTTTGAACCACGATCTCTGTCTAATAATGCAACATCTAATAGACTACAACGACTTAAACATTTTTTATTTATGCGAATTACACAAGGAATTTATTTCAGTACAAGCCGTAGCCTTGTGGTTCCGAAAGACTTTTGGGTCATACTTGGGTTATGGACAATCGAAGCAGTGCCCACATGACTTTCAGAATCTCTGATGTTCCTTACTTTATTGTTGTGTGGCTTTCTAAAGCTTAAAATCTGGTATGTTTACTTGATATTTTTCAATGTTACTTAATAAATAAATTTAACTTGGGGATGTAATGGAGAGGCTTCCCATGTTTGAACGCATCAGAAGACAAACAATTTGTCACAATATTCCCTCCGAATAATCCATGCAAAGGTTCATTATCAACGAAAAATCAAAAACAGGGCCGTAAGGCTCTATAAACAAATTGTTCACCACTTCACACAATCTAATTATCAAAAATTATTTTCTAGAAAATCCTATCATTATAGACCTGCTTAGATATACACACATAATTGGTCATTACAACCCTTCAGTCAGGATTAGGGACCTCGTTTCGCACACCACTTACGTTGTGTGCGTTGATTTTATACATGAGTGGCGGGATCTACAGTTTAAAGTCGACTCCGAACGACAGATTTTTTGAGAAACTTTTATTTTTTATTACTCTCAGAGTTTTTGTCAGAAATCTGGTGAGGGAGAAGTCACCGAAGAAATATTTTTTTGTCATATTTCCAGTTTGATGTCTGACCTGTGGTTTGAACCGTGGCCTTACGTCTAATAAGGCAACACACTACCTACTAGACCACGTCGACTTCATGGTTAGATGGTAAAACTTATTTAAGGAAGAGAGAGAGAGGCAGCCCTAGGTTTCATAAAGCATTCCTGATGAATGGAAACTGGCTAAGATCATTCCCATTCCCAAATCGAACAATGAGTTTAGACCAATTGCTATTCTTCCCTTTTTGTCGAAGGTAATGGAAAACATTATAGCCAGACAGATCAGTGGTTATCTGGAATGTCGCAATTATTTATCAGTCAGTCAGTCGGGTTTCATGAAAGGTTGGAGTTGTACTACCGCTCTATTGAATGTAGTTGAGGATCTTAGGTTGGAGCTAGATGCAAATAGTGTAGCGTTTTTAGTTCTTCTCGACCACACCAAGGCATTCGATACAGTTAATCATAAAATTTTATTGAATAAACTCCGGAAACTGTTTAATTTTTCTAATTCTGCCGCTAGTCTAATATTTTCTTATTTGTTGAACAGATGTCAGAGGGTTCATTTAAATGGGAATATTTCAGATTCGCTAAATATTTGTAGAGGTGTTCCCCAGGGATCAATACTGGGACCACTGTTATTCTGTACGTATATTAATGATCTACCGGATGTTTTGGTTGACTGCCGTGTTCATATGTATGCGGATGATGTGCAGATTTATGCCAGTACTCGTAAGGAGAATATTGATTCTTGTTTGCACACTGTTAACAGTGATTTGGATAGGATTGACAGTTGGGCTTCGGCGAATGGACTACGCATTAATCCCTCTAAGTCCAAATGTTTAATTCTTTCGAAGACCAATGTTTCGTTTGCCTTACCTGGATTGAGTATCAGGGGAAATAAAATTGACTTTGTCAAGTCTGCTACCAATCTGGGTATTGTATTTAATGACAGATTATCGTGGTCTGGCCATATAAGTGTCGTTGTTGGCAGAATATATGGCATGCTTAGGAATCTATGGGCGGTCATTGATTCAACTCCTTTTGAAATTCGTATGCAACTTGCTAAAACTTATTTAATTCCTGTGCTATTGTATGGGTGCGAAATTTTTGCAAACTGCGATAGTAATGACAATCGGAAACTAAACTTGGCATACAACAATATAGCAAGATACGTCTTTCTTAAGGGTCGCCGGGATCATATTTCTCTTTTAGCGTACCAGATATTTAGTGTGAAATTTGATAATCTTCTGAAAATTAAATGCCTCATACTATTCCATAAAATTATTAATACGGGACAGCCGGAATATTTATTAGGCCGAATTAAGTTTGCTAGGTCATGCCGGGGCATGAAGATTATTCAACAAAGTTATAAGACTCTTTTGTCACAGCGACAGTTCTTTATACACACCACTAGTCTCTGGAATTTCCTACCAAATTATATCCAAAAGATAGGCAATGCAAATGCGTTCAAAAAGGAGTTATTTAAATTTTTCTCTTAATGAAATGCTTGGTTATTATATCGATTACATATTTATCCTTACTTTCTATATCGATTTTTGTAAATATTTCCTTTTTATATTATTGGAATTCTTTATTTTTTTAACTTTTTATTTTCTTTTTATTTCTGTAGTATTGTTAATTTTTCTATATTATTTTAAATTATATTTCTACTTAAATTTTATATTTTAATCAATTTGTTTTTTATATTAATTTGTTATTTTTGCTTAACTTCTTATATTTCTTATATATCACAATTTTTATTATTCTTTTATGTTTTATATCTTATTGATCCTAAACATAGCACTATAACTTATAAGATTAAAATCTTGTTGTGTTATGTTAATTATAATAAATAAATACATAAATAAAATAAATATAAAAAAAAAAAACATGAATATACCGTGGTTTTAATTAAATTTCATTTACTGTAGTTGCGATTGTGTTTCACGAATTGTTTTAATTTTTATTCACCAATATTCATACAGGCACGAGTATATACTTGCTTGTATTTATTACACGATCATAATGGTTGGCTGAATGCTCGTCTCGTCTGTATTAGATCTTCAACAATATTGGTAACAAACAAAAAAAAGCAAAAAAAAAAAAAATTTGAGAAACAAAAAAAAAAACAGAATCTTCCAATAACAACGTATTGATAATGAATGGCAATGGCAACCTTAGTAATGAAGGTATTGGGTAGCCAGCCAAGATGATGACGATCATCTTCAATGCTGATGCTGTTAAAGCTGAAGATCTTTCATCATTTTTGTTTTCATGGCTGTGTTAATACGATACGAAACCTGAAAAGACGCGTGCCATCTGTCAATATTTCTTTTTGATGTCAATTTCATCTATTTTTGTTAAATACTTTTTTTATTCATTTTCAGTACAATGTTTTTCACCCTACGCTTTATTTCATTTGTATCTGCTTTTTTTCTGGCATTAAAATAGTTTTTTTTTCTTTTTTTTAATTTTAATTTTATTTTCGAATAAAGAAAAAAAAACGACGACTCTTTTTTTGTTCATGAAAACATTCCTCGACACACGTTGGCTGTTTTATTTTTTTGAAAACGAAATAAAAGTGTGCCTTGAATGCCCACTCACTTGAACACAGAGTGGAAAATTAAAAAAAAAATAAAATTTTAAATAAAAATTTAAATTCAAATAAAGAAATATATTTTATTTCTTATAAATTTTAAATCAACCATTTTTTTTTTGTTAATTTATTTAAATTGTTTTTTATTAGCAGCCAAAGAAAAAAAATTAAAGAAAAATCTGTAAATATTTTCAATCTTTTGTTTCAATATGAATATTTAAGAAAAATCAAAGAAAATGAATCTCCTAAAATGCATCATTATAAACTCATGTAAAGTTATTAATAATAATTTGATTAAAACAAAAAAAAACAAAAACAAAAACAATAGAATTTCTTCTCTTTTTCTCTACCATTTTTTTTGGTAACTTTTTTTCAAGATTTATCAAAATTTGTTATGGTCTATTAGTCAACGAAAATTTAAATTTTTATTTGATTACGAAAAAGGAAAAAAAAACATTTAACTTTAATTAATAAATGCTGTTTCATATGTCCAAATAAGAGAATCTGAATATTCTTGTATGTGACTAGTGACCGTTTTCAATATCGTTTCATCAAATTAAAAGAAAAAATTGTTGCTGTGGAAAGGAAAAATATTTCAATTTTCCTACACTGTTATCGGCCGATGTATAAAGTATATTAAACTATCATTTTAACACATAACTTCTATGATAGACATACCACACTACTCTTTGATGAAAACTGAATAGGCTTAAACGCTCGCTGTATTGGATAAATTAATCCATTGTATATGAACAATTCATCTAAGACTTTGAGCCTTAATGCCTTGTATTTTACAACATCCTCTTCATAGTTAGACTATATCAACTCAAGATTATTTCTAGAATATAGGCATAAACCAAACTTCTGATCCATAATTAAACATGACTCTCATAATATATTATACTTAATTAATCATTACAAACCTTTGACCAGCACTTGGAATTTGTATTATGCGATAAAATTAAACTGATTGCAAAGGGCATATATATGTAGCTCTTGGAAATGGAACCACAATAGATTTTCATTTTTTTTTTTTAATTACAATACAATTAAAAATTATATTTAATTATATAGCAGTTGAGTAATTTTGGCAATGTGCCCGGTGCAGAGTCTCTGGTGGGAATCGAACCCACGACCTTCCCACTAATAATCTAGCACACTACCAAGCCATCTATATAAAACCCCTTACTTTTTGATAGTCTTTATGCTTCCCAGTGTGACCCTTGAAACAATGTGATCATTATAAACTGAAGCATATGATCAATAAAGATTTGACAAAATATGACTCAATCAGTAAATCTCCCCACCTCTGTTCTCAATACAAACATCCATAGAAGATATTGAATCCTTATTGCAAGGTTTCCTAAACTAACACCAAACTATTGAGTAATATTGAGTATCAGTAAATAGAGAACTGCAGCTGGCTTTCCTTGCATTCCTATTCTATTAGCTCAGAACAATTTCCACCCAGTAATGTGGCATACATTTTCCTTAAGTAGAAATACATAAAAATTTTTTTGCAAATGCCCGGCATACGATTTGCAAACATGTCTGGTCTTAGAGATAACCAGTATAATACATATTACGCCTGTAAGCCAAATTAATAAATTTTAAAATTTGTTTTTCAAATGTATTCAAAGTACGAAGACGCCGTAGTCTAGTAGGTAGTGTGTTGGCTTATAAGACGTGAGGCCACGGCTCAAACACCAGGTCAGACATCTCCCAAAAAACGCAATATAACAAAATATTTCTTCGGCGACTTCCTCTCATTTCTTTCAAAACAGATTTCTTTCTGAGATTAAAAAAATTGCCACGAAAAAGTTTCTCGAAAATCTGTCTTTTGTCCCGCCACACTTATATAAAATTAACACTCACAACTTAAGTGGCGTGAGAAGCTAGGATGTAACCTTAACTGAAGGGTTGTAATGGTCAATTATGTGTATGTCTAGGACTGCTGCATTCTTTCAAAAACTTGTCAAATATTATTAAAATTTGTCGTATCTACATTGCATTATTTACAGTAATCACTTCAGGAAGAATATGTAACTCCGTGCTACCCTAGACTGACAGTAAATCTAAAGGGTGCTTTTTAAAGACGTATAGAACTTTAAGTTACAATGAAACAACGATGGATTATTCGATTGACATGAATTTTATTTATCCGAAAGATAATCTTGTGGTATTACATTTTAAATATGATTTCTGGCATATGACCGCCACGGCTGGCGCGGATGTAGTCCATCCGTATATCGGCAATAATACGGCGAATGTTGTCTTCCAAATGGTCAAGCGTTTGTGGCTTTACCGCATAGACCAATGACTTTACAGAGCCCCACAGAAAGTAGTCTACCGGTGTTAAATCACAAGATCTTGGAGGCCAATTCACAGGTTCAAAACGTGAAATTAGGCGGTCACCAAACGTGTCTTTCAATAAATCTATTGTGGCACGTGCTGTGTGACATGTTACGCCGTCTTGTTGAAACCACATCTCCTGGACATCATGGTTATTCAATTCAGGAATGAAAAAGTTATTAATCATGGCTTTATACCGATCACCATTGACTGTAACGTTCTGGCCACCATAGTTTTTGAAAAAGTACGGACCAATGATTCCACCAGCCCATAAAGCGCACCAAACAGTCAGTCTTTCTGGATGTAACGGTGTTTCCACACCGTTCTTCCTCAATGATACGCTCTACAGCAGCAATAGCTTCTTCTGTACGCACCGTACAGCCTCTCTGGGGATGCGAGTTATCAATAAGAGTAAACGTGGTGCGAAAACGTTCCATGGTTAATCGAATTAACTGCTCTGATGGACGATTATGTCGACGATAAAATGGGCGTAGTGCGCGATACGTTTTCCGCACAGAACAATTATTTTCGAAATAAAATTGCACTATTTGCAAGCGTTGTTCAGGCGTGAGTCTATTCATGATGAATTGCCAAACCAAACTGAGAATAAATCACTTGACAGCTGTTAAATCGGTCGCCATCTTAAAAAGTAATGCCAACTTAAAGTTCTATACCTCTTTAAAAAACACCCTTTACCAGCCTGACTTGGGAAAGTTAACTGCAAATTCCCTAAGTATGATTACTTCCTCAAAGTGGGTATGCTAAATACCGCCGCTCGGCTTCACCTTCAATTCAAAAGTGGAGTTCCCCAGGGACCACCACTAGGCCACCAAAGGGCAAATTAAGGAATATTTTGAACACTTTTGTTCACTTACACATTCCCTGCCCCTGTTGGGTCTTTAGGACCGTAAATGCTTATGCTCGGTCTAGTTATAATTTTTTTACTTTCTGGTGCAATTCGTTTTCATATATAAAGTCTCACAATGTTATCGTTGATTATTAGAACTCATAAGCACTTAAAGTTGTAAGTTTCGTCTCGTCTGAAATAAAACGGAATCTAAAAAATATTTTTTATTTCTCTGTTTTCCAAGGAAACTTATCGCCGATATATCGTTCTACATATATCGATCGTTACTCAGTTTTTAACTGGTATTGCAACATGTGATCAAGCTTTATCAGGATAGAATACTAAGGCTTTAAAATATTTATATTTCGGCTTTTTACGGCTAATTGGTCTCCTATAGTATGATTTCAATATTTTGTAATGAATTCGATGATTGTGATCCGATCATATAGAGAGTATTCCCTCGATGTCATGGATATTCAACTTTGGCGATGGGTAGTCTGGTCTTTACATCGATTTTTCGTATATTAACTTGACACAATATTTGGCGACAAAGACAACGAATTATTCTTATGGTGGTAGCTGCATCGTTTCGGAATTGTTCTTCGGCTTTAATTCGTGATGTTTCCTTATTTGTTGCTTGTAGAGTAGTTTCCTTGAAATATTTTAAAATGACAGGCTTTACTGAAAAATATTTTAATTTGAATAATATTTCCAATATTATTCCGCTTATTTAAGGCGAATTCATATTTATTTCGCCCTGGGCTTATTTGAAAAGTAAAATGTTTATTATTTGCAAACTTTTCTTCGACGTTTGTGTTTTTATAACAAAATCACAACCATTAAGTAGTCAAACTCAACGGCGTCACAAACTTAAGGAACTAATGCAAGGGAATTCATAAGTTCGCCCTGAACTACAGACTAAAGAAAGAAATACCCGAAATGCCACAAATCAAATGAATAAAAAAAAGATTAGTACCTTGGGTTGGTCTAGCCAGAATGCCGTAATTCAGACATTCCATCTGTACCAGTTTATTGCATATTTCCGGTGATTTTCTTTGGAATTTCTTGACATTCATGAAAATGTTTATGAGCGTATAAGAAAGATTTGTATTTAAAATTTATAAACATTTATTATTATTGTTATCGTTGTTATCCACAGCTAATTAAACGTTGACGTCAAATCCATGAACGACAAGAGATTCCAATTGTAATGCAAAGACGTACAAATCCTCACATACAATACATATGTATGTACGCGTTTCTAATAAATCTTAAAGAAAATTTAATAAAAATAAACAAAACCAAAAAAAAAGAAAAATTTTCAGATTTAGAGGAAAAGAAACTCAGAAAACAAAATTATTTCAGATGCCGAAAAAAAAAGAAAATCGGGTATAAATTTTTCAAAAACACACATTTTCGAACGAAAATGCGAAATGAAAAACAAGGTGAAGGTGAGTAATTTCTTGAAAAAAAAAATTTCAATTTGAATAATTAAAAATGAAATGAGAATGAAGTAGAAGAAGAAGAAGCACACACATTAAAATGCCTGACTGGCTGCCCGTGTTTAATTATCGTTTACCTGGCACAATTGTAAACTACAGAACACGATCATTAAAAACGATTTAAAAATAGCCAAGAATATTAAAAGAATTTTATTTTTTCTTTTTGGCTTTTGGGGAGGCAAATGCTACCAACCACCACCACTGGCAAGCAGTCTCACTCACTCACCTCATTAAGTGTAAAAATATTGAAAAAACCCATGAACAACTGATTCATCTGATTTAATATTAGAAAATCTTGTATAATTTGCAGATATTTTTCTATCGTTTTGCACAATTAAAATTCAAAAACATTCATAGACACCTGTGGCTATTTTCTACATGATGAGTATATACGAGTACATACATACATGTGTATAGCAGTGTAATAAAAATGAAATAAAATTTTCCCAAATTTCCCCTACATTCCCATACCATACCAAAAAAATAATTTGAAATCGTTTATCGATTAATAGAGAGGCAAACAAGGCATCTCTATTACGTTATGAGTTTAAAAATAAAATTTTATTCAACCCAAAAGCCAAACAAAGTAAAAAAACAACACACACACACAAATTATGCCTAAAAGGTTTCGTTTTTATTTTTCTCGTAAACAATTTCTATTTTTTCCTTTTTTTTTGGCAATAATTTTGTATTTATGACGTATGTTGTGTATTCGTAAATAAAGATTTACGCAAAATTAACCAAATTCTTTGGAAAAATTTCTCAAAAGTAAACAATACGAATAGAAAAACAAGTCCATTCATATGCTGCACCCTATACATATGTATAAGGCATAGTGGCAGACATGGACATTGAAAGGAAACATCGAGAACATGTCCTCCGCATCCTTTTCAGGATACTGTTCGTTGTCAGTAAACCTAAGTCGCTGCCTTTTACTGGATAAGTCCCAGGTGGTTTTTGTTTCCTGACATGCATTTAAGCACATAGCTTCCAAGCATGTGTCCGGTAATTCTTTCCTCCCAACACTGCATATTGGGCTTGAATTGCATATTCTAAAGAAAGTGTTCTTGGAGTCTACTATACCGTAGGAACTCGCGACAATGTGCATACAGATCCGATTGCGAGGAGTATAGTTTTCACACCGCTGATGAACCAAAAAACTTTCTGTGCAGTAGGAAAAGGTTACGAAAAAACATGAAGAGTTCAAGTGTTCTTGAAGTCTACTATACCGTAGGAATTCCCGGCAATGAGCATACAGATCATAAAGAGTTCAAGCGTTCTTAGAGTCTACTATTCCGTAGAAATTCGCGCCAATGAGCATACTGACAAGGTTGCGAGGAGGATAGTTTGCACACCGCTGATGAATCAAAAAAACTTTCTGTGCAGTAGGAAAAGGTTAACGAAAACATGTAGAGTGCCGGATACTCTTCTCAATTCTAACGGATTTGAGACAATCGATGCTCGCACATTACCAGACATATAGGAAGGGTAACTTCAAATAGTGTGGTAACTTTCTCTCATGGAATTTAGTAATCAACAAGCTCCTAGTGATCCTGGAACAGTTTGGATGTGGTGCAATTTTAGGTAAATTTGTCGACCCAACTAAGGATAGGATTAACTTGCATCCGATACCAGATTGAGAGTTAACCCTGGAAAAACGTAGGTAGTAAACGTTACGAGAAGGTATAAGCCTCACCTGCTGATATTGTATGGGCGGAATTTCAACTCAAAGAGGAAACACATTTCTTGGACGCAATACTAGATAGGAAGCTGTCTCGGAAGCCGAACATCATAAATAATTAAAATAGCCGTCCACTTCCCACTAAGTTTGTAACAAAGTGTTGGGAGAAAAATCGTGACTGGGACACTGGATCTACACAGCAGTGGTCAGACCTATGTTGAGCTAAATAGTACTGATACGGCTGCAAATACCTGCTAGTATGCCATCTGCCGATGAGTATTTATTGCAGGGCATGGCTGTTAAGATTATTAAGCGTCACTGGGCGACTGGGCAGTGGCATGAATCAAATATGGTTAACGGAAATTTGTAACTGACGATAACAGTGACTATGCAACACAGCAATACGGCTTCTAAATGGAACTCAGGACATACTATTCGGATAGAATAATCAATGATAAGCAATGAGGTATCAAAAGAAGTAGTTCTCTGAATATCTCGAAACTAAAATCTTTGGGAAAAAAGCCACGGCAACTCCAAAGGCATATAAGCCGCATCATTGAACAAATTTCGACTAAAGTTGTTTTTTTTTGCCCAATCACTGATGGAGCTCCGAAAAGGAGGTTTAAATATAACAGGTCCTTTAAGATTTCTAGTTGGACGTTGAAATAAATAGTTTGACTCTAGTATAGTATCAAAAGCTCCCCAATATTTTACAAGAGAGGATATTTTTTTCTAGATTTTAGTACCTGGCTTGTGCATTCCATGTTTTGAGAGAAATTTCTGTTGATTGAGTTTGCATACATACATAATTGGCCATTACAACCCTTCAGTCAATATTACGACCTAGCTTCTCTCACCACCCATGTTGTGTGTGTTAATTTTATACATGAGCGGCGGGACTCCGACGAACAGATTTTTGAGAAACTTTTCAGGGCAATTTTATTTGCTCTCAGAGTTTTTGGCAGAAATCTGCTGAGAGAAGTCGCCGAATAAATATTTTTGTCATATTTCGTTTTGATGTATGTTCGGGGGTTTGAACCGTCTAATAAGCCAACACCCTACATACTAGACTACTGCGACTGAATTGAATTTGCCCCGTAGTATTATGATGTTGGCATCCAGCTAGAAGTGATGATTTAAATTTGATGCAGAAATCTCGATATTTTTCTAATGCAATCGTATGTGTTTTTTTTTTTAATTTCCAAGTAACAAGTCATATTGATCTGTTACACCCAATGTTTCTAAAAATCGCCGATTCTACGAAAGATATTTAAAAATAAATTTGTGGACTATTTTTAGAACTGATGGACGTCTGAGTAAATGTTTACAAACAATTTTTATAAGAAACAAAAAAGGAAGAAACTTGTTACGTTTTAAAAGCAAAACAATAACAAATCACATGTCAAAATATGTGGGGGTATGACTCGATTTACCGGTAAAACAAAAAACAAAAACAAAAACAAAAAAATATATTCACTTCAGATTTTTACTTTTGTTTCAATGGTTGGTTGGTTGTAGGCTTTTATATTGAAACAGTTTATTTTTTTTTATTTCTTCTTTAGTTTTTATTTATTTACACGTATCACGCCCTCTACTAACTAAACCGTGTATTTATATGTAGTAAAGTGTTGTTATTTGCAACAATATTCACACGCTTCTTGCCACAAAACGAAACATATGAAAATTTTCATTTTCTACCGCTACTATACGTCATAATGCATTTGTGCCTTATTGTTTTTGTTTTTCTCTTTATTTCTTCGATTATTTTGGATTTTGTGTTGTTTTTTTTTCGGGTGGGTGTTTCGTATATTCCGTTAAAAGAAAAATCATGTGTGAGTCGCTCGATTACTTTACATGTGTTTTTCAATGTTTTCTCGTTTTTGTTTTTTGTTTTAAAGTGAAATTTTGCAAAACAGAAAACTTTGAAGAGGAAGAACGTAAACGTAAACAAATCATTTGTTTTAACCGTAAATGGTCATGGGCATTGTTTAGCCGGCTAAATGTAATGTTTATTAAAATTATACACTCAAAAAATAAATGTTCGATATTCGTATTCAAAATAAATATGATCAGCATTGAACTTGACTTCCTGCTGTTCATGCAGAATCGTACATAGTTGATCAGTATCCCAAAAGAATTTCTACTGATTGTTGCTGAAGTGACGCTGTCATTATGTTTCGAATTTCGTATACTTCACACATTTCTTTTAATGGAGCACCATAGCGATACACCCAGTTATTGACGTGTGCATACTTAACTGTTCACGCCACCCAGTTGGGTAAAGTTTACACTTTCGGCCATTTACTGAAACTTGCCCCAGAAATTCTTGTCAATGTTACGTTATCAACGCAACATTGTCGATGTAATTTTACCTTTTAATTGATGGTCTACCCGATGAATACGATACTCATATAGAAAATTAACACACACAACATAAGTGGTATGAGAAGCTATGTCGTAATCCTAACTGAAGGGTTATAATGACCAATTAAGTATGCATGTATAAGTCTGCCTGCGACTCTGCTTCGCAAGCGCCGTCAATAGTTGATCACACCAATCCAATTCTTCCATTGCAGCAAAGGTCGCCCTCTACGACGACTTCAGCCAATATTATAATCAAATACCTGTCACGCCAGAATATCCTCTTCTTTTCGAACGATAAGGGCGAACTAGCATAGCCGTTGGATGTCAAAGCGCTGAATAAAGTCAATATCGTTGGCGTACAGCTTCTTATGAAATTATCAGCAACTCGCACTCGACCGAAGGTCTTTCATTATGCGTAACAGTACGTGGAGAATGAAAGCTTTGTCGAGCATAAGTTATATCTCTGCTACTCAATTGTTCGTGTTTAAAACATTTATTAAATTTCATGAGAAATTTTTTTTGAATTTTGTAAAATATAGTCCATTACGAACGCTGCTCATTGTGGTGTAACAGGCCAAAGTGTCTAATGGAAATCGAACCCACAATCCTCACGCTAATAGACTACCTGGCCACCGAGGTTTAAATTTTAATTTTAATTGAATAACGTGAGTTTGTTCGTTAAGAAATATTTGCTAATAAGAGATTTTGATTACGAGTTGTTAAATTCATTAAATTCTTTAAACTGTCGCTTTAAAATTGTGAACATATAATCAGAAATCAGAAGATTGTTACATTTTTACCTTTTAAAAACGTTTAAAACATAAGCTCGTAGATTGCCAAATGAATATAAGTTGGTTTTGAGTTTTAATTAAAATTCTTTATTATTCGCACAATTATGTGTGCCACTGTTCACAACTTGATGTAAACAACAACAACTGCTTTGTTTGTTATTCCTCTGTTTATACCCATAGCTGCCAGATTTGACGATTTATCGTCATTTTGACGATTTTGAGCTCCAAAAATATCATATTGACGATTTGACGATTTATGCCCTTATTTTGACGATTTTTAAAAATTAAAAATTTAATTCATATACTTTACTTTAGTACATTAAACGCTTCTTTAAGCTTTGTATTTACATTGCAATTGTTACTATTGGAAATTTATGTTAGTAAAAACAATGAGTAAAGTATTATATTTTTAAGTTACTTTCGAATGCCAGTGATGATTTTTCTGTATTTTATTCCTTTTTAATCCCTTAAAAGTAAAAAAATTACAACTCCTAAATAACCTCGTAGTTGAGAATAATTTATCACTTGTCGTTGCAAACAATTTTAAAAATTCGAGTATAGTCTCTAATATTACCATCGGAAGGACAAAGGCAAGCGGCGTTATTTTTTTTTTTTCGTACGACCAACACTCAGTGGATGGATGGCATTGTGTTTGGAACTTTGTTATGAGAAGAAGGAAAGAGAGAACAGTATTTATGGATACTAGGCTTGTATATTTTTATACCATAAGTAACAGGAAAGACCTCTGCAGGAATTGCGTTCAACATACGGATAGTGCGACTAAAAAACGTATTTTTACTGTAATGCAGTGTGCGATCTACTGGCCAATCGACCACATATGGATATGCTGGCTGAGAAAGACGAGCGTTACGTAGGAATATATGATTTTCGGGAAAAAGTCCCCTTATTTCGTTCGAGCAAAATTCTTTTATATAAGCGACAGAACAGTGAAACACAAACCACATTGCAACGATGCTCCAATGATTCAATCGAGTTAGAGTCTTTAACGAGTTACTACGGCCTCTCCTGTACACGATCGAGAAACCGCAAAATAGACGTTGAGACCAAGTCATATATGAGAGTTGTATTCTATTTTTTGTGGGTTATAAACGGTGTAAATAGTAAGATCAGATAATATGATCTTAAGAAGGAACTGAAAAATGTCAAGAGCTTCTGACTCCTTAATATTTACCCCACCCATAGATTAAAATGATGCAATATTATTGTTGCGCTTATGTGTCAATAAACAACACTGGGATAGATTGTTTAAACCTCAAAAATGAAAATTATATAAAATTTCTCCGTTTTTGGAAAAAAAATTAATAAATGAAGATGATGGATTCTAACAAATTTTTTTTAAATGTTTTATTTTTGAACTCAGATATGTACATATATTGACTTTATATGTTTTACTACAATAGAAATAATTTTGGTTTTTAATAACTTTTAATTTATTTATTTATTTTCTCTGACGATTTTTTGACGATTTTAATAAATGTCTTTGACGATTTTGACGATTTTTTCTCAAATATTTGATGATTTGGTGCCTCATTTATCTGGCAGCTATGTTTATACCCTTTGCATAAACAATATCAATTACAAGACAATTGTTCGGCAGATCTGTGTAACGGAGATCTTCAAACCACGATTACTCCACTCAAACACACCGTGTCTTCACACAAGACTGACTGAACTTCACTAACTCAGTTGCCTGCTTTGCCTTGCCTTTTATATGGCAAAGGAAACAGTCTGATGAATGTTCTCGAAATCTCTATAAAACTAAACATCGTTATTTACATTTATTATTGCAGCATTGTTGATGTATTTTTGTTTATTTGTTTATAATTTTTTATGCTGGTGTTTGTTGTTATATTAAGCAGTAGAATAATTCGTAAACAGTTTTGTTTACTGCATTGTTTTGTTTGTGTAGCTTTTGTTTATAATTTTAATGTTAAACGAGGTAAGGCTAGGAATTTTTTTTTCTTTCAAATTTAGTTCACAGTTTATACCGAATTTTTGAGTTTATTTCAAAATGTTAAACTTTGATAGTTGAACTGTCGTATGCCATATTTGATTACTAAAATTTTTCTCTGAGTGTATTTCTTACAAACGACAACTGCTGCCGCCTGTCTCTTTCATAAATTCTTAAAATATTTCAATTTAACGCTCGCATGTTTAACTCTCATCACAATTAAAACAAAATAACAACAATAGCAACAGCAATAGCAATAGCGTTAGAAAAATCATCATCATCATAAACGCTGTCATCATGATAATTTTTTTTTATTGGAATCTTTAACGTCAACACCAGCAACTCACCCTCTCCGTTGATTCTCTCTATCACAGGCTTTAGCACTCAAAAGTAATAGAAACACACACGTACACGCATACTAAAACCTATGTAAGTGGAGAGAGAGAAAGAAGTGATAAAAATCATCAGCATTATTCGTACATATGGATGTACATACTCGTACATGCCACATTAATAAACACAGGAGTTTACATTGATGTTGTTGGCAGGCATGTGCGCTGCCCCTGACGCCCTATACGGAAGAGACCCGTAGCTACTTGATATTGTGTGGGTCAGTAATCAATGTTTGAATATCTTGAAATGAAAAGCAAAAAAAAATATTATTTTCCCCCAAAATTATTGAAAAGGAATGGAAGAACATGCGGCAAAGTGCATCAACAAGTGTTGTTTGACACGTGCCCATGCCTAAGTAGTGCATGAATTTCAAGCTTGTGATTTCCGCAAATGGAAAATTCCAAAAAAAATAATTTTAAAAGTAATTCAGAATAAACGATTTTAAAGTCGATTTAAACGATTTTTATTAATGATTTTATCATTGACATGCAACTTCTGTTGTTGTCAAATGAAATGAAACTTCAATTACTTTTTTAAATAAAAAAAAACTCATTAGTTTTGCCTTCTTATCTAATCTTCTTGAGTGCTGCACTTAATTTCTGTACGTGAGTATTAAAAGTAATCCAAAGCAAAAAATATGCAATTTTCACGAATACATGGCAACAGACTCGCTTTGCTATCCTAGTTACTAGAGCAGAAAAATATTCCAAAATGCCCAATAAAATCAAAGGATTGAACAGTCGACCTTAAAAATAACAGTATTTATCGATATCATGCCTTAATGTTTAGATAATTTGAATACAAATGATTAGAGTTCTCTTGCACTCATTGATTATGTCTATTTCTTCAACTGCACTGATGGGTTAGTTCCCATTAAGTACGTTGATTAAAATCCTGAGTGCAGACCAATTGAAAAATCTTACAAACAAGATATTGAATACTGTATGGTTGTCATAGAATAGGATTACGAAAGCTCAAGAGCTCAACGACAGTCCTCAAACCTCAGAAATATGACAAAAAGTTTTCTTTTCATCGCCCTACGTTCAACAATCTTCTGGCAAAAGCTCTGAATGTAAGTTTCTAGATTTGTGGTTGGAAAAAATATAATTCCCACAACTCATATATGAAAATAACACACACAATATAAGTAATATGAAGTGAAGTCGCCGTAGCCTAGCAGGTAATGTGTTCTCTTATTAGACCGGAGGCCACGGTTTAAATCTCACATCAGACAAACTGAAATAGAAAACAAAAAATTCTTCGGCAACTTCCTCTCAGCAGATTCGCGGTAAAAAGCCCCAGAGTAAATAAAATTGCCATGAAAAAGTTTATCAAAAATCTGTCGTTCGGAGTCGACTTTAAACAGTGGGTCCCGCCACTTCATGTATAGAATTAATGCACACAACAGAAGCTAGGTCGTAACCCTGACTGAAGATTTGTAATGACCAAATTATATATCAAATATAAGTAACATGAGAAGGTAGAATGTAATGCCAGCCTTTCAACAGGGACTTCCAAACTTAGACAGGTAATAACGACCATCTTGATGAAGCAAAAACAGTCAAATTATTTTTCTTTTATTCAGTCTGAGCGACCATTGACAACGGCATGTGTTCGCTTTCTGGAGTTGTTGAAAATTTACCCTAATTCTCATGGAAAAATCATTTTAAATGATGCGGCCAACTTCTGGATTAATGCGTAAGTGAAAAAACAAATTTATTGCATTGTGAGAGATACCAATCTATAAGTCACTATTTACTGCGAAGGATGGGCTGGAAGCATCAGCAGTGCATATTTCTTTGAGAGCGATGTTGGCCAGGCCATAACTGTCAACAGCGAACACTACAGGTCATTGGTAACCAACTTCTTTGAGCATGAATTGAATGATTTTGACACCAACGACAGGTGATATGAATAGGTCCCGTCCTATCGTGCCAGACAAGTCATGCCACATTAGATATTTTGCTCGAACGATTGGAGGGTTTAGTTATTTCACGTGAAGGTGACGTGAATTGGCCGCCGATATCATGCCATTTGACATTTTTATATGTTTTCCTGTAGGGTTTTCATAAGTAGAAGAAATGAATAACCCAAGCAACCACAGCTATTATAACCCTTGCCATCGGTAAACTTCAGTCTAATTTTACACCATAGTCTTGGAAAATTCGACATTTCGTATGCTCTTCATCCTCAGAAGAGATGACGATTTTATATTCCACACATAATGGAATCTATTCGTCTTCCACATACAAAAAAAAAGGTGGACGATATCACACACATACTATGGATTGAGAACATATCATAATGAGATAGATTGATCTTTCTGAGTGTAGCATAGCAGGCTTTATAATCTCTGAGTAAATTTGCTAATGATAGGAACCGAATTGAGATAAAATTTCGCTTGTACCTCAATTACGGATGATTAATCTTCAAAATACTGTGAAAATTGCACATCCGTTTGCCTTATCTGGGTGACAGACCACGGCGATAACGACTAAGTATTAAATATCAATTGTTTTGTATTTTTGAGTTACAATCAAGGTTTTTTTGGGTTAAAATCGTATCTTCTTCTTAACCAAAACGTAACACAGCTCCAGAGCTATCTATAAGTTGACTAATGTCAAAATTTTAAATGGCTCGCGTCATATAACTTCAATGGTTTTGATAAGAAAATGGGAAGAATCGAACTTTGTCTACTAATACAGCATTTGCTTAATTGGTCAACACAACTCATTGAACCGGATTACAAACCTAACTTCTCACATAACTCATGTAGTGAGTATTAATTTTGATAATGAGTAGCGGGACCACTATTTAAACGTCCACTTTGAACGAAATATATTTCTCATTTCAGTTGAACTGGGATTTACTACGGGCTCTCGTGCAATAAGCCTTACTAGAATACGGCGAGTACAACATTACTTGTATTGATTTGCTAAGCTTGGTAAATATTAGAAGGCTTTGCTCCATGAATTTCATTCATAGAAAGTATTCATGTCATGAACAGTTGATAAAAATTACACGTTTGGCCGATCGGAGATTGAAGGTGCAAGAGGTAACATGACTTAGGGCCATTATTACAACTTGCCGTTAAAGTTGGGTTTAGTTAAAGGTAACTTTAGCTAAAGTTAACTTTAAAGTCACTTTTAACTTTTTTTCGTTATTACAATCTACAGATAAAATAAAGTTAACTTTTTCAAAAATATGGCAGTAGCGGAGCAATGTCGATAACACTGCTCAAATTAAACAAGTTTTATTTAAACGCAGTGGCAACGAGGGGCTTCGTTTTTCGTTTTTTTTTGTTGTTGTATATGCTCTTTTTGTTTATATTTGAAGTTGCCGTATTGAAAATAATATATAAAATGGCAAGCTTCGTACATAAACTTAACTTCAAAAGTTACCGGTAGGATGATCCTCCATTTAGCTTAACGCTTCTACTTATTTTGCACTGCTAAAATCCTTCCTTTAGTTAACGGTAAGTTGTAATAATAACCCTTAGTAGTTTAAAGTTTAATTGTAACTTAATTACGAGAAAGTTTTCCTCATTCCATGCCTGATAATAATCGATCATAAACACAAGCATTTGACAATTTCGTTTAATGGTGTTCAATAACAAAATGGACTAGTTTGCGCACATGTTTCGTAAGCGTGAATGATAAACTCTCTAGGGATAAAATTGCAGTAAAAGCGGTTCACTCCTCGAGGAAAATCATTACCAAAAAAGGCTAAGGCTATTGTCACCCAATAAAGATGGTGTTGTTATTATGTTATCTTCCGTGGCTGGAATTATAGCTGGTTTGTTACTGCACACGAAAGACCTCTCATGTATCCTTTAAAAAAATTTGCTAGTGGTGTCAAGGATAAATTGAAGTCACCGTAGTCTAGTAGGTAGAGTGTTGGCTTATTAGACGTAAAGCCCCAGGCCAGACATCAAAACAAAATGCAAAAAGTATTTCTTCGGTGACTTCCTCTCAGCAGATTTCTGGCAAAAACTCTGAGAGTAAATCAAATTGCCATGAAAAGTTTCTCAAAAATCTGTCGTTCGGAGTCGACTTTAAACTGTAGGTCCCGCCACTCATGTATAAAATTAACGCACACAACATAAGTGGTGTAAGAAACTCGGTCGTAATCCTGACTGAAGGGTTGTAATGACCAATTCTGTATGTATGTTATGTATGTCAGGGATAAATTACACACCAATCTCGTCTTCGAATAGGTTCAAGCTGTCGTTTGGCATATGACACTGTCCTGTTACAAACACATGTCAATCAAGTTCTATTCTACCATTTCATGCAAAAAAAATGGAAATGATCTCAGCATGGTACCTTTCTCTATTAACACTAACGTTGCTATCGTTTATCGTTTTTGAAGATGTACAGCCCAATGATGCCGCCGGCCTACAAACTGCTTCGAACAGTGCATTCTGCAGTCAACATTGTCCCCCAAAACTTAAAGGATTTCAAAGTGCAGTGAGTTTGTTCAAATCAAATCAGTTTCGTTCTGATCAGATTTTTTCTTTCCATTGTTCTAATCAAACTATTTATTAAAATCAGATAAATAGTAATTAATTATTATAATATTTGTTGTTTTTTGTTGTTTCTTCGCAAAACATGAATCATAAGTTTAAAAATTATTCGTATTTGTATTGGAAAATGAGATGAGAAAAAATTAAAAATACAACATATGATGAGATTTTTAGTAAAACCAAGAAAAACACAACAACTGTGATTTTGTGACGTATGTATTTTGCAAAAAGAGATGATATGAAAATTTATTTTTAAATTAAATTATTTGGCCAAAAAATTAAAGCAAAAAAAGAAAAGAAAAGAAAAACAAATTTGTTTATGGCAATAAAAACTAGAATGAAAAAAGACAAGAAGAAAAAGAAAAATAAAACATTTCTTTGCATACCTGTTGGTTTAAATTTAAATTTTTGAAGATAATTTTCAAAAAAATCAAACAAAAAAAATTAAAAGCAAAACAAATTCTTTTCATATTCGAAAGGGGAATGAGAAACCAAACTTATGAGTAAAAAAAAAACGCTAAAAGATAATTTTTTAATACTCAGTTGAGAGTGTAGTGTCTCAGAGAGTGAAAAGTATCTGAAAGATTGTTATTAAAAACAAACTGTTGATTGGCTTAAATGCGCTTGCGCCAGCCTAACATACTGAAAATGGCTACAGAACGGGGAGTTGACTTATAACATCATTGGATACATACACTCAAAACAAACAAACTTGTCCGTACAAAGCAACAAACACTTGTTAAATCCCCCCTTGAAATTACTCAGATACAAGATACAAGAGTATGAGGTTTAAAAAGACACTCTCTTTTGCTCTCTGCTTAGGGGAAATGTATAGTGAATGTTCGAATTTTGTTTAGTGGATATTATTGAAGGGGCTATTTGGTAAGATTTGTGTGTGTATGTGTGTGTGTGTGTAGATATATATATATGTGTTGTGTAGAAGATTGAATAAAACCGAGTATCTTATAAGCTTTGGCCGGTTTCATTCATAAAAACCAATTGAGTACTCATCTCGTGCTTCAGTTGTGTTCGAACAAGCTAACGTGACGGTCTAACCAACTACACTATATACATAGATATTCTCTACATTAATAGATACACAGATATACAGATAGAAAGATACAAGCAAAGCTAAATTTCTTGTTATATGTACGTGCTACCAATAAGAAAAAAATATAAAAGAAAAAAAGATTTAAATTTTTCGATTTAATTTCATGTAAGAAAACAAATAAAAATATTTTTCTAAAACAACAAGTCGGCTGACAATAAAAAAATTCAATTTGAAACGGAAAGTGTCTCAGCTAAACTGAATTAAAAAAAGTATCCCAAAGATATTAAACGTAAATGCTAATGTGAACGTGTATAGTTTATTTGAAAATAAAAGTGGAAAAAAGCAAAGAATTTCAATTCCCATAAGAAAAGAAAGTAAACTGGATAAATTCTAATTGAAAAATCGAAAAAAAAAATTTCATGGATTTATTTGCTTAAAGGATTCCTCCAGCAAGTTTTACTATGAAAGTCTATTAAAGATTGCTTGATTTTATGAATGAATTTTTGTAAAGCAGCAGCAGCAAAAAAGCTTTTGTGAAAGCAAATAAAATAAAAATAAAAAAAATAGAAAAAGGAAAATTGAAAAAAAAATCTAACAAACTTTGTGACGTATATTATAATAAAGCAACTACAATAACAATAAAATCACAAATAAAAAAACAGATTTTTTTCGCATTATATTGTACGGCATACAATATATACATTCATATACTTTTTATCGATTTATTTTGAGCACATTTAAACGTATATAAGCTCGTTTGCGTCTAAAACTATACAAGATTAAAGCAAAAAATAAATAACAAAATTAAATAAAAACAAAAATAAATCTCCTAAAATAAAATATACATTTTTGCTTTTGTTTTGAAACAAACAAAATCATAAATTATATTTTAGTACGTATTAAAAAAAAAAAATTTTTTTTTGGTGGGGTTTTTCGTTTCTACTCCCCATTCTATACTAAAACTAAAGAAAATTTAAACAAACGAATTATTTAAAATAATTTAATACAAAAAAATTCTTAAATTGAATAATTTTAAATGCCTGCTTTCAATAAAAGTTGTGAGTTTTTGCAAACCAAAGAATTTAAAAAAAATTAAAGCCATCGCAGTAAAGTGTTTACATAAACGGAAAACTTTTCAACTTTTGCTGTCGAATTCCTTTCTGCACGTGCCAATAATATCCAGGTGGGTGTTAAAAATAATAAAAACTTGAACTTTAAATTTAAAAAAGAGCGACCAAGCAACACAATGTATATGATTTTTCAAATGTCAAACAGCTACAGTTTGAAACTGAAACTGAAACACCCGCAACAAGTTGTCCGGAATTTTAATGCCATTTAATGGTGTCACTTAAGTGCCGCCCGAATCTTGAAATCTAAAATAATATGTGGATTATTTTTAAAACATTTACTTTTTTGCTAGACGTTATTTAGTAAAGCAATTAACGAGGTTTACTTTCCGCTTTCTTAACTGAGACAAACTGTTTTGTCATATCCACTCATTCTCAGTGTTGGGTTAGAATGTCGAAAAGCAAGTTATTCGAGAAGGAAGAATGGCAAAAAAATTTTTGAATATTTTTTTTTATATTTTAGTTTATTTTCTTTTATTTATTAATTACAATATAATTACAAATTATATTCTAATTAACTTGACCATATGCTCGGTGTAGTGTCACAGACCAGAGCCTCTGGCGTACCCACGATCCAAATAATGCTAATAGTCTAGCACACTACCCACTAGATTACCAGCGAACCATGTTTTTTTTTACTTTTAGTTTAACAGTCCAAACCCTCAACAGGAAATTGAATCTATATCTCTCACTCACAGAATACATAAAGGAATAAAGAATATAAGGAATGTAAATAGAAGTCGCTGTAGTCTAGTAGATAGTGTGTTGACTTATTAGACGTAAGGCCACGGTTCAAACCCCAGGTCAGATATCTTGAATAAAACGAAATATGAAAAATATTTCCTCGGCAACTTCCCCTCAGCAGATTTCTGGCAAAAACTCTGAGAAACAATAAAATTGCCACGAAAAGTTTCACAAAAATTTGGCGTTCAGAATCGCCTTTAAACTGCAGGTCCTGGCGCTCATGTATAAAATTAACACTTACAAAATTAGTGGTGTTAGAAGCTAGGCCGTAATCCTGACTGAAGGATTGTAATGACCAATTATGTAGGTATATATGTATGTAAATAAGAAAGAACAGCTGAAGTAAACTTTAGTGAAAGTTATTTCGAAATGCCTTCAGTTTATTTTCAATTAAATTCTGAGATAATTATACATATTATTGAAAAGGTTGTATAAATATTGTATAATGCAGCAAAAAGTACAAGGAAAACAGTAACAATAACAAAACAACAAATAAATTAGTGGAATAGGGATAAACACAAATCAATTTACAATAACAAAACAATATAGAAAGACCTTGAAGAAAATGGAATAAAAAAAAATAGAATCGAAAGGGAAAGAATAATCGCATCATATCAACAATGAGATGATAAAAATTTGTAGAATGAAAATTGATACAATATAAATAGAGTGAAAAGTAGCCTTGCTAGCCTTGCAACTTATATAGGGTAACAAGGATATAAGATAATATCAATAGGAAACATAATTATATTACATAGGTACTTTGGAAGTCCAGTGGGTTGTATGCTAACTAGGTAATGTTGGAGTAATGAGTTCGACTCATACCGGACACACTGATCTAGAGTAACAAATAGAAGAATATTGTATAATTTGTAATTATATTTTAATAAATGAATTCAATAAATGAAATAGTTTTTTATTTATTTATTTATTTATTTATTTATTACAATACAATTACAAATTATATTTTAATTATATACGTGCTGAGTAACTTAACCATATGCTGGGTGTAGTGTCACAGACCAGAGTCTCTAGTGGGAATCGAACCCACGACCCTCACGCTAATAGTCTAGCACACTACCCTCTAGACTACCATGGCAAACAATTTTTTAATATATTTTATTTATTCTGTTTTTCTTCTTTTTTTTTTGTGAAAAATAACAGAGGAAAACAACTCTGATAACACGATAGGACTTGACTTAAAACAAAAGTCTTTGAAGAATCTATAACTACTTATTTAATTGACTTAATTCGTTATTACAACTCTTCAGTAAGGATCAGAAGCTAGCTTCTCACACCACTTATAATGTGTGTGTAAGTTTCACTCATAATTGGTGGGAATCCAGAAGACAGATCTTTTAAGAAATTCTTCATGAAAATTTTATTTACTCTCAGAGTTTTTTTTCGCCAGAAATCTGCTGCCAGCAAATTCTACTACTTCACTGTATTTACAACTTCAATCATTAGCCCTCAGATTGTCTACTTTTTTTCAACTCTTTTGTGCACAAAATTTACTGACTTATCGTCTGTTTTAGAAAAAAAATTAAAAAAAATATTAATCCTGCAAGAGCTGTTGTCAATGCCTGAACACCTAAAACAAATTTCTCATTGTCTGAATTATCATGTAAAGCCTTATAAATTGATGCTAGAAATCATCATTACAACTTATTTATCAGTCTTTTAATTAAACTTTGAAGTATTCAGAGGAAAATGACAATCTTATATATTTTTTAATAAAGATATAGTGACATGGTAGTATAGTGGGCAGTATGCTAGGCTATTAGTGTGAGGGTCATGGGTTCGATTCCCACCAGAGACTATGGTCTGTGACACTACACCGAGCATATGGTCAAAGTTACTCAGCTCGTATATAATTAAAATATAATTTGTAATTGTATTGTAATTAATAAATAAATAATAAATATACACGTTTACGTATGTTATTTATCGTGTCACAAAGGATATTTTGAATTCCAACTTTTTGTATGTAAACGCAATTGGTTTTAAAAAATTGCTCCTATATTTTAAAACAAATAAACAAATATTTTCAAAATATAAAATAAATAAATTTAAAAACATTTTAAAACAAATAATTTTCTTCGAAATGTTTCTTAAAGTCTTGATGCACAAATAAAAAAAAAATAAAAATAAATAAAATCTTCTGCCACCCAGTTAATAGTATTAAAAATAAAGTCTCGTCTTAAAGATAAATTAAGTTCTGAAATAGTCCAGTGGTCTGCATGAAAAAAAGCTGCATTAAAATTTGTTATTGCAAACAAACAAAATACCTGATATAAAAACAACAACTAATATAACATACATATATACATACATAATTGGTCATTACAACCCCTTTAGTCAGGATTAAGACCTTGTTTTTCACATCACTTATGTTGTTTGAGTTAATTTTTAAACACGAGTGGCGGGACCTACAGTTTAAAGTCGACTCCGAACAAAAGATTTTTGAGAAACTTTTCATATCAATTCGATTTACTCTCAAAGTTTTTGCCAGAAATCTACTGAGCGGAAGCCGCCGAAGAAATATTTTTTTTTCATATTTTGTTTTGATGTCTGATCTGGGGTTTGATCGGTGGGCTCACGTCTAATAAGCCTACATACTACCTATTAGACTACAGTGACTTCAACTCATATAACATGTCTCAAAATTATATACATGCATATACATATATTTACCACATCATATTGTTGAAATGACATCTTTTCTTTAATTATAGTCAAGAATCCTGTTCGCAAAGTTACGTTTATTCAAGTGACAAAATCTTAATATTTTTTCATAACTTTTGTAGCCGTTTTTACAAAAGAACGCTGACCTCAAACACACACATAAAATTAATGAATTTTAGAAAATATTTGTGAAAGGTAAAATGTTAGTTTATTAGACGAGTTCCCGTGGTTCTAAGCTTAGGTCAGATTTCTCGAACACATATTAAAAAAAATTCTTTTGGCGGCGTTCTGAATATGGGCAGTCTTTTGGCGTAAAGAGAGAGCGAGAGAGAGTAAATAAAATTGCATTGAAAAGGTTCTCAAATTTGTCGTTCATTGAACTGTAGGTCCCAGTACTCATGTATAAAATTAATACGCACAACATAGGTGATGTGCGTATCTAGGTTGTAGTCCTGACTAAGGGGTTGTAATGACCAATTAAGAAAATATATCGAAATGTTTCTACGTATAGGACTATTCTGTTGGTGTTGAGCAGCTGATCTAATTACAACTGTAATGTTATTTTTTATTTTTGTTTGATATTTATAGAAGTTATTGTGAAAACTTGCTATTGGAACTTTGGTAGAAGGCTATATCCAACGGAATAACAATGTAGAACGAATTACCGTTCTTTGCATAGAAAGTAAATTCTGAATTCTTCAAGGTTAGTCGCCGTAGTCTTGTAGGTAGTCTGTTGGCTTATTAGACGCAAGGCCACGGTTCAAACCCCAGGTCAGACATCAAACCGAAATATGAAAAAATATTTCTTCAGCGACTTCCTCTCAGCAGATTTCTGGCAAAAAAAAACTCTGAGAGCAAATCAAAATTGCCATGAAACGTTTCTCAAAAATCAAACTGTAGGTCCCGCCACTCATGTATAAAATTAACACACACAACATAAGTGGCGAGAGAAGCTAGGTCGTAGTCCTGACTAAAGGGTTGTAATGACCAATTATATATGCATGTACGTATACATGTAGTTAGCATGTTAGTATGTTATTTTTTTTTTTTGAACTCTTCAAATTGTCAAGATAGTCTTAAGGACTATTTTGTTTGTTTAAATCGAATTTTAAAATTTTAATCCAAAAATCAGTCACAAATAATAATTCTCATTAAGTTAAGAATTATGTATGTGCACAATGGTTGTGTAAAATTTATTTTTAGTTGGTTTTATAATTTTTTTTTAATTTTTTTTTTTGTAGACAGATTTTGTTTCTTGTCATTTTTATGAATAAAAAATTATTATTTTTAATCTCTTGTTGTTGTTTTTTTTTTATAATTATTATTATTGTCTGCGCTGTTGTGTCTAAGAGGCAAATTTATTCTTTTTTTCGTGTTTTTTTTTTTGTTGCTGCCTTATATAAATTAAATTAATAAAAATATAATTAATAATAATAATAAATTATTTAATACCTTTTTATTGTTGTTGTTGTTGTTGTTGTTGTTGTTGGCTTATTTCATTATATTTAATAGTTTTAAATGTGAACGAGTTATACCAGCCGTATCTTGTAGAAAATGTCGCCAAGAAAATTTTGCGCCTAAGTGGGGTGTGACTGACGTGTGTACATACGACTACGTACATACGTATAGTATGCATGTATATTCCATTTATTTTACCTCATTTATCTCGCTGTTTTTTGGCTTTAGAGGATCAAAATTCTTTTATGGCTATCCAGCTACTGTACGGAATTCTATTAAAAATGTTTTTCATGCTTGTTCTTCTCTAAAACAAATCATCCTTAATTATAAAGATTATACAGCAACAAAACGAAAACAACAACAAAACAAAATGAAAGAAAAAATAAAATTCTTGGCATTTGCAATGTGGTTGTTGTTGTTGTTGGTGGTGGTCTATTCTCTTGATTATTTATTTAATTTGTTTTTTCTTCTTTTTTTAAATATGATTTATATTTGAGGCTGAATAAGTAACAATTCTAATGTGGCCAGAAAAAGAAGACGAAAAAAATATTATTATTACCACTACTACTGCAGCATTTGCATGAAAAGAGATCATCTTGCCTCTTGTGATCTTCAATACGTAGCTTCACTGTATTATCATGTCATGTTGTCTTGCTCAACGAGGATTTTATTTATTTTTTAATTACTAAGTAATTTTCCTTTGAAGACCACATTATGGGCTTTACAGAGAGCATCCAAAAGAAGCCGACTGTATGTATTTATTTAAAAAATTTTTACTCTATTAGTGGTTAACACCTTTGATGTGTTGGTGATATTTTCATTTTAACACCTTAAAAATAAAAATAAAACAATCAAAAAAAATTGAAACAATGAAAATCTATTTTTCTTTTCAAAACATAAAACGAAGACCTCACATGCATAGCCAGGCAGTCACTGTTCGCAAATAAACCATAAAGCAAGGGCTGCCTTATATGATACGCACATTTATTTCATAGGTATGTAAGACTGCTGAAGAAGCGGTCTGGATACCTAATACATACTTGGTAATTATAGTCTTTGGGAAAATATCCGTTGTACTGTACCGAGTAAGGGTACAGTAAACCTAATTTTTTTTAAAATCTGTGCATGTTTTAGCTGCCAGTCGCCGTAGTCTAGTAGATAGTATGTTGGCTTATTAGACGTGAGGCCACGGTTCAAACCCCAATTTTAGTGAAATTTTTTTTTAGTAATTATTGCTGAAAGTGGACGTTTGACATTTTGGACCAGGCTGCTATGCTTTCAGCATTAAAACTGATTTTTTGGAAAGTTGCCATTAGTTAGTCCAATGGAGGTATGAAGCCTGGTTGCTATTGTCTGAAAACAATACTTTTTATGTAATAGAGCTCACAGACGGGGATTTAATTAAGAGTTTTATCAGAACATGATTCATTGGATGGTCACTATATCTATAACTGTAAATCTACTATAACTCTATCTACAATTAAAAACATGAATTATTGAAATTCCTCTAGACTTGAAACAAGAGTTTAGAATCTCTCAATATATTTCCGGTAACGTGTTTAAGCCATTAATCGTTTATTTCAAATTCTAGGTGACATTATCTTCTTATCATCTATGACCTGTAACCATAAATTTAGTTTTTAAAAACACACCTTTCGCCCTCAACATAGAATATGTGTGTGTTTTTTCTTTCCTTTTTTAATACAAAAAAACCGGAACCGTTTCGTTATATTTAAATGTCTACAGTTTTTTTTTTCTTTTGGGCAGATTAAGAAAAAAATATAAAAAATCAGAAAAAAATAAAATAAAATAAAAAAAAATATTGAAAGACGACAGATTGAAAAAAGAGAGAAAAAAACTTAAAAACGGAATAAAAAACACTCAAAAAAATAAACACTTACGACAGCATCCAAAGACAATCAGTCACTCAGCAGGTCGTAAATGTTAAATGGTGGCTATGAATATGAAACGTCATACCGTTTTATGACAACAACAACAACAATTATATCATATACTGTACATTAAATCAAATGTCAGTTTTAAAAATAAAATAAATGTGACATTTTTTTTATTTTTTTTTTATTTTTTAATCGTTTTTTTTTCTTAAATAAAAATAATTTTAATTTAATTTCGAAAACATTTATAAACATTTTACTAAAGTAAGTAAACTTTTGTGTTGCAGTGTATAAGGAATTATATGCAAAATGTTCTGTATTATTTTATCAGACATTTAATGTGATTTAAGCTTAAAATCTGATGAATACATAAATGTTCTCAAAGCAAAATATAGACACTTAAAATTAGCGAACCTTTTGAAATTGAAAAAATTTAAATTTTTCAGTCACTTAATTAGTGTTTTTATTTTAAATTTTATGTAAGCTCTTTTAATGGCCTGTAACTAACTATTTCCCTCGTCTTTTTTTCTTTGTTTTTTTTTTGATAATTAAAAAAGAAAATATTTTAAAATATTTATTTTTGATTTTTAAAAATCTGTGAAATTTTTCTATCATTAAAAAATTATGAAATTTAATGGGGTACGAACATATTTTTCAAATTTATATATCCTCTCTAATGGACCAATAAAAAAAATATTTTCGATGTTATTTCTTTATTTAATTATGTATATGCGATATGTATGTATAGTATATTATAAAATATTATTTTTATTTATTATATATTATATTTAGCTAATGATTAAGTTAATAATGAAAAGAACAACAAGCAAAACATTATTTATTAATTTCTTAGTTATTAAGAAAACAAAAAAAGACAATAAAACGAAAAGACAATAAATGCCTCATTATAGCAACAGCTGTTGGAGAATTGTCAAAAAAAAAAACACAAAAAAAATTTATTAAAAACTATAGAAATTTATAAAATTACATGGCAATTAAAAATAATAAAAAAAATTAGCTGAGAACGCAACCAGTTGAAAGAAAAGGGCAGAAATATAGTTTTAAACTAATATTAATGGTGATTGATTATAAGTATTTGAAATCAAAACGAAAAAATACTCATTTTACATATTAGTTGGCTAAGACAGAACATACTCACCTTCTTAATTGGTCATTACAACGTTTTAGTCAGGATTACACATCTAACTTCTCACACCACTTATAATGTGTGTGTTGACTTTAACCATGAGTGACACAGCATACAGTTTAAAGTGGATAGTGGAAGTGGAGAATCTTTTTATGGTAATTTAATCTACTCTCAGAGTTGTGAAGAAGTCCCCGAAGACATATTTTTTCAGATTTCGTCTTGGTAGCAGTCTGAAATGGTAGTTTTCAATTATTACATCTTCCCAGCTCTCATATTATGATTATAAATAAATTTCATTAATTTTCAATTAATTTGGGAAACTCATTAACGGTCTGGTATACAATTTGAATTGTTCCAGAATTATGGTTTGAATCTAAGCTAAGTTTTAAATATTAAAACACAAAATTTATATTTTAAAAATTAAAAATTTAAATTATTAAGATTTGTCAACAATGTACATAATTTAGTTTTAGGGTGCCCTGGTAGTCTAGTGGGTAGTTTGCTAGGCTATTAGCGTGAGGGTAGTGGGCTCGATTCCCACCAGACACTCTCACACTACACCGAGCATATGGTCAAGTTACTCCTCTCGTATATAATTAAAATATAATTTGTAATTGTATTGTAATTAATAAATAAATAAATAAAATAAATTTAATTGAAACTGAATTAAAGGTTTGCGTCTTGGCTCAACATAGCTGCTTAATGATAAAATAGTTGGTCACAAAAATTTGAAGACGCCATGGTCTAATAGGCAATGTGTTGGCTTATATGACGAGAGGCCGTGGTTCAAAGCACAGCCCGTACCCAGCAGAAATCTGAGAATAAATAAAAGAAATTGCCATTAAAAATGTATTAAAAATCTCACAGTCAATTTTAAACTGTATAAAATTACACACTCGGAACATGGATGGTGTGAGAATATGGTCGTAATCCTCACTAAATGGGTTGTAATAACCAATGGAGTAAATAAATGCATTTCATATATACAGAAACGTAGAGCAGATTGAGGCATAAGTACATATGTCAGAATATATTTACTGTCTATTTCAATGGGATGAGCTATGTATGTCAAATGGACAAAACTCAAAGGCCAATAAAGGTTAAGTATTGAATAGCTCGAGGACTGTTTATTTGCTAATATGACCTTATAAGCTATCTCAGAAGTACTTATTGTGAATGAGTAATCTTCTCCTTGGTCATCACATTGATGCTTATGGCCTCCGAGTAAGCCCGGTCAAGGAAAGCTTACCATGCAATTCGAACTAACTTTGTATTAATAGAAATAGATAGATATATTAGTCGAGACAAAAACCTAAAATATAAAATACAAGTTTTCTTTTAACTAAAAATAGTTAGAAATAGTATTTAGTACACTACGACCCCAAATAAATATAGTAAAACCCGCCGGTTAGACAATGGAAGCATGTCACAACTATTACAAATTAAAAAAAAAAATTAATTTTGATTACTAAAACAGTCTTGACCTGTTTTTAAGTCAATAATACCGTTTTCCTTAAAATTAATTATTTGAGTGTCAGCTGTTCTTAAATAAATTACCTTGAAAAATTTAATTTTATTTAATTATTTTTATTTTATTTTATTTTTCCCCCTTTTTTTGTTTGTTTTTTATGGTTAAAATTATAATATTTGGCTAACGGTTGGAAAGAAATTTTTGAAAAATAAAAACATAAAAATTTTGAAAACATTTATGTTTTGTTTTGCTAAATAAATAATGATATTTCAGTCTGGCAATAAATTATTATAAATGGTCACACTACCAAAATAAAATCGGAGAACTTTGACATTTTTTATTGCCTTTTTCTTTATTTTTATAAAAAAAAAATTAACAAAAAAAAATTAGACTGGAAGGTCATTTTATAATAAAAAAAATATCGTTTATAAAACATTAAAAAGTTTGAAAACGATTATTAAAAAATAAAAAATAATAAATTAAATTAAATTAAATTAAATTAAAAAAATTTCATTGATTTGTTAGTATAATTTGTTAATTCACTGTAACATTTTAAAATATTTTAAAAGAAACAAAACAAACAAAAAATTATTAAACGCCTAGTTTTCTACAAAGTTTCCACAATAATATCCCAAAATATCTTTATTTAACACAGTCCTGCTGTTATTTCTGCATCTTTCCCTAAAAAATAGAGAAGGGAAGTACTGTGTGCCTCTAGGTCAACTTTCGTTTTTTTAGTTATGAACATTTCATTCCAACAATGTCCTTGTGTTTCTTTCTGGCAACCTTCTTTTTTCACTTTCTACTTCTGATATATTCCAGTATAAAGTTCTTCGATGTGAAATTTCCAAGGATAGGTATTTCGTTGGTTTATTAGACGGTTCAAAACCGCGATCAAACATCTGGAACACAACGAAATATAAAAAAAATATTTCTTCTACGATTTCCCTCTCAGCAGATTTCTGGCAAAAACTTTGGCCTGAAAAGCTTCTCAAAACTGTCGGTTCCGTCACTCATGCATAAAATTAACACACACAACATAAGTGGTGTGAGAAGTGTATGTTGCACCGTAATATCCTGCATATTATTATGTGTTACTTACCGAAGAACATCTATAGTTTGTGTGTGATTGTATTCACAATCCTACAACAGAGTAACCATTTTCTTAATGTTACGTAGCGGTACTTAGGTATTGCGACCAGGCGATTTATTGCACTTAACCGTTTCCCTAAACCTGGTTCCCTGACGATCTGTGCGGTATCAGTAAGAATAATTTCCAGACTAATACTTGACAAGGGCCCAGATACTTCCTTCTGAAATGTATGTGTTTTGGTAATTCGTTCTCCTTATCAGCGAATCCAAATATTGGACTTCAAGCGAGTTGTACTCTGAACAAATGTTCCATGTGTCTACAGTGTCCAGTCAGAAGACCTGTTACTACTCTCATGTTACTTCTGCATAATAGGATGAAATATTTAAATCTGTTAGCACTACCTACCTCTGAAATGCTTAGATTGCCGCAAACCTATCTATCTTGGCAAGAGCCCTCGTTTCTCTTCCCTTTCGTCAAGTATCCCACTCTATACAAAATGGTTCTGATCTAATCATCAGGGATTAAGCTCAAGGGCAGTTTTATATATTCTAGCATCCAGTACAGGGTGCTCTCATTTCTCATGTCCAACCAAACCAGCTTATCTTCGAATGGCGGTCTGTTAGAAACGATTGCTTTGTGCTTATTCATACGAGTACATACATGCATTATTGGTGATTAAAAACCTTAAGTCAAGATTACGACCTAGCTTCTCAACACCACTTAAGTTGTGTGTGTTAATTTTATACATGAATACAGTTTAAATTTGACTCCGAACGATAGATTTTTGAGAAACTTTTTCATGGCAAATTTATTTACTCTCAGATTTTTTGCCAGAAATCTGCTGAGAGGAAATCGACAAATAAATATTTTTTTCATATTTCGTTGTGTTAAAGATGTCTGAACTGATGTTTGAACCTTGACCTCACGGTCTAATAAGCCAACACACTACCTACTAGAATACGGCCCTCTGTACTCAATGTGGATAAATGTGTTGAATATTCTAATCCGGATTAGTCTGCAGTAATAATCATCCAAATGCCGTTACTGTTTGTGTCTATTACTGTACCGTCAGTCATTGGCCATTTCTATGTCAACCCGCTGAATTTCTGCCTGCAGTCTTATTGCTTCTTACTATCCCAATGGCCTTAGAAATATTGTTTTATTACGCTGTAAACTTTTCTGACCCACTGTTTTTCGGTTGTTGAGATTTTCTATACATAAAAATCTATGAAACTGTTGTTTTTAAAGCCCTTTCAATTGTTTCTTTTTTATTCACCTTAAATGTTTCGTTTTCCTTACCTTTTTTTTTTTTTTTTGATACTCGTGTACGATTTATGGAGTCAATCTTTGAAAGTCGCAGACAAATTGCATAAATCCAATCAAAATATTAAACACTTCTTACAAGTTGTTGCTGTTGCCATTGTTACTGTTGTTGCTGTTGTTGTTTTTGTTGTATAATTATTTAAATAAACAACATCAATGGCCAACTATTGGAGCCATTAAGTAGACAATCTACGATACGATTTTGAAATTATTGGAAGTGAAGGAAAAATAAAAAAAAATTTAAATTTTTAAAATATTAAATCAAATCAAATCTTTAATGTTTATTTAATAATGGCTTAAGAAGGCAATCGAAAGACGGCCATAATAACAAGCCAGACTGTTGGCAAAATAATAAATTATTCTTTTATTTTTTTCTCATTTTTTTCACAAAAGTACTTATTTTTATGATTGAAATATATTGTATTTCAAATTCAGCTGATTTCTTTGGGTATTTTTTTTTTGTTTAAATATTATTTCTCTGTTCGTATAATTTTTCTTTTTTTTTTTTAATAATTTTTTTTTTATCGGTACTAACTAAACTTGTTTGTAATAAAGTGTTAATTTCATATAGAAATTATTACGGGTACCAAATGTGCATATTAATTGTATATGAAGCCATTATACAAAATATTATTATATTTGCAATTAAAATAAATAGAAAAATTTCTTCTCTCATTAAAATACAGTGAGAGAAATAAGGTGGTACATCACTGCAACCCCTTTGCTCAGGATTACGACCTAGCTTCAACTGTGTGTGTTAATTTTTATACATGAGTGGCGGTTTAAAATCGATTCCGAAAGACAGATTTATTTTGAGAAACTTTTCATGGAATTTTTTTTTACTCTCAGAGCTTTTGCCACAAATCTGCTCAGAGGGATGTCGCCGGAGAAATATTTTTTCACATTTCAGTTTGTTCGAAATGTTTGAGCCAGGGAATGAAGCACGACCACACATTATCTACTGGACTAATAAAGGGTCCGCTAAATAACTCTTTTTTTGAAAATGCTTTAAAAAAAACTACTGATTATTTTCTCAAAATTTTTTTTTTTTTAAAGTACAATCCTTCCGGTAAATAATAGAAAATAATTTCATTCAAATGGCTGCCTCGGCTGGCCATGCAGTAGCCTACACGATCGGTCCAATTTTTAAGCACAATATCGATTGTGTGCAGCTGTATTTCACCAATGGCTTCACGAATATTGTCCTTTAAAGCATCAATTGTCTCTGGCTTGTCGGCGTAACACTTATCTTTGATGGCACCCCACAAATAATAGTCCAACGGTGTCAAATCGCAGCTCCGAGGTGGCGAAACGATATCAGCTCTGCGGCTGATAATGCAATCTTCAAAAACAGGGCGCTAAACATCGAGTGTGGCTTCGGCTGTGTGGCACGTAGCGCCGTCCTGTTGAAACCAAATGTTGCCAATATCCTACTCTTCAATTTTTGTGAACAAAAATTCGTTCAACATGGACCGATAACGATCGCCAATGACTGTAACGGCCACTCCTTGCTCATTTTCGAAGAAAAATGGCCCAATTATGCCTCTGGACCAAAATTCACACCAAACAGTGACTCGTTTTGGGTGCGTCGGCTTTTCAATGTACATATGCGTGCGGGTTTTCTGTGCCCCAAATGCGAAAATTTTGCTTGTTTACATACCCGCCAAGATCAAAATGAGCTTCATCTGAAAAGATGATTTTTTTGCCAAAATCGGCATCTTCTGTAAGTCGATCGCAGGCCCACTTAGCGAAGCGAAAACGCATTGGATGGTCCATATTCGTTCAGCGGAAGGATAAAATTAAATATCTGTCAAATCAGACATGAGCTAAGTGTTACCATTCACGAAATAAGCACTAGTTGAAAAAAAAAACGTTAGATGGCGGACCCATTATGACATCATCTTTACATAGCCTAAAAGTAAAATATGTTTCTCTTGCTTGAAATTATAAATTTTTCAACGTGTATATCATTTCACTCTTAGACACAAAAGTGTTCCCCAATTAAAAAAATACTCGTACTTTCAAAGCAAACGAAGTTATCAGAACAATTTAATTGATCGCAAAAAACTTTTATAGGTTTCTTAGAGGTTCTTAATAGAAATCATAATGAAAAAAATATGGAAATACTTTAATTAGCAATTTTATTGGTATAGTGATTGACAAAAGTCATACAAACAGGCAAACAATCACTTTTAAATTTTATTCAATGTATAACAAATGTGTTGGGTCTTCATATTTCATTTTATTTTAAAAATTTTTAATAAAAAAACATTTTATTTTAAAATATAATTGTTTATTTACTTTTACTAAGCAGTGTATATTCTTATATGCATAAATTTGTATATGTTTTTATGAGCAAACAACAAGTTATTAGAATTAGTTTAGAATACATACATACATACGTGTACATGTATGCAAAAATCTTTATTAGAAACAACAATTTTGCTTTCCCTATCACGGCAACATATGGATGAATGAAAACGCCAGTATATGTGGACATAAAATCCAATGATTATTAAACACATCCTATGAGAATAAGAAAAACGAAGACGAAGACGATGAAAATATAAAAACTTCAGAGACAATATTTTTTTACGGTCTTTACCGTGCTGTTGGCTGCTTGCTGGCTATTCTGATATTGACGTGAATTTTTTTTCTTTTCTTTTTTCTTCTTCTTTAGTTTGGTTTAATAAGAACAAATACAAGTTCAATAAATAAAAAAAAGTAAAAATAAAATAAAATCAACACTAAACAAAACACGTTTTTTTTTATTAAAAATAAAAAAACAAAATAAAATAAAACGCTCTGAAGGCTTATTATACTCCTATATACAGTTGGTTCGTTCGTTCGTTGGTTTTTTTTTTTAATTTTTCTTGACGTTTCGTTTAGTTTAGTTTAAAGGAGTGTCAATTGACTTGGCTTGCTACAATAAAAGTACGCTAAGAAGAAAAGAAAAAAAGAGTAGAAAAATTTTATAAAATAAAATAAAATAATAATTATATACAGTCGTGTCTACCAGCAACAAAATATGTACAAAACCAATCTAAAGATTTCTGGTTTTATTGTATTGATTCGGATTCTGAATTTTTTTTTATTATTTTTTCAGAATGAATGAATGAATGAATGAACAAGTTAAAGATACTCATCTACGAATGTTTTTTTTTGTTTATTTATTATTTTCATATCTTCTGTTTTGTAATGATTTTTTATGTATTTTTGTTTGGTTGTTTTTTATTCATAAAATTGAATTTTGAAGATTTGTTTTTTTTTTCTTGATTTTCAATTTTATGAATGAATTTATTTTGTTTCCTCTTGCTCTGACATCTTATGTGCCATGGTTTTATGTTGGGCTTTTTGATTTTATAAATTTCATGTTTTTTTTCTGAATTTTTATTTTGATCACAACAATTCGTTTAAAACTATTATTTTGATTACTTTATGAGGCTAAACTTTATAAAACGATTTCCATAAATAAATTATTTATAAAATTTTAAAAAAGTTTTTTTAAACAAAATTTGCCAAAAAGTCAGTTTAAGGGCCAATATTACAACTTACCGTTCAACTTGGGTCTAGTTAATGGTAAATTTAGCTAAAGTGAACTTTAAAGTCACCTTTAACTTATTTTCGTTATTACAACCTAATGATAAAATAAAGTTAACTTTTTCAAAAATATGGCAGTGCCAGAGCAATGGCGATAAAACTTATTGTATTTGCTCCTTTTGTTTATATTGGAAGTTGCCATATTGAAAATAATATAATATATGGCAAGCTTTGAACATTAACTTAACTTTAAAATTTACCAGTAAGATGATCTTCCTTTTAGCTTAACGCTCACTTCTACCTTATCGTCCACTTATAATAATGAATAACAATTTATCTGCCCGTTAAAATCCTCCCTTTAGATAACGGCAAGTTGTAATAATGGCCCTAAAACTTGAAAATTAATTTCAGCATCAAAAAATTCTAAATCTTTAGTTTCAGTTTTATCAACGGAACTAAACTTGTTACTGTATGACATACATACATACATAATTGGTCATTACAAGCCTTCAGTCGCGATTACGAACTAGGTTCTAACGCCACTTATGTTGGGTGTTTTAATTTCTTACATGAGTAGCGGAACCTATAAATTTTTTGAGAAACTTTTCATTGGAATTTTATTTACACTCAGAGCTTTTGCCAGAAATCTGCTGAGAGGAACACGCCGAAGCAATATTTTCTAATATTAAGATATCTTTACCTGGGGTTTGACCCGTGGCCTTACGTCTAATAAGGCAACACACACTACCTATTAGTTTACGGCGGCTTCATGCCGCTGTAAGGCATAGTATTGGAAATTTGTTGGCATTAAATTTTATATTGCAAAGTAATGTAGAATCTTTTAGTGGCTATATTTTGAATTGAAATAGCTGGTCCGATAGCAAGCCAGTCGACTTGACTTGATAAATTGTTTATACCAGAAAAGCGCCACAGAGTCTAGAAATCTTTCATGTACCCTTCGACTGCCCATGAAGTTGAGCCTCCCTGTAAAACAAGCCGATAAAACTTAGTTAAATTAAGGCAATCGGTACTCCTATGTTTTGTAACATGCCGAAGAATATAAGCTCTGTAAGGGCTTTAGGCAGCTCATCAACAATGCAATTTTCAACAATATCTCTATGGCCTGAAACTCATGTAAATGGTACATTTGAATGATTTGAAATTTTCCTAACAAATCTACAGCATTCATAGCCTAGAATCGGCATCCAGCGGAAGTTCACTAGGAACATAATCATGGTCTGGTTTATAGGATAAAAAAAGATGTTCATGACAAATAATCACTATTCCACTGCAGTAAGTCAGTGCATCATGCGTTCATCATATGCCACATTGGCTATGGACTTCATGCCAAGGAATTAAGCTTTACTATTTTAATTTTGCTGTTGTGATCTTATTTAGTTACAAAAAAATTAGTTTCAGAGAAGATATACTTGTAAATGTCCAAAGTTTCTCACCATTATATCCAATACACAAACCTAAACATTTTCTTAAATATGTGTGGACAGCGACAGCTGGTAACCCTGTTATTCCAGAACCTACAACAATAGACCAATAATCTGCTTAACTGGCAGAACTTAATTAATGAAACAGAAACTACGGAAAACATAATGAGAAAATGGAGGATATGTTCCTTGAAGAATGAAATGAGCTCGGGGAGTGAATCTTCAATATAGAGAGAGTAGTCCTGAAATACCTAAAGAGACTGTTAGTCAATCCCTATATCGATTTGTTGGAAACGATTAGAAATGTTTGTTTGAAAAGTGTCTGGACTAAAAGTACGTTATTTAGCTTTGATTGTTCGTTTATCAAATAAAGTTAAAGTAAAAGGCTTTACTATTAACACCGGGGGGCGTGGCATATGTTTCCTAACATAAATGATTTCAAACCTTTTAAATTCAATTTGTTGAACTGCTTTCAAACATTCCCTGCTAATTCATTAAGTTTTTGTTGTGTTGTTTTTTTTTTTAATTTCTTCGTTATAAATAAAAAACCATTAATTATTTAATTGTTCAAATTGTTGTTGTCTTTTTCATTTTTATAAATTAATTACAACAAATGTTTTGTTTTAAAACAATTTTTTAAACTTTTTTTTGTTGTTTATTTTTGACCATAAAAAACTACAAAATATTGACAAAACGCAATACAATCACCCACTCACACACAAGTAAAACAGATCTCTGGGAAGGGATATTGATGTTATATGTGACAGCTGTCATTGTCATATCCATGCAGTAAATAGAGGCCTGTAAAGATGAAAGAGAAGGGGAATGTACTCGTATGTGTAAGCAATTTAAACAATTAAATTAAAATCGATTAAAATTGATTGTAAATGTTGCGTAAACAACCACGGACTGATGTTATGATGGTCAATTGACAGATAACAACAGCAGCAGCAGTAATAATACCACTGACCCAATTATGGTGGGAAAATACTGTTGCCGTTAGTGGGGGTCATAAAAATGACCACATGATGTTTTTGCCAATATTTTTCGTGTACTTTTTTTTCTTTTTTTTTTTTTGTTTTAATTAAAGACAATTCTTTTTTTTATTATTTTTAAACAAAAAATAGATTTTCTGAAAAATGTTTTCCTTTAAAATTTCAATTTTTTTATTTTCATTTTTATAGTTTCATTACAACAAATATGCGACACGCAGTCGAATATGTGTGAACAATTTTTTAATTTAATTTTACGTTTAATTAAATTTTATAACTTAATTTGTCTTGTTGTTGTTGTTGCTTTTTATTTTTATGATCTTAAAAAAAATTATAAAAAAACACACGAATTTACACAAATTTTTGCTTTTTTTTGTACTGAAATCAATGAATAGTTTCATAAACGATAATTATTATACAAAAAAAAAACTTCATTATCATCATCTGTTATACTACTGGCAGAGAGTAATTTGCATAAAAGAATCATAATGTTTATGCAAATGACAATAATGATGATGATGACAATGACGATGATCATGCTCATAATGACGATGACGATGAAAATGACTGGCGTGTTGTGATGGTGTTGTCTGCTATAGTATTGGCAACACTTACTACCTCTACACTAACCAAGTGTCATAAAATTATATGCTTATTGAAGTTCACGAGAAGCAAATACATGATAAAAAAAAAAAAACTAACAACAACAACAGCAACGACAACATATTTTAATAGTTTGTTTTTCACTGTCGCTCTCCACCTCTCCATCGCTCTCTCTCTCTCTCTCCCTGTTAGCATGGAATGAAGATGAGCATGAAATTGTCAACGTTTTAATGTTAAAAAAACCCAAGAAAAAGAGAATAAAATAAAGTATGAATATTAAAATGAATTTTTACGCTACATTAATATAGTTTGAACAAGATTGAGGTAATCAGGGAGTCCCAAACTTTGTTTCGTTAGAAAAAAACTGAGTAAAGAAACTGAAAACTTTCAAGGAACTTTTGGATCTTTGGGGGGACTACATGCACTTTAACAACGCCTACGTTCCACTGCTTACGAAATAAGAAAAGCCTCCTTACATGCCTAACCACAACGCAATGACATGTGAGATTAGATATCATGAGAGAGATGTCCTTCTATCCAATATAATATCAGGTCTTCCAACAACGACTTACGAACTTTGACAACCGATATCGATCATCTTGTTGAAGCTATGCACACCTATCAAGTTAGCTTATATTTATTCAGTCTGTTTTGCAAAAAAAAAAAATGGCCATGAAAAGTTTCTCAAAAAATCTGTAGTTCGGAATCGATTTTAAACTGTAGGTCCCGCCACTCATGTATAAAATTGAACACACACAAATTGTGTGGTGTGAGAAGCTAGGCCGTAATCCTGACTGAAGGCTTGTAATGGCCAATTATGTATGTATGTTTTGCCAAATCAAGGTGGGTGGATATGACATTTAACAACAAGTGCAAATAATAAAATTGTTTCATCAAAATCGGTGTTCTGTTTGGAGCTAATTTTTATGGCAAACTAATCTTCAGGGATGAATGGGTACGTGAACACACAAAATTGTCGATTATGGGACAATATCATCCATATGATATCCAAGAGTTTCCAATGTATCCAGAAATAATCACTGTTTGGTGTAGGTTTTGAGAAGTGAGTACTAAAGACCGATGGTTACCGACATTGGAGAGCGATGATATGTGGTTTCAACAGGTTGGCGCTACGTACCACACATTTCATGCCACATTAAGTAAACGATTTTTGGGCGTGGTCAACTCACGTGGAAATGATATAAACTGCTTACAGATATCGTGCGATTTGTCTTCGATAAATTTTTTTTTTTGGTATTTTCTTAAATCGCAGTTATATGAGAATGAGCCACAAACCACAACGGACCTCAAAGCGAACATAAGCCATGCCGTCTGAATATATGCAGCAAGGCCATGGGAGAAGTACATTTTAGATGAGTTCTTCCAGTGGCCGCAGTGTAACGATGTTATATTCCACACATAATGGCATCAATAGGCTTTGAAAAGAATAAAAAATTACGATGATATCTCACACAAACACTTTGTTCTCAGATGTAGGGTTAGGAAGCGTATAATAAAAAAAATAGCAGGCAAGATCTCTGTGTGAAACTGACACAAAACTTCGGCAATAGTCGATCAAGGAAGTCACATCAGATTAGTGACAAAAGGGATGTCGAAATGGGTTATTGCAATAGAGTGGTCTTTACACGAGCCACATTTCCCGGATATGATTTATAATTCATAGATAATTGTAGTAAGTGAAATACATACATACATACATAATTGGTCATTGCAACTCAGAATTACGACCTAGTTTCTCACACCACTTATGTTGTGTGTGTTAATTTTATACATGAGTGGCGGGACCTACAGTTTAAAGTCGATTCCGAACGCCAGATTTTTGAGAAATTTTTCGCGGCAATTTTATTTACTCTTAGAGTTTTTGCCAGAAATCTGCTGAGGGGCAGTCGCCGAAGAAATATTTTCTTCATATTTTCATTTTGATATCTGACCTGGTGGTTGAACCGTGGCCTTACGTCTAATAAGCCGACACACTACCTACTAGACTACGGCGACTAGTAAGTGGAATATATTCCTTAAATTTTTATCAAGAAGGCTATTAAAATTTCTTCAACTCTCTTGGTTTTTTTTTTGGTTTGGAAAAATGTTTGTAAATGGCTGTTGGAATTTAAATTTCTCATGAAAAACTCTATTTATAATAACTTTAAGCCACTATTTGTTTAGTTACTACACTTCATTACCTTCTTAATTTCAAACAAGTGGGGAGTTAACTTTCAAACTTCTTTAGAAAGTGTTTCCCAAACTTTCTGAAAAGTATAGGAAAAATTTAAAAAAAATTATGAATTTGAAATCAGAAAATTTTGTGGTGGATAAAGTGTATTAACTAAGGACACAGAAATTTTTTAATAAAAATTATTAAAATAAAGAAAACGTATTACAATTTTTGTTTTGTAATAAAATGAATTATCAATTAATATTAGATTGAAGTATCCGTGGTTCAAAACCCAGCTTAGACATCTCAAACAAAATGAAATATTAAAACAAAAATAATTTTCTTTCGCCGACTTTGGTAAAAACTCGGAATGCCAAGTGAATAAAATTGCCATTAAAAGTTCCACAAAAATCTGTCATTCGAAGTCTGAGTCACCACTCATGGATAAAGTTAACAGGCACAACATGGGTGGTTAACGAAGCTAGGTTGTAATACTGACTAAATGGTTGTAATGGTCCATTAAATAAGAATGAAAGTTCTTGCGAATTTTTTTATTTCGTTTCTATTTTTTTAGGTACCAAATTTAGGAAATGCTGTGGCATTTTTTATTTTTTTTTTGTTGTTTGTTTTAAAAATATTTTTACAACCTTTGTAAATGCTTTACTTAGAATCACAATTTTCTTCTCTGCTTTGCTTTCTGCTCCAAAAACACTTCATGATGATCATTTGGACGATCATTATTTTTATATTAACATGCCGGTCGTAATGATTGAAAATGATGGTGTTTTGAAAAGAAAAATAAGAAGAAAAAAAGTAAAAGCCAAACACACTCAACAAATTTTTATTAAAATCAACTTTTTCTCAATTGTGGGGCATCGTTTGTGAAAACAAAAGCATCTACAACAACAACAACAACAACAAAAAATAATAATTATTATGATCGTTAGTATTATTGTTGTCAGTTTTTTTTTCCTTCTTATAAATTTGTTTTCATTCAAAAATGAAAAAAAAACATTTTTTTTGAGTACAAATCTGAAGATTTCTTAAATTTTTTTCTTAAAAAATATTTGTTGTTAAAATGAAAGAAAAAATGTTTTCTTTGTTGCTGTAGCTGTTGTTGTTGTCATTGCTTTTGCATTTAAAGTGCACTTAATGACAACATCTTTGCAACTAAAATTACTACCGTTTTATTTTTTTTATTTTTAAATTTTGGTTAAAGGCTGCCAAATGTTTTTCATTTGAATTTATTTTTTTTTCCTTTTTTTTGTCTTTTTTTTCATAACGTTATTAAATTATGAATAATAAAAACAGAAAACGAAAAATTTTTATTTCATTTCATGTTATTTTATTTTATTTTATTTTATTTTATTTCTTTTATTGAAAATGATGGTGATTGTTAATAATAATAATGAGAATCTCTTTAGCCACCATGTCTATTTAAGGGCTCTTGAAGTCAAGTGTAAAAAGTGAAATTTTTTTCATGTTTTTCTAGCACTAGAAACAATAGAAGAAATCAGATTTCATATGAAATCGTTTTTTTGAAGCCCTCAAGCTATTGTAAATGAATTTTTATTGTTGTTTTTTTATCGTTTTTTTTTTATTAACAAAATTAGCCAATATTTACAAGACTTTGTTTATTTAACTTTTTTTTTAATAAATTTCTGTTTGTTTTTCTTCTTTTATAGGTGGCGTAGCCCCTGGAAACCCATCAGCGGCCATGATCATGGAAGGGCTAGAAACCCTAGTGGCGCCACCGCATCACACATTCCTACTCACCGAATCAGCTGCTGCGGCGCATTTTAATGTTTTAAGTTTTGACACATGCCTATTTAAGACCACCGCTCAGACAAGTCCTTCTACGGCGGTGTCAACCGGCGCTACATATCTCACGACACCCACCTCCTTTGGTGGCGGTCATTTGGGTTCACAGACCCTTTTGCATTATAATCTCGCCAGTACATCGCCCTCATCGTCAACGGCCAACGATTCAAACAACTCTTCATCGATACCAGCCACCAATACAACCACCACCGCCAACATTGCTGTCTGCACAAATTCGGCTCTATCACGTCATCACTACAACAGTACACGTTTGGGCAGCATATCGGTATCGGCGGAGACACAGCACAACAATCATCATCAGCATCATAATCAAGATACGCCCTTGCATAATAGTCCCTCCATAGCTAGTGCTGCTGTTAGTATTAATACTACCACGAATAGCGGTCGCAGTTCGGCTTCACATTTGAGTCTATTGAATACGACGCAACATAGTCCCTTGGGTGGTGCCAGTGTATCATCGGTGGGCGATAGCATAGACATTAAACATTCACAAATCGAGGCTCAACAGGGAGATCTAAATACACCCGTTACTACCAGCAGTGATATTCCTTCATTTTTTGGTCCTTCAACGGTTGTGGAACCACCACCAATAACAGGTTAGTTACTTAAAAAAAATTCTTTGGTTTTATTTTTATTATTTTTTTATTTAAAATTGTTTTAATTTTTTTTTTATTAAAAAAAAATAAAAAATAAAAAAAAAGTAATGTTCAGTTAATGGCTTTTGCTGTTGGATTAATTTCGATTTTTTTTTTAATGCAAATCATCAACATCATGCAAGCAAAGCTATACAATTAATTAATCATTCATTAAACATTTCCGTTCAGTGTCAATGTTTCTTATTCGTATAACAAAACTATAATACTGCCGTACTATAAATGACTGCCACTACGGCTGCTGAAGTCTTTCTCTGCCTCGTATACAGCAACGAAAAATATTTTTTTTAAAGCAGCAGCCACAAAGAAAAAAAAACTGAAAACTTTAAAAATCTTTCTGATAATTAAATATTATTTAAGCTCTCTACTATATCCAGAGCGTAATTTAATATCTGCAGCGTAATTTTCTAATTGAATTAATGACTTGAAAAAAAATTCTTATTTTTTTGTTTGTTTGTTATTATTTTTGTATTATTATTGTTGTTGTTGTTGCAAGTAGTAGTATAATATAAAATGATATCAATTCTGTGATAATTTAAAATAATTAAATGCAATCAAGTTCTTTTCTTCTCTCCTCCCCCTCTCTCTCTCTCTCTCTCTCTGAAATCCAAAGAGATTTATCATTAAAACTATGATTTAAGTTTTTTGATATTTTTTTTTTGAAGAAATAATTCAAAAGCAATTTAATATCGATAAACTGAATTATTAAAGTTTACAAATTAATGTTGAGATCATATTTAATTAACTGTATGCAGGAAGCTTCTTTATTAAAGTTTTTGATGGATTTTGATTGTTTACCTGAGAATTTGCTCTTTACATGCTTGAAAGACCACCAAACATTAGCTTTGCGCAAACATTAGCCAACTTACGGTGGTAGTGGCTCAACAGAAAAAGGACACATTTTTCAATAAACACTTAAGATCCAACAAAAATTTTGAAAATTTTTGAAAAGAAAGTTCTTTTGATGAGACAACATATATAAAAAATATAACATTACTGTTATACTCTTTAAATAATAACTACGGTAATTTTTGTCCAATTTTATCAAAAGAAGTGTTAATCTCTTCACAATATAATGGACTTTCAGAATATGGCCACTTATTTCATAATTTTTAATTAAATTTTGCAATTAAGAATGACCAAACTTGAAAAAATTAGAAAAAAATAATATTTTCCAAGTTTACCCCATCAAAACTCCTAACATATAAGTTTGAACAAAATGTTTATGTATACCGTTTTAAAGGCTAATCTCTCCCCTTTCCAAATAACTTTGGATTTTTAAAATAGGTTTAAGCATGTTTGCGTAAACAATAATTTTGTGTGAAAAGATCAGAAAAACCGTTTTTGTCAAATAAAACAAGTTTGGAGGGTTCGAGAAAAATAAAAAAAAGTATTTTTGAGTTCTACTCAACTAACTGAACAACTTAGACTAGGTAGTTACTCGGGTGTATTTAATTTTTTGTTTTTTTGTCTCATTAACGCCTACCTCATGATTTCTAATATCGTAGACAACAACCAAATTCTCTTTTCTCGTTTTCTCTTTCTTTTACAAAAGACTCTACCTCGCTTCCCATTCTCCCTTCCTACTTCCGCTCCTTTTTTCTATCCCCTCTTTCATCTTTCTTTCTTAAGGACGTTATATACAATGGGTCAAATCGACCTCCGGGTATTATACTTGTCTGAATTGACAAGTACAACTAACCTAACCTAGATGGTTTTTCTCAGCCTTTTTTCATTGGAATTTTAACTCTTATGGATCTAAACTTTTGGACACAAAGTCATGTCACGAATTCTATAATTTTTTGACTAATCAGTTGATTTATCCAGGTTGACCCAGGTTGCCCTGCGAATATGTATGGTATAGTAGTAAAGAATTTCGTTCATTAATTCCTATTATTTCAGATTTTCATAGTGTTTGGGTTTCAAATTATTATCTCTCTAATGTTTTTCCAGAGCTTTCTGTATTACTTGGAAGGTGAATTGAATCATAATCTTGCAGTACGAGATGAGCTACAACTCTCATCCCGTACTGTTCCATCTTTCCTTTTAATTTTTCTCTGTTTTTAACGTGTTTTAGTATTCGATTTTCGTCGATTTTAGTATTACCTTCTTCGGTCTTATGTTGACCAAACGCACGATATGTGTCCTGTCTGTTAAGATTTTATGAATTTGATTATATTCTCCCCTTTACAAATTTCATTGCTCCTGAGAATATAGCTACTATTGACAACCATCACTGGCCCATACATCTTTCGAAGAATTTTTTGTTTCAATATTCTTCGATGGCGTTTGTCATTTGATATCGTTTTGGAAATGATGTTTTAGTGGGAAGGTTTTATTTTGACTAGTCTGGCCTTTATTTGTTGCGTGTAAGCTATCGTTATTCTTTAAATAGGCGCCCAAGTAAATAAAGTCGATAAACATCGAAACTACACCTTCTGATATGAATACACTGTATTGTATGTCTGAAATGCCGACGTTTCCGTGTACTTCTTTGGCGCATGTTCGATAGTCCTGAACAACAATTTCACGGTATAATTACCATAAAACCTGTCCGTTAGCAACACTAGCTATCTTAGTTGATCAATACAAACCATTCATCAGGATAACAATCTAGTTCCTCACACAAACCATGTTGTGTTTGGTAATTTTATCCCGGACTGATGGAGTTTATGGTCGGCTATGAACGACAGATTTGAAAAAAAAATTTCATGGTAATTTTATTTATTCTTTGAGTTTTTGCTAGAATACTGCTGAGAAAAGCACGCTGATAGAAATATTTCCGTTGCATTTTTCGATGTGCGAGATGTCTGATCTAGGATTTAGGCGATTATTTTCTTACAGGAGCGATGAAAGGCCTTTGTTTAAGGCTTATGAAAATCTATGTGACATATTTGGTCAATTCACACAAGCCGTTGTATCGTTATATTCATTGTATTGTTGGAAGAACATACAACAGTGTATGCTTATTGTTGATAATTTTCATGTAAAAATCCGATACACTTATACACATTTTTTCATATGTTTTTAAAAGTTGTATTGGTTTCGTGCTATCAAATTGTGTGAATGAAAAAAATGTGTATATGTTTTCATATGTCTTTAAAAAGTTGTGTTGATTTCAGGCTATCAAATTGTTTGAATGTCACGAGATACACAATACAGCATAGCATTGAGTGTTCACAAACAAACAAATGTATTTAATACAACATACACGATACAAAGTCGTGTGAATTGCCCAATTAAAACTTTGTTTTTAATTATTTTAAAAAAATAAGTTATTGTGGACACCAACCTTTTGTTCTCTTCTCTTGTATTTATCTGCCTACTTTTAGGCATCACTTTTTAAATAAAATTGTTGTATATTTAGAAATCGTTTCGTATTTATTTATTGTTTTATTTTTTGTGTATGTTTTTAAAAAATTATGTTATTCTTTTAGACTTTTTTAGTTCTGGTCATAATAAATAAACTTAATTTGCTAAAAACACTGACGTTTTCTATATATTTTTGTTTTTATTCTTTTTTTCTTTAAATTTAAACTGATGGAACACTTTGAAACGCCCACGCTAAACAAGAAGAATATACTCTAAAGAAAATATATTCTTTCGTGTTTTTTTCGTTTTTTGTTTTTAACAAATTTGTCTCCAAATATCAAGACACATATTTAAATGAAATTTAACTTAATATCAGTGCTGTGCTGTGCTGTGCTTTTTTATTTTTAATTTTTGACAAAAATTTTAAATATTTATTACATTTTGAGTTTTTGGCTTGATTTTTATTGTTGGAATTTCTGTTTTGTATTGTTTTTTCTGGTCTTTTCTTTTCAAAAATAGCCATCTCTAATGTTTTTTAACAAATTTATGAGACTTGTCTACAGAAAAAAAAACAGTCAAATGTCTTTGACTTGGCCACAATATCTTATTCTTTTTGGTTTTTGTCTTCACTCCTCTCTATAGTATTGTTAATTTGAAATTTTTCTATTTGACATTGATAAATCAGCTTTTAATCGTAGATTTTGGCAACAGAAACCCATTTATTAGACATGACAATAAAATATTTTCTTATTTATGTATGTCCGTACTAATATGCATAGAGTATCCCTCCATTAAGACAATATATGTACAACAGCAAAAACAAAAAACAAAACAGAGAAAAATAGTCATAAAAATATCTTTGAAATATACTTACAAACCATGCGTTATAATGAGTATCATAAGATTCATGCTTGAAATAATTCCTTATTAGCCAAAATTCCAAAAGAATTTGCTAAAAAACCAAACAATATTTCAATGAAATGTCATCTCAAATTCAAATGAAGTACTTTGTTGTCGGCATTTTGCCATTAAATAGTATTGCATTTACAATCCTCTCCTCTTCTTCTTTTCTATTGCGTGGGTATTTATTCTAAAGGATTAAAGAAGGACAAACATGTTTGAGGGCAGTTTCAAATTTATTGTCCAGAAATTTAAATAATGAAGTTGAAAACAATGTCTTCTAATTATCCTTGTGAGCATAAATTCATTTGCTTTGACTTTCTCTTTACAAAATATAAAGTATTTTGAACGTCTAATTTTTGAAGAATTTCTGAAAATGTTACAATCCGTTTTCAGTTATAAAATTTACTTGTTCACTGATAACCAAGTGCTAAAGAAGGGCAACCAACACGCCATGTAAAAGCACGCATACTTTCCGACATAGGTTTTTGAAGAAAACGATAAGTTCACAGCTTTTTCAATCAAACCTCAGTCTTTTCCACAAAATTTAAATTTATTTTTCAATGCTATCTCCCTTTGTGGTCTACACACTTTTGGTTGATGCTAATTTTTGTTAAAGACTTCATTGACTTTACCAAAATAAGCATTTGTTGATGGCAGCAAGGACTTTCTACCAATCCATTCCATTAATTTGGTTCCATAAAAATAGTAATTCGAAGTTAATCCAGAGAATCGGTTGAATAACGGAACAATTTTCAGCTCTATGGCTCTAATCACACGAGAACAATTTTTATTTGCACAATTTTTGTTCTTTAGAAAATCACACGGGATGAATATTAGTTTGGCATTAAATGTATACGTATACACAGCTTTGTATGTATTAGTGTTTTTGCGTTCATTTGATTTTTAAAAATGTGCATGTATTAGTTTTGGGCTGGTAATGCGGGTTTTACGCCAGCGAAAAACCCTTCTTCTTCACCTCTCTGGCCTATAAACTATCATTTTACGCCAGCACAATTGTTATCGTGTGATTAGAGCCTATACGTGTAAGTTGATATAACAGTCGCCATTATCATTGATTTATCATTTTGAAGGTGGTCGATGTTAGTTATACAACCTAAAAAGGAATGACATGGCTTTAGAAGTCGCCGTGGTCTAGTAGGTAGTGGCTTATTAGACGTGAGGCCTCGATTCGAAAAATATGAAAATAATATTTCTTCAGCGACTTCCTCTCAGCAGATTTCTGGCAAAAACTCTGAGTGTAAATAAAATTGCTATGAAAAGTTTCTTAAAAATCTGTGGTTCGGAATCGACTTTAAATTGTTGGTGCCGCCACTTATATATGAAATAAACACACACAACATCAGTGATATTAGGGTTGTAATGACCAATGATGTATGCATGTATGGCTTTATCGACCTACAAGCTCTATCTTGGCCTTGTTTAGAGCCGCTTCGCCATGAGAAAACTACTCTTTTGGCTGCTGTTTGTGCTCAACTTTGCAAAAGCACACCACCGATCATGTGGTGGGCTCTCCCAAATACTACCCATCGATTATTTAAAATTACAAAACTATCTCCGATCGGCGCACACTATATCGCGAACATGTTCAAATATTTTGTGCATAAAGAACGATATTTTTAATATCCGTGATAGAGGTTATTGGTGCGGAATTCTTGTAGTTATCAAGCTTAGTTTTGATTTGAGAAATGCTCATTATCTGATAACAAAAGGTCTCAAATCATATGATTGTCTGCTACGAATGGTTGTCAAACATAAACCAAACGGATTAAAATTTTGTAGAGGATAACTGTTAGCAAATTTGCTTAGACACAATGCCCTCGGTAGTCATGTATTGGGTATAGTAGTGAGAAATATTTTGCTGTATGAGTAGAACTCTAGTCTTTCTTAAGAGGCGGCTCGATTTGATCTTTAAGTGTTTTAATCTTCTTTACTGGTGTATAGGAATCAGGGAGCTTATTTGGAGAGAATTCTAGTTTCTTAAGTCGATCAATTAAATTTTATATGCTTTCCGAGATTCCACTAGAACCTCTCGTAATTGAGGTCAAGTACTTTAGCCACTACATCATGTTATCTTATCGATGCTAACGATGAAATTTTTCAATGGGTATGTTCATGTTCGTTATTTGACCAATAATTCTCCGGTGACAAAATAGGAAAACAATCAAGTGGTTGTTGAGTCATTAGGTGCAGATCGAGCAATAACTTCCAGAACTTCAAAATCACTAAAATTCTAAGGGCCATTATTACAACTTGCCGTTAATTAAAGGAAGGATTTTAACGGGCAGATAAATTGTTTTTCATAATTATATATGTGGCCAATATGGTAGAAGTGAGCGTTAAGCTAAAGGCAAGATCATCCTAGCTTTAACTTTTAAAGTTAAGTTTATGTTTGAAGCTTGCCACATTATTTTCAATATGGCAACTTCATATATAAACAAAATGAGCATATACAATAAAAAACGAAGCCCGTCGTTGCCACTGCGTTTAAATAAAACTTGTTTAATTTGAGCAGTATTATCGACATTGCACTGCCATTGCCATATTTTTGAAAAAGTTAACTTTATTTTATCTGTAGATTGTAATAACAAAAATAAGTTAAAGTTGACTTTAAAGTTCACTTTAGCTAAAGTTACCTTTAACTAAAGCCAACGTTAACGGCAAGTGGTAATAATGGCCTTAAAAAAGAAAACGGTATGTTCTGTGAACTGTCAAGCTAAGGTATTTTGAAACAAGATCTTACAGGTCGGAGACATAAAGTCAGCTTCATTAATAGAATTGGTTATTGCGTTTAATGATGAATCATGGCAGCCTAAGACTGGCCTCTAAGACTTCTTTTTATTTGTAACATTGAGCTCTAAAATTTCTTTTTAAGAGAAAGTGTTAAAAATAATCATGAGAATAATCACAATTACTTCATAATTCTTCCTTCCGGATTAAAAGAAAATACTACGAATTTTCCATCACTCTTTTAATATAAGAATTGTTGTGTTAGTGACAATTTCAAATTTCCCTTACTTTTGGATTAAAGAAGAAGGAAAAAAATTAGCTTTCGAAGTTTTGTTCTTTTTGTTTATTTCCTCCAATACTTTACTTTTTGTGCAACAATTTGCGGCATTTAGAGCAGCACAACAAAAGTGTAATAAAATGTGTTCAAGTAGTGATTTACTGACAGCCCAAGTGACTAAACTGACTAACTGACTACCTGACTGATTGATCATGTCAATAAATTTGTAAACCGTACATAAATAAATAAAGTCATCATTAATACAGGGTATCTGGATGGATGCAACACAAAAAAACACTCACAACTGTTTCTAAATGACCATAAACAATGATGTGGAAGAATAAAAACGAAAGATTGATGTCATTTTACATTAAGATCACTTGCAATAACAAAAAAAAAATAACAAAAACAATAACAACTAAGGCAACGGCAACAACAACAACAACAGCAACAATAATAATATGATAGTGAATTGGAAATTTATCATTAAGTTGGCAGCGCCACAAAAACAAACAAATCTACAAACAATTGTTGTTAATGTCAGTTGTTGTATGCCACAAAATAAAAGAAAATTTTTGCTGGCCATTGCTGATTTTACTTTTCATTGTCTTTAGATTGTCGTTTGGCTTTGTCGTGGATTTTCGCTTCAGCTTATCCCAGTTGTGTTGCTTGCATCTGAGCTGACACTCTCTGCTGGCTGGTGTTGCAATATTAGAATTAAAACAACAACAACAACAGAAACAAGCAACCACTGTATGGCTCCTGGTTTTTTTTGTTTTCCGTATTGTTTTGATTTCTTTCTTTTTCATTCCATTTAAATAATGTTTGTTCTTCAATGTTGCTTCTCTTTTTTGTTCTTTGTTTTTGTAACATTTTTTTTTTTGTTACTTGACTGGATTTATTCTTGAGAACGTAATTGATCGAACTATAAAAACAACAGCAACACCACAAACAATAGTGCTGGTGCTATATAAACGACCTCCCGTGTTGATATTTCTCAGGAATTCTTCATTCAAGTTTGTTTGTTGGATCAGCCAGCCAGCCAGCCAGCCAGCCAGCTAACCAACCAGCCTGCCTCGAGCATGTGCAGCAACATCTCGGGTGTTTTTTTTTTTGTTTTTGTTTTGTATCATGATGTTCCAATGCAATCATTTACTCAGGCACCACTTTAAATCAGTGGCTCTGGGCTGTGGTTATTTTGCACGTTTTTTTGTTTTTGTCGTCTGTCATTTTAACTGATTTTTTGTCAATAAAACCCGACATAAAGTGTCACTTTGGTGGCATAAAAACTTCACAGAATTTATTGTCATTTAATACAACACAGTTGATCGATGCTTTGCAATGATTCTTAAAGGCAACCAGCAGCAGCCGTAGTAGTTAAAATTTAAGTCACGATGAAAAAAAAATTTTTTTTTAAATCATTTTTTGTTTGTTTTTAATTTTGTTTTTAATTTTGATTTCTTTATTTTAAAATTTTCTTTTTTTGTTTATTTTTTTTTTTAATTTCAGGTTCCATTGAATCTGAGGATTTGTCATTGGAACCTCAATCGGTGGCCAGTCCGGTATTGTGCAGCCCATTGAAGGAGGAACGTAGTACCCCGCCCACATTGACCATTGTTAAGGAAGAAACAAGTAATAATAGTTGTACCATGTATCCTACATTCACCACTACCACACACCAACAACAACTAAGTCAGACAACAACACCACCAACAACAACAACATTAGGAACAAACAATACAAATACCACTCCAAGCAATACACCATTACACCAGCAGCAACATCATCAGTCACAACATCACCACCAACACCACACACAACAACAACAGCAACAACAACAGCAGCAACATCATCAGCAACACCAACACCAAACAGGTCAACAGTCACCACAACATATGGAACAACATCAACACTATCACGATCCAAATCAAATATACCAAAATCATTTACACCAACAACACCTGCAACAGCAACAACAACAACACCAACAACAACAGCAACACAATCATCACTTACAACAACAACAACAACAACACCAACACTATCAACAACAACAACAACAACAGCAACAACACCCACACAATCACCATCACCATCATCACCACCACCACCATCATCCCTATCAACAACACCAACAACAGACACAACAACAACAACAACAACAAACACAGCATGCAAACACAAATAATACAAGTAGTAGTAGTAGTGGTAAAATATCATATCGTGGCATTTTTACTACCACAGGTAATACCACCATGAGTGGTCTAAATACAGCTGCTGATGCTAGTTTACAACAGCAACAGCAAACACAGCATCAGCAACAGCAACAACAACAACAACAGCAGCAGCAACAACAGTCACAGCATCAGCAACAACATCATACACAAATGCATTCGCCTTCGTTAACGGTTTTGCCTGGTCCTATGTCCCCTCCTTCCGCCGGCTTAGGCAACAGTTGGAATTTACCCAGTCCCGATAAGACCCTATTTCAGCCGCCCATGTTTAGTTTGCTGGGTCCGGGACCACAAAATGCTGTAGCCACTCAAGGCCACTACGGCAATCAACAACATCAAGCTACCATTCCCGCTTCTACACCCTCTCCCTCTGCTCACCATATGCATGCTGCTGCTACAGCAGCCGCTTACGATGATGCACGTCATGTTGAATTGTTAGGCTTACAAATGGACTGTTCACCTATACTACTCAAACAAGCTGCTCCACCCAGTTACGGCAGTGCTACCACATTTACTACCTTGGCTGATATGCAACAGGCACAAAACTCTCACGATTTGCAACAATATCGCCAGCAAATGGGCGTTGCCACACCTAAATATCAATGGTTAGATTCACCGGCAGAATATGCAGCTGGATCACAGCAAACGGCCACTTTGGTGTTGCCCGGACCATCCTCCGCCTCTTCGAGTACAGCTTTGGGTGGCGGCATTATACCCAAACAGGAAGCCTATGCCGAACAAACACACACGCCCACACATCACTTACAAACAACGTCCTCTGCCTCAGGTTCAGCCACGCAAGGCAACTATTCAGTGGTACAACTGGCGGAATATTCACCGTCCACCAGTAAAGGCCACGAAATCTTGTCTCAAGTCTATCAACAGAGTGCCATGCCATTGAAACTAGTCCCAGTGAAACCGCGTAAATATCCTAATCGTCCCAGCAAGACACCCGTACATGAACGTCCTTACGCCTGTCCGGTGGAAAATTGTGATCGACGCTTTTCACGCTCCGATGAACTAACCCGCCATATACGCATACACACTGGTCAAAAACCATTCCAATGTCGCATTTGCATGCGATCCTTTAGCCGTTCCGACCACTTAACCACCCATATACGCACTCATACCGGTGAGAAGCCCTTCTCCTGCGACATATGCGGACGCAAGTTTGCCAGATCTGATGAAAAGAAACGCCATGCTAAAGTCCATCTCAAGCAGCGAGTGAAAAAGGAGAAATTAAGCCAACAGCAGCAACAACAACAGCAGCAACAGCAACAAATGCAATTACAACAAACAGCCGCCCAACAGCAACAACAACACCACCAGCAACAACAACAGCAACAGCATGTGCATGCCCATCATCATATGCTTCATTCCGCCGATATTTCCATAGTACCATCGAGTGCTACTAGTTTGTAGGTCGAGAAGAATCGTTCGTCTTTAATGGAATCCTATAGAATAAAAAGGCTACCACCGCTGCTAAAGCCCGATCTCACTACAGTATGGCATTCACCCCTATCACCCACTACCCCATTAGATACTATGCCCACGGCCGAATTGTCATTGAAAAGAGACAAACGCAAGCAATTTGTATTCGAACCTGAGTTATTGCTTAACGAATTGGAAGAGCAAGAGCAAGAGCAAGAGCAAGAGGAAGACCAAGAGCAAATGCTGGACGAAGAGGGGGTGGAGGAAATGGACGAATATTCAAGAACTTTAATAATAAATGATAACGCGACTAATACCACCTCGCCGTCGACAGATGAAGAGCTGAAGCAAGGACATATGGAAACGATTTCAGATCATGAATCACAAGAGGAGTGTGAGTATTTTGTCAGTGACCTTATGGCAACGGCAGATCATAATTGTTTTACCGTTAAAGACAATCAAATAACGGTAGTAAGAAGAGGTGCTCATGAAGACAACAATTATGGTAATACCGATATGGTCATATTGTTTCTCACCAAATAAATGAGTTTGCGACAGTCAGCTACAAAATTAATTCAACGTAAAAGACAATAAAATAGAAAAAACCTTTCAATTTTTTTTTGTACTTTTTTGTTTTGTTTTGTTAAAAATCTTAGAGAAATTATAAATAACGGTTTAGATTGAAAGGGAATTTTGAAAATCGTATCACTTTTAAAAAGAAGACAAGCAAAAAACCAAAAAAAAAAAGAGGCGTTTGAATTAAAAACTCCTCCTACCTATCTGGTCTTAAATGACGACTTTTAATAACACATTGGCAGGTCTTAATAATGGTTTGCAAATGTTGTTTTTTTTTTTTTTGGCGAACGACAGATCAGTTTAAAGTGGAGAAAGATATTAAACCAGTTAAATGGTTTTAATGTTAGAAAACAAAAACAAAAACCAACAATAACAACAAGTTATAAGCCATTAACAAAATGTAGACAACAATGCCATTAATATGGCGATATTTTTTTTATGGCATTTTAACATAAATTATAACAACAAGTTTTTGTTGTTGTTGTTGTTTTTGTTAATTTTTATTGTTGCTTTTTTATTTATGACACTTAAAGCGGCAAACATTTCTTAAGCGAATTTTGAAATTTTTTCAAAACCAATTATTGAATATTGAATTGGAATTAGAAAGAATAAGAATGTAAAGAAAGGAAAAACAAACAAACAAAAAAAAAACGAATTTCAAATGAGAGTGTGACGTTTCAAACTGACAGAATCCATAGATTTTATTTCTTCGAAATGATTCAATTCTAAGGTAAAGTAAAGAAGAAGAACGGACAGCAATAGATCTGAAAAAATCAGATGAAAATTGCATGAAATTGTTGCTCAATGTTCCCCATGATGATAGACACGAAATGATTACCATTTTGTAAACATTTTAACAATGGCAATGATGCTTTAGCTTACAAGAATTACAGAATAAGAATGCAAATCTCAAAGTGTTAAACACATGAACTCATATGGTTAATAACGAGCAAATATTAACGAATTTATATTCACTTTCCAAACGTAATTTTGTTTTACGAAATTTCGTAATTATTTTTGTTTAAAGTTTCCATCATTTCTGGTACGTTAGCATTAATGTTCAATTAGCTGAACGTTTACGTAACGTAATGTTAAACACATACTTTCGTTTCTGGCCTAAGAAAACAATACAAATGCTTATCGAAATAACATTACGGTTTAGACATCGTTTTCATTGCTTTTCATCAATTTAAAACTAATCAGCAGACTCAATCATTTCTGGTACGTTTCATAAGCATTAATGTCCAATTAGCCGAACGTTTACGTAACGTAACGCTAATTACGTTCGTTTCTAGCATATGAAGACAAGACAAATGCTTATCGAAATAACATTACGGTTTAGACATCGTTTTCGTTGCTTTTCATTAAATTAAAACTAATCAGCTAACTTGTAAATTTTTTGAATCGTTCCGTTACGTTAGGTAAAATTCACTAATCTTCACAAATTCTTTGAGCATTACGCTTTACCCAGATCTCATTCAACCTGTCTCGATGAGCTTCTGCAGATGCATTTTTTAAGTAAATAACTGCAGATTGAAATATGTGCCAAATAGTAGTGCACAGTAATAGTAACTTAAAAATTGTTTCATATGCAAAATTGCATAAATGTCTGACTAGTGGTTGTTGCTTCGATTTCAACTGAAACTTTTCTAAAATTCACCATGTGTTGCATAGCTATTTGCCGTTGAAAAATCTGTACGATTGTGAGAATGTGATTTTAAGTCTTCGATCAGTTCTCCATTGACTTTCGAATAACTTTCTTATACTGACTTTGGATTAACAATTTGACAAAATATAATTTCAATTTGATAATAAATTAGAGTAGTTTTCTTAAAGTTCACCAGCGGAATAGAATTGATCTTTTTAAATTACAACTGACTCCTGGAGAATTAAAATTGAAAATCAAAAACTTTCAAACAAAACAAAAAAATTCAGTATTCAAGTTCCTCGATTGCTTAAGGCGCCAGAGTAAATATTTCATTTCATCTGATCTTTTTAATTACTTACACAACTCGTATGTAGTCGAATACAACTCCAACGTATAGGCTGTTGGCTAAAGTTTATTTTGAGACTTCTCGAATGCGTAAATACGTTGGAAAATATGCTCTTTAATGACTTGTTCTTGTGAATTATGCCTGAATTTGCCTGTTCTATGCAAGCATACATAATTGGTCATTACAACCCTTTAGTCAGGATTATGGACCTAGTTTCTCACACCACTTATGTTGCTTGTATTAATTTTATACATGATTGGCGGAACCAATAGTTTAAAGTCGATTCCGAGAAACTTTTTCAAAGCAATTTTTTTTACTCTCAGAGCTTTTGCCAGTAATCTGCTGAAAGGAAGTCGCAGAAGAATTATTTTTTTCATATTTCGTTTTGTTGTAGATGCCTGACCCGAAGTTTGAACCGAGGCCTCATGTCTGATAAGTCAACACACTATCTAGACTATTCCGACTGCCTGTTCTATTACTTCCTAATTGGCCATTTTCAAACCGATTAACGGATTTCAGCCTACAGTAACACATCCTTTCAGGCGCCAGGCTGCCTGTTCTATTGCTCGCGAAAATCACAGATTATTCGTAGCATTCTTCCATCTTTTGAACCACATACGGTAGTGTTCGATAGGCCAGTGTAACTCACAATGCTTTACAAAGAAAAACCACACTCTCCATACGGGAAATACCACTCTTACAAAAGTTTTCCTGTCTTTGCGTTATAAATAAAAGTCTAGCGGACATAATTGCTACTCGTACAACTTATTTTCTTAGTTCCATTACAAGTCACTAAACAAATAGGGGCCATACCCTATGGCTTTAGATGAAATATTTATGAAAAATAAGTGCAAAAATATTGTCTTAAAGCAAATGTTTCGGGCAAAAGTTGTAAAATTAAAAAAAGAAAAAAAAAAACGTTAATAAAATCTTGTTGCTCATTGTGGTGTTTAATTTTCAAAATTTCCTTTGAATTTAATTTTAGTTAAAAATTAAAAAAAAACAAATACAAAAACTACTATTAAACAAATAACCTAAAAACACAGAGCTGTACTTATGTGCCAATACAAATACAAATTTTTCAGTAGAGCCAAATTAAAATAAAAAAAAACAAAAAATTAAGATATTAAACACAAATATTCTATAGGATTTAATTAATGATGAGGAACAGCACAAAACAAAATATTTGAAAATTCATAATGAATAGGTTGTAAAAAAAAACAAAAACAAAATAAAATAAATTACAATAAAAAATACAAAATAAATTTTGCTGAATTATAAGAAATGAAAAACCTAAACAAAATCTAAGACATTTAAATACAATTTATAAAATAAATTTAAAAAATTAACAAGAATAAAATATAAAAAAATTAAAAAATATATTAAAATTGTAAATATTTTAAATTATCAAAAAAAAACACAATAACAATAATTGTTTAAAACAATTAAAGCTTAAAAATTAAAACTAAAAAATCAATTTTAATTAACAGTTGCAAACATTATTATTTAAACTTAATGAAGGAAATACTAATTTATTATATAAAAAATAAATAAAAAATAAAGAAAATATAAAAAAATAATAAAAAAAGAATACATACTTATATCTCTAATACTGTGATCTCATGTGTAATAATTGATTAATCATACTTCCTTTAATTTGTGAAATAATTAATACAATACTTTAAATTATATAAAAATAATATTAAAAAATAATCATAATAATAATAATATTTTTTTTTCTAAATTTATAAATAATTATAGCCAATTTTTTTCTTTTATATGAAAATACAAAAACTAATAAATTAATCTTAAAATTTAAGTAAAAATAATACAAATATTTTTAATTAAGTTTAAAAAGAAAACAAAATAATAATAATTAAAAGAAATTTTTTTAGAACAATTATTTTTAAGTATTTTTTTTTACTTTTTTGTCACTAAAGTTATAAGCAAAACAAGCAAACAAACAAACAAACCTACCAACCATTTATTAATAATAATTATACTTAAATTAACCTTTAATTAAAACTTAAAATTAAAATATATATTTTAAAAATAAGTCTTTACTCTAAAAGAAAAATAAAAAAGAAAATTTATAAAAAAAAATTTATAAAAAAAATTTTTAGCATATCAATTAAAAACTTTGAAAAAATTCTTATTGTAAAAAAAAAACAAAAAAAAAATCTGAATCTTCTTAAACCTAAAAGAAATTTAAATATTTGTTTAAAACATATTGTTATACAATTTTTTATTGAAAATCATTTCCTTCCATTTGATTTAAAAAAATTTATGTTTTTAATTTGTTTTTGATTACCAAGTTTTCTTACAAAAAATGATTAAATCATTAGCTGTATTCTGTTTAACTATTTTCTTGTTTTGTTTTTATTTTTTGTTAATTTTTCCCTTTTTTAATTATTATAAATGTTTTAAGACAAACAATAAAAAACTCTGTTTTATTTTATATATTTTATCTTCTTTTATATCTTTTTATGTAATTTATTATAATTTTTTATTTTTCTTTTTTTTAATTTTTTTATTCAAAAACCGAAAATATATAACAAATGTTTACAAAAAATTTTAAATTTTTTTGTGTTTTATTTATTGGTTCTATATTCAATTATTATAACAAATTTTAAAATTTTTTATAAATTGCCAAATTCTATAATTTTTCATTGATCAATTTAAGAAATTCTTAAATTTTCAAAAATTTTAAACTCCGAAACTGGATTTTTGAAACCTATTAATTTCGCTACGGCTTATATAATCATAAAGAAATATAATTTCAATTTAAATTTCGAAATGCAATTATTTTATTTTTATTATTTACACATACACAGTTTGCAACAGAAAAAATATTATTTTTTTTTCTTTGTAAATCTGGAAGCACTCTTCTATTTATTAGAGTCAATTAAGACAAGTACAGTGCCCGTAGTTCGAATTGACCCATTGTACAACGTCCTAGTTTCTCACACCACTTATGTTGCGTGTGTTAATTTCATACATGAGTGGTGGGACCTACTGTTTAAAGTCGACTCCGAACGACAGATTTTTGGGAAACTTAATTTTTCTTGGCAATTTTATTTACTCTCAGACTTTTTGCCAGAAATCTGCTGAGAGAAAGACGCCGAAGAAATATTTTTTGTTGTTTGATGTCTGGCCTGGGGCTCGAACCCTGGCTTTACGTCTAATAAACCAACACACTACCTACTAGACTACGGCGACTTCTATTAGAGGAAACTTTTGGCATACCTTCACAGCCGTCAATAGGTTTTGCTGACATAAAGCTTAGCAATGTAAAAGATGGCAGCAACTTTTTTTGCCAGTGAATTTTTATTCATCTAGCACCTGCAATCAAACACGTGCGCAAAAAAATTTTGGATACCTTCTTTATAGCATTCTTTATAGCATTTATTGACCACACTTAGAGGGTATATTTGTAAATACAAAGTTATTAATGGTTTCAAACGAAATTATTTAAAAAATACGTTCATGCATGCAGTAGCCATTTGCCTACATATCACACAATCAATGGCGATAAAAAACTTGCCAGACGTTTACTTTTTAGAAATTAATTTGTGAAGCATCGAATTTTGGCATACTTTTTTCAGCAATTCGGCCAAAATCTCACCAATGGCAGAGCTGAAATTGCGGATAGTTTGCCTCTGCATGCGATAAACTTCACTTTTCCCAACAAAAATTGGCGAATATAGTCAAATATCATGTTCGAGGCTGTCAATTGATTGTTCCAAATTGAGAGATTTATTGATCATCAAACTTGCCTCCTCTACATTTTGTAAGCAAGCAGAGGCAACATAATTTAAAAACAAATAAATTTTTTTGGAAATAAACGCTTTATTAATACAATTTTTTTAAAGAAGATGTCAGCAATGAAAGTATCATACACCGCAAACTATGGACAGCGCAGTACATAATTTGTGGCCGAGTGTTGTTACAACGGATAATTAAAGTCTTGTTACTGATTGTATGTTAAGGGCGTTTTCGGGCTAATGTCAGTTTAAAATAAATTTATTGTTGTTTCTACAGATAATCATAGAGTGTGCTAAACACATAACTCCTTAAGCTAACACCGCATAAGTCACTGTAGTCTAGTGGGCCACGGTTCAAACCCTAGGTCAGACATCAATACGAAATATGGAAAAATATTTCTTCGGCGACTTGCCCTCAGCAGCAGATTTCTGGCAAAAACTTTGAGTGTAAATAAAAAATTGCCATTAAAAGTATCTCAAAAAAATCTGTCGTTCAGAGTCGACTTTAAACTGTTAGTCTACCCACTTAAGTCTAAAATTAGCACCCACAACATAAGTGGTATGAGAAGCTAGGTCCTAATCCTGACTGAAGGTTTGTAATCACCAGTTATGTATGTAACTCCGCAGAAAAGTAGTTCAAGAAAACTTCTTACAAATTCAGGTTCTTTTAGACAATTTAAAAGATTTCACCATCATGCAAAAAATTATGATGTGCTATATCAAATTCAATAAAGTTGATCGATTTCGATAGCTCAACTGACGTACATATATATGTATCTTTGATACAAAATTGCGCATAAGGAAGTAGCACCATCTAATGTAAAAGACCGGGTTTTATAAAAAGAAAAAAGATTCTTGTTACGGCAAGCCGTGTGCCGACGAATAACAAATATTCCGTTTCGAACAAAAATGTCAGTAGTTATGACATGGTATTTAGCATTACAATACCCACCGCTGTTGAAAAATTACGATTCAAAACGGAGCAAATAGTCCATCTTTCAGGAAGCATTGCTTGCCTTTGATTTATCTATGCATGTGTGCTTTTCACATAAAGTCGGGCAAGTGTGTTAGCTGAAGTACCCATTGTGTCACACATAAATGAGTTTCGATGCTGAAGATAGAAATACGTTTTTAAAACAGCAGGAATATCGGCAAACGCCTTGCGTCTGATAATTTGTTCATTATGAAATTGGAATACTTAGTGAATATTTTCGACATTTTCAAACGTCACGAATCGTTTTCAACACATTTAAATACTACACGTTGCATATAAAAATAAGGACCCTTGGCAGGGGCTTCTTTGAGGGTTTGAATTCTGTGTCGAGAGCCGAAATCAAAGCTCTTCACAGATTCATTAGTAGCTTGAGCTGGTTGAGAAGTGCTAGGCTTCATCAGTGTAGTCGCGCTCTGCCTTTTTGGTTTTGTTTGGTCTGTGTAATTCTTCCGATTCCCATTCTCCCCTTTCCTACTTCCTCTCCTTTTTCCTATTCCCTCCATTATCCTTCCTTTTTAAGGACGTTATGTACAATGGGTCAATTCAACCTCCGGGTACTGTACTTGTCTCAATTGACAAGTACACGTCCTCTAACCTAACCCAACCTAACCTATAAAAATAAAGTTTTAAGGAAAATAAAAATTGTTTCTCAATTAATTTGATTTTCAATATAATTTCAAACTCAATTCAATGATCCTGAGTAGGGGTAGTGTAATGAATTTATTTGTTTCATTACAATTCTTTCAGCATAATATTGTTGCTTAACTATAATTTTTTATTTTTTAATATTTTTTTGTTGTTGTTATTATATACACATTTTAAGTATTCCAATAAAAAAAATTGTTAAAATTAAGTCTCATAATTTCGAAGTAATTTAATGTTGATGTAAGTGTATTTCAAGAGCGGGAAAATTAAAAAAAAAATTTTAATTTTTTTTTTAATATTACGTTTAAATAAATCATAAAAATTTTAAATTTATTAAATTAAAACTAACTGTAAAATATTATAAAAATTCAAAGATAAAAGCATAACGTTTAATGCAGGTTTTATTGGCCTTTAACATGCAACAAAATAAATTATGAAAAAAATTTAAAAAAAAAAAAAATAAATAAAAATAAAACGCAAAAAAAAAATTTTGCGAATTTTATTAAAATTAGAAATTCAAAAACAAATTTCTAAATATTCAAAAAAAAAAATAATAATAATAAGAAATTATAAATAAAAAATGAGTGTAAATTTACTTCCAGAAACATATTCAATAATCAATAAATAATTAAAATCAATTTAGACCTGCAGTTAAGAGCAAAATACAAGCATTAAACAATTTACATTTCATTTATTTTTTAAAATAATATTTAAGAAAAAAGAATCAACGAAATTGTATCAAAATATTTTATTTTCACTTATTAATGCTATTATTTTGCTCTTTATTGTTAAAGAAGCTGTATATAGTAATACAATAAAATATAGCGTTAGATTTGATTAGTTTTTCTTCGATATCGAAATAACTGTAAATTTTGAAATTAAGAAAACCTTACAATTAGTTAGAGTGAGAAATTAAAAAAAAATTCAGTTAATTTATAAATGAATTATTAAATTAAATGAATTATATAATTAGCAACAATAAATGTATTCAATTCGTTACAATACTTAAATATAAATTAAAAAATAAATAAAAAATTATACACAAATCCCAAAATATATTTGCTGGTTTTAGATTTTCTTTGTTTTTTAAGCTTAAAACAATTAACAAAAAACAAACAAAAATTTATTCAAATTTAAATAATTTTGAAAATTAATAATTAAATGAATTTAATTAATAGAATTATTTACTGTAGATAGAGCTATTAAATAAATGTTTAATTGTTGTAATTATACTATTATTATTATTATGATGATGATTATTATTATTAATGAAAATATAAAATATTTAAATTGAGTGTAGCAATTAAAAACACAAACACACAAAAAAATAAAATACGATTTAAAAATGGAATGAAATTTAAAACTTAAAGAAAGAAAAAGATAATCAACTCATCTCTAATCAACGAATTACACAAAAAATAATGTTTTCGTCCGAATAATCAAATTCAAAGCAACTTAAATTTTATTTTTAAAATTCCTTCCTTCCTTCCTTTAAATTTGATTTGATAGTTCCAATTCTACCACTTTTTCTGAAATAATTCAAATCAAGTCGTGAGAGTTTCATATTGTCCTCAACAGCAATGTGTCAAAACATATTTTCAAGAATTCAAATTTTGTCATCATTATTTTAAAGTTCAATATTTCCATTTGATTCACTAATATGAAGTCGCCGTAGTCTAGTAGGTAGTGTGTCGACTTATTGGGCGTAAGGCCACGGTTCAAACCGCAGGTCAGGCATCACAAAGAAATTTGAAAACATATTTCTTCGTCGACTTCCTCTCAGCAGATTTCTGGCAAAAACTCTGAGAGTAAAATTAAAATTGCCATGAAAAATTTCTCAAAAATCTGTCGTTCGGAGTCGACTTTAAACTGTTGGTCCCGCCACTCATGTACAAAAATTAACACACACGACATAAGTGGTGTGAAAAACTAGGTCGTAATCCTGACTAAAGGGTTGTAATGGCCAATTATGTATGTAAGGTCATCTATTACATCATAATCATGGCTAATCATCATCACAATCATCACGTAATGGCTACGTTTAGGGTTACGCTTTATTCGGTTGTTAAACAATCCGTATTCCTAATTATTATGCCTTGAGTTAGCTTAGGTGGTGGAACCCCTGGAAGGAAAAGGCTTAAGCAAGCATTTAGGGTAGACATTCCTTTTAACAAATTCCACTACAGATTAGAGATATTTAACTGTTGACACCCTTGCTAGACTAAAGGTTTTGAAAACAATAAATTGATCTGGCATTGGTAAAATGGTCGCAAATAAAACTTTTTATGAAAATCCAAAGCCTTACATTTGAATTGCGTACCCGTTACTGGAATATTCGGTTGCATAAAAAGCAATCGTATAGTGAGTGGCAACGCCGTTTATTCTATAGTTTGCGCTATTGCACGTCGTCCAATTCATTGTAAAATTCGTTGATTAAAAAAGTGATTGAAGTTCAATATGCCCAAATTGTGAAACAAAGTTTCTTAAATTATTTACAATAAATAATTAAAAAAAAAAAATAAAACAAAAACAAATAAATTTTGTCTACTTTCCAATATGATTTCTTTTTGAAATTTTTAAAATTAAATTTAAGAATAAAATTAAGTGTGAAGAAATTGCAAAAACACTAAATCATTCATACAAATAAAATAATAATTGAAAAGACTTAAATGCTTACAAATATACACAAACAAACGAAAAAAACTAAAATATTAAAAAAAAATTAAATTAAAAATTTTAAATTTAAATTTAAAAAAAAACATACGATTTATGTACATCAAAATTATTTCCAAAAAATTTTTTTTACTTTATAATTAAGCTAAAACAGTATTACTCAGTTCTCTATGGAAAATTTTATATTTTTCAAATTTTTAAAAACGTTTGTTTTATTGAAAGAAAATGAAAATTATTTAAAAGCCCTCCAAAAGCTTAATAGTATGCCGAAAAATATTAAAAATATTGTTTTTTTTTAATACAAAAGAAATTTTTTAGTTAATTTTATTTTTTATTTTTATTTCTATTAAAAACTGTAGCTTTCTTTTTATTAATTAATTAATGAATTAATTTAAATTAAAATTCTTTAATTAAAAATTTACAAATAAAATGAAAAATATGAAATCATTGAAAAAGTTTCAAAACCAATAAAACTGTAAAAACGAAAATATTTCAAATGAGTTTTATTTACGCATTCCGCATCTCAGGATCGCATATCTAAATATGGATTGTTCAACGACAGATAAAGAAAATTTTAATTTTAAATCCTTATACAGTTTAGTAGATATGCTAAAAGCATATGCATTTAGCTCCGAATACCTCGGTCTTCCTACCAGTATCACTAATGGCTCTAAACTCGAACATTGAACATTTCCCTCCGACTACCGGTTTATTTTAGCGTATCTCAGGCCGAAGTAATGGCCAACTAACGGGCCGCTCAATGGATCCTCGTCAACGGCGCTCCTTTCACCCGCGTCTCGATCTTCTCTGATAGTCAAACCGAAATAAGATCTCTGTCGTAGAAGTGTGTTTACACAGAGACTTTTCAAATTATTGTGAATATTATTTGTAATCTAAAGGGTCCCATGCGATTGAATTAATATTTGAATCTTCTTAAGTTGATGTTTTAGAACATGTGAGCGAGACATGAAAACAATGATGCTGGTATCAAGACAAAATATTTAAAATTTCCTTTCGAATGCTCGCTCAGTGCAGGTAACATTTGATGGGATGGCGATAAACGAAGTATGTTGATGGGTCATTTGAGAACTGTTAATAGTAAGTATGTATTCTTGTATTGTATATAAATGTATATGTATATGTAGGTAGATATGCATGTAAGTGCTCTATTTTATTAAGATTACTTCGAACGTTTGCTTTCTTTTTTTTTTTTTTTGTTTTTTTTTTGTATGTTTTGGAGTATAGGAGTCAAGAAACCAATAATGAAAATTGAAATTCACTTTTCTTATCGCATCGACTATTGAAATGAGTTTTTATGACACATTTTGTTTGTTACATTGTTGTGTTGTATTGGTTGGTTGGTGGTGCTGGTGGTGGTGGTGTTGGTTTAAAACGTTAAAACATTAGAGTCAGGCTTAAAGACGTTTATTAGAAATCTAATCGAGTATTTAGCCACAAAACAAATGTTTGTTATTTTCGTTTACATTTAGTTTGAGGAAGTGAAAATAAAGCTGAAAAAAGAAAAAAATAGAATCTTAATGATCATGTCTGACACAATTTATGTTTGTAAAGTTTTATATTCTTTTGTTGTTTTTTACTACATGGGTGGGCTGCCTATTGATGGAATGTATGAAATAAAATTATTTACAGTTTTTTTTTTGACGTACATTAAGTCTTGGAAAATGTCTACTCCAATAGAGGAGACTTAAATAACCTTAGGTCATGTAACAAACTATCAGAATTTTTATAGCTTTACGAGCTAAAAGTTGAGAATCTTCAAAAGACATTGGTAGCCCGGCCTATCCAATGTACACGATTAGCCGCAATACCCAACCTTGTTCGTTACACTTCCATCCAGTCAGATATATGTACGTCAGGTGTTCCCTAAACATGAGCCTGTTATCAATTATTACTCCCAGCTACTTAATTGTCTTCTTCGATGTTATTCGCTGGTCGCCTACCGTTATGGTTATAAATTCCATTCTCTTCTTACATACATACATACATAAATGGTCATTACAACCCTTAAGTCAGGATTACGACCTAGCTTCTCACACCACTTATGTTGTGTGTGTTAATTTTATACATTAGTGGAGGGACCTACATATTAAAGTCGACACCGAACGCACAGATTTTTGAGAAAGTTTTCATGGCAATTTTGTTTGATCTCAGAGTTTTTGCCAGAAATCCGCTGAGAAGAAGTCGCCGAAGATATTTCGTTTTGATGTCTGACCTAGGGTTTGAACCGTGGCCTTACATCTTTCCAGGCCCCTCTGCATCTTGCACGCCTACTACAGTTGGTCACACCAATCGATGAGAGGGTTTCCTCGATTAAGTGCTTCCAACCCAACCAAGGTTGTCCGCTTCGCCGACTTATGGCAGATCCCAGCATCAAATACCCGTTTCGCCGTAGCGTCGTCCTCCATTTGAACGACATGGCCAACATCCAGACTGATATCATTTTTGATGGTAACGGTGGAGCCAAGATAAATGAATTCCTTGACTCTAACTATCGCTAAAATATACTTTGTTTTGCCCTCTGCTGAAAAATTATTATTGAATTTAAATATGCTCACGTATGCATATTACGGTTCTTTTCTCGTATCAATGTTGTCGGCTACTTCATGTCAATTTGGAATTCATGGACAAAAAAGGGGTGCTACGCTGTTGTCGCTCATTGCAATCGCCAACAGAAACAAAATCAATTAAATTTATTCGAACCATTCTTTTCTGTTCTGTTGATTCTGAGTGATTAGAAGAAAAAATCATTTTGATTGTATAAATCAAAATTATAAATGATGCGATTTGTCATTTATGGATGTTATCATGATGCAAAAGCCTCATTGTCTGTCTGTCTAATTGACTGAAAGGAACTCAGTGACTATTTGTCAAATCATTTGTATTCATTATGTCATAAAACTTTAACAAAACAATACATTTTCTACTCTCATGTTCGTTTGTAGTACATCGAATTCATGCATGTTTCATATTCTGTATGTATTGAGAAACTAAAAATAAATAAAAAAAACTTAAAAAAAACAAACAAATATTGAGAAAAAAAATGGGAAAAAAATTGAAAAAAATGTGACTCGATTAGTGTTGATCTAATGAATTGTTGTCTATTTAAATGACACCCAGTCATTATTTAACACACACAGCATTTGACAATAAGAGACAAAAAAAGCAAAAAAAATAAACAAAAAAAAGCAAAAATCATTTCATACAATCCGTACAATAGAAACTTTGAAAACTTTATTGAAATTGAAAATGGCATGGCATGTGTGATTAAAAGTGCAGAAATAGAATGTCTTTGAATGTAAAAACTTCTATTATTTAATGACTTTTATTTCAATAACAGTAGTCACGGATACAGTTAGAAATATAATTTTTATTGGACAAACAACAATAAATAAGAAATTATATTCAAAACCAATACTACAATGTTGCGAAAATGAAAAAAAAATTTGGATATTGGTGTTTTGCTTTTACATCGTTTAACACTAAAATTATAAACAAAACCTACAAAAACAAAACAATAAACTAGTTTACAAATTATCGCACTACGTAATATAACAACAAACACCAGCATAAAAAATGGTAAACAAAAATACAACAACAAACACTACACGAATATATGTAAACAAAATACATACATACATAATTGGTCATTACAATCCTTACGTCAGAATTATGGACCTAGTTTCTCACACCACTTATGTTGTGTGTGTTAATTTTATACATGAGTGGTTGGACCTACAGTTTAAAGTCGACTCCGAACGACAGATTCTTGAGAAACTTTTCATGGCAATTTCATTTACACTCAGAGTTTTTACTGGAAATTTTTTTCATATTTTTCGTTTTGATGTCTGACCTGGGGTTTGAACCATGGCCTTACGTCTAATAAGCCAACACACTATCTACTAGACTAAACAAAACGACTTCAAACAAAATTCACAAACAACAATAATGAAACAACGATGTTGACATTTATAGAGATCTCGAAAATGCGAAGCCACGAACATTCGCCTTCAAGAACATTCATCGGACTGTTTACTTTGCCATATAAGGCATATAAGGCAAGGCAAAGCAGGCAACGCAGTTAGTAAAAGATCAGTCAGTCTTGTGTAAAGACGAGGTGTGTTTGAAGAAAATAATCGTGGTTTGAAGATCTTCGTTACAAAGATCTGCCGAAGAATTGTCTAGTAATTGTTATTGTTTATGCAAAGGCTATACACAGAGGAATAACAAACAAACAAAATTGTTGTTGTTTACATAAAGTTGCGAACAGTGGCACCCAGAGTTGTACGAATAATAAAGATTGTTAATTAAAACTAAACACCAATTTATTTTTATTTTATTTGCAATCTACGAGCTCATATTTTAAACGTTTTTAAAAGGTAAAAACGTAACATACATTAAAAGTCCATCATCAATATTACTTACTTATATAAGCGAGTATATAAACATCAATTAAGACAAGTACAGTACCCGGAGGTCGAATTGACCCATTGTACAACGTCCTAGTTTCTCACACCACTTATGTTGTGTGTGTTAATTTTATACATGAGTGGTGGGACCTACAGTTTAAAGTCGACTTCGAACGACAGATTTTTGAGAAACTTTTTCATGGCAATTAAATTTACTCTCAGAGTTTTGGCAGAAATCTGCTGAGAGGAAGTCGCCGAAGAAATACTTTTGGTATTTTTGTATTTTGTCTTGATGTCTGGCCTGGGGCTCGAACCCTGGTTTTACTTCTAATAAGCCAACAGACAACCTACTAGACTACGGCGACTGCCTGGTATTTCCTCCTGTGCCTCACAGGCTACATGAATCTGTTTTGAAGACTCATTATTAACATTACAGAATTTACATGTATGGTTCGTTATGATCTCTATTAGGAAGAAATGAATTTTGAGTTTACAGTGGCCTGTCGAAAGACCGGTTACAAATATCGTGCTATCCTTGCGTTATTTGATAATATCCTGTTATTAATATTTCTCAACAAAAGTTTTGATTGGCTGAAAAAGACTCTTCCCTCCATATATACCGTTTCACTGATTGTGCCTTTCCCAATATCTGCCGCCACTTTATAGAAATGTTCTGGCTATATCAGTGGCATTGAAGCTTTCCTCCTCGCAATCTCATCTGTTTGCTCATTGCCGTGAAGCAATCATACAATGGTCATTACAACCCTCCAGTCAGGACTACGACCCAGCTTCTCACACCACTCGTTGTGTGTATTAATTTTATCCATAAGTGGCGTGACCTACAGTTTAAAGTAGACTCCGAACGACTAATTTCTTTGATTAATTTTTTAATGGAAATTTTATTTATTTTCAGAGCTTTTGCCAGCTGAGAGGAAGTCGCCGCAGAAATACTTTCTAATATTTCGTTTTGTTGGAGATATCTGACCTGCGGTTTGAACCGTGGCCAAATGTCTGATAAGCCAACATACTACCGCCTGATTTCAAAACTCAGAATCCTGCAAAGCCATTTCGCTGAAGCCATTCTGCACTTCGTACTGCTCGCTTTCCCATTTTTCAATCGCCATAATCGTCCTACTAGGAGGACTATTCGTGTCGATTTCGTTTCGCTCCCAGTAATTCGGTGTATTGCAGACCACAACTTGACAAATTTTGAGTCGTAACTTAGGTCTGCACCCTTACAAAGTTATAAGAGTTAAAAATCCTTAAAATTGAGTTCACTAGTCTTTAATGAACTTTACTATACCGTATGAAGGAACCCATAACCGCAACTTAATTAGAATTTTACTAAGGTAAGCTGCAAAGAACAATACAATCGCTTAAACAATTTAAAAAATTTGTGGATCACAAACGACGACAAGTAATTTCTGTACCATCATGTTGTGACCCAAGAGGCATTGCTTTAAGCCTTCATTCAAATGCTCACGATATTAAAATGACTTTTATTTACACATTTTGCTCCATTATAAAGTGATATAAAATGTTTTTTTTTTTTTAATACTTAAGCTTGTTACCTCTTTTTTCTTGGCTTAAGTCCTTTTGCAAAAGTGTGTTAAAGATTTCAAAAGCTTAAGTTCTTCTTTCATTCTTACCCTCTAACCGGAGTAACCTTTTTTTAGGTTTCTGTTCTGTTCTGTCTTGTTGTCATTATTAAAGTGACAATAAAATTGGCACGCATGTTGTTCAAGACCCAATGAGAGAGAGAGAGAGAGAGAGAGAGAGAGAGAGAGAAGAAAAAAGAGAAATAAAATACAACAAACAAGCCAAAACAAACACGTTAAATAAACGCAAAACATACTGTTAAACATCGTGTTTTAGCACAGAATGACATTTTAAGTTGGTTGTTAAAGTTTATCACAATCAACAACCAACAACCAACAAGATTCTTAAATTAAACAACAGCAACAACAACAACAACAACGACAACAACAATACAAAGGTAAGATTCTAAAGACATTTTTTTTAATTTGTTTGTTTTGAATTTCAATCGTCCGTCTCGTATTTTATTAATTTTTTTCCCCGGATTTGTATTCCTGATCTCCGGCATTCAAGCGCATGTGCAGTTGTATGTTCAGATTACAATATAATGTCTGGCAGGTTTTTTGCCTTTACAAAAGACCTTTAAAGGAATTCCAGAGATGGTGTTCAATGTGGATATTAAGATTGTTTAATAATCTTCATTTTATTATCACATCACATTAGATGTAGGGTATGCGATGGGTATGCAGGGCAGTCTAAAACAGTGGATACACGATATACTTGAAAACATTAAAAATGATTACAAACATCGATGACATGATTTAACTGAAGTCTGGGTACAGTTAGCTTCTACAACACCTCGCCAACTTACATAGTTTGTTAATATTGTTACGTTTTTACCTTTTAAAAACTTTTAAAATATAAGCAAGTAGATTGCAAATAAAATAAAAAAATTTGTGTTTCGTTTTTATTCAAATTTTTTATTGTTTGTACAATTCTGTGTGCCACTGTTCACAACTTTATGTAAACAACAACAATTGCTTTGTTTGTTATTCCTCTGTTCACACCGTTTGCATAAACAATAACAATCACAAGACAATTGTTCGACAGATCTTTGTGACGGAGATCTTCAAACCATGATTACTCTCTTCAAACACACCGCGTCTTCACACAAGACTGGCTGACCTTCACTAACTCGGCTGCTTTGCCTTGCCTTTTATATGCCAGAATAAACAGTCTGATGAATGTTCTTGAAGGCGAATGATCATGACTTCACCTTCTCGCAGTAGCTGATATTGTTGCTATTGTAGTGTTGTTAGTATATTTTTGTTTACTGGTTTAATATTTATGCTGGTGTTTGTTATTACATTTATTTATTAATTACAATACAATTACAAAATATATTCTATTCGGTGTAGTGTCACAGACCAGAGTCTCTGGTGGGAATCGAACACATGACCCTCATGCTAATAATCTAGCACGCTACCCACTACCAGGGCACCCTGGTTGTTATATTAATCAGTGCGATAATTTGTAAACAGATTTGTTTACTGCATTGTTTTGTTTTTGTAGCTTTTGTTTATAATTTTTAATGTTAAACGATGTAAAAGAAAAATACCAGTATCTAGATTCTTGAATGTCTTTAGCTGGCAATGTCGTTGCTCGCATGTTCTTTAGTCGACATTGAGCTCATAACATCATTATTGGGCCACTATCAAGTTTCCAGCTAGTGGTATGACCAGTTGAAGATGGCCTCTTCGTGCTCCTCAACCCACACCTCCTACAGAAGTCGTATGATGGACTGCCAAGCCTTTCAGCACACCCACCAGAAGTATAGCGGCCCGTGAGACTTGCTATTGTTCGATGGATGGCAATGCGATGAATGGCTGTGCGATTCGAGGCTAGAATATTTCACGTATCCTCTTGCTGCCATCGAAATTGAGCCTCCCTGTAAAATGAGTGGATAACTGAGACAATCGAAATACTAATGCCCTGAAACATGTCGGAGATTGCGAGTTTCTACCGGCCTTGGCCGATACATCTGCATTGCAATTTCCAACGATATCCCTTTGTCCCGGAACCCATAAAGGAATTACTTTTGAAATATCTGAAATATCCTTAAAAAATCCTCGCCATTCATGGACAAGCACGGACGTTATAAATACTTTCATTAGGGATTTAATCGCAGACTGGCTATCAGAGTACAATACTCTGCCCTGTCATATTTCGGACACTGCGAGCTCCGTACTAACTCTGACGAGCCCATCAGCAATGCAATTTTCAGCGATATTCATTTCTCCGGGAACCCATATAAGAGTCACCTGTCAATGACACGAAAATTTCTTGAGAAATCTCCGGCCTTTATAGGCAAGGACGGACATTCAAGAAATACATTCGGCAGGGACTTAATCGCACGCTGACTGTCTATTTTAAAATAGTCATGACCTCTGTTTGCATTTGCAGTGTTTCAATATCAGAACCCTTAATAAATATACCATTGCGCACAGTGCTATGAATCTTTGAGAAAGCGGTGTAAATGTTAGGTGCTCCATTGGGTACCACCGAAAAGGTTCTTTAGTAGTCGGAATTGTAAAACTAAATGTTCCATTCAGGAAGTTATAAGGAACCACATAATCGACTTGAATATATCTATGTCTCCCTGTGCATAGTAGCATGTCAATAATACAAATCTGACCAGGAATGTTACTGCAATCATCTTAGCACTTTGCTTTAATAGAAGATCAGAGAGGAGCTAAGTGGGTATAGAATATAATGCCTTAGTTGGGGTAAAATAGAGTGCAGTGCGTACTATATGCATCAATTGGCAGTAGAATTGCTGTTTGCACACTGTCCACCACACAGTTACGTCTTAAATCTAGGTTGGTTCCACCACAGCCCTATGCAGCCAGTAGTGGATGGTTGTGATCCTGCCTACTACCCTTGTGGAGATGTAACAGCATTACTCTGCTTAGCGATTCTTGGCTCCTGTTATCCTTTTAGGGTAAACAATCTGATATTGCTCTGGCTATAACGCAATTATTGCCTACCGCTTCATTAACTTTCTTTCAATACTTTTCGCTGCTTTCTTTTTCATCATCATTAGATAACCTAAAAAGTTTACTGTGGGCCTTAAAAGTTTTCTCATGACGTCCGTTTATTACAATTACCAAATACTCCTAACCATCCTAATTATTTTTGAGGAAGACTTTTCAATAGTTTCTAAAGTATAGTGTATCCATATGATCTTCATCATTTAATCTTATTACTGGTCCACAACTCAAGGCTTCCTTAATAGCTTTTTATAGTCGTAATTTAAATAAAAGCTATTAAAATCTCTTCGTCACACTTTAAATAGCATTAAAAATCTCCAACAGATTTGCAATGATTTTTATCGAGACAATATCGCACCACCATCTTAATTACCACGTGACTTAAATATTTACGCAATCGCACAGCATTCCAGAGTGTCAGCAGACGACAGAGATGACCATCTGTTGTAGCGCTTTATAGATTTTAAAATTTATTGAAAATCATTGTAGCATATCCTTAAAAATAGCATATGTATGCTATCGATGTCATTAAAGTACAGTTATAAAGTGTAATTTATAGTATATGCTGAAGTGTTTAAAAGGAATTTTAATTGTGCTTTAAAGCACGTTTATTTGTTTGTTTTATACTAAAGTTATGCAGTCTTCATATGCAATCGGGATATGCTAAAACTATGGAAGTAAAGGAAATTATAGCCACATCAACCATAATATGTTTTTATGACATAGTATTTTATCTTTAACTAGTTGCTGTTGTTGTAAAATGAATAAATATTGTATCAGAAGGTAGTACAATTCAGTTAATAAAAGAAAGCGGAAGTTATCATGAGGCCACTAGCCATAATTTTACATACAAAGTTTCAATTTAAACTTCGAAGGTAGCATATAAGCACATCATATCAAAAACGTCTTGTAAGGTTTGGCACTTCACCACGAACAATGCTAGGTTAGGTTAGGTTAGGTTAGAGGACGTGTACTTGTCAATTAAGACAAGTACAGTACCAGGAGGTCAACTTGACCTATTGTACAATGTCCTAGTTATCAATAAGTGGCGGGACCTACAGTTTAAAGTCGACTCTGAACGACATATTTTTGAGAAACTTTTTCATGGCAATTTTATTTACTCTCAGAGTTTTTGCCAGAAATCTGCTGAGAGGAAGTCGCCGAAGAAATATTTTTTGTATTTTGTCTTGATGCCTAGCGTGGGGCTCGAACCCTGACTTTACGTCTAATAAGCCAACACACTACCTACTAGACTACGGCGACTTTTTAAAATGAACAATGCTTGTAATCGAAAATTCGTATCGTTTAAGAAATATTGTCGCAGATCGAAAAATTATTAGGAATACGTCAACAAACTCAATTTTGCGGTTTTGGTTTGACAAGCTTTCAGAGGAAATTAAATGCCTTCCGGAGAGATGCTTTGTTTGCTGTAGCTCTTGAGCCTACTATCTCATTGCTCCAAAAATAAAGTTGACTTGTTTTTGGCCTGAATGGAAGAACGGAGTCTGATTGATACATAACATGCATACATAATTAGTCATTACAACACTTCAGTCCAGATTACGACCTAGCTACTCACAGCACTTATAATTTAATTGTTAATTTCATGCATGACTAGCGGCACCTATAAAGTTTAGAGTCGACTGCGAACGACAGATTTTTGAGAAACCTTTCATGGCAATTTTATTTACTCTCAGAGTTTTTGCTGAGGAAATATTTTTAATTTCGTTGTGATGTATGACCTGGTGTTTGAACCGTGGCCTTACGTCTAATAAGCCAACGCACTACCTATTAGACTAAGGCGACTACAAGTCTGGTTGGTAGTTTATTTTCATGAAACGGCTGCATACGACTCAGGGCACGCATTCTATACAATTGTAGCAAGTCAAGTGGCGGGACTTACAGTTTAAAGTCGACCCCGAACGACAGATTTTTGAGAAACTTTAAATAGTAGTTTTTTTTTAAGTTTTAATCAACCTGTACCACAGATATGTTGCATTTCTGTGAAGACATAGACACATCCGGATGGATTATGTGGTACTTTATATCTTTCTAAAAAACTAATTTGATTTTAGAATTTCAACTAAGGATTTCTGGTTTAAAAATCTGAGAGTTCATAATGGCACCCTGGAGCTTCCAATATAACCTTTGAGCTCCCAAAGGGACCCATGGCCAACAGATGCAAAAGGGCTAGGGCCATGGTATAATTCTTAAGGATTCTGAAATTAAATCTTTTCTGGCTGAGATCATGGATATTTTAAAGGCAGCGCATTATTTGTTCGGCGGTATTTTTCCTGAAAATCTCTGGATTTTCTCGAACAGCCAAGCCAGTCTGCGTCTAAGTTCGTAATGAACATGTTTTCAACGTCTGTAATTGTCTACGAGTGTCGAGGATTTCCCAAGGAAGTTTCGGATTATTCTAAACTAACTCTTTTATGGATTCCGGAACAAAGGGTTTTCGTTGGAAATTGCATTGCTGCTGAGTCGTCCAGGCCGACAGAAACTCGCAATCTAAGACATGTTACAGGGTGTTGGTATTCCGATTGCATCTGTTATATCTGGGGTATAACTCAATGATCAGTCAGCATTACGACCTAGTTTTTCACACCAATTATGTTGTATTGGTTAATTTTATCTATAAGTGAAGGAACATACAGTTTAAAGTCGATTCCAAGCGACAGTTTTTTTCTTTTTTGAACATTTTACTTTTTATGGCAAATCTTACTTTTTTGCCAGAAATTTGATGAGAAAAAGTCGTCGAAGAAATATTTTTTTATATTTTCGTTTTGACCGGGATGTCCGACTTGTGACTTGTAGCATGGCCTCACGTCTAATAAGATAACACATTACCTACTAGGCTATGGCGACATCCATTTTGCTGAGAGACTCAATCTCGTTGGCAACAAAAGAATACATGCAATATTGCTTGGCATGAATGGATAAGAAGCAGAGATCAGCAATGAGTATTCAAGAATATGAGTAGAATCGAATCGTACTCATAATTTCTGATACTTATACGCATTCATATTTATTTTAATATCATGGTACCTCTACTCATATTCAAAGTTTGAAGTACTCATACATACATACATAATTGGCCATTACAACCCTTCAGTCAGGATTACGGCCTAGCTTCTCACACCACTCATGTTGTGTGCGTTAATTTTATACGTGAGTGGCGGGACCTACAGTTTAACGTCGACTCCGAACGACAGAATTTTTGAGAAACTTTTTCATGGCAGTTTATTTTACTCTCAGAGTTTTTGCCAGAAATCTGCTGAGAGGAAGTCGCCGAAGAAATATTTTTTTTTTCATATTTCATTTTTGATGTCTGACCTGGGATACGAACCCGGGCTTTACGAATAGTAAGCCAACACACTACCTACTACACCACGGCGACTTCATCATATTCATACTTCACAACACATATGATATTGTTGATTTCGACTCTCCATAACTCAACATTCACAAAATAAGTATAATTCGCTTACCAACACTAAAATACCCACTAAAAGATTGTGTGTTTGCTCTGCTCGAGTCACTCCAATCATTAATAGGTATTATAAGTATTTTTTCTAAAGTTATGAATCTAAATGAGTAGGCTTATGAATCAAACATATTCGAAAGTTATGAGTTTGATGTCAACGTTGTACGCATACTCATTGCAACCTGTACTTATAAATCAACGTTGTAGTGAGTACGAATGGATCAGAGTACATAGTTAAATTTCAATATTATTGACTCACTTATATTCAAAATTTCATGAGTGCTTATGAGTAGTAAAAAACGATTTATTGCTGATCTGTGATAAGAAGCGAACCCAGTCACTTCTATCCCTAAATCATATGGCCATCCATTGGATAATAGTGAGTCTCACGGTCCACTACTGTACTTGTGGTAGGCATCCTGTAAGACATTCCATCAGGTGACTTTTGCAGAAGCTGTGGGTCTTGCAACTCATGTGTCAATGCCCTACATATGCCATAAAAAGACAAAAGTTTTTAACCTCTCACTTTTTGAAAATCTTGACAGAACTCTCGATTATAAAAATAGTTGGAATAGAAAATTTTATTTTATCTTCAGCTTGGTTGGCTCTAATGAAGGTTTAATTCCGGGGTTGAAATTTGATTGTTGTACCAGGATGAACCTAATTGCTGTCCTAGGTGGTATTTCTTCCAACAAGGAAGGTTAGTTACCTTGCCTTGAAGTCAACCTGTGTTCCACTTGTTTTAAAAGCTTCAAATAATTTCACTGAGCGATTAATCGCATGAAATCATATAATTTCCCAGATATACATAGCAACACATTTTTTCCCCTCTCCACTTTGGTAATAATTTAACGCAATATTTGCAAAATTTTCCACATTTTTTCTTCTCAACAACTTTATCACCTTAAATACTAGAAATGTAAACAACACCGAGTGCTGAAGGAGAGAAAAAACAAAATAATATCGTTTACACTGGATGTGGTGATTTTTTTTCATACGAATTTCTTAAAGAAGAATAAAAAGATATACATACGTACAGATAAAGATGCGTTTATGATGTGCGTATAAAGTTCTATGAAAATTAAGGCAATAATCGTAAGCGAATGTTTAATGGTCGATCATATACTTTTTCATCTGTTTTTTTTTATTTTTGGTTTTCTTTTTATTTTACCTTCTGATTTGCCTTTTTTCAACATTTTATTCAACGTTTTTATTTTTTTTTTTTTGTATTGAACACCAAATGAATATGACACTATTTTTTTTCTTCACTCGCTTAAATACTAGACGATATCAGCAATATCTCTAGCCAAGCCACGACAATACAAGCCAGCTGTTTAAATGTGGACCAGAGCATAGCGTTTGTATGATTGCATGTGTACATATGTATATAGAGGGTATGACAATGTTTTTATTGGCTTTTTTTCTTTCTTTGACCATATAAAAGTCGAAAGCTATTAACTTTGATTTTTTATGAGTCCAATATATAAATGTCTGAGAGATTTTATTTGTTTTTTTTTCTTCTTCTTCTTATTTTTCTTAACACAAAATCAAAATGAAAAGAAAAACAAATTGTTGAAATAAATTTGTTTGTAACAACAATAAAAACAGGCATTTAAATATTTATAAAGAATGTAATATAAACTCTCTTAATTACATTGAAATACCAAAGTATACATACATACATACAAAGGCATACATATATACATATAGCAATCTAGATATTTATCGGAAGCTAAATATCGTTTTTTATTTCGTTATTTTCGAAATTTGAGTCAATCAATAATTTCTAATCTTAAATTACTTTTGGACCAATAATGATAAGTGTCGTCTCGTAATGTTTAACGTACCAAATACAACATTTAAATTCCAAAAAATGCATCTTCTTCTTCTTCTTCTTCTTCTGTTCTTCTTCTTCCATAAAACATATCTACTCGATAATTTATTTCGGGCTCATTTTAATGGCCACACTTTTCCAATTAATTAATGAAAGAAAAATGTACACAATTTCAGTAAGTTTGACCCAAAAAACTGTTTTAATTCAAGATGGAAATCGCAAAAATGTCTCGAGATTTTTTATGAGTTTCCAATACATTTCTCTGCTTTTAATGGATCGCCTTCGAATTAAATCGTAGTGCAACAGGTAGAGATTTAAAAGTGTTTATTAAATGTAGTTTCTGCTTCAGACACAACATCCACTCACTCGTCTTGTCTGTGTTTTTATTGTAATCGCCGTTGAAGTTGAAGTAGAAATTGGTGAAAATAATTCAAAGAGAATTTTGCAAATTCTTAACAGATACCCAGAGAAAGACTTTTTAGACATTCGATCATAAATATATTTTATTTACTTTGGTACATATAAACTAGAGATCAGCAATGAGTATACAAAAAGATGAGTAGAATCGAATCATACTCATAACTTCTGATACTTATATGCATTCATACTTATTTTAACCCTTTCACAGTTTCGGATGTTACCTACCAGCAACTCGACGCCACTTTTTAACGAAAATGTACATCCTGGAGACGTGATATTATACAGTATAACTTTAGAACCAAGTACGGAATTGTAATGAAATTTGTTTTATATGAATTTGTGGACATTGTAGAATATATATTTACAAAAAAATATCAAAATTTTTTTCTATTCGACGCTTTAGTACGAATTGAGATCTTGTATATTTCTTCTTTCGGTTATCGGATTTCTTTATTATCGTATCAAGTTTCCCACTTCATTGAGCCACACCCTTGTAGCTTTGGACGCCTATATCTACAATTTGCTCAACGGATCAAAGAAGTGTACAGTCCGTCGTAAACGCACTTCGCATGTTCCTTTTCGACGTGTAGAATGGTTGATTTATTTATCATGCATCTTGTTAATTTCATCACATTTCGTTCAAATTTTTGTGCCATTTTAACAGAAAACTACAGGAGGACACGTGTTTCTTAAAAAATTGCGGTGGAATAATTTCATTGTCCGTAATCGCTAACAAATTATCATGTCCCCTCAGAGGGGACAACCGAGTGCAAAGGGTTAATATCATGGAACCTTTACTCATATTCAAAGTTTGAAGTACTCATCATATTCATACATAACAACACGCATGATGTTGTTAATTTCGACTCTCCATGACTCAACATTTACAAGAATCACAAAATAAGTATGATTCGAGTATGAACACTAAAATACTCACTAAAAGGTTGTGTGTTTGCTTTGCCTGCAGCTCTGTCTTTTTTGCTTACGTGTCTTTTTTTTGTAAATGCAACAATAACTAAGACTTTAAATTTTGTTAAAAGATTCCAGTCACTCGGATCATTTATAAGTATTTTTTCTAAAGTTATGAATCTAAATGAGTAGGCTTATGAATCAAACATATTTCGAATGGTATGAGTTTGATGTCAACGTTGTACGCATACTCATTGCAACCTGTACTTATAAATCAACGTTGTAGTGAGTATGAATGAATCAGAATACATAGTTAAATTTCAATACTATTGACTCACTTATATTCAAAATTTCATTAGTGCTTATGAGTGGCGAAAGAACGATTCATTGGTAATCTTTGGTGTAAAATCCGATACTCTAAGCTTTAAAAAGGTTTCTATCAAAACGGTGTAGTGATTAGAGCGCCTGATTTCAAGCCATGGCGCGAAATAATTTTTATCATGGTTTTCGCCTTTAGATAATGTAGAAAGTGCTCTGACCTTTGCCACCTAGAACTGTCCTTTGTAAACCACGAATATAGTAGGTGGGTCGGACAGCACTTTCTCTTCAAAGAATTGGGCCTTAATCAGCAGAAATCCACATCACTATACTCAACATATATTCAAAGAAAGAATTATTTCTAGGCAATAACATGTGGTAACCCTACTGTCGTTGAACCAGCTACAGAAATTATGAATTATTAGCAGCCATTGCTTACTCAGTTGGTGATCACAACCTAGTTTCTCACACCATCTATGATGAGCAGTTTAACGTCGTGATTTGTTTTCCAGCAGACTGCTGAGAGGAATTCGTTGAAAGAAATGTATTTTTCATATTTCCTTTTGTCCGAGATATCTGAGTTGAGTTTTGAACCACGCGCTCTCATCTAATAAGTCAACAAACTACCTGCTATACTACTTTGACTTCATAATAACTGTCTTATGTTCCTTTAAAATAACGCAAGAGCAGAAAAATTTATGCTAAGCCTTTATTATATATGGAATCTTCGGGATATAAAAATTTATTAATGAATGCAATCTATGATCTGTGTAAAGTGCCTTACGTACGAAAAACATTTTTTTGTTCGGATATTAAAAAATTTTCGTAGTAACATAAACACTGGCTCTCTTCTTTGGCATAGAGTGTCAGAGGTAGCTTTCATCCAATTTTTTCTGAGGAGAGTAGTAATGAAAGATCCAATAAAAGCGCAGAGTAAAATCCATGTTAGCACACAAATGAATGATCAGCTTCGAGATGTAAGTAAGGCGGGTGTTGAGGACAATGAATGGATAGGTGTTTATGAATAGCAGTTATGGGCATTTTGTCGTAGATTATGCAGATGACGTGATGTCATTAATGTTGGGAAAATTCTTGCCTACTACGAGTAATTTGAAGTTCAAGATTTTTTCGGAAGGTTTCTCGATTATTCTCCGAAGTGTAATGCAGACGCCATTTTATGCAAACTACCGAAACCTCTTGAAGAAACTCAACAATTTGTGACCAAAAATAAATATTTTGGGATCTTTATTTGATCAAATTCTGAAAGGGAATGAAAATGTGGAGAAGTGTGTTGAAACGACCAAGTATTCATAGAGCATGCGATAAGCGGCATAAGGTGGTGATAAAGATCGGATTTTTCTTATTTACTACAAAACATAGTTAAACCCATATTAACACGCTAACTGTCCGTATTATGGAAAACCAAACGAGACTTAATTGTATGTTCCGGAACTACTGCCACTGCCTATAGACTTGTGTGTGTGTGTTTTTTTTTTCACTTCATGCTCAAATGCAGAAGGCTGGAGAAGTATTTTCTAAGCGAAGGTCTTAGCAATTAAAAAGACTGTAAAAGAGGCAACAAAGTTAGCTACGAGTGAGAATGTAATAGCATCTGTCGATAACCAGAACATCTAGTTACACTAAACAAAGGCAAATTGATGCGCTTAAAATATGGCTTTCACTTTATCCAGTGTTGAGTTCTATGACACTGTAGCGATAATAAGATTGTTTGTATGTAGACAATCCTATGCTACCGGAGATATAAAGGGGTCCTTATACTGATGAGTGGGATCAGGCAGAGATTATGGCACACATTTTTACAAAGCAAAAATACTTTATGAAGAGAGTAACAACATGTTCTATACTTAAGCAAATTCGGGTGCAGCACGAAAAGAACTTAAGAAAGTTATCTGCAAAACTGTGTCATTTTACCCAGCACACTAGAGTCTGGTAAAGCTAGCCATTTATTTGCGGAATTGTCAACGTCAGTGAGGCAACAACGATGCTTACATTTATAGAGATTTCGAGAAGGCGAAGTCATGAACATTCGCCTTTAAGAACATTCATCAGACTGTTAACTTTGCCATATAAAAGGTAAGGCAAAGCAGGCGACTGAGTTAGTGATGTTCAGTCAGTTTTGTATGAAGACGCTGTGTGTTTGAAGAGTGTAATCGTGGTTTGAAGATCTCCGTTACAAAGAGCTCTCGAATAATTGTCTAGTAATTGTTATTGTTTATGCAAAGGGTATAAACAGTGGAATAATAAAAAAGGGCAATTGTTGTTGTTTACATAAAGTTGTGAACAGTGGCACATAGAATTGTGCGGATAAGAAAGAATTTTTATTAAATCTAAACTCAAATTTATTTTGATTTTATTTGCAATCTACGATCTCATATTTTAAATGTTTTTAAAAAGTAAAAACGTAACAATATCCTGATGATGATATTCCTGCGGCAAGTTTTTAGTCCAACTCAGTGTAAGATAGATTATATAGGGACCAGTTTCTTGGAAGGCAGACAAGATGCGATGAATAGCCGTTGCAGTGAATTTAATTGGTCAGGAAGGACATCCTATTAGTGATTTATTCTTTGCGCCTAATGTTGTTGGAATCAAGATTTTATAACTAATCGGCGCACTATGTGGCATTTTGCCTGAAAACCTGGCCAAAATTAATAGAAGTGTTTTATGAGTTAATGGCTGGAATTTTTTGACAGTGTTAGTGATAATTAGGCCCAAGGATGAACCCAACTGATTTTGGTTCAAATCGGTCCGTGATTTCGCCTAGCCCCCATACAAATTCCCCTCGAAATTGCACTTATTTACACATAATTATAGTAATTATACAACAATCATGATAAAATTTAGCATGGATCAGTACTACATGTGTACTACGAAATCATGGTGTAATGTTTGGTGATAATCACATTTGACCCTATTCCCCATATAAAGCCCCTTTAGAAATTTACGTTTGCGCTTATAAATGACTTAAAAACATCGGTATCGTGATGAAATTCGGTATGAACGTGTATTTTGTAAATCTAAATCATATTATCAAATTTTGTTATGATCGATCCATAATTGGCCCTTGGTCCAAAATAGGGCCCCTTAAGAAAATATGTTTAACAATTATAATTGGCTTAAAAATTGTATTTCCTCGATGAAATCCGACATGAACATGTTTAATATGAATGTGAATCATTTATGGTCACATTTTATTATGATCGGATCATAAGTGCCCCTAGGTACCACATACGGTCCATTAAGAAAATCTAACATACATCTCATATTGTTATAATAGTCGATATACATACATACGTAATTAAGTTTTTAAACTTCTGTGATGATTAATATTTATTCATAATATTTATTTTACATTATTTGATACTTAACTTAAAAAAATACTTAAAAAGTGAAACTAGCCACAATCGTTTAAATCGTTATCATTTTCATCATCAATGTCAGGAAGGAGTAATTTAACAGTATCTGATGAAAATGCTTTTCTATTCCTTCGCGATTTTTGTGTACTGCAGCTTATAGAAGGGTCACTGCTTAAAAGTAACCTATTCAGGGCATCTAGATTGGTATCGCTTCTACTGAATTTCCTCGCATAATTCGTACGTCTTATGGCTTTATTGCCTATGGCTTTATTACACTGCGTCTAATTTTTTTAATTTTTCAAAAAAAAGTAAAATTTTCAAAAAATCGCCAAAAAAAATTGCGCAAATTTGCGCAAACTCTTTTTTTGTTCCTGTATGTAGAGAGTTCGTATTTTCTTGTGGTATATAACATTAAACTACTAAAAGCTACTTTCACCTTTAAAATCCTTACCTTTTTTTTGGGTTGGGTAAAAAAATGTGAAATTTTTATTATTTTTAAATTTTGAACGAATAATTTTAACATTAATATATGAGATATATATATATATATATAAAACTGAAAGTAAAAAATCAATATAAAACCTCTATTCGTTTAGCCACAAAAAAATATCATGTAAGCCTATTCAAATTTCAAAAAAAAAACACCAAAAACGCATTTAATTTTCTTCACTTTCCTGAATTTGACATCGTCTCAAATCTACAAATCTCAACTTAAAGTCGTGAAAATATACAGAATTTTGGTGTCTATCGAACTGCATACTCAGTTTCTTAAATTTCTTTAAATTTATTTTTGCCTTTTTGGCCAGCTTTTCAGGGTAAATGCCACATTGTGCGACGTTCACTTTCCGCAACCTATGACCTGTCTAGTCGCCATCAACCAGATGTTTTGTAAAATCCTCATTTTACTTAGAAATCATTTGATTTCAATAGAAGAAATTAACATTTGAAGCTTATTATTATTCGCAATGTATGAAAAGCAGGCTCTCTTTGTGAATTTGAAATATATTGAGAAATATAAACAACAGTACATACTTACATACATACATACATACATATGTATATATGATATGTTGGATTTGGAGAAAATAGTTTTTCTCCATTATGCCGTATGTAGTAGAAAATGTTTGTATCACTTCATTTATCTTTATTAGTGAGACGATATGATATTGATTGTTTCCTCTGCCATATGATTACATACCATACATACATATGTATGTATGTATGTAAATCTGCGGGTATATCATTTTATAAAATTAAATCATTGAATTTATCGTTTTAAATTTTTAATTTTTTTTAATTTTTTTTTATTTTCACTGAGAGAGTACGCTACGTTTTACGAAGCAAATCTTCATCACGAACATAAATTTTATTTTATGATCTTCGCCTTATCTTTGTATTTTATTAGAGTGGTTCGAAATAGCTTTTGGGACCAAATCAAAATGCAATGAAAACAGAAAACGTATTAATTAATTGAATTTTACGAGTCTACGCAAAGAGATCAATTTTCTCGGCTTAATTTTTAATGTCTTATCTCATGTGTTTCGTATATTTTCAAATTATTTTACAAAACACACATCGATTGCGTGTGGAGTAAACGATATTTAAGATATATTTTCGTATATCCAATCCACTCCAATCCAATCCAATCAAATCCATTCGAATCAAATCAAATCAATTTGTTAAAAAGTTAAGTTTATGTTCACAATTCCATACATTGATACGCAAAGTATCTGTTAAAAGAAACCACTTTACTATTTACAAATTTGTATTGAATTGCGATAATTGTTGAACCATTATTTGAAATTCATACAAAGCAAAGGATATACATAAAAAATTTAATTTCTTCCAGAGAACAATAGTAAGATTTTTTGTTTTATGCACATTTTGCTTAAGGATTAGCGATGGACATTATACGATATTCAGATATGCATCTTTATTGCGTAAATCACAATAAAAACCATTATTGAGTTCAATATTTCATATAAAGTTTCAACTAATTATTGCGCAATAAATACGCAAATTGTTATAATATTGACTAAAACTTAAAATGCAGCACTGTCATAAGTATGTTCAGTGCGCGTATTACAATTATCATAACACTTTCTTTTGATATTTGACAACTCAAATGTCAACAACGACAAACAAAAACAAAAACAATGTTGTTGAAACAACCAGCTGTTTTGTTTACCAGCTGTTAAATGAATATTGAATAAGCAGCTGAACTGCCTATATTATTATGTCTGAACACTTAAAATATTGTACTCAATAAACCGAATATTGACTCAATAAAAGTGCATATCTGAACGATGCTTTTTTGGGGCGATATAATACCATAAACAGACGATTAATTGTACAGAACTAATGCTATGTTGAAGTCGCCATAGTCTAGTAGGTAGTGTGTTGGCTTATTAGACGGTTCAAACCCCAAATCATCCGTCAAAATGAAAATATGAAAAATATTTATTCAGCAGATTTCTGGAAAAAACTCTAAGAGTAAATAAAATTTCCATGAAAACATCTCAAAAAAAATCTCTCGTTCCGAGTTGACTTTCAACTGTAGATCCCGCTACACTTATATAAAAGAATACACACAACGCAGGTGGTGTAAGAAACTAGGTCGTAATCCAGACTGAAGGTTTATAATGACCAATTATGTATGTTATGTATGTACATATGTGCTCATACTATGTAGCAATCCTGTTGCCCTGGCAAACTTCGGGATGCAGTTCGACAGTAAGTACAACTTCCTGTCTCATACTTGATAGAAACCCAGATATTTTCTTTGAATTATACGTTCGCCGAGGTCTAGTAGGTAGTGTGTTGGCTTATTAGAGTGAGGCCGCGGTTAAAACCCCATGTCAGGCATCTCCAACTGAACGAAATATGAAAGAATACTTCTTCGGCGACTTCCTCTCAGCAGATTTCTGGCAAAAACTCTGAGCGTAAATAAAATTGGCATGAAAAGTTTCTCCAAAAATCTGTCGTTCGGAGTCGACTTTAAACTGTAGGTCCCGCCACTCATGTATAAGAATTAACACACCCAACTTCAGTGGTGTGAGAAACTACGTCGTATTCCTGACTATAGGGTTGTAATGACCAAATATGTACGTATGTATATTATGTATGATTATTCTTTTACACGGAGTTTAAATATTGGACATTGCTACTCTAAGACAAGTAATCTTTGAATATAATAAGCCTGGTAAAATTACTCTTACTGTCCTCAGCCTACTTCGCAATAGTGTGATGCATAACTCAAATTACTTCTCATTGTAGTTACACAAAAAAAATTGTGATTATTTCAATCCTCTTTCAATTGAGAGGAGTCCACATCTCTTCACTATTTCTTTCGCCCATTATACATTCCAAAACTCATCTTTCTACGACTGAACTAGACTGGACTGAACGTACTTCTCGCAAGCTCATATGTCTGCTAACTGGCTCGAATTATTATAAGGGTAGGGCTCCAGTACACCTTGGCTTATTTAGCTTTCTACTCTAACCTAATCCACTCAAAGGAGCTGAGTGCTAGGGTGACAACCTCACTGTCATATAATATTGCTATGTCCCGCCCTACCTATACAAGTTCAAGTTGAACCTGTTCAAGTTGAATAGAACACATGTTTCGATGTCGAAAACTCGCACTTGGAGGCAACTCATGAATTTCCCAATGTCGTTCGAACTATCCTAACACATGTTTTTGACCCGTATCTGTAAATCTGAATATCTAGGAACTGAATTATTATTTCCACTTTTATTACTCGTTCTCGGTGCGAAGTATTTCCCAAAAGCATAGGGTTTACTGGCACACTCGAGGGTAAAGAATAGTTAGGAAGGCAACTTTCAACGATTCGGTTGGTCAGGTCACATTTCTACAGATAAATCTCGAGGTAAACTAACCTAAATGGTGTGCCCTTATTTTTATAATAATTATAATTTAAAATATAAAACCAAAATGAATTTAATTTTTTTAATTTTACTTATTTTCTCATCATGCCTCCAAATCTCATATTGGCATGTCTCATATCAGCACATTGAAAAATTCTTTAAAGGCACAAACCTTTTGGATCAGTTGAGCACACATAGCGATACCATTTAGAGCTTTGCTCCGGAGTTAATTGCCAAATCCTTATTATTAGATATCGGCAATCAGGATCATAATTAAATCTAAAACTGGAAACTATGCAGAAAGTTTAATGAAGTACCGATAGCTTCGCTAGAATATCGATAAAGTGGGTGCCGAAAAAGGTTAGCTTTCATACCGGCAAATAAAGTGGGCGACATTTTCTTACTTCTGTAGCTTTACATTCGTAATGGCCTGTGGAAATAAAGACTGCAGTGACAGAAAAGGCCTTACAAGCACGGTTAAATAGTTAGTGGCAAAGCTACCTATTTAATTTAGGCCAGGTGGCTTCAGTAGTGAAGCTAGACTCATACCCGGATTTGGATAATTAATGTAAGCGATATACGTAGTTCATATGTTAATTCATTAAATTTATCTGCTGAGATAATACAAGATTGATAATAAATAAACTGCCACAAATGATAATCATTTTAGACTTAGGGCCATTATTACAACTTACCGTTAAAGTTGGGTTTAGATAAAGGTAACTTTAGCTAAAGTAAACTTTATAGTCACCTTTAACTTCTTTTCGTTATTAAAACCTAATGATAAAATAAAGTAAACTTTTTCAAAAATATGGCAGTGCCGAAGCAATGTCAATAACACTGCTCAATTAAACAAGTTTTTTTAACGCATTGGCAACGACGTGCCTCGTTTTTTGTTGCATTTGTTTATATTTGAAGTTGCCATATTGAAAATAATACATATATAATACGACAAGTTCAAACATAAACTTAACTTTAAAAGTTACCGGTAGGATGATATACCCTTTAGCTTAATACTCACTTCTACCTTTTCGTCCACTTATAATAATGACAACAATTTAAAGAAGCAATTTATCTGTCCGTTACAATCGTAATCGCAAGTCGTAATAATGGTCCTTAAACTTCTAGCTAATCAGATTAGATAGAATTGTTAATAACGGGTGATGTTTTAGCTATTATCTTTTTGGTAACACTGGTTTAAACAGCTCACGCACGTTTCGTGTTTTGTTTCACTGTCAAACATCTTCAGTTTGGTCTATAATTTAACCATGAATCGTCTTACAAACGAACAACTCTTGCAAATCATTGAATTTTATTATCAAAATGCGTGCACTGTTAAGAAAATTCATCGCGCGCTTCTTCCATTTTATGGTCAGTTTAATCGACCCACTGAAGCAGCTTTTCGGGCTATTGTGACTAAATTTCGCACCAAATTTACATTGTTGGACATTAAAACACCAACACGCTTACGTAGAGTGTGAACTGAAGAAAATATCGCAGCTGTATCGGCCAGCCTTAATGATGACCATCAATTATCGATTCGTCGCCGTTCGCAGCAATTGGGCCTCTTTTACTCCAGAACGTGGAAAATTTTGCGGAAGGATTTATATGTGAAGCCTTTCAAAATGCAGCTGGTGCAAGAATTGAAGCCGAACGACCTATCGCAACGCAGAATTTTTGGTGTATGGGCTCTTGGAAAGTTGACCGAAGATCCACTTCTTTATCGAAAAATTATGTTCAGCAACGAAGCTCATTTTTGGCTCAATGGATACGTTAATTAGCAGAATTGTCGATTTTGAAGTGAAGATCAGCCAGAAGCATTGCAAAAGCTACCAATGCATCCAGAAAAAGTCACAGTTTGGTGCGGCTTATGGGCTGGTGGCATCATTGGGCCGTACTTCTTCAAAGATGCTACGAATCGTAACGTAACTGCGAATGGTGAGCGCTACCGTGAGATAATATTCAACTTTTTTTGCCCAAAATGCAAGAGCTTGACTTGCATGACATGTGGTTTCAACAAGACGGTGCCACATGTCACACAGCACGCGTAACAATGGGACTGGTTCAATGTTACTGGTCAATTGGCCGCCTAGATCGTGCGATTTAACGCCTTTAGACTATTTTTGTGGGCCTATGTTAAAGCTCATGTGTATACAGACAACCCTGCTTCAATTGACGCATTGGAAGACAACATTGAAGCATTTATTCGTGAGATACCGGCCGAAATGTTGGAAAGAGTATGCCAAAATTGAACTAAGCGGATGGACCAATTGAGGCGCAGTCGCGGACAACATTTGCATGAAATAATCTTCAAACATTAAATTATATGGACCGTACTATCGATTCAAATAAAGATTTCATGAATTTATCTGAATTTTATGTGTTTTTTTTTAAGTTTTCCTATAGCTCTTAAAAATCACCCATCAGTTGAAGATCCCTTGCTCAGAATCAGTTCCGTAACGTGATTTAAAGACTTTACCTGGTCTGAAGTACAGTACAGTAATTAGAGAGATAGAGATATACCCTAAGATCGTGCTAGTCAATTAAAATTCTCATTATAACTTATCCCCAAATCAAGGTCCAACTGTATACACTTCCACACTAAAGTACCAGTGTGAGTTCTATAATTGGAGAAAAACCCATCTTGAGGAATATCACTATTTAACACACTGTATGAAATACGCAAATTATTTATTTACGTAATTGGTCATTACAACCATTTAGTCAGGATTACAACCTGGCTTCTCACACAATCCATGTTGTGTATGTGTTAATTTTTATACATGAGTGGCGGGACCTACAGTTTAAAGTCGACTCCGAATGACAGATGTTTAAGAAACATTTTCATGGTTTCAGAGTTTTTGCCAGAAATCTGTTGAGAGGAAGTCGCCGAAGAAATATTTTTTCATATTTCGTTTAGTTGGAGATGCCTGAACTGGGATTTGAACCGAGGCCTCACGTCCAATAAGCCAAAACACTACCACACAAGATCATAGCTTCTATATTTTTAAAATCTCGTGCCATAAAAGCATGTGTTATCGTGAACATAATTGAAAGTACACCCTGTATCAAGAAACACAACGAGAGTACAGGAATTTTCGTACACGACTATTATGCAACTAAGATTTTAAATGTAAACATGATGGGCACCTCGTACCTATGGCCGAACTCTTGCTGTGCCAAATGATTATCAATGAATTGTTACCGAAATCATATAAAGATTCCGCCCAATTTAAAATCAATAACAAGCCATCATTAAGAGGAAATTGAATGAAATGACAATAAACTCTAGCATTATGCGACTGACAACTAATTAAGGAGAGAAAAATTTAAATTGGAATGGAATGGCTTATATAGTGAATGTTTTCTATTAAACGATTTTAACGCTGCTATCAAAACAACTAAAATTAAAATAAATTAAGATGATAATGGTCAATAATATTAATAATAATCTTTTTCTCTTTCAATGCGGCAATAGAAACAAATATGAGAGAAATAGTTGATCAAATTCGACTTTAAAATCAATCTACGTCAACCTATGTTGTTACGTTAAGGTCAATTCGTAATGAAGACATTTGTGTACATACCCATAACTTTACCGTTATGTTTGCTAAATTGGATTAAACGCATTAGAAAATCAAGTCGAAGGTTCTTCGTATTAATACCAATGCATTTCGGCGGCTACTGAGCGGATGTCACAATCCGTATACAATGAAAGTGTGGATATGATCCCCAAGTACATCTTGAAAATAACATCCGACTTTTCTCCCCAAATAACTACCCTAATCTTCCATACGGTTGTGACACTTGAAATTGTGTTGAAAATGATTATTTCTTTTATTATAAATACTCTGGCTGAACTCAGACCTCATGTAACGAACCGACGACACAGCAATGCGTATTCGTGTACAAGTGTTTAAGCAACCTCAAGATGATTTCTCTAAGAAGGCGACTGATTAGAAAGTTCTGCATACTTCTGGAAAACAATGAGAAGCTAGTGCAACTGAAGTGACAACTTGCAAAAGAAGAATTTAATTAAAGTTGTCAGACCTAGAGCCATAGGAGGGAATTCTTATAGCCTCTAACAGAGACTGTCGAAATTTGACGGTTGATAATACGGTGTTCAGATGTGCACCTTTATTGTGTAAAACGCAATAAACGCCATTATTGAGCTCAATATTTCATATAAAGTTTCAATTAATAATTGCACAATAAATACGCAAGTTGTTATAATATTGAGTAAAACTTACAATGCAGCACTGTCATAAGTGTGTTTAGTGAGCATATTACAATTAACCGAACACTGTCGGTTGATATTTGGCAACTCAAATGTCAACAACAACAAACAAAACAACATAAAATCAATGTTGTTGAAACAATTAGCTGTTTTGTTTACCAGCTGTCAAATGAATATTTAATAAGCGGCTGAGCTGTATATATTATTATGCCTGAACACTTAAAATATTGTACTCAATAAACCGAATATTAACTCAATAAAAGTCCATATCTGAACATATTATTGCGGTCATCTTGTTGAAGCTACATCAGTGAAATTAATTGCCATTTATTCAGTCTGTTTTACCAAATTAACAAGCATTGAACAACACATGCACATAATAAAATCCGTTTCATCAAAATAGGCCTTGTATTCGGGCAAGGTATTCATCGAAAAATAATCTTCATTTCTACATGAAAGAATAAAGAAAATTTGTCGATGTTGGGACAATACCAATCCACATAAGATCCAAGAGCGTCAAATGTATTCCCAAAAAAATGTTTATTGTGGATTTTGGACAGGCAGAGTCATTGTTAAATGTTTATTTGAGAACAATGTGGCCTAGGCCATGGCTATCAACGGCGAGCACTATGGCTCGATGATTACCACCTTCTTTTCGCCTCAATTAGACGATCTGGATACCAACGGTTTCTACAGGACCACAGCTTGAGACACATTAGATATTTTGTACAATTTGACGTGATCAGTTGTGAACTGGATTTAATGTGAACTGACCAGCGAGATTGTGCGATTTGTGTGCGTTAGTCGTATTCAAGAGGGGTTTTCTGAAGTCGCAAGTGTATGCGACCTATGGCATTGCACAAATACAAACTTATTTATGCTTTAGAGCTTTAGAAGCCATGGTAGACATTTACATACATACATACATAATTGGTCATTACATCCTTTCAGTCAGAATTACAACCTAACTTCTCACACCACTTATAACGTGTGCGTTAATTTTATATATGAGCAGCGGGACCTAGAGCTTAAAGTCGACTCCGAACAACAGATTTTTGAGAAACTTTTCATATCAATTTTATTTACTCTTAGAGTTTTTTCCAGAGATCTACTGAGAGGAAGTCGCCGAAGAAATATTTTCATACTTTCGTTCCGATGTCTGACTTGGGCTTTGAAGCCAACACCAGCTGCTAGACTAAGGCTACTTCTTTCAAAGGTATGAAAATTTCGTTGATATCTGCCACGCACTTTGTTAGAGGGAGCAAGCACTAATGAAACATCCGATACGATTTTCTTTTGCACTTAAAAAGCCTCCGATAACAGAAAAAATTCAAAGCCATCAACATTACGAAAAAATAAATATTTGGAGAGGTATTCAAAGCCTAGATCAATTGCCGAAATTGATTTATAATTGAGACTTTATTGGATACAAAAAGTAATAAAACTGTTTGTACCTATAATAGGTCAGTTTGTAGATCAGATTTATGTTTTTTCACAAGTTGTTTTTGGTAGTTAAGTACGATAAACTTTCACATTACAAGCCATTAGGCAACAATTCCTTCGGGTCGCCAACCAATGCTGGACAAATGAGGAATCTTGCTCAATTGCCAGACTCACTTAGCCCAACCAACTACTCAAACTCGATCGTAAGGTCATCTCGATCACAGTGGCACAGTGCTCACAGGTCACTGCGTTATGGGAAGACATGCGGAAAGATTTTAGCTCCCTTCGAACGACTACTGCCGAGGTTGTGGGTCTGCTGAAGAGGAGGAAACTGTTATCCACTTTCCTTGCCCATTTCTCGCAAGGCGCAGATTTTGGTTATTTTGGCTCTCCGTTCCTTGCCAGCTTAACGGAGCTATCATCCATTGATCTCAAGGCAATAGCTTTGTTCATGAAACATTCAGGCTGATTTCCAGTTTACGGGAGTCGTGGTTTTAGTGTACAGGTGCCACGCTAACCAATTTATTCTATGAGTTCGGGGAATTTGATCAGTACGTGAGCTTTTGGTATCAAAACTACCACTCCAACTAACCTACGATGTGTATGTAAATGTGCAAATATTTATTTATTAATTACAATACAATTACAAATTATGTTTTTATCATATACGAGCTGAGTATCTTTGACCATATGCTCGGTATAGTGCCACAGGCCAGAGTCTCTGGTGGGAACCGAATCCACGACCCTCACGCTAATAGTCGAGCACACTACCCACTAGACTACCAGGGCACCCTGTAAATATTTACTTGGAAAGAATTCTAAGGCATGAAGTGTAAGCTTAATTTTAGTGTAGGGTATAGAAACAAATCTGGTAACAGATGCTCAAACCTAGACTTCAGAAGAAATCAATTCCAACAAATTTCTTACAAATAAGTGCCGGTAAACGGTGAAGCAAATATACGAAGAAATGTTTGATTTCTTTCATAAAATGGGAAACTTTCAAAACCTTATTAACATCATGCTGATTCGTTTGTATTTTATATTGAAAAGAAAAACAATAACAAAATATTTTTAAAAAATATTTAAAAAGTCATTCTTTATATACAAATTTGACTGCTTTAAAGGCTTTTTCGTTTTCTATTGCCAAAAACACAATGAAACAAAGAATAAATTTCTTACGCACACTGTCATATTTTGTGTAAGAAATCTTAGAAAGAAAACCCCAAAACAATAGATGAATTAATTTTAAAAATTTCTTTTTGTTTTGTTCTCTCAACTCCTCTTTAATTAGATGTTGAAATAAGAAACAAAAGGCGTAACACGTCACAGTGTGATGCTACTGACAACTCAAATGGCAGTCACAGTTTAGCTGGTCTCTACCCCTTCTCATTTGCTGGCATTTACTTGAAAAAAACTTTTCTTCAATTTATTGTCAATAAATCAATTCATGATTTTTAACGGTTTTTTTTAAATTTAATTTTAATTTTTTTATTTTTTTATTTTTTTTTGTTGTATTTTTCATGCAGTCAAGTTGAAAAAGATATTTTTTAACGCCCATTGGCGGCAAAATTCGTTCCAGCTATTAAAAGCGAAATAATCTGTTTTTTTTCCAAAATTGAATACACAATCCAGCCATATATCAGTCACATTTATAGGCCTAATGAGCATATGCCAACCGGCCAAGGTAATGCAATATTAGAGGAGTTTCCTTTAATTTTTTTTGTTTTTTTGTTTAATGGCCATAACTTTGTTGAAAAAAAATAACGAAAAAAAAAATTTATTTTCCATCTGGCATCAGGTGAATTTCAATTAAAGACGACATAAATTCATGCATATTTCTGGAAATGAATATTTAACAACGTATGTATATGGAAAAATATGTAAAGCTTTGGATTAAAGAAACTTTTGATCTCATTTAAAAAAGAAATCAGAAATCAAATCATTTCTAACTGAATTGAATTGAATTAAATCAAGAACAACTTTCTGTCCATAAAAGCATATGGAATTTGATTTCCTATACCCTAGCCATTATGAAACAGTGAAAATCTGTACTTTAGTAATGCACAAATTGGTTTTTCTAGACTTAATGTTTACCTTAGATTTCCTGTTGAAAAAAACAAAATTTTCGAATGAGATCGTGCCTATACGATCGACTCGAAGTCTATTTTGAGACATCTCCATAGCGTGCAAAGATACAGTACAAAGTACAAAGATAGGGCATTCAACACTATTGATACATACTGCCTGATATTTCTATGATGAAAGTTGTTCATGTTATTCATTAGAGTACCTTCGTAGTTTTTCGTTTTTAACAATACGTAACATAATTGGTTATTACAACCCTTCAGTCAGGATTACGACTTAGTTCCTCACACCACATATGTTGTGTGTGTTAGTTTTATACATGAGTGGTACAGTTTAAAGTCGGCTCCGAACGACAGATTTTTGAGAAACTTTTCATGAAAATTCCATTTACTCTCAGAGTTTTTGCCAGAAATCTAATGAGAGGAAGTCGCCGAAGAAATAATTTTTGTATTTTGTTTTGATGTCTGGCCTGGGGCTCGTACCCTGGCTTTGCGCCTAATAAGCCAACATACTACCTACTAAGCTACGGCGACTATTTTAACAATTCTTCAGCGAAATATATTCGAAAGAAATATTGGGGTTGTTTTTAAAAACCGTTTTTTACGGAATATAAATATACCATGTGTAGCACATTTTCTTTGTCACTTATAACATGAATCTAATATTCATAGTCCTTATCTCCTCATTCCTCCCTTCCACGACTTATTTTCCTACGCAACTCTGCATGAAAAACAGTCATACACTGCGTGTTGGCCATGAATAAAGAAAAGAAAGTGAATTTATTCAGAAAAAACGTAACTTTCATCCAATGTGGTAGACATATAAACCCGTAAATCTTCTAATAATAGAATTCTCTCCACTTTACAATTACGTTTCCATTTCCAAGTTCTTTGCCTCGTATGAAAATCATCCGTAATTTTTGCAAGTTTAATTCGCCTACTTCGAGTGCTATTCAACTTGGTTCATGACTAGCGATAAATTATTAAGTTCCCTTGAAACTAATAGTAGCCTAGCTATTACCTACAGGTACACTGTGCTGTCCCTCAGCACTTCCACCATTTTTTTGTGTTTTCCCTTGATTTCAGTTCTGTTAACCACCTAAGCAGGTGATTGATAATCTACTGTAGCTGGTATTAGCATGATAGGGCAGCCATTTGATGTTGCCTGTTAAGAGTTTATTGTAAATGTTATATTCAACATTTCATTGCTATGTTAAAAGTTGTTGATGTTATTCTCCATGTTAGTCTAGGGATTTTATTAATGTACTCAAGGGTGGGTAATTAGAAGTTAAAATTTCAAAATGCAGTAAAATAAAAACGGTTTGAAAGTTGGCCCAATTAATTTTTTTGTTGTGAAGTACAATTGTTCCAGCTGTCGCGTCTAGCCTTACAGTACCTCATTCGGTCGGAACAATTTTCGGGCACTTTTTCGAGTGTATGGGAGCGTATCTCGGCAACGGCATCACGAATGTTGGCCTTCAAATGCTCAATTATCTCTGGCTTGTCGGCGTAAGACTTTTCATTAACGGCGCCCCACAGAAAGTAGTACAAAGGTGTCACAATTTCGCCTTATTAAATGGCCATCAAACGTTTGACGCAATAAATCGGTTGTAGCATGAGATGTGTGACAAATTGCACCATCCTGTTGAAACTAAATATCGTTCACATCAATACCATGAAGAGCAGATAGGTGCCTCCATTGACCGTAATAGCTTCGCCGTCCTCAATATGGGCCACTCCACAAGCCGCAAGAAACGGGCATTCGTAATGGGTAGATTGGCTCCTGTAAGAACACGTATGGATTATCTGAGCCCCCAATATGACGTCTTGCTTATTAACGTACCCACCAAGATGGAAAATATGTTTTTTTTTTTGTCTAAATCGACAACATCGTGCATTTTCTCGTTGGCCCATCTAGCAAAGCGAAAACGATGCGGACGGCCATGCGGCTTCAATTATTGAACCAATTGGACTTTGTAAGGCGTCGTACCGCGATCTTTTCGCAAAATTTGACTTAATCTGGTGCGTGAAATGTTCAATTCTTGAGAACGATGACGCAGCCACAACGTCGATATTTTCCGGTGTACACATTATACGAGCACGCTCACGTCTTGGCGCATCAACAATGAAATCATGAATGAAATAAACTTGCGACATTTTTGTGCAATTTCCGACAAATTGTCATTGTTTTGGAAATGAATTTTCAATAAATCCTAACGCTGCTGAAGCGTAAATCGATTCATTACGTTCAGTGGAGATAATATAAAGAATTTTGTGACAGAATAGAATGACATAAGTATTGCTAGATTCGAAATAACCGATGGTTCAAATTTAAACCGATAGATGGCCCACCCGATATAAACAAATCTAGTGTTAACACAACAACACAGATTTAATCCCACAACAAGTTAGCAGAGATACAACTCAGAGGTAGAGCACCCCAATGTAGAGCACTCATACATTCATAGCACATAATTGGTCATTACAAACCCTTCAGTCAGGATTACGACCTAGTTTCTCACACCACTTATGTTGTGTGTGTTAATTTTATACATGAGTGGCGGGACCTACAGTTTAAAGTCGACTCCGAACGACAGATTTTTGAGAAACTTTCCATGACAATTTTATTTACTCTCAGAATTTTTGCCAGAAATCTGCTGAGAGGAGCTCGCCGAAAAAATACTTTTTGTATTTTATTTTGATGTCTGGCCTGGGACACGAACCCTGGCTTTTCGTCTAATAAGATACCTTCTAGACCACGATCACTCATGGTTGAATCAATTCTAACATTTTTAAAAACAACCTCACATAGCATAGCCATGAAAGGAAGCTAGGCTAATTAGCTTACACTCCAGGAACCTTTCTACTGTAGCTCTACTACTACTTCAAATAGTACTGCTGCGTATTTCAGGTAGAGGCGTAGAGCTACATAAATAAGCTCTATATAAGCTAGTAAGAATGGCGGAATTAAGATTACTTGGCCTGAAATACTGATACGTGTTGTGTTCTTCCCTTTTGGCAGGACACCCGTCTGCTCGCCAACCAGTAGGTGTATAATTAAGGATTAAACAGGTGAGAAGGATTTTTGAAGGATGGAACATCATCAGCATTTTATCTCATAAACTGACAAGGACACTTAAACATTATCTTGCAAATTCTGTCAAATGCCTGTGTATTCTCTTAATGAGACTCTTGAACAACTGGTTACTTGATAGAGACTGCAAAGTCCGGCAGAATTATAATTGATTAGCAATTAAGAATATTTTAATTACAACATTTACTGAGAAACAGTGAATAATTTTTCTATGATCCAATGTCTGCTTTTAATTTATTCGTCCGTTTAGCCACATAATGTAAAATAATTGCAGTCATACAGCCCCGTAATTTGTTCAATTATTTCATCAATTCACCACTGGCTGTACGAAATACTCATACTGATTTTCAATAAATAAAAACAAAAAAAACGAACAAATCTCACTTCGGAGAACATATTTTAGGTAGAAATCAACGTGTAGAGATAATCTGTGACAACGTTTTACACACGTAATTAAAACTTTTTAAGAATTTCTACAAAAAAAAGAAAGGAAAACAAAAACAAAATGCAACGCATAACAAATTTATCATAAAATCCTTAAGGATGGAAGACAACAACAATAAAATCATCACATTTTCATCATCACACCAGTGATCAGTAAACGAGGCACGTCTCTGTAAAACATTATCACAACAAATACAATAAAAAGCGACAACATCAGATAGAAGATCCAAAACATACACACACTCTTACACACATCAGGATGTCCAACACTCGTGATAGTGAGTGAAAAAAGGGGGGGAGGGAATGATGTTGAAATATAACACTATGCAACAACACCATGCATGAACAACAAACATAACAACTTCACACCGAAATACCAAGTGCGTGTATCAGGAGGATTCAAGAAGACAGACGTCACCACAGAGCAGAATATACTCGCAAAAGCATAGAACAGCGAGAGAGAGAGAGAAAGAGAATAAGGCATGTTAAAATTAATTAATGGGCTCGTTCAATTAAAATTGCAACATGTTGTAAGCTGGACACAACCACAAACTAACAGATCTCGTACAAACTCGTACAAACAAAAACCAAAAACAACAACAGAAACAGTGCGACCTTCTCCAGCAATATAGGAAACCCTTTTTGCCAAGAGCAATAGTTTGCAAACGGAAAAGAAGAATTCAAAACGAAACGAAACAAAGTAGTCACTTTCTGTTATTGTTTTTTGTTTTCCTTTTCTTAATTTTAACTTCCTTTGATTTTGTATTTAATTTTCTGAACAATTAACTTGTGCAACAAGTTCTGGCCACTCTCAAGGGGACATTTGCAACTGATGAGTCCAGCCAATAATACCCAGCATATGTTGTGTATTTCTTTCATTTCACATTGAAATCACATTCAGAAAAGCTGGACACGTTTTCAAAATACTAAAAATTAACTTACGTAGATGGAGTGAGAAATTTAAACGTTGAAATCAATACAATTGAATTAAAAGTGACTTAAAATGAAAAGGTTCGTTGGGTGACGATTAGAATTGACTCCTGGGCGGATAGCATATTTGCAGACAGTTTAATTACAATGGTCTTGCGACCACATTGGGGTCGATTACATACATATTTCTCTATAATTTTCTCGATAGGCGACTTGACTTCGAAATTCGAATAAAGAACTTCTGAAGTGTCAATGGTCATGAGCTTTAAATCTGACATTATTACTCAAGTGTAAGCCATAATCATACTGAAACCTGTACAAAGCTGCTCCTTCTTCTGATATACTCGGACAGATGATATACTATCAAGTTCCTTACAAACGTCTTCCCGACATCGAAGCACATCCATGCAAGCCAGAAGTTTCGAAGAAAAGTTTACCTAGAAATATCATCTATAATGATGTTATTAAATAACTTGCTCCAGTGGGCATTGAGCTCGAAATTTAGGAACTATTACTAGGCATTGACGTTCCAATGGCCTCAGTTAAACTGGAAATGCTACGATCGGTTTCGCACCTGCAGTGTCATCATTCCTCGAAGAATCCATCGTACTATTGCGGTCCTTACATTCCATAGCCCCGTCAGAAAACATCGCATAACTCTGTAGAAGCTATAGATCTGAAAATGTGTGGGGTGACTATCGCGTACTGTCATTACTCACCACATCTATAGTCGAAGATTCCCGGCTTCTCATTTCCTCTCATCTTTGACTAAATGTTGGAAAATTAAACGGATTTCGCATGAAGAATTTGGATCATTTAAAGGTATATTTTCTATGAATTCCAGGACATAAGGACATCTTTAGAAATTGCATTGCTGATGAACTGGCCTGGGCCGATACGGAGCTTGCTATTTTCGACATGTTACAGGACATAGATATTTCGATTGCCTCAGCTAAGTTGGTTATTATCCATAGGTTTTTCAGGGAAGTATAATCCTTATGGCAGCAAGAGGGTACGTACTCTATTACTAGACTCTGCTAGACACCTTTTATCCTTAAGTCACAAGGCCATCCATCGCGCAATAGCGATTCTCTCCTACCACTGTCCTTCTCAAAGGGGCTCTGAAGGACTTGGAATTCTTGGCTTAAACTTTACAGGTTGATTTCCTCTAGGGAATGTTTGATCCCTGGGGTTAATATTGATTATATTCTTATAATAGACCTCAATGCCCATCTTAATGGGATATTCTTTTTTATGGAGGCTCCGAGACATTTCCTAACCAAACTTACTGTTTTAAATAAGTAGTCCGCTTTCTTGCAAGCCCTTTAATAAACCAAAATGTACATTGAATTAATTCGCCGTAGTCTAGAGGAGGCGTGTTGGCTTACTAGACGTGAGGCTACGGTCTAAACCACAGGTCAGACATCTTAAACAAAACGAAATCTGAATCAATTTTTCTTTGGGGACTTGCTCTCAAAATTTTTCTAAGAGTAAATAAAATTTCCATGAAAAAGTTTCTCAAAAAAATCTGTTGTTCGGAATAGACTTTAAACTCTAGGTCCCTCCATTTATGGATAAAATTAACACACACCACATAAGTGGTGTGAGAAGCTAGGTCGTAATCCTGACTGAAGGGTTGTAATGGCTAATCATGTATGTATGTATGTATATACATCGAATTTAAACTTCTTGCTCTACCCTCGTAAGGCAAGCAAATCTTTGTGTTGTATTTGCAAATTTTGCATTTAATTCAGCTTTTGTTGTTACAATTGTTGCTGCTGCTGTTGTTGTTGTTGTTGCATTGCTGATGCTAATGCCTCTACTGCTACTAATTCAACAGTAACATGTCCTCCGAGTCTAAAATGCTAAACTGATTTAGTGCTGAAGCCTAAAAAAGAATTCAAAATCAATTTAAGCCCCGTTTTTCACTTTTCCTACAATTTTTCTTTTTTTTTTTATTTTGCTTTTCTTTTCGTCTTTTTGTTTCGGAGTGTGTGTGTAATTTTATGGAAAAACTTTTGAACTGGATTTTCGGCCGTATTGAAATGGCTAGTTTTAGTTAGTCTAACGACAGTTTGTATGCTGGAAACATAAATGGGAAGAATGCCTAGTTAATCGTACAATCGAAATGTTTTGAATGGAATGAGAATTTGTAAATTTAGAAGAGCATGCAGAGCACAATGAAGACACAATTTGCAATGTAGAGTAGGAAACTAATGTGATTTTTGGATGTTAAAATTTTAAGGAGATTGAAAAAGTTGTTTATACGACTAACGGTGACACCCACCCACCCATTATGGGTGCCTATTGTGTTCGAACTAAGAAGCGAGAGTTCGTTTGCATGATGTGACAGAAATTATGATTAACCGAGTGGCCATATGGCCACTGAATGAACTTGCCTATGAACAGTAACTGAGCTATCGATCTGAAATGGATATGCTCTATGAGATAGACAAAAGCTACGTAAAATATACAACGATGATAAAAACAAGTTCTTCTATTTAATTAAAGCCTGCTCCAGCGAACTACAGATAAAGCTGCTGCTATAAACAAACTGAAAATTATACAACGAGCATCCAACACCTGAAAAATATGCAACCTTACAGAAGGTAGGGTTTACGTCAATGATATTGAGTCACCTAGAGAATCTGGAAGTCACGCTTCTGCATACCAGAGAAACTAACAACGCATTAAGAGAATGGTAATGACGAATGTTGCACGAGGTCATAATCAATTGCGCAATAACTATAAAAAAAAGTCTTCGTAAAGGACGTCTAATATCCCATCTGTCATTGCAAAAGTTACGCCTAAAAGTATCATCAGACGTTTAAGCAGCCGCACCAAAAATGTAGGTTTTTCGATGCATACTCCTTAACAACGTAGGGACAAAAGCAGCGAACAGAAATAATATGAAAATCACCGCTTAAAATGCACCGCAATTCACATTTCACATGTCAATTTTGAAGTCGCCGTAGTCTAGGGGGTAGAGTGTTGGCTTATAAGACGTGAGGCCAAGGTTCAAATCCCAGCTCAAACATTTCGAATAAGACGAAATATAAAAAAATATTTCTTCGGCGACTTCCTCTCAGCAGATATTTGGCAAAAAATCTGAGAGCAAATAAAAAATTGTCACGAAAAGTTTCTCAAAAATCTGTCATTCGGAGACGACTTGAAGTTGTGGCCTACTGTCCCAATAATCCTGACTGAAGGGTTTCAGTGACCAATTATGTTATAAAAGCCCTTCAATCTTTGTACTATTTGAACAGTTTTTGGATTACTTAAGCAATTGTAGAAAACTTGCCTTATCTTCAAGCGAACGAAAATGAATCAACATAGTACAGCTGTTAGGCTTTATGGGTTATGGTTATGGGTCGAAGTTAAGTCAACTGAACTGCTGCCTCCATCGTATATTTAACATTTTCTGGCCAAACGCAATAGTTTATATGCCGAGTGTGGGCTCATCTTAGATGTGAGCTTAATATGAGAACGGTATGAGCTCTTCAAAAACTTTTAGTTGACAAGACCAAAAATGCAAAAGCACTAAAGGGTAGTAAGGTAACACCTGACGTCGACAACACAACATTGGAAGCCTCAAGTTATAGCAGAAACATCTAATGGGTCAGAAGTAGACCACATGACCACATGAGCTAAAGTTTTTGTAACGCCATTTTAAAGTCACTTGAATGTTTCATTCATTACTTAAAAAATATGCTGGTTTAGGCAAACATCGGACTATTTCCCTCTGACTCACCATAATATTAGCGATAAATATAGCTACAGGATACATCCTTAATACAACGCATATGAGTCAGCAAAAAAATGTTGGTCTTGTGATGTTTGAACTCGATACTGCACTTATATTATCAATCAGAGATTGCATATTGGTCCATATCTCCTAATTCTGTAAAAGGGCTAAGATTACATACATACATAATTGGTCATTACAACCCGTCAGTCAGGATTACTAACTAGTTTCTCAAACCACGTATGTTGTCTGTGTTAATTGCAGACATGAGTGGTGGGACCTACAGTTGAAAGTCGATTCCGAGTCCGTTTTTTACAGAAATCCATTGAGAGGAAGTCGCCGAAGAAGTATTTTTTCATATTTCGTATTGTTGCAGAGGTTCGAACCTCAGCCTCACGTCTAATAAGCCAACACTCTACCTACTAGACTACGAATTGTAAAAGATTACAAGTAGCAAACATTTTAAGTATCAGGACAATAGTAACTAGGTTCGGAAGCGGAAGCAAAAATATAAAAAAAAGAAAATGCGATGGAGATAGTATAAGACACTGTTGTACCCCTAGTCCAATTTGTTTTTTTAAACATACCACCAGCAATGGATGCTGGACATGTCCTCTTACATTTCTTACATGGTTTAGTTACAGTATTCATTGCAGTTTGGAAAACTTCCCTTGTTTTCCATGTAAATTGTGCACAACTTTCCTTCCGTCGTCATGGTGGTCATTGTAAGTGCTTGCAACACTTGTGTAAGTATTTTCCACTGAATGTAAACCTGTGCCATGGTTGTATACTGCTTGGTTTCTTGGATTTTGTGTGTGCGGTTATGTTAAGAAAAAGTCCTTGTCCTAACGTTTAGTTTAAGCCAAGTTATGTTAAGTCAATTTACAACCTCCAACATGATATGGCCTCCACCTTTAGCTTCAGCACACACACACACTCAGCATCGACTAATCTGCAACGTAACGACTATTACACTTAAAAGGGACTTTCTACAGGGGCTTTCTAAAACTAATTGTCATTGAAAAATCGTCTTCTACGATGAGGCTCATTTCTGAATGAACTGGTATTTAAATCAACAAAATAATCGAATTTGGGACGATAACAATCCATCTGACATCCAAAGGGCGTCCAATGCATTACGAACAAGTCAATGTTTGGTGTGGATATTAGGCTGGCGGTGTCTTCGGTCAATATATCCTTGAGGACAAGGTTTAACGGACCATAAATTTCACTACGCCAAGCACTACAGATCGATGATTACCAACTTCTTTTGGCTTGAGTTGGATGATCTTTAAGTCAAAGACATGAAGTTTTAATATAAAATCGCTATGTGGCACCCTGCTCATACCACATTGTATATTTTAGACGATATATATTTTATACTGGCCACTGAGGTCATGGTATTTGACCCTATTAGGCTTTGTCACTTTTCACTTTTTCATCTTAGGCATTGTTTAAGTTCAGCCTGATTTGTACGTCAGCCTCATAGATGTACTCCAGAGATCAGTAATGAGTATTCAAAAAGATGAGTAGATTCGAATCATACTCGTAATTTCTGATACTTATACGCATTCAGACGTATTTTAATATTATACTCATACTACTCATATTCAAAGTTTGAAGTACTTATCGTACTCATACTTAACAATACGCATGATGTTGTTGATTTCGACTCTCCTTTACTCACTAGAAAGTTGTGTGTTTCCTGTGCTTGCTGTCTTTGCCTTTGCCTTTTTTATTTTTTGTAAATGCAACAACAACTAAGATTGTAAATTTTAATGAATGATTTGAATCAATCGATCTCTTATGAGTATTATTTATCATTTATGAGTATTAAAAGTATTTTTCTAAATTTATGAATCTAAATGAGTAGTAGGCTTATGCAACAAACATATTTCAAATGTTATGAGTTTGATGTCAACGTTGTATTCATAATCATTGCAACCCGTACTTATAAATCAACGTTGTAGGGAGTACGAATGAATCGGAGTAAATAGTTAAATTTCAATATTATTGACTCACTTATGAGTAGCGAAAAAATGATTCATTGCTGATCTCTGATTCACACCACCCAGGGAAACCATGGCGCACATAATGCCGTCAAAAGGTCTTTTAAGCGAATAAAAAATGTCGATGGTATCGCACAAACACATTTTTTTAAATTTAAAATTAGGAAGCGCTTAAAGAAAGACCTTTCACTAGAGCTGACAACTGCCCCAACCCATATCTTTGTGCAACTGAAATCCCAAAAAAAAACCAAAAAATTTCCTTAAGTCTACATTAAACTCGACTTTAGTGTTGTAAGCCTTAACGTTGTAAGATTAGCTCGTGTTATTGATTTTATTTTGGTGCTGCAAGTCCCTCTGAATCCAGGCAAGTGTTTTCCCCTTCACGTTCATTTTTATTTTGTCTAGGCTTGAACAACAACATCATCATACAACCTCTAATTTGGTTAAATTTTGTTTTTTTTTTCTTGTTTTTCCTTTTTGGTCCAATACTTGTAGCTTAACTACATGCAACACATGCAACACATGCAACAAACAACACACTTTCACATGTGCCTGTATGTGTGTTTTATGGACAATTGGGAGAGTTTTCTGTTCTGGCAATAGGAATGGAATGGAAAATTGTTGTTGTTGCAAGTACAACAATATGTTCAATTATTTTTGCATGTAAATTTGTTGTTTTAACATTGTTTTCGCTGTTATTTGTTTTTAGCTGTTGTTCTTGTTGTTATTGTTGTTGTTGGTATTGTTTTGTTCTGTAATTTTTCTTTTTTTTTGCTTTTTTCAAGAGGTGACAAGAATTTTAATAACTTGTTTTCAATTAGTTACAAATAATGTTACAACAACAACAACAACAACAAAAATATAGAATCTATTCATAGTATGGCATAGCATGGCATTTTACCACGTTCGGAGAATCCATATGAAGTTTTAAAAAATTACAGAGGAACTATATTCCTTTAATTAAGACAACAACGCACAAGTATTTGTTGAATTCGAAGGGAAAGCAAAACATTTTTGTTGTAATAAAACTTTCTTTTAATTCACTCTTCCACAGCCTCTTTATTTATTTTTTGATTGTTTTCTTACAAACTTTTTTGCCTAATTAACCCATTAACGACGGTTAATCAAAAATTAATGTTTTCATAAACCCACCAATGCAGCGAATTTAATAAATCTGTACAGTTCATCGTACCATATTTCATATTACATATCATATTTCATATACAGTTACGCTGTAGACTCACCACACAATCCACAAATTTAGCCGATAGAAGCCTAGTGAAATTTGCATCCGTTCAACTATTTCGTATTTTAAGTCATTAGTTTAGATGCCCCAGTTTTCCCGTCAACCTTAAATCTTCAACTGATATATGTATAGTTAAAGAACACAAACAAAAACGAGGGAAGTCCGGAAATTGATATATTCTCTAGGCAAAGAATTTCTTATTTATTTTTAATTTATTTAAAATTATTTTTAAATATTTTTATTTATTTATTTTATTTAATTTTAATTTAGTCACTCGTCACATAAATTGAATACCCGAACCGATACACAGTGGACAGCAAAAGTCTTAGTACGGCAATATATTTTAGCAATTTCATGAATTTTATCCAAAAGTTTGTATAAAAATTTATAGTTTATATATTTATTTTATTAATTTATTTCTGTTTTATTATAAAAGAAAGAATTTTCATAAAACAAGAGAAAAATAAGAAAAAGTTTCAGATGACTCCATAGGTACCCCCATGGAGAACCCTGAGTAAATATAAAATTCGAAGACCTAATATATGAAAATGTTATTCCTTTGTATTTAGTAGAATATCCCTTAAGGTCAAGCACTCCATTTAACCCATTTGGAATTGAATCTAGAAGTTTTATTTAGTGTTTTCTGGTGACACCATGAGCAAGTTTTTCGGTTGACTTTCGTTTGAGGTACCAAACACATCAATTACAACCAATGGCATTACTCTGATACAAGATCGAAAACCTTGGTTAAGGCGAACATACCCCGCTACAGCTTCCAACGAGGAATAGTTTCTAAACAGACGGCTCTAAATGTGTGGAGAGAATTGGACTGAGCGTCTATAGTCGCCATAGTTTATTTGGTAGGCCACGGTTCAAAACCCAGGTCAGAGATCGCGATCAAATCGAAATATGAAAAATATTTCTGCGGCGACTTCCTATCAGCAGATTTGTGGCAAAAACTCTGAGAGTAAATAAAAAATTGCCATGAAAAGTTTCTCAAAAAAATCTGTCGTTCGGAAACGACTTTAAACTGTAGGATCCGCCAGTTATGGATAAAATTAATACACGCAACATAACCGGTGTGAGAAGCTAGATCGTAATCCTGACTGAAGGCTTCTAATGACCAATTGATTGTAATGTATGTATATGTCTGCTTTGAAGAAGTAGAAACCAGGCTATGTTAACGTCTATGAAACCATAATAAGCTTGCCAAGCGGAGATATGTATGTATATGAAGTAACATACAAATAGAGCAGTCGCGTTTAGGATCACAAGGTTTAGGATTGTTTTGAAATGTAAGCGAATAAAAATTTCTGCGTGTATGATACGGTATATTTGCGGTTGTTCGGAAAGCAATTTCGTTTTTTTTTTTTTTTTTTTTTTTTTTTGTGGAAAAGAAAGACAGTTTCCGTATATCAATTAAATGGTCATAAACTGTTGTATTTGTTAAATCTAACCTCAATTCGATCTCACGTGTTGTTATTCGTCGGTTCGCATCAACTAATGGCTTTATCACGTCTTTATCAGCTTCAACCGGGCTTCCTGAACATGGTGCATCTTCGATATCAAAATTGCCGGATTGAAATTTAACGAACCAGTTCTGGCACTGCCGTACTGTCAACACACCTTATCCATACACATTGGCCAATTTCTTTCTGGCTTGAACCGCATTTTTACCCTTTCTGTAGTAAAACAGTATGATATATCGAAAATGCTTCTTATCGCTCTCCATATTTAAAAGGGCACCAACCAAAAACTACTGCGTAGAATTAATTGGAGTTTTTCACACTCACAAGCCTTGCTATATGAGCTCTCAAAGCATATTAAAATTATACGGCTTAAGTGTGAAGTTGGGTGTAAAAAAAATACAATTAAATCCTATGTGGGGAAAAACGAAATTACTTTCCGAACAACCCCATATTTTGTGAGAACCTAACCACAAAGGAACCTCTGGAATGAAGAGACCAATAATCTAGTCAGAATACCTAAATATCCACATGATTTAAACTTAAAGAAAACAATACCTTTCGAAGCATCAAATACAGGAATAGACTGATGCGTCGAAGCATCACAATATCAAGAAGACCAAAAACTTTTTATGTCTGGATAAGGACAAACGAAACAGAATAACAGGTATCGGGGCATTCAGTGCAGATGCTTGTGAATCTCACACGTGTGACTGCACCGAATGCAGTACTTGTGCAGAATGCATCGATCGATAGAATGCTTTTCATATCATTGTTTATCTTTTGGAGGCTTAATATTCTAATATTTTGTAAATAAAAGTTACGGATGATCTATAAATTTATCTCTTGTGTAGTAGGTTAGTATTGAAGTCGCCGTAGTCTAGTAGGTAGTGTGTTGGCTTATTAGAAGTAAGGCCATGGTACAAACCCCAGGTCAGACATCAAAACGAAATATGAAAAAATATTTCTTCGGCGACTTCCTCTCAGCAGATTTCTGGCAAAAACTCTGAGAGTAAATAAAAAATCTGTCGTCCGGTGTAGACTTTAAACTGTAGGTCCCACCACTGAGTGAGAAGCTACGCCGTAATCCTGACTGAAGGGTTGTAATGGCCAATTATGTACTCGTATGTATATTGACGAGATTCTTGATTCAAAAACTCGCTTAAACATCTCAAACGAATTTAAAAATGAAAAAATATTTCTCCGGCGACTTCCTCTCAGCAGATATCTGGCAAAATTTCTGAGAGCAAATAAAATTACCATGAAAAGTTTCTCCAGAATCTGTCGTTCGAAGTTGAGGTCCCGCCACACATATATAAACATTTGCTCACACAACATAGGTGGTGAGAGAATCTAGGTCGTAAACCAGACTGAAGGGTTGCATGACCACTATGTGTGTATGTACCTACAATGTATGAAGAGATTTATTTATGGTACCCACGTTACTATATAAACTCCAAAGTATTTTTTTTTTCTTCGATTATAAACACAAGTGTTAATAAATTTTAAATTAATTTATAAACTGGTCCCATGACTAAACCAAAACAAACCAAACAAACAAACCCCGAAATGTTTTTAATTTTTATATAAATTTTATTTCATTATTTAAAATAAAAAAAAGGAGAAAAACCGTCTTGACAGTTTGTGTCCTACCGTTTCGTTTGTCTTCTGGTACGATACGATATTCCGAAATGAATGACTTTATTTTGCTGTTTGAAAACATGTCATCATCAGATTGAAAACTTTTTTTCGCTTAGCTAGCTGTAGAGTAAGGAAAAACAAACAAAATTTTTATGTTTGAATTAAAAATTCCTTAAGTTGCCGACACGCTGTCTGTCACGCTATATTATCAATCACGTAGCATCAGTTTTGTTACAATTTTCGGACGAAATTCCTTTCAATTCAGTTGTCTTGAGTAAATGACACACATGCAGCACAAGAGGCACAAAAATAAAAAGAAAAAAATGGTCAAATCAAGTTAAGAACGACAACCAGTTAACGTAATAATGGCTCATAATAATTTAAAAAAGGTTGACCTCATACAGTCATACAAGCCTAATGGCATTGCCAACTGGGAAGGAAGCTACACGTATGCGAGCAAAATTGTTGGTTCTTTGAAAAACAGGTTTAAGGCAGAGAGTGAGAGACTTTGGATCAAATGAAATCAAATAACAGCGGCTTAGTACAGAGTTTTATAACAAAATCAAGTCCTTAAGTAAACAAAAATTGAATTTTCTGCTTATTTTTTAAGTTTTTGTTTAAAAATTTTATTTCGTTAATATTTCGAAGAATATCAGGTTCGAGTTTTCTTTCAAAATGGAATTTAAACACAAGTTTTATAAGGAATGTTTATTGATGCATGTACGATTAGTATAGAGCCTATCAATGATAAACCTTTAATGGTTGCTAGAAATCCACCAGATTGTCTCTAGAGAGAGGCTCGTCTGGTTATAACTGAAGCCATGCGAAGAATTGTGATGTGAGAAGTGCTCTCTCTGATGGTTCAGTTCACGTAAAGGCGACTTTTTTTAGGAAGTATTTCAGATCGTATGCGTTTGATCAAAGACCACTTAAATTTTAAATTGATTTTCGACAGATGTGGAAGATTATTTTCCCTTATAACAAGGAATGCTTGTAAAGTGTGCCTTCATTCAAGGCGCCTGAAGTGGATTACAGTTTTATCATCATCATTAATACCAAGCCAACTATAATTGAAGGCTCAGTAGTCTAGTAGGTTGCGACCTACCTTACTAGACGAGAACTAGTAAGTTCCAACCTCAGTTTAAACATCTCGAATAAAGCAAAAAATATTTCTTTCGCCTACATCCTCTCATCAGTCTTCTGGCAAAAACTCTTGAATAAAATAAAATTGCCATGAAAAGCGTTTACACTTCACGGATAAAATAAATTATAAGATAGATCGTTATACTGACTAAAGTGTTGTAATGTCCAATTAAGACCGTTTGTCATTTATTACTCGCGTTCTACAATCCTCAGAACTATATTCTTGTAATCCTTGGCATAATTGTCTGAATTTAGGACAAAAGACACTGCCCCGTATGTTTACAAGTGAGTTTGGATGGTTTATCGCCTCGCTTGAATGGATTGCAGCGCAATGGTCCTAAGATATTATGGTATTAAGATATTACGCTTTCTACAATATCTGTGTGCGATGGGATAAACTTGCAACAGGACTTTAGAGATGCACTCATAATAATATTTTTGCAATATAAAGCAGCGATAAGAGCACCGGCTGCATATTAGGTAAAATCGTGGCTGCTTGGGGAGTGTTATGATCATCTGCAATAGCTCATGCATTGCTGAGTACCTACATGCATACATAATTGGCCATTACAACCCTTCAGTCAGGATTACGACCTAGCTTCTCACAACACTTATGTTGTGTGCGTTAATTTCATACATGAGTAGTGGGACCTACATTTTAAAATCGATTCCGAATGACAAATTTTACTCTCAGAGTTTTTGTCAGAAATCTGCTGAGAGGAAGACACTGAAGAAATATTTTTTCAAATTTCTTTTTTATGTCTGACCTGGGGTTTGAACCACGGCCTTCCGTCTAATAAGCCAACACACTACCTACTAGACTACGGCGACTTCGCTGAGTACCTAGTAACTGGAAGTCGCTGGTGTTCGCAGTGCTAATGTGTGATTAATTATGCAATTGTTAGGCCGGGAGCACTTTTTCTCAGAGTCGAACACTGGCAGGGCTCCTGAGTATTATGTCTGTCCAAATAATTAGTAAGGTCTTCTTTCTATAGTAAAGAGATTTATAGAATATTGACTGGGCACATACATACATAATTAGTCATTACAACCCTTCAGTCAGGATTTCGACCTAGCTTCTCATGTGACTTATGTTGTGTGTGTTAATTTCATACATGAGTGGCGGGACCTACAGTTTAAAGTCGACTCCGAACGACAGATGTTTGAGAAAATTTTTCATGGCAATTTTAATTTTACTCTCGGAGTATTTGCAAAAAATCTGCTGAGAGAAAGTCGCCGAAGAAATATTTTTTAATTTTTCGTTTAGTAGAAGATGTCTGAACTGGAGTTTGAACCGTAGCCTCACATCTAATAAGCAAACACACTACCTGCTATACTACGGCGACTTCAATTGGCTGGGCACATTTTGTGCAATTGTGTTACTCTAACCAATATCAGTTTGTACGTGTCATCTGTTCCTGTAAGATAATTTGCGATGTGAATAAAATTCTTGACTTTCGAGTGGTGAAATATTTAAGTGGAATATTATCGGACACTCAATTCGTTATAAAAAGGAAGCACTTGATTGATGAAACAATTTGAGTCTCTGATTTTTTCATAGGTTGGACCCAGTGGCCCATATCCGTCTTTTGATTGTACAATAAAGTTTACTAGTTAGAGAAGTCCTCAAATGCCATATATTCCTAGGCAGCACATTCCTTGAAGTTTTTGAACACTCAGTTCCCTAGCCTTAATATACGTATACCTTAGTCTATTTAATTACAGCGCTAATTATCCGTGGTGCTTCTACTACTCAAATATGAAGATTTTGTGTATTGGTGTGTATTGAGGTAGCTGTCCACCCAAGGAATTTGGATGAACACACTTAGGCCTCATAGGGCAGATTGTTCGACGTTACTAAGGTTAATTATATGAGTCGTTTTCCTTCCCATGGCTGTAGTCTAGTGAATAGTATGTTGACTCACTAGAAGAGGAATCGAGCGTTATAACCCCGGATCTGACATCTTGAAAAGTGGAAATAACAGACAAAATGTTTTTTTCTGTATTCTGCTCTCAGAAGCTTTACGTCAAATGTTGGGAAATAGTTTCCCAAAATCGAAGTTTCCATTCGACATTGACCTGCAACTAAAAGCAATGTAATTCCAAATAATGTATGCATGTAAAGGGTGGGCCATTTAAAAGTCTAAATTTAAAAATGCAATAAAACCAAAACGGTTTGAAATTTTGCCAAATTTATTTATTTGTTATGAAGTACAATTGTTCCGGTTAGAAATGGAATATTATTTCATTAATATGGCTGCCTCGGCTGACCTCACAGTACCTCATTCGATCGGACCAATTTTCGTGCACTTTTTCGAGTGTATGGGATCGTATCTCGGTAATGGCATCACTCATGCTAGTCTTCTTGCTAGTCTTATGTCACTGCTTCGTCGGCATAACACTTTTTTTAACGGCGATCCACAGAAAATAGTCCAATTGCGTCAAATGGCAACTTCTTGGCGGCCAATTGACATCATCATTTTAGGCTAATTAAACGGCCGTCAAACGTTTGACGCAATAAATCGATTGTGACATGAGAAGTGTGGCAAATTGTACCATCCTGTTGATACCAAATATCGTTCACATCAATAATATCAAGAGCGGGTACAAAAAAATCAGTTATTATGGTGTGATAAGTGTTGATAAGTGTTGAGTGGGCCAATGATGCCTCCGCTTCACAAGTCGCATCACACAGTTACTCATAATACGTGCATTGGCTTCTGTAAGACTATGCGTGGGTTTTCTGAGCCCCAAATATGGCAATTTTGCTTATTAACGTACCCACCAAGATGAAAACGAGCTTCAATCGACATCATCCTGCAGTTTCTCGTTGGTCCATCTAGCGAAGCGTAAACGAAGCAGATGGTCATACGGCTTTCACTCTGGAACCAATTGAACTTTGTAAGGCATCATACCGGGATCTTTTCGCAAAATTCCGCGTAAACTCTCAGCCACAACATCGATATTTTCGGGTGTATGCACTATACGAGCACGCTTACGTCTTGGCGCATCACCAGTGAAACCAGCTTCATGAACTTTAGCAATAAACTTGCGTATACCGAGCACTATTGGTCTTTCTCTGCGACCAAATTTTGTACGACAAATTCGTGCAATTTCCGACCAACTCTATTTGTTTTGGAATTAAATTTGCAATAAATCCCAATGTACCCATGCGTAAATCGATTCATTCATCATTCAGTGGAGATAATGTACTGAATTTTGTGACAGATAGTTCTGCATTTAAATAGCAAATCTAGAGTGCAAGTGAATTAATTTAAGAAATTTTGCCAAAAGAAAAAACACAAGAATAATATTTTTAAAGAAACCAAAACAATAGAAAAAAACTAAACTCGAATTCGAAGAGAAACCTGCATAGATCATATGCTAAAATATTCTTTTGTAAGATGGAAAGAAAAAACATGATTAAATTATTCAAAAACAATTTGTGATTTAAGACTTGAATAATTTATTTATTTATGAAATATTTCTGCGGACTTATGGTATTTTAGTTTTTATTGAGTGTTTTATTTCATTTAATTTCATTCGTTTTCATTCATTTTTCTTGTCGTTTTTGTATATTATTTGGTTTGAAGGCAGTTATAAATCTTATGACAGCTTGACAGTCGTAGAAATGTTGCATTTATTTCAATACAATAAAAAAAAATTTAATTTACATGTTGCCAAGAACAGTGGGAATAAAGTCATATATTCATATGTAAACAATTGCTCTGTCGGAAATTCCGGCGAAAGATGTTGCAAAATCATGGATGAATTCACAAAACATTCACCATTAAACCTATGCTCACTGATTAATAAAAGTTAACCGATGTACATATCACATCTAGTATTTAACATCTTTCTACGCATTGTCGTGGAAATGTTAACCAGTGAAATTAAGTGGACGATATATGTATAAAAAGATAAGCTACCTAGACTACATTCAGCGCCTCAAAGGGCGGCATTTTGGAATGCTAAGTACGATTTGATATTGAAACCTAAAGTCCCTGGTTGTAGGCTATTCGGACGAATTTCAGGAGTAAAATGCAACAATACTGCAACGAGAATACGGAAATAAAGAATCTTTACTGAAAACTGCGCCCAAGTCACGAGCTAGTTTTTAGTGGACACGTAATATTTTAGAAAGAGGTCCAAAATTATTTAGCACGCGAGCATAACGTTCAATAAATAGTCCTCGGGATAAATAAGACTTCAAGGATTATGGATTGTGTCGTACTCTTCGTAACATTAATATGTGCACATCCGAAAATCCACTGCAGGTAGCAAATGACGTATTTCATTGAGAGGCATACATGACACGAACTCCAAGAGCGATTGCAGTAATATCGGGATATGTGCCGATAGATTCCTAATTTACAATGTGAAGGTGCAGCACAGTCGTATAAACAGAAATCAGAGGAGAACTCACGATACATTAGAGAGTAAGAAGGAAGGTAGATGATGCATAACAGTGGTCGATTGGCATACAGTAAAACCCCGCTTAACGCGGTGGATACGTTCCAATAAGTTCCAGCGCTAAACGAAACGAGGCAACTAATAAATCAATTGTGACGCAGGAAAAATGAGTTCGTACTGCGATTGCGACTTTGGAAAATACAGTTGGAGTCTTTATTCTGCACAGACTAACAAAAGAGCGTTGAAAAATATACATAGTATACACCGACGCTATATAATGCACCGCTTTTGGATGCTGCGTGGCCACATACATATACAACAAATATCAATACAGTGTGCGATTTAGGGGGATCCCAATACTACCGCGTAATACTGAAACAGCGTTAAACGGGGTCTTACTGTACACTCAAACACTCTGTGTCAAAATGTTATAACCTCACACAGATGCTGACCGGTCCTACAATAACTGCATCGATAAAAGCTAATGTTCGGTTGCTACGTCTTCAGCGATCGGAGATTTTTGACAGTCTTTGCTCCTGTTATGTGTGATGCGGAATACCGGCCAATTGTTTACCAGATGAGTTTTAAGCACACTAGGCAGAATTGAGAGAAATCAACCGAGACAATAGAACTGTAATGAACATGACGTTTAATCATAGCAATATGGACGACCTCCTTAATCTATGGCTCTACAATGTTCCAAACTTTGACATTTCACAGCAGCCGCGTTGTTGAAAATACGTCTGACTAATTAGTTGCCAATTTATCAGTCTGTTTTACCAAATTACCATGGATCGCCGTAAACAACGGCGTGTGCTCGCCGAATGGGCTCTGAAGCAGTTGGCAACTGATTTTAATTTTAATCGAAAAATCGTTTTCTGCGATAAGGCCCATTTGGATTCTGGGTACGTGAACAATTTTAATCAAATTTTAACGATACCAATCCACATGATGTCCAAGACTGTTCAATGCATTTCAGTTAATATTTCCTTACAAACTATATTGGTCAGGACATAACTATCAGCTGCGAGCACTATAGGTCGATGATTACCAACTTATTTAGGCATGAATTGTATGATTTGCCTTTTCAACAGTACGACACTGCATGCCACAGAGCTCATACCAAATTGGATATTCTGCTCAAGTGTTTGAGGACATGGTCACCTCACGTGAAGGTAATATGAACTGGCCACTGGGACCATGTGATTTAAAGGCATCAGACTTTTACTTGTGGAGTTTTCATAAGTCGCAATTATATGCGAATAAAAGGCAAACTAAAGCGGTTCTCAAAGCCAACAGATAATTCAAATTTATTTATGCGACGGAGCATATGGTAATTAGTTTAAGCCCGTGCTCTTGTTTTTAAAGGTGAAGGTAAACCCTTTAAAGTTGATAACCCTTTAACAGCAACGATCAATCTATTCTATCGATCAGTATTGTTGACAAAAATTGACCACGACATGGCATGATTAGTGTACAGGCCTACTGTACATTGCTTCACTATCTATCAGCACTATTATGCGAACTATTTTGCCAGTTTTAGTCTTTTTTTTTTGTTTTTCATTATTTTTTGGAGAAGAGCCTTCAGGTGATCTGTTCCGAATCAACACGATATGTATACAACTACAACAACAACAAATAAAGAAATAAACGAAAAATTCAATTAAAAACATTTGTTTGAATTGTTGTTGCTGCTGTTGTTTTTTTTTAAATTGAATTTAAAAAAATTTTATAACCAAAACGTAATGAAAACGCAGGCAGTAAGTATTTTTTATTATTCAAAAATACAATAACGAAACGCAATGTAAAATGCATGACTTGCTGTTGACTTTTGTTTGAATTTATGACGATTTCCTAATCCTACAAGACATTTTATGTATGAAATTTTAATTTTATTTACAACATACATACGTACATACATATGTATATAAACTAAATATGTCTACCATATTTAAAATTTAATGGTATTGCCATATTAAAGCAAAAAAAAATTAAATTTTTTATTATTTGCATATTTGAAGGCCTAAAGTGGCTTTAATTGTTGTGAATGTCCATAATTAAGGAATCGTAGCTTCATGAGAAAATTGTAATTGGAATGGCAGGCGTGTAATTGTTGCAACAAAACTGTATAAATTTATTAAATTTTAAACAACTGAAGTTAACTTTTTTAATGTTTATTTTTTTAATTTTCAAAGATTACTAAACTTAACTGGTCATTACAACCCTTTAGTCAGGATTACGACTTAACTTCACACAATACTTTTGTTGTATATTTTACAACACGATCCTTTTGCGGCAAAAAAAACTTTACAGAACAGTATTTACACGTCTCGCTACTGACATTCGCCGCACTATCTTTCTCTCTATTTATACTTCATCGCTTTCGGTCTGGTAACTTCGAGAATCTTACCGTTGGCTTGTTTTAGTTATTTTTGTATGTTTTTTATCAATTTTTTGTGGCTTTCTCTATCGTGTTCTTATTGCAATTTGAATAAATATCACACACGTAATTGGTATTCTGTCAGGGGCAATTTACAAAACCTGATAATTGAATTACAAATAAGAATACTCTATAAGTCGCCGTAGTCTAGTAGGTAGTGTGTTGGCTTATTAGACGTAAAGCCAGGGTTCATACTCCAGGTCAGACATCAAAATGAAAATATGAAAAAAATATATTTCTTCGGCAACTTCCTTTCAGCAGATTTCTGGCAAAAACTCCGAGAGTAAATAAAATTGCCATGAAAAGTTTCTCCAGAATCTGTGGTTCGAAGTCGACTTTAAACTGTAGGTCCCGCCACTCTTGTATAAAATTAAAGCACACAACATAAGTGATGGGAGAAACTGGGTCGTAATCCCGACTGAAGGGTTGTAATGACCAATTATGTATGTATGTATGTATAAGGATAGTCTGAACCAGTGGACCTACAAAAGTTTAATGCATGAAATGATTCCATGTAGCTTTATCCAGTTTCAATAGCAATACATATTATTTACCAGATGTGCCGGCATAAAACAAGTGTTTTTTGTGATAATGTTATTCGTTTATTTTATTTAAAGTATTGGCCGCTACTAGCTACATATTTTTTTCATCTTTCAGGCAATTTGTTTATTCCACGCCAATAAAACTGTTCGTACTTTGAAGCAAACCAATTGAGTCACCTAGTTTTCAACTCCCTTCTAGGAATTGAGTTACTGAGTAGCCAATGCATATCGCAACGATGAAAACAAATAGTAGCTGGGAGGAACTAAGCCTGTTGAATACGACAGCCGAGGTTACAACTTCCAGTCTAATGATTTGATAGCATTTTGTATCAGTTTTGCTTTGTCATTTTTTCGATTAATGCCTGGTTCACATTGATCATTTGTTGTCGTTAGCGATCTGTATTAATGGTTTCACCAGAGTTGGTGTTCAATTACACATTTCTGTTCCAAACAGATACACAGACGATTCCATCTGGTTTTGTAGTCGAAGTTGATTGACGCTTTTTTCTCTTTAGCATTCTATAATTACATCCATGTTTCATTACAAGCAGCAACTCGAAGCGATACTAATTTTCTATTGAAGCAAATTTTCACAAGAGGTTTTTGGTTAACCATTGCCTTGGTCCAAAATAGGGCCCTTAAGAAAATATGTTTAGCAATTATAATTGGCTTAAAAATGTTATTACCTCGATGAAATTCGACATGAATATGTTTAATATGAATGTGAATCATTTATGGTCACTGCTTAAAAGTAACCTATTCAGGACATCTCGATTGGTATGGCTTCTACTAAATTTCCTCGCATTCATTTGAGGATTAAGTCCATATAGCTTTATTGCCTATGGCTTTATTACACTGCGTCTAATTTTTTTAATTTTTCAAAAAAAAGTAAACTTTTCAAAAAATCGCCAAAAAAAATTGCGCAAATTTGCGCAAACTTTTTTTTTTGTTCCTGAATGTAGAGAGTTCGTATTTTCTTGTGGTATATAACATTAAACTACTAAAAACTACTTTCACCTTTAAAATCCTTATCTTTTTTTTAGGAAGGGTAAAAAAATGTGAAATTTTTATTATTTTTAAATTTTGAACGAATAATTTTAACATTAATATATGAGATATATATATATATATATATATATAAACAGTTGCTCATACCTTTCAAATAAAAAAAATCAATATAAAATCTCTATTCGTTTAGCCACAAAAAAATATCATATAAAACTATTAAAATTTCAAAAAAACACCAAAAACGCATTTAATTTTCTTCATTTTCCTGACTTTGACATCGTCTCAAATCTACAAATCTCAACTAAAAGTCGTGAAAATTCAGTATATAATGCAGAAATAAAAATTAAATTAAATTTCTTAAAATACATTTTTGCCTTTTTGGCCAGCTTTTCGGGGTAAATGCCACATAATGTGTCGTTCATAAAAAAAAAAACACTCATCAGTTTCTTTTTTCTTTTCCTCGCCAAAAATTTTCTACTCAGATCTAATGCAGGTTAAGCAATAAAGTGGAATTAAAAACAACAACGTCACAATCAGTTAGAACTGGAATCTTAAACTCTTGAATCGCGCAGATATTTCAAGGTCCATAGATAATAAGCAAGAAATTCCACTCTTAGCTTTCCAAGACTGGACTTTATATTAAAGTCCACTCTTAGCTTTCCAAGACTGGACATTGGATCAAAGTAGTACCTCTACAGTACAGAAGTATCTCTTCAGTACTATTGAAACTAATGCCCTAATATAGAGGGTAAGCAAGGTATACAAATATTATTTACTTTCAATAGTTCAGAATTTGAATTTCTTTAAGACTTCAAGATTAAAGAGCAATTAAAGAGCAGATCGAGCATTACATTTGCTTATAATTTAAAGATGATGAGTACTTATGTAGGTTAGGTTAGGTTGGATAGGTAGCTTTGATACTAAACCTTGAGCTCGCTTAGCGGCCCGTTGTGATGTCACAGGTAAGCGCAGTCGCTATACTGACCAAATTCCCCCAAACTCATCGAAAAAGTTGATCTGCACAGAAGCTGCACACTAAAGCACGACTCCCCTAAGCTGGGCACCAGCCTGAAAATTTAATAAACGAAGCTATATCCTTGATATCAATGGATGATAACTCCGCTAAGATAACAAGCAATGGAGAGCCAATTAAACTAAATCTGCACCTGGCAAGAGATGGGCATTGGCAAAGAAAGTGGATAACAGTTTCCTTATCTTCAGCAGACCCACAACCTCGGCAAAATTCGTACAATGGTAGCTGCCATCTTTCCGCGTATCTTCTCATAACTTAATGACCTGTAAGCATTTCCACAGTGATCGAGATAATATTGCGATCCATTTTGAGTAGTTGTACTTGGGTACTTAGAACTGATATTAACTGCCCGAATATGGTAACAGATAACAGGATAATGAGGAATTTCTGCTCAGCCTTCTGTGGTGAACCACTCTGGAGAGAGATCGTGGCTGTCCTGGCGTAAGCTCTCGTGGATCACAAATGCGATAAATTCGGTATTCGAAAGGATAAGTGTTCTTTACAATCAGTCTTTCGGATGGCAACGATTTTAAGACAGTAATTTATGTACCTTTTCATACAGAGAATACTTCAGTGCCCGTTCGAAAATTTTAATCAAGAACTTGAAAATTCCCATCTACCGTAATAGGGTCGGCGATACTTTGATTCGTTTCCATGAATTGCGTGCTCCTAGAAAGGAAAAAGCATTCTGGATTTGTAAATATTTTATGTTCATAAATATTGCGAATGAATATTTAAAATTTTTAAGTTTTCATGTGAATATTTTTACTACAACTAAAATTTCATCATCATTTTTCTGCTTCGATTATTGATTTTCAATTTGAAAATTGTTAACAACCCATTGCGATCGATGACTCCCAATAATAAACGAAATACACTAAGTAGGCATGACCAGACCGAGATTTATAAAGTGACACGCCTCAAATTAACTGGACAATTTAGTACCAGTCAAGTACGTACCACCACAACAACTGCCACAAATCGACAGAAGAAATAGAAAAACAGACATGCAAACACAAAGTATTCGCATGTGGCGAAGTGCATGAAATCAAATGCAATGCGACAAGTTTGTTGCACAAAAAAGTTGTTGATGCAACACTGGAATAAAATGCAAAAAAAAGTGTACACAAGTGACAAGTTTAACGCTGCATAATAAATGTGAAGGAAGTTAAAAATTTTAAATGCTTGTACAGCAATAGCAAGAAGTCAATAGCATTAACGATGTATGTATGTATGTCTTAGGGAGAGGCATACAAGGGGTTCTACGGCCATAGATCTATAAATGGTAACAGTTTAAACGATTTAAACGTTTTACGTACTAAAACTATAACCGTACTTTAGTTTTTCACAATTTTTTTTCTTGTTTTTTGTTTTTCTGTTTCTTTCTGTTTTTCATCGTTCATTCGTCGCGTTTTATTTTTATTTCGTTTAAAATAGTGTTGAATCGTTTTGAGAAATTATAAACGAATTTCCAAGTCATTTATTTTATGAGCTCGACTAACAGCAAAAAGGCTTCTGGTTTTAAATCTTTTCTTTACTCTGCCTACTCTACACTCGCAAAAACATTGCGAGTTAATAATTAAACGTGCTACGGGATGAGTTAATATTTGTAAACCAATTCAGTTATACTCTCAATAAACTTGTGGTGTATGTGTACGTTAGAGATATGGATGTGGTGTGTAATGATCGTTAAAAGGAAGTGCCACATAATAAACACAGCCTGCCTTTAAAATAAAATAAAATCAGCAGCGTTAACAGCAACGTAGCACTAGATGAGAAGGTAAAAACAACAACAACACAGCAACCGATTTCATTATTTTTATAAGAATTTTAAAGTGCCACTTAAAGTTTAATAAATACAAAAACCAAAGCAAAAACAAAAACTATTTTACAATAATAACAAACGAGAACTGCCCAATGTGGAGTTCTTGTGCAATGCAATTGCTGCTGGTTTAGAATTCCTTTTTAACACCAAAAATACCTCAAGTATACATAGCTGGGCCTTTATGTCAACCACCCAACACGTTTTTCTATTTCCACTGTGTTTGTGTTTTCTCTTTTGTTTGTTTGTTCTTCCAGTGGCATAATAATTGAAGTTTTGGTTAGGAATCATCTTCAACTCCTCGGTGGCTGGCTTCGATTCGATGGCTTCTTGTAAATGCAATAATTATAGGCCCAATGCATTGTTAATGGAAGAACCATGACTGGCGGTTGTAATAAAAAAAATAATTTTTTCACATCAGTTTCCAGCACACGAATATAGTGTAATGTATGCCCTACATTTATTCATTCGGTTTCTTGGTCACGCAAGCACTCTATTTCTTAAAGTTTTACACCACTATCGTTTGAGCGCAATGAATGGTAAGCCTAATGGGCTTAATTGTTTGTAATGAAAAAATTTGGAACCACACATACTTGTTATTTCATTAATTTAGGGAACATTAAAGAACATTGGAGTCGCCGAAGTCTAGTATGTAGGGCACGGTTCAAACCCCAGGTCAGACATCAAAACGAAATATGAAAAAATATTTCTTCGGCGTCTTCCTCTCAGCAGATTATTGATAAAAACTCTGAGAGTAAATAAAATTGCCATGAAAAAGTTTCTCAAAAATCTGTCGTTCGGAGTCGACTTTAAACTGTAGGTTCCGCCACTCATGTATAAAATGAACACATACAACATAAGTGGTGTGAGAAACTAAGTTGTATTCCTATCTAAAGGGTTGTATTGACCAATTATGTATGTATGTATGTAAGGAACATTAAACACCTTCTTATTACTACTTTGCTTTGCTTCATTTTCAGTAATCACTTCATATATGACAATATTGTTATCAAATTTTTTGGCAAATATCGGCATAACCAGTCCTATTCGCTAGATCGAACCTTTACTCCAATAAATGTTTTCAATCAGTTCTTACTTACTTATTGGCCATTAAGGATCCGATTAACGGATTTCGACCTGCCTTAATACATCCATCGAGGCGTCTCTGCTTCATGCATGCCTTCGCCAGTTGGTCACACCAATCGATGACATGGCTTCCCCGTTTGCGTTGGTCCTTCCAACGCAAACAAGGTCGTCCTCTTCGCCGACTTACGCAAATACTCTTCTCGCTGGATCATCTTCCTCCATAAGAACGATTTCGCCGTTGAGGAACTCATATAGCTCATTGTGGTATTAGATGCGGAAATCATTGCCAACTCGAACTGGTCTGAAGATATTACGTAGGACTTTTCTCTCAAATACTCTCAAGGCTGTTGCATCAGTGCTTAATAGTATCCATGCCTCTGCGACATAAAGAAGCACGAGGAGGATGAGCATTTCGTCTTGTCGTACGAGAAAGGTCTCTGCTACTCAATTGCCTATTGAGACCATAGTAGCACCTGTTGGCACGAGTGATCCTGCGCTTTATCTCCAGACTGACATCATTTTTGGTGATAACGGAGGAGTCAAAATAAATAAATTCCTTGACTAGAAATTAAATCCGACGCATATGCCTATTTGTCGCCAAAATATACTTCGTTTTTCCCTCATGTACTGCCAGGCCCATCTTAATAGACTTCCATTCAAGTTATAAGGCAGAGTAACGTCTCGCTTGGTAAGCACTGTAATATCAATGTCGTCAGCGTACGCCAGCGACTGGACGTTTTCTTGAAAAATATTGCCATCGCGATGCACTCCCGCCTTCCGCAGAACACTCTCCATGATGAGCCCACTCCGAACGACAGATTTTTGAGAAACTTTTTAATGGCCGGCACTCATGCATGAAATTAACACACACACAATATAAGTGATGTGAGAAACTAGGCTAGAAAAAAGGCTTGTAATGACCAATTATGTATGTATGTATGTACATACGCTTATTAATTAAAACTCTTTAGTTTATTCCGGGTTTAGTTTAAAAGTTATGACCTTAAGAGCATGACTACATATAACGACTCTTATCAGATATAATAGAGGGTACATTGTATACCAAGACTCCGTTTAACACGGGGGATACGTTCCAATATGTTCCACAGCTAAACGAAACAGCGCTAAACTGGGCAACTAATAAATCAAGTGTCACGCAGGAAAGATGCCTTCGTAGTGTGATTGCTACTTCGGAAAATACATTTGGAATCTTTATTCTAGACAAACTAACAAAAGAGCGCTGAAAAAGATACATAGTATACACCGTCGCTATATAGTGCACCGCTTTTGGTTGGTGCGTGGCCACATACATATACAACAAGTATCAATACAGTGTGCGATTTAGGGGAATCCCAATACTACCGCGTAATACTGAAACAGCGTTAAGCGGAACACCGTTAAGCGGGGTCTTACTATAGAAAGTTTTGAAACCTGATCAGTTTATGCATTGGCATTATGGCTTAAAATGTTTCAAAGGCAATCGTCAATATATTCCTCTCGAGAATTTTTTTTTCTTTTTTTGTCCATTCATCTTCCAATAAAATCGTATTCCATTTAACCGTATCTGTGATTATGAATTCCTTATTGCCTGTTACTTTTCTTCTTATCCAACGATCACTTGACTAAGAGAGCGGAGAAGCTACTGGATAAACACTTGTAATCAATAATATCCGGCTATTTGGGAGGCATTTACATTTTAATTTATTATTGTTTTGGTTGTTGTTTTTGTATTTATTTTTTATTCGAATATGAAGGATTAATAAAAAATTTTTTTGTTTTGATTTTTATTTTTATGATTAATCATGTGCGATCATTCGTTCTTTGTAAAAAATTGAATTGAAATTGCATCCTAGAAAACAAGCGTACAGGGCTTATAGACAATGGGAAGAGGTAAAGAGGCAAAGAGGAGATATAGGAACGCATTACATAATATCCCTCCTCACCACATTATTGAATAGAAGGTATAGACCCGATAACATCAGATGACAGAGGTTTAATACACACAATATACGAAAGTACTGCAGAGGAGGAAATAATGTGGGTTAGCACAACTATAGGTTGAACACCAGAGCGTTTTTCCTCCATTAATTCGAATTATTGTTGTGTACGAACTCTTAATGAAATTGATCACCGGGCATCGTAATACTAGCCTGAAGTCAGTTCAGTTTAATCAAATCAATTTTGGTGCATACGGTTGCATACAGTTGCAGTAACCTAGTAAAAAATGTATTGGTTTGTTAGACGGGAAAACATGGTTCGAACCCGAGCTCAAACATCTCGAACAAATAATTCTTTCGGCGACTTTCTCTCAGCAGTACTGTGGCTAAAACTCAGAGAGAAAATAAAATTACCATGAAAACTATTTCAAATCTACGGTTTTGAATCGGCTTTAAGCTGGAGGACACGCCAGCATAAGTGGTGTGAGAATGTTGGTACATGTGATAAAATACAAACGGGACCATAATTTTTGATACAAAATTTAAATGCCTTCAAAAGGCTTGAAATAGAAAGGGTATTGAGAAACGAGGAGATAATATCTACTGAGACTGTAAGTGAAATGTCGAGAATAAGGACTTTATCCCCATAACTTTCGGAAATCATCTCGGCTATAAAGAACTTGTAAAACAACAAAAAAATCTGGTTGAAATTCTGAAAACGTTTCCAGTAAATGCGAGGAAACATCTGTTTTCAATTTCCAGTCCTGTATGGATTAAAGTGTGGATGCAGAATAACTTACATGTTCTCGCATAAGAGTATGACATCATTTATGATCACACATTTCTTTCTCGGATTCATTAATGCCTCACGGCATCCAAGAATATACTCTGATAATTTGTTCTCATTGTCACAGAATCTAAATGTTGGGATCGTGACATTCTCCATTTTGAAAAAGTGTACACTGAGTCTACAATGCCCTGCCAAAAGACATCAGGTTATTTCTTGAGAGTTTGATACAAGACTCAGATCTCTTATTGTAGTTTCCGAACAAAAGTTTTGATTACATCAGAAGCGCCTTTGTCTCTCTCCATCTTTTCCCTTCTTACAAGGCCTGGGACCTTTTTTGCACCCCTATCTTATTCAACTTCCGCAGACAATCCCTTACTATCTTCGATTTTATCTCATAAGAGCGTAGTCCTCGAACTGTAGTACCTCTGAAAGTCAGATGGTACTGTTACATCACATATGTACATAAATAATTGGTCATTACAACCCTTCAGACAGGATTACGACCTAGCTTCTCCAACCGCTTATATTGTGGGTGTTTAAAGTCGACTCCGAACGACAGATTATTGAGAAACTTTACATGGCAATTTTATTTACTCCCAGAGTTTTTGCCAGAAATCTGCTGAGAGGAAGTCGCCGAAGAAATATTTTTTTTCATATTTTCGTTTTGATGTCTGACTTGGGGTTTGAACCCTGACCTTGCGTCTAATAAGCCAACACACTACCTACTAGACTGCGGCAACTCCAGATGGTGTTGTTATGTCCCGAAATTTGGAAGATGCTTGCGAGTTTTTCGTAGATGAGGAATATTTCACTTTGGGAATAAAATCTCCCGATCCTGTTCTAGGATACTTTCAAAAATTTAAAGGTGACTTTATAGTTACCTTTAACTAAACCCTACTTTAATGGAAAGTTGTAATAATGGCCCTCAGAGTTTTTGGCAGAAGAAGAGGAAGAGAGGAAGTCAGCAAACAAAATTTTTTTTTACCATTTTGCGGTGACTTGCCTGTTTCTTGTCATAGAAATACAACTCAGATACATTTTGTATCATTAATCGAATACAATTATGAGGCGTATTAATGTATTCATTCTAATTTCCAAATCGATTGTTATTCTCCAAAGTACTTAATTTTGTTTTGATTAAGAATTAAATACCAGCATTCAACCACTTTTATGGAATCGTCATCAACAGATGTCTTGTTAAGAAAATACTTGCAACTCTGAATGACTTTTGGTGCGTGCAAATAATTACAGTCCATTACGAATGCAAAAATAAGTGAAGGCTTAAACGCTTTAAACTCACCCTCCATATTGTTATCGCCCAAATGCAGCATATTTAACAAGAGATACAATTAAGGCGTTAATCAATTACTAATGAGCCGCTAATCATAAAGCAGGACTAACAAGACACTCAGGCATTTAGCAACAGACAACAGAACGAGGCATGCAACATTGCAATCAACAGGTAAGTAAAGCAAGGGCTCAACTGCTTTCCATGTTGTTTTCTTTTTGCACAAGTCGCGTAATTTTTATGGCATTCCGGAGATGCTGTTTTTTTGGTTTTGTTTTCTTTAATGAAGCTGAGCAAATTGAACACGAGTTATGGCTTAAGGAGGTGTCCCATTTAGGAGGAGGAATTCAAAATTGTTTACTCACTAATTATGTTATTGACAGCACTTAAATCGAAACGTAATACAGAGACATATTTTGTTTTTATTTTGGGTACTAAAATCATAATTTCTTACATAAATTGGAAAGAGCAATGCTTCTGAATGTAGGGATGTCTTTCACAAATACGTGTACAATGAAAAGTTTAAATATTAAATTGAAGTTCAATGATTGAACCTACACTGCTGTAGCTGAATACATACATACATACATAATTGGTCTTTACAACCCTTCAGTCAGGATTACGACCTAGCTTCTTACACCACTTATGTTGCGTGTGTTAATTTTATACATGAGTGACGGGACCTACAGTTTAAAGTCGACTCCAAACGACAGATTTTTGAGAAACTTTTCATGGCAATTTTACTTACTCTCAAAGTTTTTGCCAGAAATCTGCTTAGAGGCAGTCGCCGAAAAAATATTTTTTCAACATTCGTTTTGATGTCTGACCTGGGGTTTGAACCGTGGCCCTGCGTCTAATAAGCCAACACACTATGTCCACTAGACTGGTATACCCAGTCTTATATTGCGACTGCGGAGAGTATTACTAAAATCTGTGTGAGATCGTTCTTTCAAATATGGGCCAATGATGCCTCCGCGTTACAAACCGCACCAAACAGTCCCCCGTAATAGGTGCATTGGCTTCTGTAAGACCATGTGTGGGTGTTCTTGGCCCCAAATACGGACATTTTGCTTATTAACGTAGCCACCCTTCATCCGAAAAAAGCATTATTTTTGGCAAAATCGATATCATCGCGACGTTTCCCGTTGGCCCATCTAGCTAAGCTAAAACCAAGCGAATGGTCGTGCGATTCTTGAACCAAATGAACTTTGTAAAGCGTCATACCGAGATCTTTTCACAAAATTCGATGTAAAGTGGTGTGTGAAATCTTCAATTCTCGAGAACGATGACGAACTAATGTTGATGGATTCTCACGCACACTCTCAGCCACAGCTTCGATATTTTCGTGAGTACGGACTGTGCGAGCACGCTCACGTCTTGGCGCATAAGCAATGAAACTAGTTTCACGAACTTTAGCAATAAAATTTCATATACCGGGCGCCGTTGGGCCTTGCCAGCAACCAAATTATGTACTACATTTTCGTGCAATTTCCGACCAATTGTCTTGATTTTGGAAATAAACTTCCAATAAATCCCAATGTTGCTCAAGCATAAATGAATTCATTACATTCAGTGAAGATAATATACTGAATTTTGTGACAGAATAGAATGACATAAGTATTGCCAGATTCGAAATAACCGTTGGTTCAAATTTAAAACTATAGAATGCCCACCCGATGGAATTGTCACATAGTCATCTGTAGTCTAGTCTGGGGCCTCAGAGGTGGCCACTTCTACCATTATTTCTTTTATCAACATTTCGCCAATATAATGTGCACGCTGATAACTTCTACCCAAGGATTGTAGGCTAGAGTGAGGTTAAGAGTGAGGTTTTAACTGCAATACTTATGTTCTCATAGGAAACAAATTGAATTGAAAGTTGAATTCTTGACAGTGTTTCATATAAAAGTCGATTTCTCCAACAATAGGATGTAACCTCATAAGAGCAGCAGTCTTCAGTTCTGATAAACCCCAACCATGGTTCTTTTCAACCATTTAAAACTCCAGGAATGAATATCATTATCCTGATATTCAAAATGGAAAGGATTGTACTTCTCCAACCTTGTTTTTAATACCTGTTTTCGACTCCTTTAATTGAAGGAATACCAAGGCTTACTACACCTAAGGACTGTTCTACTATAAGTTCCTGTTCTTATCTGCTTTAGTGAAAAATTGCTTAAAACCTCAATTCCCTGATTTATCTCCCGGGTAGAAAAATCTTTCCACGATATTTACTTTCGTTTCTTGACATTGAGTGCACTTTTAACAATGTTTGCCCCTATTCGATTACAGTCGCTCTACGTAACTTTAACATCGACTTACGTCAAGTTAAGATTGTTTAGCTTCTACTTAAATCCTGACTTGCTAACTCCCCCGTGTTAAGTGCACAAAAACGGAGGGTACTTTGTAATGTGAGAGATCTCTATCTACGTACCAATGTTTCCTTGAACATTTTACCTGTTAAATATTTTCCTGAATGTGTTATTAGTTATACTAGAAAAACTAGGACCATGGGGCTTAGTTTGAGCCCCATGGTTAAATATTTTAATCGAAGCTATGGCGTAATCACAACCTAGCGAAGAGAAATCATAAAGCAGCTCATGCCACCCACTGTGATTGATACACTACACACTATACGGTGAGTTCATCATATTCTATGGACTTTTTTTATATAGTTAATTGGCTTCCATCGTAATGAAACTTAATACCCTGCCACTGTGTTTCTTTATAACCTCTGGACACTTCTCTATTTTATCTGAGAATTCCGGATTCGGTGAAAGTCGTCACAGATGGTTGTGAACTTGAGAATAAGTTGTGTTGTTTTAACCAAAATACTTGATCTTATGATATTTAGCAGTCTATCAAACTCTGTAGAGGAATTCAAAGTGAACAAATAACCACCTGTCATGCTGCATTCATCGAGCGTTCAGGATTCTTTTGAGCTTAAATTTAAAATCTAAACAGTTTGCGGTATTCGCTAACCCATCGATCAGATCTCGTAACAATTTTGTGTAAACCTCATATGGGTTTTCAATCACAGAGGCATTGCGGATAATTGTGTGGTCGATCAGGTACAATGCCATAGAATACCAATCTACATGTTTAAATTGTAAAACATTTTCACACAATTAAAACTCCATCAGAATAAGGGCCATCATTACAACTTGCCGTTAATTAAAGGGAGGATTTTAACAGGCAGATAAATTGTTTTTCATTATTATATAAGTGGACAATAAGGTAGAACCGAGTGTTAGGCTAAATGGAGGATCATTCTGCCGGTAACTTTCAAAGTTAAGTTTATGTGTGAACCTGCCATATTATATACTATTTGCAATATGGCAACTTCAAATATAAACAAAATGAGCAAATACAACAAAAAAACGAGTTCCTTTCGAGGTCCACTGCGTTTAAAAAAACTTGTTTACTTGAGCAGTTTTATTGGCATTGCTCCGGCACTACCATGTTTTTTAAAAAGTTAACTTTATTTTATCTGTAGGTTATAATAACGAAAATAAGTTAAAGCTGACTTTAAAGTTCACTTTAGCTAAAGTTACCTTTAACTAAAGCCAACTTTAATGGGAAGTTGTAATAATAGCCCTAAAAGTATTTATTTGACGCTGTAAACGCCTGAGCTGAGGAATATTGTCAGACTCACTTACGAAAAATTGGTTAGATCAACAATTTTAAGTAGACCGTCACTACATCCAGTAGACGCTGTAGTCTAGTGGAAAGTGTGTTGGCTAACGTTCAAACGCCAGGTCAAACATCTCGATCAAAACGAAATACGAAAATAATATTTCTTGGGCGACTTCCTCTCAGCAAATTTCTGACAAAATCTCTCAGTATAAATAAAATTGCCATGAAAAGTTTCTCAAAAATCTGACATTCGGAATCAACTTTAAACTGTAGGTTCTGCCACTCATGCATGGAATTAACACACACAACGTAAGTGGTGTGAGAAGCTAGGTCGTAATCCTGACTGAAGGATTGTAATGACCAAATATGTACGTCACTGTATGCATACTTATTGATCATTGATCAGACTTGCAAAGAGATTTCTTGCAATATTGTAGATCGCCAAAAGAGGTCGAGAGTATAGTATAATAATCCACTTTATTTGGGTGGTGGTGCGTCTCTGGATCGTCACAAACTTCTATCAATTGGCTTACACTTTCTCGATAGTATGATGGAACTATTGTTACTTGACTTGCGTCAAATGATCTTTGATTTCAGCAAAACTGGTAGTCAATTCTATCCTAAGCCTTTAAATGCATTCCATGTTCACTTTGTTTTCCAAGTTACCATCGATTACCGGCATCATATAACATCATCGTAACATCCATATTGTATTGGTAATATTTTCCGGGGTTATGTATTTCAATATAACAAATCAAACTGTTAAATATCATGTTAATGCCCCAACAGATCGTTAACCTAAATATTGGCCATAATAGCATAAACCACACATGCATGTACACATTTTGGCATGTAATGGGCATTTTATCGGAATATTTTTCCAACAGAATGCGAAATGAATTCTCCATCAATAATTTATTTCATGTTATGCCTCAGTGATGGGCAATTCATAATGTTTAAATGAAACAAATATTGCTGGATCATGATGCAGACATCTGACACATGGAATATGATTACCCAGTAGCATTTTAGTATTTTACCGGTAACCGTGCAATACAAAACAGAAATAAAAAGAAAAACGAAAAACAATAAAACAAAAAGCCTCCATCAATGTAAATCTAAAGCAATAATTTAACGATTAATACACACTTTAGCCGTATAAAATAAAATATGTATACTCTGGTGGTATATGAGAGCGAGAGACTATGTTTAGAAAAAAAGAAAACGTAGCATTTATTGGTGGCACGCAACACACAAAATCCAAACGAATAAATGACAGTTAGATGGATAGTCATTGAGAGAGAAAGACGACGAAAAAAGAAAACAAATTGTTGATGATCAGCCACCATTTGAGATCAGAGGCAATAGCAATAGCAATAGCAGTGGCAATAGCAGTAGCAGCATTAGCAGAAGCTAAGGCTGAAGTAGTAAAAGCTTAAACAAAGACAAGCCGGTTAGCAAAGTCATCGCCATCATTTGCATCACTTGCAACATTTGCATCATCTAAGCAGGCAGAAGCCAAAGACGAAAAATAATATTTTGCCACTGTTTAATAGATTTACTTACACACACATATATACGTGTATATACAAGTACTATACTGTAGCATACCGCAAGTATGAGTTTTAGTGTAACACACGCACACACACACAAAACCGCACATATTTTAATATACACATGCTCTAGCCATCATAGATTTTCCAATTCAAAATGCCACAAAGTTGCCAAGTTGTGGTGGCAGTGACAGTAGTGGCACTTACCGCCGCAACAGTAGTAAATAATAAAAGAAGTTGCAGTGAAAACCAATTGAATGAAACATAAAAATAATGTTTTTATGCCACATACAACTTATTTGCGGTATAATCGTTGTTTTCTTCTTTTCTTTTCATTTTTCTTTGGTATTTTACGAGGAGCACTTCTCACGTTTCAGAATTATTTTCAATGGAATCTCGTCTAAGGCAGAATTCTTAGAATGTAAGAAACTTTACCATGACTTTGAATTCAGCTTACATTGGAATGCTGCAAATTGAAGCTACACACTCTCACCCATTTCATTCTAGCCCCTAAAGTGAACATCTATGTAAGGTTCAGTATATAAAGTACGATAGTAAATTGGAATCTTAGAAGGCCGAATAACCTAAAATCTATGCACACGATCTAAGAAAACACGAAGGTTATGAAATAGTAACTCTCGTCACTGATACAGAATGCACACATGGTCTCTTCACCACTACTGTGGACCTTGATTGTGGATGAACTCTTGACAAATCTATCTCAGGATGGTATGATGATGGAATTCTTTACGGCTTCATGGAAAAAGATCTTGAAATTGTAAGTTGATGTTGCTTGTCATTGAGTCTGAAGATAAGCCCAGGTACAATAGCATCATTTACAAGGAATAGACATACATACATACATTATAAAGGGTCCGCCAAATAACTTCTTTTTTTTGTAAATGCTTTAAAAAAAAAAACTACTGAATATTTTCTCCAATTTCTCCAATTTTTTATTTGAAAGTACAATAAACCTTCCGGTTAATAATGGAAAATAATTTCATTCAAATGGCCATGCAGTAGCCTACACGATCGGTCCAATTTTTAAGCACATTATCGATTGTGTGCAGCTGTATGTCACCAATGGCTTCACGAAAATTGTCCTTTAAAGCGTCAATTGTCTCTGGCTTGTCGGCGTAACACTTATCTTTGACGGCACCACACAAATAATAGTCCAACGGTGTCAAATCGCAGCTCCTAGGTGGCCAAACGACATCAGCTCTGCGGCTGATAATGCGATCTTCAAAAACAGGGCGCAAAATATCGAGTGTAGCTTCGGCTGTGTGGCACGTAGCGCCATCCTGTAGAAACCAAATGTTGCCAATGTCCTCCTCTTCAATTTTTGTGAACAAAATTCGTTCAACATGGCCCGATAACGATCGTCATTGACTGTAACGGCCACTCATTGCTCATTTTCGAAGAAAAATGGCCCAATTATGCTTTGGACCAAAATCCGCACCAAACAGTGACTCGTTTTGGGTGCATCGGCTTTACAATGTATGCGTGCGGGTTTTCTGTGCCCCAAATGCGACAATTTTGCTTGTTTACATACCCGCCAAGATCAAAATGAGCTTCATCTGAAAAGATGATTTTTTGCCAAAATCGGCATCTTCCATAAGTCGATCGCAGGCCCACTTAGCGAAGCGAATACGCATTGGATGGTCAATTGGCTTCAACTTCTGAACCAATTGGACTTCGTATGGCGTCATACCACGGTCTTTATGCAAAATCGTCTCAATGATGTCTCCGAAATGTTCAATTGTTGAGAACGACGGTGAATAGATGTTGATGGCGCTTCACGCACACTTTCTGCCACAGCAGCAATATTCTCGGGTGTACGCACTGTTTTTGGCTTTTCACGCTTTGTTTTATCGATGAGGATGCCAGTTTCTTTCACTTTTTTCACTAGATAACGAACATACGAAGCTGACGGTGCTTCTCTTCCTCCAAAATCCGCACGCAATTTTCGCACACATTCTGCAACATTACCATGATTTTCAAAGTAATGTCGCAATATTTCCCAACGTTGTTCAAGCGTAGAATAAAACTAATTATCTGTCAAATCAGACATGAGCTAAGTGTTACCATTCACGAAATAAGCACCAGTTGAAAAAAAATGTTAGATGGCGCTCCCGATAGGTCATTACAACCTCTCACACCACTCATGTTGTGTTTGTTAATTTTATACATGAGTGGCGGGACCTACAGTTTAAAGTCGACGCCGAATGACAGATTTTTGAGAGGAGGAAGTCTCAGAAGAAATATTTTTCAAATTTTTGTTTTGATGTCTGACCTAGGGTTTGAACCGAGGCCTTACGTCCAACACACTTCCTACTAGACTACGGCGAGTTCAAGAGACTTCTTCTTTACTAGAAAAAGAAAACTTCTTAAATGAAAAAATATTCGACTCCTGGGTAAAAGACTTTCACAGAAAATGGAGTTAAAATATCTGGGAATATCACTGGATAGTAATTTGGTTTACAGGGTCCATATAGAGAGCATTTCATGACATAATGGTATGTGGAAAGCTTGCAGGGAAATTCCTGGGAATGTAATCCAGGAACTATGCACTGAATGTATTATGTGATGGCCAGACCAATAAGGCTATAGTTTTGATAGATAGAACAAATCTAAAATCGACTTAAATAGAATTATACAACAACCTTCCAATGGAGTACTCACATTTAATTGTAAGCGTATCCGTTGCTCAACGAAAAGGCAGATAAAAAGCAGCAAATCGAGATCATCTCGAACCCTACATGTAAATTCTGTGATGATGGGAATGAATCATTAGGACTTTTTTGGAACCTGTGAGGACTAATGCATTCCAGAAGTAAACGCCTGACTGCATATCAGGTGCTCAGCAGAGAATTGTACTGCTTATCAAATAGCATCAACCTGAAGTTAGTCAAAAGAAAAGGCTTGGAGGAGTTATGGTAAATCATACGTAGAGTGGGAGGAATACAGCAAATCGCATAGTAGCAGTGCTGTGGCACCTCTTCACGACAATGATGATAATAATAAATCCCAAAATTCGGCAGTGCACTAGATACCGAATTCTAAAGGGTCCGCTAAATAACTTTTTTTTAAAAAGCTTTAAAAAAAAACTACTGAATATTTTCTCAAATTTCTTTTTTTTATTTGAAAGTACAATCCTTCCGGTTAATAATGGAAAATAATTGCATTCAAATGGCTGTCTCGGCTGGCCATGCAGTAGCCAAAAGTTATTTGGCGGACCCTTTACTACAAACTTTGTATTTCTTTAGACAATATGAAGCCAAAAAGTATTCGTTACAGAAACGTGGTAATGAAGTTCTTGTGGTCTCAACTGGATCTGAACGACATGTTGGCAACTCCACAATAATCGATTTTCAGAACACGTTAACGTCATGTGAGTTTTTTTTTCATTAAGAGCTTCCGCTGTGATATATCAGTGAAATTTGCAATACTTTTGAAAAATGCTACAAAAAAGTTAGAATTGGTGGCTGTGATTTGTGTGACTTATTCGCATTCACCTACGGCTTATGCCTTCAAACCCTAAAAAAAACAAGAGGTGGCCAAATCATACTATCCTAGTGGCCTGTTTCCATCGCCTCCACATGAGATAAAAATGCAAATTGATCCTGCCAAATATCCAATGTGACATGAACTATATGGCTCGTAGCGTCATCCTGTTGAAACCACATGTTGTTTGTGTGTATATCGATCAAATCACGCCCATTCATGTTAGTAATCATCGACCTATAGATCTCGCCGGTGACAGTGAGACCTTAAACATGTCGTTCTCAAGGAAATATGCACCAATGACTTCGCTAGCCTAAAATCTACACCAAAAAGTGATTTTTTCAGGATGCATTGGATGCTCTTCGAACTTATTTGTATTAATATCGTCCTAAATTCTAACAAACAAAATTATTGATTTTTCGATGCCTATTCGTAAATGGTGATATAGAAAAACAGATTGAACAAATTACAACTAATTTGACAGATGACAGCTATTGACTGTCAAAGTTTGTATTGTCTCTGTTGAACGGTTCTGCAAAATATTCCATTTGATATACTTTTCTCCACCAAATCTTATCAAAAATGACCTTATACTGAAAATAAATTAAGTCTTTAGTTAATTATCGTAAATCATACAGTGTTCAGTTGTTAAAATACCTGACAAGACAAATAAAAATCTTTGCAAAGTTTGTAGAACAAAACAAAACCTGAATTTTACCTTCCTATCCTCGTACAATCATGGCATGCAAGTACCATCATTAATTCATAGAACATTTTACATTCTTAACGAACGATTAAATTGTAAAAGTTGCAACATTTTTACACAACGTATAGAGCTCTATAAACATACATACATACATACATATACATTCGTATACAATCGATCGTTGCATTCGTTCCACAACTCATTCATTCATCCATCCATCTATCGATCTATTATCTCTTCTTCTTTGTTGGTATAAAACTTTTCTAATTTTTTTTGTTTTCTTGCAAATTTTTTTTACTTTATTGCCGTCAATGATGGTGCAGTATCACAGCGATTGAATAAGTATTCCACTCCAATTGATACCTGCTTGCTTGCATTTTGTGGTCGTGTCGTCATCAGCATTATAATCATCATTATCGTCATCATCACCAGCAAGCAATAGCATCACTAGCACTAGCACCACTAGCACCATCCCGTATAATTTAAAGAACAAATATGATTTTCATTCTTTGGCATTTAATTCATGTTGTTTATTGCAATCATAATTTATTCTTCTCTCCCATCTCCTCTTAGCGTTCGTTGATTTTTTTTTTTCTTTATTTTCATTTTTCTGCATTCTATGGCTTATAATTACTAAGTGATCATTAGGCATTTGATTCACACTTTTAGCATTAGATTTCATGTTTTTCTTTGACGTTTTTGTTTTCCTTATTCTTTCTTCTTCTTCTACATTGAAAATATTTTCATTTGCCACCATTAAAATTTCCGTCGAATAGGACATCAAATTGCTGAGTATTGCAAAATCGGTTTACCATCCAGAAAAAAAAATTGTTTCGAAATATTTTTAAGCCCTGGATTAGAAAGTATTGCTCGGCTTTAATGGTATTCATGTATGGAATGGACGTATGCATAATATTTTATTGCTTCGCTTATCATAAATATATTAACGGCTGGTTATAGAAAAAATTTGACACAGTTAAACTAATTTGGTAAATTGCAAGCAAACGGTTTTTATTGTCTTAAAGCATGTTAAGGTGTCAGACTTACTCCATTTTAATTGAACCTATTGCCCTTACACATACATACATAACATACATAATTGGTCATTACAACCCTTTAGTCAGGATTACGACCTAGCTTCTCACACCACTGATGTGTGCGTGTATGTTAATTTTATACATGGTCCTACAGTTTAAAGTCGATTTCGAACGAAAGATTTTTGAGAAACTTTTTCATGGCAGGTTTATTTACTCTCAGAGTTTTTGCAAGAAATCTGCTGAGAGGAAGTCCCTGAAGAAATATTATTTGGTACTTCGGTTTGATCGAGATGTTTGACCTGGGGCTTGAACCGTAGCCTCACTTCTACTAAGCAAACTTGAAAATTGTTACTCAGGGGTTTTTGGGGTCATTATTAAATAAATAATAATAAATTATTATTAAATAATAATAAATTATTTCTATTTTAGTAAAACATATAAAGTCATGTACATATCTGAGTACAAAAATAAAACATTTAAAAAAATTTGTTAGAAATTCATCTTCATTTATTAATTTTTTTCCAAAAATGTGGAAATTTTATATCATTTTCAGGAAAAAATTGTTTAAGGCTTAAACAATCTATCACAGTGTTGTTTATTGACACATAAGCGCAGCAATTATATTGCATCATCGTAATCTATGGATAGTGTAAATATTAAGGAGTCAGAAGCTCTTGACGTTCTGAGCATGAAAATTCAGTGTAATGTTGGCATCAATCGACACTTTTTTCAGTTCCTTCAGTTCCTTCTTAAGATCTTGTGATCTTACTATTTACACCATTTGTAACCGACCGGGACTGGAATACAACTCTTATGTATGGGTCGATGTCTCAACGTCTATTTTGAGGTTTCTCGACCGTATACAGGAGAGGCCGTAGTAGCTCGTTAATGACGTTAGTGTATCCAAATCCATTAAATTATTGTAGTATCGGTGCAATGTGGTTTGTGTTTCACTGTTCTATCGCTACTTCAAAAGGATTTTTCTCGACCGAAATAAGAGGATTTTGTCCCGAAAATCATATATTCCTACGTAACGCTCGTTTCTCGACCAGCACATCCGTATGTCGTCGATTGGCCAGTGGATCGCACACTGCATTACATTAAAAATACGTTTTTTAGTCGGACTATTCGCATGTGGAACTCAATTCTTGCAGAGGTCTTTCCTGTTACTTATGGTATGAAAATATAAAAGTTCCAAACATAATGCCATCCTTCCCCTGAGTGTTAGTCGTACGAAGAAAAATAACGGCGCTTGCCTTTGTCCTTACGATGGTAATATCAGAAGCCATACTCGAATTTTTAAAATTATCTGCAACGACAAGTGATAAATTATTCTCAACTACGAGGTTATTTAAGAGTAATAGTAATAGTAATAACGGGTGATTTCTTAGCTATTATCTTTTTGGCAACACTGGTTTAAACAGCTCACGCACGTTTCGTGTTTTGTTTCACTGTCAAACATCATCAGTTTGGTCTATAATTTAACCATGAATCGTCTTACAAACGAACAACGCTTGCAAATCATTGAATTTTATTATCAAAATGCGTGCTCTGTTAAGAAAGTTCATCGCGCGCTTCTTCCATTTTATGGTCAGTTTAATCGACCCGCTGAAGCGGCTATTCGGGCTATTGTGACTAAATTTCGCACCAAATTTACATTATTTGACATTAAACCACCAACACGCTTACGTAGAGTGCGAACTGAAGAAAATATCGCAGCTGTATCGGCCAGTATTAATGATGACAATCAATTATCGATTCGTCGCCGTTCGCAGCAATTGGGCCTCTGTTACTCAACAACGTGGAAAATTTTGCGGAAGGATTTAGGTGTGAAACCTTTCAAAATACAGCTGGTGCAAGAATTGAAGCCTACCTACCGCAACGCAAAATTTTTGGTGAATGGGCTCTTGGAAAGTTGGCCGAAGATCCACTTCTTTATCGAAAAAATGCGTTCAGCGACGAAGCTCATTTTTGGCTCAATGGATACGTAAATAAAAAGAATTGTCGATTTTGAAGTGAAGATCAGCCAGAAGCATTGCAAAAGCTACCAATGCATCCAGAAAAAGTCACAGTTTGGTGCGGTTTATGGACTGGTGACGTCATTAGACCGTACTTCTTCAAAGATGCTGTGAATCTTAACGTAACTCTGAATGGTGAGCGCTACCGTGAGAATATATCCAACTTTTTTTGCCCAAAATGCAAGAGCTTGACTTTCATGACATGGTTTCAACAAGACAGTGCCACATCCCCACAACACGCGTAACAATGAGCTTATTGAGAGGCGAGTTCGGTGAACATTTTATTCCACGTTCGGGACCGGTTAATTGGCCGCCTAGATCGTGCGATTTAACGTCTTCAGACTATTTTTTGTGAGGCTATGTTAAAGCTCATATCTATACAGACAAGATTGTTTCAATGGACGCATTGAAGCATTTATTCGTGAGATACCGGCCGAAATGATGGAAAGAGTATGCCAAAGTTGGACTAAGCGGATGGACCATTCGAGGCTCAGTCGTGGTCAACATTTGCATGAAATAATCTTCAAACATTAAATTATATGGACCGTACTATCGATTCAAATAAAGATTTCATGCATTTTTATGAATTTGATGAGTTGTTTTTGAAAATTTTTCCTATAGCTCTTAAAAAATCACCCATTAGTAATTGTTAAAAAGGAATAAAATACAGAAAAATCATCCCATGTATTCGAAAGTAACTTAAAAATATAATATGTACTTTACTCCTTGTTTTTACTAACAAAGCTTAAAGTGGCTTTTAATGTACTAAAGTAAAGAATATGATGTAAATTTTAATTTCCAAAAATCGTCAAAATAAAGGCATAAATCGTCAAATCGCCAAAATGATATTTTTGGAGCTCAAAATCGTCAAAATAACGATAAATCGTAAAATCTGGCAGCTATGCTTAAGACCTCTATTGGATTACCAATTTATCTAACGTTCATATAAGTATTGAAAGACCAATAATTTTTATTTTTGTGTTTCATAGCCGTTCAAAGACATGAGTTCAATACTATTCTTAAATGTCACACAGAACAATATTTAAATACAACGCAGTAGTTTATCTACTATAGGGTCTCTGCGTCAATTAGATCTCAACAGATTAATTCTGAACTGGATGATGAAGATCCTAGCGAAGCGTATAACTTTAAAGATTCAAATTTTAGTTAAGAGGACTGAATATAGAAGGAACTGCAGGTTTTCTATGTTTTAAGTGTTTGATTAGCACACGTGACAATATTGGATGCGCAATCTTAAATTCTTAGATTCTGATCGTGTTATTTTTTTTTTTGCCTTGTTTAGATTTCGTTAAATAATTTTTTCAAGCTAAGCGAAGCCTTACATCTCATAAACCAACACACTACCTACTAGACTACGATATATGTGGTTTCAGTACGTTTTAAAGCAAAAATCAATATAAGTTTCCGTGCTACTAAGCGGGATATTATTATTTACGGCGTGCGTATATCCATGGAGTACTGCATGGATTCCGAGTTGATGTCAAATTAAAGGTCCCGCAGCTGGGTTGTAATCTTGACTAAAATGTAAGTGTAATGACCCATTAAGTAAGTAAATAAATTCAATGAAGTGGCTTAAAAATTGAAAGAATCTTCGATCAAGTATTTTTGTTTTAATTGCTTTTAAAAATCCATTTTATCGATTTCCTTTGGACACTATTTTCAGAGCAGGTAAGATTAATATTTTTCAATAATTTCTTGTGCAAACACTTTGAAATTGGAAAGTGTATGATAAGTGTGTATATGGGAAAACTTAAATTTGCAAATTTTTACAACATTTTCCAAAATAAAGTTGGTCAAGCAAACTAATATCAGTGATGGCCCATTAGATTCCAGAAGCCGGATTCAAAAGCTAATGGTAACGAATATTAAAATTTATAAAATCCCATAAAAATTATTTCAATAATAAATGCTCACACACGCACATACCATTAAAGAAGGCCATAAGAATAATGCGAAAGTGTTTGTTACAGCCATCATCATGGCAATGGAGAGATTATAATAAAAATGTTCATAATGGAACAATCAATTAATGACTCGTCTTATCAATATTAATTGGAAAATGTGAAAAGATAATAATGACAGTCAAACCGAACGAACAACTGTATGACAATAAAACGGGGGCAGATAATTTAAAACAGAAGCTACTTGCGTGACTGCTACAATAATCTTGTTGTCATGTTTTCTTCTTTCTGTTTTTTCTTTCTTCCCGATTTGTTTATTTTCTCTTTTTCGTAAAATATTTGAAAGCCACTAACAATACTCCAATAACCATTTACAATCCGAGGATTTCCTTTAGACTCACTTCACTCTGCCAATGCTGGCAATGGCTTTAATACGTAAAATATAAAAAAATTAGTATTGAAACAGTAGCCGGCTAGCTATGTATGTCTGTGTGTGTATGTGTGTGTGACATTAAAAACTGTCATATATTCTCGAAATGCTTTTGACACTAATTTATGCACTCACTACACTAATATCAACAGAAATTTAATCAGTCATCTCATGACTAAAATCATTCATTAGCGTTACTTAGTATTGTTGTAATAATAAAAATGGTTTTTGGCTTTGCTTTTGTTGTCTTCTTCTATTTGCTTGGATATTCGATGGTCACAAGCTAAAATAGCCAGTAGTCAAGTAGTCAGGAAGCCAAAGAGACATTAACAAATGAAAGGAAAATTGGACCATAATATGCTCTTGTTGTTGTTGTTGTTGGTGGCGCTGATAACAAGACAATGAGAGACGACAATGACGACGAGTAACCCATACCCTAGCCCTTAGGCTCAAATGAATGCCACTGGAAAAAATGTCATTGTCAAAATGCAGATAGAAAATGCAAGAAGTATGAAAACTACAATCGGTAAGCACCGAATGTACGTATGTATGTACATACCAGAGATCAGCAATGAATCGTTTTTTCGCTACTCATAAGCGCTCATGAAATTGTGAATATAAGTGAGTTTACAATATTGAAATTTAACTATGTACTCTGATTCATTCGTACTCACTACAAGGTTGATTTATAAGTACAGGTTGCAATGAGCACGCGTACAACGTTCGACATGAAACTCATACCATTCGAAATATGTTTGATTCATAAGCCTACTCTTTTAAATTCATAACTTAATACTTATAATACCTATTAATGATTCGAGTGACTCGAGCAGAGCAAACACACAACCTTTTAGTGAGTATTTTAGTGTTCACACTCGAATCTTACTTATTTTGTGATTCTTGTAAATGTTGAGTTATGGAAAGTTGAAATCAACAACATTATACGTATTGTTAAGTATGAGTACCATGAGTATTTCAAACTTTGAATATGAGTAGAGGTTGCATGATATTAAAATAAGTATGAATATATATAAGTATCAGAATTTATGAGTATGATTGTATTCTACTCAGTTTTTGAACACTCATTGCTGATCTCCGATACATACATACATAACTGGTCATCACAACCCTTAAGCCAGGATTACGACCTTGCTTCTTACACCATTTATGTTGTGTGTGTTAATTTAATACACGTGAGTGGCAGGACCTACATTTTAAAGTCAACTCCGAACAACCAGTAATCTGCTGAGAAACAGTCGCCGAAGAAATACTTTTTCGTATGTACTTCGTTTTCCTGGTGATGTCTGACCTGTGACCACACTACTTACTAAACTACGACGACTACTACTACCACGGAATGCATTGCAATTTATTCCGCTTTTAAATTTTCAATTTCGAATTTGGAGCAACATGTCCTGATGTTATTTTTAATTCATAAAGTGAAGAGCTTTCAATTTCACTTTAACTAATTCATCCAAAAATACCAGGAAGTCTCGCCAGAGGAAATTGCATCAACAACCAACATATCGAGAACTACAGACAGAGAGTTGAACGCAATGAACAAGGTTCCTCCCAAATACATACAACAACAAAAAAGAGAATAAGCGAGGGAATGTTTTGTAGTATATCAATGCTCCTTAAAGGAAGGAATAATATTGTAAGGCTTACGAACTCTGACAGTTGATAACGATCATCTAATCAAGGCTACATCGGTCAAATTAGTTGTCATTTATTCAATCTATTTTGCAAAATCACTACGGATGGATGCAACGTTCAACAATACGTGCCAATAACAAAATTGTTTCATCAAAATGGGTGTTCTATGTGACACTAATTTTCATCGAAAATTCACCTTCACCGATGAGGCTCATTTCTGATTGAACGGGTAAGTGAAGGAACAAAATTGTAGAATTTGAGACTTACTTACTTACTTAATTGGCCATTAACAACCCGATTAATGGATTTCGGCCTACCTCTGCTTCTTGCGTGCCTACACCAGTTGGTCACACCAATCGATGAAGCCCTGTCATCGATTTGGTCCTTCTAACGCAAACAAGGCCGCCCTCTTCGTCGACTTCCACAGATCCCCGCATCGAATACCAGCCTCGCAGAAGCATCCTCCTCCATTCGAACGATATGGCCGAGCCAGCGCAGCCGTTGAATATTAATACGATGCACAACGTCTATGTCGTTGAGGAGCTCATACAGCTCACTGTTGGATCTGATGCGGAAACCATCGCGAACTCACACTGGACCGAAGATCTTACGTAGGACTTTTCTCTCGAATACTCACAAGGCTGCTGCGTCAGTACTTAATAGGGTCCATGCCTCTGCGCCATAAAGAAGTACGGGTAGGATGAGCGTCTTGTAGAGTGTTAGTTTTGTCGTACGAGAGAGGTATCTGCTACTCAATTGCCTGTTGAGACCATAGTAGCACCTGTTGGCAAGGGTGATCCTGCGCTTGATCTCCAGACTAACATCATTTTTGGTTGAAACGGCGGAGCCAAGATAAATAAATTGCCTGACTGTATCAAAAGTATAGCAATCGGCCGTAATCTGAGAATCAATAAGCCTTACGTCTCTACTTGCCGAGAATTTGGGACTAGACCAATCCAAATGAGATCCAAGGGGGTCCAATGCATGCCAAAAAATTATATTTTTGTTGTGGATTTTTTGCCGGAGACGACATTGGTCCATACTTCATTGAGAACAACATTGGCCAGACAGACTATCACTACCAAAGGCGAGCTCTATTGATCAATTGAAAGACCTAGACTCCAACGACGTATGATTTCAAGAGAACAGCGCTAGCTTGCACTCAGCTCATTTCACATTTTATATCCTGCACAAGTGATTTGTTAACATGAGGGTCTTCTCACTAAGAGGTGATGTGAAGTGGTCAACAAGACGGTGTGATGTGACCCTGTTAGACTTTATCTTGTGGGGTTTTCTTAAGTCGCTGATGTATGAGAATAAATCATAAAGCACAGAGGTCCTCAAGGCCATCGGGGCACTTGTCAGCTGCTCCAGAGCCCATTCAGCGTGTGTTCCGTCGTTGTCTGTAGGCGTAATCACAGCGGTACTCAAAGCCTATATAAGCCTTGTCATCGGGTCAGTTGTTGGCTGCTCCGGCGCACATTCAGCGAGTGTTCTGTCGTTGTCTATGGACGTTTATGGTGGTTTAGCAAAAGGAACTGAATAAATGACAACCAATTTGACAGCTGAAACAAGATGGCCGTTAACAATTGTCATAGTTTGAAAATCCCTTTTGGAAGACCCCATAAAAACTCCATCACTAAAGGTATTTCCGATAACAAGACTTATGATAACTCCACAGTGGACGTTATGTTATGCCTCTACATCATTGTGTAGGGTGAAGCAATGCTACTTAATTTATTACACGCGAGGCTAACTTGCACTTTGAATAGATATATGGACCCCCATAACTTGTATGTGTGTGCGTATGTGTTAGAATGTGACCATCCTCTAACAAACCAACAGCAACAACAGCAGCAGCAGCAGCAACATTACATCCATCCATCGTTTGTTTATTTTTTTTCTTAATGTTTGATCTAGTTTGCTTCTTCTTTTCCCTCTTGTTGTTGTTGTTGTTGTTGTATTACAAAGCAAATTACTAACGTTGCTGTCATTGCTACCATATTGTTATTGTCGTAGTTGTAGTTGTAGTTGCTGTCTTCTATAGTTGTCATTTCGTGTATTAAGTGGTAGCCGATGAAATATGTTGGCAATAGATATACAAACATTCTTCTTGTTGTTGTTGTTGTAGTTGTTGTAGTTGTTGCTGCTATTATTGTTATGGCAGTTGGCCGTTGTATGCTGTTGGGGGACACAAAATCGATGCACGTGGAATTTAATGTCATTCGTTTGTGTCAAAATTGGCGGCACATTTGGTTTGTTTTTTTTTTTTTTTTTGTTCTCTTTGTTTAGCAACTCGATCGGTAAGTCGGACAAACGATAGACGACAAGTCGTATGTCCACTAATAATAGAAATCCAAACTAATGGATGGCAGACTGGCTAGCTAGCTGGCTGACTACCAAAGCAAGGTGTTGTCCCCCATTATTGTGATGCAGCACATGCGCATATTTTTCCATTCCGACATACATATGGCACTCGTCTTATAGGAGATCTTACAAAAAAAAAGTTTTGTCTGTTTGTTTGCTTTTTTGTAGTTGTTGTTTTTGGTAGGGTATGGTATGGGTATGATGATGTATTAGTTGTGATTAGAATTGAGTGTATACGGCATACTGTAGTATAGCATAGCATAGTTTAAGTTGTTTCTCTTGTATCACCAAACATTGCTCGGCTCACATTTCTTTATTGAATATACATACGACTAGCTGAACCTGGTAGTGGTTTAACCTCAGGCTGTTAGAATTAACGAACGTCAAAGTAGAAATAAAAATAATACGAACGCTTTATTGCTTATTTAAAGCTTCTTTTTCTGCTTTACATTTGAAGTATAAAGTTGCACTTTGCATATCCATGCATATTCACGAATAATTTTTTTATTTATTTTTTTTATTTTGAATAATTCCGGGCCTGTAACTTAGCATCAAGTTTAATGATGACAAACTTTCGCTTGATTATTTAGTAGTTTTTGTAATTGATCAGCGCTTATATTAATTGCTTCTGCTTTTGCTTTTTTTTCGCATAAAACTGCTCGCAAGTGTTATGCGAAATGGTTCATTAGAGCGCACAAACATTCATTGTATATTCTTGGCGATCTATAGAACCTGTTCAAGATGTTTAATTGTGTTTAATTTGTTTGAGTTGATACCGGGAAGCAACAAATTGTTCAGTTTCGGATTATAATAAGTTAAATGGAATGGTGCTCTAAAGTGTTTTTAGTGCTTACTTGTGCAATTCAACGGATTATAATTTGTATTGACCAACAAGTCGTAGAGCAAATAAAATTTAAATTTTTTTATAGACAGCATCTGTTGAAGTTGCCGGGCGACTTTACGTAGACAGACTATACTAATTTCTAAGAGCGGATTTGATTATATGCCGTGTTCATGGATTTACGGAATTAAACCTACACATTGGGTCTCTTACAACGACACAGCCTACTTTTGAATCAATGGTTATATCAACACTATCATGAGAATTATCGAATTGGATGTGAAGACCAATTCAAGAGCTAGTTCAAGAGTCCCGAATGCAACCTTAAATATGCCCTGTTTGGTGCGATTTATCAACCGGCGGCATCACGACACCCTGTGGTGAAAAATTCAATGTTGCAATTCATAGAATGAGTACCGATGGTAAAAGAATAATTTATGGTTGACGAGTGGTTTTAACAAGATACATGCGATACAATGAACATGTTGGAACACAAGTTTAGTTCAGAATTAATCCCAGGTTTTAAAGCAGATCATTTGGCCGTCCCCTACATCATTTTTTGGGGTTAAATGAAGCTGCCATTGTTAAAACAACCGAAACACATACATACACACATAATTGGTCCTTTCAGCACTTCAGTCAGGATTACGACCTAGCTTCACACACCATTTATGTCGTATGTGTTAATTTTATACATGAGTGGCGGTTCCTACAGTTTAAAGTCGACTCCGAGCAACAGATTTTTGAGAAACTTTTCATTGCAATTTTATTTACACTCAAAACTTTCGTCAGAAAAAGTCGCCGAAGAAATAATTTTTCATATTTCGTTCTGCTTGAGACGTCTCTGGTCTGGAACTGTGAACGCACGTAATAAGCCAACACAATATGTAGTAGACTACAGCGACATAGGTGCGAGCAACAAACATTAAAAAGAAAACGAATGTCATTTATTTTCCAAGTAAGGTGGCATAAAAGTGGATAAAAACACTTTTGTTAGAATCTATAACCTAACCTAAATGGAATCCGTAAGAGACTTGTCAAAAAAAAAAAAGAAACACAAGTTCATTAAATCAGTCAAGGATGCATGGATGCTCATGGGGAAAAAAGAGACCAGAGAAAGAACACCTAGAAAGCTGATCTGCCTGCAAGCACATATTTCAGGCGGGATTTTTGCTGTTTAAGAAGCTGCACGTATGTTTAAATCTAGGGACCTACCTCCTTCGAACTTGATCAAGTGTGGACGAACAGTCAAGCAGCAATCAAAGCGGTTGGGTTCCACCTCGCCAAACCAAAGAGCGTCAGGAGTTTCATGGGCGTATACGTATACGTCGATACTACACCCGCCTCTATTGGATTTCGGGTCACAGTGGAATAGAGGGAATTTCGCAACAACCTCGATCTACCACACCTTTTAGGTGAGCCTCCACTAAGGGGATTGGCCGATTCCAAACGGGGATCTGGGTTGTTGGTCGCCAAATTGAACCCGCTAACCTATCTAACCAAACAGTGAAAACTAATACTCGGATAATGGAAGACGATCCATGCATACAATTCTTTAAAAAGGCATTTTAAGCTTATGGATCGAGTGGACCTTACCTGTACACTGGACAGAACCAATAGACTTTTAATCTTGGAATTTGATTTGCAACGACAGTGAACAATATGCGTGAATTGGAGCTTCATCTTTCGAAGGAGAGCGATCATTCAAGGAAGAGGTACAGGAGTGGGAGTTTGGACCCAGAATGAAATTTTCAGAATTTATGTGTTAATTTACAATTTTGAGGAAATTTTTAGGAAAGAAATTTATGTTATCGGAGGATAAGCTCAATTTAATGTGAACAGAAGGTACCATCTGAGGTAGGGCCTGAATAAGCTGAATAAGAAAGACTGGGAAAATAAGATCACCCTCTGCTGTCAACGTATTCTATTCTGAGGTTTTTATTTTGTCAGCGTGGATATAATTTCATGCGAAAGGAAGCTTTGTCTTAATATAATGCATCAGTTTTAAATTACTATTCTAAACTCATCTTCTAATTGCATTAAGTCAGAACCATAAGTCGGCGGAGTCTAGTAGGTAGTACGTTGGCTTATTAGATGTGAGGCCACGGTTCAAATCCTATTCCAAATTCCTATAATTTCTTCGGCTACTTCCTTTCAGCAGACTTCTGACCAATTCTCTGAGAGTAAATAAAATTTCCATGAAAAGTTTCTCAAAAAAATTTGTCGAACGGATTCGACAATCAAACTGTAGGTCCCGCCGTTCATGTAAAAACAAATCATTTGGTCAATTCACACAAGCCGTTGTGTCGTTGTATTCATTGTATTGTTGGAAGAACATGCAACAGTGTATGATTGTTGTTGATATTTTTCATATAAAAATCCGATACACTTATACACAATTTTTCCATATGTTTTTAAAAGTTGTATTGGTTTGGTGCTGTCAAATTGTGTGAATGAAAAAAATGTGTATATGTTTTCATATGTTTTTAAAAAGTTGTGTTGATTTCGGGCTATCAAATTGTTTGAATGCCACGAGATACACAATACAGCATAACATTGAGCGTTCACAAACAAATGTATTCAATACAACATACACGATACAAAGTCGTGTGAATTGCCCAATTAATTTGTTCTTTGCGCTGTCTTATGAGAAAGTCCTTGTTTTAAAATGAGAAGTATTACACGTAGAATTCAACGTTAATGTTCCTAAGATTCTTGTTTTTGAATCTTCTGAATAAAATTGTAAATTACCTGTAATTATCCGTATTACCGTTACAATTTCAAATATCGATAATGAATTTAATTTAATTTGAAAATTTATAATTTCAGTCTAGACAAACAATAGCAATTAAATTAGAAACTAGACTAACGTTTATCATTTCCTTCTAATTTTCCAAATTAATTTACACATGACGGAGCAAAAAAACAAGAAAACAATTTATTTTTTTTAACTCCGAAAGCAAAACGACTTTTGAAGAGCAATTTACGTGTAGAGAAATAGAAAAATGTTGTAAGATGTTCTCTAATATCCATAAATGTTGCAATTGATGTATTCAACAATAATTTTCATTTAAATATTAAACTATAATCATAAATTAAATAAAAACATTCACATGAATTTTTTTAATACATACTTACTTTGCATACGTACATACAATACGTACGTACGTACGTATGTTACTCTCTATGAACAATGACATATATTGGTGTAGGAAAAAATAATTTCGGGGAAATTATTAAAATTTTAAATATAATTTATTGGTAGTACTTAAAACCAGTATCGTCTACGGCATAGTGTATAGCAATACTCCTGATAAGTGCTTAAAGTGATGACGAAATATTTTGCATAAATTTCGGATCGATTTGGTGACCCTTACAGCTATTGGCAGCCGAGAAATAGAGATTTGTTATTGCGTCCTGGAACAACTGTCTAAACATCACTGGTCACTACGAAACAACTAAAAAGATTCTAGTATTCGCAGAATGATTTCAGCTTTCTCCCACAGACAAAAAAAGTAACAACCAAGGTTAGATCTTTATTAAGACGTCATTCATCATGTAACTCATGCATACATAATATACATACATAATTGGCCATTACAACCCTTCAGTCAAGATTACGGCCTAGCTTCTCACACCACTTATGTTGTGTGCGTTAATTTTATACGCGAGTGGCGAGACCCACAGTTTAACGTCGACTCTGAACGACAGATTTTTGAGAAACTTTTTCATGGCAGGTTTATTTACACTCAGATTTTTTGCCATAAATCTACTGAGAGGAAGTCGCCGAAGAAATACATTTTTTTCATATTTCGTTTTGATGTCTGACCTGAGATACGAAACCGGGCTTTACGTCTAATAAGCCAACACACTACCTACTAGATTACGGCGACTAGTCATCATGTAACTAGAGATTGTAATACGGTGATTAATGTAAGCTAAGTTGAGAGTTACTGTAATCGCACCATTTACGAGGAGAAAAACTTTTCAAATGGAACAATATTCAACTTTTCGAAGAGGTGATCTCATGGAAAATTGAGACAGAACATCTAAAAATAGTACCTAATTGGTCATTACAACCTTTCAGTCGGGATTACACCTAGCTTTTCACACCACTTATGTTGTGTGCGTTAATTTTATACATGAGTGGGGGGATCTACGGACGACTCCGAACGACAGATTTTTGAGAAACTTTTCTTGGCAATTTTATTTCATTTTATTTGGCGATGTCTTACCTAGGGTTTGAACTGTGACCTTACGTCTAATAAGCCAACACAATACCTACTAGACTTTGGCGAATTCATCTAAAAAAAATCTAAAAATAGTACAGGACATTAAACCCATAATAAAGAAAATTTCAATGGTATGGAAGAGGCTTATATTGTGAAGAGTCATGAAACATAGTGTTACGATAATAGAAAACGAGCCGTACACGCCATTCATAAAAAGTAATTGTGATCTTACGGAACGTGTGGTTTGCTTGTCCCCTTAGTAAAACCAATACTTTAAGACTCTAATACTATGTTCAGACATGCTCATTTATTGAGTCAATATTCGGTTAATTGAGTACAATATTTTAAGTGTTCAGGCATAATATACGCAGTTCAACTTATTCAATATTCATTTGACAGCTGGTAAACAAAACAGCTGGTTGTTTCAACAACATTGTTTTTATTTTGGTCACTATCTTTTGTTTGTCGTGGTTGTAATCTGCTCACTAAAGACACTTATGACAGTGCTGCATTTTAAGTTTTACTCAATATTATAACAATTTGCGTATTTATTGCGCAATAATTAATTGAAACTTTATATGAAATATTGAGCTCAATAATAGCGTTTATTGCGATTTACGCAATAAAGGTGCGTATTTGAACACCGTATAAGGTTTTGGGATATCCGTATGGTATGTGTGAATTGCAGCTACATACTCTCGAAGAAGAGAGACCGTTCTTATGGCTCAATTCGGCGGAGATTCAAAATGAAACATTGAGCATCCATGGGTTAGTCTACTATTTTGAGAGAATTTTCCAAAAGGAAATTTATGGTACGATGTGTCGAATGTAAAGTGGACATAATCCACTGGACGAGGTACAGCAATACTAGCTGAGGTTGGTTCGAAGTTATTATGACTGGGCAGGCTTAAATAGGTACGCAAGGGAATTACGGTCACTCTTGCTAACAACGGCTTACGTTCTGAGTTTCAGTACAGTTGAGATGAATATTATATTGAAACAATGTATAGGTTGCCTATTGAATTTCCGTGGTGGTAATGACATGATATTGAAATAGTCATCGGGAGGACTACTACAGCAGAAAACTATAAAACAGTGCCTATGCCTCAGCGATAGGCGCTATAGGATATGCTATGCATATATTCCAAATGAAATAAATTTTCCCTCGTTCACAATGTGTTGAAATGGCGACAAGGAAGAGGCTGATATGTCCTATACTTCCCTTTTACCTAGTGGTATGGATGGATTAGAATATAGTTGGGTTAGGATAAGTTAGACAACTACTTTATCCAGAGGCTGCTTGTACCATTTTATTCGTCTTAAGAGATAGAGAAGCATAGTGATGAAGCTCATTTTCATATTGATGAGTACGTTAATAAGCAAAATTGCCGTATTTGGGGCTCAGAAAACCCATACCCATTACGAGCGACTGTTTGAAGCCGCTTGTGGAGCGGAAGCATCATTGGCCCATATTTCTTTGAAAATGAAGACGGCGCAACCATTACGGTCAGTGGAGACACCATGATAACCGATTTTTTTGTATCGCCCTTCATTGTATTGATGGTGTAACTTACCATACATATTATGCCACAATCGATTTATTGATTAAAAACATTAGATGATCGTTTAATTAAGAGATAGGGTGATATAAATTGGCCGCTGAAAAGCTTTTTGCGATTTGATATCGTTGGACTATATTCTGTGGGGCGTCAATAAAGAAAAGTGTTATGCCGACAAACCAGAGACAATTGAGCAATTGAAGGCCAACATTCGTGATGCCATTGACGAGATACACACTTACCCCACACACTCGAAAAAGTGCACAGAAATTGGTCCGTTCGAATGAGGTACTGTGAGGAGAGCCGCGGCAGTCATATGAATGAAATAATATTCCATTTCTAACCAGAACAGTAGTACTTCACAAATTTTAATTTTAATTTTATTCAAAAATCTCAAGACTGCCAAAAACATCTTATACGGTGTTCAGATATACACCTTTATTACGTAAATCGCAATAAACGCTATTATTGAGCTCAATATTTCATATAAAGTTTCAATTAAATATTGCGCAATAAATGCGCAAATTGTTATAATATTGAGTAAAACTTAAAATGCAGCACTGTCTTAAGTATGTTTAGTGAGCATATTACAATTAACCGAACACTTTCTGTTGATATTTGACATCTCAAATGAAAAAAAAAATGTTGAAACAACCAGCTGTTTTGTTTACCAGCTGTCACATGAATATTGAATAAGCAGCTAACAGACATACATAATTGGTCATTACAATCCTTCAGTCAGGGTTACGACCTAGTTTCTCACACAACTTATGTTGTGTGCGTTAATTTTATACATGAGTGGCGGAAAACTTGCAGAAACTTTTTGAGAAACTTTTCATGGCTATTTGATTTACTCTCAGAGTTTTTGCCAGAGATCAGCTGCGAGGAAGTCGACGAAGAAATATTTATTGTATTTTGTTTGATGTCTGGCCTGGGGTTTGAAAACTGGCTTTACTTCTATGTCTGAACACTTAAAATATTGTACTCAATAAACCGAATACTGACTCAATAAAAGTGCATATCTGAACATAGTATTAGATTCACTCCAAGGTGCAGAAAATTTCGTTGCACCAGGTTATTATATTTTATGGATATCATTTCGAAGCTGACCAAAGTAATATTTAAAAATAAATTAAAAATTTTATATTTTAAATTGAATATAAGCCTGGTATCTGGTATATTCTGGATAATATTGGGGAATATCACGCATAGAATTGTATTGAATATTCCATATTCTCCTCCTAATCTTAGCTAAAAGGAAACATATTGCGCTCCTATCCAACCAAATATGAAAGAAATCACGGTAACAAACATTTTAACTGCATAACCAGCAATAAACTTTAAAATAATGGTCTTCGTTAAAAATAAAAACAACGAAAAAAATTTTTAAATCCACTTTATACGGGCACAAGCGCAAAGTCAAAAACATAAAAGTTGTAACAGGAGTTAATGTTACTGTTACTGGTGTTGTCGTTGTTGTTGTTTCCCCTTTTTATTTTTGTTTTTTTTTTATTTTTTTTTCTGTTTCTTTGTGGTCGTTAAAAGAAAAATGTGATCTCTTAAAAGTAATGAAATGTTCTCATTCCCCTTCTATTGACTAACAACTACTGAAGATTTTACGTCCTCCTTGGAATTTACTTTTGCATTTCACTTTACCTTCACCACCACCAGCGACAACTGGACATCACTTCAACGTGGACATGGAAGTGGATGTGAACGTGGATGTGGATGTGGACGATATTACAAACAGCAGCAACAGCTCCACTAAAACTCATACCTATTCTTGTCGCTCTCTGAACAAGACTTTAACAAGTGAATGTAAAACGGCCATCAAATCAAACGCAATGACTTGACTCCAGCAACTCATCTCGGCAAATTCACCTGTTTATTCCATAAAAAAAAACAAATGAAAACGAAGGAAAAAACTCTTCTTAGCTAATGAAAATCGCTACAATAACAACCATTGCAACAACAATACGTAGAAGGAGAAGAAGACAAATAAAATTATGAGTGCAATTCACTTTAAAATGGAGGAAAAAAAAAATGAAATCTTCAAGTTTTTTCATAGTAAAAAAGCCTTTTATTTTACTAAGAAGTCGACAAATATCACAAACAGCGAGGTAAAGAGCCAGAGTCAGTGGAAAGAAAAAAGTAAAAGCCAGAAATTCTTGAATTCCTGGCAATTGTTTATCGGCCACTTTGTTTTTCATTCTCGCTTTGGTTGCTATATACCTGCCATATGGTTGTTTTTGCAGTTGAAGGCTGCATTACACAATCATCAGCAGCAGACGTCGTCGCTTTATAGAGCATCGAAGCCATGCTCTGCCACTTGCCACTTGCCACCACAACAGCATCACTTTGAATATGAAATTGTTTTAGTTTTTACACAAGAGCGTCACGAAGCCTTCAAAAAGTGTGATTTGTGTGGTTGCGGTATTAATTTAACGCGTGCTATCGGGACTTGTAATATTAGCGGTATTCATCGGTAATGTATTCAGTCGTTGTCTTCAGTCATTCAGATTCAAATGCTCGCGGTTCAGATATTTTCGTATTGTTGTGGTCGATTATTTTTGAACGAAAGCGAAGACTGTAACGTTTACCCAATCACCATGTGAGAAAGTGTGGGTATTAGATACCGCCAGTCATTTCCGAGTTCTATGGCAGCTAAATTAGGCAGCTGATACCCATCGAAGCCGAGAGATTTTTCGATCTGTGCGGCTATTAACGAACTTCGTAATTTCAATCCCAAATATTTAATGAATGCCAACGGTAGAGTTATTAAGTCGAAGGAATACTACAGGAATCTTTACTTAGCAAACATTTGCACCTGCCACGAAAACCATCAATTTAACACCACATACTCGATAACATCTTTGAAATTGCATTTGCTTTTAAAATTACCTTGAAATCCAATAAATTATTTGGCCCTGACAACATACCTCCAGGGCTAATAAAACCCAACTGCGCAGTAGTTCTGCATATCGAACGTCTGGGAACGGAAAACCCTGTCGCCCAAACTCACGTCTTCTGCCAAATTAAGAAAATCTTTCTGATTGCAAGAACTGAAGACGAATTGCGTTACTAAGCACGGTGAATAAAATAATCACACACATCATCTGAGTAACAAGCAGGTTGGATTTACAGCGGATGCATCTTGCTTGACCATGTCAGCATATTGCGCATAATAACAGAGCACCACGTTGAATCGCACACATCACTCCACATGTTCTTTGTAGATTTCGATAAAGCATTCGACAATATGAAACTCAAGGCAATCTGGAAATCACTAGAACGCAAAGGAGTCTCAAACAAAGACATTCGCCAAATACTCACAAACGAACAGCAACTAAGTGGTCGGCTAGAAAAAGGAGTGCGGGAAGGATGAATCTAATCTCCATTGTTTTGACACATTAACACCATAATGACCCTGGTATCTCTGAAGAGTAGAAGTATTACTTGAGGACTTAAAGGCAATCGCGGGCATGTAGTAAATGCAGATGACATCCTTCTGCTCGTATAGCTGGTATGCATACCGCAGTATGCTGTGCTAGCAGGGTTGTCCATAAACATAAACTGTCGTTCAGAGTCGATTTTAAACTGTAGGGGGACCTACATCATGTATAAAATTAACACACACAAAATGAGTGGTGTGGGAAGCTGGGCCGTAATCCTGATTGAAGGGTTGAAATGGCCAATTATGTATGTATGTATGTATGTAAGGATACATTACGCTATAATATCCTATTACACTTTCAAATTCCACCAGAACCCTTGCAGAATAATCCGAGACTCTCGATTTCGCGTTGTTCACAAGAACTCGGCCTTTCACAGACCACAACTTTACAAATTTAGATCGTGACTTAAGGTAAAGAACCACTAGTAATAACGTGTGGGGTCCAGATTATATATCCATGTACGGATATAGCATTCAACAACACGAGAGTGTGCAGAAGAATCCGAGACACTCGCTTACGCGTTGTTCACAAGAACTCGGCCTTTCACAGACCACAATTTGGCAAATTTAGGTCGTGACTTAAGCGGCCACTAAATATGACGTGTGTTCGCTGAATGGGGTCTAGCGTAGTTGAAAACTGACCCCAATTTCCTTAAAAAAATCTTCTTCAGAGATGAGGGCCATTCTGAGTGAATTAGTACGAGGACAAATAAATTTGTCCAATTTGAGACGATATCAGCCACCATGAGAGCCTTTAATGCACACCGAAAAAGTCATTGAGGGGTCTGGATTTTGGGGAGATATAGGCCGACAATGGCGGTCCATGTTTCTGTTAGGTCATCACTGTCAAAGGTGAGCACAATAAGTTGATGATTACTAGCTTCGTTTAGCATGATTTGTAAAATCTAGATATCAATGATATGTGGTTTCAATACAACGGTGCTACGTTCCATGCAACTCATGCCATATTGGTTATAATGCACAAGAGATTTAAGGGCATGGTGATCAGAAGTTGGGTTGATATGAACTGGCCCCCGAATTTGCAGGTGTGTTCAAATAAGCTACAAACCACAACGGGAATAAAACGCAACGTAACCCATGGTATCGGCCAAATTCTGCCTGATTGGTGCGCGATAGTCATGGAAAATTTTACATTTCAAATGCACTCCAGTTGTGGCGATCTTATATTCCACACATATGCATCAATTAGTCGTTCTAACGAGTACGGTGATGCCTCACACATACTTTGTTTTATTTAAATTTGAAATGAAAGACCTGAAGGAGGAGGCTAGTGTATACCGATCTTCATGAAGTTTTTGGTGTCTTTTAAAAAAAACTTATTCGAGTAAAGTGTGAAAGATTTGGAGTAAAGCATGCTGTACCACTGCAACCACTTTCTAAATCAAATTAGAACAAATTTTGACCCAAATACGGTATAGCAAAAAAAAGTACTTTCATGCAAAAGTAAAGTGAATACCCCTAATGAAATTGCATTGTTTTGGACAAATAACAAGAAAACCCATAACAATATAAATACGCTGTACTTGGCCGATTGATCTTTGTTCTGTGGATTCATAACAATACCTCCTCTGCTGTTGGTTACTTTCTACGCCTGATAAAATTCTAGATGCTGCTGCTGTTGCAGTTGCTGTTGCAATCGTCTTACTGCCTGCCATCGTTCTGTTATGACAGGCGAAAACGAAATTATTGGAATCTGCATATCCATTGGCGCTTTCGTTTAAACTCACTACTGGCTTGAATGACTATTTTATTGCTGCATGGCTTTGGCTGGCATGTCTATTCAACTGACTAACTCGATATTATGCTTCATCTGGCTGTTTTCATATCTCGTTCTAGTTTGCTGTTAGCAAAGCAAGGAACTATCAGCAAATATGTTGCATGTATGGCATGTTGTTGCTGATGTTATAGTTTGGTTGGTTTTGTTGTTTTTTGTTGCACATGTTTTACTGTTACTCGAACAATTCTTAAAATCTTCATAAATATTGTAAAATTTACAATTGTTTTTCTTGCTATTGTTGTTGTTACTCTTTAACTATCTGAACTAGTACTTCTGCAGTTGTATTGTAAGCATTTCTCTGGAAAAAACAAAAGCACAACATATTTCCACAAGTTCTACTTTTTCAATAATCTGCGGCCTATTGTGGCATATGTTTGTTGGTAAATTTTTCTGTGCTCATGCACACAAACTTGCCACATTGTTAGATGAAATAAAGAAAAAAAGAAATACATTTAAATAGTTCGGGATAACATGCAACATGTATGCAACAAAAGTTTACCAATTTTATTTCTATGAGTGTAAACATACAATCGGTTTTCCATATGCATTGACTGTTATGTTGTGTTGTCAAATACAAAATGTGTCAGCTTAAGTGTTTTTCTATTGACATGTTTAGGTGTTCAGATTGTAATCGATAAATGAAAATTGATTATGAATTGATTAAAATGCACTGCAAAGACTTATTTTGTACACACACACATAAACACACACACACATTTTGATTTTTCGTATTGAATTGTACGCAACGGCGACTTTTGTTGAAATCAACTTCCATGTGAACAGGTAAAATTGTTTTCTAATTGAATTTGTCTTGGGAGTGTGATTTTAAAAGGCGGACAGATAAGACCAGCAGAAAAAATGTCTCTGTGCGATGACAAATTTATTATGAATAAACATTTTTTCCAACTCTCTCTCTCTCTCTCTCTCTCTCTGTATCCTCCAATGCGTTTGTTTTTACAATTTCGGGGTACATAATAGGCAGTGTTAAATGGACCATACAAAAAGAAGAAAATGTGTTAGACCCGTTTCATAAATTTTTCAATGCACTGTAAAGAGAAATGAGTTTGAATTTAAATAGTTCAGTACAATGTATAACAAATTTAAAAATTAATCAACAAATTTGTATTAAAAATATCTCACGTGCAAGGCCATTTCAAAAAATACAGAAATCGCACGAGTAGGAGCTGGAGCCTTTGACCGATCATGATGAAATGAATTTAGACCTCTATTGTTAAATCTGTTCTTACCTATTATAACATTGTATGGTGGAATGTTTTGAAGGCAAGGAACGATAAAAATATTCTCTCTAAAGTACACAGATACCACAAGTGCCAGTACAAGCACTCCTAAGGCGTCAATGGAAGTCATTCTTCTCTTACTCTCAATTGAAGAATATGTGTAGAAGATGCGTGCTGTTAGAGCGTGTCATTCGCAATTGACACTTGACGGTGTCAAGTTACTTCGACTGTCGGAGAACAAAAGTTCCCTTTTATGATACACCGAATGTGACAACACCTGATGGGGAATTCAGGGTAGCTTCCCATAAACACTTTGCTGGCTGGGCTGGGTGTTCACTAATAAGTCCAAAAAGCTAGACAGAATTCATATTGGCTTCCAGCGGAATGTAGTATCTTACAGATGAAGGATCTGGAGATAGTTAAGAGCATGGCACTAAACAGAAAACATACAACGACGTGCTCAAGAGTCACCATTTATGTGGATAATCAGTCAACACTGAACCCTTTGAGAAAAAAGTTTTTCGATACATTTGGTCTGTGAGTGTAAAAGGCTTGCTAAGCGGCTTTACGTCAGATTATCAAATTATATAATGCTGGGTACTTGATTATTATGACATTACCGATGAAGAAGTTGCGGCCAAAGCTTAATCCTACAGTTAGAAAACTAGAAGAAGCTGTGGGTCATATTTTAATGTCACTGTCATTGTATACATGTACAAAAGCCGGAGGTGGTTAGGTTTGTCAATTTATTGATAAACTAGACGGTCTAATGGACTAGAAGCTGGACGACCTTACTAGGGGGATATCTTTAGAAGAAAAATTTCTCTATCATTTGGTAGCATAATTTTTAGTTGTTATTTTTAATTTTGTTTCTTTCTTTTCTTGGTTCCGTTACCCTTTTTTTCCTCTTTGCGACACCATTCCAACAGAACTTGAAGGCATGATTGATCCGTTTTTTAAAACCTTACAATTCGTTTGATTAAGCTTGCTTATTCCAAACTCAGATTAGATTTGTGGTGATTAAATTTGTGCAGCTGCCATGATTACAGGTCACTGTGTTATGGGTAGACACGCGGAAAGAATGCGGCTCCCATTTAATGACTTCTGCCGTGGGTGCAGATCCGCTGAGGAAGAGAAGACTGTTATCCACTTTCTTTGTCAATGCCCATCTCTTGCGGGGTGCAAATATAGTTTATTTGGCGCTTCAACCCGTGTCAGCTTCACGGAGCTATCGTCCATTGATGTCAAGGATATATCAGCGCCCTTGCGCTGACCAACTTCTCCCTCCTGGTTCGGAGGAACTTGGTCAGTACAGAAACCGCGTTCACCTGTAGCGTCGCAACGGGCCGCTATGCGTGCTCAAGTGAGCTTTTGGTATCAAGACTAACACACTAACCTAACCTAACCTAAATCTGTGAATTCTGAATTCGCCGTAGTCCAGTAGATAGTGTGTTGGCTTATTAAAGGTGAGGCCTCGGTTCAAACTCCAGGTCAGACAACTCGAACAAAAAGAAATATGAAGAAAAATACTTCTTCGTCGACTTCCTCTCGGCAGATTAGCGGCAAAACCTCTGAGAGTAAATAAAATTGCCATGAAAAAGTCTCTTAAAAATTTGTCGTTCGGAGTCGACCTAAAACTGTAGGTTTCGCCACTCATGTATAAAATTAACACACTCAACATCAGTGATGTGAGAAGCTAGTTAGGTTGTAATCCTAATGCGATCTTATAGGACTCACGTAAGCAATGTTTATTGAATCATTCAATATTTGGAACCTTTCTTCTGTCCTGTATGTCGCTTGATAATAAAATTCCAATTCTTTCGTTTCCGATTCCACTGATTTGTTAACGTCCCAACGAATGTCATATACCTACCGATAATGATGATGCTTATCGATAATGAAACGATACTTCTGAAACATTGTCGATAATTGAAATTTATTTTAAAAACAATTTCTTTAAATTATTATTATTTAATAATGTACTCTTTTAACTAAAATTTATTTTCTTGTAATCGATAGTCTTAAAAAAATGGAAAAAAGCAACAATTTCATATTTAAATATCGTATTATTATGAATTATCGATATTTTTATTAAAAAAATTAATTTTTAACTGAAATAAATGAAACGATTTTTAATTAGTGCTTCCAAAAAAAAAAAAAAAAAAATTCCAACGTGAATACAGAAACATTAGACAAGTTGTACCAACAACCTCGAATACAACAACGACAGACAGACAAACAGAGAGACAGACAATTGAATGACTAGATAATATTTGGATAATCGAATGCTTGAGCTACTCTTTTAACTATGTTTTCTAATCAAAAAACAAAAAAAAACAAAATTCCGAATGTTTTTAAGCCAACAGCAACAATTTGTGGCGCCAATATGCATAAAACAGAATTTGAATGGATTAGCACTGCAGGTGGTTTTAAATTTTTTTTTTTTTCTATCAAAATTATGATTTCTTTTGATTTTATTTTTAAAACAAAAATTATGAATTTTAAAATTTGAAATTTGAAATTTACACTTGACGTTAAAATGTTAAAACGTTAAAATGCAACTACAACAGTCGCTGGTTTTGAGTTGAGACTGTAGCTGGACGTATGTACATATGCTACACAATTTTCCGATCGAGAAATAAGGAAAATGAGAATGAAAAATTTATTATGATTCCAATCTGGCCAATACAAATCAGTTTAAAAGAGATCATCATTTCATACCGATATAAACGGTGACAATTTCTTTTTACTTATAAACGATAATCACCACAAGCTCTATTGGCCACTGACCACCAACTGTGTTGCTCTTACATTGCTCGTTGAGCATGGACGACTATAAAACGGCAAATTTTTATTTTCAAATTGCACTACGATTGGTGGTAGTGGTTTATAGATATCGTGTGTTATGTTATCTTTTAACAATTATAACAGTTAAGTTTGTTTTTATAATTCGAAACACCAAGGTAGAGACAATACTTCCCTGCTCTCCTACGAAGCGATAACAACACTAATCCGTCCTCTAGAGATGATGATGTACCAAACCCATCGATAATAACTGCGTGAAAATTTTGACGGCTAGCCATGAAGAGGCTTAAATCGCGATTCTATGATTTAAGGACAATAAAGCTGCAGGCCCTCACGGCTTGAATTGTTTAAGACCGGAGGTAATTAGCTGTTAGGGTTCACGTACCAGCTTATTTACGAAATATGTATGTCTAGAGGAAAGTGTGCCCAATGATTGGAACCTCAGTGTTCTCTGTCCCGTCCTAAAAAGGCTAGGAAAACCAACATAAACCTTCTTCCTATCGCATACAAGGTTTTTACGAGCGTAAGGTTAATTGAACATTACCAGTGCGGCTTCAGAGTCCATCATCGTCTAGATCTGCACATTACGTCAAATCCTGATGAAGACCCACGAAAACTACGTCGACAAACCAAATTTTTGGTACATAGAAGACAGTTTTCGATCGCCTTATAAGGGCGCTCTATTTTGACGCAATGTTTGTGCTCTGTATTCCTGTGAAACAGTTAAGGCAATGCAGAATGACGTTGAGCAGCTACTACAGATCCGTCAAGGTCGGAACGGACGTTTCCGACGTTTTGATATCGTGCGAGGTTTGAGACAAGGCGATCCCTTGTCATGCAATCACTTCAGCTTCGAGTATTCTACGGAAGGTGGGAATGCATCGCAATGTCATTATCTTCTACAGAAAGTAGACAGCTGCATGCTAACGCTGACGACATTGACATCATAGGGCCTACCAAGCGATATGTTACTGCTGCTTTTAACGATATTTAACTGGAATTAATCAAGATGAGCCTGGCAAAACGAAGTATTTGTTTTCAATAAGTATGCTGCATATTAAATTCCAGATCACGGTCGATAAATATAACTCCCGATATATTCAATGAATTTATTAATCTCGGCTCTACCGTTATCTGCAAAAATTACGTTAGTCTAGAGATCAATCGTATGATCACTCTTCGCAACGGACGCTATTATTGTCTCAATAGACAATTGGGCAGCAGAGACCTCTCTCGTACAACGAAACTTATACTCTACAAATCGCTCATCCTCCCCATGCTTCTTTAAGGCGCAAAAGCATGAACACTATTAAGTACTGATGCAACAGCCTTGAGAATATTCGAGAGTGAAGTCCCACGTAAAATCTTCGGTCTGGTGCGAGTTGATGAAGATTTCTGCATTCGATTCAATAATGAGCTGTATGAGCTCCTCAACGACATGGAAGTTGTGCTGCGCATTAACACCCAACGGCTGCACTGGCTCGACCATATCGTTCGCATTGATGAGAATGGTTTTGGAGATGGGTATTTCATGCGGTGATTAATGGAAGTTGGCGTACAGAACGATATTGTCTGCGTTAGAAGGAAACCATGTTATCGATTGGGGTGACCAACTTGCAAATGAGGCGCAAGCAGCAGAGATGCCTAGAAGAATATTTTATGTAAGTCAAGCCGAAATCCAATAAACGGGTTGAAATGGCCAATTAAGTCAGGAAGTAATTATAACCACTGGTATTAACAATTTTATCAAAAATGTTTTACGAAATTTATTTTTCTTAAGTCGTATATTGTCGACGTAGTAGTAAGCCGATGACGGCTTAAATCGCAGATCAGACGTCTACAAAAGAAGGCTAAATATGAAAAACTTTTTGTCGGCGTCATCCTCTCAGCAGATTTCTTGCAAAAGCTCTGAATGTAAACAAAATTGCCATAAAAAGTTTCAAAAATCTGTCGTTCCGAATCGACTTTAAACTGTAGGTCGTGACACTCATATATAAAATTAACACACACAACATAAGTGGTGTCAGAAGCTAGGTCGTAGCTGAAGGGTTGTAATGGCCAATTATGTATGTATATATGTAAGTGCGAAAAATATATTACAGTTGAATGAATACCATGCCATTTTATAATATTTTATATGACCACTTGGTAGGGTACATCTGTATCACCATGACCTCACAGCAGCTCGCCTCTAAACTAATTCGAATTAGAAAATTTACTACTGTGCTGGCTCTATGAATAATTTGCCTTTTTAAGCTTTTTTTAATTAATTTCTAAGTCTTAAATACGAGTCCATAGAGTAAAAGTAAGACCGGCAATATCTTCTGCACTGAACCAAGTGATTGTGAACAAAAAAAGAAAGAAGAAAAATCATTTTTTGTATGTAGAATTTGAATTTAAAACACAATTAATGAAAATCTCACCAGACTAAATGTCATGATTTTATCAGAATGCAATTAATGAAATTGTTTTCTAATTTCTTTAATAACAAAATTATGTTAAATGTTCACCAAAAACCAAAGTTTTATTTATAAATTTAAACAATATTACGAGCACGAGCAGAGAAATCTGTCTCCAATGGTTGCGGATGTTAAAAACGATTTTTCTTCATCGACAACAAGTTGCCCATTTGCCTCATGTTTAGAAAGAGCGAAAGAAAGAAAGAAAGAAAGAAGGAAAGAAACAACGTTTGTTTATTGATTTTAAAAACAAACTTTGTTTATCTATTGAGATGATCTGATTTAAATTTTTATTTTACAAGCGTTCACACAATATTTAGAAACGGATTCTATCGGATTTTGATTTTGTTATGCACCTCTGCTTCACAAAAAGCAACGTTAGCTAGCTAGCTAGCTAGCTATGGTAGACAATGGCGACAATCTGTCAATCTGATCGTCTCTGACTACTGTGCATGTGTATGGGTTGTTTAATGACTGTTTAAATGCCCGTTTAAAATGTTGATCTTTTTTCTTCGTTTTTCATTTGTTTCTATTTTTTCTGGTCCAAAATCATAATTCCCCGTTTATGGCCAATGGTTGAGCATTTTTGATTTTTATTAAATGTTTTAATAATTTTTTGTTGTTGTTTTTCTAAATAGAATGAATGTTTTTATTTTAATTTTTCGATCTGATAAGCAACAATTTACTTTACATACTTAATTGTTGACAATCGATTGTTGTCTTATCTCTCTCTCTCCGGTTACACGCATTCCTTTGATCGTTCTAATTACGAAAGATTTGACAACTGCCACCTTCGTTGGTTGTATGGGCACTTGTTCATCCAGCTTAGTTCAAATGTTTTTCTTATCTTAGATAATTCAAGCGTTTATAATTGATTTTTATTATCGATAACAGAAAATGAAGAGAATTCTTTATTGTTTTCTGTGTTGAAATTTCTAAATGTTTTCAAAATTTCAACAAATTTTCATTAATTGACTAGAGTTCTTGTGGAAAGCCAATAACAAACATAATAATCAGTGAACAAGAACAAGTAAATTAACAACATTTAAAAGAAAATTCTAAAAAAAAATTATTGAATCTATATTTTCAACTGATTTTCTTGGTAATAATTTTAAAATAATTTTTAACAGCTCCATGGTTAGTGTGTGGACCATGTACATTCGATCTGTGCAATTTTTTTTATTAATTTATCCCATAAATCTGGCCGTATGGCTTCAATGGTGGTTTGAATACTGGCGTAAAATGCTGCAAAAGTGCTGGTTTATCGACATAAACCGATAACATAACTTCCCTTGTATGAAAAGTCAGTCAATTTATGTACCTCGCACACCATTCACCGGAACGGCAGCGACTTGCTCATTTAAAAAAAATAAAGACCGATGATTTCGGCAGTGTAAGAAACCGCACTAAACTGTCTATTTCAATGGACGTAATTCAAGTCGCCGTAGTCTAGTTAGTAGTGAGTTTGCTTATTAGATATGAAATATATATATAATATATATATATATATATGAAATATTAAAAAAAAATTTCTTCGACGACTTTCGGTAAGCAGATTTCTAACAAAAACTCTGCAAATAAATATTGCCATGATAAGTTTCAAATCTGTGGTTCGAAATCGACTTTAAACTGCAGGTGCCCCCACTCATGTAAATAGTGTTTTTTACAGAGGTATAGAACTTTAAGTTGCAATAAAACAACGATGGATTATTCGATTGTCATGAATTTTATTTATCCGAAAGATAATCTTGTGGCATTACATTTTAAATATGATTTCTGGCATATGACCGCTGGCGCGGCTGTAGTCCAATCTGGACGTCAAATTTTCGATGACTTTTTCCAACATTTGTGGCCGACTATCGGCAATAATACGGCGAATGTTGTCTTCCAAATGGTCAAGCGTTTGTGGCTTTACCGCATAGACCAATGACTTTACATAGCCCCACAGAAAGTAGTCTAGCGGTGTTAAATCACAAGATCTTGGAGGCCAATTCACAGGTCCAAAACGTGAAATTAGGCGGTCACCAAACGTGTCTTTCAATAAATCTATTGTGGCACGAGCTGTGTGACATGTTGCGCCCTTTTGTTGAAACCACATCTCCTGGACATCATGGTTATTCAATACAGGAATGAAAAAGTTAGTAATCATGGCTCTATACCGATCATCATTGACTGTAACGTTCTGGCCACCATCGTTTTTGAAAAAGTACGGACAAATGATTCCACCAGCCCATAAAGCGCACCAAACAGTCAGTTTTTCTGGATGTAACGGTGTTTCCACATACACTTGAGGATTACCTTCACTCCAAATGCAGCAGTTTTGTTTGTTGACGTAGCCATTCAACCAGAAGTGCGCTTCATCGCTAAACAAAATTCGCTTATGAAAATCGGGAACAACGGTAATCTCGTTTTGGGCCCATTCGACGAATCTTGCACGAGTTGGATTTTGTAAGCACGCAAACCAAGATCCTTCCGCAAAATCTTCCATAAAGTGGATGGACACAGATACAATTCCTGTGCTCGATGGCGGATGGACTCATTCGGGTTTTCCTCAATACTACGCTCTACAGCAGCAATAGATTCTTCTGTACGCACCGTACAGCGTCTCTGGGGATGCGAGTTATCAATAAGAGTAAACGTTCCATGGTTAATCGAATTAACTGCTCTGATGGACGATTTTGTCGACGATAAAATGGACATAGTGCGCGATACGTTTTCCGCACAGAACCATTATTTTCGAAATAAAATTGCACTATTTGCAAGCGTTGTTCAGGCGTGAGTCTATTCATGATGAATTGCCAAACCAAACTGAGAATAAATCACTTGACAGCTGTTAAATCGGTCGCCATCTTGAAAAGTAATGCCAACTTAAAGTTCTATACCTCTATAAAAAACACCCTTTATAAAACTAATTCAAACAGGATAAGTAGTGTGAGAAGCTAGGTTGTAAACCTGACTGATGGGTTGTATGACCAATTATGTATGTGTAATGATGACTCATTAACGGCTTGACATTTGTCTTTCTCTTAAATATGCCAACTGTGTTTAAAAACCTAGCCATTTAACCAGAAATTAATTTCATCACTAAACGTAATTATTTGATAGAAATGTTCATTTCCGGCCAGCATCAAATGAAACCAATTTGGCTTCATTCATATATCAGCTCTATTTAACAGGAACATAAGCCAATATTTTTAAGTAAAATTTTCCACATATTAAAGGACAAACACCAAAAAGCTAAGGACCATTATGATTCATCTTTTTCACGGCTTTTGGCTTCAGCAACAATATACTCTTTTTCTTTGTCTTGTTGATGAATCGAGAAGAGTAAAATTAGTATGAAAGAGATTATTTATAATTTGGAATACAAATACAAATTATGCTATAATTATTACGAGCTGAGTAACAGAGATCTTATGCTCGGTGTAGTGTTACAAACCAGATCCTCTGGTGGTAATCGAACCCACGACCCTGATGCTAATAGTCTAGCACACTACCCACTAGACTACCCGGGCATCCAATATTATAATTATTATGCGCTGAATAACCTAGACCTTATGCTCGTTGTAATTTAAAAGACTAGAGTCTCTGTTGGTAATCGAACCCACGATCCTTATGCCAATAGACATCCGGGCATCCAATTGCTTGCTTATTACTTACTTTATTAATCATTACAACGCTTTAGTAAGCATTACGACCTAGTTTCTCACACCACTCATGTTGTGTGTATTAGACTTTAATCCACGGGCTTGCTCACTAGGCCCACCAGTAAAAAGAACTTCCGCAGTGGGCATTTCACCTAAAACTAATTGTATTCAATATGTACCCCAAAAAAGTACTTTTAAGGTATCCACTTAGCTGCAAGAGACTTGGGTAGATTTGGTAGTAGATGATGCTAATTGAAAAACAAGAGTCCAAAACAAAGATACGCAAAAACATTTGTCAACCAAACTGAATATATAACAACTGAATCTATCACAACAATCTCAAAGACCGTGCTTTAAAGTCTTAGCATCATTTTCAGAATCTTGATGGATGTTAGTCTCAGCTAGATTAAATTCATGTGGTACTTAACTTATTCAACTTAAATTCATTCTACTTTACAAAAGTAGCTTTTTCATAATTAAGAACCGTTTTGGCTGCACTCTGGGCGAGCAGAACTATTGCAGTAAGTGCCGAATTTTTTCTCCAACCAGTTCCATAATGTTCCTTACATGAGACTTTTTGTAAGTTCACAAAATAACTCCAGAGCCAAATAGGGACAAATTTGCACCTGGCAAAAAGTCCGCCCACTTATTACATTCACAGCTGGAAGATTCAGTCTAATTTTCGATGTCAACCTGATTGATCCAATGGCTTTCAGATCCGACTGACTACACAAAAATAAATAGATGAGGTTATCTCTCATTAAACAGGGTCATTGCCATTCATATATTCCATAGGCATGAACTTGTGCCAAAAAGACGGATGGACTCTATTAAAATCAATACAGTAATCCTTCGATTTACGACGCCTCGATTAACGTTGTTTCGATTTACGTCGTCAAATTTTTTGTTCCCTCTAACTTCAATTTGCGTCGTCATTCGATTTACATCGCCTTTTTTTGGAACCAACTACGACGTAAATCGAGGGATTACTGTAACTTTCTTAAGTTCCTTGTTAACAACATACAACTTTGTAGTATGTATGAGCATAATGAAATTCGATTTACGTCGTTTCAAGGGATTACTGTATTCTAAATCTAGCCCCTTTGATTTCCGCCTTTATTCTATTATTTTCAAACTTGAATGTGCAATCTACGTGTTTATTGTTAACTAACACCGAAGATTCTCAAGAGAATTGTTTTTGGGAAACGTCTTTTCAGAAGACGATGTAGTCTAGTAGGTAGTATGTTGCCTATTTAGATACGAGCCCGTGGTTCAAACCCCAGCTCAGATATCTGGAAGAAAACGAAATATGAACAAATATTTCTTCGGCGACTTCCTCTCAGCAGTCTTCTAGATGTAAACAAAATTGTCATGAAAATTTTCTCAAAAATCTGTCGTTCGGTGACCACGTTAATCTGTAGGTTGTAGTCCTGACTAAAGGGCTGTAATGGCCAATTTAGTAAGCAAACGTCTTTTCATTACTATGGAGAATCAGATATGATAGAACCTATGTCTTCACATTTCGCCCTAGAATACCATGTAATCTCGGGACACTAAAAAGAGCCTCCTTCACGATCGCACACGAAAGCGGTGGTATAACTAATCAGATCTCTATTGCATCAGTCGAACTTGTTCTTAGTTCTTCCATGAAGCCAACATAGCTGGATCGCTACAGCTTCCACAAAACATTCCTAACAGGAATTTCACTCAAGTTTTTAAACAACCAATGGTTGCAGTACCTTTCTCTACAACAACAGCAACTGAAAGTTAGTATACCGTGATAAGATCCCCAGATCTCTCACTAGACTCCATGCAAATCTATGTATTATATTTCGAGTTGAATTTTAGCACGTTTTAGTTAAATTTAAAGTTTTAAATTTTAATTGAATTTTCAAGGACAAAACAATTGACTTCATTTAGACAAGCGAACGAGTTTCTTTTCTAAATTGACCAGCGAGAAACAACCAACCAACCAACCAACCAACCAACCAACCAAATATAATCAACATCTATTGTTGTTGTGTGTCACAATTTTCGTATTCATAAATTTATAATTTCAAGGTACAAAAGAGTTCGCGGTTGAGTATTTAAGAGGCGCAGAAAACCTCAACAGCCAACAACGCAAACGTCGCGAACATCGCAGTTTATCTTGAAGTTTGTAACAGTTTTGTTCGTGTTTTATCTTATTGCTACAGTACTGCAGTACTTTCAAGGAGGTGGACAAAAAAATAAAAGAAGAAGGAAGTTGAACACATTTAGTCAGTCAGTATGTCTGTCAGTTGTGTCTTTGCAGAGCTGTATGCGTAGCTCATGCGTATCTGTAAGCGAAAGCCCATCTTTATTTGGCTTAAAGGAGTTGAATGATGTTGAGAGACGTTGTTTAAAATGAAATGCACTTTTGGGATGCACCTTAGTTTTGTTTTTAACATGTTGTTGTGGTTGTTGTTGTTGTTGTTATACTTATGTATTGTGTTCACATGCTTTCATACAAACAATCTTTCTTGCTTTCATTCATTCATTTATTCATTCATTCATGCAAGTATTGTTGTCGACAATCCATAGATTTTGATTATGGTTTGTGTTTATGTTGTTGTTGTTGTAGTTTGTTAATGTTTTGTTGTAGTTTATGAATCAGCCAAAAGATATGAACACACAAAAAGTCATGTAATGCTGTTGTTGTTCTTCTTCTCTATTGTTGTCGTTGTTGCTGTTGTTGTTATTGTTGTTGTTGTCATTTAGTGTGGTTTTTGTTTCAGATGATTATGCTGATGATTTCTGGTTGGCATTATTATTGTTGTTGTTGTTTTTTATTATTATTATTGCCAAACTTTACGGTTGACTAAAAAGGTTAAAACTTCATGTAAACAGCAGCAACAACAACAACAATATCCTGTAGAATAGAATAGAAAATATCAAACCAAGAAAGTCCAGCAGAGAGAAGCAAAGACAGAATAGACTGCCACAGATAAGCATCAACATATGCAACAGACAACAGACCAAACGCACATGACGAAATAGTTGTCAGCCAATGTAGCAAGAACTGAGAATATTACACTCGAAAAATTATTTTCAGGATTGGATAATATGGACATGGAAAAAGACTACATAACATAACATACAGAATTGGCCATTACAACCCTTCAGTCAAGATTACAACATAGCTTCTCACACCATTTATGTTGTGTGTGTTAATTTTATACATGATTGGCGAGACCTACAGTTTAGAGTCGACTCAGATTTTTGAAAAACTTTTCATGGCAGTTTTATTTACTTTCAGAGTTTTTACTAGAAATCTGCTGAAAGGAAGTCCCTAAATAATAAATAAGTACGTTACTATTGCATCCATTTTCACTAAAAACTTGTTTCATAGCTTTTTGCTTTGAGTGTATTTATAAACCACTACATGATAAATTAAATTTTTTTTTTTTAGAGAAACAAAAATTTATTTCGAAACAAAATTTTATTTTTTTTATCTACTTCCAGTAAGTCACTTGATTTTACTAACTCGCACTCATTGAGCAAATGACAAGTTTATCTCAAACACAAGTAGAATTGTCTATGCACTCTTATAATACCCTACATTTAACATAGGTATAGCTTGTCTCACAATTATTAGGTCATTTCAATTTTTTTTTAAGGTTTCTTAAACTATTTCTTCAATCGATTGTGTTCCTTTTAAAGAGTTATTTACACGTTCATATACTTTTAACATATTCTTCAGTGTTTAGTAATTATAAGGTTAACTTCTAAAGAGTCCATCGCAGCTTGACTGGGTGGAACGCATCCGGAATGTTAAATTTTCAATTACTCTGGCGCATAAATGAGACTGAATTTGACCGACAGCATTGTGCTTTAAGGACCGTTTTGGTTTGTGACTTATAAGCAGTTTATAGCACTTCCTCGTGGGGTGACCATGACCTCAAATCGCTCGCCCACGATATGCAATGTGGCATAAGCAGTGTGCTGTTCACATAATTGGTCATTACAACCCTTCAGTCAGGTAGCTTCTCATACCACTTATGTTGTGTTTTTTTATACATGAGTGGCGATACCTACAGTTTAAAGTCGACTTTGTGCCAGAGTTTGTGCCAGAAGTCTACTGAGAAGAAGTCGCCGTAAAAATATTTTTCAGATCTCGTTTTCTTGGAGACGTATGACCTGTTGTTTGAACCGCTGGACTATCTACTAAACTACGGCGATGTGGTATTCAGATCATCTAATTCAGGCCAAAAGAAGTCGGTAATCATAAAAAATTAATCGATAACGACGATATATACATCCAATATGGGATATATTGGATGCTCTGGAATCTCATGTGGATTGATATCGTTGCAAATTGCACAAGTTTATTATTTTACGTATTCATTCATCCAAAAAATAGACGTCATCGCTAAAAATGATTTTTCGATGAAAATTAAGGTCAATTGCTAACTGCTACAGAAAGCCCATTCAGCAAACACACGTAGTTGTCTATGGTCATTCCTGAGTCAATGGAATGTATGGGTGTAAGCCCAAGTCATGACGCAAAATTCTCTAAATTCTAGTCCGTAAAAAACAGCGGCGATGTTTTCAACATATCTTGCTTTTCGCCAACGTACCGTGGACTAAAATTTATGCACTACATTGGAAATAATTCTCTCGGTATGACGATAGACGGCATAAAATATGCGAAGTGAGAACATAGATTTTCATAAAATAACGTATTATTTGCACCCATTGTTGACTGCTATATCCGTCCATTGTGATATGGCAAAATAGACTGAATATATGACAACTAACCGTCAAAATTCGGAAGTTCCTGTTATAAAACCCGATTTATAAGATGAGCATCTGATCTCTGAGTTCATTTCATTTAACCAGTCTACCTATTTTACTCAGTTTAGGTTTTAATATGTATGCAAAATTTTTCAACAGTGAATCATCATTTGTAAAGGGAAGTTATACAGTTCACTTTTAGGTGTGTAAGGTGTGCGCAAGAAAAAATTTGGGCAAACACTTTTCTTTAAAAAAACTACTCTGAAAAGCAAAAATTAATTAAATTTTTATTTAAATCAAAGAATGAATTCTTTAAATTCGAAAACATAAACAGTATTAAAGCATTTTTTTAATTCCTGCCAATAGACATTAACTGTTACCATTTTTTACTGGCAGTTCTCTACACTAAGGTATTTGAATCGTTTTTCATATTTTGACTGAACTGTATGTGTCGCTACATTTATACTACCTTTGTAAAGACAAAAGTAGCAACTTATAAGTTCGGCAAGAATTACTCCGCTTAACACCGTATAAAAGATACTGTCAGTCAGCGAAAAATATATCGCACAGGTATACAGAACTCCCAGTCCTTTACAATGGAAGCATCAACCAATACCATAGTTGGAGTAGAACAATAATGAACTCTATCTCCTCAGTTATTATCCATCGTGTTAAATGATAAGTCGCCGTGGTGTAGTAGGTAGTGTGTTGGCTTACTATTCGTAAAGCCCGGGTTCGTATCCCAGGTCAGACATCAAAAAATGAAATATGAAAAAAATATTTCTTCGGCGACTTCCTCTCAGCAGATTTCTGGCAAAAACTCTGAGAGTAAAATAAACTGCCATGAAAAAGTTTCTCAAAATTCTGTCGTTCGGAGTCGACGTTAAACTGTAGGTCCCGCCACTCATGTATAAAATTAACGCACACAACATGAGTGGTGTGAGAAGCTAGGCCGTAATCCTGACTGAAGGGTTGTAATGGCCAATTATGTATGTATGTATGTTAAATGATATCAGAAACCAAATTTGTTTCGATAGAAAAAACTGGAGAATTTGGCTTAAGTGGATGAAATCTGTCTGGAAAGGTCAAAGTTCTTAAATTTTTGAATCGAAAATACAAAATTATTTCTGGAATACTATATATGAAAGGGTTTTACGCTACATTTTAAGCACATATACAGTAATATATGTAAAGCTATAGCATTTGCATTGCATAGAGCGAAAAATTATTCAACAATCAAATGATTTGATGTGTGACTTTAATACCGCAACTAAGAAAAAATCTCAATTTTATTAAAGGTATGGATGGCTGTGCATATGCATGTCACTGCGGTGTGTGTCTCATTACATGGACCAAACCTTAGTCTATTTCCGGTCGTTTATAAAAAACAACAACAACAACAGCAAGCAGATAAAAAGGTTTATCACAGCGTCGTCAATGTTTTAAATTCAACTTTAACTCTGCGACTGTGTGCCATTGCCAGCACAGATGGTGTCTTTTTAAATTGAGCGCAAGAGGCTTCTTCAGTTAAAGATACAGAAGAACCATTATTTTCAACAGCAGATAGAAGAAAAAAACAAACAAAACAATGATATACGATGAAGGAATCCTTTTAGCCAATTTCAAAGCAGACAAACAAACAAAATTTTCTCTGAAAAGGTGCAGTAACATGTATTCAAAATAAAATTTTAAATGATTTTTTCTCTCCTTTTTTCTCTTTTTTTGGTTTTTTTTGTTTGTTTGTAACATTTTACAGTTTTATATAATTTGTCCAGTGACTTTATTGTTTCATCATTTAATTTTAAATTCTCTTTATGACAGCGAGAGTATGTTTTGCTTCACTAAAATCTGCTTTTTTTAGGAATCGACAACCAAAAGAAAAAATGCCTTTTAACCGCAAGATATTTTACTTGAAGATCAGCATCGTAAAAGTATGCATGTATGTATGGAAAGCTGTACATACCTACATATCCATGCCTATGAAAGGAAACAAATCTGACACAGTCATCTCAGCTGGTGGCTAAAAATAAAGGCGCGTGCTATGCTGTTTATTTTAATTGTTGTTGTTGGTTGCTTTTGTTGTTGGTTTTTTTTTTGTTATAGAATATTAAACAACAAAAAGAAAATGTAAAAAAACCACACAACCACAAAATCATTTCATAGATACTCTTATACTCTTACAAACTAGCGTTGGCATCACGCTTGCTTACCGGCATTAAGGCACAAGCCCAGTAACTCTATCACGTATACGAGTATGTATGTCGAACGATCTGTAAGTGTTTCATTTAACAGTCCCGTAAAATATTGAATTCATGTGATTGTTGTTGTTTTCTTTTTCTTTTTTTCTTTTTTAGTATGGAATTCGTAAATCCATAATTCATTCATTTATAGCTTTTGGACAAGAGAATGACATTATCTGGTGAAACAATTTTTTTATTTCAGGACTTTGTTAATGCATCTTTACAATCCGTTTTATTCTGCTTTTTTAGTACTCCAACCCATAGAGTTCTGCTCATGAAAGAAATTTTGTATTTTATTGCTCAGTTTTGTTGAAATTGCCAGGACTTTGGCGTTAATTGAGTTCTATTAATTACAAGCTAGCTTTTAACAGCCGTAATAATAAATACCAACTATGCAGTATTATGGCCAAAATCGAATGTCAACATGTTCCTATAAAAACCGAATAAAAAATAAATTTGCTTCAAAGGTAATACATTTTAACTTCCGTGCTTATCCTGGCGGCAACTTGTGTCCACAATTCACGTTTTATGAATTTATCAGGGCATCAGTGCATGTAAATTCTATTGACCATGTTCTGCTGTAGCAAGTGGGAAAGCGTCAAGGACTTTATAATGAGCCATACACACCTCATTTTATTACTTACTTAATTAGTCATTACAATTCGCAAGTGAGCATTACAATTTAGTTTCGCACATCACCCACGTTTAGGTTTAGGTTTAAGTCGGAGTGGTAGCTCTGATAACACAAAGCTCACTTGAGCACGCATAGCGGCCCGTTGTGATGCCACGGGTAAACGCAGTCCCTGTACTGACCAAGTTCCACCAAAATCAGGAAAGAGAAGGGTGGCCAAGGGTACATCACCCACGTAGCGTGTGTGTTAATTTTATCCTGCACCTGAACGATTTCTCTGATTTTTTTGCCGGAACACTACTAAGGGAAATCATCGGAAGAAATAATTTTTTTTCCAAAATATCTGGGATTTGAACCACGGACTCTCTTCGAATAAGCTCACACATCACCTTCTTATTAATAACTTATGTTTTGTTCTTATTAAACATTTTCCATTCTATTAAGAATCTCCATCTTCATATTATCTCTTTGCTTAGTTTCAAATTCATTAAACCGATTATTTTGGCTAAGCAACCTCGAGAATTACAGGGTTTCCAACTTTCGTTATCCATAAATAAATTTTCTCTGTTGTTTTGCAAATAGTATGCATACATGCTTACTGAGTCTGCCTGCTATTTTTCAAGAGGTGGCGTTGTCTGACCAAGAAGGCCCTAATCGATGTTAGCCTCTGGGGATAGGTTAGGTTAGGTTAGAGGACGTGTACTTGTCAATTAAGACAAGTACAGTACCCGGAGGTCGAATTGACCCATTGTACAACGTTGTAGTTTCTCACACCACTTATGTTGTATGTTTTATTTTTGAGAAACTTTTCATGGCAATTTTATTTACTCTCAGAGTTTTTGCCAGAAAACTGCTGAGAGGAAGTCGCCGAAGAAATACTTTTTGTATTTTGTTTTGATGTCTGGCCTGGGGCTCGAACCCTGGCTTCACGTCTAATAAGCCAACAAACTACCTATTAGACTACGGGACTTCCCAAATGGATAATTTAAAGAAGAATTCAAATCAAAATTTCGTATAATAAGACGCAAACTTTTTAATACTTAATTTAGGCAATTCATGATAAAAACTCTACCTAATATTGAGATCCTAAGATCCTATGCATTCGTCTTCTCTCAAAATAAAATTCTTTGTAAAATACTTTCATTAAAGGACTGGCATTTGTTTCAAATAGTACTTGACACGTAAACACAACTCAGATTCCAGATACCAGTATTGGCAGTATTGCGGACTTCCATCTTAAGTACGTCTGTCCAACACCCAAGTAATGTAGCTGCCTGAATGCAATCGACATGACGATTCACTTCATGGACTAAAGGCGCACACATTGAAGTAAAATCTTAAAATCAACATGATAGGTTTCATTTGACCACAAGCCCAAAAGTAGAATGATCATGGCTTGATCTCTTCGAATCATCTCTCATCACAAGTGGCGCAAAATTTCATGCGAAGTTAGTATGCAATCTATGCTTGAAGGAGAGCTATATGGTATGCACGGTATCTTGTGCTCATTATGGTCTTCTGAGATAGTAATCCAACCCATTAATTGCGATGTATTAGGCTTGTTGTAGAATTAGAATGGAACGTATGTTCGTAATAATCGTTCTCATTGAAATTCACATGCTTTAAACCAATGTACATACGACTTGTGAACATTCAGTTAATTCTGACTTAAGGCTTAAAATCATACGCTTTACTGGTCGCAGATAACTTTTAAAAACTCTGACTGTAGTGATACTGGCCTTATGGCCAAAGAAGTAGTGTTGCTGCGAACAGGTTTGATGTGACATATAACCTCTCTTCTATTTTATCAGACTGCAGTCCTTAATATAGAGATTATATATCATAATGACTTCACCGAGAAGAGCTACAATATTTTCTCTCTGTCGGATACTCCCCAAAGGAAGAGGTCAAATTAAGGTATTCAAGAATAGATCGAGATAAAGTTTTTATAGTTTATGGGACTATTCTCCTTGAAGTCGCTATAACCTAGTGGGTAGTATATTGCCTTATTAGATGAGAGCTCGCTGTTCAAAGCCCAGCTATTATATCTCGAACAAAAGCGAAATATGAAAAAAATATGTCTTCGGCGATTTGCTCTCAGCAGTCTTTTGGCAAAAAACTCTGAAAGTAAATAAAATTGCCGTGAAACGTTTCTCAACTCTCTCGTTCGATGTAGTCATTAAGCAGTAGGTTCTGCCTACAACATGTGACGAAGTAGGTTGTAATCTTAAGTAAAGTTTTGGCCAATTAAATAAGTAATCGAATATATAGATTGGATACTCGAATCCCTATGGAAAACCACGTAGACCCTAAAAGTCTTTAAAGTTGTAGACACGATATTCATCTTGATGACTGACATCTTGTGTCTTTGTCTGTAAAATGGTCATGGCGCTGATAGATTATCTAAGGAAGTCAGTTAACTAACTGAGTTTTGTGGTAGAGTTAGTTCACTTCTCATAGAGGGGAGCGAAAAGGCGAACGAACTGGCGCGGTAGGGATCGGAGATGTCGGAGGAGGAGACGATAGAGAGGATATATGGGCCTCTAGAAGAATACTTTTTCAAACTGGATAAAGCAGCATGGGATTCAGCAAACCGTGTATGGTTCAACAAACTGGCGGGGAAGGGATCGCAAAAATCTGCGAAAGAGGCGATACAATGGAAATATGGTGTTCCAACATACCTGATTGCTGAATTTGAAAACTGCTGTGAAAAACAGTGGACACCTGACCTGACCCCTACCTGAGTTCGATAAGAGAACTGGTATTCCAACGAGACTTTGCGCTATTCGCAATTTCGTCGACAAGCTCGGTAGGTATAGGTATTGTAACGGGACACTGCTCTATTAACAATTTTGGTGACGGTTTTTGGGTGACAGAACGTTTAAAGATCTGGTCGTGGTAGCAAACCCGCCCCTAGGGGAACTGACCGGTTTAATTCGAAGACTCACCGAGCTTCAATCAAAACCACCTCTAACGGACACTGGCCACCAAGTGAACTTGCCTGTGAACAGCAAGCCATCCGCTAACGTAACCTTCCCTAGTTCTCTCCTATTATGTTTGTGTTTTACGCTTTCAGTTCTTTCCACGAAATATTTTCTTCCTCTGTAGACATGATGAATCGATTATTTTAAAATGCTTTGCCTTCAAACATTTTTCTTAATTGTGGCCAGTCATTGCGCGTGTAATAAAGTACAAAAAAAGGAAAAGAATTGGCACACCACCTTAGGATATGTTTGGATCTCTATACGCATGTAAATTGTATGCATATGTACATCGATATTCTTAAAGAAAAAACTCGTATGTAAATTGTTACAAAATATTATGGAGACTTCAAACAGAAAGAACTTAATCTCTAAATTTCATTTCCAAACAACGGAAGTTGGATATTCTTTCAATTGAATTGTGAATTAAAAAAAAAGAATTCATTAAAAGCAAAAAACAAATGAATTCGTGACTGTACAAGTGTCACTTGTTATAAAAGTGGAAATTATAAGCAATTTATGTACGTATGTTTTTATGCGCATGAAAGGAAATAATTTCCAACGAATTAAGGGTACTACTACCTTAAGCCTGACTTACCTTTTTTCGAATGATAGAAAACCAGCAACAAATAGAAAACAAATGAGATTTTCATATGAAATCTCAGTTAATTTGAAAATGATTCGAATTTTTAATCTTCATAAACCATCGACTTTTTACACCTTTTCTGTTTTCAATGCCTACCCAAATGGCTTATTGCCATTGAAATTAATTTTCAAGAAAATTTATGAGAATATACTCATCACCGGTCGCCATAAGCTTAAGAAGAAGATGAAAAAAAAAGAAATTCATTTAAAATAATTTCTTTAAAATATTGATACGATTATTATCGTTTTCGGGTTGGGCATATCCGAATACAATTTTTCTTTTATTTTCAACGCTCAAGTCTTTATTACAAAGACAAACCCAAGGGAAGAATATGCTTCGTAGTGATACTTGCATGCTAAACAAATATGGAATATGTATGTATTTATTAGGCTGGGTTCAAAGTAATTGTATTTTCAATTACAATTTCTTTTTGTTTCTATTCCTAGAACTTAGCGTTACCAGATTGGTTTTTCAACTTTTCCGTAGAGCTACGGAAATTAGATGGAGATTGTAGTCAAATTTTAATTTTAATTCGTTTTCTTCAATTTTGCTGTGAAATTGCGTGAACGTTGATTAAATATTAAATGGCAACTACATAGAGGCAGTTATAGACTCATTCAGCTATAAGGCTTACAGCTTAAGTAAACTTTATTGTATTTGTGCACGGATTTAGTCTAAAAACGTATTATATAGTATACTAGTATATATACAATTGGTGATTACAACCCCTCAGTCAGGATTACGACTTAGCTTCTCACACCACTTACATATATCGGATGTGTTAATTTAAAACATGAGGGGCGGGACCTACAGTTTAAAGTCGACGACAGATTTTTGAGAAACTTTTTCATGGCAATTTTATTCACTTTCAGCGTTTTTGCCAGAAATCTGCGAGAAAAAAAACTAGGTTAACATTTACTAATCACTGGAATCATCTTTGGACAGACTTCAATTAATATCATCTTAATCCTCCACATATGCCCACTATAATACTGCACAATACTACAATACTACACTGTTACAATACACACGCATCCATATCTAAGAATAATACAGTTTTTGTCACCATCCATTCAAGAACCCGATGCTAGATCAGATAAACTACAGACCAGAGTTACACCACACTCGATAACACAATAGGTCATATGGGCCACCGAGTAAACTTGACTGTGAACGGTAAGCTACTCGCTAACCTAACCTAAGATACAGAACTAGCTACAAAAATAAACAGTTACAATCCACGTGACTGAATGCAACCATGTCATGTTTAGACTTCAACGCCCACATGCGTTGAAGTAACTTCACTCCCAAAGTTACTTCACTCCTAAGGATTTCACACTCATAAGCCGTCACTCTTATTGGGCACAAGGCATAGGCTTGTGAATTCAATCTACGAACGATTTTGAATCTCCTACCAAAGACGCAATAAGCATGCATTAAGGAGAGGTCCTTTAAAAAGATTTTACGTACTGCAACATCCCAGGTCAGACATCAAAACGAAAATATGAAAAAAATTTCATCGGTAACTGCCTCTCAACAGATTTCTGGCAAAAACTCTGAGACTAAATAAGATTGCCATGAAAAGTTTCTCAAAAATCTGTCGTTTGGAGTCGACTTTAAACTGTAGGTCCCGTCACTCATGTATAAAATTAAAGCACACGACATAAGTGGTGTGAGATGCTAGGTCGTAATCCTGACTGAAGGATTGTAATGACCAATTATGTATGAACATGCACGAAATCGCCGGCCGTAGTGTAGTGGGTAGTGTATTGGTATGTTTGATGCGAACACGTGGTTCGAACTCCAGATTGGACGCCCAACACAGGTATTTCTTCAGCGACTTCTTCTCAGCAGTCTTCTGACAATATTTCAGAAAGTAAATCAAATCGTCATGAAGAGTTTCTTAAGACCTCGGAGTCGATGTTAAACTGTAGGTCGCACCAATCATGAATGAAATTAACACACATAACATAGGTGGTGTGGGAGCTACATTGTAATCCTGACTAAAGGGTTGTAAGTAATGCCCATAATAGAGAAGACACTGACACAATGGGAATATACCCTGGTTATCTTCTTGTCTTTATAATGCGAAGTTAGGGTCCATTACAAGGATACTGCTCAGATTGAATGTAGTATGGGACATTTTTTGAACATTGGCTAACCTAGTGATACTATTTGAAGGCACAACAAGTCCAAATAATGGCTTACTAATCCCCCGTCATCTCTTTGTTGTATAACCAATGTTTTAAACTGATAATGCGAAGGGACAATACAAGCGTACTGACCTTATTGGATGCAGCGTGGGACAGATTTTGGACACTGGCTAATTTAGTGAAGGCATAACAAGTCCAAATAATCCGCCTTCAACTCTTTGTTGTATAACCCATGTTTTAAACTAAACTGGAAATATGGTATGCAGCTTTGAGGTTCTGGCAAAAATTAATAACATAGAAAGCAATCAAAGATCTTATGGACCATTATCACTGAGCCATGGTATGTTAGAAATTAAAACATACACTAGGATTTGAATCTATGCACCTGTATGGCAAACATTAAAAAACTGTTTGTGTCCTTTAAGAAAAGGACTTTTGCAAAAGGATGCCACATTAATTAATGCCTTTATGGATCCATCTCACATTATAGATAAGCTTATAGCTCTGCTAAGATACTTAGACCTTATGAATTAAGTGAAGGATTTCTGGAAAAAAAACCTTCAAATTATTCATGAAATCTGGCAGCACGTAGTAAATAGATGTTGGTAAGCAATGTTTAGATCGAAATGAATAGCACAAACACATGCAATCCCCATTTTTATGAATGAAAATCTCAGAAGATTTTGGTTACGTTTTCTCTTCAATTTTAGACTCATTGTTCGATTTGATTGATTGGATTTGAGTATTTATGAGATTAATTTCATTATGTTTGACTGTATGTTTGTTTCAAGTCATGAATGAATATTAAAGTAGTGTGGTGGTGTTTTAGCAACAGCATCTGTGAAATATAAAGTTTTAGGCAAGAGTGTCAGGTACCCTATAGCCAAGAAATTTTCGTTTCATTTTTAATATTTTAGAAATCATATCCAGACTGTTCGATTTGCGATTAGTGTACCAAGTGGTATGTTTTTTAGTCCAAGTAAACTTTAAAATCACAATAATAGACACCGAAATGTGTAAATAAATAGATTGGAATTAATACATAGACGAACTCTATTGTTTTTTGTTAGAAATATTCCAAGAATTCCAGTTTCCCACGTAGAATAATAAACGAAAAATTGCCAAAGAATTTCTCAACTGTAAAGAAACTCTAAAACGAAACCGCCATATTGTCCTTATTCAACAACGACGGAACCCAATAACCCTTTTAAAAACTCGAACAGTTTTTGTCTCACTTATTTTCACCTTAAAACGTGTTGCATACTCTTGTCCTCCTACGTTATTGGAGAGTTTCAAGCATTTTTGGAATAATATTGCTCTCAACAAATATGCCAAATCGTTCGTAACAAACTTCTAAAAGGATACTGCAAGTAATTGTAACAGACCACCAATATTCTATCTTTCTTAAAGGCTACCCGTCAACCTTTTTGAAAGCCCCATTGTTAGGAATTTCTGTGATTGCAAATTATCCAGTATCGATCCAACTTCACTTAGTTATTTCATCCCTGATTTCATGTTGATGCTTACATTTTATTTCAATAAAAAATGTTCCGCAGGTTCTGGTATGGCAGGGTTGCCATCCGTTGTCGAATAGAACCAACGTCCCCTGTGAATATATGAACGTGTGAAAATGTATTGAGTATAATACTGAGAAGTTTTTTTGATAGAGTTACCATCACCTTTCCTTAAGAGGTAGCCTTCCCATTTATTTATTGCTGACATGGATGAGAAACTTCCTGGATGGAAGGAAACTTTTTAATTCTTAAAATTCGTAAATGAAAACGTTTTCCTTTACTTCAGAGTTTAAACGTAGAATATTGCTCTTGTTCGTAGCCAAACACTTTCACCATTATACCATCCATTCGAAAGAGAGAGTTTGGCGAATTGTGTAACGCACCTCGTTGATTACTTTGTTTAGACTTTTACTAATAGTTCATAACTAAATAGATATAAAGGTGGTGGAATGTTTACGGACTGGGTACTCATAGCTCACTCCATGTGGCTACAGCATTACTACAGCGTCTTTCAGGTGAAAATGTCATTATTAAGTGTAAACAGTTCTGAAAAGAATATTAGCATACTTTCTGATAGCCGAGCAGCTGTCAAGGCACTGTGTTCTAACATAATCAACTGGAAGACGATTTATGGTTATTGCGAATCTCTTTACGAGACAATGGAGTGGCTCGACATTCATAACATATCGTTACCGTGACATTCTAGATAACTATACAGCAAATGAATTGGCTAGGTATGGCACAACCATCAAACTCTCCACTGAGTTTTCTGCATAGGGAACGGCTTCGAAGACCTGAAAGCTTACAATTGCCTAATCTGTAATCTGACAATCGGAAAATCTGCTCAAAACTCAAAGAAGCGCATACATACGTAATTGGTCATAACAACCCTTCAGTCAGGATTACGACCTAGTTTCTCACACCACTTATGTTGTGTGTGTGTTAATTTTATACATGAGTGGTGGGACCTACAGTTTAAAGTCGACTCCGAACGACAGATTTTAGAGAAACTTTTCATTGCAATTTTATTTACTCTCAGAGTTTTTGCCAGAAATCTGCTGAGAGGAAGTCGCCGAAGAAATATTTTTTGTATTTTATTTCAATGTGTGACCTACGGCTCGAACCCTGGCCTTACGTCTAATAAGCCAACCCACTACCTACTAGATTACGGCGGAAAAAAGAAACAGACTCAGTGTGATTATTAGATATCATTACTGGATATTGCATTGTGAGCGTTCACGCGAGGTGCTTTGGTCTTGGACACATGACACATGACAACGACTTCAGCGGGAGCTGTAGTCTGTTATTCGCCTATCGGGTACTTGGTTAGTGCTAAATCGTTTTATCAGAAGTTTTGAATGGTTTCAGGACAAGAGGAAGTGGATAAATCTGGTGTCTCTGTAGGCCATATACTGCGTAAGTGTATCTACTCGAACTTCTCGGGTTAATAACCACCACTAACTACGTACGTACCTACCTAGCTGCTGTTCCTCCCCATCAACCATATCGAGGGTTATATAAATAATCTAATCGCTTATTTAAAAAGAGTTTCTTGACAGCAAATGAGTCACCGATAAGTATAATCAGTTCGATTAGCTGTAATTTTGCTTCGATAATCTTGTTTTTCAATCATCGCAAGTTATATAGTATTTACATACACACGTACATAACTGGTCTTTATAATCCTTCAGTCAGGATTACGACCTCGCTTCTCGCACCACTAATATTGTGTGTGTTAATTTTATACATGAGTAGCGGGACCTACAGTTTAAAGTCGACTCCGAACGATAGATTTGTGAGAAACTTTTCATGGCAATTTTATTTTCTCTCTGATTTTTATGTCAGAAATCTGCTGAGAGGAAGTTGATGAAGAAATATTTTCTTATATTTCGTTTCCTATTAGAGATGTCTGACCTGGTGTTTGAGCCGTGGCCTCACGTCTTGTAAGTTGAATAGGGTATCATTAAGTCAGGCTTAATCGTGATTCCATGTGCTTGTGTCTACAATTCATTCATTCAGTTTGTATAAAGCAAAGACTGGCGAGTATTTAAACAATTCTTTTTTTTTTTGTTGGTGTTCTTAATTTGATTTTATTCATCAAAGAGGATTGTCTTCAATCTCCTTCTCCTTCTCTTTCTAGTTGTTGTTGTTGTTGTTGTTGTTGTTATTTTTTTCTTAGTTGTTACCACAATTTGAGTTGTTCTCCGCAATAGTGCTGCTCATAATTCTTGTGTTCATTGACAAATTTCGATAGGCAGTTTGACTGGAGTTGGCTTGGCTTCGTTTCGTCTTATTTCGGTCTTGTCAATTTCAGTCAAGTTCTATTGTTTATGAGTTTTGACTTGTGTCATGTTGTGTTTGTTATTTTTTTTTTTTTTGTTGTTGTTGGTGTTTTAAAATTGCCTTAAATGTTTAAATAAAAATCTCCATAAAGAAGACATTTTTTTTTCTTCTACAAGCGGTTGTTATTCGTTTGCGTTCGAAATGAGAAGATTAATGGTGTACTTCCGTTTTTAATAACTGGCAATAGTTTAAATGACAACAACAACAAATACAACAACATTGTAAATCAAATAATGTTTCTCTCTCTCTCTCTCTCTGTTATTCTTTATAATTAATGAATGGAATTTAAATATTTAGAGTTTTTCGGTGTATACGTACATATGTACGTCTGCGTTTTCGTTCGTTTTACCTCTGAATGATCTTTGCACTTCTCTTTAAATGTTTTTGTCATTTTTACATGATTTTTATTTTAATTTTTTTTTTTTGTTCTTTTTTTCATTTAAAAAAATTTTTTTTTTTCAATTTTTCCAATACTTTTCAAACTGCCCACTATATTTGATTGTTGTTGGTTGTATGGTTTTTTGAAATAAATTTTAATGTTTTATGTCACACTTTGAACTTGTTTAACGAAAAATAAATAAAATTTAGAAACACAAAAACAATCGTTTGACAAATATCGCCAATTATGCAAAACAAATGCTTCAAATAATAACTGACATGCCGCAATTGTACATCAAAAAATTTTCTTTTTTATACGCCATGACATGGAATATTGGATTATGAGTTGGAAACAAATTTTAGTGGCTAAAAACGAAGTGGAGTCGTATCTTTAAACGGTAAAATTGGAAAATTTTATGAACAAAAGCTACCACAAAGGATATGCGAATCATCTGAAAACGATTTTAAAATTGTAGGATCTTTTCTTAAGTGGTTGCTATCTTTAAATTTAAATAAAACTAAGTGCGTGTGAGATATCAGTCAACCACTTATGTTGTGTATTTTAATGTTATACATGAGTTTCAGGACCCACAGTTTAAGGTGGATTCCGAACGACAGATTTTAGAGAACCTTTTTCATGGCAATTTTATTTACACTCAGAGTTTTTGCCAAAGATCTACTGAGAAAGAACTCAACGAAGATATATGTATTTCGTTCACATTTGGTTTTGTTGGAGATGTCCGATCTGGGGTTTGATCCGTGTCCTTATGTCTAATGAGCCAACTACGGCGGTGTAAGACCTCATCAACATTTTTATTCGTTTGCCATATTGTGCGAAAGATAATATCAGTCAAATATCCGTCATGGCTTCTTTGGGTGGAGTGTATCCGAAAGATCAAATTTTTCGCCACTCTGACGCATATGTATGGCTAAATTTGACCGATGGCATGGGTTATATTGGCTTTGAGCACCGCTGTCGTTTGTAACTTATTCAAATGCATCTGTGACTTAAGAAAACACCACAAGCAGCAGTCTAATGTTGTCACATCACCTTCACGTAAGATGACCATGCCTTCAAATTGCTTGTGCAGAATATCGAATATGTCTGGCATGAGCAGCTGACTCGAAATCTACACCAAACAGCGACTTTTTCATGACGCATTAGATGCTCCTGTGGACTGATGTCGTCCCAGATTCGATAAGTTTGTTTGTTACATACCCATTCAATCAAAAATGGGTCTTATCGCTGAAAACAATGTTTCGATAAAATTTGAAGTCAATTACCAACTGCTTCAGAACCCATTCGGCGAACTCACGTTGTTATCTATGGGCGTCCATGGTTATTTGGTAAAACAGACTGAATAATTGACAACTAATTTGTCAAATGCTCCTTATCAACTGTCAAAGTTCGGAAGCCTCTTGGAAGAACCCGCACAATCCGTTATTTCTCGTGAAATGTAGAAACCAAGCTTGTGTATGGCTGTAAATTTTTGTTGAAACTCGCAGAATATATTCCAATAAAGATAGAAAATATTGAAAGCAAATCTTGAAAAAGTTATTAGAATTAGAAGTTGGTGGAACCGTAAGAACATGCTTCTAAATACAGCTGATGGCTTAAGATATTGAGTGTTTGGTAAGGTAAGGCTGCACGTTGTCGGACAGACAATGTAAAATATAATATCTCTGGTAACATTAATTGCATGAGGCAATACTCTGATTTGTTGTAAGCCTTTACGTTATTGGAAGACATTATTACAATCAAATTATTCAATCGAGTTTTATTTATTTGTATTAAAGTATTGCTATCGATAATAATGGTTTGACAACTGAGAATATCAAATCGTGTTGCCGTTTCTGCACAGCTTTAAAATTGTTGAAATTTACTTGGAAATATATATCTGTTTGCAAACTTCTTAATGCACTTCATACATTTTACTGTCAACATAAGCATACTATACTATACTATACTATACTATACTATACTATAATATACTATACTATACTATACTATACTATACTATACTATACTATACTATACTATACTATACTATACTATACTATACTATACTATACTATACTATACTATACTATACTATACTATACTATACTATACTATACTATACTATACTATACTATACTATACTATACTATACTATACTATACTATACTATACTATACTATACTATACTATACTATACTATACTATACTATACTATACTATACTATACTATACTATACTATACTATACTATACTATACTATACTATACTATACTATACTATACTATACTATACTATACTATACTATACTATACTATACTATACTATACTATACTATACTATACTATACTATACTATACTATACTATACTATACTATACTATACTATACTATACTATACTATACTATACTATACTATACTATACTATACTATACTATACTATACTATACTATACTATACTATACTATACTATACTATACTATACTATACTATACTATACTATACTATACTATACTATACTATACTATACTATACTATACTATACTATACTATACTATACTATACTATACTATACTATACTATACTATACTATACTATACTATACTATACTATACTATACTATACTATACTATACTATACTATACTATACTATACTATACTATACTATACTATACTATACTATACTATACTATACTATACTATACTATACTATACTATACTATACTATACTATACTATACTATACTATACTATACTATACTATACTATACTATACTATACTATACTATACTATACTATACTATACTATACTATACTATACTATACTATACTATACTATACTATACTATACTATACTATACTATACTATACTATACTATACTATACTATACTATACTATACTATACTATACTATACTATACTATACTATACTATACTATACTATACTATACTATACTATACTATACTATACTATACTATTTTTTTTTTTTTTTTTTTTTTTTTTTTCACGCCGAGGAGGGGTAAATGTACCTAACCGCACCATAGAGGAAGTCGTCACATCCTCCGTGTGTGGGGCCCTCACCCACTAAATCCCCCCCTCGTCTCATGGACTTGTTGTGCCCACTCCGGAACTACGGTGGTATTACTTCGGAGTGGAGTCCCTTTGGCTCTTTGGCCCCTGCATGTTCATATCCGCGTCCGGATTGCGTGTTGAAAGTTGAAGAGACATCTAAGCGTCTCCACTATTCCTTTCCTCCAGATCTTTACTTCGAATTTCGATTGACACGTGTGCCAGTTTCATCTATTCCGGCGTGCCCACATGTTCTGCAGCCTCAAGATCCCTCTTCTTCAGTTTTAGAATCCTCTCCACGTAATTCGCCACTGAGGTCCAATTTTCTCTACTCGCGATCATAACCCCGACAATGTTACCGGGCGTGATCGTCCCAACTATCGACGTCAGTGCAGAGCGATAGCTCTGCCAGCGTGCACACTCGAAAACGGTGTGCTCTGCGTCATCAATTATCTCACCTTCCTCGTAAAGACAGTAAGGTGAGGCGGTCTTTAACATTCTGTGCAGATATTTCCTAAAATATCCGTGACCCGATAACATCTGTGTAACGTAGTAATTTACCTCTCCAAATTTCCGACCAATCCATGGCCTTATGTCTGGAATAAGTCTCGCCGTCCATCTTCCTCTATCTTCTTCGTTCCATCGTTGTTGCCATTTTGAAATGGTGTTTTCCCTGAAATGAACGGTTATGTGACTCCCAGCCGATTTCGCCTTATAGATCTCCATCCGCTCCGCTGCCAGCAGATCCACAGGGATAATACACGCTATCACCACTACGGCTGGAGCGGATACCGTACGATATGCCGACGCGATACGCAATGCAGCCGTTCTCTGTACCGCTACCAGTGCGTTTGTCCGCTTCTTAACATTCAGTGTTACGGCCCAAATTTCGCTCCCATAAAGCATAATGCTGTTTCCAACCTCCATCAGGAGTCTCCGTCTCGCCGGTAGCGGGCCTCCAATGTTCGCCATTAATCTACTGAGCTGTCCAACGATCCTCTGGGCCTTGTTAGCCGAGTACTGGATCTGATGTGAAAATGTTAGTCTGGGATCCAGCCTTATTCCCAGGTATTTCACCGAGCTCTTGGTCCTAATTACTCCGTCTCCTATACTCATGTCCACTTGCAAGGGGATATGACGACCAGTGATCAGCAGTAATTCCGTTTTGTGCATGGCCAGATCCAGGCCGTGGGCATCCAGCCATGTTTTCGTTCTCAGCATGACACGTCTCAGTTTTCGTTGTGCCTCTTCCGTGTTCCTGGCCGTGATAACAGCTGCAATATCATCTGCGTATCCAACCAAAAAAGTTCCCTCTGGCATATCCTCTTTCAGAATTCCATCGTAGTTGACGTTCCATAGGTCGGGGCCGAGTATAGATCCCTGTGCCGCTCCTGATGTTATATGTTTCACCCTTGGGCCCGAGCTTGTGTTATACACCAGCTGTCTGCTACTCAGATAACTACTTATCATGGCCAAGATGTAGTGTGGCACCGAGAAATTGTACTCCAAAGCATTTAATACGTCGCTCCATCTAAGGCTGTTGAACGCATTTTTAACGTCCAGAGTCGCAAGCAGTACCACAGGCCTCGAAGATTTGCTCCCTCGTTGTGTTACCCTGGCCGCTTCAGTCACCTCTCTCAAGGCACCAATTGTAGACCGACCGGGTCGAAATCCATATTGTCTAGCAGACAGTCCGCCACTATTCTCAATCGCGGCAGCAAGCCGAGGCTTCAAAAGCCTCTCGAGCAGCTTTCCCGCCGTATCCAGCATGCACAGTGGCCTGTACGCGGATGGGTCCTCTGGGTCGCCCTTTCCTTTATTTATCAAGACTAGCCGTTGTCTCTTCCATATTTCGGGGAAAATACACTCTCTCAGGCACGTGTTGTACATTCCCAGTAGGAATTGCGGTCTCTGATTGGCAATCTCCCGCATTACCTCAGGCGGGATGCCATCGGGCCCCGGTGCCTTACCGGGTTTCAATCCGACTGCAGCTGCTTTCAGCTCCTCCGCGGAAAATGGCAAAGGTTCTGTATTGCGCGTATTCCGTCGTCGTTCGTTCGCCGGTTCATGAGTAGGGAATAGTGTATCCACTATATTTCTCATTACTCGCTCGTCCATAATTTCCATTGGTTTCCTTCTGTTTAGTTTGTACTATACTATACTATACTATACTATACTATACTATACTATACTATACTATACTATACTATACTATACTATACTATACTATACTATACTATACTATACTATACTATACTATACTATACTATACTATACTATACTATACTATACTATACTATACTATACTATACTATACTATACTATACTATACTATACTATACTATACTATACTATACTATACTATACTATACTATACTATACTATACTATACTATACTATACTATACTGTACTATACTATACTATACTATACTATACTGTACTATACTATACTATACTATACTATACTATACTATACTATACTATACTATACTATACTATACTATACTATACTATACTATACTATACTATACTATACTATACTATACTATACTATACTATACTATACTATACTATACTATACTATACTATACTATACTATACTATACTATACTATACTATACTATACTATACTATACTATACTATACTATACTATACTATACTATACTATACTATACTATACTATACTATACTATACTATACTATACTATACTATACTATACTATACTATACTATACTATACTATACTATACTATACTATACTATACTATACTATACTATACTATACTATACTATACTATACTATACTATACTATACTATACTATACTATACTATACTATACTATACTATACTATACTATACTATACTATACTATACTATACTATACTATACTATACTATACTATACTATACTATACTATACTATACTATACTATACTATACTATACTATACTATACTATACTATACTATACTATACTATACTATACTATACTATACTATACTATACTATACTATACTATACTATACTATACTATACTATACTATACTATACTATACTATACTATACTATACTATACTATACTATACTATACTATACTATACTATACTATACTATACTATACTATACTATACTATACTATACTATACTATACTATACTATACTATACTATACTATACTATACTATACTATACTATACTATACTATACTATACTATACTATACTATACTATACTATACTATACTATACTATACTATACTATACTATACTATACTATACTATACTATACTATACTATACTATACTATACTATACTATACTATACTATACTATACTATACTATACTATACTATACTATACTATACTATACTATACTATACTATACTATACTATACTATATATACTATACTAAATTATTGACTAAAAGCTTCTCGCACTACTTATGTTGCGGGTGGCAGGACGTACAGTTTAAAGTTGACTACGAACGCCAGATTTTTGAAAAAAGTTTTCGTGGCAAATTTATTTTTTTACTATCAGAATTTTTGCCAGAGATCTGCTGAAAACCAGTCGCCGAAGATATATTTTTACATATTTCCTTTTGTTGGAGATATCTGACCTATAGTTTGAACCATGGACTCACGTCTAATAAGCCAACACACTACCTACTTGAATATGACGAGTACAAGTAAATGTTCGGGTCACCATAATCGAAAAACGGACATATTTGTTGGGAAAAATGATCAAAATTTCACTGATGTAATGGAACGCGGTTAGCATATGACATAAATCATATTTATTCATATATATTCCATTAAATTATCTACAAAAACATGGTGGATGTTATCAGGGGACTGACGATTCATCAACAAATATTTCATACCTATTTATTTCCGCTAGTATAAAAAGGGCTAGCAGGTTTTTCCACCACTACAGCACATACTCGGTGCTCGTTGTTTCTAGGCTAGGATAGACGGCAGCTAGAACCTGCTAAGCAGACCAATCACTTGCTTAACTGAAACAACAATAGATTAACGAAACGAAACTTATGGCAACATCAGCAGCCAACCGCATAAATGGAATGGTATAAATGCTTTGTGAAGGCCATTTGCTCCCAAGAGAGGCGTAATACAAAAAAATGTATAGAAAGCTGGCTACACAAAGAAACTTGATTTGAATGGCTACGATGGAAAGTGAATGAAGTACGATCATAAGCTTGGCAGTCGATGGCAAATGCTAGATTAAAACCAAGCATTGTAATGATGTATGTCTGATGGGATTAGAAAGAAATTGAAGAAGAAATTTCTAGTGTCATGAATTTAACAGACTTAACAGTTAGTTAAGTTAGAAGTCGCCGTAATCTAGCAGGTAGTGTGTTGGCTTATTAGACGTAAAGCCCGGGTTCGCATCCCAGGTGAGACATCAAAACGAAATATGATGTGATGCTGAAGGGCTCAACGCATTTTAGAGTTTCTCAAATATAGGTTATGTTGTTATACTTCAAAGAACCACGAAAGTACATTTGCCCATTTGAGAAACAGCAAAAAAACATTAAACATGTAATTTTTTTGGTTTTATCTTATGTCAGGACCATAATATTTTTATTATTTTTGAAAATTTGTTTGTTGTTTTCTTGGGTTCCATTATGATTAAACCTTTAACATGTAATAATAGTTTATTTGTGTCATTGACATGACAGCACAACACAACAATCGAGATTGTCTCATTCATTGTCTCTTGTTTTTTTTTTTATTTTTATTTTACGTTTTACGCTCACAAGACATTTCAACTGGAAAGGCTATCCTTAGATACTCTTAAATTGCATTGCCACACCGAAGAACAAACATATGATCCAGGTCTAGAACTAATAATGGAACAACTTTAAAACAAATTCAAAGCAATAGTACGGCCATCCACTATTTGAATAATTCTTGAAGAGCCGAATTGCTTTTATACACTCACATACATCCATACACTCAAGAATATAGGGAAACGGCGGGTGGATAGGGCGAACATGTATAGAGGGATGAATGTTTGAGTAGATTTGAATACGAAAGGCATTCGTACGAGTATTACGAAGCATCACATAATAAACTAAAATATCAGTTTAGAGACCTTTTCAATCTTTAGCGTAAAAGTCTCGTCATTCTAGCCAAATGCGCTTTTAAACTGCATATAGACGGGGAAGGTATCCTTGTTAATTGATGGAAATAATAAATGACAGAAAGGGACACACAGAGAATGGTTTCACTAGGTTAAAGCAATGTAGGAAATATTTAAAGATTTGGTTTCTTCAGGAGATGAAGTCGCCGTAGTCTAGTTGGTAGAGTGTTGGATTATTAGACGTAAAGCCAGGGTTCGAGCCCCAGGCCAGACATCAAGACAAAATACAAAAAGTATTTCTTCGGCGACTTCCTCTCAGCAGATTTCTGGCAAAAACTCTGAGAGTAAATAAAATTTACATGAAAAAAGTTTCTCAAAAATCTGTCGTTCGGAGTCGACTTTAAACTGTAGGTCCCACCACTCATGTATAAAATTAACACACACACAACATAAGTGGTGTGAGAAGCTAGGAAGTTGTACAATGGGTCAATTCGGCCTCCGGGTACTGTACTTGTCTTAATTGACAAGTACACGTCCTCTAACCTAACCTAACCTAGCCTTCTTCAGGAGATTGTTTTTTTTTTTTCTTCGGCTCGAAGATTGATCATGTGTGAAATGAACTTAAAAAGAAAACCATGTCTTCCCTTAGGGACCCGAGGAGTTCTGTTGAAGAGCATCTTTAGTAGGAAGTTGAACAGGTTAGACACTTACATAGTAAATTAGACGAACAAGTCGAAGCGTCTAAGTATTAATGCTGATAAAGCAGACCACTCTCATATGCAGTCAAAACTTCAGGTAGTACTGGACCGATTTTTATGTCAGAAAAATGGAAGCCCAGACAACAAGTGATGTACAACCTGGTGGTTCTACCTATTCCTACCTACAGTTGTATGTTTTGAAAGGGGAAAATGCTGGCTCTAACGCCATTCTGTATTATACCCGTTGACCTTCATATTTTATTGCTTTCGGTCCAGAACGTAATCAAGCTTAGTGCACTGAAGGCAAATTTTTAGTGGCCATAATGATTTTTTTTTTTTTGATTAAGAGTTGGGTTTTTGCAGTTTAATTTTTAACAAACACTTCGAAGATAGCATATGTTGCGCTAGCTGGCATTCTTCCGAATATTATTGTTATTCTGTGCAGCATTCTTTAGAATTTTTCGTTAGAATTAAAATTGAATTTTTTGCTAATCTGCATACATGTATGCTAACGTAAATAGCATTGAAATCTTCAGAAACAACGCGTGCCGCCTAGTTACAACAACTGCGTACTTCTCCATTCTAAGAAGATAATAAAGTGTTGGCTCCCAAGGTACAGAGACATCGTTGTACATAAAAAAGCTAGGAAAGCTTCAATGGATATTGAATTTGTAACCTTCTACTCTTTAATATGGTATCTTTTGACTCATCTAAATAACTTTTTCTACAACAATATTTGAAATCTTAAGGAACAGGTGATAATAACATTGAATTCCCTTGAAGTCGCCGTAGTCTAGTAGTAGGTAGCGTGTTGGCTTATTAGTCGTAAAGCCAGGGTTCGAGCCCCAGGCCAGACATCAAAACAAAATACAAAAAGTATTTCTTCGGCGACTTCCTCTCAGCAGATTTCTGGCAAAAACTCTGAGAGTAAATAAAATTGCCATGAAAAGTTTCTCAAAAATCTGTCGTTTGGAATTGACTTTAAACTGTAGGTCCCACCACTCAACATAAGTAGTGTGAGAAACTAGGTCGTAATCCTGACCGAAGGGTTGTAACGACTAATTATGTATATGTATGTATTGAAATCCCTTTCTGCTTAAGATAATATCAATAAAGAAATTTCATAAGAACTTTAGCCAATTGAACGGGTACATTAAGCATTTTCACAGACGACATAGATTCTATGCAACGACAGTTGAAAACCTTATCATGCAGTAAACCAATTACCTGCTGATTTGAGAAAAACTTAATTTTGGAACAAAGCAATGAAATAAATAGAAGGGGTAGGGTGCCCTGGTAGTCTAGTGGGTAGTGTGCTAGACTATTAGGCTGAGGGTCGTGGGTTCGATACCCACCAGAGACTCTGGTATGTGACACTACACCGAGCATATGGTCAAAGTTACTCAGCTCGTATATAATTAGAATATAATTTATAATTATATTGTAATTAATAAATAAATAAAAAAATATAAGGGTGATATGCTTTACGACGGCATATCTAAAAAAATTAAATAAGATTCCAGAACTAGTCAAACTACTGTCCAAGTATATGGTTCTGATAGCTATACCCTGCATATTAATGTTGAAAATGTGAACAGCTAATTGTTCAGGAATGTGACTGCATTGCGTCAACGCTTTGCCTTTCCAAGATTCGTTAATTTTTGTCATCAAATTAAAACGACAAAATCAAAATGAAGCCTGCATGACAGTATCAGAACCATAAAAACTACACAGATTTTCAAATATCTAGCTTCAAACAGTCAAATATAATTTTTAAGAAACAAGTTTGTCTTTTTACTACACCCTATATTAACTAAAAATCTATGTAAACTTTTTTGACGAATTTTCAGTTCAATTTCAAATTATTAAATTGCGAAATACTCGTCTACATTATTGTGTATTTGCAAGTTCAGCAAAGGATTACATGGAGGCTACATCTAGATATGGACTCGTGATAGCACATAATTGCAGTTTTGTTTTTTGTATAGAATTAGAATTCCTAGATAAAATTATGTGTACAATATTGTTTTTCAATCGTATAAAAATATTGCAAGAATCAGTCAAATGGTTAGAGGACGTGTACTTGTCAATAAAAACAAGTACAGTACCCGGAGGTCGCATTGACCCATTGTACGATCAGTCAAATGCATGAGTCCAATATTGAAACTGACGTCAAATCACTGTTCCAAATAAATGTAGAACACTTGGCCATATCAAAACATCAAACGACAGATTTCTTGATCATCCACAAGCAACCAAAAAAAAAGGAGACATAAAATATCTATTGAGATTTGGGTAACCTTCCCCTTCCCTAAAAAAAAAAATGACGCCATTCTAGTTTCAATACTGAGGTGGTGTTTTGTGTCCGTTGATAGTTTTTTTTTCTTTTAGTTTTCTGCTCTTTTTTGCATATTTTCACTGCAATTTTTTTGTTTTTATTTTATTGCTGTGGCAGTTGTTGTGTCTTGTTGGTGACATTGCTTGTCTAAAGTGGAGTCGTCGTACTGCACCTACAACGCTTAACAGTAGAGTTGCATGTTGTTGTTCCTGTTGCAGTTATTATATTTTTTTTCTGTTTTTTTCCATTATGACCATATTCCATTTTGGCCAAAACAAAATAAAAAATATATTTCTGTTTATGTGTGTGTTTGTATTTGTGTTTGTTGTGTAAGTATAAGTGTAAGTGAGTTCCAGCAGTCAGATGGTTTGATGTTGATGGGTTTCTCTACGTGAATAGTTGGCTGCATGAATGTTACAGTCATTCCGATGGTGGAGTCTTAATAAATTTTTGCAATACCCTGGGCCTGACATTAAAGAGGGGCTTTTAATAACAAATGATCAGTTTTTGTTTATTTCATGTCAAGACAAAATGTCAGTTGTTATACGCTGTCTTTGTATTTTTTTTTTCTTTCTTATTTCTCTGATTTTATTTCTGTTTTTGTCTGTTTTTTCTTCTCTATTTTACATGAACTTTGATTTCATTTTTAAGTTTTTGAGAGTTTTTTATTTTAAGTTAGTTTATGTCAAATGGTATAGCAATGGTTAGTAGTTGTAAAAGAAAATTTACGGAAAGTTATCATCTTCTATTGATGCTAAGTTTTAGAATTAATTTTGTATCTCACAGGTGTCCCCGGGGATTTCCAGTGACTATTCTGTTGTCAATGTTCTACCATCAAGAGAATTTTAACCAAGATTGAGTATGTAATAAATGTGTAGCCTACACGGGACACTTTCTGTTAACCTATTGTAATCCGTCTTTCTTACTTGGTTCCCTCAAAAGGGTGATTTCTAAGCGGTAAAGCAACATAGCTTTGTAATCTAGGACTTGAAGCCACTATTTATTCACAATTTTCTTGTTTAATATTGTTACGAAAATGGAAACGATGTATCATCGTTCAACATTAAAACGATAAACAAAAGCTACACTAACAAATACAACGAACTTGTAACAAGCAAACCAACAATATCAGTATGAAAGAAAAGGGGATAGACAAGAAAACAAGAATGCAACAATAAGCTATGTGTACAAAGTACACAAACAACAATGAAGTCGCTATAGAATTCTCGAGAAGGCGAACACATGAACATTCGACTTTAAGAACGGTCATCAGACTGATGACGTGCGCATATAAAAAGGTAAGACAAAGCAAGCAACGTGAAAACAGTCGTGGTTTGAAGACCGTCGTTGTAAAGATCTACCGAACATTTGTTAACGTGTACGTGAACAGAAGTGTAAAGATGAATAACGAATAAAGCAAATTATTGTTGGATTCATCAAGTTGTAAACGGTGGCACACAAAAGTAGTACATATGTATTTGTTTTTATTTAGTTTACAACCAACGAACTCATATTTTAAACGTTTTTAAAAAGGTAGAAACGTAACAATATTCTCGCAATTAACCTTTTACCAATACATTCAAAAAAGTTCCCTTGAGGAGCCATCTATGCAGTAATCGCTTACTTAACGTTGTCTCAATTTACATCGTTTCGATTTATGTCGTCAAATTATTTCCTTATCTTTTAGGATATTTAGATCAGAGGATGAGAGACTAAAGATTTTAAAATACGGACTTGCGTTTCTGCTCGGTGAAAATGTTGCAGGATATTTTTAGATTAAGCCTTTCTAGTGCGGAAGTCCGAAACACCAACAGCTATAAAAATCGCTTCGAAAGATAAACTGTCTAATATGTAGACTTAACAAGAAAAGCTTGAAATAATTCCAAATTATTCAATAATAACTTTTGACGAGGTAATTGGGATATATTGTAAAACAACTAATTTGGATTGTCTATTAACCCCGATACGACCAAGACCGATACGATTATTTCCACTAGTAGATATAAGATTCCTACCTTCACCCTTCCTAGCATATGCGGAACCAGACTCACGTTGAGTCCCTAAGTTAAATATATGGGCCTGATGCTCGATCCCAAACTCAACTAATGAACGAATCTGACTACTAGGACGCGTCCGGGTAGTCTGGGGGTCTTCGTACGAAGACCATGCGCTGAATCTATTCTACAGTCATAAAACTCAACCTCCTATATGGTGTTGCTTTCTGGTGGACTGCTCTGAACAGACTACACAATGTTAGACTTTTTGACAAGGTCAGAAGGTCTGCAGCCATTTATATAACTGGTGCTCTACGCACCATCCTCAAAAAGGCCTTGTTCGCAATGGTTAACTGGCTTCCTACTGTGCATATCGCTAAGCAGGTAGCTAAGTTTGCTGACTCGACTCCCTGTCTCGTATGCGCATCGTCCCTTCTGGTCACTCTTCTATTTTGGGGGTTGATCATGTTGCTCCTTTGAACATCGATTATCTCCCTACGGAATATTGTCTTGACAGGGATTTTCACTTTCTAAATGGATATATACACCGACGGCTCTAAACTCAATAATGGGGTTGGTAGCGGAGTCTACTCTGGGAAACTGGACCTGAACATTTCCCTCCGAATACCGGATTATTGTAGCGTGTTTCGAATGGAGGTAACAGCCATTTACTGGGCCGCTTAATGTATCCTCGTCAACGGTGCCCCTTTCACCATCATCTCGGTCTTCTCTGAGTGTCAGGCCGCCATAAGATCTCTGTCAAGAGTTTTGAATAACTCCAGGATTGTTAGGGAATGTCGACGTTGTCTCGACCTTCTTCCTGGGCGCTTCAGTGTCTCACTGGTGTGCGTCCATGGGCACAGTAACATTCCGGGAAATTGCAGGGCCGACTGGTGCACTCCTTCCGGAATCCTCTTCAATCGACTTGGGTATGCCACTTACCTCGTTCAGGTCGGCCATTGCTGGGAAATTCCTTCGTGACGCCAACCTATCCTGGGTCAATGAGGAGTCCTGCTCCTCCGCTAGACTCAATCGGCCCTTGTTGGATAGAAGGCGCACCAACCAGTTACTCGGACTGGGTCGTGGCATCATCTCAATCACTTTGGCAATGCTTACAGGTCATTGTGTTATGGGTAGACAGGCTGAAAGTATGCTGCTCCCATTTACAGCTCTTTCTTATAATGATAAAGAAACTTGTGATATCAAGACGCATAAAATCAATTAACAGATTACATACATAATTGAGCAATACAACCCTTTAGTCGGGATTAGAACCTAGCTTCTCACAGCACTGATGTTGTGTGTTTTAATTTTATAGATGAGTGGCGGAACCTACAGTTTAAAGTCAACTCCGAACCACAAATTTTTGAGAAACTTTTAACAGATTCCATTGGATAATTGTCTAAATCCCCTGACTGTATAAAAAGACTATGCTAATTTTTGAAGAAAAGACTTAGGACGGACTAATTAATATCGAGAGAGGCACAAAAAATTGTCCTTAGTACAGAAGTGAACTTATATCTTTCTTAGGCCTTCATTGTTAGGATATAGGACACATTGATGATGACACAGAAGCTTTTATTAAGCATTAATTTTATAAGCCTGAAAAATAAGTTACCTAAACACACAAAAAACAATCATGGTGTGGTTAAACCGCATGATTTTGTTAGCTAATTGACTGTTCCGAAACGTGAGATTAATTGCTCACCAAACTCGGCTCTCAGTACGTTAAAATAGTGCTTGTGGCATATGGCACTGTCTTGTTGAAACCACATGTTAACCAAAGAAATTTTTAATGTGATTCGTTAATTAAATTCTCTGCAAATTTCGCAAAAATCATTACATTACTGATCCCGAAAACATTTGCATGCAGGCACCCTTATTGGAATCAAGTAGAGGTCAAATATAAAAGAGATCACAAGTCAATTTACAAATATTTTCTATTTTAACTAAATTTACCACTCATTTTAGAAACCATACGAGTATACAACCACATTCTTCACTTTATGGTCACTTCTCTACAACTAGCTGAAGCAGACAAAATACCAAAATTAGTGTTAATGATTAGAGAGCTTAAGTGTATTTAAGAGGATTTTAAGTCATGCTTTAATGGATTTTTTCAAATTACAATTAATCATGGGATGGCGTATAAATACGGCTGCATATGTATGTCGTAATAAAGACATTTCAATTTGGGCACCATGAAGACAGACATTTTAGCATTTCTATTAACAGGGATTTGCGTTTTTTTTTTAAGAAATATTATTTTATAGTATATCGTATTAGTATGACAAATAATTTCTAATTAAATAAATACCAAGGCAATTTATTTCATAAAAAGATATACAGACAATGTTATAAGAATAATAGTCACCCTATAAAGTTAGATTTACAATGAATCAGAAAAAAAATGCAAACTACTTAATAACAACTCTTTTTAATTCATGGTACCAGACAGCTAAGCAGGCTGAATAGCCTACTATGGAAGGTCATATGATGACCTCCGACTCATGTTTCTTTGGCTAGAAACAATACATAAATACATACTCATACATAATTGGCCATTACAATCCTTCAGTCAAGATTACGGCCTAGCTTCTCACACCACTCATGTTGTGTGTGTTAATTTTATCCATAAGTGGCTAATACGTCCCAGTTTAAAGTCTATTCCGAACGACAGATTTTTGAGATACTTTTCATGGCATTTTTATTTACCCTCAGAGTTTTGGCCAGAAATCTGCTGAGAGGAAGTCGCCTAAGAAATACTTTTTCATATTTCGTTCTGCTGTCTGACCTAAGGTTTGAACCGTGGCCCTGCGTCTAATAAGCTAACACACTACTTACTAGACTACGGCGACTCCCGGCTAGAAACAATATCCTCTACATATTTTATATTGAGGGTACTGCTTATAAAGTCCTACTGATTAAATGTTTCTCTTAAGAGGTGGCGCTGTCTGTTTGTTGTTAACCCTTTCATGCTCGAATTTTTTGGGCCAGAGCTAAATGTTTTTTAAATGACATTTAAATATGAAGTGATATTAAATTCAGAGTTCTACTTATTCTGGTTTTATAGTTGTAAAATGTTGCCTACAGGCAACATTGGGCAGTAGTGGAAAAATTTTAATGAAAGATTTATTTTTATATATTTCTAATTTTTAATTTATTTTTATTCTAATTTCTTATGAAATAAAAGAAAACAATTTTTTTGTGGATTTGAGCACAAATGTACATTGCACTTAGTACATTTTGATCTCGGAATTCCGGTTTTGCACAGTCTACATCGGCCTTTTACCCCCCATTCTATCCAGTGACTTTTGTCATCAAAACGTACGGATTTTGGTGGATCAGATACGTACTTCCTTTTGGTAGACGTTGATGGTAATGAATCTGATCGTTGTGAGTCTTCTTCAGTTGTTGTCTGCAGTGTTGAAGGGCGGCCTCTCTTCCGTGTTGAAGTTACTTCATTATTATTAAATAATTCGTTAGCAATATCTAACTGAAAGTTTAAAAGTGTCATGTGCTTAGTTCCATAGGAGTTTTCTAATTCACGGCGATTAAGTAACCAACTATTTACTAAGGCAGAATTTATGCACCAATAAACTATACGCATATACCATTTTTTGGATCGGTGATTAATTTTATACAATTTCAAGAGCATATCAGCAAGGTCAACGCCGCTCATATGCTTATTATAGCATTCAACAATAGCTGGACGTGGTATGTTAACATACTTTTTTTCCTTGCGACACCATCTTTTGCACTCACTCATCGGCTCTTGACCCATATAGTTAGATACAAGTTGCACACTTTTATTGTCGTACCATCTGCTTTTGAAATCACGTGATCCTCTTCCTTTTGCACGAAGAACCTTTTCATCGCTTAGAGTAGATTTTTTAATCTATTAAAACGAACTGTACCAATTGCTAAAATTCCTGTTTCTTTCAAGGAAGTCAATAAACTAAGGGATGTAATGTCTATAAAATTTTTTATTTCAGAGGCCTTGCATTTTAATTCTATGCCATTGTTTTGAATTGCATATTTGTTTGTCTCATCACATATCTTTTGAATTATTTCATCGTCAAAAAATTGAGAGAAGTATTCAATTGGTTTCTTCACCCGACCATAACTGATATTACCCTTCCAAGTAGTATCAAAATGATTAATTTTTCTATTCCTCCACTTCAATTTTTCTAGATTAACTTTTTCAAAAACTATCTCTGATGCTTCTGTTGTTTCTTCTGCTTCGATTTCAATTTCTCTATCAACCATTTTACTAATCGTTTCACTCTCAATTAGTTCCATTCTTTTTATACTCTCAAGATTCTTTTCAATAATATTTTCCTCCCCTTCTTCCCCGCTGTCACCAACATCATCATCCTCACACATTCCAGTCAAATTCCACAAATTTTTTAATTCCTTTTTGAGACAAGCCTTTTGGACGTATTCCTAATGCAGAAAAAGTTTAATGTAAATTTTATATATTATGGGCCAATGTTGCCTATAGGCAGTATTTTCAACATTTATTCGCATCGATTTCGTTGATTGCTGATTTTGAATCCGGTTCAGCTTGTCACTTTTTGTCCTTAAATTCAACAGGGTAACATGATTGAGAGCGATGTATAAATCGTCTAAGCATACATATGTACATAATTGGTCACTACAACCCTTCAGTCAGGATTACGACCTAGCTACATGAGTGGCGGGACCTACAGTTTAAAGTCGACTCCGAACGACGGATTTTTGAGAAACTTTTCATGGCAATTTTATTAACTCTCAGAGTTTTTACCAGAAATCTGCTGAGAGGAAGTCGTCGAAGAAATATTTTTTCATATTTCGTTTAGTTGGAGATGCCTGACCTGGGATTCGAATCGACACCTCACGTCTAATAAGCCAACACACTACCTACTAGACCACGGCGGCAAATCATCTAAACTTAGTACTCTATTACTACTACATAACAATAATTGTAATATTCGTACTAATGGTAGATGCTGTAAACTCAATAAACGCAACGCGCAACCTCTCAAAAATAGAATACATGAATACACAAACTTGTAGTATTTGCTTTGTTGCGTTTATTGTGTTTATAGCAAGTCTTGTCGTATTAAGTTGCATAATATCTTTGTACTTTAGTCCTCAAACATTTTGCTACTGTTTTTGCCCATACCAGGGGAAACCTTTTTATAATTTGCTGAGTTCTTAGAGCGGCCTTCTTAAATATAAACAGGTAATGAAAATTTTACTTTAATGCTACTACATTTAATTTTTTTTATTCTTGTAAACGATCTGAAAATTGAAGTTACACTTGTAACAAATGAATCGACGTTGCTAGTAGCTTTTAATAAAAAAATTTTAAATCTAAAATTTTGTTCAAATAATAAAAAACAATGTTTTATAAATTGAATTTCCATAAACTATTTGTAAATGTCAATTTAAATGAAATAAAAAAAATCTTCTTAATGATCCAAACACGATTGATCTTAATGATCGTATTAAACAAATATTTAAATTTTATTTTTTAAAATATGTTTCACTTTTCAGAGCAACACCGCAAGGCGACAGCTTCAAAAGTTGTGAAGTAACAGGTACTAAAAAGCACCGACAGTCGCTTTCATGTATTTTTCTTTTTTTTTATAATTTAAAATTGCTTGTTACAGTTTTTAAAATAAGAGGCATTAAGAAATTAGTTCAAGTCTTGTTTGAAAGGAATTTTGAAAATTAAGAAAATAAATATTTAGACCACACTGGGCTCACACTGATGCAGTTAAATCAAACCCGTTAATATGTTGCCCTACACTTTAATGCAATTTCATTCTTTAAAGTTTCTTATTCGGATTCATTTAAGCCATGAATATTTTTAAACATGTTCCTAAGGTTTTATGCTCTAAAATTTAAAAGGAACGATTACTAAAAAAGCTCACATATTACTTCAAGACATAACAAGAGCTTTACTTATTTAACTGGTCCAAAAAACCCAACCAAGTCGCCGTAGTCTAGTAGGTAGTGTGTTGGCTTATTAGACGTAAGGCCACTGTTCGAACCCCAGGTCAGACATCAAAACGAAAATATGAAAAAAAATATTTCTTTGGTGACTTCCTCTCAGCAGACTTCTGGCAAAAAATTTGAGATTAAATGAAATTGCCATGAAAAGTTTCTCAAAAATCTGTCGTTCGGTGTCGACTTTAAACTGTAGGTCGCGCCACTCATGTATAAAATTAACGCACACAACATAAGTGGTGTGAGAAGCTAGGTCGAAATCCTGATTGCAGGGTTATAATGACCAATTATGTAGGTAACCCATTACTCAGGATTACAACATACTCTCTCTCACCGTCCATGTCGTGTTTGTTAATTTTATTCATGACTGATGAGACCTATTGGTTAACATCGACTCCAAATTAGGAATTTAAAAAACTTTTTGATGGCAATTGGATTTATTCTCACAGCTTTTGCTAGCAGAGCGCTGGGAGGAAGTCGTCGAAAAAAATATTTTCTTTATATTTAGTTGTTGTCCGTTGCTCTACCGACAATTGTAGGCATGTTCTCCAATTTCTCACACAAACCGTTGAGAGGTTCTCATTAAGCTGAACTCTCCACCGGAGCTTTTGATGCCCTTTTCTATGAATTTTCGCGATGATTCCTTCTAAAGGGTGTTTTTTACAGAGGTATAGAACTTTAAGTTGGCATTACTTTTCAAGATGGCGACCGATTTAACAGCTGTCAAGTGATTTATTCTACGTTTGGTTTGGCAATTCATCATGAATAGACTCACGCCTGAACAACGCTTGCAAATAGTGCAATTTTATTTCGAAAATAATGGTTCTGTGCGGAAAACGTATCTCGCACTACGTCCATTTTATCGTCAACAAAATCGTCCATCAGAGCAGTTAATTCGATTAACCATGGAACGTTTTCGCACCACGGTTACTCTTATTGATAACTCGCATCTCCAGAGACTCGCATCCCAGAGCGTACAGAAGAAGCTATTGCTGCTGTAGAGCGTAGCATTGAGGAAGACCCGAATGAGTCCATCCGCCATCGAGCGCAGGAATTGGCTCTGTGTCCATCCACTTTATGGAAGATTTTGCGGAAGGATCTTGGTTTGCTTGCTTACAAAATCCAACTCGTGCAAGATTTGAAGCCAAACGATCATCAAGTAAGGCGTAGATTCGTCGAATGGGCCCAAAACGAGATTACCGTTGTTCCCGATTTTCATAAGCGAATTTTGTTTAGCGATGAAGCGCACTTCTGGTTGAATGGCTACGTCAACAAACAAAACTGCCGCATTTGGAATCATTGGTCCGTACTTTTTCAAAAACGATGGTGGCCAGAACGTTACAGTCAATGGTGATCGGTATAGAGCCATGATTACTAACTTTTTCATTCCTGAATTGAATAACCATGATGTCCAGGAGATGTGGTTTCAAAAAGACGGCGCAACATGTCACACAGCTCGTGCCACAATAGATTTATTGAAAGACACGTTTGGTGACCGCCTAATTTCACGTTTTGGACCTGTGAATTGGCCTCCAAGATCTTGTGATTTAACACCGCTAGACTACTTTCTGTGGGGCTATGTAAAGTCATTAGTCTATGCGGTAAAGCCACAAACGCTTGACGATTTGGAAGACAACATTCGCCGTATTATTGCCGATATACGGCCACAAATATGGGAAAAAGTCATCGAAAATTGGACGTCCAGATTGGACTACATCCGCGCCAGCCGTGGCGGTCATATACCAGAAATCATATTTAAAATGTAATGCCACAAGATTATCTTTCGGATAAATAAAATTCATGTCAATCGAATAATCCATCGTTGTTTTATTGCAACTTAAAGCTCTATACCTCTATAAAAAACACCCTTTAGAAATTTTTCATGGTGGAAACAATTCAAGGTTTTCTTTATTGACGGACATCGTTAAAATATCGATGCTTTTTAGTCTATGCATCGAAGTTAAATAAATACAATCTTGGAAGCAGGTTAGGTAAAGTTGAATAAGTTATAGAGATGGGCTTGCATTGGTATAACCATGGCAATGACGCCTGTCCTTTAAGCGCATTGCATAGATAGTGAAGACCAAAGCCATTAAGGCTAGGTTAATGGGAGACAAGTCTAACACAACATTAATCAGAAGGCATTGTGGCAAGTAGGAAAAGCTCACAATTCCCTTCTTTCCTTGATAGTACGAGTAAAGTCTACAATTCTGAGAAGTGCTGAGCAGCGAGACTGGGAAATAATACATAATTTTCTAAGAGGGACACCATTCTGTAGTATACTAATGAATCAAGGACATATAGTGGGACAATCCCAGAGCACAAAGAGTTGCTTCCAAGCGAAAGTTTACATTATCGGAAGATTTGCTTAATTCAACTTGAACAGGAATTACAACAGAAGGCAAGACATAGCACTACTATTTGACAGAATAGCCGACGTCCGCGTAGCCAGGTCCAATGACTTTAACTAGAAATTAAAATAGAAACCTGAATCAAATATTCAGAAATTCTTGGTTGTGAGCAGGCAAATCAGCTTTAGGTACCTGCCACGCCTCTCTGTGGAGTAAAAAAAGGGATTTAGATGGGTATGCTCAGACACTCAAACGGATTTGAGAAAATCTCATCTTTGTTGGATAATTACAATGGCTAGTGATTTGAGTTATACATCAGACTATGGAGAAGTAGCATAAGGATAGTAACTGGTGTTTTAACAGGCATAATAGACTCAAACAACATTTATTTCAAAGGGGAATCCGACTCAAACCCAATGTGCAACCACTATGGTGAAAAGAACGAATAAATGAACATGTACCGGCAACATATGCAACTTAAATGCATCTCAGAAGGTACGTTTATGTGGTGATAAGCAGGGAATTATTATTAATGCCAACAAACATGCCACCTTGAAGAGGATCTGGAAGAGAAGTGGGTTGACAGCAGGTCGTAGTACTCCACTAATTGTGAAATAATGAGTACATTCTGTTTTTTACTTCCATTTTGTTGAATTTAATTTACGAATCTGTCATCTGGCTGGCTGCCTCTAAGACACCTCTCGTTCTACTTTGTTTTTCTTTATTTTTTTTTGATTTTATTTTTATAAATTTGGTGAAAAACAATTAGTAACGAAACATTAATTCATTGAATAAGAATGAGAGAAACATGCATTTAATTTGTGTCCAACATGTGTGCGTGTGTGTGTGTTTTGGAATATTTTATACGTTCGAACAACAATTGATTGGATTGGATCGCTGCGGCTGGTCAATAGAAATCCAGCCGAACCGAAGTTTTCTTTCTTTCTTTTTTTTTTGTTTTTCCTCTCCTATGGAATTGTTTTCATTGTCCATACGTTACTGTTGTTTGCAATACAACAATAATTTGTGGTGCCCGTTTGCCACCACCAACAGCCTTGGTATACATTGCTGCTGTGATACCACCAGCAGTATCAGCAACATGTGACAAAATTGTTGACAACTTTTTTTTGTACTTTTTTTTGATGTTTTGGCTCCCATTGATTTTAATGTTGTTGTAGTTTTTGTTTTTCTTTTCTTTTTCTAATTTAAAATCGTTGTTTTCCTTTTTTATTGGAAAATTTATTTTCTTTGAAAAATAAACGAAAAAATTTTACAAAATTCCTCAATTACGTTTGCATAAGAAAGGCTAGCCGAACAACTGACTGACAGACAGACTGACTTGAAAATAAAACGTCAGATGGACTAGTTTTTCTTTTTTTTCTTTATTGAATCAATTGGAATTTTCAATTTTAAAAAATATTTCGGCGTTTCGTTATTTGGCAGCTGTTGGCTGTTCATTGCAGCATTTCTTTTCGATTTTATGATCAGCAGTCGTAAACGTAAACAAACATACTTGTACACCCTGGGTTTTGGGACAATTTTTTTTTTCAATGATCATGTGACCATGTCCCAGCATTTAGTGCTTTAATTAAATTCTGAACAATTCGATTTGGCCTGCTGCTGTTGGTTGGTTATACTCTAATTGATTTCATAAATATTTATGATGTTTTCGGTTTTTTTTGTTTGTTTTGTTTTTATTGAATTTATTTATATATTTCAATTGGTTTTTGGTTGTTGTTGTTATTATTGAAGTAATTAATGAAAATTACTAAGTAATATTAAATTCAATTAATACTTGTGATAATTAATTTAAGGTTAAGGAAAAAGTAATTAATTTTTCAAAAAGCAAAGGAATCCTAAACCGATAAGAGCCACTGGGTTTTCCACAAAATCCTATTTTCTTTACGTCTCTCCGAAAGAAACTACCGTATCTTCTTTCTGAATTTGTCATTATAACCCTATGGTCAGGATTATAGCATAGCTACTTCCACTAATCATGCTGGGTGTGTTAATTTTATGTGTGAGTAGCCACACTTATAGTTTAACGTCGACTCCAAACGACAGATTTGAGAAACATTACATAGCAATTTTATATTGCTCTCAGAGTTTTTGTCAGTAGACTTCAGAGAGGAAGACGCCGAAAGAAATATTTGTTCATATTGTGCATTTATTTCGATACATCTGAGCCAGGGGTGAACCACCGGCTCTCTGCTAATAAACCAACATACTAACTATCGGGTGGGCCATCTATCGATATAAATTTGAATCATCAGTTATTTCGAATCTGGCAATACTTATGTCATTCTAATTCAGTATAATATCTGCACTGAACGTAATGAATAGATTTACGCTTGAGTAACGTTGGGATTAATTGGGCCAACGATGATGTCGATTTTGCGAAAAAAAAATCGTCTTTTCGGATGAAGCTCATTTGTATCTTGGTGGGTACGTTAACAAGCAAAATTGCAGTATTTAGGACTCAGAAAACCCACAAGTGGTTTTACAAAAGCCAATGCACCCATTAAGAGTGACTGTTTGGTGCTGCTTGTGGAGCGGAGGCAACATTGGCCTATATTTCTTTGAAAATAAGAACGGCGCAACCATTAGGGTCAATGGAAACACCTATTGCACCATGTTAACCGATTTCTTCGTACCCACTCTTATTGGTATTGATGTGAACGATGTTTGGTTTCCACAGGATAGTACAACTTGCCATACATCTCATGTCACAATCGATTTATGGCGCAAACATTTGATGGCCGTTTAATTATCCGTAATGGTGATGTCAACTGGCCGCCAAGATGCTGTAATGTGAAACCGTTGGACTGTTTTCTGTGAGGCGCCGTTAAAGGAAAGTATTATCCATACAAACCAAAGACAATGGAGCATTTGAAGGTCAACATTCGTGATGCCATTGCCGATATATGACCCATTACACTCGAAAAAGTGCCTACGAAAATTGGTCCAATCGAATGGGGTACTGTGAGGTCAGCCGCGGCAGCCATATGAATGAAATAATATTCCATTTCTAACCGAAATTGTACTTCACAACAAAAAAAAAATTACTTTTGACAAATTCCACACAGTTTTTGTTTTATTGCATTTTTCAATTTAAAATTTAAAATTTCCCACCATTTACTAGACTACGACTACAGTCAAACCCAAATTTCCTACACTACCTAGAGTGCTCTAGATTCCTTGCCCTTTTACAGAGATTTTAAAACCAATTTTAAAACACGCTACCTTTGTAAAATGGACTGGAGCTTAAAATTTCACCCTCTTGATAGAATCTTTATAATTTGTGGGTCTATCATTCGGATTAGCAAATAAGAATTCTGTGCATATCAAGATATTAAAATATAAGATTGTAAGATTAAAGATTTCATATAGGATTGGCCTCTTTGGGCAACTGCAAGGAAACAGAAATGTTTTATTAAAGGGTGACTCAGCAAAAACTCACTTTTTTATTTAAAAATCAAAACATGCACGCGATAGTTCTGATATTTTCATCATAAATTAAATATCCATCAAATGATCGTCACCACTGTTATGACAGGCTATTATTTATTTCATGAAATTATTCATCTCTTTCTCAAGGAGATGTGGTTCTCGCATTTAAGCCCAGAAAATGTTTCTCGTTTATTCGAGTAAACCTGAGATTTCACAAAATCACATACATAACATACATAATTGGACTTTACAACCTTTCAGTCAGGATTACGGCCTAGCTTCTCACACCACTCATGTTGTGTGTGTTAATTTTTATACATGAGTGGCGGGACCTACAGTTTAAAGTTGACTCCGAACGACAGATTTTTGATAAACTTTTCATGGCAATTTTATTTACTCTCGGAGTTTTTACCAGAAATCTGCTGAGAGGAAGTCGCCGAAGAAATATTTTTTCATATTTTCGTTTTGATGTCTGACCTGGAGTTTGAACAGTGGCCTTGCGTCTAATAAGCCTACGCACTACCTACTAGACTAGGTGTCTCCATTGAACGTAATGGTTGCGACGTCCTCACTTTCAAAGAAATATGGAATGAAAATGTTGCCTCCACTTCACAAGTCGCACCAAACAGTAACTTCTAATGTGTGTGGATTTCTGAGCCTCAAATAGAAGTACGGCCTCACGACTTCTAAGGCAACACACTACCTACTAGATTGCGGCAACTAGTCTAGTCATTCTGGTTAGCAAATAACAATTCTGTGCATATCATTGCCTCAGGACCTTAAGATATCAGAGTAAACATTTAAACTTTCTTTTGGAAAACTAAAGTGAAACAGAAAATTTTTAATAAAAGGTGTCTCAGAAAAAATTCACTTTTTTATGTTAAAATGAAAACATGCACACGATAATTGTGATAATTTTGGTCACCACTATGATGACAGACTAAAATTCCTTGAGATAATTTGATTATGAAAACCGGTTCTGTAATAAATCGTTTGCTGCACTCGCATTTTACTGAAACCGCTTGTCACCCATATGCACTCCGTTATAAAGTCCCTGTAATGAATACCGTTCAAAGTCACTACAATTTCGGCCTCATCATAAGAAAGCAAAGCCTATTCACACCGACAGTTTCTCATGGAATGTATGATGATTTCCCGAATCCCAAATTTTACAATATTTTGTGTATTCACTTAAAAATATGTATGTTAAGTGCCGAAGACCATTCTAAATAAAACAAATAAATGATTGTGTTTGATTTTTTTATTGTAATCGTAAATTAAAATTGCTTACGATAGGTTTAGCCTTTCACATCAAATTGGCTTCACTTGCATATATTTTTTATTGGCAATCAATTTTTTTTGGATATTAAAAATATTCTCACAATGTATGGATGTGGCAACTTATAAACTAAAATTTTATTGAACCACTTTAAACGGATTTTTTGGCAAAAAGAGGATTTCGATTTTACAGTTAAAAGACCACCCACACAACTATTCGATAACTATTCAACAGCCAAACAGTTATGAATTGTCAGATTTTATAGCGGCAGTACTCACTTGCTCTCTTGCAAATAAAATTGTATAACAGAAGAGTTTACGCACAGCCATTTACTTATTTCCAATAAGTTGTTGGTATTTATATTGAAGAATTCATTTCTAATATTATTTATTATACCCTACACTCCCAAATACACTGTTTTATAGAAGTATTAAAGACTGCGAAAATAAATTGTATAATTTGTGAAAAGATTGATTGATTCATACATACATACATAATTGGTCATTACAACGCTTTAGTCAGGATTACAACCTAGTTTCTCACACCACTTATGCTGTGTGCGTTAATTTTTATACATAAGTGGCGGGGCCTACAGTTTAAAATCGACTCTGAACGACAGATTTTTTGAGAAACTTTTCATGGCAATTTCGTATTTACTGTCACAGTTTTTGTCTGAAATCTGCTGAGATTTTTTTTTTGCTTTTTCGTTCTCTATGCTGTTAAAATGTATACGATATTTTTTTACTGCGCTGCTGTTTTTATAGTCGAGGCAATTATTGTATTTGAAGCAGTGGCTCTATTTGTCTATGTTCTTATAGAGGGTGTTGCGGGCTTGAACATATTTCGCCGAAATCAAGTATGATGTGCAACAAGTGTTTTGATCCTTCATAAAAATTTGTTTCGTTTTTTAAGTATTTCGTGTTGTCTCAGCAGTTTCTTTTAGTCAGATGGATAATCCATACACTTATCATAATGTTTATCATAAAATGCAAATATCGAATAGAATTTTTCTTAGGCGCGGGTATAAAAAATAAATCCCTCGAAACCAATGAAATACAACAAAAACATCTGTAGTTTTTAATACCTATTAATTGTTAATTACTAGTAAGTCTCGATGAAACTTAAAAATTTATTTTGTTAATCAGGAGTCAACATTTCATCAAATTATTTCTAGAGAAACAATGCCTCTATGCATAATAGATTGTTAGTTTTATTAATTACTAGCAGATTGTACTCGGCGTTGCGCGTGTTATGTAGTTTGTCAATTTTTTTATAAAAATCAATTTAGAATTGTAAAAAATATTTTTAAATGTGATTTTCAATTGTTTTGTATTGAAATTCAAAACTTTAAAACGTTCACGTGAAAAGTTTAAAAAAACAGCATAATACCATAATACTATTACAAAAAATATATTTTTTTTTTTGTCGTCAGTTCATTAACAGGCATCGTTTGGAAGGTATTTCTACAAAAAAAATTTCTTTAAATTTCAAAAAAAAATTATTATTTGGTCATTTTTGCATTAAAAATAACAATAAAAAACCGGTTTATCGGTTTCGAAACGGGTTTCTAAAAAATGCAATTTTTCAAATTATTCGGAAACCGGTTTAACAAACAAACCAGTTTTTTGAATACTCCTAAATATAAATGCACTCAATTTGCCCGTTTTTCGCCCCTTTCGCCCTTTTTGGACCCCTTTTGGTTCAACTTTAGAAACGGAACACCTCCAATCGCTATTTGGGAAACTTAGCCAAGCTAAATCGTTAAAAATTAACAGATAAAATACAGCATTTATGCATAAAAGTACTAATTTTTGCCCATTTTTTCTCCCTTTGTCCCATTTTTTCTCCCCTTTTGGTCAAAATTTATAGCCTATAACCTGCACCGACAAAAGCTCGATCAATATTAAGTTGGCGAAGAAATATTTTTTTCATACTTCATTTTGTTGGAGATGTCTGACCTGGGGGTTTGAACCGTGGCCTTACGGTGTAATAAGCCTACTAGACTACGGCAACAACGTTGATAATTATCAAGTCCCTATGTGTCACATTGGTGTCCGTATTATTTTTCACATCAATGCATATTACAAACGATTTCATATGTACTACTTGTGCTTACTGTACTACAACCTCATACTATACTGCCATATGGGCACGTTTTCCAAAAAATTTTCAGTAATTTTAAATCTTTCCAAGATTAGAAACTTCAAATATAAACCTTAGTTTTCTACCAAATAGTTTGAAATTCCCCCATCATGTTTTACATATGTAGGGTACAAGAGTTTATGCAACATGTGTACTTATTATACCCAGTGTATGTATGCATATTATATCGATTAACGTGTGTGAGGTAACACTGCATGTTATTTAACTGTTTATGTGATCTGAACTTGGCTTCACACGTTCCCAGACGTCCACTAATGTTGAGTGTACAGGGATTTAAGGGAAATTAAGAAATTACAAACTGGTGTCATAACTGTTGTGTTTTCTTTTTTATTTTGTACACTTTAGTGGGTACACAAATGAAAATTAATTTTGATTCAAATAAGAAAGTTACACGAAAAAATGTCTGATGGGGATAAATTACGCTCTCTCGGTGTCGAATTTAATATACCTCTTCATGGGTTGCCCACACCCTCAATTATTTCGTTCAGAATATAAAATGTAACATGAGCTGTGAGGCACGTAGTGCTGTCATGTTGAAAACTATTGTCAGGCAAAAAGAAGATGGTAATCATCAACCTATAGTGCTCGCCGTTGAGCGTGATGGCCTGGCCAACTTCGTTCACGAAGAAATACGAAGCGATAATGCTGCCTGCCCAAAAATGCCTTTATGCATTAATATCTTTCTAAATTTTATAATTTTGTTTGTTCGCGTACCCATTTAACTAAAAATGCGCTTCATCGCTGAAGAGCGCTGTCAGTGGTCGTTTACCTTCAGTTCCTGTGTTAAGTGATTTTGAGTTCTTGACGTGAAATCAACTGCACACTCTCACGGACAGTGGAGATGTTCCTTACATTTTGTCGACGTACGATCGTTTACAGAACCAGTGAACTCGAATTTATCCACCATGTTGGTAGTAGACCTCTTGTTAGAACGAGTATGGTCGTCGAAAAATAGGATAAGCGCGCGGTACGTTACCCACACAGAATATCCATATTGACAAAATAATTTCATTATTTTTACGTATCTTTAGAATGCAATCTCCATCCATGGCGATTAGGAAAAATAGACTGAATAAATGACTACTAATTTGACGAATGTAGCTTAAATAATATGGCCGTTATCAACTGTCAAAGTTCGGATGTCCTTGTGGATGACTCGGTTGTCAGAACGCATCACAGATAAACTCTCATTAAACATTCTACACGCGAACTATATGTATAATTTTTAGTAGAAAGAACTTCACCTGTCTTGAATAAGCATCGAACGAACGTAATGTTGACGAACAAACACATGCTAATGAATCTTACAAACACCAAATAAATCCACCTACTCTTTGACGTAACAAAAAAGACAACCTTTAACACACAAAACTACACAATGTAAATATCTAACATCTAAGTCCTAGCCGCCGACGTGACATACTGAGTAAACCACAACATGGAAAGCGCCAAGTGAAATTAATAGAAAAATATACAAAATCTGTAACTAACCCGTGATAATGTATTGATCACAATACTGAATAACCCAAACTAAACAAAACAGAAATGCTTAGATAGGCCACCGGAATAACTTGTAATGATGTCGTATGAAAGTTACCCGAATTGCATAAAAGAGAGAAAACTAGTTAAAGAACCTTTGTTTGGGCAGACAGTATACTAAGACAAAGCATCTCCGTTGGATTTAAATGCATTATGTATTGTTAGGGTCACACATCAAAACGAAAATATGAAAAAATATTTCTTCGGCGACTTCCTCTCAACAAATGTCTGGCAAAAACGCTGAGAGCAAATCAAATTGCTATGTAAAGTTTCTCAAAAAATCTGTCGTTCGGAGACGACTTTAAATTGTACGCCAAGCTACTCATGTATAAAATTAACAAACACAACATAAGTGGTGTGAGAACCTAGGTTGTAATCCTGACTAAAGGGTTGTAATGACCAAATTATGTATATATGTATTGTTAATATAATACCAGATAAGGCTAACGCGGAAATTATTAGAGGGTATTGTGGCACACCAAATCGCCTGGGTGAAAGAACCTACAATCTTTATAATTTTAGAAATTGCCAGAGAAATGATGGCGTACATTCGCGGAATGAAATATCCTAAACCCAAGGGAGAACTTGTGGGTAGTTGCTAAGCCAAAGATTACGCCATCGAAAGATTTGCTCATTCCAATTCGGGAGAGGAAGTACAAATAGTCAGAGTGCCAACCAAGCACTTGGTTTCTATGTGTTTGACTTAAGATTTAGTATCATCTAGGCAGACGTAAATTGAGTCAACCTTTGTTAAATCGTATGTCATGTGGAAATTCATGGCAATAAACAGGAAGATAAGCTTATCTGGCGTAGCTGCTACTCAGCTGATGAGCTGAGTGCAGTGCGAATAGGACGTTGGAAATATGTAGTCTATAAAAGGGAATGTAACTTTCTATTGTAGAATCGAAAACCTTTGGTCCAGGATTGAAATCACTGGAAGCCTAATATGAAGATTCTGTAACAGTCACTTTTTGTTATTTAGTTTCAAGCAGAAAGTTATCCCTACTGAAACCGCGAAGTTCATGAGGGCAACAGATTTGGGAAGACATTACAGGGAAAGCCTACATAGATTGTGTATACCTGCTTAAGAATTATAATAAAGCGTAGCTAATAAGGAATAACGACGACCAGCTACATAGTTAAAATAGAAATAAATCTGTAGTGAAAACGACTTTGAACCCGAAACTATAATTAGTAGCTTATTCATCAATTACTTATTTAGTATTAATATTTGCTCCTATATTTTTTTTAATTGGTCATTACAACCCTTTAGACAAGATTACCACCAAGTTTCTCACACCACTTATGTTGTGTGTAATTTTATACAAGAGTGGCGCGACCTACAGTTTTAAAGTCGACTCCGAACGACAGATTTTTGAGAAGCTTTTCATGGCAATTTTGTTTACTCACAGAGCTTTTGTCAGAAATCTGTTGAGAGGAAGTCGCCGACGGATTATTTTTTTATATTTCGTTTAGTTGGATGTCTGACCAGGGGTTAGAACCGAGGCCACTTGTTTAATAAATCAACACACTGCCTACTAGACTACGAAGACGAGGTTGCATATAATAGACTAACAAGTACTATTTTATGATAGTTTAGTACCTTGTACAAAAAAGGTACCAACTTTCTCGTGTCACTACGCTCAAGCTCTCTCAGTTTAAATTTAAAATGTTATTCATTTGCGGCATATCCACGACATCAATATTGGCAGCAACATCTTGCGGGTCTTGTTGTAAATGAAATATTTCTATTAGCATGCAATTTTGTTGTAGTAGTTGTTGATGTTTGATGCATTTTAATGTTATGGCTTGTTGTATAGGTATCTTATAGTCTTGTTGCATCAATCGCTGCTGTGCGAGGGGAGTTAGCGCAGGTGCCATTAAGCACTTTGTTCATTGGATGAGACCGCTATGATACTGCTATGTAGTCAAAGGAAATTTGTTTCTTCACATGTTTATTTACATTGATTGTGTGTTTCGCTGATCCTCTATTGACGATAACCCCCAAGTGGTGTTTATTAATTGCTAATTATGCTCAATGTTGGATATCTGCATCCATTTAAATACTCGTATATTCGCTTAGCAATCACTATAGAATTGATTTAATCAAGTTTATTAGCACAAAATTTATTTACTCTTCCCATAATATAACCCAACAATATTTTGAACGTGTAAGAGGTGTAATTAATCGAAATAAGAGTTGTAAGGAGTTAAAATATTTACTTGGTCTTAGAACACAGCTTAATTAAAACCTTAAATTTAAAACTTTTGAATCCAACTGTTTGTAGTTTCGTTTAGGTGGCATTAGTCATCATATATCATCAATCAAACATTTTGTAATTCCTTTTACCATCTTTTATCATTTAAGAGAGAATTAGGTATTATGAGGTTTTGAAAACGGACTTAAAGTGCAAAAACTTTTCTCTAAAAATAGGTTATGTTAGGTTGGGTTGAAATCATCGTGTTCTAGTAGGTAGTATGTTGGCTGATTAGACATGAAGCCTCGGTTCAAACCACAGGTCAGGCATCTCCAACTGAACGAAATATGAAAGAATATTTCTTCGGCGACTTCCTCTCAGCAGATTTCTGGCAAAAGGTTAGGTTAGGTTAGGTTAGAGGACGTGTACTTGTCAATTAAGACAGTACAGTACCCGGAGATCGAATTGACCCATTGTACAACGTCCTAATTTCTCACACCACTTATGTTGTGTGTGTTAATTTTATACATGAGTGGCGGGATTTACAGTTTAAAGTCGACTCCGAACTACAGATTTTTGACAAAACTTTTTCATGTCAATTTTATTTACCCCCAGAGTTTTCGCCAGAAATCTGCTGACAGGAAGTCGCCGAAGAAATACTTTTTTGTATTTGGTCTTGATGTCTGGCCTGGGGCTCGAACCCCCCTGGGTTTACGTCTAATAAGCCAACATACTACCTACTAGACTACGGCGACTTCTTTTCTGGCAAATCTTTAAGAGTAAATAAAATTGCCATGAAATGTTTCTCAAAAATCTGTCGTTCGGAGTCGGCTTTATGTATAAAAATTAACGCACACAACATTAGTGGTGTGAGATACTAGGTCGTAATCCTGACTAAGGGGTTGTAATGACCATTTATGTATGTAGGTTAGGTTAGCGAGTAGCTTGCCGTTTATAAACAAGTTCCCCCAGTGGTCCATATGGCATATTGTGTTACCCAGTGTGTCATGGTCCGTTAGCATTGGGTTTGAACCATCCCGATCTCCCGATGACACCTACCAGTTCCCTTAGTGGCACGGTAGCCACTATGCACAAATCATCAAACGTTCTGTCACCCAAAAATAGATGGCGTCTATTTTGAAGTGCAGGGTACTCGCATAAAAGATATTGTACCGATTCCATTTCCTCCACATCCTGGCAGCTTCTGCGGATAACCTAATGGGGCAGACCGAGCTTGTCAGTGTCCCATTCTCTTGTCGAACTCAAGCAGTTCCCTGGTTCTCCTGCTGTCCACTAGATACAGCAGTTTTCAAATTCAGCAACCAGTTATATTGTACCACCATATATCTCCCCTATATATGGCATATATTCACCAAGTCTGGTGAATAAGGCAGGTGGGGTTGCAGCTTCCAGCCTAATGTTTTGATTATATCCCGAACCGGTTTTATTTTGTGTGTGAGTATATTGTCATGTTACAAAATTACCTCACCGTGACTTGTATTCCAATCTGAACGTTTTTCAATTATCATGGTTCAAATTAATCGTTTGTTGTCAATTGCCTATTGGCAAGAGTGCTCCTGCACTTGATGTTCAGATCGATTTCGTTTTTACTGGTTTAGCCGAGATAAAAGGCATAATTGAACATGTCATGCGCACTGTTTATTTAAATTTCTAAGTAATAAGAATGGTAATCAATTCCTTCATTTTATATAAGATTCGGTTAAGAATTCCAAATTTTTCCATTCAGTCTATTACGCTGTCCGAAATAAAACTTATGCGGCATGTCATTCAATTTAATTTTTCTAGAAAATAACAACCTTTCCCAGCAGATACAATTTCATTGTGGTTTTCGTATTCTAAAAATGAACAGACTTCAATACCAAATACATACATACATATATACATACATTATTGGTCATTAAAACCCTTCAGTCAGGATTACGACCTAGTTTCTCACACCACTTATGTTGTGTGTTTTAATTTTATACTTGATGGCGGGACCTACAGTTTAAAGTCGACTCCGAACGACAGATTTTTTAAGAAACTTTTCATAACAATTTTATTTACTCTCAGAGTTTTTGCCAGAAATCTGCTGAGAGGAAGTCGCCGAAAAAATACTTTTTGTATTTTATTTTGATGTCTGGCCTGGGGCTCGAACCCTGGTTTTTCGTCTAATAAGCCAACACACTACCTACTAGACCACTGCGACTTCATTGCATTCAATCCCAAATATTCCAGACAATTCATCCAAGAAGTCTTCTGAGACCTAAACCGAGAGATGCTAATATCAAGACCGAACGACACGGATATTCGTCAAGCATGGCACTCTTGAGCAAAGTTCCTTTCACGATACATGTTGTTTCTAGCCAACGAGAAATGGCAAACCTATCATTCTAGTACCTGCTAGAGATGGAATTATAAGAAGATATAGAAAATATTTCGTGCTTTCGATATGCCAACTGTTTATGGATCAAAACTCCTGAAGAATTTTCGAACGTCTAAAAGTGCTTCAGGCATGGTGTAGCCATGTATTACAATACAATGATGTTTTCCTAACGACTTGCAGGGAAATCAAAATCGTTGAGCTAGTCCAGTAAGTAAAAAATCTCGTATCATTAAATTTAATCTCTTAAAAGAGGATGAAAGCATTAAAGAGAATTCATTTGAAGATAATACTGAACGTAGTCTCAATATGGGTGACACCTCATTGCAAGTGTGTTTAAATTTCTCCCACTGTGTATATAAACATATCAATTCAGTCATAATCTAACGCTTCTGGTATGCATTCTCCCGTAATCCTAGTGTATGTATTCTGAATGAATGAAGTTCTGTATGATAATACGTAGTTGTTGTTCACAATTTTTATTTCATTTTGTGTTATGCTTTGTATCGATTGTGGCAGCAACTTTGAATTGTTCGTTAATAGAATTAAATGAATACTTATTCTTTGTCACATTCTTACAATGTTTTGTTATTGTTTTCTTGCTTCCTTTTTGCAAACGAAGAGAAAAAGCTTTTATTCTCGAGTGCAACAATAGCGATAATTTTATACAAAAGCTACCAAATTACGCTGAAAATGCTTACAAGTTATTAACACATGCCACTGTTGTTCTGTGGCATGTTGAAAAAGAGGAATTTTTTTCAAAATATTCAAAACGATTTAAAGATTATTATTTAAAAATTTTTCCTTTTAAATCTCAATTACATAAGTTACCTTTTAGAATTACTTCTTCTAAACATATTCTAATTATCAGATAGAGTTCCAACATTTCAGAGTCCTAGGGCCGTTATTTCCACTTCCCGTTAAAGCTGGGTTTAGTTAAAGGTAACTTTAGCTAAAGTGAACTTTATAGTCACCTTTAACTTATTTTCGTTATTACCATCTTCAGATGAAATAAAGTAAACTTTTTGAAAAATATGGCAGTTTGGGAGCAATGTCGATAACACTGCTCAATTAAACAAGTTTTTTAAACGCAGTGGCAACGAAGGGCTTCTTTTATGTTGTTGTATTTGCTCTTTTGTTTATATTTGAAGTTGCTATATTGAAAATAATATGTAATATGGGCAGTTCAAACATAAACTTAACTTTAAAAGTTAAAGGTAGGATGATCCTCCATTTAGCTTAACGAACGATTGATCCGATCAAATGTTTAAGCTGCCAGAAATTGTGGATTATCTCTCATGTGACTAAAGCTGTGGTCACACTGAAAAAATATTTGCATCAAATATGTTTACTCGTATTTGCATTAAATTTTTCTGTAGTTTGTTTGCTGGTCACATTGACGGTAAATATTTGACAAAATTTATTTTCCCAAATAACAATGAAACAGCATCAAATACAGTTTGGAGCAAACATGTTTTCCCTGCAGTTAGACCGAAGTAAATATTTATTATTTTCTCATAAACAAAATTTGTTTGATCAGAAAAAGAGAAACAAACGAAAAGGTCATATGATTAAAAAAACAAAACCAAAACAAAACAGAAACTTCACAAAACGAAAATAAACAAATTCGTTAAATCAGAACAGAAATAAAGGGATAAATATAACATAAATAAATAAATGAATAAAAATAAATAAAAATTCGAAATGGAAGATGTGAAAACATTATTTGTGTTAAGTTGCGGAGCAGCCGCCATATTCTTTGCCAAAAAATAAATTAAATTCGCACAGCTGTTTAATTGTTTTGTTTTATACATCAGTGTTGACAACTGAATTACGTTTAAACGATGAAATATATAACTTAATACCATACTGTATATATACATAAAAATTTTGTGCCGTCGAAGACTGGTTTTGGAGATATTAGTCTCTAAGGTCCAGATATTAAATTGCTGCTTTAATAAAACTTTGAAATATAATCATCCCTGAGATGGACATCGAAGAAAAGTTCTTTCAAAGAGCTTTCGAGTGACGTATTAAAAATTTGAACCCATTCGTCTATTAAACAAAAATTATGACCTTTACCTGTTTTTTTTACAATATTGCAATTTTCTTGGATATTAGTAGGTTAATAAATTTTTTGTTCCATATACAAATTACATGTTAGATTTTTCATTTGGTACAAACTTGCATTTAAAAAATGTGATAAAAAATAATATATTTTTGTTCCTGGTTCATAATGAACTAATGGATCAAAACTTTTAATAAACCTGTCGAAAGGTCTTTACACTATTTTTTTTAATTTCTACTTTTCATAATTTTATTATTAAAAGCTTTCCGTTTTGGTGATTTTATGAAAAAATTTTATAATTTATTATTAAAAGTGGACAACACTGCTTGCAACAACTGTTATTTGCCATTATTTGCTCTTACAAAATTTTTGCACGATCAAATATTTATTTGCTCGAAAAGAGGAGAAAATATTTGACACGGGTGGTCACATTAGAGACATTTTTGTTTGCAAGCAAACAAATTTGTTTTCTCAAAATCTTGTTTGCACCCCTAAAATATTTTATGGTCACACTAGAGCAAAGAAATAAATGATGTTTTACTTCAAATATTTACTCAGTCTGACCATAGCTTAAGTAGTTTCAATTACGAACGATTACTTACGTCTGAAAAATCTTTTGATTACCGACATTTGACCAGATATTCAACTGTTTAACATCTTCTCGAGAGATTTCAATTGTAGCATGTACAAGTTTTTTCTTCATTTCGTAAATGAAACATTGATCCTTCACAACAGACCATACTGCAGTAGAAACATTTTTTATAGACCAACACTCAGGGTATGGTCCCTACTCATGCAGTGCATTGTGTCGGAATTAGGGAAATAGATTGTGGGAAGGAGGCAGAGGGAGTAGTGTTTTTGGATATTAGGTTTGAATCTTCTTATATTACAAGTGTAAGAAAAGACCACTGCAGTTCGGAAGTTCTACGTAAAGATAGTCCGCCGAAAGAATTAATTCTGTTTCTGTGCGATCCACCGGCCAATCGACCACAAACAGATGTGCCCTGCGAGAAGGACGGGTGCTACGTAAGAATATTCGATATTTGGGAACAAGTTTCTTTATCTCATAACACTTATGTTGTATGTGATAATTTCATAACTGAGTGGCGGGATCTACAGTTTAAAGTCGACTCTGAACGAAAGATTTCTGAGAAATTTTTCATGGCAATTTTCTCTCCGAGGTTTTGCCAGAAATCTGCTGAGAGGAAGTCGCCGAAGAAATATTTTTCATATTTCGTTTTGTTCCAGATGTCTAACCTGGGGTTTTAATCGTGGCCTCACGTCTAATAAGCCAACACACTACCTACTAAACCACGGCGCTAAATCAAAAAGCCACATTGAGACGATGATCCAATGAGTCAATAGAGTTGGATACCCTACCGTCATTAATAAGCCCCTCCGCCCTTTTATGTACGCGATCAAGATATTGTATTCCATTCTCGATCTGATATTAGTGGTGTAAATAGTAAGGAAGTCAGATGAAGTGAAGTATTTCTTGCATCGTCGTAAAAAACCGAAGCACTTGAACGCTTCTATCGACTCTTGAAACTTGAACCTGTTCCAGCTAACATCACACTGAATATTCATGCCCCGAACATTAAGATCGTCTAACTCGTTCATATTTACACCACGTATAACTACAAATGAGGCAATATTATTGCTGCGCTATGTGTTATGTATGAAGTCGCCGTAGTCTAGTAGGTAGTGTGTTGGCTTATTAGACGTAAAGATAGGGTTCGAGCCCCAGGCCAGACATCAAATCAAAATACAAAAAGTATTTCTTCGGCGACTTCCTCTCAGCAGATTTCTGGCAAAAACTCTGAAAGTAAATAAAATTGCATTGAAAAGTTTCTTAAAAATCGACTTTAAACTCTGGGTTTTGCCACTTATGTATAAAATTAACACACATAATACATAAGTGGTGTGAGAAACTAGATCGTAATCCTGAATGAAGGGCTGTAATGACCAATTATGTATGTATGTATGTGTTAATAAACAGCAGTACCCTATTCATACGACCCCATTGAGAGAGAGCTTGTAGGTCGGATGTGAGGGTGTCATTCATATTAAGCCGTTTCTCCAAAGGACTCAGCTCAGCTCTCTGTATGTGTGTTTGCCTATGTTCATTTGCAAAATTACAAAAACATTGAAGTCCAAAGAAATTTTAGGCGAGTTCATCTAAACAATTCCAAATTAACAACGTAAGAAAATCCCTCTAAGAATTTAAGTTTAATCACGTCAGTATGTGTTTGTATTGTACACTTGCATTCGTTGCCAGTGTTAAAAATTTGCAGTAGACACTGCTACTGTTACTTGGCAGCACAAAACTGGGTATTCTTCATAAATCGTTGGCATGTGTCAGACGATCTTTTAACGAATGTGTCTCTGTTTGCTTTCCATATCTTTATCTATTATTATTTATATTTTTTTTGTTTTGTTTCTTTTTGTCTATCTTGTCTACAGTCTTAACACTTTGTCTTTTATGCACTTTATCGTCTTTCCTTTCTTCCTTCTATCAACTGTTAACAAAGGAAAAAAACTTAATTTTTAGCTTTTATTATTCATTGGGTTTTTCAGCGGGATATTTTGTTTTTTTTAGTACCCTATACCACCTCAGTTAGTGAAGATAAATTGTGTTTGTGTTAGTAACAGCTTAAAAACGCCATACTTGATACACAAAGTTAAGATTATATTTTAAATCCGGTTCGGACAAAAATACCGAACTCGAGAACATTTTATCGCGGGCTTCACCCTTTTTACGATTGCCATAATTGTTCTACCGAGAGGCCTATTCGCTATGTGGTGAATAAAATCGAGTGCACTGGTTCAGTAAGCGATCGGTCAACACTTATACCTCGACGAAACGGAAGATCAGCCGAAAACATTTGCGTTGTGAAAGTTTGCAGCAGAATCCGATAAACTCGACTTCACAAGAACTCGGCATTTCGCAGTACACAACTTTGTGAATTTTGAGCTGTGATTTGAACCAGCACTCAGGAAAAATTCAATTGATCCAGGAACTGTACTTAAGTGACCATAGACAACGAAGTGTGTTCGCTAAATGGGTTCTGAGGTAACTGGAAAACTGATCCTATTTTTCATAGAAAAATCATCTTCAGCCATGAGGCCTATTTCTGGATGAATGGGTACGTGAACCAGCAAAATTATCGAATTTGAGACGATACCATTCCCAAAGGGATTCAAGAGCGTCCAATGCAACCCAAAAAAGTCACTGTTTGGTGTGGATTTTGTGCTATCGGCGTCATCGGCCCATATTTCTTTAAAAACGACGTGGGCCAGGCTACCACTAGCAACGATGAGCAACGTAGGTCAATGATTACCAATTTCTTTCGCGATGAATTGAAAGATCTGTATTTTTACATTGGATATTATGCATGAGCGATTTGAGAGCATGGTCAGCTCACAGGGACTTTTTCTTGAGAAAATTTCTTAAGTTACAGACGTGTGAATAAGGAAAAAAAACTCTGCGATACCCAACGCTACTATAACCAATGCCATCGGTCAAATTCCCCCTGATTTATGTGCCAGAATTATAAACGCTGTTATGTGTTTCAAACGCATAAAAAATTTCTATAATATGTCCCAAACATTTGGTTTTTTTATTTAATTTAAAGATAGGAAGCTCCTAATGAAAGATACGATATAATATCGCTACCAACCCTAAAAAGTCGGTACATTTTACTCCAGGCTGGTCTGTTTTGAACCGTTGCCAAGTTTGCTCGCACTATCTTTATACATATTTTGTGCGACCAAGTCTTCTGTCACCAAATGAATACATTGTCCAGCTGATGCAGAAGATGTTTTAATTCTTAATTGTACAGACGTCTCCATTTACTGTTCAATCATACGAGATAAATTTTTCACTCAAAAACCGGCAAAAATTGTCCATCTGGTGACTTTAGGGAAAAAACTCAGAAAAATATTCGTTTTTTTTTTTAATTTTTTAACTGTCGATCTAGAAGCCATTTTTATGTCTGTTGGAGAACACATTCTCCTCTTGATGTCACTGACGTAATTTTTTTTGTTGTTCAAGATGTATGTGAAGGAAATTCATGTTCAGCTCAATAGTAATAGTTGGATTCATTTCGGTGTGCTTTGGGGTTGAGAACACTTACTTAATTTTTTTCATTGTTTACCGTGACATCTATTGATTTCGCTTCTTTCTCAAATATAAGGAATGATTCGCGTGTTTCCAATTACAACAATATCAATATCAGAGTAATTACGTACCTGACTTAGTTTATACAAGACTGTATTGCCAAAGGTGATATTTATTGATTTCATAATCGGTTTCAGAAGGAAAAAAGAAATGTATTCCTAAGGACTTACACTCAACTCCAGATATCGAGCTTAGAGTCATGACAAAATCGATTCATAGCTTAGAATGTATCATTTCGCTATGGAATTGAATAAGACGTCGATAGAATGGTGAAGGATAATCGATTTGGAACTTCTCGAGGATTACTACAAAGAATAACGAAGGAATTATGGAAATAGAGCCATGCTGTCCATTGTCAATCGAAGTTACCTATGAGTACATAATGTTATATTTCATGCAGTAGTTTGGCCTTCATCCTAAGAGTTCAGTCAATAACATTACTTAATTTGTCTCCGAATGGCGGGACCTACAATTTAAAGCCGATTCCGAACGACAATATTTTTTTGAGAAACCCTTCATGGCCATTTTATTTATTGTCAGAATTTTTGCCAGAAATCTGCTGAGAGGAAGTCGCCGAAAGAAATACTTTCTTTCATTTTTCGTTTTGTTCGAGATGTCTGGGATGGGGTTTGATACACGACCTCACGCCTGACACGTGGTCTAGTAGGAAGGCTACATAATTGATCATTACAACACTTCAGTCAGGACTGCAACCTAGCTTCCCACACCACTTATGTTGTGAATGCTAATTTCATACATGACTGGCGGGTCGTACAGTTTAAAGCCAACTCAAAACGACTGATTTTTTGAGAAACTTTCATAGTAATTTTCTTTACTCTCAGTATTTTTGCCAAAAATCTGCTGAGAGGAAGTCGCCAAAGAAATATTTTTAAATATGTCGTTTTGTTGGAGATGTCTGACCTGGGGCTTAACCCGTGGCCTCTCGTCTAATGAGCCAACATACTGCCAATAAGACTACGGCGACTATAATTTGTTTGCAATGAAAATAACCTTTTGAAAAAGGACTGATAACATGAATCTTTCAGTCTATAATTACGAAACCCAAAACTTTGACGAGAATATTATTTTGAAAAAAAAAAGAAATTATTTTGCAAAACTTAAATCGTTTTTTTTTTTATAAAAATTCTAAGAGTTGTGTTGCTTTAAATAGCAAAGATTACAGCGCTTTACAACTAAAATCAGAAATCTTTTCAAGAGCTGACACACTTCATTGTTGCAACAAAATAAAGAGCAACAATGAAATCATATTATCAGTGTTGTTCATACAAATTATGAAATATGAAGACAACAATAACAACAAAACTGTGGTTAAAAGCAACAACAACAAAAAAGAGGGGAAAAAACGAAACCCATCGCTGGTAACATCAATAATAATGCCAAACCAAAATAAAAGCGAACCTTTAAATTATGGCACTAAATGTGACACTCGTGCCAATGCAATTTGTGCAGCAACCAGCAACCAGCAAACAACAAAGAACACTTTTTCATACCAACGGCAAACCAACAACATTAAATTGTTCAAAAAAAAGCTATTGAGAAAAAAATAACAACAATAAATACAACAAAAGGCGAAAAAAAAATTCTTAACAAATTTGTTTAAAAATATTTATTCCAAGCGATTGCCTTGCCTCGCCACAGAAAAATTGTATTGTCAACACACACATACCCACAGCACATACTCGTATGTGTATATATGTGTTCAGGACGTGGCATCCATACTCACATGAAAGAAAACGAAATTTGAATGTCTGGCCACAAAAGGAAGAGGTTCGTTGATTGTGGATGTCGTATGGCTGGTTGGTTGGTTGGTTGGTTGGTTGGTTAGCTGGTTGTACAGAAGCCAAGTGGCCTTTGACTTGTCAAAGTCAATGTTATGTTAAACACTCATACCCATGTTGACAACAATGAGTGTTATTGTCGTCATCATCATCATCACCATCACTACCATCATCATCATTATCATCGTCATCGTCATCGTCATAGTGTACCCAACGTCATCGTCACCATCTTCATTGTCACTCAGTTGTTGCTGCTGTTGCTACTGTTGTTGTCGTTGTCGTTCTCCGCTTGATGTTATCATCTTGACAATTTTCTTCTCTTTTTTTTGTGAATTTGTGTTTACTTGGTTACACTTAAAAATTAAAATTTTACACTCGTTGTTGCCGTTGCGTCTATTCACCACGGCTACTGTTACTTCAACTGCTCTATTATGGGCATGCGCAACCGACACACGAGTACTCATGGGTACGTGAGCATAAGTTTCCATAATGTACTCCTAAGTAAGTGAATATTTAAAAGAATTCTTTTTTTCTTTTTTTGTGCTAAAATTCATTTAAAGAAAATTTATTTAAGTGGAAACAGACACTATGAAAACAACAATAGCAACAACAACAACAAAAAACCATCATTGTAATGAAAAAACATTATTTTCAACATCATATCAGATCAGTGGTATGGTATAGTTTATAGTAAAAAAATAGGCTCTTGAGCTAAGAGATGTTACAGACTGGCTCAAAAAAAAAGATATTTTGAAAAGTGCTTACGTTGACATTCTACTCCCAAATGGTGATTTTAAAACGACTGGGGGCTGAACACTGGAATAAGAATTAAAATTTAGGAAAATAATTGCGTTGACACTCATACATTCAGAGAGCTGCTGAAAGTATATCGGATAGCCTCGATATAAGCGTACATATATTGGATAACTTATTGAGGAACGAACTTCAAAATCATGTCTTCAAGTTCAATATACAAATTTAGATAACCAGGTCAGACCCATGGCTAAAGTTCATGCTGCAGTCATTATACAGAAGTCTGCAAGAAGGATTTCAGAGAATGCGTTTACAACCAAATTTCAACACACATATCGTCAATAGGGAATTGGTTAGCATGTGGAGCGGGAAATAGTAATATTCCTGTGCCAATAATCTCTCAAATCCAAATACTTTGGCAACGTTATTCCAATACCAGGTCACTAATGCTGTATGAAGTAATGAAGTCGCCGTAATCTAGTAGGTAGTATGTTGGCTTATTAGACGTGAGGCCACGGTTCAAACCCCAGGTCAGACATCTCGATCAAATAAAAATTCAAAAATATAACCTCGGTGACTCCCTCTCAGCAGATTTTTGGCAAACCCTCGGGGAGTAAATAAAAATTGCCATGAAAAGTTTCTCCAAAAAATCTGTCGTTCGGAGTTGACTTTAAGCTGTAGGTCCCGCCACTTACTGATAAAAATACACACGCACAATATATACGGTGTGAGAAGCTAGATCGTAAACCTGACTGAAGGGTTGTAATGACCACTTATGAATGTATGTAATGCTGTACGAGAATATCAACTTGGAATCCCTGTAACTCTCAACGCAGAGATAATTATATTAGTCATCGGCGACTTCTCATAATAAAATTGTATCAAATACATCAAATAACGATCTTAACGTTACCACTCGTTCTAGAGTCCTACTCAAATGGGCGTATTCGATAGTTCCCGGTAATCTGGGGAGTAACAAATTTCCTACCAGAATATGAACAAATTGACGCTATGCTAGGAAGTCGCCATAGAGTAGTAGACGACCTGCTTCAGACATCCCGAACAAAAAGAATTATGAAAATATTTCCTTTGGTCGGCAACTCTGAAAAAAAGTCTGAGAATAAATAAAATTGTCGTGAAAAGTTTCTCAAGTCTCTCATTCGGAATCAAAGATAAACTGTAGGTCCCGCCACTCATATAAAAATTAACACACACAACATAAGTGATGTGAGAAGCTAGGTCGTAATCCTGACTACAGGACTGTAATAATCAATTATGTATGTATATCTGCATAGGTTTCCACTCTTATGAGCCAGTGGACTTACACCACAACCTCTATTAATGAGAGAGCTACTGCCCACTAAACTTCAGAGGCCGCTTTACCATTGTTGTACATTTCAATTGATTTAATAAAATTCTATTTGATTATCCCAATAAAATATAAAATTGAAAAACACACTATCATTGGCACACCCTGTAGAAATACGTTGTGCTGCAATTTGCATTACCAGTTAGTTCATGATCTCTTTTGCAGATAAAAATTAAGAAAAATGTCATACTCTTGCTACTGCCACCACTTATTGTTGACAGATTCTGTGGTACCAACCAAACGGTAGCAATATGATCTGAAATGAAGGTTGTCATTAAAAAGGTGAAAAAGTGGAAATAATGTTAAAGGATTTGATTTTATGCAGATCACTGCCTGCTAACAGGAGAAAACAACAGCAGTTGTCATCTTCTTCCGGTAGTCGAATGTCTTTTTTTAAATAAAAAATATTCTTTCAATAATTAAAACTATTTTTTTAATTACCAGACGAGATTAATAGGCATTCCACTCTTACTAGAAGAAGCTTTGCTTTGAATGCAATTGAACACATGTTCATACAGACGTAAATAATTGTACAAAATTAGGAGAAAAAACTTCCATAATAAAATGACACGATGTCAAAAAACTCCTAATTTGTTTCAAATTTTTTTTTTTGACCCTAGGACCCAATAGTTTTTTCAATCGCTCACAACTACATACATACATAATTGGCGCTCACAACTATGCCCAACTTTTAGCACAAAATTAACCTTGACTACTGCAGAGTAGCCATAGTTTAGTAGGTAGAGTGTTGCCTTATTAGACGAGAGCCCGTAGTTCAACTACCGGCTCAGACACCTGAAAATTTGAAACAAAAATTTCTTTCGACAACTTCCTCTCAGCAGTCTTTTGGCAACAAATTCTGAGAATAAATAAAATTGGCATGAAAAGTTTATCTGCCGTTAGAAGTCGACATTAAACAATAGGTCCAACCGCTCGATGATAAAATTAATGACTGGTGTGAGCTTGGTTGGAATCTTGACTAAAGGTTTGTAATGACCAACTAAGAACTCACCAAGATGCGCAAATTTCGGGGTATGTAAGAAAAATTTGGGGTACCATGGAAAAAAAAATAGTTAGTGATGGATCCTATATAGTGATGGGTGGACCTATAAATTAATCACAAATTTTGAGAGATGAACTATCGTGTCTTTAATAGTTGATAATGACCATCTTGCTATCCAGTTAGTTGTCGCTTTCTCGGTCTATTTTGTCAAATCAACAGGAACTCAGGGCAAAGGCCGACAAGTAAACCTTGGACAGCGACATGTGTTCGCTAAATGGTCGAGAGCAGTTGGGAACTGACACTAATTTACGTTGCAAAATTATCTACAGCAACTAAGTCTATTTCTGGATGAACGGGTACGTGAACAAAGAAAATTGTCAAATTTGAGAAGAAACGAGTCCACATGAGATTCAAGAGCGTCCAATGCATCATGAAAAACCCACGTATTTTGGATTGGCAGTGTCCTCGGTCCATATTTCTTTGAGGACAACGTTGACTAGGCTATCACCGTCTACGGTGAATTGGATGATCTGGACACCAACCACATGTACCATAGTTTCAACAGAACGGCGCTACGTGCAACAGAGCTCATGCCACATTGGATATTTTGCACAAGCATAGTCATCTCTCATGGAGGTAAGGTGAACTGGCCTCCGAGATCGTATAATTTGAGCCCGTTAGATTTATTTCTTGTGGAGTTTTCTTCAACACAGTCCATGGCATCAGTTAAATTCAGACTGATGTGTGCGTCAGAGTCATAGTCATAGAAAGGAAAGGCCCAATATGAACTGATATCAATATTTGGATCCATTTTTTTCGTTCTTTCTCAAGTGTAAGGAATGATTCCAATCACAACAATATCATCAGTGTAATTAAGTACCTGCCTTAGGTATAACTAAATACCTGGCGAGATCGTACGATTTGACCCCTTTAGACCTTGTTAAAGGGGATTTTTTAGACTTCAGATGTATACAAACAAGCCACAAACCACAGCCACAAACTTCAAAGCGAACATAACTCATATCTTCGATCAAAATTAGTCTGAATAATGCGCCATAGTCTTGGAAAATTTGACATTTCGTATGCGCTCTAGCCAGAGAAGATGTGGCGAACATTTAAACGATGCTATTATATTGTACTCATAATGGTAGGTACTTCAAACGAATAAAAGATGTCGATGATATCTCACATATATAAAGGGTGTTTTTTATAGAGGTATAGAACTTTAAGTTGCAATAAATCAACGATGGATTATTCGATTGACATGAATTTTATTTATCCGAAAGATAATCTTGTGGCATTACATTTTAAATATGATTTCTGGCATATGACCGCCACGGCTGGCGCGGATGTAGTCCAATCTGGACGTCCAATTTTCGATGACTTTTTCCAACATTTGTGGCCGTATATCGGCAATAATACGGCGAATGTTGTCTTCCAAATGGTCAAGCGTTTGTGGCTTTACGGCATAGACCAATGACTTTACATAGCCCCACAGAAAGTAGTCTAGCGGTGTTAAATCACAAGATCTTGGAGGCCAATTCACAGGTCCAAAACGTGAAATTAGGCGGTCACCAAACGTGTCTTTCAATAAATCTATTGTGGCACGAGCTGTGTCTAGTTGAAACCACATCTCCTGGACATCATGGTTATTCAATTCAGGAATGAAACCGATCACCATTGACTGTAACGTTCTGGCCACCATCGTTTTTGAAAAATACGGACCAATGATTCCACCAGCCCATAAAGCGCACCAAACAGTCAGTTTTTCTGGATGTAACGGTGTTTCCACATACACTTGAGGATTACTTTCACTCCAAATGCGGCAGTTTTGTTTGTTAACGTAGCCATTCAACCAGAAGTGCGCTTCATCGCTAAACAAAATTCGCTTATGAAAATCGGGAACAACGGTAATCTCGTTTTGGGCCCATTCCACGAATCTATGCCTTACTTGATGATCGTTTGGCTTCAATTCTTGCACGAGTTGGATTTTGTAAGCACGCAAACCAACATCCTTCCGCAAAATCTTCCATAAAGTTGATGGACACAGATCCAATTCCTGTGCTCGATGGCGGATGGACTCATTCGGGTCTTCCTCAATGCTACGCTCTACAGCAGCAATAGCTTCTTCTGTACGCACCGTACAGCGTCTCTGGGGATGCGAGTTATCAATAAGAGTAAACGTGGTGCGAAAACGTTCCATGGTTAATCGAATTAACTGCTCTGATGGACGATTTTGTCGACGATAAAATGGACGTAGTGCGCGATACGTTTTCCGCACAGAACCATTATTTTCGAAATAAAATTGCACTATTTGCAAGCGTTGTTCAGGCGTGCGTTTATTCATGATGAATTGCCAAACCAAACTGAGAATAAATCACTTGACAGCTGTTAAATCGGTCGCCATCTTGAAAAGTAATGCCAACTTAAAGTTCTATACCTTTTTAAAAAACGCCCTTTACATACATACATACATAATTGATCATTACAACCCTTTAGTCAGGATTACGAACTAGCTTCCCACACCACTTATGTTATGTGTGTTAATTTTATACATGATTGACGGAGTGGAGTCGACTCCAAACGACAGATTTTTATGCAACATATTTCGTTTTGTTCGATATGTTTGACCTGGGGTTCGTACCGTGACCGTACGTCTCATAATCCAACATAACACCTAACAGACTACGGCGACTCACACATACTTTGCTTTAAATTTAAAGTTAGGAAGCACTTTATGTAAGAACCCATATAATAACCAGCATAGTGCGAAACCTAAGATATCGCGATATAAATCAAGAAAAGTGACTAACGGCATCAAAATCAATAAGTTTCGATAAAAGTACAATGGCATGTCATGATGCCAATTTGTCAAATGACAAGATCCACTGCATTGCTCACATATTATTTATTTGGTATCAGGTCCGATGTAGGACCAAATTTCACGTGTTTGTTTATTGTTTTCTGCTTGGCAATGGTTTCATGCAGTTTTAAGACAAAGGATGGAAGAGAAAGTAATTATTCCGGTAAGGAAAAATGACTTGGTCTGTGGGCAGCAAAAGTCTTAGTACGGCAATATATTTTGACAAAAAAAAAGTTCCCATAGGCTTAATACTCTTGCACAAAGTCCCAATATGACTTCAAGAAAGTATTAAGGAGATCATTTGAAAGAACGGTTACGTAATCGCTAAACCTCAAACAAAAGTCAAGCAAAAAACTTTCTCATGATGCCACCAGAAAACACTAAATAAAACTTGTACATTCAATTCCAAATGGGTTAAATGGAGTGCTTGACCTTAAGGGATATTCTACTAAATATAAGAGATAACATTTTCATATATTAGGCCTTTGAATTTTATATTTACTTAGGGTTCTCCCTGGGGGTACCTATGGAGTCATCTGAAACTTTTCCTAATTTTTCTCTTGTTTTATGAAAAATATTAAAAAATTGTTTATTTTATAATAAAACAGAAATAATTTAATAAAATAAATATATAAACTTTAAAATTTTTTATACAAACTTTTGGCTAAAATTCATGAAATTGCTGAAATATATTGCCGTACTAAGACTTTTGCTGTCCACTGTATGTATAGTATTTACATAGTTCACAACCATTTTAATAAAAGACAAAAAAAAACAAGAGATTTAGGAAGTGATATTGAAATTCCTTGTTAATTATTTAATTGTTATAATAAATCCTTGAACAAATTCTATTAAAATTCCGTAATTGATCATTAATTCTGCACTAATAAGCGATAAAATCTGTCTGTAAATTAAATTCAATTAAAAGTTTATACTGAAATATAGGTCATAACGATAATTCAAAACTAAGTTTAAATCGAATATAAATTCTTCCTGCTTTTCAGTTTTCTTTGGCCTGAGGTGTCAAACAACTGTCAAACTGGCTCAATTCATTCCTTTTTGTCATTGAGCGTTTAAGTTGGATTGTTTCTCTTACTCTGTGTCTTTTTAATTTATAAAATTGTACTTGATTGTAAAATGCCAACAGTCATAGATGGCGTCAGTCAATTAACTGACATCGACGGACACAATATTGTAGAGACATTAACACCGGCATCACACACATTCGTACATATGTACATAGTAGCCATAAATGCTTGTAAAAAAAATTTTTGTTTTTTTTTTGCCACCGATATGCTGCCACCGTTGGAATGACAAACATTATATTCTCGTAGTTTTGTTTAAAAGAACATTCTTTATTCATGCTAGATACACGAGGGTTGTTTGTCAAGTCTTCGTATGTATATTTTTGAATTCACATTAATGCAATATAATCTTCACGTCCACTTTGGGCTGGTAATGAAAAACAAGAATCATGCCAGTAGAACATTTGAAATAAATTGTTGTTGTTATTTTGTATGCAAATACTATATTGTTTGCATTGAACATTTCGTTTCAGGTGTCAAATATGCAAAATATGCACCAAACAACAACAACAACAATAGCAACAATTACTATATAGAAGTGATGCATAAAAAACCTTATGTTCGAATATTCAAATTTAATTTCGTATTCGTAATATCGACGAGTGTAAGGAATAAAAGAAATGAAATCGTATAAATTGCTCTTTGCAATTTAGATCCTGTCAGTTTTATGTCCCAACACCAATTGCAGTGGCCATAAAATCATTGCCGCTTTTTATTGTTGCCATTCGTTTACATGACCATAATTTTCGGCCTGTAATACATATGAAAACGTATAATTTTTGTTTGTTTTTTTTTTCTTTATAATTTTCGTGATACTGGTTTAAAGAAATTGTACCACAATTAGTGAAAATCAAGATTACAAAAAGAATCAAATCAAGACTGTGAAGAAAAAAAAAGGCAAAAAACACGACCAAAACTAATTGAATTTTCAATGGTTGTTACAAAATTACTTAAATTTTTTCGTTAATTAAAACCCAAGGTAGGTAATCAGATAGGTTGTGGAGAGTAGTCCAACTAAGTATCTCATGCCTATTGGCATACATCGAGGCCATCAAGTAGACTTGTCTCACCATTACATAATTGGCCATTATAACCCTTCAGTCACCATCCATGAAACCTCCATTTACCATGACTCTGGCGTATAAGTTAGGGAGAGTTTGAGTTATACGTTGACTTTGACATCTGCAACCTAACAGAATTAAATCGTACGTTCAAATCGCTTGTGCAGAATATCTAATGTGGCAGGAACTGTTGGCATCTAGCGCTGTCTTGTTGAAGCTACATTTATTTGGTGTCCAGATCATCCAAGATGTTGGTATTCATCGACCTATAGTATAGCAATGGCCTGACCTACGTAGAACTCAAAGAAATATGAACCGATGACACAGCCAGCCCAAAATCCACATCACACAGTGACTTTTTCGGAATGCGTTGGAAACTTTTCAATCTCGTGTTATTGTCCCTAACGCGACAAATTTGTTTGTTCATCTACCTATTCATCCAGAAATTGATTGATTGAGGATTTTTTGATGTAAACTGTTCCAGAGCCCACAGAGGTCGTCCACAGAGTTTTATGAAAACACACTGAATAAATGACAACTAATTTGGTAGATATAGCTTCACTAAAATGGTCGTTATTATCAAAGTTCGGATGTACTTGTTGAAAGACCTTATACAAATGCATACATATGTACACACATAAATAATTGGCCATTACAACCCTTCAGTCAGGATTATGGCCTAGCTTCTCACTTCACTCATGCTGCGTGTATTAATTTTATACATGAGTGGCGGGACCTACAGTTTAAAGTTGACTTCGAGCGACAGATTTTTGAGAAACTTATCATGGCAATTTTTTCTTTACGCTCAAGAGTTTTTGCCAGAAATCTGTTGAGCGAAAGTCGCCGAAGAAATATTTTTTCGTATTTCGTTTTGATGTCTGACCTAGGGTTTGAACCGTGGCCTTACGTCTAATAGGCCAACACACTACCTACTAGACTACGTTGGCTTAGGGTTGTTTTTTTCCATTACCCCTCTGGGGAGCATATGGCTTCCACAAAGCATTTCCATCTGACACGATTCTCCGATGATGTTTTTTGCGCCTTCCCATGTCAGGTCATTAAGCCTTAGTTCTTGTAGGACCGTACGTCTCCAGGTGTTGTTTGGTCTGCCACGGTTTCTTGAGCCATTCATTTAATATTATCGGGCCTCTTTCTCAATGTATGGCCGATCCACCCCCATTTTTCCTTTTTGCTCTGCTTCTGTGAGAGTCCAGAGATCTGCGTTGCTGATGGTGTTGACCCAGAATATTCTACATATGATTCTTAGGCATTTATTGAAGAATACCTGTAGTTTCTGCGTGATGGTGTTAAATATAAGCCAAGTTTCGCTACTATATAGTAACGATGACTTTACACAAGCGTTGAATATTCTTAGCTTGGTACGCCTAGATATATAAGAGCTTCTCCATACGGAGTGCAGTTGCCTGAATGCTGCTCTCGCTCTATTGAGTCTGTTATCTACGACTGTTTCTGCGCCGCCGTTTGTTGTCATAGTACTGTCTAGATAGCAGAAGCTATCGACGTACTCGACGATTTGGGCCCGTTCTAGTGCTGTTAATTCTCATGGCTTTGGTTTTTTTGATATTTATCTCAAGTCCAACGTTGCGAGCCAATCTTTCCAGGTGTTCGGGTTTTGACTGCATGTTGGAGACCCTGTTTGAGATCTGCATAATCCAAATCCTCGAGTTGGCGTGAGAGACTCCATGTTATACCTCTTCTCTTTGAACAGACTTCGCTCATGATTTCGTCCAGCATGATGGTGAATAACAGAGGTGATTGTGGACATCCTTGCTTGACTCCAGCGTTTGTTTGAAACGGTTGGCTGATGTTGACTTAAGGTTGTACTGACCAATGAAGTATGTGAGTAATTTAGCAATAAACTTTGACCTCACTACGATCAATAAATACTAGAGAGTAAAATAACAAATTATTTTGACTTATAAGTTTTGTTGCCAGCAGTCATAGTCAAATAGATTGTTCGCAAAAATTTAGATCGTGCAATAGGGTATATTATATACATACATAGTTACGTTCCGCTAAGTAAAATATTTTACCCAATAATAATAATAACACTGATTATATTGAATGGAATCCACTTTGAGCATTTCTAGATGCAAAATGATAAATTGTTATTTACATATATTGTAAATAAATGGCACCACCCTGACTGATCTGATTACAAATCCAAAGATTATTTATCATTTTTAACTTTTACTTATGACTTTGCGAAATAATCATGTTGAATACCTCCCCAAAAAACATAATCCTAAGCACTGCCACAGAAACACTTGTACGTTTATGGTAATTATGTTTCATGGATTTTTTTTTTAAATTTTTATTGCTTAAATGTTAAATACAAATAAATAAAAACTAAATATTTGTTTTAAAACTATAATTATTTAAAATATTGTAAATTTATCAAAAAAATCTGTATCTGTATCTGTATCTGCTATGTTGGGCAAAAGAAGCAAAAAAAAACACACAATCAAGTGATGTAATATTCGTATTCAAATTATAACACTTTAAACCTTTACGTTCAGCAACAATCGTCGATACTACCGTATCCAGCCAATACAATGGAATACTAAACGGGTGGCTTGCATGGTAGTGATTTTCGAATAGACGACGACTACCAAAAGTGCAAAAATGGGCAAAAAAAAAAATGCAACGAAATACAGTAAATTTTTCACACTAACAACAGCCTCAAGTGTTAACAGAACATCATAATCATAGTTATTCATAACAAAAATACAAATAAATGAACATTTTCCTTCTTATAATTTTTTTTATTTTTTTTTTTAGTTTTTCTAGGCATGGATAACACGAGCCAAATGTTGTATTATAACAGTGGCCAGCATAGGGAGTTACCAGACAATTAAAACAATTTTATTGAATATTTTGTGGAAAGCTTTAAAATATTGTTACGTTTTTACCTTTTTAAAAACGTTTAGAATATGAGTTTGTTAATTGCAAACATAGTAAAAACAAATATGTGTTTTGTTTCAATTAAACTCTTTATTGTTCTCACTACTTCTGTATACCACCGTATACAACTTAATGGATCGAATAATAATCGCTTGTTCACTATTCTATTTCACACTTCTATCCGCGCAAACACTAACAACTGTTCGTTAGATCTTCTCTGCTTACAACCTTTTTGTAAGCAATACCACTTGTACGTTCAAACCGCAAAGCGTCTTCACACAAGACTGACTGAATTCTTACTGACTGGTTGTCTGCTTTGGTTGGCCTTTTTATATGTCCACAAAATCAGTCTGATGAACTTTCTTGAAGCGGAAGGTTCTTGTTTTCGCCTTCTCGAGAATTCTATCGCGACTGCATTGTTGTTTGGGTATTTTGTCGCGTTCTTGTTTACTTGCCTATCTCCTTTTCTTTCATACTTGTTGTTGGTATATGCAAGCAAGTTTCTTATATTTGTTAGTGTAGCTTTTGTTAATGTTAAACGATGTTTCCATTTTCGTAACAATATTTTTTCTTTTCTCGCCATTTAAGATGAGCTTTGTAACAAATTTCTTACGTTATACATAACCTGTTAAGTAACCAGAACTTAATTCTACGAATCCAATTCAAATCCTTAAACTTTTCACTTAATTTACAGAACAGGCCTGACCCACTTCAAAGCCTTACTTACTTTCACCAGCCTGGGAATGAGTGAAAAAAGGCTCATGATAGTGCTGAGGTAACACCGTGAAATTTGAAAACGTGTAAGATTAAATAGGCCATCAATAGAAGCCTAGCGTTTTTTTATTCTATGTGTGAAGACTGTTATAGGTACCAATAAAGATGACATACGGCTTTACTTCACACAGAGCTCAACCACCGGGCACCTCCTCCATTAGTCGTTATTTCTTATGCGGGCTGTGTTATCATAATTGCTTCAACCACCCAGTACCTGGTGTTCTAGGATATTACATTGTTTACTTTCAGAATTCTATTTTCATTAAATTAAAATTAACACACACAACATGAGTGGTGTGAGAAGCTAAGCCGTAACCTTGACTGAAGGATTTTAATGGCGATTTATATGTGTATGCATATTGGCAAATTACCACGGATGGATATAGTATACAACAATACGTACAAATAATGAATTTTTTTATATCAAAATCAGTATTTCCTTTAGGCAATGTTCGGCGATCTTCGCCCATTTTCGATCGCCATAATCATCATACCGGGAGAACTATTTGCAAATGTGGCGGAGAAATTCGAATCTACTACTTCAGTAAACGATCGACCAACACTCGTACGTCGACGAAATGTAAAATCTGTGGAAAACATAGCCGATGTCTGTGAGAGTGTACAGAAAAATCGTCGCTCACAAGAACTCTGCCTTCGCAGTATACACCCTGCCTGCATTAGTACAAAATTCAACTAACCAAGGAACTGAACGTAAACGACATGAGTTCGATGAATTTTAATTTAAAAGTCATCTTAAGGGATCAAACCCACCTTGTTTGAGTAAACAAACAAAATTGTTGAATTTGGGACGATACCAATGCACGTGAGATCCAAGAACGTCTAATGCATCCCAAAATATAACGGTTAATAATTTCCAGAGATTGCCGTTCGCCAGGTGATCAATGTTAACAGCGACCTCTATAGGACAATATTCCCAACTTCTTTTGGCCTGATTTGGGTGATCTGAATAACAGGGCCATGTGGTCTGAACAGGATCACATACAGTGCCATATTACACATATTACGACGCATTTTACATTCTGCGGATCTGCGGAAACAAATTTAGCATATGGTCATCTCACATAGAGATAATGTGAATTAACTACGGATATCGTGCGATTTTAGCCTGTTAGATTTGTTCTGTGTTGTTTTCATAAGTCGCAGGTGAATGCGAACAAGCCATATACCAAAGTGTTTCTCAAAGTCAACATACCATCGGTCAAATTCAGTCTTATTTATGCGCCTGATTTATGAGGTTATAATTGTTCTCTCCAAAACTTAGTCCATCTTTTGATGTCTGAGATTAATTATTGAGTGTTTGATATTTTTGCCTTTCAATGCATTAAAGACTATGTTGGGAAGATTGGCGGGGACGTTGCATCGACTATTGTGGAACAACGACAAAGTTTCAATGGGGCGATGATGGAAATACTAAAAATTTTAAAACTGATCGAGGACGACTTGAGTACACTTATATGCGAATTCAAGGGTCTCTCCGCCTTATTGACGTAAAGGGAAATAATGAATGAAAAATTTAACCTGTCTCAAAGGAGTGGACTGGGGAAAGCTGAGGAAGTTTGCACAAGATACAGACAGGGTTAGAAAATAAGGTTGCCTATGGAAAGTACGAAAGTATAACTGAATGGTGGGCCCTATAGACCTTGGTTGGTCTAGCTAGGTACCAATAAAAGGTCCGAGTTTTTAAAAACATTATTTTGGCTTGAAGTCTTCTTAGACTAGTAGAGAGTGTGTTGACTTATTAGAACTGAGTCCTTAGTTAAACCCTAGCGCAGACAGCTCGAAGATACGACGACTTCCAGGCAGCCATGAAAAGTTTATTATCTGTCGTACTGAGTCGACTTTAAATTGAAGTTCTCGAACCACACGGATAAAATTAACACACACAATATGGGTGGTGCGAGAAGCTAGGTTCAAATACTGATTATAAGGGTTGTAATGTCCAATTACGTAAGTATATTAGTTAGTTGTTGAAGTTAGTGTTTAGCTCACGGTGTGAGAAGCTACGCCCTAATCATAACTACAAAGGGTTGTAATGTAATTGTGAAAGCTTATTGGCTTAGTTGTTGGAATTAATATTTAGCTCACTGTGGTCCATCCCGTGAGAAAACTACATTATTTTCTGTGAAACAGGATCTCGAATGTATTGCAAATGCGACAAACGGATAAAATCAGTAAAAACTCGATAATTTGTCGCTATCCGGGGAACATAAAGATACTTAGACGAGATGTCAATTCAACAATTTCATAAAATGGTCTATAATTTTCTTACTTGAGCTTTTGCGTTTATTTAATAGCTCTGAGTTTGTAGTCAACATAAAATTTACGAAAATGTTACAAGTCTGGCAACACTATTCAAATAAATGAATAACAATGATAGTACAAATTATATGTAATAAAATAAATCTACTGGGCCCAAAACAGCACGTAAACTAGTCAAGTTGGCTGACTAGTCGACATTAAAGTACTCTAACGTGAGCATTTGAACACATTTCAACAAATTATTTTAAAATTAGGCAAAGTATTCAGATTTCATTTTCAATTGTTGAAATTGAATTCTTAACTTTGCATTTTCGAAGTTACATAGGACATATCAAATCGAAATTGCCAATCACAATAGTAACTAAAGCCATAAAAAAGTTTAAACAAATAACAATAATAAACATAAAGACCATATTGTTGTTGTTTTTATATTTTTCCATTGTGATTAAAATAAATGCAATTTCATAAATAACAATTTACACCAATACATACGTAAGCCATCTGGACAAAATGGCAGTTCAGGGAGCACTAGTTGATGTAAAATTAAATTTTTTTGGAAATGCATCCACACAGCAACTACTGCTGCTACTACATGACTCCTCGAAATGATCATGTTCATGTAAAAATGTTTAAAACTAAACTTTTCAAAATTCATAATTCCCTGTGCTGAATTTGCATTTTTATGGAAATTTACATTTGCAAACTAAACAACACCAGCAGCAATACTCAACGGATAACAGAAAATGATACGAAACAATTTCGAGTGTAGACTTAACAATTTGTAAGCTTATCTTCATATTTGAATTCAGGTGTCAATTGTGAAAACCCTCCAGTCGATCAAGTTAAGCAATTCTATTTCTATAACATTTTATTACATTTTCGTTCAAATTCTACACAAAGCACAAGTACAGCAGCTAAAATGTTTATTGCCAGTATTATAGCACAAGTTTTGATTTACTCAACAATAGGGTAAACAACAACAATACTATGGTATTGTCAATTGAATATAGAATAGTGAAGATAATAAACTGTTTAAGGCAATCAAATGATTTAGACCTTGTTAGTAACATTTTGAAATGGTTTTACGAAGGCGGATTCAGAAGTTCATGACTTTTGTAATTAAATACAGAATTTTTATTTTAATTGTAGAACTTATTTCATATTTTAACACCATCATCTCTGAGCTCTATACTTTTCAAACAAGTTTCTCAAATTTTCCGATCCTCTCTAAAACACTAAAATTTATGAAAGTCATCAGAAAGTCATCAGGTTTTAAAATAGGAAATAATCACTCAAACCAAGAATCCATCCCAGTCCAATAAAATTTTTTTTAAGACAAATGTCGTCATCTACATATATACATACATACATAATTGATCATTACAACCCCTTAGTCAGGATTACAACCTAGGTTCTCACGCCATTTATGTTGTGTGTGTCAATTTTATACATGCGTGGTGGGACCTACAGTTTAAATTCGACTTCGAACAATAGATTTTTGAGAAGCTTTTTCAAGGCAATTTTATTCTCGCTCAGAGTTAGTGCCAGAAGTTGTCAAAGAAAGTTTTGTTCATATTTTCAGATTTTTTTTTTTTTCATGACTGGCCTGGAGTTTGAACAGAGGCCTCACGTCTAATAAGCCTGCTACACTACGGCGACTAATGTCGTCATCTGCTTACAATAATTATGATTCAGTTTGTTAAACTACTTATGTTGTGTGTATTAATGTTATCCATGGTTATCGCGACGAACAATCTAACGTCGAACAACAGATTGAGAATTTTCATTAGATCGACCGAATAGGTTGAATAATATTCACCATCGATTATTTTCTCCTCTAACAGTACTCAACACAGATTATACCGTCGCCATTACGTTGACTAGTTCGATGACAAACTTGATGCCGATTCACTCCGAGATATTCACAATTTTGACTACTGTTTGAACTCTGTAGAAACAACGTTAAATACTCCTGCTAAATTGGCTGATTGTTAACAAACGAGAAGCCCATTTATCGGTAAGCTTTCTCATACAATTTTTCTATCATCAAAATTGATTGTGCAGAATATCCTTAAGATTAATAAGATTAAAAACTTTCTTCTGTTTTTAAACACTAGCATGGCAGTATTGCAATGAACTTATTCACCAGCCCTCATTAATATTGAAAGTTGTATTCAGTTTAAAAATAATTTCGTAGGTTGATATGCACCCTTTCATCGAAATGTTTTATTCGTTTAAGAGGACTATTGATGCCATAATGTGTGGAATATAACATCGTTTAAATGTCCGTTCGTCCTCAATGGGTGGAACGTATCCGAAATATCAAATTATTCCTGACTATGGCGCATAAATCAAGCTAAATTTGACCGATGGTGGTTTGTGGCTTATTCGCATACACCTGCAAATTAAGAGATTCTCACAAGAAAAAGTCAAAGAGGATTAAATTGCACGATCTGAGTAGCATCCGCGTCAGGTGACCATACCCTCGTGTCGTTAGTGTCTAGATCATACAATTCACACCAAAATAAGTTGATAACTTCAACCTATAGTGCTTGTCCTTCAAATTAAAGGTTTGGCCACTGTCGTTCACAAAGAATTATGGAACAAAGCTGAGAGGCAGTCGCCGAAGAAATATTTTTCCATATTTCGTACTAGGGTTTGAATGTGGACTCACGTCTAACATAATATTGCTGGAAGCTACTACAAAATGAAATTCCTTGTATTCGAAAACATGATCCATTAGTTTCTCAACACCTTTTACTTGATATTATGACCTAACACCATGATAGAAAAATTATCTCCAAACATCACAGTCACTGTACTTATTTGGTTCTATTTTTATTATTATTTTTTTAATTTTCTCAAATAAAAATTTCAAAAATATTTTGATAAAATCTGCAGTCCTTTACGAGCATTCAACACTCCGCACAATGTTTTTTCACATGCCTTATAAAGCTTTTGAACCAATTATAATACCGATAAACATATTTTATGGTCACAAAATAGCATCTTATCTGTATCGGCCAGCAGTAAATAAAAATAGATTTGAAAAGTATTTTTAAATCCTCACCTCACTACAATACATTTAACATTGAATTCATTCAACAAAATATTGCCAACAACAGTAACAGTAGTTTGGTACAGGAGCAGCATTCAACTGAGGAGGGGGTAGGAAATCAATAACCAGAGTAAAACAGTGTATCTAATATTACGTGAATGGCTAGCTATGATAAATGGTTATGACGTCAACAAACGTTCTTTTAATTTTTTTCTTCTGTTGTAAGAAGAAGGCATATACCATACAATCGAGTATAAACAGCAGTAATGTCGTTATCAAGACTACAATTACAACAATAATAATGGAGTAATATTCAGGACACAGAGACACGTTTTGACAAACATTCACAAACATTTTATTATTTTCCGGTATTTACATGCATATGTACATACAACGTATGCACATACTCCCATGAAAATGTTCGCAATAATCCATGGCCGTTAATATATGTACGTGTGAGTATGAGTTGGAGTTTACATGTGTGTAGCAAAACGCAACAGTTACAATTTGATTTTTCTCCAAACTCGTGTAATACACCCTTTGCCTCTCTACACTCCCGCGTACATTTTTTTGTTCGTATGTCAAGCACATACTCAAACAAATATTCTCCTTATCGTATTCGATTATGCCAGTTGTACGTAAATACCGTTAAGTTTGTTAAGTTTGTTATTTTTGTTTTCGTTTTTTTTTCTTTTTCAACTTTCGCTTTGGTTATGATTTGACGTACTTTGTTTTATTTTGTTTTCTTACGTTATCTGCATCATCAACATTGTCGTTATTTACAAATACATGCGCATACTTACATTCATGCATTAATATTTACACAAGCACATGCATATGAGTACCGCTAGCTATAGTTATACGTATGAGTGTTCATATATTTCCTTTCATTTTTTGTTACAGTCTCGACACATTTCATTAGAACCTGTTAGACAAATATTACCATATGCCTTGACTGTTAATCTACAATAGCTGGTATAGCGTAGTCTAGTAGGTAGTGTGTTGGCTTATTACACGTGAGGGGCTCAGCTCAGAGATCTCGAACAAAACACAAATATGAAAAAATTTCTTTCAACGACTCTTTCTCTCTCTCTCCCCCTTATGCCAAAAACTCTGAGAGTAAATAAAATTGCCATGAAAAGCTTCTCAAAAAATCTGTCGTTTGTAATCGATTTTGAACTGGAGGTCCCGCTACTCATGGATGAAATTAAAACACACACAACATGGATGGTGTAAGAATCTTGGTTGTAATCTTGACTAAAGGAATCTAATGACCAATGGAATGGAATAGGAGACTTCCTAGAGATATAGTGATGCGAATTTGGTGGGCCAAGGTTGAGGGGAGAGCGTCTTTCCACCTTCGAGTGTCGGCGAGTCAGTTAATAGTGAAAGGTTCTTCCATAAGTTATAGATCTCGTTTTGACAATACTTTAAGTTTCACTCTTTCGCACCTATAACTCATATGTCTGCTTACTAGCGCGAATTCCTACATTTACTGGAATCCAGTAGAGGGAAACCATATTCGCCCTTCGTAGCTAATTCAATTTCTCCAGACAGTACAATGTTATTTTCAAATTAACCTCATTAGAGAAAAGTGCGGTCATTTGTACTTTATTTCCTAGTTCTCATTACGTCTTTTAATGCCATGTTGCATGAAAGATTCCTGTTAAGTAGTCGGTTGTCAGCTATTCCTAGCTAACTCAGTTTCTATAAAAACGGTACCACTTTTCTTTCCTAGTTGACTTGAGTCCGTCTTTTACTGGTATAGACTGTTACTTGGAAGATACCCGTTAAGTAGTCAGACAGTCAATTCATAAGGTCACGAACTCCTCTAATGGATTTTATGTTAGAATTGTCTCCCATTATCATAACCTTAGTTTGTGAAGCTCTGCTCTTTACTAGCACATGCATACATACAAATTATTACAACCCTTCAGTCAGGATTACGGCCTAGCTTCTCACACCACTCATCTTGTGTGTGTTAATTTTATACATGAGTGTCGGGACCTACAGTTTAAAGTCGACTCCGAATGACAGATTTTTGAGTAACTTTTCATGGCAATTTTATTTGCTTTCAGAGTTTTTGCCAGAAATCTGTTGAGAGGAAATCGCCGAAGAAATACTTTTTGTATTTTATTTTGATGTCTGGCCTGGGTCTCGAACACTGGCTTTTCGTCTAATAAGCCAACATACTACCTACTAGACCACGGCGACTACACTACCACATGCAGTAGACTTAAATCCAACAGAGGATCCTATAGCAAAAATTTTCATTGAACCGGCCAATTTCTGTCTTTTTAGACGTTTTTACGAGGAGAAGGAGATTATCGTTTACCACCACAGTTAAATTACAAAACGATGGATGGCTTTGAAAGAATTAATCAAGTATTCGTTTGATGGCAATATTTCCAAATAGTTTAGGCATGACTGGACTCTATTGCTCAGCAGGGTAATCATTAGCTTTACTGACAATCAGTTTCAATTCCTATGAGCGTTACAGTGGAATGCTTTTCTTTACCTAAAATATATGACATTCCAGTGGGAAAGCCTATCTTGCTAATTGAAATTTAAACCGTATTATTTACGATATAAAGGTTCATTACATCATTAAAAAGTGTTTTCCCAATGACTGTGTGGCCTTACTGTGGGTATTTTCCTTTATCTTGATATTAACAGTCATTTATACTCTTTACGTGTGTATTGCGATATTTCTTGTTCGCATTCTTTAATGCGAATGACGTTTTTCACCCTGATATAGAATTTGTTTGTGTGTGTATGTGTATGTTTCACAGTTTGCATAAGTTCAACTTCATTGTTTTGTTCCCGTCACTTTTCTTTTCTATTTCGGAGGGTAAATGCTTTCATGGTCAAGGCGCATGTTCCGGTAAGAAAACATTCGGTGATAAATCAATAATTTATGGGGTAACACAAAAAGTCAAGAGCAAGGCGAGTTTAGCGGTAAATTTTGCATTGAAACGTATAAACACATGTAAAAAGCTTTAAAGAAAACATGAAAGCTTTTTTGAAGAATAATAAGGAATTAACCCTTAAATGTGAATAATTATTTTTATAACGGCAATAATTGAAATTATTAATTAGCTTAACTTGTTAATTAACCTATGAAACAATAGAGAAGATTTACTGAAGTCTAATTAGTAGGCAGGGAGTATGGGAATATGTGGCATTGGAGAATGACTGAATCATTTTATGCGAATTTGAACAGAGACTTCTTCGACTACATTAAACATATCGTATCTTCGATTAAGCGCTTCATATTTTAAATTTAAATAAAACAAAGTACGTGTGAAATATCATCGACATTTTTTATACGTTTGATCAAATATTAGACACGACTTCTCTATGTGAATCGCATCTGAAATATCCAATATTCCATGACTCTGACATATAAGTTAGGGAGAGTTTGAACTATACTTTGACTTTGACATCTGCAATCTAACGGAATTACATCGCACGTTCAAATCGCTTGTGCAGAATATCTAATGTTGCAGGAACTGTTGGCACTTAGCACCGTCCTGTTGAAGCTACATTTATTTGGTGTCCAGATCATCCAAGATGTTGGTATTCATCGACCTATAGTATAGCAATGGCCTGACCTATGTAGAACTCAAATAAATAAGGACTGATGACACAGCCAGCCCAAAATCCACTTCAAACAGTGACTTTTTCGGAATGCGTTGGAGACTTTTCAATCTCGTGTTATTGTCTCTAATTCGAAAAATTTGTTTGTTCATCTACCTATTCATCCAGAAATTGGTTGATTGAGGATTTTTTGATGTAAACTGTTCCAGAGCCCACAGAGGTCGTCCACAGAGTTTTAGGAAAACACACTGAATAAATGACAACTAATTTGGTAGATATAGCTTCAATAAGATGGCCGTTATTATCAAAGTTCGGATGTACTTGTTGAAAGACCTTATACAAATGCATACATATGTACATACATAAATAATTGGCCATTGCAACTCTTCAGTCAGGATTATGGCCTAGCTTCTCACACCACTCATGCTGCGTGTGTTAATTTTTATACATGAGTGGCGGGACCTACAGCTTAAAATCGACTCCGAACGACAGATTTTTTTGAGAAACTTTTCATGGCAATTTTATTTACTCTCAGAGTTTTTACCAGAAATCTGTTGAGAGGTAGTCGCCGAAGAAATATTTTTTTTTTTTATTTTCGTTCTGATGTTTGACCTGGGCTTCGAACCGTGGCGTTACGTCTAATAAGCCAACACACTACCTACTAGACTACGGCGACTTCTATACAAATATCATTGACAAATCTGTTCAATTTCCTGAAAGGTATCGGTTAACTAATGTGCGAACAGTTTGACATTTTCTCGAACAAAAAAACGTAACGTACATAGGTAGTCTTACACAATGTTCAGGGTGCACTGATCTACTCAAATGAGGGAAATTTCTCTACGGAAAAATGTAATGAAGCTTCTTAAGAGTGTAATTATAGGACATAATTTATGTATTTGCTGATTAACATATGTTCGGTGTGTTGTAACAGACCAGGGCCTCTGATGGGAATCGAATCCACGACTCTCGCGCTAACAGTCCGGCTCACTACCCACTAGACTACCAGCGCATCTATTTTGACAATTATAGGAGCTGTTTAGTATGGAACATAAAATACATAATTGATCATTACAACCCTTCAGTTAGTATTACGATCTAGCATCTCACACCACTTATGTGTTCTGTGTTAATTTTTATACATGAGTGACAGGACCTACAGGCAGAAAAATTTTATTTACTGTCACAATTTTTGCTAGAAATCTGCTGAGAAGGAAATGTCAGACCTGGAGTTCAAACCGTGGCTTCACGTCTAATAAGCCAACACTCTACCTACTAGACAACGGCGGATACAGCATACTGTTTAGTATGGAAGGGAAGAAGTGGACTATTATTCTATACAATTTAACCTATTCTAACCTTTTCACTGGATATTTGTCGATTTTTAGAGCAGAATGTTTTTTATTAGGAATGTAAACTTACTTCAATATTATGGGTACTTTTAAGCATTTGGAGGTTAAAGTGTTTCATATCTAACAGGTCGCTGCTCTCTTGAGAAAAATAAGCTTAAAGCTTTCAAAGGAAACTCATCAAACATAAAATAAGCGGCGGATTTTAAAAAGGATTTCATTCATAAATTTAAAAAAAAATGAAAAAAAACGAATTCAAGGCTATTTTTAACGTAAATTACCAGCTACCGGCTGGAATATACAGCTCAAAAAATTTATAAAATAAAGACATTGATGGATGATATATATACTTATGCATTATATGTATATATGTATATACATGCCGTACATAATATGTAATTATAGTTATTATAAGGATTCTGTGAAAGCTTATACTGTTATTTTCCTTTTAATTTAAAGCTTTAAAATTCTGTTGTTGTTCTCTTTAATTTAAATTTTTAAACTGGAAAATTTAATCACAATATTAATATTAACATATGCAAGTAGTTTTTCCCATTTTCTTTTTCTTTCGCTAGTAACTGAACATACCGACATTCGCATGCTTACATTTTACATTAAGCGTAGCAAACTAATTTTGCATTCTGGATTAAATGTTGGGCTTTCAGTGTGGGTGAGTTGGGGTTACTGGTCGATTCTTTCCTTCCTTGTTTTTCATTTCTTGTTCTAAAAATAGATTTTTAAAAATACCTCTGCATGCAAACGTTGAAAATTCGCTGCAGTTTTATGCTAAAAATAGATTTCACACGTAAACACTCACATTCTTTACAAGACGACCGTTACTAAAGAAAAGCTATTCACTTTAAAACAACAGCAACAAAAATGGAAAATGAAATGTTCTCAGAGAAAATAAATGAAAATAATCAGGAAAAACAAAATGGTTGGTTTATTATAAAACAGGAAATTTAAAGAAAATCCGGATATAAAACTCTATAAATGAATGTTATTTAAACTGTTATACATATATAATGATTAACGGAAGAGAAGTTTTATTAATTACAACATTACAGTTTACGGTACAATGCCGTATTACTCTCAATTAATACAAAAACTGTTGCATAATTCAAGGATGAAAATAAAATAATAAATATCATCCACAATGCTCAAATTTTTAACGTTTAATGGTCATTATTACAACTTGCCGTTAAAGTTGGGTTTAGTTAAAGGTAACTTTAGCTAAAGTGAACTTTAAAGACACCTTTAACTTCTGTTCTTTATTACAACCTACAGATAATATAAAGCTAACTTTTTCAAAAATGTGGCAGTGCCGGAGCAATGTCGATAACACTGCTCAAATTAAACAAGTTTTTTTAAACACAGTGGCAACGGCTGGCTTCTTGTTTTTGTATTTGCTCACTTTGTTTATATTTGAAGATGCCATATTGAAATTCATATATAATATGGCAAGTTCAAACATAAAATTAACTTTAAAAGTTAAAGGTAGGATGATCGTCCCTTTAGTTTAACGCTCGCTTCTACCTTATTGTCCGCTTATAATAATGAAAAACAATTTATCTGCACTCTAAAATCCTCCCTTTAGTTAACGGCAAGTTGTAATAATGGCCCTAAATGACGCAAATATCCTTAGACACAAATTTCTACTATAACACTGGGTTTTTGACCTCTCTGTTCAATAAACTTTTAATATGATTATGATAATGATTACCAATATTTGGCATCATTGCTTAACGTCCAATGAACTGATACTGACGATTACTTTTCAGTCATATGGGCTTCATAGTGCGAGCATTTGATCCTAGTGGCCAATTATCATGGTTTTTATCTTCTCTCTCTCTCGGTTCATAAGTAGTATACAATCTCACAGATACGTTTCCTTTAGCCAGCACTAGCGTTGCCAGAACTCCACAACAAAAATTTTCTGTTCTTAGTTCACGAGATTATATCTGCAAAAACTGCTGATATAAATTTAGGATCTCGTCTACGATACGATTTGAAATTCTTTCAGAGCTGAAAGATGTTCTCCCTGTCAGTAATGCCAACTTAGCCCTTTTCGGGCTAGATTTAGCCCTTTTTGAAGTACCTTTAACGCGAAAAAAAATTTTAGCCCTATACTAAAAAACGCGCAATTTCAGCGCTTTTCAGTATTTTTGTTTAGCCCTTTTGCCCGTTTTTCCTTTAACTCTGTATGGCAATATTATCTTATGTTTCTCTGGCAATGTCGAATTGTAAGCCAATGTGGCAGCACTTTTTTCTTCTATTTATTGTTTTCTTCTTTGTCATTTACATAGAATTAACAAAAGTATCGAGAAACACAAGCTTTGCTGAAAGTTTAAAATTGTATTTACCTAATAATTAGGCATTGATAAAAAACATAATAATAAGTATGTAAGTGTATAACTTTAAGTAAGTCATAATTTAATATTCTTGGGTGTGTCTTTAACGTAAATGTTATGCTATGTTTAGATGAAGCGCTACACGGAAAGATATCGTAAAATTTGGGAGACAGATCCCCTTTTTAAGAAATGGATAAAGCCTTGTAAAGATGAATCTAAAGCAGTATGTATTTACTGCAACACGCAAATCGCTGTTAAACGCTATAACCTGGTCAGACATTCAGAAACGAAAAAACGATTATAAATTGTGGTGTTTTTATCTGAAGAGACTATTTTAATTTTAGCCCCCTTTTTGCGCTTTTTTGAAAAAAATGAAATTGTATTGTCCTAAAAACGTAATTTTTAAAATTTAGCCCTTTTTTATTTTTGCTCACGCGTTTGGTGTCCTAAGAGTTGGCATCACTGCTCCTTGTACTTCAGTGCTCTCAAGTTGAAAGTTGTTCTCCGTGTACTTCCATGCTCTCAAATATACTCCCGTAAATGTATTCGTAAATGTCTTAACAAGTGGGGTCGCATTGTGGTTGCCTGTCATCTTATGACTCAAATTGGAAGAATCCAGATTTATAAATGACATTGTTGTTGATGGTCACCAAGTTTCCTTTTATTATCGGTGCACTTGTCAGTAGCAATAAAAACCCAAAGATATTAATTACACCGCGTTAAATCTCAAGATCTAGGTATCGAACCTTAAATTTTCGACCTGATTTTGCATGAAAGCCAACCATTAATCAATTGCTAGTGTGTTCATATCTTTTAATTTAAATAAAACAAAGTGGATCGAGATATGAGTTCATATGGAGTCTTTTTATAAAGTGCCTGCTATCTTCAAATTTCAATAAAGCACAGTGGATGTGAGATATCATCAAAATTGTTTATTTGTCTGAAAGACCTGTTGATGTCATTATATGTGGAATATAACATCGTTTAAATATCCACGGCTTCTCTGTGAAGTGCAGCTGCAAAATATAATTTTCCATGACCCTAGCACATAAGGCAGGCTGAATTTGACCGATGACTTGAGTTAAGTATGTTTCGAGGATCGTTGTTGTTTGTGACTTATTCGCATACAGCTACCGCTTAAGAAAACGCCACAAAAAAGTCTAACAGGATCAAACCTCGCGATCAGAGATCAGCAATGAGTATTCAAAAAGATGAATAGATTCGAATCATACTCATAATTTTTGATATTTCTACGCATTCATACTTATTTTAATATCATACTCATACTACTCATATTCAAAGTTTGAAGTACACATCGTACTCATACTTAAAAATACGCATGTTACTCAACATATACACGAATTACAAAATAAGTATGATTTGCGTACGAACACTACAGTGCTCACTAGAAGGTTGTGTGTTTACTTTGCTTGCTGTCTTTGTCTCTTTTTTCTTTTTTTGTAAATGCAACAACAACTAATACTGTAAATTTTGATGAATGATTCGAATCACTAGAATCATTTATGAGTAGAGAATCAAACATATTTCGAATGTTATGAGTTTGATGTCAGCGTTGTACTCATACTCATTGTAACCTCAATGTTGCAGAGAGTACGAATGAATCAGAGTAGTTGAATTTCAATACTGTTGACTCACTCATACTCAAAATTTCATGAGTACTTATGAGTAGCGAAAAAACGATTCATTGCTAATCTCTGCTCGCGATCACTGTGGGCCAGTTCACATCAGCTCCACTTGAGATGACTGCGTATCAATTCTTTCAGAAATGGGTCTCATAAATGAACATGATTATCTATGATTTTCCTGGCGAATATCTGTGGTAATATAGCAAAACAAACTGAATAAATGACAACAGATTTGACAGTTGACTAACGTAACTTTAACAAGATGGCCCTTATCATTTCGTTTATGTTATCTGCTTAAAATTAAGTTCACTTGCACTATGATTCATTAACCGTTATGTATGTACTCTGTACAGTCTGTTGGTTTGAAATGTTAAAAATAGAATTGTATTGAATTTTGTATTGAAGAAGATAAGACTTGAAGTCGCCTTAGGCTAATAGGCAGTGTATTGACCTATTAGACGCTTTTAAATCTCAGTTCAGACATCTTGAAGAAAACGAAATATGAAGAAATATTTCTTTGTCAGTTTACGCTGAGCAGATTTCTGCCATAAACTTGGAGAGTAAATTAAATTGCCATGGATAAACGTAGTAATCCTGATTGAAGTGAAGTGTTGTAATGAGCAATTATGTTTGTAGGTATTTATTATATCGTATATTGCGCAAGACTTTAAATATTTTATGCATTAAGTTATTTAGCGTGTAATATTTAGGGCCATTATTACAACTTGCCGTTAACTAAAGGGAGGATTTTAAAGGGCAGATAAATTATTTTTGATTATTATAAGCGGACAATAAGGTAGAAGTGAGAATTGAGGTAAAGGAAGGATCACCCTACCGGTAGCTTTTAAAGTTAAGTTTATGTTCGAAGCTTGCCATATTATATATTATTTTCAATATGGCAACTTCAAATATAAACAAAATGAGCAAATACAACAACATAAAAGAAGCCCTTCGTTGCCAATGAGTTTAAAAAAAACTTGTTTAATTTGATCAGTGTTATCGACATTGCTCCGGCACTGCCATATTTTTGAAAAAGTTAACTTTATTTTATCTGTAGGTTGTAATAACAAAAAAATTTAAAGTTGACTTTAAAGTTCACTTTGGCTAAAGTTGCCTTTAACTAAACCTAAGTTTAACGGCAAGTTGTAATAATGGCCCTTAAGTTCATGAAATAATTTTAAAGCCAATTAAAATGAAATATAAAACATTTGCTTGCCGCTTTCATATAAAAAGAGATCATTACGGATTCATAGGAAAATAGTTGACGCCCCAGTGTATGCAATACAATTCCAGAGAAATTAAATAAATCCTCTTTAAAAAGCACAATGCATAACACTTACACTCACACTCAAATGCACTCTCATTTTTTAAATACACATACACACATACATACATGAAAACAAATAAACTCATAATTAACAGAATTTTTTCTCAAATACTTTCATAGTCAAATAGAGACCGATTTACATATGAATTCTATGGGGTCATGCGAAAATTTTTTTCTTCGAATTTCTTTCTTTCTTTAGCTTGAATGTGAAGGTATTTTTGCAAGAAATATGCCATTTACATAAAATTTTATATGCTTGTATACGAAAACGACCTTGAACAAAGGCCATGTCACAGCCTAATGTGTTGTGCTAACGTTTTCCTCTTTTTCCACATGGTATTAATACTTATAGAATTTTTTATATATAAATTTTTATATACATATGTACATAGGTATGTACATATGTATGTGTTTTTATACGAAATTCATTCATAATATTTTTGCCAAGTTTTCCGGCGCAAGCGCTTTAATTATTTTGTACAATTTCGTAGTTCGAATTTCTCCAATTTTACTCCAGCAATTTCTCCTTAAACGACATGAGAACGTCGTAAAACGAATTAAATTTCATTCATAAAAATTTCACAACCGTATCTGCCTCACTTCCCCCCCAACTCACGTTTCAAAATTCATTCTGACAATCTGCAACAGTTAACAGCAGTTAAGAGGACTGGTGTAGATACTTAAACGTATATTTCTATCGGTATGTATATGTACATACATATATATAATAGAGAAATGCATATGTACATACATACAATATAATCGTAAAATTGTTATGCAAAGATAAAGTAGTTCCTTTCATTCAGAAAATAGAAAAATAGGAAAATGAAAATGAAATCATTTTATTACGAACTTGTACAATAAAAAAAAAATAAAAGATTTTGTCGGTCTTTTGGGAAGACACAAAAACCATTTGAACTGTTTGCATTCTATTTTTCTTTTTCTTCTTCAATGAATGTATTAGCAAGAGAAGGAATTCTGAGAAAAGAATTTGTTTTCAAAAAAGCATTTAAAACTTTAATAATTTTTTTATATTGGTTTAGAATCACAATAATTCCTTCAATTATTATTCCAAAGCACCTGAGTTTTACTACAAAAAAACAAAAATTCCATACAATAAATCTGCGATTGTGGAAAACAAAAGAATGTTTTTATACGGCTGCTTAAATTTCTTGCGATACTAATTAATTCTATTCTATGTTTATAAATAAAAATATATTCTAAGGGCCATTATTACAACTTTAACGTTAACTAAAGGCAGAATTTTAACGGGCAGTTAAATTGTTTTTCATTATTATATAAGTGGACAATATGGTAGAAGTGAGCGTTAACCTAAATGGAGAATCATCCTACCGGTAACTTTTAAAGTTAAATTTATGTCTGAACTTGCCATATTATATATTAATTTCAATATGACAACTTCAAATATAAACAAAATGAGCAAATTCAACAAAAAAAGAAGCAAGTCGTTGTCACTGCTTTTAAATAACAACTTGTTTAATTTGAGCAGTGTTATCGACATTGCTCCGGCACTGCCATATTTTTGAAAAAGTTAACCTTATTTTATCATTGTAATAACGGAAGGAAGTTAAAGGTGACTTTAAAGTTTACTTTAGCTAAAGTTACCTTTAACTAAACCCAAGTATAACTGCAAGTTGTAATAATGGCCCTAAGTGTAGCAAAGTAAATAAATGATGCAATACAAAAATAAATGTAGTGCTGCCAGAAAGTATCTCCCTCTTCCTCTTATTATATCTTTGCTCAATGTCAATTTCATTAATTAAGTTTTTCCGCTTAGCAAATGATTTATCAGCTCTAGCAGGTCCTAGATTAAAAATTTTCATCATGATTTTCCAATTTTAGAAATTAAAAGGTCACACTCTACATACATACATATATATACCAAATAATCAATTCAGGTAATGCTTTGTCGTCAATAATGATAATAATTTCTTTAGAAAGAACAGAACTCAATTAGTAAAGTTCCCCATTACCATATTCAATACGACAACTCCATAAATACAACATAATTGGTCATTACAACCTTTGTGTCAAAAGATCGAAAGAGTATAAAAAGGACTAAATATCTACTCCACGTATTCTCATACTCACATCAAACCTAAAACCTTAATTGTTCTCGCATCACAAATTCTTTTTGTTGTCTTAGTCTACTAGGTAGTGTATTGACTACCCCACCTCAGACATCTCGAACGAAATGTTATCTGAAAATCTATTTCTATTTGAAAGAATATTCCTTTTAGCATTCTTCTGACAAAATCTCTGAGCGTAAATAAAAAATGTCCTTTGAAAGTTTCTCAAATCTGTCATTCGGAGTCGACGTTAATTTGTAGCTCCCGACACCCATGTATAAAATTAACACACACAACATAAGTGAGGTAAGAAACTAGTTCGTAATCCTATCTGAAGGGTTGTAATGACCAATTTCGGATGTATGTATGACTGAGTAATTAACAACTAAACCAAATACTGTTTGTAGATTATAATGTATGCTATTCTGTTAGCATATTAAAAAGCACGTTTCAAATATGGTACTGCAATGGCACTGAAATAAAAATGCAACTTTCTGCACAGCAAAGTGCTTTTAATAATAAAAATAAATACAATATTAATTGCAAATTTACAAACCCACCGGCATTTGTGTAAAGATACATTTCATTCTTACAAATAATCTTTCGACTCTGATAGCTTATACTTAGAATTATTAATTATCTCTCAATAATTTGTTATCGACCTAATAATCCTCAATAAAACTTGACCATCATGGAGCAAAGATGACCATGTTTCGAGTGTTCTATTCGCATTTAAATATCAAGTAACATATTGTCATTTGGTGGTATTTTATACGAGTGTACCTTTTAACAGGGATTAGATAAATAATGGTGCTCTTAATACGCTTAAATATCAAATCCTCTTACGATCTATTTATATCAGTATCTTGAAAGTAAAATCCAACATCCAACATTCAATAAATCATCGCCTCCATTATATTTGTAACTACCACCCTGCCATGCCACTAAGAATGCTAAACTTAAATTCTAGTGAATACTTCCCCCTATAATGGCTTTCAATTGCAGTGTTTTTCTATTTAGCCGGAGATTTTTGTTGACTCTACATTATCTGTGGCGCCAAATAGTTATTTCCTGAATACCGATACTCTATGTATACCCACCAATACTACATGCATTGTATACTCCTTTACAGCTGTTAGTGGTGGTTCTTATTGTTGTTGTGGTTGTTTTTTATTGAGTTTTGACCCATTCATGGTGATTTACCTTTTTTGCAAATGCCAAGGACAAAAGTTATTGTCTCTGTATTCCGGGTATTTTATTTGCTTTTATTGTTCATTATGCGGTCGGCTTGCAGTCTGTATATGTAAGTCTTATAGTGTATGTATATGCGTAAGTATATGTAAATTTAAATGTATTTGTGTTCGTATTATTCCTTAATTTCCAATTAGTCTCAAAAGACTCATAGGCATTCTAAGAAATACTCCCATTTTCTACACATAGTATTATGATGTCAGAGTGTGTGTAAACGTACTGTAGTAATATTTTGTAGTTGTATCACTCTTAATATCATTGTGTTTGCATTTAAGGCAACTCGAATATTAACAGGAGAAAAATCTGAATCAGTTTGTATCCGCATGTATGCATGCGGTGTATGTGTGTGTCTTGTAAGTCTGTCTAGTTCTCTCTCTGTGGGTTGGTTGGTTGTTTTGCCTCTTTTTTTTGATTTTTGCTTTTGTTTGTTTTTATTAAACTTTTTAACGACCTACGCACATTTTTCCGCTTGTTGCTCGCACCCTGCCTACTGCTCTGTATCATTGTTTGCTCAAAAGGATTTTCCAATTGTGTAATCTAATTGTGTGTGTATGTGTGTGTTTTACTATGAAAAGCTATTATTAACGGAAACATGAATTATGTCAGGCATAAATTGAATTCCCATAATTTATATTTAAAATACCCAAAATAATGCAGAGTTTTGATAATAAGTACAACAGGTATTATTCCTGATTGTCTTAAAACCCATTAAGCTTTCAGGGAAATTAACATACATACATACATACATGCATAATTGGTTATTACAACCCTTTGTAGTCAGGATTACGCCCTAGGTTCTCACACCATCGATGTTGTGTGTGTTAATTCTATACAGGAGTGACGGCACTTACAGTTTAAAGTCAATTCCGAACGAGAGATTTTTTGACAAACTTTTTCATGGCAATTTTATTTACTTTCAGAGTTTTTTTCAGAAATCTGGTGAGAGTCAAAGAAATATTTTTTCCTATTTTGTTCTGTTGGAGATGTCTGACCTGGGATTTGAATTGTGGCCTCACGATAAGCGAACACACTACTTACGAGACTAAGTCGACTTCGTACAATGAACATAAAACGAAAAATGTGAGTTGAATAATGCGAAGATTACTTATGGTGTATAGAATTAACGGAATATAAAAAAGATGGTCAGTAGTCGTGTAAAACGGTAAAAGTATGAAAATGGTTGTTAAATCGAAAGCCAGTTCAGAAAACATTTGAGATATTTTTGCATAAAAAAAATTGAGAACATAGTCACAACAACAAAAATGTGAAAATAGTATCTCTGAGAATAGCCATGACATATTCAACAAAAGAAATATGAAAAAATATTTCTTTGGCGACTTACTCTTAGCAGATTTCTGGCAAAAACTCTGAAAGTAAATAAAATTTTGCCATAAAAATTTTCTCAAAACAATAAGTCGTTCTTTGTCGACTTTAAACTGTAGGTCCCGCCACTCATTTCTAAAAAAATAACACACACAACATAAGTGCTGTGAGAAGCTAGGTCGTAATCCTGACTGAGGGGTCGTAATCCCCAATTATATGAAATGAATCCTTGTATTTTTTTTTCCAAATCTCAATGAAATCGTATAAATTAATTGCGGCATGTGATAATCTGGCAACTCTGTTAATATACATGAATGAATGAATGATTGTTTACATAAACATGAGATTTATTGTCTTAGAAACTATTTGTTGATTTTAATAAGAATTTTAATTGGATGTGGTGAGTATATAAAACAGGCGTAATTAAAAATTAATTTTGATACTCTTAACTTGTATTGCCTTTTAATTTTCACGAGATCTTATATCCCCAAGGGGGTGTATAACTTTTTTTCATAAATAAGGATGTCTTATGTTAAGGTAGACATAACCATTGGCGCCGTTTGCATTAGAAATGTAAACCTTTAATAAAAAAAATTATTAAACGGCACGTTAATTGAATATTTGGAAATTATTAACGGATTTCCGGGCGCCACGAAATTCAAGGTGTTTATTTTCATAGAATGATTTTGATGATTTTATTTTACTTATAAATTTGAGAAATTTGTTTGTAAGCTTTCAGTGAATATTGTTTGTTTGGCAGATATTAATGTACACCAGGTACCCTGAGACTTGTTAATAAGCCAACACACTATTAACTGGACTACGGCAACGTACATTATTAAGCTCCTATATTAAGCAGACCCGCAGTACATGTCACAGTAATGTAGGCTATTCGCTTTCGTTTGCTAATAATAGGTACTCACCATGACAATAGAGTTCAGAATGAAGTCTCAAATCTAAATCGTGGTTGGTAGTCAGTGGCAGTCGATGGGGATTAGAAAATTAGTTTTACGCTAAGGAAGGAATAAAGTATTCTCCATACCGAAGATTCTGCAATTTATAGGAAAGTCAAGTAACTAAGGCATTACCATGTATACAGGAGTGAAATTTGGATCGTTACTAATATTCCAGTAGCCCTGAAGATCATTCTAATTAGGTGATGCCGAATCTCACTGTAAGTGACGGCGAAGTGCTTAGTCAGGCATAAGGAAAAATTGTTTGTTGATCGGTGTCCCTTTCTTCTTATACAGCACTCAGATGAGTAGCATTTTAATAAATAAAGTGTGATTACTAATGACTTTCATAGAAGATGCAATGCCATAGGACATACATACATACATACATACATAATTGGTCATTAGAGCCTTTTAGACAGGATTGCTTCTCACACCACTTATGTTGTGTGCGTTAATTTTATTCATAATAAGCTGTAGTTCCCAGCTTAAAGTCGACTCCGAATGACAGAAATATTAAATGATATTTCATTTTGATCGAGATGTGTGTCCTGGGGTGACAACACACTACCTATTAGCCTACGGCGACTTCCCGTTGAACAAGATGAGACTATTTACATCCTCTATCATTTTCTAGCACTGAGTGAGAAAGGCTCCTGGATCGGCATGCTCTGAACAACTAAGTTTTCGTATAAGTCTTAGACCGGAAGAGATTGTAGGTATAGGTTGTACCAAAAAATAACCTATTGGTTTACACAGCATTGCCTACAAGCAACAAGGCTCTGTAGAACCATGTATTTGATGTAGTAGTAACGAACTTTTTAATTTAACAAGGGGTGAACCTGTCCTACCCCTTTATGATGTTCGTTGTTAAATATATTCTTCCTGGGCGGAATCTAGGGGCTTTGTGGATAGATTATTTCTAGGGTATGCAAGTGTTTGAATTCTTGAAATTCTGAAACCATGATGTTAATGTTTTTTCCACTTCGCCCAGATTCGAACCTGGATTGCTCTTTTTTCTTTCAAATAATTTATTTATTATATAATTTTTTCTTTTTATTTTATATTATTTAAAATGGATAAGATCACCGTTTATTACAGAAATTATAATTTTAATTCCCATAAAATCCGCTTGCTGTAGTTGCATATTATTTTGCAATATTAAACTGAAGCGTAAATTAAATTTTTTTCGTCCCAAACAAAAAATTGACAATTATTTTAATATTCCAACTAAAGTATGAAAATAATGCAATCAATGGCCAATTATAAATCAATTAAATAATATTTTCATAATTAAGTTCATGCTGTTCACATTAAACCACCAGAAAAAAACCACAGACAGAGAATATATGGAAAACCATTAACAATTATTTCGACATTTAAACACCTCCAGTTATTTTTGATTTTGCACTTCACTGCAACAATTCAGTAGCATTAGACGAGATTAATAACACTCCTACTCGCTTCAACTCTTTGCGCTCTTTTCTCATTCTGGCTCTCTCTCTCTTTATTGGTATGTATACGAAAAAAATTTCCCCAAAATTGCACTCCATTTTACTTTATGTTTTGTTTTATTTTTTCATTGTTTCCTTTATTCTCGGAATACTAAACAATTATTCATGTTGTGTGTTTGGCGCATACGAGCGCATCTGCCTATGTGGCGAAAGAGAGAGTGTGAGGATTTGTAAGTGTGCGTGTGGGTTTTAATATTTTATTTAGCCTTTACACTTTTGGTTTGTGTCTGCAATATCGTTCGCACATATGGAGGTGGTTTTGCAGTTGTTGTTCTCTGAATCTACCATTTATCCTGTGATTTATTTGAAACAATTTTTTTTCACTTGACTTTCGATTTCGCTTCATGCATTTGAATGCAAGTGCGAGATACATTTTAGCACGTGGGTTTTTTTTAATTGCAATTGTTTATCGTTTTTATGCTTGCCTACGACCACACGTATTTTGTAAATATTTCAAAGAGTTTAATAAAGTAATTGCTTTATTTTTTATGGTTAAATAAGTTTTACTCTTAAACGAAGAATTTAAATTTTAATATGTCATATTAAAATAATCCCTTCTTAACACAATCGAGTGACTATGTGGACTTAAGATAAAAAAAATTTTGATCAACCTGAATTTAACATCCGAAAGATTTGGTTTCGACTTCGTATTCATGGTAGCGTAGAACTAGAAATCTTGAAAGGCTTACCAGAATCCAGACACCTTTGCAGCAGTTTTGAGGATATTGGCAAGAGAAACAATTGCAGTCGCAGGATATAGTGAAAGCTATTTCTGAATTCAATCAAAGAAATATCCTGGTATTACCTTGCAATACCCCTTGCATGGTAAAAAGACACATCCACCTTATTTTTAATTCTATTCTGTGTTTTAATCTTATGAACTTAGTGGCGAATTCACATCAGAATTGCTTGCTTGTGATAATTTCTTCCGAAAATCGTTTCTTCTATAAATCGATTACTTTAGGTGTGGTGTGGTAGGTGGTATCGTCCTACAGAAATCACATATCATACAGATACAATTAAGGCTCCAACAACTCCTGTAATAAATGTCGTTCACAATCAGTACAATTTCGGCGTCACCTGTAAAGTAGTAAATCAAACCGCCCGACCAGACAGTTGTTCATTGTGGGTACATTTGTTTCTCATGGATTGCTTGAAGATTTTTTGAGCACCAAATTCGAAAATTTTTGGTATCCACTAAGCAATTCAAATGGAAAAGTGCTGCATCAGAGAAGATGAAAGAAGTGAAGTACCTTCACTTTACTCCCATGCTTACCATTGTCTGTTGGCTCGAGAAGATCAAGCTGAGTTTTACATGCGTAAAGGTCTTTTGCCAAAATTCACTTCATATCGCTGCGTGAAATTAGAACTTATTGAGAACGATGCCGATTTGGTTTTTACATGTTTTCGGGCCCGACCGCCCGAATTTTACTGTCCATAAACGAAACAATTTCTTTAAATTTTTTACCAACCTTCGTATGGTTGACAGATTAGATACACTTTCTCGAAGTCTCGTTTGAGTTAACTCTTTAAGCTAGTATTTCCAGTTATTAAACTAATGTTCATACATACATACATAAATAATTGGTCATTACAACCCTTCAGTCAGGATTACGACCTAGTTTCTCACATCACTTATGTTGTGTGTGTTAATTTTATACATGAGTGGCGGGACCTACAGTTTAAAGTCGACTCCGATCGACAGATTTTTGAGAAACTTTTCATGGCAATTTTTATTTACTCACAGAGTTTTTGCCAGAAATCTGCTGAGAGAAAGTCGCCGAAGAAATACTTTTTGTATTTTGTTTTGATGTCCGGCCTGGGGCTCGAACCCTGGCTTTACGTCTAATAAGCCAACACACTACCTACTAGACTACGACGACTACTATTAAACTAATGTTACTATTCATTAAAATGACACCACCTGCTCATGTCTACAGCGAATAGTTTAGTTAATAAAAAAAATCGAAGCATAATTTTAAAGTTTTGAATTTCCAACGAAAGTAATGGATTTCTTCCTACTACATCTTATATTATATTGACAACCAATTGAGTGCAGTTATAATAGTTTAAATTAAATTATTAATTTTTTTTACTAATTGGTTTTAGATGGCCTATCTACACACTCACTTACCAATATTTAAGAAAAAAAAACTTAATTTACTCCAATTATCATTGGAATATTATTTAATTATTTATTAATTACAATACAATTACAAATTATATTCTAACTAGCAGATTGTACCCGGCGTTGCGCGGGTTATGTAGTTTGGATTAGTTTAAGAAATGAAAAATGTTTTTAATTTAAAAAAAAAAACAGTGATTATTTGTTGAAGAATTGTTAAAGAAATTTAAAATTTTTTATTATTAACACTTAAAAAATACAAAAATCAGTAACTTAAGTATATCAGTGTATCATTAAAAATACAAAAAATAAACTTATTCTATTATTAATACTTATAGGAATATTGAGTACATACATACATATGTATAACTATTAAATAAATGCAATTTAAACTTATTCTACAATTAAATTAAATAGTATTATTATTTTGAAAAAACGCTTCTATACACAATATTAGCTGTTTTACCAGTTGGGGTAAAAATATATAAATTTTTCCCACTTGGTATCCGTGAGCAGGCTACATACAATTGACCATGAGAAAAACATGGTGTCTCCAAATTTAAACCAGCCACCTTCAATGTTTAACCCTGAGACTTATTAATGGTCATAGCAAATGCTAGTTTGATTGGAAATTGTAAACGTTTAAAGTTGAATGACAAACCTTTTGGAATTATTGGAATACGGGGAATAAACACATCCTCACCTTTCCATTATCCTGTCAATATTCTTGCACCCCTTTGGGTCAAAATTTTGAAAAGATTTATTGCCTATAACCTGCACCGACAAAAGCTCGATCTATATCCCAAATTTCAAGAAAATCGGTCCAGGCGTTCAGCCGTGATTGGCTAACAAACAAACAAATATTAATCATCGAAAATCGCTTTATTGTTTTTCAAAATATTCCCCATTAAGATCTATAAACTTTTGCATGCGTTTGAACCAATTGTCGAAGCACGTTTGCCACTCTGATTGAGGTATCTCCAATACATGCAGTCTGAACGCATCAACCTCTTCTTCAGGTGGCAAAAAACGTTGACCTCTCATTTTATTTTTTACGTACGGAAATAAAAAGAAGTCATTCGGTGCCTAGTCAGGACTATACGGCGGATGACTCATCAAATCGATGTTTTGAGTGCTAAAAAATGCAGTTGTTTGAGCCGATGTGTGAGAGCTCGCATTGTCGTGGTGAAGAGTGATCTGTCTTCGGCGGTTGGTTTTCCTGATTTCTTGGACGACAACTGACAAACAAATGGTTGTGTACCACTCAGAATTGACTGTTCTGCGTTGTTCTAGTGGTACGATTGCGACATATCCAGTTTTTCCGAAAAAACAGGCGATCATTTGCTTGGAAGTGCTTCGTGCGCGAGCAACTTTTGTTGAATTTGACTTATCTTGATACACCCATACAGTCGATTGCTGTTTACTTTCGGGCTCATACGCATAAATCCACGATTCATCACCTGTCACGATGTCATAGACGAGTTTCGAAGTACTGCGATCGTATTTTTGGAGCATTTCTTTCGACCAATCGACACGAGCCCTTCTTTGAGCGATTGACAAATTTGTGTGGGATCCAACGCGAACAAATTTTTTTGACAGTCATGCAATATTGAATGTACATTAATGGCTAAGGTTGTCTCAATCTCACGATAGATCACTTGACGATCTTGCAATATCAGTTGGCGCACAGCATCAGTGGTTTCCGGAACAACAACTGATTTTGGACGACCTTCACGAAATTCGTCTTGGACTGAACTACGACCTCGGTTGAATTCACCATACCACCGATAAACACTGGTCCTTGATGGAGCTTCATCGCCAAAAATTGAATTGTTGTTGAGTTAATCCACGTCCAAAGTTGTAAAAAATAATCGCACGAAAATGTTCACGATTTAATTCCATTTTTTGGATAAGTCTTTTAAGTTACTGTAAACAACACAAATAGCGCTCGTATGTCAAAACGTTCTGAGTACGTATAACCTCAAAAATGTCAAGCTTTACGATAGAGCTGTCAGTTGGCAGATTGCAACACTAGGGTTGCCAAATCCCGAAATATAAAAGGCAACCCTCGTATATATATTGGGATATATTAGGATTATATACGAGCAGAATAACTTGCCCATACGCTCGGTGTAGTGTCACAGACCAGAGTTTCTGGTGGGAATCGAACACACGACACTCACGCTAATAGTCTAGCACACTACCCACTAGACTACCAGGGCACCCTATCTTTGAAATAAATATAATTAATTGCCTGACATTTTGAATTTGGGAGGGCAGTACATTTAAATGGTCACTGAATTTTGCTTTTTTCTTTTTTTTTACAAAAAACACTTGATTACATATGTAAATCCCATGCATTCACTATTATCACATGAAATTTATAACATTTGCATACATACTTACATGCACAATAAGCAGATTAACAGAGTACAATATACCATATGTATGTATGTATGTATGAACAAATGCATACATATGAACAATGAATATGAATTTATAATTCCATGTAATGCATATTTATAGTATATGTATGTGTAGGTAGGTAAGTTTAAATGGTTTATAATTCACAATGCGTAGTTTAATTAGTGTTGTTTGTTGTTTTAATTTGAAGTTAATTGCGGACATAATTAAACATGATATTCAATTATTGCAATTATGAGCGGATTGAAATCTAATATAGGATCTTCAGTTAAGTGGGTGTGAGATATTATCAATTTTTTTTAATCGTTTGAAAGTGCTGTTGAAGAGGTTGATAACCGATCTTCTGATAGGCTACTGTAGACTTAGAGTACACTTGTTCGAAATGTAAATTGTCTTGAACTTAACATAGAGAATTTGTAATGATAAGTATGAATCATTGCAACACATTCTTGGAACCTGTGAGGCATTAATGCATCCCAACTACTGCGGTAGAGTTCTCAAGTTTGCCAGGGCAGTAGGCATGGAAGAGATATTATAGGCGTCCTTCTTAACTTATGAGGGGAGTACAATAAATTGATGCAATTATGTGTGGAATATAACATCATTCAAAGGTCCGCTCCATTATTCTAACACACAAATCAATCTAAATTTGAAAGACGGCGTAGGTTATGTTCGCTTTGAAGACTTAAGAAAATCGCATGATCTTGTGGACAATTCATATTAGCTCCACGGGAGATGACCATGCCTTTAAATCGCTGCATAACACCGTTACGAATAAATGAAAGGAATGTTTGACTTATTAAAGCGTTTTAGAAGCATTAAAATATATAGAAATCTCTAATACAAATATGCTTTTTCAGACCACACACAAATTTATTTGAATATTATGACACGGAAGTGCAGCTATACAGACCACATATAGCAACCATTATATAGCAAGATAAGGCATTCACCTGGGATTCATAGGGCAGACAAGGTCGACAAGCACTCTCGTGGGGAATGCAGGTTGGAATCATCAGAGAAAAAATATTTCTTTCGTCGTCATACCCTCAGCAGTCTTCTGGCAAAAATTCTGAGAATAAATACAATTGGTATGAAAAGTTTCTTAAAACTGTCGACGTTAAATTGTAGCTCCCTCCACTGATGGATGAAATTAACACGGGTGGTGTGAGAAGCTAAATCGTAGTTCTGACTAAAGGGTTATAATAGCCAATTACTTGTACATTTTTTTATTACAACTTCCTGGAGATAAAGTATTTCCAAAATTACAATAAATCTACAGTTGAAGTAAATAACCAACCATTTAACACTTTTATTATGTTAAATTACATCACAAATAAAAATTTAGAAATTAATTCAATCAAATAATGAAGAGTATTATTATCATTGTGCGAAATGATACGCCACCACGTAAATAATAATTAAAAAAAATAATGAACACTTTATTGTACATCCGTTTCATGTAAATTTCAATCTGATAGTTTGCACATGATCGACATTTTTATTATAAAAACAACCGAAACTAAGTAAAAATATTTGTGTAAACGATTGAAAGTCTCAGTCGCAACAGACATGGATTTCAAACTGTCAACTATTTGTTGTACATGCTTGCTAGTGATTGCAATAGCTTCCTATTCCTCCGGTAAAGAGGAGGAGAAAAAGAAATTGAAATTGGTTTTGGATAAACTGAATAAAATCAAAGATGCTGAACATTTTTTAAAAACGGATTTGAGTTTTGATAAAGTCGGTGAAGAAGAGGTCAAAATAAATGGTGTCGTTGATCAATTGGAAGATTTGGATGATGAGTATATGGTGAGTTTTTGGAAAATTTTTATAATTGTTAGTCTTAATCTCCATTTTACATTCTTTCATTAGATCGATGTTGATGTATTACACGCTGACGAAAAAGATGGCGATTATAAAAAGGTTGTTGGCATAGCCAATCAAGGCGTTTGTCAAATCATGGCTAATCAATATAAAAAATATTTCTACGAGACTTTAAAAAATCACGCCAACGCTCCTGATCCCGATAAATGTCCTGTAACAAAGGAAACCTATGAAGTACATGATTATCCTTTGGACTCGAGTAAATTTCAGAAATTTTTACGTCCCGGCTTTTATAAAATTGAAGGTTCTTTGAAATACAAAGAAGAAGAAGTCCTACAATATACAGTCGAAGCTCATACCGAGGAAGAGTAATAATTTTGATTTGGAATATTTAATAAAAAAATACGAACCACACCAAAGAAAACAACCCACTCATTATTCTCTTAATCAGGAATATTTGAACATCATAGCTTATAGGCCTCTAAGACAGGATTATTTTTCCCTACTCCCTTACTCTGCTTAGGTCACCAAATATTTGCTATCATTTTGGACAATGAATTTACAATTCTCATGGCCTTAGGCGATCGCCAGTCATTATTTCAAATATAATAGACTGCGTTGGGGTTACATAGCTCCTATCTACTGGAATATTTAGAGTTACTCACTTCTGTTTTCGCCTTATGAGAACTGATTCTGTCTTTCGTTGTGCCAGGCTCGTTTGTATGATCGAAACTCTTACCGATTGAAGAATCATTAGTAGTAGATAAACCAGTGATTTTTTAAAATGTACGTGATTATGCACAACAAGGACTTCTAGACTTTGATAGATAATAACAGCCATCTTGTTGAAGGTACATCTGCCAAATTGGTCGTGATTTATTCAGCCTGTTTTGCCAAATCACCATTCACTATCCTAGACAACGACGTGTTTTCACTGAATGGGCTCTATAGCAGTTTGTGGATTTTGGGCTGGCGGCGACATCCATCCATATTTCTTTGATAATAATGCTGGCCAGGTCATCACTGTCAATGGCATGCTTTTGGATCGATGATAACCAAATTCTTTTGGCTTGAATTGTTTTTGACAACACCGACATGTTGATTTAACAGAATTGGATATTCTGCACAGGCGATTTGAGGGCGTGCTCATCTAACGAGAAGTCATTGTGAACTGGCCGGTGAAGTCGTGCGATTTAATCCTGGTAGATGTTATATTGTGGCGCTAACTTAACTCACAGATGTATGCGAATAAGCCACAAACCAGCCAACATAATCCATACATGCATACATAATTTGTCATTTCAAGCCTTAAGGCAGGATTACGACCTAGCTACTCATACCACTTATGATGTGTGCGTTAATTTTATACATGAGTGGCGGGACCTACAGTTTAAAGTCGACTCCGAACGACAGATTTTTGAGAAACTTTTCATGGGAGTTTTATTTACTCCCAGAGTTTATGCCAGACATCTGCTGAGTGGAAGTCACCAAAGAAATAATTGTTCATATTTCGTTTTGCTGGAGATGTCTGACCTACTAGACTACGGCGACTACCTCCACATACATAATTGTTCATTACAACCCTTTAGTCAAGAATACGACGTAGTTTCGCACACCACTTTTGTATGTTGTGTGTGTTAATTTTATACATGAGTTGCGGGACATACAGTCTTTTAAATTCAGCATGATTTTTATGCGCCAGATTCATGAAAATTTGACATTCCTCTGCGCTCCACCCAGAGAAACCGTTGCATCCTTTACATAATTTCACACATATATTTTGTTTTATTTTTATTTAAAGATCCTAAGCGCTTAAAAAATACCTTATACATGCTACTTCAGCATTAAAAAGCAAAATCATTCCAGTATGAAATTGCTAAGAGGGATCAAAAGATTTAAACCAAAAAGTCCAACTGACGTAGTAACCCACTAGAAAAGTTTAAATATTTTAATTTTTAAATATCGGGTCTGAAATGTTTCAGGGCTATGGATCGAATTGAAGGAATATTAAATAAAAACCAAGCCAGACGGCTTTGCGCCTTTGTTCCAGTTCCAAATTATTGGGAAAATAGTCAATGAGGAATTTTAAAAAACCTTATGTACGTAGAAGAGTTCGTTTGTGATAACACAATGACACTTTCTCAATAATCGCGAAAATATACGGAGCTCATAATAAACACGGTCACATCGTTGAGATCACCTGCATGATAAAGGCCCAACTGCTTTTTTCTTTTGTGACATAATGTTGGGCATGTTCTTATTTGGTGTGAAATCCTTTTCTCCTCTTTTTTATTATATTTACTCTGGCAAAAGTCATTGACCAAGTCAAATATGTTCTGCACGAACGCAATGTCCACTTATGACTACAGGAAAGACACAAAATGTGCTCCTATGGAGATTTAGCAGATTACCCGTGCGTTTTACTGCGTTCTATTCTGAACCATAATTGTCAATCGTAAACTTGACACTCTCAATGCGGCAGGTTTGTCCTAAGGTTGGGCGATTGTGCACATGTGTGCTCTGCAGATTCCCGAAATATCATCATGACCCACTATGACCCATAATTATGTGAATATTGCCATCTTATTGGAATAAAACTCTCTTCGTCTGTCTGATTATCCAAGAGTAGGCTAATATACATACACAAGGCCATATCGATTCAAACATTTGAAGTAATTTGAAACAAAGGAATCTACATTTGTAAACTCATTTTATTTTCTATACGATAATTTTTAGAAATATTTCTCAAGCAATATGAAAACTTTAGATTCAGCCCAGCATTTGTAAGTAACGCAATACGAATAATTTTTGACTTTATGAACTGATTATTGATAAAAGCTTTCTATTAATTTCAGAGACAAAAAGATATACCATGCTAAACTCGGCAATAGCGGCCGTAAGCCTGTTGGAATTGAAGTATATATAGGACCCATCAAAAATGAATTATTTTGTGCTGGAAACATTATATTGATGGTATTAGAGTTACGAGCATGTACATACGGAATTTCGTTAAATTTGTTTGGTTTTTTTGGTATCGTTTTTTATTTCAGCATCGTAGAAGATTCATGGCGATCTTATATGAAAAGGAGAAACAGGAAATATTGAAAGAGTTGGCCGACAAAGGTTTATATTTGTACCGAGACAAATTTCGCTAACAGCTGCTCATTCATCTTTCAAATGCAGTAGAATGAGTGCTACTTTGCATTGAAAAGCATTCGACTTTGCGCAAACTGCACTATGATAATATAATTTTTGTCTATATTAATAATACATATAATAAAATGTCTGTATATTTATGTATGTATATATGCAAAGCTATGTTATTTTATTCATTTAACACCACCCAACATTCTGGAGTGAAAAAATTTGATCTTTCAAATCACTCCGATTATTTTCATTTCACTGGACCCTATTATACGGAATTCATACAAAAAAATTATGTTCACCAGTTCATTTCCACTACCAGGTGGCAAATCATAGTTGCGCGGCAAGTGAAATTTTGAAATGTTGGTTGTCACTTACAATCTCTTCGAATGCAAGCAATTTACAATATTGACCTGACATGTATGTCAAGCGTTGCACAACGCATGTGTCTGAGGGAATTGGGCTGCTTAAAATAATGTTCGAAATAACGGTGAATCTGAACGTTTTCTTCTCAAGAGGAGAAAATAAGACTTTTTGATCATACCACTGACCGAGGGTACTGGGACTGAAGTATTTTAGAAGTACCGTAGGCGCCTTCCAGCGGAGATATTTAGTATTTGGAAGGCCCCTGAGGCCGTAGCTGGTACATCCTGTTCATTTGCGGATGCTTATGGGAGCTTAATTAACATTCACTCAGTCTTGAGGGTGGTTGGGTAACTGTAGCCTCTTTCAAGCGGATATATTTGGTATTTTGAAAGCCCCTGAGGCCGTAGTTGGGTTATCCTCTTCAAATGCGGATCCTTATATGAGCTTATTTAACATTCAGGCAGTCTTGAGGACGATTTTGTCGATCTGTAGTGTCACTACTATTTCCTGCCTGTAAGGACTGTCTTAAAACAAGTCGGATCAATTTCTGTTGGCTTCCGTGACATAGAGCTAAGCCTGTGAATGAGAAGGCGGATGCTCGTGCTGAATTAGGTTCACATTCTGGGAATATGTTGGAGGCTTAGAAGCGTTTGGCCTTCTATCAACGATAATAAACGATAAATTCAGCTTCAAATTGGTTAGGATTCTGTGATGCATTCCAGTCGGACTCTTGAAGGGAGATTATGGAGCACGTCCTCTGCCCTCCAGTCCTTATTAGGTAAAGGTTAAATAACCTTGGCACGGTACAGTTCGGTGGTTTAAGATCTCTGTCAAGAGCTTACATTCAGGCTCTCTTGCGGTTTGTAATGGGTTTTGGCTAGCTAAGGGGAGTACTTTAATATTCGCGTAGCTGATTTGTTCTCCTAGTCTTTTAGTTCCATGTTACATTACATATTCTCTTTATCTCCAACTCTTTTCATTTTTTTTCCTTTTCTTGAACGATATTCTTTTTTTCTAGAATGATTACCATCGATCTGATGACATTAAGATATTTTATAATCCATAAAGATAAGAATATTTGTGCATGGCTTTGAGATGATCCTGATCTCATCAGTCGTTACAATTTAACAACACCCATGGTAAAATCAAATCACACATCTGGCCACGTGAGATGACCACATCCTCAAATAACTTAAGTAAAATGTTTAAAATTAGATGAGCTGTGTGGAACGTAGCGACGAAGTTTTTAAAAGCATATGCCGTTGGTGTCCAGACCTTTCAATTCAGGCCAAAAGAAGTTGGTAATCATCGGCTTGTATTGTTCTGAATTTACAGTAATGTCCTGATCAATGTCTTTCTCAAGGAAATTTGGACCGATGGCACTGTCAGTCCAAAATCAACACCAAACACTGACTTGTTGGGGATGGATCGAATGTGGATTGGTTTTAGTCAAATTCGAAAATGTTGTCTTTTTGTTTATCCAGAATAGGATCTCATCGCTAAAGATGATTTTTGATGAAAATTATTGTCAGTTACCATCTAATCTAGAGCTTATTCAGCGAACATACGTTTGCTGATTTAGCAAAACAGACTTAATAAATGTCAACTAATTTGACTGATGTAGCTTCCAGAGATCAGCAATGAATCGTTTCTTCGCTACTCATAAGCACTCATGAAATTTTTAATATAAGTGAGTCAACAATATTGCAGCTTAACTACTCTGATTCATTTGTACTCACTACAAAGTTGATTTATAAGTATGAGTACAATGAGTATGAGTACAACCTTGACATCAAACTCATACCATTAAAAATGTGTTAGATTCATAAGCATACACATTTAGATTCATAACTTAAAAAAAATACTTACAATACTTATAAATGATTCGAGTGACACGAGTGACTCGAATCATTTATCAAAATTTACAGTCTTTGTTGTTGTTGCATTTACAAAAAAAAAAGAAAAAAGACACATAAGGAAAAAGGACAGAGCAGCAGGCAGAGCAAACACACAACCTTCTAGTGAGTATTGCAGTGTTCAGTGCGTACGCGAATCATACTTATTTTGTAATTCTTCTGAATGTTGATTCATGGAGACTCAAAATCAACAACATCATACGTGTTGTACGATGAGCACTTCAAACTTTGAATACGAGTAGTAGAGTATAATATTAAAATAAGTATGAATACGTATAAGTATCAGAAATTATGAGTATGATTCGATTCAACTCATTTTTTTGAATACTCATTACTGATCTCTGCTAGTTTCAACAAGCTGGCCGTTATCAATCGTCGAAGTTCGCAAGTCTCTGTTAGATGAACCTATTAAACAATACTAATCTACTAATCATTTTTCAATCGATAAGAGTTTTTATCGTATAAACAATTCTGGCAAAATGAAAGATAGGATCTGTTCTCGTAAGGCGAGATAGGAGGAATGTAACCACTACGGTGACTTCTTCATTGAATAACCTCTATTAAATATCTGAAATAATGACTAACGATTGCCTAAACTTCAATGTAGTTTCAACAAAATGATCATTATTAACTGTTATAGTTCGGAAGTCCCTATTAGAAGAGCCCTTAATATGTACTTTCAAACAAAAAATTCCAATAACTCCAGACAAATAAAATTGAACAACCTTTAGTGTATACATACTCGATACACTTCCTAACAAAAAGTATTTTTCAATATTGAGTCTCAACTACAAAAAGAAAAACGATTTTATTATTTAATTATTATAATTAACATGTATTCTTTATTAATTAATATTAAATGTACATATAAAAAAAACAATAAATTTTCCCAAATTTAGAATGTGCATTTGAATAATACGTTCAATTAGGACGGGGAAAAAATGTAATTTAAATTACGTGCACGAAATAAAAAAATATATTTTAATGGTAATTTTATTTGTTAAATATTTGCTAATATTTATTTATTATAAACATACTATAAGTAAATATACTAATTAATAATATTGAAATAGTTTTTCTTTATGATTTTTATGAATTCTTTCGATTAATTTTACAATTTATTTAAGGCAACACGAATTGTTACGTACATATATAAGCATATAAAAAATAAAATGCTTTAATAGGTTTGTATTAAAAAAAATAAATTAATTAAAATAACAAAAAAAAAACTTAAAGGAACATTTTTTATCGAATTGTAATTGTATTTGAAAATCTTAAATAAGAATTAAAAAAAAAGTGGAATTCAAAACTTGTGGACAATATGTCATGAGTGGCATATATTTAAGGATGGCTTTAAAATGCATATTCTTTTTAACCTTTAAAAAGTAAAAAGGTGATGAAAGAAAAGATTAAAAAGAAGAAAAAAATTTTTAATATTAGCCAAGCAGTCTCTTTTTGTGATTTTAAAATACTTTTTAAGAACATTTTTGTGATGTGTTCATTATTAGCAAAACATTTGTATTCAATTTAAAAAAAACTATATACAATGCCAACAGCATTGTTAATAATTTTTTGTATGAAAACGCAAAAGTATTAAAAAACAAAATATGTTTCAGAAGATTTCTGCCTGAAAATTCAGTTTTAAATGTTTAAACAGAAAGCACGACAAAATTGAGCAAAAAATTTTAAAACGGGTCGTGCGAAGCAGGTAAGTACGCTGTCATCTATGCTATACATCACTATAATGGTTTTTATTTCCGAAATCCTTGATTAATCACTTGTGAGTTTGAGCTGGAAAATTTGGGTACGAGCACATGCTAACACGTATGTATATATGCAAGACCCAATGAAATAGCATTGAAAGCCGACATTGAGCAGACAAAAACATAAAACAAACTAACTGACAAGGTATTCAGACAAAATTATTAGTACAGATGGTTGGTTTTTGAGAAAATTAAGAAAAGCTTAAGGCTTCAAGCTTAATCTGAATTATAAGTGGAAGGCGCATACTATAAAATGGTAAGTCAAATTCGTATCTTTGCTGCATATGTCACCAGATGTACTTATGATTTCTGTGACTTCAATAAGCAAATAATGATGTCCACTTCCTGCTAAATCTATGGAATCTATTTCGAAATCTTTGCTGTTGCTGGCATTTGTCAACATAGATCTGTGTATGTTATAAAATATAAACAGTTTGTCATTCTCGATTGTTTAAATTCCGTATGGCTAGATTGATTTTTGCAGTTACATATCGCTGTTCTAACGCCATCCGGACAGTCATCTATTACCAATGTAATATACCCGCAATCACAGTTTTCAGTTGAATATAGAACTTTTCCTTTATAGGACAGACAAAAACTTTCTTTGCGTGCACGAGTTGTGAATGCGGGTCTCCATTATGCCGTTTATAAAACAATTTGCTCCAAATCGTGCACGTTAATGCTAATAGCCATTATCAATAATAAATTTTTGCTATAATAATCACCGCTGTTGACATGATTCATTGATTCGGCTCCTGTATCCGACCATGATGGAACATGTTAATCCCTTCAATTATTTCAGAATATCAATTTCTATAAGAATCAGGAGATCAATGCGTTTATGAATTTATATAAACCGGATAAGGATTCTTGGCCAATTTTTATAATAAGAGAATAGATATTCGAATAGATTTACCTCACACGAAAACTTAATATAATAATGGAATAGGAATACCTTATAAGAATACTTAAGCAATTTAAAAAAAAAATATGGATGAGAATAATTACCGAATTCTTAATTAAAATGTTAAAAAATTATTAGATTAATTCGTTTATTATTTTAGACTTCGAATGGTATAAATCACGAATTAAAAGAAATCGAAACTGTTTTTATATTTGAATTTCATTTTTCAATCTTTTGCCATGAATATGAAAAGAAAACTAATATTTTAAATTTCAAGTCAAATTGTAGTCCATTACCAATGACGAGTTCAAAAAATGTTCATGTGTAGTTGACTTAAACGATGAATTAAATTTAAAAACTAATAAAAATTATTAAGAATCATTTATACGCCCGCCTTTAAAGTTAAATAAAACCAAAGGCTTTATAATATGAATACGCCGTGATTAACACCATTAACATAAATAACAAATTAAGCTATAAATGTATAGATTTTGGAAATAATAATAATAACTATTTATATATTGTATGTATTGTCTTTAACTTGTAGAAACATAAGAAAGAAAGAAAACAATTCTTGAAGCGTGTACACAAGTTTAACTACGTTTGTGGTTCGCTGGAATCTGATGAACCAACAATGCTTTGCATACTTGGCTCCGACTCAGATCTTTTGTGTGTACGTCGCACCAGTTTAGTTTGCCCAGCATTTGTTGTTGACTTAGGACTATTGTTGTTGGGCGCTGATTTTTTCACATTGGAGCTTTGCTGTAAATCAGGTTCACTCTTAGCTAAAGCCTCTTCTACAAAGCCAGCTGTTGGCGAAATGTTATTTGGCTCTAAAATATGTTCATTTAGACATACATCATCCAGGTCTACATCGCTGTTTGAAAATAATGCTGTGGCTCCCAGTTCTAAGGAACTTTTCACATCCAAATCCATTTCCTTATGGGTTAAATTAGTGGCCGAAGTGTTAGTATTGGAAGAGGAAGCAGAAGCCGCTGTACGCACAGATTTATTTAAAACACCAGGTGCGCTATTGCAAGAGCTATTTGATGATGTTTTACTAATCTGTTTAGGCGTTGAAGTTGCTGCAGATAAATTTAGCATTTCTTTCGCTGTCAAGTCAGTTGTTATCGATCTTTGCAAAATGTAACTTTGTGATAAACTAGAACTACCACAACTAGTATCGTAAGCCGACGAAGGATGAGTTGGAGATGTAGCCATATCAGAGCGATTATGTTTGTTAAGCACTGGGGAACTCGGTAAATTGGCTACACCTGGCATACCCATGGTAGCTGAATTGGTATTTGTACCTACTGGTGGCACATTTGTCATGGAACTGGGAGTTGATGAATTACATTTTTCATCCTGGTGTTCTTTCATTAATTTACAGGCCTTGCCCAAAGCACAGATAGTCAGGCATATTCTTAAGCCCAAGGCAAATACATAAGCTAATAAAAACAATATCCAAGCTCCCAAGTTATTAAATGGCACAGCGGAATAAATAGCTTTTATCAAGACAACAGCCAAGGGAAATGGTATAAAACCCATACGTCTCGCCACCAAATCAGAGTGATCCGAAAAAGCATGCTTTTGTCTCGTTTGTGTCATATCGTAGGCCAGACTTGTTGTATATTCCCGATAAATGTATTCAGGTAATTCATTAAATCTTGTTATAAATGCATGTTTTATCCAATCAATAAGTATTTCCGTTAATAAAACCGAAAAGCAATCGGGTAACATTACACAGAATTGTGTTATGCTCCAATCGAATTCTTTCATAGTTTGTATCATCACTATAAACAGTAACACGGAGAGATGAAATCTTTCGCGAACATCACTGCATGTTAATTGAAACAAATTGTTTTTATCGAATTTCTTAAAAACGGAGCCCTTTAGTTCAACAAAATTATTCGATATCATAATTGTTAGAAGTCCTTTATTACTAGAGTTTACAGCAACATTTAAAGTGGTGGCCTGAAAATAATTTATTAATCAGAGTTAGAATTTTTTTGCATTTATTTGTATTAGAAATTATTAATTTTAACAGAAAATGTAAATATTTTGAAGATTCTGTATTCGGTAAAATATATGTATCGAAGAAATCCCGTTTTCAGAGGGAAAATATTCCCAAAGAATATGTTGTAAAATTTCCCCTCTTTTCTCATCAAGATATCTTCCGATATTCTCAAATCTCTGAAGTCCAGTACGCTTAGATGAGTGTTGCAAAATATAAATTTTTAAATGGTACTGAACTATAACTGAAAAAGTACTTTTTTGCATCATATGGTACTTTTATAAAAAAATATTTATTCATACTTAATACACGTACGGAATGGAATAGAAAAACTAACGACTTATACATGTTTCTCATATACAAAAAAAAAATAGCTGATTCGAAACGCAAAAGCCCTGTTTTGTCAAATGTCGACGGTACGTAACGGAATGTAGATTCATTTTAGCATATGTAGAGCAAATTAAATACTTACCGAAATTACATTACGATTCAGCAAGAGTTCTCATTGCTTTTCGTATTCTAAAAACGAACGCACTTTGCATGGACGTTGGGCTAACCGGGGTTTAAGACTAATTCTACCTTTAGCATTATGTTGAACATGTTGCTAACCCATTAATAGTTGCAAAGCGCAAACTGTAAAATATGTAATAAAAAAGTACTGAAAGTGTAGCGGGGGTACTGTGGTATTTTTGAAAAGGATAAGTACTAAAAAAGTACTAAAGTACTGAATTTTTTAACACTGGCTTAGATATAAATACGCTCTATTGTCCAAATACATTTGTATAGGGATTTTTCCCTTTTAGTGAATGAATGCAAAGCCTTAATCACTTTGAGATTATCAACCTTCAATGCGTTGGAAGACAGGTCGTATATTAGACTCGTTAACCTCTTTGCGACGCATATTTTCCTCTGGGAAACTTTATAAATACAGAATAGCTTAATTAAAACCCGAAAGACAGAAAGCTATAAGCCTTCAGAGAGAATAACAGTGTCAGTTTCTAAGTATATTTTCAAAAAATCGGTAAAGTCTGAGGCCAGACAACCAAAATCACAGAATGGGAAATGTACATGAAATGTTTAGCTAAGACTCATAATAAGTATGTTTCCTCAATGTGTTCTTGTGTCTAACCCGATTCATTAGGAGACTTTGAGACCTAAGAAATCGTTTTGCTGACTGCTCCTACCTTAACTGTTTCCTGGGCAGAATAACAAAGACTGTATGATTTTAGAAAATTTTTCTCTACGAAACTTAGTATCAAAAACGAATAGAGTAATCTGTAAGCTGCATACTCTTTTAAAAGAGAAACTTGTTTGTGGTAGGCAGATGAGTCCTGACCTAGGAACGGACCTACGAATAGGAGCACGGGTTTTTGATCCCAGAATGAAATATTTCGAATCGATAGGGAAAATCGCGGATATCTTCTAAGCTAACGAAAGACGTGCTTAATTTAATTTGAGTAGGAGACACAAAAGACAAGACATAGCAATACAATCTGAGAGTCCGGCTGTCATTCGAGCGCTTATCTCTTGTGAGATTAAAGCAAAGATAGTATTAAAGCGAATGTAGGCGACACAGAGGTTACCATCTGTTTCATCCCAGGTTATGTGGAAATTCTCACGATGAGGGGAGTGTCGATGGGATCAGAAGTCTTCTGTGGAATTGGGGCGGATGCTTGGAACGACATGCTCAACGAAAGTGAAGATAAAGAGAAGCAAAGACCAAAACCAAGTCGGTTTGCGACAATCAAAACATTTGTGGGGAAATTATAATAAAAAGTGAGCTGAATCATGCTTCAAACTATCCACAAATAACCTGAGGTCGGTAACCGGTCTTTTGACTCTAATTCAGGATAAGAGTTGTTTCGAACCCAACATGTAGATCCTGTGACGATAAGAATGAATCATCGGAACAGTTTCTTGGTACCTGAGGGGTATTAATGTATCCCAGAAGGAAATACCACGGTGCATAACTGGAAATTGTCATTGTTGCCACCAAGCAATATCCTGACATTTGCCAGAGCAATAGGCTTGGAGGAGACATTTAAAGTTCGGTAAATTTTGCTTACCGAAATACAATTTACTCGATTTGGAAAAAAAATTTAAGTTTTGCAACACTTTCTTTAACTCACCTGAAACATAATCAGAAAACTGTGCAACACCACATAAATTAGGGTAAAGATAATATGTGTTATTAGTCCAAAATGTTCACGTTTTGAGGTTTTCTGTTCCGTAGCCGTCCAAAATAATGCATCTATAGTATCCTGACCAAAGGCAGATAACAGACGATCACCAACTTCCAACATATTGTAGAATAAATACAACTTAATTATAGATTGTGATTTAATTATGTGATAAACTCGATTCGTATCGACTGACAACATTAACAGTGTAACAGCAATCCAAATTGAGCCTTTTAGTAAATCACAGATTTCAGCCGGCGTTAGTAAACGTTGGGTACGCCTTCTCAAACCCAAACAGCTGGCAATAGGACGTGTCAACATACCCCACACTGCCATTGCAAAACGTACCGGTAAAAATGTGTGTATGTATAGAAAGGAATCGGCACATTGCATAATACCATAGACCATAAAACGCTCCAAATCCCGAGGTATACGCATAAACGAGTAAATCTTTTTACGTCTGGCTGTATAGCGTTCCTCGTCGTGCTCCAATAAATACCCTCTTGTCATTTCCAATTTGAAAAAATCCATAAACGAAGGAGCTTCTGCAATATAAATTTACCGCATTATTATCTCGTATACTTTTGGTGTCTAGTCTCGTCTTGTCTTTCAAACACATTCCATTCACTTTAAGAAGCTTCAATGCAAGTCAACAACAGGTTTTCTTCTGCATTTAAATGTCTAACCACGAAGAGAGTAACTTACCCCTTTCGCCAGCCTCCTCTTTGGCTGATTTTGTTGCTGTATCGTTACTATCTTTATTGTTTGTATTTACACTCCCACTAGAACGCCTGTGACTAAAGCCACCAGCTGCCGCACCAGCCCCATTCACCTCATCATACAGATCATCGATACGATTTTGAAAATTTAAATCGCCACGAAATCTTAATTTTTTTGCCGACATTTTTTATATTTTACGCTTTCTTTGATTATTTCATTATATTTGATGAAATGACGTGCGTATTCAAGTTGAGCAAAATAAATATTTAATCGAAATAAATGAATATTTTACAAGTTTTTTTGTCGCAAAATTGTTTGTTTTTATTGAACGAGTCACTGTTTTGGGGAACAAAATAATGTTTATAATGGAATCATTCACAATAGCGCACAAACAAATGTCAGTGTTGTTATTACACTGTCGAACACTGTTTCCCATTCCAAAGCAGCAGTGTAGGAAGTAAAATATAATATCACTTTATTAAAATATATACCACTCTTTCTTAACATTTACTATGGAATATATTTTTTAAAGAATTTTATTCGAATAAGATTTTTAAATCACTCCAATAATATTTCAGGTATAAAAAAATTGGCCAATACATTAATGTAAAACCTAGATCGATAAATTATCATTGTATAATATTTAATCTGCTTTTATGTAAATAAACGCGTTTATTTTTTAAATTTTTTGGGGGAAAAAATTAAAGGTTTGTTTTATTATACAGTAATTCTTAAAGAAAGTAATCATATTTGACTAATATGATTATAATTAAAATTAAAATCAATTTTTATTGCCTAACTTTCTTTGATAACCAATTAAATGTTAAATCTATTCTCATATGGTTAAGGTAAGTAATTTTTAACATTTTATTCGGATATTTATTTCATATCGTAATAATGCTTGTGAATTACGATTTAACACCAATGGTAAATACTACAAATTATTGTGAATTATTGTTGCTTTGTAAATAAAAACAAAAGAAAATGTCAGAGACACTGTCATTTCTCTTTAAAGTTCTTTTCTACTCTACTAATAAGAATTTATTTGTTTTTAAAGTTATTTAAATAATATTAAGAGTAATACAAAAAGTTTAAAAACATTATTTCTACGTTACGATAAAAACATAGGAATAAAAGAATTCTGTTTTGTTAATAAACTTTCTTGTTAAAACATTGTTTTTATAGAAACTAAATAGCCGGTTAAAGAGTTACGTGACTTAACAAGAAGAAGCATTAGTTTTACAAAACGGGTGGGGGAGCAGCAGTAGTTGAAAATGAATCAAAACAAACAGTGAAAGACGATTGGACAACAAAAGAAAATACCACCGACGATTGCGCAGTCTGCCCCAAGAGTCTCAAGAAGAAAGAAAAAAACAGAATTTGTAAAAAACACGCCAGATTAACTCTCTCTGGTTGCTACAAAAATATTTTGACATTCAGTGTCTATTAAAACAGAGGAAAAACTATACGAAAAAGAGAAAAATCCATACGGGAAACCATCATAAAGTGAAATTTTTAAAGAAAAATACAAAAAAAAAGATTCAACTGTGAGTGTGGAGTGTGTGTGCGTGAAAAATTTTCATCCATAAAAGAAAAGAATAGCAATTTAACAACAACATTAATCGAAAGCATTATTTAATGGTCTAAAGAATTTACTAAAAAAAAAAGTGATAACAAGTAAAAGATTGTGTTAAAAAGCAATTGCAATGGGTGAAACAACCCCACATACTCCAGCCCCATCACCTACTGAAGAACATGCAGCTGCCATGGCCGCTGCAGCCAGCAGTGGTGCCTCTTCTCAGCAAACACACTTTAAAGTCATCATCATTGGAGCTGGCATGTCTGGTCTATCAGCGGCCAATCATCTCGTTCAGAATGGCTGTAACAGTTTTTGCATTTTGGAAGGTCGGGGTCGTATTGGAGGTCGTATAGTCTCAATCCCTTTGGGACAACAGAAAGTAAGTTTTAAAGGCTGTAAAATAGACCAGCAATTATGTAAGACGCTGTTTTTGGTTTTTTTACTTTTTCTTTGGTTGTTTCGAAAACGGAGCAAAAAAGAAACAAAACGAAGAATAAATGTTACCCGAAGATAGACAAGCAGGATGATGGCATAATTCAGAAAATTCTTGCAAAATTGCCATAAGATACTAATTTAAATAAATTCTAGTTCAACTCACTGATTATCGTGAAACTTAAAAATATGTGTGGACTTCCGTTCTGTTATTTTTGTCAAATGTTGTCAATTTGTCCATGTACTTAAATCTAAATCAGACTGATCGAAGACAATTTGTAAGTGAATTAATAAATTTTCTTGATTTTGTATTCCTTCCACAACTATTAAATTGTGTTTACGCTGAGGTGTCGTAGTTATATCGATATGCAATATGCATATTACGTAGTGGAAGATTTTTTGCAAGGACTTGAAAATTAAAATGTTCGTTTGAATTGGCTCAAAAAATTGAAAATGGTTTTGAATAGACTTTTATTAGGTGCTTTAATATTGTTAGGTAAGAATTTACGTTTGTCCCGAAGGTTAATTAATAACAACTACAGGTATGTGAGGATATACAATAAATCTCAGCCTTCAGAAAACCTCACAGCAAAGTCTGTCTAGCTAAAATTGAACAATAACAGAGGAGGCGCTTTGTTTAAACTTGTAAAATACCAGCATCAAGCCTGTTCAACCACCGTCAATAGAAGGATAAAGCTTCTTCGTGTAATCAACAGTCCTAATATACTAAGTAAGTGTAATAAAATAGGATTTAACCGATCTCGCTCCCTAGAAAATAACTGTGCAACAAAAAACATTGGAAGTTTAACAGTACCGAATCGAAGCGCTTTACAACTAGCATCCTGCGGGCCACTTAATGGCTAACAAAAATTACATAAGAATCAGCTTTTAACGAAGCGAAATCGGTCACGACCACAAGAGTCTGTCATCAGGTCTATAATAAATCAGCCCTCTGTGATTCAAATAAAAACCCTAACGCACCAGCTTCAACTCCTTCGTGAATGAATGTACCAAGCGGTGACCAAAGTTTCGCCTGCTCCACGAGGTTCAGCAGTATTTCGTTCCATAAGTTTACTTTTCACCAATGGACAAAAAATTCAGAATATCAGTGTGACCGTTAGCAGCCCGATTCCCTTAGGATATGGCACTACTCGGCATACCACTCTTGGCAATAATATCACTAGCAGCCTGAGGGGAGTTCTTCAATACTCAAAAAAGCAATACAATGTATATACCTTATTCAAAATTCTACCCTGACAGCTCTTATGTAAAGCGTATATAGATCCAATCAGTGGTCATGGGCGGAACTTCAAGCCTTACCTACGGAGTTGTGGCATTAATCCAAGCCTCGAGTTCCAGTTCAGCTAGTTGTGCAGATTAACCTGGAGTATTTGCTAACAGAAGAGCGTTAAAGTACCACTCCATTCAATTTCGTCCTTCTGAAAGCATTAAATTTGTAACTGCCTTTCTAATAGAATACAAGCCTATTGGTTACTTTTTATCTATGGTTGTTAAAATACTTCTAAGGTTAGAAATTCTTTCATTTGAATGTGTTTGCGAGTAAATTAAATTAAGTTTCTATGCGTCATATCAGAAACTAGTGGGAGTAGAGGTGATAACACACAATTATTCGTTTTTACTATTGTTTATTTAGACATTCCATGTCGTGTAGAGTTCACAAACGGTTTCGAAACAGTGCTCAGAGCTACTAAAATTTGTGCTATCTAAATTCCAATTCTTCTTTTGTTAGCCTACACTGCCTGGGAAGTATTCTGTTCATGATATCGTTGTCATTTTCTTCATGCAGTAAATCCTGACAGAATCAAAAATATATTTCAGATATTAATTTTTGAAGCTGTGAGAAAATGTGGCAAATTTTTACAACATATTGTTGCATCAAGTATGGTAGGGTATTGTGTATTTTGTTGTGACCTACTACAACTTTCTTACGTGTGCATTACGTTGTGCTGTAATGATATCGCCATTTAAGAAAATTCTCTTGTCCGTTTTTGAAAATCTCTGAGCACATTTTTGGGGAGCTATTTCATGGGCTATTTTTATAAGACTAAAAAAGGGTCACAACATTTCCTTTTCGTTTTTTATTTAGTCTTCAGCAATTGTCAGCGCATTGTTGGATGTAAATATGACACATCGCCTGTTCTGGCTCTGTTGATTTGTGTCTTCCGCATATATTTTATCAAACATTCGCAGCTAAATTGATTGTGATGTTTTGTGTTTCTTTTTATATTTGTAAATTTCATTTCTTTTTCGTTGGTTGTACTTTCTTATTGTGGATCCCCTTCTTCGGCTACTCTGTTGCATTACATTGCGTGTTTGTTGCTAAACAATTTATCGCTTTTTCACTGCCTTCAATTAACGTCCTTGTTGTTGGGTTTTTTTTTGGCAAAAACAAACAAAAAATATGATAAAAACATGTTTCTGATGTGCTTTGTTTTCAGTTTATTGCCAATTGCTCTAAGTACACCATTTTCAGAATATAGAAAGCAATTTCATTGTCTTTTTAGTACACAAGTATACAATAGAATGCATATGAATAAAAATAATAACAATTATATTTCTTTAATGTAAATTTTGGAAATAACTTGCCTTATTTAAATATCTGTTATAGCATTGTTTTGCGAGTAAGCAACTGTTTGCATTAACAATTCAATAAATTGATACGAATGTGTTTGTACCCTTTAGCACACTATAGAAATATGCAGTATTTCCTTTTCAATGTAAAAATGTAACAACTTAAGCGATTAGAATGAGCTTTTAAGCTTATGTCGAAAATGCGCTAAGCTCAAGAGCAATTTGCAAAGTCTTGCTGAATGTTGAAACAGACTAAGGAACGAATCAAAATTTGGGCAAAGCAAAATTCTTATTTAAAGAGTACTATTCAACTCCGATTAGATTAAATTCAGCAATATCACAAAGATTCGTTGTATTTCCAACCCTATTTCTGACATTTTCTACTCAACTTTGTCTTTGTATTCGTTTGACGATAGACTAAGCTCTTTGGAAATTGAGGAGAAATTTCCTAATGGAATTAAGTACTGGAAATAAAACGCTTTTCATTTCCATTAAATGAAACAGAATATTTTTAAAGTGTTTAGGTTTCTTAGAACAGGGCAAAAGTACTTTACTTCAAATCTCCTTCATTTTGTATGTACGACTTTGATGTATGCTTTGATGTTCCGATCGCAAATTGTTTACTGTTTGTTACGTTATCAAACTCGATCTATCTAATGGGTAAAATAGATCATCCAAGAGTTAATTTTCTGCCGTTCAAACCAGAAGGTTCTATATTTTTGAAAAGCAAAATTTTATTGGAACTCAGCGCCAATTGCGGTTTTGGAAACCAGTCTATTCGGTTTAAATTGGATTGACAATGACGTATGAGAATATATGAAATTTATTACTAAATATTCACCATGACTATGGCCTACAACCAATAAAAGTTGAGATAAAACACTGTTGGTGTACCATTGAAAGGCATATGTAAGCCAAAATGTTATCGATTGGAATCCACAAGTGAACCGAAGAGATGAACGCCTAAATCACATGTGTAACAAATCCCAAAAAGAGTGTGGAGTACTTATGTTATTTATAGAATCTACAGCACTCAACATATACGATACTTGTATACATTTACAAGTACACTCAACTAAGCTCATAATTCGTTTTTATTTGATCTTTTGCCATTCTATTGAATTTAAAATTCAATTTCGCAAGATGAAATTTAACTGGGTTAGTGATTCCTAACTAAAAATAAAATAAAATAAAAAAATAAGAACAACAGAAATAAATTTTTCAATTGGATTATGTGCGTTTTACCATGCATAATTCCAATTTAAATGATCAGTGAGTGCATTAGATAATCATAATTGCTGCACACTTAAAGAATTTGTATTCCAAATATTATGGGCATATTTATAAATGTACTATATACTGGTATGTACATGCAGTCAAAGAAAAAAGTCTACATACACCACTGTATGTATATTTTCCCAATTTCTACTTTATATTTTTTTCTAATTCGCTTTTTCTTCAAACATTCCTAATTTTAAATGCCTTTAACAATGCTATAACAGCTTTTTCAATTTGGAAAAACCAGCGAGAAATAGTCTTCTTACAGTGGTGTATGTAGACTTTTTTCTTTGACTGTATGTTCCTAAACTAATAAATTTCCTAGATTTTTCTGTAATTGACCTGAGTTTATTCTGTGAAACATAAACCATTTATGTTTATATTATAATTCAAATTAATTTTAAAATGCTTTTAGGAAACGGTGTAAAAACCTTAATCTTGAATAAGTTGTTGTTGAACTTCATATGAAAAGGTTTATTACTTTGTCCACATACATATGTAGTTTAAATGTTGCGCTTCGAAGTCTTTTATTAATTCATAACAAATTCTTAATAATAGTTTTTATGATAAAAAAAAAGATTTTTTCTTTAATTTCCACTTTTAATTTTAAGTGCATTTTTTGTTACTTTTTATAAAATTTATTGTCATAGAAATTCAATGGAAATGCTTTTACTTAAATCTTTAAAGAAATGTTCCTCTATTTAGTTATAACTTGTTCCATTAGTATTCCCAAGCGTGAAATGAACAATTCTCTACAGGAACGAGGGCACTCACTTTTATGACTGCTGTAAATTTGTGAACATATTCATTAAGTTTCAAATGCGTACACATATCAAATATTACAAACTTGATGTAATTTTAATAGTTTTTGACATTCTTTTCACCGTGCCCCCATAAAATAAAATAAACAATTTCATGTTAGAATCATTGTTGGCTTGGAAAAATATTTTTTTATGTTTCTTTTTTATTATTTGAGATACTAGCTTGAATTTAAAATATTTTATACGCCATTATAGTTTTATAATGCGTACCAGATATTCATTTCCGTAAACATAATTGCAACGTTTGTTTTTTTTTTTTCTCTTCTTTACTTTTGTATTTCTAGATTTATTTGTTTACATCTGCTGAACGTTCGCTAATACTATAGCATTTAAATAAAAAATGCCAATGATAATAATGTAAATGTTTATCTTTAAAAAAGAAATATTTATTTAAAAACAACAATATGTATTTATCTAAAAATATTGTCGTAGTATTATAAAAATTCTTTTAATTTTATAATAAAAAATTGCCTAGCTTGTAGATAGATATCTGAAATACTTTTAATTTTAATGCATCATGATCGATGCAGCATGGGTGTTTAAAATTTATTAAAAGTTGTGTTTTTTATTTATCAGTTTCTGTTTGCAACTAAATATAGGGTGTTTAAAATTAATAAAAAAAAATTAATGAAAACTAAAAATAAAAACAAAACTGATTATAACATTTGCAATAAATAATGAGTGGTTAAGTAAACTAATATTTTCATACATGCAATTAGAAAATTATGAATAAAAATAACAAAAAAATCTCTTTTTTTGTTATTGTTCATTATTATTTTTAATTGCTATTCGCCAAGTTGTGATAATTTCTTTAGTAAATTAATACATACATACACACATACATTGTATTAAAAAAAAGTATTCAAAAAATGCAAATTTCAACTTTATTAAAATTCTATTTGTTAAACATGAAATAATTAATATCCACATTTAAAGGGTATTTCAAAATTAAAAGTTATTTGCCAAGGTTTATCTTAATAGATGAGATCTATGTATATTTAGATGAAGATAACTAAGTCACTTACAGTACTGAAATTACTCTTTAAAATATATGTTGAATTTAAATTCTGTGTATATATGTAAAATATCATGCATGATATTTCAAATTTAAAGTTCTTTTTCAAAGTCAAATTTATTAATTTAATTTTTTCCCATGACTTATTATTAAATGAAACATCTTGCAACGTCGTCGAACCCTACGTAGATGGTTCCATTCCAACTCTTTCTTGCTATGCTTGTCGGTGGTTTTCTTAGGGCTTATTATGTTCAAGTCGCCGCAGTCTACTAGGTAGTGTGTTGATTTACTAAATGAAACCCTATGTTTCAACCCACTCCTCAGACATCTGGAACAAAATGAAGTATGGAAAATTATTTCTTTCAGTAACTTCCTCTTAACAATCTGTTGACATATACACTCAGATTTAAATAAAATTCCCATTAAAAGTCTTTCAAATCTATCGTTTGTAGTCGATCATAGTCGGTTCCGCTACTCATGTTAGCATACACAACATGAGTGGTGTGAGAAGCTAGGTTGCAATACTGACTAAATGGTTGTACTAACCAAATATTTGTCGCAAAATTTGTTCTACGTTAGTCTGGCTAATAATATCCATAATTGTAGCAAATTAAATTTCACAACATGAATACGTTCTATGCCACTAGAATTCTTATGACAATTAGACATTCATACAGTACTGGGAGTGAACGGTTCTTTATTCCATTTTGTTATCGTTTTGTTCACCACATACATGTAGGTTAAGACAACGTAGGAAATGTTATTTATTCTATCGCAGTGCTACTATTAGAACGGAGTTAAAATTCAGAATTTTTGCAATTCATGTTCAATACTGTCTAATACTTGCTCAATATACTATTCTTATCATGCATTTTGTTAGCATACGAATTTTATTCGCCAGTTTGCCAGCATGCGGAACATTAGATACGAAACTTTTTAGCATCGAAACCTAAACGTTGTATCAGTCAAAACAATCTTGATAAGTGAAACAAAATTGAGTACTCATCTCTGATTTTCGTACTGAATGTCGAATGTGATTCAGTGTCTTGGCATTTATTCTCGAGTAACAGCTATTTTTTTCATAACAGTAGATGAATTTTATATTTACGAGGCATTGTTCCCTATATTTACTAGGCTTTTTGATGAAATACTGGCAAGAGAATAGCATTGCATACTGTTCGAAGATAATTGCCTATATAAACAATAGACAGTTTGCTTGATCTTGTATTTAGTTATAGTATTTATTATTAGTCGTCGCAGTCGCCGCAGTCTAGTAGGTAGTGTGTTGGCTTATTAGACAAAAAGCCAGGATTCGAGCCCCAGGCCACACATCAAAATAAAATACAAAAAAGTATTTCTTCGGCGACTTCTCAGCAGATTTCTGGCAAAAACTCAGAGTAAATAAAAATTGTCATGAAAATGTTCTCAAAAATCTGTCGTTTGGAGTCGACTTTAAACTGTAGGTACCGCCCCACTCATGTATAAAATTAACACACACAACATAAGTGGCGTGAGAAACTAGGTCGTAATCCTGATTGAAGGGTTGTAATGACCAATTATGGTATATGTATGTATGTATGTATTTATTATAAGTCTAGTGGTTATCAGTATGCTGTGGCACTAATTCGAGACTGTATTAGGATTATATAACTCACAGCCAATAATTTATGATGTTAATACAATGTACCGTGAGATTTATACTAACTGAAGAACTGTAAACTGACAGATATTTTTCAAATACCCTCTGTATTATGAATTAATTTAAAAATAAAAACAATGCTAAAAATAAAAAAAATTAGCAAAAAAAATTATAAAACCATATAACGAACCATACAAAGTCAACCTACATTTTGTAATAAATGTGAATATAATGAATATATGCCGCATACACCGGTAAACTAGTTGAATTAAAGCAAAAACAGGCAAATCAAAACACAAAAAAGAGCAGCTAATGACAGGTCGATGGTTATGACAGAGATTTGAAAGTATTAAAACAATACAATTTTATATTGCAATAGCATGTACGGATTTTGGGGTTTAAATTTCAATTAAATTTCATTGACGAAGTGTTTAACTCAATACTTAACACATTAATGGCTGGTACATTTCACGGAGGAATTGTACCGGACGCTTGGATTGGAGGGGTAGTAGTAGTACATTTACAACATTCGACTTCCTTAACATCATCTTTGTACCTACAAACAAGGGCAACAATTTATTAACACATGCTATAAAGCAGCGCTATGGGCTATATGCTGTAATTTTGTACATAATTGCATAGGCTCCTTGACATGCTCTGTTCCAATTAATTTTGTACTAAGAATAGCTAGAAATTTTTTTACTTCGTTCACTAAAAGCGGTACAAAGCAACCATGCCATTACATTAACCAGCACCATTACTTGTCCCGCGCTCAACTATCACTCGTTAGAAAACATACTAGTCGTTTCCCGCACACAATGTATCAAAAACCATTTGGTAAACTTTAATATTTAAAAAGATCCCAGATTTTAATAATCTTTTTTGAAATTAGAAAAAAACTGAAGTGTTAATAAATACTTCACACTTTTATTGAATTTTAAATGTTTAGACACAGCAAGAGGTAGACATCTTTTACAATAAAGAAGTTTGTAAATTGTTGCACTCTCTTGTTCTACAGTTGGGTTAAACCACTTGTTTATACTGTGTACATATAATTTATTATAGAAAATATTAAATTGAATGTTAAAGTTAATAATGTTAATAACAATGTTTTATGCTTCTGCTATTGTTTTCAAGTTAGTAGGTTGTGTATTCATTTTGGTTTTATTTTATTTTTTAACTACGGTTGACTTGCCTCATTTTCACAGTCTGACACTGAATTCAACTCATCGTATAATATGCGATCATTGAAAATAATTAAAACACGACCGGCCTAATATTTAATAAAGTTGCTCAAAAGCTCAAAAAGTATTTATTCGGATGGTCATATGCTTATCCAATTTTTTTTTTCAATGGCAATGTAGTCTTTTGAGTATAAAGCTTTCCAAAACTTATTATTTTGATTTGTCATGACAATATTATCGATAAATATTGCAAAATTAATAATCTTGTTCATTTTTTCCACTCTTTTTATAGAAATCGAAACAAAAAAATTTTTTTTTTCAAGATGGCACCATTTTGGAACAAACAGCCGCAACAAAATTTATCCTCTTGGACCTATCTTGTGCCAAAAATTGTATTTCTAATCATGTCTAAACGTTAACATCGAATTCTGAAAGCCTTCAAGAATACTTTGTCTTACACTACCGTCTTGAATCAATAGTTTGGCGTATCACTAGCTTCGAAGACGCCGTGGTCTAGTAGGTAGTGTGTTGGCTTATTAGACGAAAAGCCAGGGTTCGAGCCCCAGGCCAGACATCAAAATAAAATACAAAAAGTATTTCTTCGGCGATTTCCTCTCAGCAGATTTCTGGCAAAAAATCTGAGAGTAAATAAAATTGCCTTGAAAAGTTTCTAAAAAATTTGTCGTTTGGAGTCGACTTTAAACTCTAGGTCCCGCTACTCATGTATAAAATTAACACACACATTATAAGCGGTATGAGAAACTAGGTCGTAATCCTGACTGAAGGGTTGTAATGGCCAATTATGTATGCATGTATGTATCACTAGCTTTTTGCCTCAGGAAACTATTGGAAACTATTCAGCCAAAATATTTACAAATTTTGTATGCCTTTTGTAATCAATAAATATGAATGTATGTCATTTGAAGTATAAAGTCAAGATCTACAACCGTATAGTAAAGGATATTACATATTTAAGGAGAAAAATTTAAATCTAAAATCAACAGATTTGAGATTTCCTTCGTGGCAACAAATTTACAAAATTTTGCTTCTACACCGCAGGTTGCTGTCAATACACACGAGGGTACATATTTATGCAGCATTTTAAGCCAAATTTAAAAAATTTTGAGAACAGAACTGTTTAAATCCGACTTAAATATTTTCCAATGATTCTGAACTCCGCCTTTAAAATGAAATGAAAGAGGCATAATAAAACTGTCAATAAAGAATGATCTCCGAGGTGGTGGTAGCCTAGAAGTGTAGTAGTTTGTTTGCTTACTAAATGACAGTTCGTGAGATTTAACCTCAGCTTTGATGACTTCGAAAAAATTGATATGATAAAATTTATTTCAACGAATTTCTTTCAAAAAAACAAAAGTCTATGTTCGGAGTCGACTTTAAACTGTAAATCCCGTCACTTGTTAATGAAATTAATGCGCTCAATATCAGAATTTTGATTAACTACTCTGTAATAAATTCTCGGATATTCTACACAGAAACACACAAAATTGTTCTGCAGCAAAATTTTTTACAGAAACAAAAAGTATTCCTAAAAATATTAACTGTAAATATCTTTTTTTTAGTTCATAGAGGAGTTGAATGGTTGTCACTAAAATTAAGTGATCAAAATTCGTAGTGTACCGAGGCGAAATTACCAGTTCGTCTTGTAGCGTACTTTCTGGTACGAGTTATTTTGTGAAGACTTTACAATTAAAAATATTACGTTACAGTATTGAGACACGATTTGCCTGAAATTACAATTTTTATACAGTGCAGACAGTTTTTATTTTCCAAAATTATTTCATCATAAAGATTTACATGCTACCATCGATTAATCATAACATTTTAGTTTTTTTTTTTTTTTAAATATTTTTATAATACAGCCAACCGAATAGTCTATTTCGATTTTAACTTCATTCAGAGATGCACATACACTTTGTCAAAGAATTTTAAAGTAGATTTTCTACCATTGTTAACTTGTTGACTGCCTGCAATTATTATAATTTTCTTGGTAAAATCCAAATTCCAACATGAAATCATTGCTGTTATTACAACCTGTATGCTTTAAAAATAAAATTTTTATTTTAACATTTAAAGTTGTAACTTTATTTATATAAAGTAACGTGTATTATAAAATACAAAGTTGTACTTCGTTTTTTTTAAGTTTAATGAACTCCAACAGAGTTAAGGAAAAAGAAAAATGTTTAACTTGAATGCATTTTATTGCATTAAATTAATCCCTCCATTCTCATGTTTTCTTCTTTGTAATTAATCTTTTATTGTGTTTTTTATAATGAATTTTTCTTTTTATTCTGTTCATTTTATTTCATTCATTAATTTGTTAAACTTGGCTTTTAAAATACGCCGATACAACGTAATACAATGCAATTAAAAGTCTTCATTATAAATTTGTCATTCGTTAAATAATCGCATTTAATGAGATTTATCTAACATTGATTTATTTTTGTATAATGACAAGTAATTTTTATTTTTATGCTTCAACAAACATTTTTTATTTATAAATACAAAATAAAAAAAAACGGCGTATTTAAAAAGAAATTAAAGTTCCATTGTGGAAATAGCTTCAGTCACCTGACAACAAACATACTACATACATACATGCATTAAGGCTTGGTCGATTAACAACAATTTTAAATATTTTTTATAAAACAAGAAAATAATACTTTTTATTTCTTATTAAACATTCCATTAATGTATGGCTTAATTATGAATGGAAAATATCAAATAAAATTTTAAATTAAACGTTTTTATGAATTTCTCTTATCGGCAATAAATGCCCGATTTTGTCTATCCATAAGCGGATCCGTTACTTTTTATAAACTATTCCCTTTATTTTCGATTACAGGTCGAATTGGGTGCCAATTGGATACATGGCGTATTGGGTAATCCAATATTCGAAATAGCCGTACAGCATGGTCTAGTCAGTGTGGTCAATGTACCGAAAGCGCACAAAGTTGTGGCCACTACAGAAGATGGTCTACAAGTTCCTTTTAATATATTACAGGAAATCTACGAGGCGTATGTATGTTTTTTACGTCGTTGTGATGAGTATTTCCTGTGCCAGTATAGTCCACCGCCTGATATTAATAGCGTTGGTGAGCACATTAATTATGAAATACAAATCTATTTGAATTCTGTCGACGATCCCAAAGAGAAACATTTAAAACAATTGATTTTCAATTGTTTACTTAAGCGTGAAACTTGTATAACCGGTTGTACTGATATGAACGAAGTAGATCTCTTAGAATTAGGTAAGTTATCGATACCATACCATTACATGTAGTATATATCATTTCATTAATTTATATTTAACATTTATATGTAGGTAGTTATACAGAATTACAAGGTGGCAATATTGTGTTGCCAGCTGGTTATAGTTCTATTTTAAGACCACTCACCGCGCAAATCCCCAAAGAGGCTATAATAACGAAATGTCCGGTGAAAAAAATTCATTGGAAACGAAAAAAGACATTAACCGGCTTGGATACGGTAGATGAATCCTCAGAATATGAAAACGATTCAGATGATTCTGAAAAAACCGTAACTGAGATTCCTATAGCCGCCAAAGACGGGCAACCATTAACTTCCAGCACTTCGCGGGGTGCATCAGTGGAATCGGATGGTAACGGTGACTACCCTGTACGGGTAACGTGCGAAGATGGCCGTGTATTTTATGCTGAACATGTGATATGTACCATACCTTTGGGTGTTTTAAAACAATGCCATAAAACTCTATTCGATCCCGAATTACCACACTATAAACAGGAATCTATTGAGCATTTGATGTTCGGTACTGTCGATAAAATTTTCCTGGAATATGATCGTCCCTTTTTGAGTGCAGACATTTCCGAAATTATGCTTCTTTGGGACGATGACAAGTATGAACTGCATGCCTCCGACGAAGAACGTAATTCACCTGAATATTTAAGTAAAAATTGGTTTAAGAAAATCTATTCGTTTGCCAAAATATCCGATGTATTGTTATTGGGCTGGATATCGGGACGAGAAGCTGAATACATGGAAACTTTACCATCAGAAACTGTAGCTGAAAAATGTACGGAAATATTAAGAAGTTTTCTTCAGGATCCCTATGTGCCGAAACCAAAGAGATGTGTATGGTAAGTTATTAAGTTTTAAATATTTATTTGCATGAACGCCTAGTTTATCTCGAAAATTAAAATATTTAACAAAACATTGTGTCTGAATAGGTTAGGTTAGGTTAGGTTAGAGGACGTGTACCTGTCAGTCAAGACAAGTACAGTACCCGGAGGTCGGATTGACCCATTGTACAACGTCCTAAAGGAGGGAAGGATAGTATAGGGGATAGGATGAAAGGACGGTATATGGGAAAGGGGGGAATGGGAAGCGGAGGAATCACACAGACCAGACACAACAAAAGGATGGGAGAGCGCGACTACACCGATAAAGTCCTAGCACCTCTCAACCAGCCTAAGCCACTAATGAATCTGTGGAGAGCCTTGATGTCGGCTCTCGACACCGAATTCAAGCTCCCAAATAAGGCCCTGCCAAGGGTCCTCAATCTTGTGTCTGAATATGATCGTTTTAATTCTACAATGTACAATTACGAGTGTCCTAGTTTGCTTCAAACATATGAATCTGTTTATATCTTAAGAAAAAATTTTATATTCAAATACTCAATTGATCATTACAACCATTTAGCCAGGATCACAATCTAGCCCCCCACACCACCAAGTTTTTGTGTTAATTTTTGCACTGATTGACGGATACAGTTGAATGTCTACTCCGAAAAACAGATATTACATACACAGATACTTTACATAGCAATTTTATTTACTCTCAAATTTTGTCATTTTTCATTTTATTCGATATATCTGAGCTGTGGTATGAACAACGGCCTCACGTCCAACAAGCCAACACACTATCTACTAGACCATGGCGATATTCTAATATTTCTGCTTAATAAGAAATTCTCCATACAATGCCTTATTCGATCCACTGATTAATCGACCAAGGGGACTGAAGGGTAAAGGCGAGTTTTAAGCAAAAATATTTTGTAGTTTCAACAAAATAGTAAATCATAGACGACTTTGCGACTGTGTCTTCGTCAGTTAATAGAGTTTTTTCGAGACCAAGAAATTTCGAAATACACTTGGAAGCGACTGTTGTTGGTGGTATAAATAAATTTTTTAAAAGCAATTAGTTACACCGCTTATGAAATCTATTAGATCCTCAACTTGCAGTCTTATTTTTAATCATATTAGTTCCTCTACAAATTGATACTTGTTGACATAGCCTATAGAATCAGAGATATTTCTATTTCATCTGTTGATCCTATGTCTAAAGAGACTATGTGCGTAATGCCGCAATGATCAGGTAGCCAGCATAGTATAATTTAGTAATCTCAAAGTCTTTAATATTATCTGATTACCCACATAAATTGTAACTCTTGAGCTCATCGGTATATGAGTTCATCTATGATGTCTGCGGAAGAGCACATACAATTTGTTTTAAGGGTGTACCGCAGCTTTCAGAACCTCGATAGACTCGATATTTTCCGATAAACACAAAAATAAAGCGTTGAAATTGTCAGGAACCAAAATACGACTTAGATCTTTGAGGACTGATTCCATTCTCCGTTAATCATAGTTTCCATAGCCAAAGGTCTTTTTGGTACTTGGTTTTGCGATAGCAATTGGAGAATTGTTGGGTAGCGTTTATTCTTTTTTCCTTTTTTCCTTCTTGTAATTAATTTTGAATTTTAACTTACAATAATATAATTTTGTTATAGCACAAGTTGGAAATCTCAGCCTTTTACAATGGGTTCTTATACCTCAATACCTTTAGGTGCTTTACAAGAAGATATTGAAAATTTAGCCCAACCCTTATATGCTAATCCTCAAGCCTTAAAGGTAAGCAATTATTTAGAAAACAATAATTTACAAATAAAACTCATTAATTATTTACATTCTCTATTATTTATAGCCGGCTATATTATTCGCTGGTGAGCATACCCATTCCAATTTCTATTCAACCGTACATGGTGCCTATTTAAGTGGCCGTACAGCTGCCCAATATTTATTGGCCAACGATGAACCAGATGAAATTATATTAGAATCAGATGGTAGTGATTTAAGTGCTTGGATACAAGGCATAGCTTTAGATTAAGTACTTAAAAAAGACATTAACTAACTAACAAACAAACAAACCAATTAGCACAAAAATAAATATTCTCTTTTGTTAACAATTCGTTATGAAACTCTCTCTATCTCTTAATAGTGGCTAATATTTGTTTACTACTAAATTGTACCACTCCCATTAATTTCTTACTTAAATAATTGAGGTTATGATATTAGTTTAGGATTTCTAAACGACAAAACTCGGTACACCACTTATAGTAAATTATAATTGTAATTATAAAAAGTATATTTTCTAAAATTCGATTGATAACCAATTACCAAAAAAAGTCACTAAGTTTTAGGTAAATTTTGTATGAAGATTATTATTATCAGACAAAAAGTATAATGACAACGTTTTTCTATTATAAACTGTAGTAGCAAAATGTGTAAAATTTATTTAAAAAAAAAAACAATTGAACCGAATTTTCAAGAATTTTAATTATCCTTCTATCTGCTAAAGTCGATTTGTTCCCTTTTGTATTATTGTGTTCTTTATTATTTTTAAAATTTCTAAAGGTGCTTTTATAAAGTGCATTTTTTCTTTCTTGAATATGCAGTGATATTATGTTTTCTTTTTTTTTTCATTATTTTGTAAAAGTCTATTAGAAATCTAACCAATAGAAATACTTAAAGTAACAATTACTTAAAAAGTCTTTATTTTACCACAGTATAGTCATCGTATTAGATATTAAGTTAAATGCAATTTTATGTTATTTATTTCGTCCCCTTTACTGTATTGATTTTATTATTTATATACTATAACTATTTAGACAACTTCATTTTCTGTAGTAAATCTATATACATATTTTCATTTTATAATTAAATTTATATTTTGCGTTATATTCTTAATTAAATACAAGCTTCTCGTTAATATTTAATGTAAACCAATAAATGCTAAACGAAATTCAATGTTTTCAAATTGACAGAAAATAAAACAATTGCAATATTTTTCTTTGAAGCTACTTAATAGTGTTAAAATAGATGTTATAATTTGTCTCTCAATACTCAATTATGTTTTTTTTTACCTTTTGAATTTAAATCCCGACTAAAATTTAAATAATTGGTAAATCTCTTTTGTTGTGTCAATTCTAATAAAGTCGGTGTTTTTGCCTATGAATAGAGTGTTTGTAAATATCGAATAGAAGTGAAAATCAGTACATATAGTACAAAAAGAATAAAGTTCCCTAAAACAAATTTGTAAACAACAAAAGGTATCCGTAATTATTAGAAATGTTGTTGTTTATTCTGTTTATAAAAAAATATTCGAAGCATAATGTTTAAAAGTGCAGCCCTTGCGCTGACCAACTTCTTCCTTTTCCCTGATTTTGGTGGAACTTGGTTAGTACAGGGACTGCGTTCACCCGTGGCATCACAACGGGCCGCTATGCATGCTCAAGTGAACTTTGTGATAACAGAGCTACCACTCCGACCTAACCTAACCTAACCTATAATGTTTAAAAATTTAAAACTTATTTAGTCTGAGTTTTCCTTTTTTGTTTCGAAAATTGTCAAACGGATTTGAAAAGAGAAAATGGAATTCACAAGATAGTTATGCCGAAAAAGGCTTGTGAAGGTTATTAGAATTGTGCGAAGGCCAGAAAGTTCGCAATCCTCTTTTTATCCATACAAGTCAGCAGACTCTGGCAATATTTCACATGCCCTCTTGCTGCCAACAATGTGAAGTTTCTCTATAAAACGAGCAGCGAATAGTTAAACTAACTGCGACAATCGGAATTACGCTGGCATATAAAATAATTGTTTTGAAAAGAATTTGGAAAAAGATGATAATTATGTGTGTAAAATGTGAAGAAGGCTTGCTTACATTCGGGTGTTATTGAAACTGCAATAACTTGGTCCGAAATAAAACTAATGGCGTAAAACAGATCTACATTAAAGACATTTGTTTCCACCCTGTGCTCTATCCTGGGTATGACAAAACGTGTACACAAGATCTAAGATTGTCCAAGAATAACGGATGTCTTTGGAGGAAATAGCGAGACGTTCGACGTTTACATTCATATGTTTTCGTGGATATTGAAGAACACAACAAACTCCACATAGTTTTAAAGACTGGTACAACGAAAAATTCAATTAAATTCATATGTGAGAATTTGCATTAAGCTTCTGTTATTTGCAAAATAATTACCCAAGTTATCGCTCTGACGGTATGGATGTATACAGAAACAAAACAGAGCTCGTATTAGGAATCTCATAGGAGTTATAAAGCGAAATTGGTCCCTGAGTGCCGACGATCGTAGGCTGGGAATATCTAACATTGAATTCTGTGGAAACTGTAATAGCGAGAAAGAAGAGGATACCACAGAACATATTCTCTGATTCTCGGGCAGCCAAGTTTGAGTCCCTGAGTGCCGACGATCGGAGGCTGGGTATACCTAACATTGAATTCTGTAGAAACTGTAATGACGAGAAAGAAGAGGATACCACAGAACATATTCTCTGATTCTCGAGCAGCCAGAGTTTTGGTGTGCATAACAAAAGGTGACTGGGACAGAATTAAAATCTTTATAAAACTATTGGAATGGCTGAGAGAGATGCGGAGTAGGTGATAAAGGTTGTACAACGACCATATAAGACCCCAAGAAACTACGGCCTTCGAGGCGGCTGCCAAATTAACCTAACCTAAATTTTCTGCCGATCATTAATTCAAGTATTATTAAACAAATGAGCAAAATAAAAAAGTTTGTCGTTTAATTCAATGGATATTTCAATAAATTATAATTTTTTAATATGAAACTTCCAAATATTTTATTGTGTGTTTATAGATGTCACTTCACCTAAAATTAAAACATGATCACCACATTCGATTTAGTTTTTAATAATATATTCCTTGCAAATATTTTTAAAATTTGACTAAAAAATCTGTCTCAATTCGAGGAGATTTTTCTTTTTTAACTGAATATAGAAAATTGTAAAATAAATAAATATATTCAATGCAATTTAATATGTATGGCATTTGGATTGTTGAAATAATAAATTTTCAAATATAAATTATGAAATTAAATACAAAATGAGAAATGAAATGTTTAATAAAAGAAATTAAAAAAAAACTTGTAGCCACTGTTAAGCTATTTGTTAAGTTTGATTATGAATACATTATTAAAATGTCCAAATAATTATGGTTTTTCTTTTGTTGTAATGCACTTATGTAGATTTAATATTTTTATATTCAAAATGTGGAATATTAAGATAATAAGAAAACAGCTTGTATTTCTAAGTAACAAAATTCGAATTATTTTTTTAAATAAATTCCCCTTTTTTAATATAAAAAAATATTACAAAAGCATAAACAAAAATAATATATAAAATACAAAAAAGATATTGTAAAAATATATTTTTATCAATTGTTATTTGAAAAAGAAAAAAAAAATATGAACTTCAATATTTTCAATAAATATTAAATCAGTCTTTGAAATTTAATAAGAATCGTTTCAACATTTATACTGTACTACTGTACTAATATACAGCCAACAAATACAAACGAAATAAATAATTTATATACCATGTGAGTTAAAGAATAATTAATTTTAGCAGAAATTTTAAATATTTATTAAATGTAAAATCTGTGAAAATTATGCTAATCAAATCAAAGTAAATAAACAAATAAACAAAGAATACAATTTATCACGCCAATAATTAAATTTAATTCATAATCGAAAGTAAAAAATTTTTTTTTTATTATTTCAATGAATTGTTAACAGAGTTTCTCTATTTATATTGTTACAGCCAAGTAATATGCTTTAATAATTAGTGTGTTGTTTTATACTTTGCTAGCCATAGATAAGGTAACAATGCGTTCCTTACATTGTAATTATATATGTACAGGGTATTTCATTAAGCGTGTCCTATGTTTAAATTTAAATTAAGTAAAGTGTGTGCGGGAAATCATTGAAATTTTTTATTTGTTTTAAAGATCACTTGATGGCATTATGTGGGGACTATAACATTATTTAAAAGTACGCCAGACCATTTCTCGATGATGTGCATCCAAAATGTCCAATTTTCCACGACTGTTCACATAATTCAAACCGAATTAGTCTGATGCCATGGGTTATGGTGGTTTTGAAGACCGTTGCAGTTTGTGGGTTATTCGCATTCTGAGTTAAAGTATCCGCTCTCGGTGGCCAGTTTACATCACCTACTACATGTGAGACGGCCATGACCTCAAATCACACGTGCAGAATATCGAATGTTATTATCGACCTATGCACCAAACAGTCACATTTTTGGGACTCATATGGATTGCTATTGTGCCAAATTCCACAATTTTCTTTTTTCACATTCTCATTTATCTCCATAAACGGGCCTCATTGTTAAAGATGTTTTTCGATGAAAATTAGAATCAGTTGCCAACTGATCCAAAGCACATTCAGCGCACAAACGTCGTTGTCTATGGTCGTCCATAGTGATTTGACAGAACTTGCTTACGTACTTATTTAGTCAGAATTACGACCTAGCTTCGAATGACAAATTTTTGTACAACTTTTCATGCCAATTTTAGCTACTGAGAGGAAATCGCCAAAGAAATATTTTTTTGTATCTCGCTTTTTTTTTTTGAAATGTCTAACCTGGGGTTTGAACCGTGGCATCAACTCTAATAAGAGAAGATAACTTTTTTCGCAATATTGGCGTTGACCTCATTACCTATTAAACGATTTGCCGACGTTTTCTGCGGTTCGCTGGATAGTGTTTCGTGAAATTTGAAATTGTTGAGAACGATGCCGAATTATTCTTTCGCCGAACCAGTTTCTTCGCATTTTTTTGACCACTATTCAAATGATTGACATTTTCTCAACTGAAAGCTGTAGATGCATTTTTCAAGTGTTCCAAGAGGCTTAAAACAAAAATCGGTGGAATTTTACTACCAAGGTTAGGTTAGGATGGGTATGGTGGTGAATCCTCTTAAATGAAGAGGTCTCACTTAGGCAAGCATTTAGCCGCATTGTCATACCAAACTCTATTCTACCCGAGGATCAAATATTTCCTAGAGAAAACCAAACCGAGTTCAAAATAAATCTTACTATTGTAGCACTCACTACGTTAGAGCGCTTGGTCAGGGGGTGGCAGAAAATGAAATGTCAGGGCACTAACATCCTCAGCAGGTCCACAGCTCCTGCAGAAGTCATTTATTCAGGATTACGGCCAAGCTTCTCACATCACTTACATATGTTATGTGTATTAATTTCATACATGAGTGGCGGGACTTACAGTTTAAAGTTGACTCCGAACGACAGATTTTTGAGAAACTTTTCATGGCAATTTTATTTACTCTCAGAGTTTTTGCAAGGAATCTGCTGAGAGGAAGTCGCCGAAGAAATTTTTTTCATATTTCGTTTTATTGAAGATGTCTGTCCTTGGGTTTGACCAGTGCCCTCACGTCTAATAAGCCAACACACCACATACTAGACTACAAGGACCTCAGAAGTGATGACCAGCAGAATCCTAACCTAATGCTGTCAATGAGACTGAGCTTCCCTGTAATAATATCCAAATTAACTGGAGCAATCAGTATACCTATATATACCCAGTAACCCGTCGGATTGCGAGCTCTGTACCGGCTTTAGCCAGCTCATCAGCAATGTTGAGAAATCTGCGTCATTCATGGACAAAAATGGCCGATGAAAATACATACTAGCAAAACAAACACTTACACATTTATTTTACATATAAAAAAAGTTATTTTAATTACAATATATACAATTTTACAGTTAGAAATAATACATACAAACAAAAAAAAGTTAATAAAGCTATAATCACACATTTTATATTTAAAAGAAATTTTGATTATTTTTATATACCAAAGCATTGAACTTTACATAGTTGCTGTTTATGTAAAATAAACGATAACTTTCGATAACTGTTATATAAAGTTAAAGTGTATTTTACAAAAACAACTTGAAAAAATAGATCCTTTTGAGACCAAAATAGTGTAGAATTACTAAAACTGGACGATAAAGATCATAAAGAGAATCTCTTAGACGGGGAACAATTCATTGTAAGTGAAATTCTCTAGAATTTTACGAGCAATTGCAATGAATTTCTTTTCTAGGGCACGTTCAATGGGCCCTATCAATTCGTTGGTGAAAACTTCGAAATTTTGATTGATGGTCTCGTTAACAACATCGCCCAATGTCTTATCGCCATTAAAGAGATTTTCCAAGCGTATGCGTCCTTTGCCGGTACGAATTTTCACCTCCAATGTGTTAATTGTTAAATATTCATCGCCGTTGACATTTTTGGGTTCGAAAATAATTTTAACGAATGCATAAAAATTCGCTACAATTAGAAGGAAATAAGAAATTAAAAGTAAAACAAACTTTTCTTAAATAACAAAAGAAAAATAAAACTTACTGAAATTGCCTGTAAAGGGGCCATTGCCTCTCAACGGCAAAGTTAATATTTGGCCATTGATATCGTATTGGCCTTCACCCTGAAGCCGTGGTAAATTTAATTCAAAATCAAAACGCATGCCATTATTGGAGGCCCTAAATAATATAAAATAAAAATTTTTATAGTAAAGTTATCATAAAACATATCCGTTTAGTTTACTCACTTTAACTTTTTAATTTCAAAATTCGATGCTCCATAAATATTTAAATCGATAGCCTTGACATTAATACCTGCACTGCCACCTTCTAGAATATTGAGATCACCTATGTATAGCGGTTCCATGGCCGGCACATTTAATTCTTTAATGCCGTCCTTGAGGTAGGGCCGCATATTGTGCACGGTATTCTTGACACAATCATTCAGATTTGGATCATTACGCGAGCAAACCTTAATATAATCGGCTAAAATTGGAAAAAATTAATTAAAAAAATTGAATTTATTAACAATAATTAAAAAATCAAAATTTTTATCATATGCCAATAGAATTTTGTATTTAAATTTATTGCAAAAACTTATATAAAAACAACTTTTGTATGAAAAGACAATACACATTCAACTACTGCGGGTAGAAATCAATTCCATCCAAAGTTGTTTGGTGTCCTCTGGAAAAGTATACACTTTCACCACGTTCCAATGTCCTTTAGATTACTTAGACTTAAGCGGTGCACTGACTTACGAATCGTGTTGCTTCCGTGGAAATATAGCAGGTGACCCAATTAAATCATAGGACATGCTGTCATACATTTTCGTTTAAAATTATTTGCATTTTCTCTTTTCAAATTCGGCCTTTAACTTATCGTTTGTCATTTTGCAAAATTAAAGTAAAACTATTTGGGATTTTCTCCTAAGGCCTTTTATTTCATCCATGAGATAACAATAATCAGCTGATAAGTTCTCTATACAATCAGAGACAATCGTTTGACCGCACTTAATTTGTTTCCTTTAATTTATTGTTGTTTTGTGTTTTTTTTTTTTTTTTTTGTATTAAGTTTAGCAAACGAAACAATTTCGTGTTTTGCGAGATGTCCGAGCTGAGGTTTGAACTTCGGGCTCTCATCTAATACAAAATACTATCTACTACATTAGGGCCCACCTAAGTTGTAATCCTGACTAAAGCAACGGCATTTTAATGGTAACGACATTTTAATGCTACATTTACATTGATTTGTAAACTTATTGTTTTTAGTAAAAAATTCGTTTGACCGCAGTTGTCAAAATGTTCATTAATTTGCGCCATTCGACGTTTAAACAAGAGTTTTATTAACTTTTTCGTTAAAATCGCAAATTCTTTTGTATACGAATACTAAATTTGTGAAAAATTAACGTAAACTGTTTCGAAGTGGGTGCAGGAAAGTGATCAAGGGACACTGAAAAGTTCTTAATCGATAATTTGAAGTAAAGGGGATAATTTAATTTAAATGTTGGTGAAACTATAATGTCCTAAAATTTGATAAAAACTATGGAATTAAAGCTCCAACGAAAGAAAATTCCAGCTAAACATATCAACAAAGGGGATAGAATCATAGAATCTAAGAATCGTTTATCATCATATCGGGTCATAAATAAAAAACCTTAATCTTCCAATTGCTATGCAATCTGTCGCCTGTGTTTTAAATGTTACCCGCTGTTTACCACTAGGGGAAACGCCACCTGGTGTTCAATAAGAAGAAGCTGGTATAGTTCTGGTTAATTTATCGTAACAACGCTAAAGAAGGGTGATCGAAAAATATTAGTGGAATCAAGTGCTTCCTTAATTGGTCATAAAGAACTCGATTACGGGATTACGCTGATTTCAGCCTGCCTTAATACATTTTTCAAGGCTCCTTTGCTTCTTCCGCGCCGTCGGCAGTTGATCACACCAATCGATGACTGGCTTTCTTCGATTTGGTACTTTCAACACAGACAATGTCGTCCTCTACGCCGACTTCACATAATTGATCATTACAACCATTCCGTCAGTATTACTGTAGGTTCTCACTGTATATTGTGTGTGTTAATTTTATACAGGAGTGGTCGATTCCGATCGACAGATTTTTGAGAAACTCTTCATGACAATTTTATTTACTCTCGGATTTTTTGCCAGAAATCTACTGAGAAGAAGTCGCCGAAGAAATATTTTTTCATACTTCGTTTCGTTTGAGTTGTCTGAAGTAGGGTTTGAATCGTGGTCTCACGTTTAACACGCCAACACACTATCTACTAGACTACGGCGACGTTAACCAATCCTCGCATTTAATATTCGTCTCTTCCATCCGAACGACATGGTCGGTCAAGCGCAGCCACTGAATGTTAATGCACTGCACAACGTACATGTCGTGATTGGATCGAATATGGAAACCATCGTCAACTTGCACTGGATCGAAAATCTTAGGTAGGACTTTTGTTTCAAATTCCCCCTGAAACTATGAAAATACGTTGGGGGAGGGAGAAAAGAGATTGGAGTGTTTGTGGACATTTAATTTGATGGTAGTTATATTGCCTTGTGTCAGTTCCATTAAACAAATGTCTCCGACTATGCAGATGATTGATTTATTAAGGGATTTATGAACCCGTACAATAAATATAAGGTTATGTGATCGTCCAGTAGTCAATTCACTTGTGTTTCCATCTTTGGTGAAATACTTACGCAATTGTGCTGCTTGGCTGCCAGAAATTAAAAAAATTACAATTGTTGCCACAAGAACCTTCATGTTGTCTGAGTTATTTTTAAGCTGTAATAAAAAAATAGAAATAAAAAAATATAAAATTAATTTAATAACAACATTTATTTTGCGTTTAGTTTTTATTGCTTATTGCTGGTACATTGTTTAACATTTAAAGTGTTGATTTTGTTTAATTGTAGAATTAATTGTTTTTGTTTTTTTTTTCTTTTTATAATAATTGTAATTAATGGGGAAGCATTTAATTATTGCCCGGCCGTTAATAACGTGATAATCGTGTGAAATTCTAAACACGTTTCAATTGGAAAATGAATATCGGCTTTTACTTTAGAATTATTGTGAGTAGAAGTGTGTGCGGTGTGGCTTGCCTGCCTTATGATTTAAATAAGAATGAATGAGAATGTCTGTAGGTTTCTAAAATATTTTTTTTTTTAATTTCTTCAGATAATTTTTGCAACGATAAATATAAATTCTATGGTAATAATTTAGCAAGTATATGTGAATAAATTTAAACGTGCATTACTTAAAATTACAAAATAATTTAAAATTTACAAGTAAAAATGTATTCTCTGATAAGACGTTACTAATATTGACTTTTATTTCCTATACAACTATGTATGTGGCATAGTAATGAGATGCAATTGCTGAACTTATTGTTTAAGAAATAAATCATATATTATTTACCATAATAAATATAGAAATTAAAATAAATTTTGTTTTTTTATATTCCACTACAAATATGGATGTATTCTGAAAGATCAAAAATAATTTTATAATCGAATCTGTCAAAGAGGAATTTACTAAACTATTTAACAATTTTCATAACAAAGTTGACAAAACAAAATTTAGTATCATTCGGTCTACTATTGAAGTTTGAGAAATCTGCGTTGTAATGTGAATAAAATTTACTACAATAATGGACACTAATCATACGATAAGTCGTATGGGAAATTTCGAGTAATCATCAGATTGTCTCTTCAACTGCTCGATTATTGCGCAATTATTCTGTTTGAAAAAAAAGTAATACAGAATAAACAAAATATGAGGAACAAAGGCACCGAAAATTGTCTATGAATGCTGGGTTCCTGAACACGGAGAGACGAAAGCTATCAACTTAGTTGGCGCTCTTTCGAAAACTACTTCAACAACGATTCAGATGTAAGATTAGCATTCCGCTCTTGAAGAGCAAATAAATAGCATCACACAAGCGAAGTATTCAAAAAATCAAGGCAAGCACGAATCCACTTGCATAGAAACTATACAAATCTGGTTTGTTATAAATATGTAAACGGAAAACACGATTTTCGTTAAATCGACCCGAAATCTGAAGTCGCCGTAGTCACGTAGGTAGTGTGTTGGCTTATTAGACACACACACTTCAAATCACTGGTCAAACATAACCAACAAAACGAAATATGAAAAAATATTTCTTCGGCGACTTCCTCTCAGCAGATTTCTGGCAAAAACTTGGAGAATAAATAAAATTGTCATGAAAAAGTGTCTCAGAAATCTGTCGTTAGGAGTCGATTTTAAACTGTAGGCTCCGGAACTCATTGTATAAAATTAACACAACATATGTGACTTCTGAAGCCAGGTCGTAAACGTGACTGAAAGGTTGTACCTGGAATCTTAGAAATCTTCTTAGTCAGTCCAACATTTATAAAACAATATTGTACTAAAGAGAGCCGACATAGTCTAGTGGAAACTGTGCCAATCTGTCAGTGTAGTGTTTGTGAGTTCGTTTCTCACCAAACTCACCAAATTTAATTGGTGTTTCATTACTTAAATAGGACTGAATAATTGACTGTAAGCAGATTCACATCTTGTCTCCACCCTCTCGCAACAAACTTTCATAATTTCTACAAAATGCATAAGAGATTACGCTGTCATAGTCTAGTAGATAGTGTGTTAGTTTATTAGACGAGAACCCGTGATTTAAGCTCCGAAATCGTAGTATGAAAAAAATATAACATTCGGTGACTTCCTCTCAGTAGGATTTTCTGGCAAAAACTGTGAGGCTAAATAAAATTGCCGTGAAAAATTTCTCAAATCTGTCTTTCGGATTCGATGCAAGGTAAACTATAACTTATTATGTGTAGATTTAAGCAGTTTTTGGTCTACCGTAAGAGATTCTAGAACAATTCTGGCATGATATCTCTTAACCTAGAATCAATGCCTCTGTGCATATTTATTGCATGCAGTGAGTGCAAAATTTTACTGAATGAGTGTTATTTTCAAGAGGTAAACTTGCCAAATAGCACTGGGTATTAATCGGTTTCATAGTCCAGTAATATGTATAAACTTGGCACCACTATGACTTTTATTGTCAAAAAACTGATACAGTAAGTCTCCATAAGCGAGGCGATTTTATCAGAATTATTTACCATATGTAAAGCATTTAACATATGGTGTAAGCTCAGAACATAGCGAACCCTCCTCTTTAATTTTTGTTTCGTCTTAGCCTAGTAAAGATCACTAAACACTTATACAACTCGATATAAAGATTACCAAAGTCATCTATTGAGCATATGATATGAGAAAGACCTTTCTTATTAGCTTAATTTGTCATTACAACCCTTTAGTAAGGATTAAAACCTAGCTCCTCACACTAAACAAGTTATGTGTATTAATTTTGTCCATAAGTGCTTAAACCTATAGTTTAACGTCGTTTCCAAACGACACATGTTTATAGAAACTTTTCATGGTAATTTCATGTACTCACAAAGTTTTTGAAAGCAGATTGCTGAGAGAGTCGCCGAAAGAAAATATTTTTTTTCACATTTCGTTTTGTTCGAGAAGTCTGAGCTCTACAGGATCTCGTCTAATAAGCAAACATATTACCTACTAGACTAAGGCGACTTCTACCAAGAGAAGTAGAAACTCTTTATATACTGAATATGGTGCATAAGTAGCCAACCTTTGAGTGTTCTTTTTTTTTTCTTTAATAAAATGGTTACATACATAATGAAATATGTTTAAAAAAAAGAAGCAAAATTCATAAAAATATATTAACAATTTTGTTTTTATATAAAAAATATGTTTTGTGTACTCATATTATATGTATTGGAACAAATGTTTACATCTGTACATATTGTAGAAAAGAATATAAAAAAATATTTGTGGTTACTCTGGTTGTAACTTCTAATTTTGGTAATATTTTCACAATAAATTTTAATTAAAATAAACTAAACGTGCATACATATAATTGTATATACACATTCTTTTATTACTTGTGTATATTTTTTCAAATAAATTATAAGTTTAAAGCCTATACAACAAATAAATAATTCTGAATATTTATTGTTTTTGTTAATTTAGAAAATTATTGAAAGAAATAAAAGGGACAACTTTTATTTCACCGCTAAACTTTGTTCACAGAGCTTTTAATAATGGAACTCATTGTAAATTGCTTTTAAATATTAAAGTATTTAAAATGTTTGCGTAATATCATTTAAATTAAAATTTATTTCGAGAAAAGTAATCCAAACAGTAAATTTTTATGGCAGAAATAATAGGGCCACTTTCGGTAAGTCCTTAAAACGGAAAACATTTTCTTAACTTGTTTTACAATCAATTTATTTTATAATAATTTTATATATTCTTTATAATATTTCATCACTTCTAATGCAGACAATTTGAAAATCTTGAAACTGAAGGGCGTACAAGGTTTTACTAAAATAATGGCAAAATAGTCGCCGCAGTCTAGTAGGGAACTCAGAAGCTAACAACATAGCCGGTGCCCTTTTGAAGGTTAATACAACAATTAATTCCAATCAATGCCCTTACTCAGTCTCAAAAGTAGGACAAAAGAATGAATATATTTGCATTGAAACGAAACAAATCTGGCTAATATTTTATAAACCTCGTCATAGCAGAACATATGGAATTTGTTGCCTAAAAATTAAAGTTACTTTTCAGGGATTTCTCCAAAAGTGGGTATTATGACAACGCAGAAGTGAAAATTAATTAACATTTATCACTAGTTAAATTCATATCTTCATACATTTTTTAGGCACACTGAGAAATGTCAGTCAGGCATAATTGAGTTCACGCTAAACTATGAACCCCACCGCACTTTTTGGTGGAGTGAGAAGCTAAGTCATAGTCCTAAGTTATCAGACCAATGGATGTAATGGATGTACATATATATCTATGCTTAATCTTTTTATGAGCTTAAATATCATAATTTATGCATTAAAGTCGTAGGTAATCAATTGAAGACACTTAATTTTTTGATTTTTAATTAGTGTCCTTTCAGTTAATTTTTTGTTTTTTTTTATTATTATTTTTTTGATTATTAAGCTTTGTAAACAAAACAACAACAATTAGCAGCTTAACCACATTTTAATGATAAATATTCATTTATTTGAAGTTGGAATCAGTAAAGCGATTAAATGGCATTGAAAAGGGCCTTAGCGATAATCTACAGCAAAAGCGATATGTATTCTTATAGAAAAATTACTGAAATGATAATGCGTTCTAATAGAGTGGTAAGAAATTATCTAAAACTATGGAATTAAAGCCTGAAACGGAAGGAAATTCCAAAAGAAAATTCAACAGATAGGGCAAAGTCAACATGATGTCACTAAGAAGCTTTTATCAGGTCCAGATATAAAAAATTCTTAAACTTCCATTAATCTTTGATTAAATAAAAAAAAAAGTTAAGTCAAAGCCTCGATTTAGTAAGACACACAGTGAGAGACGTCTTAGGTTTAGACGTGAAAAATATAATTTAAATGCTTTAGACCTTACAGTTGTTACTAGTTTAATATGCAGCAAGTAAGTATTGTGCGATCCAAGCAAAATTTTAGCGGAGGAAATATTATGGAGTGGAAGGCATTATCTCATAGTTTAAAATTTCGTGTTTGCTTAATTACTATCAGAATAAATACAACATATTTGGAACTCCTAGAAGATATCCATGAAGTCGCCGCAGTCTAGTAGGCAGTGTGTTGGCTTACTAGATGTGAGGCCACTTTTCAAACCTCAGGCCAGATAACTCCAGCAAAATGAAATATGAAAAAAGTATTTCTTTGACGACTTCCTCCCAGCAGATTTCTGAAAAAAACTCTGGAAGTAAATAAAATTGCCATGAAAAAGTTTCTTAAAAATCTGCCGAATCTGTCGCAATCTTATATCAATATGGAATGGATTTCTTTTAAAATATATTGATCTGCTCGATTGCAATCTCCTCGAAAACTTATAAGAAATTCTTGCAGATAAATTTTACGCAAAGGAAATATAGGTTTAGACCGTAAATGAATTAAAAGCGAAAGCTGGTTAGACATTGAAGTCCAATAAAAACTCTATGCCAAGTAGAACTGGTCCCGTAAAATATTATTAATTATGGTTTTTAAAATTTTTTAATATTTTTTTTTTGTCAAATGAAACTGCGGTCAAACGAATGTCCTTTAATTTTTTCATTTTAAGTCAATTAATAAGCAAACTGGACTTAAATTTAAATTAAAATAAATGTAAATAGAAGATAAAAGCTAGTGCGGTCAAACGAATATATGTATGTTATTGTATGTTAATCTGATTTATATGAATATTTGTCCATACGAATTATTGTCCTGTGTACAACAAGCTTTTGTTTAACAATTCCATACTCAATTTAAAAATAAATCGTTATTTTATTAAGAATTTGAAATTCTTTACTTGATTTTAAATTTAATTAAATCATGTTATCGGTGTTTTACATTTTATTTTTTAATTTAATTAATTTTTTTCTAATTATTGTCCACAATTGTTTATATCTTAAAACAATTTTCTTTAGATATTCAAATTTTATTTAAAACAAAGCTCTTTTTATTGTTCAAGAAATAAATTATTTTCTTCTTCTATAACAGAAATTAAATTTTTTTGCATATTTTAAAAATTAAATTTATTTTTCTCGCTTTTAAATACGTTTTAATTTAAATCATTTTCTTTTTAATTTAAAATTTCACTCACTTTATTTATTATTTTAGCACAGTAATAGTATTGCGTTTATTATCCTTTAAGCGAAAAATAAATGTTTGAAGGACGAAATTAAAAACCGAAAAGTTTGAAAAGACCCGTTAAATTTATATGAAAATACAATTTTTTTTTTTAAATTTTGTTCAGCCAAAACGCTCGCATCGAAATCCAAAATAAATCTCAAAAGAATACCGCAAACAAACTGCAAGCCAAACTAACAATTCAATGCCAATTTATAGAATTTCAAATACGCTTTACATAGAAAAATCAACCTCTCAGCAATCATTTACAAACAAACTGTTGAACTTCCATACTCTTACACACACACACACACACCCAAAACTAGCTCATTAAGGGGGGGTTTAGAATATTGGCAATAGAAGTTACAGCAGCAGCAATACAGATTCTCTATCTCAGCAATATTTCGAATGCTCCAAGTCTAAAGTTGTGTGTGAGTATTGGTTGTTAACAGTACACACATTGGCGGAATTAGTTGATTCTATGGAACAGCGTGTTATTTAAGAGAATTGAAAAATTCTAATAAATTTTCAATGTTTTGCATGGTTTTATCCAAGAAATAAATTCACTGAATTTTTGGTTTATAATTTTCATTTTAGACGGCTTTTTTTCTTTTTTTTTTTTTTTTTGCTTAGAATCATACATTTAAGTTGTTTGTTAGAAGAAAAAAATAAAGAATTTTACCATAACCGCTTTGGTAAAGAGAACTTATACGAGATTTATTTTTTTTTAAATGTTGATCTTATGCACTTGATTTGTTTTTTGGATTTTTAAGAATTTTTTTGTTTGTCTAATTTTGTTGACAACACGCAATTGCTGTTGTTGTACGTTTTATTCATTGAATTATGTAGTCATTGTATGCGCCTTGTTAATGTCTACCCTTAAAATTTAGTACAGGCCGATTAAATAGCACGCGATTGTTTTCCTTTCATTTCAAGTTGAGATCTGCTTGTTTATTAAAATGAAGCAACGACACTGTTTCCCCTTAAACGCGGAACTGTAATCTTAATATAGTATCATACAGACATACATACATACATAATTGATCATTACAATGCTTTGCAGTCAGGATTACGACCTAGCTTCTCACACCACTTATGTTGTGTGTGTCACTTTAATACATGAGTGCGGGACCTAAAGTTTGAAATCGACTTCGAACGAAAGGTTTTTGAGAAACTTTTCATGGCAAATTTTTTTCTAGAGTTTTTGCCAGAAGCCGAAGCAGTATTAAAATTTCATTTTGTTGGAAATGTCTGACCTGAGGTTTAAACCGTGTCCTAACGTCTAATAAGCCAACACACTACCTACTAGACTACGTCGACTTCAGTATAGCATCATACAATATCTCAACCAAGGTTAAAATAGTAATTCCATGGAATTTCAAGTACAATTTAAAAGAAAATCGAATGTTTTTATTTTTATTCTTGTTAAGCTTGGCCTGCACTGGTGAGTCAAAGTGTTTAAAGTTCACGGGAAAATTCTTCGTTATCATATATAACGGTGATAATAATTTATTGTCTGGTTTCCCAAGCATTATAGTTGCATTAAAAACTAAAATTATTGAATCACGGACTTAAAAACAGAATCTGATACGATAGAAGTCTCCATAGTTTTATGTTCTTTCGGCGACTACTCGGATGTCAGCTGGCAAACACTTTGGAAACAAATAAAATTGCTATGAAAACTTTCTATAAAAAATTTGTGGTTTTTGAATCGATGCTATAGATTCCATTGCTCATGGACAAAATAAACACATATAACATGGGTGATGTGAGCAGCTAGGTTGTAATCATGACTAAAGGGTTGTAATGACCAATTAAGCGGATATCTCTATCAAATAAGATAGGTCTCCCTCAAATCCCAATTCAGATATCTCCAACAAAACGAACAAATATATCTTTCGGCGACTTCCTGTCATCAGTCTTCCGGCAAAAACTCTGAGGGCCATTATTACAACTTGCCGTTAACTAAAGGGAGGATTTTAACGTGCAGATAAATTGTTTTTCATGATTATAAGTACCCAATAAGATAGAAGTGATCGTTAAGCTAAAGGGAGGATCATCCTACCTTTAACATTTAAAGCTCACTTTATGGTTGAACTTGTCATATTATATATTATTTTCATTATGGCAACTTCAAATTTAAACAAAATGAGCATATACAACAAAAAAACGAAGGCTGCGGTTGCCACTACGTTAAAAAAAAAAACTTGTATAATTGAGCAGTTTTATCGACATCGCTCCGGCACTTCCATATTTTTTAAAAATTTTATCTGTAAATTGTAATAACGAAAATAAGTTAAAGGTAACTTTACAGTTCCCTTTAGCTAAAGGTACCTTTAACTAAACCCAAGTTTAACGGCGAGTTGTAATAATGGCCCTGAGAGTAAAACAAAATTGCCATAAAAAGTTTCTCAAAAATCTGGTAGGTCCTGCCGTTTATAGATAAAATGAACATACACATCTTGGTGGCTGGGAGAAGATAGTTTGTAATCCTGGCTAAAGAGTTGAAATGATCAATAAAGTAAGTAGGAATCTCCATGCCCATATTGTCTAGAAGGTACTTACTTTTCAGGCAGTGTGGTGCAGTGGTTGAAATGTTTGACAAAAAACAAGTGTTATTCGCGTTCGAACCCGGGAGAAAGCAAGCAAACGTTCATCATTATTTTCATATTAAGAAAAATAAGAGACTTCAACTTACTTCAGAGCAAAGATAGGCAGTGTTTTCTCTTGGAAAAGAGCAGAATTTAGTAAAAAAAAAAAAGTTTCTCACTGCTCACTAGGACAAATATAAAGTTAAGAAAACGAAAAGAGAACAACCTTTACCCCAGGAAGATTTATTAGCGCTAAGAGTCAAAAAATGTAAAATCTTTATAGCACTACAACTGTTTAAGCGTTTTAAGTTAATTTGCTTATGGGTGGTGCTTTTAACATAAGGATTGGGCGCTACGATCCGAAAACTTTGATTTGCACTACAATTACTTTTATGAAGAATACGGTGTTCTTATCCTTATTTTTGTATTGAAGATGTTTCCGTAAATTTCAATTTCAATTTTAAGTTTCAAAATCACTAGATGATGACAATTTAATCTCCATATTTTTATGCAAGGAAACTGTTTGTTTTTAATATTTTGCATTCATATTGTTTTTCATGTTTTTTTCATTTTTTTTTTAATTTAATTCTATATTTTTAAAAATAAACTTTTTTTTTTTTGTTTTCTCCGAAGTTGTTTGCGTATTCATAATTCATAATAACATGAGAAGAAAAAATATTAAAAATTTAATGAAGGGTTCTAAAGTGCTACAACTGATGACAGTTCCTGACTAGCTGTTGTATAATTTTTTCAGTTTTATTCATTAATAAAATTAAATTTTAATATTTGTTACACTCGTAACATTGAAAGATTGAAATGACTTGCATACTGCAACAGCAACAACAACAACAGCAAAATTTTCATTTGATTCCGTTTTATTATTTGCAAATTTTTGATAATGAATTTAGCATTTTACAGATGACGCATTAAATGGTTCTATAATTTCTGTTTTTGTTTTGCTTGTTATTTTGGAAAACTATATTTAACTTAATTTCATCAAATTTAATTAAATGGTTATGGAACTTCCCCTTAAAAATAGGATATGATACTCCGATCGAATTTTTTCTTAGTAATTTGACGAATTATGGTACAATTTGTAGTTAAAATATGGAATAAAAAATTTAAAATATTATTCTTGAGTCTGAAAAGCACTCAATGATCAAATGATTACTGTATCGAATACGTTTTTACAAATAACGTTCATTTTAGGTAACGGAAGATGGCAATCCTTTTATTTCAGATCCTCCTACAATGGAACAATCACATGATTCGGTGAAAAAACTAAACACGTGAACGAAAAGAAATAAAAAAAAAACTATTGAAGACTATTTCCTATTGTCTTATCTTAGGATTCTTCACTTGAGCGGTACTCCACCGATATTATCTAAGGGTAGTTCTAGAGTGCAAAATTTTATCTCTGATATGGTGTTTTAAGGAAGAGGAAAATACGAAAAGGTCTCGTATTGAAGCTGTTTTTATTAGATGATGTCGCCGTAGACTATTAGATAGTGTGTTCAGCCCCAGCCCAGACATCTCGAACTAAACGAAATATGAACAAATATTTCTTCGGCGACTTCCTCTAGTCTTCAGGCAGGTAGGTGAGAGTAAATGAATTAAATTAATCTGGATTTCATAGTCAACTTTAAAATATAGGTCCCGTCACTTATGTGAAAAAATAGGACGTAATCCCGATCGAAGGGTTGTTATGCCCAATTCATTATTCCCCTACTTACTTAATTGGTCCTAACAAACCGTTTGTCGGACTTTGGCCTGCTTTAGCACTTTACTCTCATCGCCTCTGTTTCGTAGCCTGCTGAGCCGGTTGATCACACTAATCGTTAACAGGGAATTTTCAGTATGACCCTTCCAATGCTGACCGGCTTCCCCTAATATGCATCAAATACCCGACTCGTCGGAATGTTCCTCTTCTATTCTACTGACATAGGCGAGCTATCGCAGCCGTTGGCTGGTAATACGCCGTGCAATGTCTATATCTTTGAGGATATGGTTGGTTCAAATGCGGAAATCATACCCATCTCTAACTGCACCGATGATTTTGCCTAGAACTCTTCTATCGAATAGTCTCAGGCAAACAGCATTCATGCTGATAATGGCGGAGCCTAGAAAAATAAATTCACTAACATCGTCGATGATATAGTTGTCAGCGGTAATCTGGGATACTGTATGCCGTAATTCCCTACTAATTCACAACATAAATATACTTTGTTTTACCCGCATTGACTACCAGACCAGTAAAATCTCGCTTGATACCCCCGATTAATATCAAAGTCGTCAACGTTCGAAAACAACTGTACACTTTTTTCTCCATTTGTGGTCACTTTTGCGTCCACTGCGATAAATACCTGTCTTCCCCTGTACACTCTCCATGAAGAAAGGGAACGGTCCTTTCCTACCTTGAATTCAGGAGTTGTTCAACGTCACTTTGCATGGCCTTATCCCCTTGCAGGAATACCGAGCTCAGACGTTACAGTGTCTTGAGTGGTGCCTTATAGTCTACAAAAAGATGGTGCGTATCGATTTGGTTTTCATGAGTCTTCTTCAAAATTTGGCGTAATGTGAATATTTGGTGGATGATGGACTTAATATTTCTACAGCCGCACTGCCAATCATCACAGCCAATCCGTGCTTTGGCTAGTGACGACAGCCGTTCATAGGTAGAAGTCATATACCCCTATAGTTGACGCATATCTTTAGGTTTTCCCTATTTCAGGGCAGTACAGAGGACAGTGAGCATCCAATCGTTGGACTTACTTTTCTCTCTATATATTGTAAATAAAATGTTGCAATTCAGGCCAAAGCCGGCAGCCTTATCGTGGCTTGGTGGAAAGACTTCCGTGAACGGTGAAATCGTTTCATAACCTCAACAAATAGTATTTTTTGAAAAGATAATTGAAGAAACGATAGAGAAGCCCTATATAACGTTCAAGAAGACTACAAATTTAATTTCTTAATAATCCTAATATTGTTAATATTTTAAAGACATATTTGCAGCCAGCTTAGCTGATGTTACATTAGAATATTGCCTGTTCACTATAGCCTGTTCATAAAGTTTAAATTCGTTTAAATACAAATTGCGTTTTTCAAATGGTTAACAAACAAAAAAGAAGAATAAAAAAAATCTAAACGTGCCATTCGAACACAGTTTTCAATATTTTTTTTCAAATTTTCATTCCGCGTCGTATAAATATGAAGGAAACGCTTACGATTTTTCTTTGTCATAAACTTATTGGCGTGCATATAATTAATATTTATCCGCAGAGAGAGAGAGAGAGCAAGAAAAATAAGTACAATAAATCTTAAATACCAGTATGTAGATTCGAATTTGCATGTGATTTTCAGATTTTTAGTTATAAAATCCATAATTTACTTATAAATTCGATAATAATGACAAACGAACAGATGTAAAGATATTTATCTGATTGTTGTACAAATAAATTTCATTACAGCAGCGATTTTTAATAAAACCTTACTAATTTCATCAGAATAAATGTTAAGACGAAAAAATTAAATAATTCTATTCTATAGCAAGTAAGTACCCTTGTTTTGTAGGTAGTTAATATGGAAATTCATTTTTATGTTGGGAAAAATCTTAATTTTCAATTATTTTACTTATATTAACTGCCATTAAACAGATTAACTGGAAATAATAACTTCTTTAAGGGAAACCAAGGCAAATTCATAGAATATGAATATATGAATAACTTTAAAAAGATTTTTGAATTTTAAATTGCAATTGAAATTATTAATTATAAATAAATTATAAAAACATTTTTATATACATAAGTATTCATTACATTGTAGTGTGAACACATTTATTTTAAACAGAAATTTAACCCACACACCCTCTTCCCAGACGACTACAGTATTTGTTCTTTGTCAGCCTTTTAATGTTCAATAATCAGATGAAATAAGGTAAGGTTATGTCAACTGCCGCTGGGTCATTTGTTTCAAACTCTTAACATTCCAACTTTAGAATAAAATTAGAGATGAAAAGAAAATTGGTACAATTGAAACAATTGAAACAACTGTGACTGAGTTGACAATACTTGGCTGACAGGGAGTCCAGTTGTTTCATAAAGAGAAGTTGATTATTCTGGCATTGGAATAAATTGTTAAGTGTGGTGGGACCGGCATTGCTACAAATATTGAAAGAAGCCTATAAGGAACGTGATTCAAATATTGCACATCGTTTCCACTGACCTTATATAGAGAAAACTGCAGCAAAAATCCTAAACATTTAATTGAATTTCGCATTCTTTTTTCATCCAAAATTTATATTTCTAGCTCATACCAATATACACACACTACATATTTTAGCAGTTTTTTGGAAGGTATTGGACATAATCTTGTTCACAAAGAATATTATTTCTAAAGAACTACATTTGGACCTGCTATCATACTAGGATCTGCAAAGCGTGAAAAACTTAATTTTAATAAAAAAAACTTCATTTTAATCAAAGATGTGGGAGAAGCTTTATCCTCAAAAGAAATGAAAAGTAATAAACATACAGTGAGCATCAAAAGAATGTGTACATTAAAAAATTACCGTTATTTTGAAAAAAAAACTTAAAATTGTTTCATTGCCAGTATTTAAAAGTGAAACAAGCAACATAAAATATTTGTGAATATACATATATGGACTAATTCTTTGGTGTACTCTTCCTAAATGTTCAATTTGGTGGTCTTACATACATACATAATTGGTCATTACAACCTTTTTGTCAGGTTTGCGACCTAGATCGATCCGAAGAACACTTACATCTTTTGGATGACTCGAAAGGTAGAGTTCCATTTGTCAATCAGTAAATTGATGTTCAATGATATGCAGGTCTTAATCAACAGAATCTTTGATATGCTTTTACAATACGATTAAGTTGGAAATACATTTTAACAAAAACAAGAAGAAACGATAAAATTATATTTTTCTAAATGATATTCCAGGTTAGGTTAGGTTAGAGGACGTGTACTTGTCAATTAAGACAAGTACAGCACCCGGAGGTCGAATTGACCCATTATTCAACGTCCTAGTTTCTCACACCACTTTTGTTGCGTGTGTTAATTTTTATACATAAGTGGCGGGACCTACTGTTTAAAGTCGATTCCGAACGACAGATTTTTGAGAAACTTTTCATGGCAATTTCATTTACTCTCAGAGTTTTTGCCAGAAATCTGCTGAGAGGAAGCCGCCGAAGGAATATTTTTTCATATTTCGTTCAGTTGGAGATGCCTGACCTGGGGTTTGAACCGTGGCCTCACGTCTAATAAGCCACCACACTACCTTATTAAAATTGTATGCAAGGTTGTACAGTTTTTTTACGCTAAAAAACTAGAACGAAATTGTCTTCTCCCTTAAGAACTTTATGAATTTGAGTTTAACATGTAGTAGACATAGCGAATCACTTCTGGTTTTGAACAGCTTGATTTAGAATAAAATATTATAATATTAATAACTACAATAAATTATAAATTATATTATCTGATGGGAATCGAACCCACAACCAGTAAGCTAATATTTTAGCATACTACCCACTAGACTACCACGGCACCAAAAATAAAATATTAAAAAAGGTGGGATGGTATATGGTAGCACTTGAGAGAATGTTACTTTTCTAAATTCTATTTAAAAAAGAATTCGAGAATTCTAAATAGAATTCTTGAATAAAAGCTACTGTTTTTTTTATTAAGACACATGTTTTCCGAATTGTCCAATTATAAAGTCCAGAGCATTGGAAATCTATTATTCAACGGCCAGCTAATGGAATCATCCTTCGAATTTGGAAGAACACTCTAGTGAATCCTAATGTGATAAAAAAAAAAACTGTTCGAAAAATAAAACTTGATTACTGATCCAACACTGACCTATGAAATTTAGTGGCGATTTAAAAGGTTCATATTTATAAAAATTTATTAGCTTTCTAATTGTTTATGATTGTTGTTATTTATGTTAGTTTTTAGTTTTAATAACTTTTGCAATTAGAAATGTGAATTATTTTTTATTTTTATTACTTTTTAGAGAATTTATGCCCTTCAACTAATTGATGGTTCATTTGTAGGGTTAACAAACAAAATGTTTAATTTATTTATTGTTTTAATTTTTTATTATTATATTATCCACTAAACATGTGTAGAACTAATAATAATAATAATAATTTCTATAGCTACTAATTAAAATTAACATAAATACTTAATAAATATTGAGTTATTGCTATGGAAATAGAAAAATTTCATTTCAATTGGAAATTCATTATTTCTGTGAATTTTCATTTTTTTACAATTGTTTTAAACTTAAACGATGATATTAATTGCAGTTTAAACTAATTAATATTAATCCATTGCTCAAGGGGAATTTTAGCAAATAGACGATCCATAAAATTACGTATAACCAATGTGAGCTTTGTACGCAAAGCCGGTTTCATTTCTTTTAACAGCTCCTGTGCATTTGAGTTGATGAACAAATTTAAGGCGGCTTCTGTAAATGGAAATTAAACCAAATGAAAATTAATAATACTTTGAAAGAATACATGTACAGTATATATATGTATGGATGTATGTAGACATACGTATAACAGAATTGCCATTTGCTATATTATCGACACCCATCTGTATGTCCTTGACATTGAAATCCATTTTCACTTGATCGGCCGTAAGGTAAGTGCGACCATCCTGCCCCTCATGAGGCAAAGCCTTGAAGTATATTTTAGCTTTAACGCCCTCTTAATAATAAAAAAAAATAACAAAAAAAAAAACAAAAGAATTATTCAATAAAAATGTTAAACAAATACAATTTCTATAAAACAATTTACAATAACAAGTTTTATACAATGTTTTCCAACACGTTTTTTTATTTTTTTTTTTTGGTTCTATTTGCAAAATGTTTTATGGCCAGCCAAGTGGCCATATTTGTACTCACCATATTCACCCCAGTATTCGCCAGCACCAGAAGCTTTAACCAAAATCAAAACACCAGTCGAACGATATTGTGCTCTAACCTTGATGCGTGGTATCTCACAGGTCAATTGAAATTGTAATGATTCTAAATCGGATCTAAAAATGGCAATAAATTACAGCAGTTAAATACAACGGATAAAAAAATTTTAAAACTACATATATTTCAATGATTATATTAAGTTTTAAGAGTAATTGGTAACACAGAAAAAGGTTTCCTACTAAAGTTAGAATTCAGAGTTTAACAAAGTTGTGTTAAGGATTTACAGTTACGTGAGCGCTTTATTCAGTATCAATAACTGCTGCTTTAGTAAGGTGTAATCAATCATTTTTATTATAAGAAAATTTTTTTTAAACTGAGCTCAATCGAAGAATTTAGTTTAGACAACCTTCATGTAGTCGCCGTAGTCTAGTAGGTAGTGTGTTGGCTTATTAGACGTAAAGCCAGGGTTCGAGCCCCAGACCAGACATCAAAACAAAATACAAAAATTATTTCTTCGGCGACTTCCTCTCAGTAGATTTCTGGCAAAAACTCTGAGAGCAAATAAAATTGCCATGAACAGTTTCTCAAAAATCTGTCGTTCGGAGTCGACTTTAAACTGTAGGTCCCACCACTCATGTATAAAATTAACACAAACAACATAAGTGGTGTGAGAAACTAGGTCGTCGCAATCCTGACTGAAGGGTTGTAATGATCAATTATGTATGTAATCTTTATGGCGGCCAATCATGTAACGAAAGAAAGCCTTTGATAACATCTGACGGACTGTTATATGAAAAACACTGAGAGGGAAAATTGTACTTTAGAAAATAATTGGAATCATCAGTCAGATGAGCAAGCATTATTGTTTATATATTTTTTTAAACTCAGTCCAAGAGTTTAGTTTAGTCACTCTATCAATATTTAATATTCACTTCGATTTCATGACTCTCGTCCTTAAGTTTTCTTCGGAGAGAATCGGGATTTATAGTTTTGAGATCAAAGACGTTGTAGGGATCATATTTTTTTTTTTGAGACCAACATTCAGGAGATGATATACTATATTAATAGAAAAAAGGAAAGAGGGGTAGTGTGCTACAATTTTTAACCAGAATACTCGAGAATAACTTTGTAATACTTCTTCTCACTCTCTTTTTACTATTGTAGTTAATTATATATAATGGTCATACGAACAATCAGACAATTACACTCACTCAGAATCTCTGGTGGGAGACGAACCAACGGCCTTGGCAATTGAAGTTCTGCACACTATCAACTAGACCATCAGGGCACTTAAATCAACTTTATGTCTGTACAGGTATTAAGCAAAATAAAGAAAAACTTCTTCTATTCAAAATTTCAGCAGATACGATTTTGTTGGCATAAAGTCGTTAGTTGCTTAGGATCCAAATGGTTGTTGGTAAGTCCATCAACCGTAATTGGTCTAATTGGTTTCAAATACTGACATAGAAACATAGAAAAAATCAACATCATTACCCACAAGAGGTCAATCTATGGAATCAAATTAAAGCAAGGTGGTAAACCTTCAGGAATACAAAGCTCACATGGTCGCTATTCATTCCATTAAAAAGTATCATTGTTTATTGGTTAATCGGTGTTTATATACAAATCAACTCCATCGCTGACGAAAGGTACATAGTGATGGACATTAGAACTAAAAATTGATTTGGCTCACAAGCCATATCACACCAGCTTTAAGTGGGAGCAACTCTTTCTTCGTGCCGAGCTATTTCATTACCTTTGGAAATATAGAGTCTTTCAACAGGGACTTTCGAACTTTCACAGTTGATCCCACAAGATGATCGTTGAAACTACATAGGTCACATTAGTTGACATTTATTTAGTCTGTTTTGCCTAATCACTATGGACGACAATAGAAAATGACGTGTATTCGCTGAATAGGATCTGAAGCAGTTGGCAACTGCACGTAATTTTCATCGAAAAATCATCTTCAGCTGTGAGGCCAATTTATGGAGGAGAGGGTACACGAACAAATAAAATCGGTGAATATGGGACGATACCAATCCACATGAGATACAAGAGCGTCCAATGCATTACGAAAAAGTCAGTTTTTGGTGTGGATTTCGTTTGAGTCATCGGTGCATATTTCTTTACCGCGCACTTTGCCCATTCTACGATAGCCATAATCGGTCTACCGAGAGGACTATTCGCAATGTGGTGGAGAAATTCGATTCAACTGGTTCAGTAAATGATTAACCAACAACCATACGTTGACAAAACGCAAGATCTGTCGAAAATATCGCCGCTGCCCGTGAGTATGTAAATTTCGCGTGGCTTATAAGGGCTTTTGCAGACCACATCTTGGCGAATTATATCGCGACTTACCCGTGTCACCCGTCAAATTTTCAACAAATCCTGGAATTGAAAGTAACCGACCATACACAACGACGTATGACCATAATTTTCATATAAAAATCATCTGTTAGGATGAGGGCGATTTCTGAATGAATGGGTATGTGATGTGAACAATATTGTTGAATTTGGAATGATCCCAATCCATATGTGTTATCGAACACACTCTCTTTGGTCAAGCCATCACTGTCAGCGGTGATTAAAAACTTCTTTTGCCCTGAATTTGATAATCTGGATACCAACGACATGTGATTTCTACAGAACGGCGCCACCTACCACACAGTTCATGCCATATCACATGGAGGTGTTATGAACTGGCAGCCAAGATCGTACGGTCAACAAAACAATTGGGATACAATTGGGTACATGGCAAGTTTATTATCGGTTAGAAGATAAGGTTGTCTGGTGATTTAGAATTTTGTGTCAAACACGCACCAGCAACAGAAAACTTGAACATGATATGCCAAATATGATCGAGCAGACAGAACTAAAAAATTCCAACTGGTTTTTCTGGGCAGCCCACAAAAATATAAGGGATTATGCTCCGAATTACCGACCCACTGGAATAGTCCCTACAAAGCAATCACAAGATTGACTGATACAAGAACATTACAATCCGAGACTTAAAACGAAGTTGCATACATGGGCAAATAACAAATTACGACGATGGCAATGAATGAAGTTGCCGTGGTCTAGTAGGTAGTGTGTTGGCTTATTAGACGAAAAGCCAGGGTTTTCGAGCCCCAGGCCAGACATCAAAATAAAATACAAAAAAATTATTTTTTCGGCGACTTAGTCTCAGCAGATTTCTGGCAAAAACTGTTAGAGTAAATAAAATTGCCATGAAATATTTCTCAAAAATCTGTCGTTCGGAGTCGACTTTAAACTGTAGGTCCCACTACGCATGTATAAAATTAACACACACAACATAAGTGGTGTGAGAAACTAGGTCGTAATCCAGACTGAAGGGTTGTAATGGCCAACTATGTATGTATATGGCAATACTGTGCCTGTTCAGAATGAACAAGCTTAAGTGGGCGAAAAGATTGATCTTTGTTCAAAAGGATCGTGAATAAAATTGATAGCACAGTGTCAGTTAAAGTGGGTTGTTATTTAAATAAATAATAATGAATAACGATCGAAAATAATTTTTTATTTTAATTACAATCTTCGAATCCCCGCTAAATAAACGTTTCAAAAAATCTAAGAACATAACAAAATTTATGTATATTTTTAACGGAATCAATTTAATAATTATGGAAGAATGAAATGTATGAATGGCCTAATATTTTTGCCAACCATAGATCTCAGACGTTTTTTACAACATTCTAAGCATTTTTGACATGTACAAATAATTAATCGTACGTGTATTAAGTTTATTTTTTTTTCTAATTTTTAATAATTATGTAATTCGAAATGTTCTGATTTTATTTTTTTAACAATAAAAAAAACTGGCCATTCAAAGCGATGGTAGACAAACTTGTTGAATGTTTTTATTTTTCCTTTGGTTCTAAATCTCACTATTAAATGACAGCGGTTTCTTTAAAGAGACGTCGCCAAAATATTTACACACTTACAATATGAAATGGCAAAAATATTCGATTACTTCGAGGCTGTACACTGAACCACAAAAAAAGAACATTTTTAAGGAACAAGTTTGGTAAGTTCAGTATTTGTTTTACTGGGTTGTGTGGCAGGTATTACCGCAAATTTTATTACCATTAAAGTACGTGTCATTTGAAACGTTTTCGCATTTAATTTCAATAAAAAATTAAAACAAAAAATGAAAAAAAAAAATAGATTTAAACACAGTGTGTGAGAAATATATTCAGAATAATATGAAACTGTTATACATTTTAATTTCGCTAAACAAACAATTTGGGAACCTATGGATTCTTTGCGAATTATTATGTTTGTTGCTGATAACTATAACTGGCCTAGAAACTTGAAATGAAAATCGGTTTTTAAACACAGTAACATCCTCTTGATCACAGAAACAGAAACAATTATTTGCATACAAAAAACATATATGTACGTTCCTATACAAGGCCATCACACAAAAGTATTAAATATTGAATAATTTAGAAGAAAAAACTTGTAATAATGTTAGAGAGTTTATGATATTTAAGAAGTCTTTGAATTTTATTGTCACACTCCACATGCAATGTGCCACAAACTGTTGCGCAGTTTATGAAGATTGCCAATCGTTATCAAGGTTAAGAACAAAAACTAGTCGTTTACATCATACCATCAAAAACTCTCAAGTCATTTTGAAAAGAAAATAATCAAAACTTCAATGACAACCGGTATCAGATGAATAGATGAAGAACGTAAAATACTCGTAATGAGTTTGCAAAATTTGTTCTCTAATAAAATTAATTATTTCATGTTTTTGTTTACTTTGTCTATTGTTAGTTTGTTCTTTTGGTTTTTTGATAATTTGTCCATTTAGTCACAACAAAGTTAATAATCATGGCAATTAATTTAAAAAAGTGAATTGAAAATTAAAAGGGTATTAAAAATAATATTTATTTTTTACAACAGATCATTAGTGAGACAGCAATAGAAAATTTTAAATTTGTCCGAGTCAAAACTATGAGAGTAATAACAGAGATGTTCCATCTATATGACAGATATAATTCTGCTATCGTGTTATATCATACTCTTCACCAAGAAATTAATTATGTTTACAATACAGCCTTTAGTACCATATGAAAGCCTGTTATGTGGAAAGCATTGAGAGGGAAAATTGTATCCTAAAAAATAATTTTAATCATCAGTCATATGAGCGAGAATGCATAATACTCAGGGAGAGTTTCGATATACTTTGGACGCTCTTGGATCTTAGATCCAATTCTCAAGGTATAGGCCTCATCGCTGAAAGTAAATTTTCGATGAAAATTTGTTTCTATTATCAACTGTGCCAGAGTCCTTTTAGCTAATTTGAGAAATGTAGCTTCATGCTGTAAACCCGACATATAGCGCGCATAGGGCCTCAACAAATTCTGTTTAAGTCTGCCCGAATTACTCTTTTTCAAATATGTGCCCGGCGTATCATCCTTCCATTGCACCGTGAATTCCTTTCTATGGCATTTTACTGTAATGTCGGATTGTTTTGGGAGTGTGTCCTTGTCCACTTTCGTTTCCTAATTCTAATGGCTATGAATTGCCGATTAGACTGTGCCTACAGACTTCCGAAATAAATATAGAAATAAATCAGAAGAACACTTATATCTTTTGAATGACTCGAAAGGTAGAGTTCTTAGTTTTTTAGAATAGGAGCACTAGTCAACCACTTCATACCAAGGCTGGTGCAAAAATTAGGGTGTCTTTTATGACTTACAGTGTCTACTACGTGTTGGATAACATCATAAGTCAAGAAAAATTACTCAATCTCACCCACACTATCTCGAGAATTTGTATTGTATTTATTTACTCTCTTACACAAGATCTCCTAAATGTAGGCAAAACTAGTTGATCTGGAAATATTAACGCATAATGTTAGACTTGGAGAACGGCAATCAATGTCTTGAGAATAAACAAGGTTAACCCAGAGAAAACCATGCTGTAAGGCCTTCCATTAGTGTATGTAGATACATACATTATTGGTCACTACAACCCTTCAGTCAGAATTACTACTTAGCTTCTCACACCACTTACATATGTTGTGTGTGCTAATTTTATACATGAGCGGCGGGACCTACAGTCGATTCCGAACGACAGATTTTTGAGAAATTGTTCATGGCAGTTTATTTATTATTCTCAGAGTTTTTGACAGACATCTGCTGAGAAGAAGTTGCCGAAGAAATATTTTTTCGTATATTCGTTTTGATGTCTGACCTGGGGTTTGAACCCGGGCCTTACGTCTAATAAGCCAACACACTAGCTACTAGACTACGACGACTACAAATAAGATAAATAAGTGTCATAGACTATGAAAAAAGCTGACAGCAGGTTCAACACACGACGATTGCAATCATAATGGAGAATTTCACAAATATGTATACAGACCAACTATGCTCAGAATATTTAACTTATGCCTAAAGCCAAACCTACTAAGCATTGAATACAATTGTGCTAAAACGACTCATATTGCAAAACACGTTAGCGCGTTAGAAGTGTTGCGGCATTTTCTGGCCCAACAATATTAGCATTACAGATTTTGCAAGTTAAACGAAGAAAATAGATAAGCCCGATAGCAGATCATGAATAGGGCTAAGAAGAAATTGAGATTGCACGATATTCTGAGGACTACTGGCGTTCTCAGATGGTGTCATGTCAAAGTACTACAGTGTACTTTCTCAAATTAGTATATGGGCTATGTGAATAGGTGCCCGTGTACACTTAATTAGATTCTATGACTTATTTTCATTTTATGATGTTGTTTTCATCACTTATGATGTGATTTATACCACAAAATACAATTTATACACGAGTGGCGAGACCTACAGTTTAAAGCCGACTTCGAACGAGAGATTTTTGAGAAATTGTTAAATGGTACTAAACTATAACTGAAAGAGTACTTTTTTGCATCAAATGGTACCTTTATAAAAAAATATTTATTTATATTTAATACACGTACGGAATGGGATAGAGAGACTAACGACTTATACAAGTTTCTCGCAAACAAACAAAAAGAAATAGCTGATTCGGATCGTAGTACAACGTAAAAGCCCAATTTAATCAAACGTCGACGGAACATAACAGAAAGTTCGTTCACTTTTAGCATATGAAGAGCAATGTAAATTCTAAGCGCAAAACATATATATAATATGTAATGATAAAAAAAGTACTGTATTTTTGAAATAGAAATGTACTGAAAAAAGTACTAAAGTACTGAATTTTTCAACACTGGTCAGACATCTGCTGAGAGGAAGTAGCCTTCTATCAGATTGGATTCAAACGAGACAACAAATGGTGCGTTTCCACAAAATATTCAGTATATTACAGTATAGACTCTTTGTTTAGTATTTTCTCTATGAAAATGTAAAATATATAATATTGTAAAATTACGTTTGCCAGTTGTTAGATATGAAGAGAAATATAACAACCTTCTTATTTCATATCATATGAGAGTTAATATCAGATGTAGACAATATGTTTTGACAAATTAATTCAATAGTCAATGTTTTTAAATAACTTTGCAATGAAATTTTGTATAAAAATAAATTAAAAATCTAAATACATGCATATAAAGTTCTAATCATTCTTTACTCACCTCACATTCGTTACCGTTATATTGCTAACACCGTATGCCTGGATATTACGGAATACAGCACGATAACCATCTGGTCCACTACCCAAAACAATGCCAATTTCATCAATATCGACTGGTTCAATCTAAATAAGAAAGTTTAAATGTATAATTTTGAAAACAAGTCGAAAAATAAAATATTTGATTTTACATTTACACGACCAATAAAAATGTTTTATGGTCGATACGTACCTCATAAATTTCCAATTCAGGTATACCTTGTCTCAGATAATGCACCAATTTGTTGCCGCTGTCACGTAAACATTCGTTTATAATTTGATCATCGGCTGGACACTGTTGTAGGTAATAGGCTGTAATTTATCGATAAAACAGAAAAATGCTATTAAAAGTAAAATTTAAATGTTAGTGATAATAATAAATACATTTAATTGTCTTTTTTATATGATTTTATAATGAAATAATTAAGATATTAACTATAGGAAGGGGGTTTTTATTTGAAAATAAATTTCAGTTTTAAACCAATTTAGAAAGTCTATTATTGTTTACTTAGGTCAAGTACAGTTTTTTCTTAATATAATCAAATCTTATTCTTGGATACTCTGTAATGTGTTCCTATAGAAAGAAATGTTTAGAAATTAAAATGTTTTTAACTGCAATCGATTATAATCATATCGATAAATATGTAAGAGATAGGAAATAGTTTTACTAGAAAAATGTTATTTAAAGCAAAATACGTGTAAGAGCCAGTTAATAGTTTTGCTATAAAAATGTTCTGTAAAGCATTAAGCGTTTTACTGGCAACGAGACCACGAACAGCAACAGGTATTGAAAATATTCGAAAATAATGTTTACTTTTTTCCTTAAATTGTCCATCTTCTGTACCCTGTTAGCAGTCTTCGAATAGAATTCAAGGTATTCGGTCGCAGTTAGGTGATGTAAATAATAACTAATTGAATTGTTTTATTGTTTGCAGCTTTCTAAAAACTTATGGTGCGTTAGTGCTTAATTCGAAACCTTTAACACATAGGTCCTTTATCAAGCTAACATATTCACAAATTGATTTGGCAATTGAACGGAAATGTGTCTAAAATTAGTAAAAATACTACGCATACAGATCTCGATCCGAAGAACACTTACATCTTTTGGATGACTCGAAAGGTAGAGTTCCATTTGTCAATCAGTAAATTGATGTTCAATGATATGCAGGTCTTAATCAACAGAATCTTTGATATGCTTTTACAATACGATTAAGTTGGAAATACATTAACAAAAACAAGAAGAAACGATAAAATGATATTTTTCTAAATGATATTCCAGGTTTGGTTAGGTTAGAGGACGTGTACTTGTCAATTAAGACAAGTACAACACCCGGAGGTCGAATTGACCCATTATACAACGTCCTAGTTTCTCACACCACTTACGTTGTGTGTGTTAATTTTATACATGAGTGGTGGGACCTACAGTTTAAAGTCGACTCCGAACGACAGATTTATATTTGTTGAGAAACTTTTCATGGCAATTTTTATTTACTCTCAGAGTTTTTGCCAAAAATCTACTGAGAGGAAGTCGCTGAAAAAATACTTTTTGTATTTTGTCTTTGATGCCTGGCCTGGGGCTCGAACCCAGGCTTTTGCGTCTAATAAGCCAACACACTACCTAATAGACTAGGGCGACTTCAAAAAAAAAAAAAAAAAAAAATTATATTCTAACAAATATAAGAACTGAAATGAAGACCTAAAAAAACGTAAGAAAAATTTTCGAACAAAATATAAAAAAGTTGATCAAATAAAATGCCATGATTACATACAAACATAATTGGTCATTACAATCCTTCAGAGAGAATTACGACCTAGCTTCTCATACCACTTATGTTGTGTGTGTTAATTTTATACATGAGTAGTAGGACCTACAGTTTAAAGTCGACTGCGAACGTCTGATTTTTTGAGAAACTTTACATAGCAATTTTATTTGCTTTCAGAGTTTTTGCCAGAAATCGGCTGAGAGGAAGCCGCCGAAGAAATATTTTTTCATATTTTCGTTTTAATATCTGATCTTGGGTTTGAACATTGGCCTTTACGTCTAATAAGCCAACATACTATCTACTAGACTACGGCGACTTCCTATATAAAAGTTCGAAACAGTCTCTCAAGACATGACTGTATCTCAGCATTTAAATAATAGCATTTTTAAGTGATCGATATGTTTCTCCTATGAGAAACCAATAGCAGATGAGGGCGTTTATAGGCAAAGGTAACAAACAGAAAAGTAAAAACCCTATAAGCCAATCAATGAAAAGATATCAAATGCAATATTTGCTAAGTACTGGACTCTGAGACTCTAGGCAAACCAGATTGATATTCGAAATAATAATTGTTTCTATAGAAATATCAAGTAAAATGGAAATGCATAGTCAGTGGCATACGTATTGGCTAGGAAAATATTGAATTTTCTCGACGCAACCTTCAATCAAACTTTAAGCAAAGTAGCTTATATCAAATCCGTAATTTTAATAATTAACTTTGTGCAAGCATCAGGCAACGTAATCAACCAATCAGTCATGCCTTACTTAATGCACTTGTGTGATTGATTTATTGGAAAGAATAAGAACACTACAATCATACAGTAAGAAGACCCCGCTTAACACGGGGGATACGTTCCAACAAGTTCCAGCGCTAAACGAAACAGCGTTCGTACCGTGATTGCGACTTCTGAAAATACAGTTGGAATCTTTATTCTGGACAGACTAACAAAAGAGCGTTGAAAAAGAAGAGCAACGTTAAGCGGTGTCTTACTGTACCATATGCATTGGCATAGGTCAGCGGCTTCTTTTGTAAATTCAAATTGAAGAGATTCCTGAATCAAAGGAGGCATAGCTTAAATAGCTCAAGGCTATATCAAAAAGAGATTTCTTTTCAATAAGGCTGAATAAAATAAAGAAATTTTGATCGAAAAAATAAAAACATGTCTAAATTAATGAATAAACGTCATACAATTTGTTAAAGAGTAAAACGCTTTGTGATTACAAAAATCCCCAATAAGACAAACTATTGTACTAAGGTTATGCACAAACAGAGGTATACCAGTATTAATATTTTGAAATTCTTTTTCTATTGTTTAGTTTTTCTAATGCTAAAAAACTATTCGTAATATATCGTCATGGACAATTTCTATAGAATGCGTACTTTCAATGGAATCCCAAATGTATGTCACACTTTCGTATCTAACAAAATGAAAACCTTTGATTATGTTTCTTTAAAAAAAAAAAGAGAAAAATAACTAACAAATGAGCGCAAAAGTTAAGTATCGTCATTTCTTTGGTTTGGTTTTAAAAACAAATTTCGTTATTTTCATTAAGTTCCGCACAACAAATTTAAAATAGAAAATATTCAACGTTTCGTAAATTAACTGACGAATGCTTTCTTGCACATGAAGTGAATGAACTTGAGGAAATTTCACCGGTGGCTTCTTTGTTAAATGGAATCATGAGCAGAGTGTATAAAAAAATAATTGTTAAAGATATAAATTTGGTATAAATTTATAAACATTTTTATTATTGCCATTATTGTTGTTGCTATTATTATTTTATTATTTAAACGGCCAATTGCATTCAAATAAAGTTCATTAACATGTTGACAATAAATATTCGCAGCAGTTTATATTCCGAAGACATACTTTATTCAACAAGTTGGTAATTAAAATAAGACAATAAAAATAATTCTAAATTCTTTAATTCTTTATGGCATTACATACATACATTCATCATGTGTGTTCAGGTTGTGCTTAAAGTCAGTTTTTGTGGCACCGGTCTCTAGACCGGTTGCTGCAAAATTCATGTTTTACATGCAGAAGAAGTTTAACAATTTCTGTCACGTTTTGCACTAATTTTGGTAAAGTTTTTAAATGTAAGTCTTAATAAATACTGCGAATATACATATAATTGGACGAAATAAATATGAAAAAAGTTACAGTACAGTACAGGTTAAAGTCGAATTCAGGCTAATAGGTTAAGCCGTTCGAAGTTTTATCAACTTTAGCGGCTAATTGACAAAATCTAAACTGTTGTTTTATTTACCAACAACGGAATCATATCGTTACTGCTGGTGTTGACAAAACAAGGTGACGATTTAAAGATGTCTTCTCTGACAGTCAGGCCGCCATAAGATCTCTATCGGGTGTGGTGAATAACTCCAGGATCGTTAGGAAATGTCATCGCTGCCTCGACCATCTTTCTGAGCGCTTTAGTGTCTCACTGGTCTGGAACCCGGGCACAGTGACATTCTGGGGAACTGCAGGGCCGATGAGCTCGCCAGAGCTGGTGCACTCCTTCCGGAATCCTCTTCAGTAGATTTGGGCATGCCACTCGCCACGGTCAAGCTGGCCATTGCGCGGAAATTCTTTCTAGACGCCAACCTATCCTGGGTCTATAAGGAGTCCTGCTCCACTGCTAGACTCACTTGGTCCCTGATGGATAGAAGGCGTATTAACCAGTTACTCGGACTTGGCCGTGTAACACAGTGTCCATGCTTATAGGTTATTGTGTTGTGGGCAGACACGCGGAAAGGATGCGGCTCCCATTTAACGACTTCTGCCGTGGATGCAGATCCTTTGAGGACGATGAGGCTGTTATCCACTTTCTTTGTCAGTGCCCATCTCTTGCGAGGTGCAGATGAAGGTTATTTGGTTCTCCATTTCTTGTCAGCTATAACGGAGCTATCATCTATTGATTTCAAGGATATAGCTTCGTTTATCAAGCTTTCTGGCTAGTTTTCCACTGTAGGGTAGTCGTGCTTTTGATATGCAGCCCTTGCGCTGACCAACTTCTTCCTCTTCCTTTTTTTTTTTTTTGTGGAACATGGTCAGTACAGGGATTGCGTTCACCTCGTGGCATCACAACGGGCCGCTATGCGTGCTCAAGTGAGTTTTTGGTATCAGAGCTACCAGTCCGACCTAACCTAACCTATTTAAAGATGTCGTAGGAAGGCCACATTTTAATCACTAAAAATTTGAGAAAAGATTTTTAAAGACCTTTTTTTGGAAGACTTTACGCTTGATCTTCTACGAAAGTTGTCCTTGAAAGCAAGAGAGAGTTTCGACGAAATGAATGAATTGTTCGGCCATGAAGATGGCTATTTTAAGATGTCGTAAAATCGCCACACATTAATCACAGGAAATGAAAGAAATCTACCACTTAAGGAAACAATTTAAAATATGTTTCATTGTAAAAATTAACGACTAATCTTCTACGAAATTGGTTCGCGAGATAGCATTCGTTTCGAGTTAGTTTTGTTTCGTTGGTGAATTAGCATTCGTTTCGTTTGTTACGCTCATCATTCATTTTCACTAGACATGAAACAAATCTACAAAGGAAAACCATTTACAAGAGCTTTTATGCCTCGAACAAGATGACAATTTGACGGGGAAAAAACTCGTGAAACTTATAATTTTTTGCAGAAAATAACATCCAACATTTGATATGCTCTTGAAAAATTGCTCATCGATGAGAAAGGGACATCAACAGCTCACTCCTTGTTACTCGTAGTTAAAATTGGGCGAATAAGAAAGAAAGTGATAACTTAGTTCATGAAGTTTTGACATTTCAGTTTTTTTTTTTTAATTTCCTCAAGATGGCTATGAAGACCACAGGGATCATATGTAGTATTGGCGGCTTTTCTATTCCGATATTTCACTATACTGCCCATTTTAAAGCTCCTTGAGCGAAGTGTAGTCGTTCGTTGTTTCGATACGATACATTAAAATATTTCATGTTCTCCCATTGTTCTTGAGAACAGTGTGGATAGCTTAATGGTCGTCTTAATGGATCGGCACGAGCTTCATATCGGAATATCTCCAAACAATTTAAACTAATTTTGAGAATGATAATGTGGAATTTTACAGATTTTAGGCTGGCTATACAATTCATATTTAATTCGATGAGTGTATAATCTTGTGCTAAAGGCAAGATAACCAAACTACTCGTACAAGAATTGGACTGTTAGATTTACCATAAAACTAGTATTGTAAGAACTTTGCTGATAAGAAGAATAATATAGGGTCCTTTTTAAAGCGCTTATTATCTTTAATTTTAAATAAAACAAAGTGTGTTTGAGATATATCGAAATTCGCCACGACTTTCCTGAGTGTAGCGGATAGGAAGTGTTCAATTTTCCATAAATGTGACTCATAAATCAAGGCGAATTTGGTAATGACTTTGAGGCTTATTCGCATACACCTACGACTTAAGAAAGCCCCACAAGAAAATGTCTGATCTCGGTGACCAGTTTACATCACTTCCACGTGAGTTGACCATGCCCTAAAATCGCTCGCGCCAAATATCCAATGTGGCATGAGCTGTGTGGCACCTAGCTTCGTCCTGTTTAAACCACTTGCAGTTGGTGTCCGTATAATCCTGTTCAGTTGGTAATTAGCAACCTATGTTGCCCGCAGTAGGAAAAACGGCCCTATAAACCGTGAAAATTCTACACCAGACAATGAGTTTTTCGCGATACATGTGGATTGCTATCCTTCCAAATTCGATAATTTTGATGAATTCTCGTTAAAAATTGGAGTCTGTTGCCAACTGCTCCAGAGTCCATTCAGCAAACACACATCGTCTATAGTCCTCAATTAAGATTAGGCAAAACAAATTGAATTAATGGTAACTAATTTGACAGAAGTAGCTTAAACAAGATGGTCGTTATTAACTTTCAAAGTTTAAAAGTCTCTTTTGGGAAACCCTATACGAAGCATTTATTATGTTGCTGCCCGGTGGTTAATGACCTCATTATGAGACGCTCTACTTATTGCGGATTATTAACAATCTGAGAGTTATTTCCGTTAAATATTAAGAAATGTATAGGTTTGTGAGAGAGGGTGTAACATCAATTAGTATTTAAAATAACAGTTAAAAGTTATCAAGTTTCACCATATTTTTATACAATTTAATTTGTTTTTTGTTCTTAAATTTACAGAATTTTTATTTACTGAGAAGCTTTTAATAAAATTTAATTCTTTGTTTTTTTTTTAAACTTACGCTGCTGGGCCCACGTTGTTCCACTTAATAGTGATGTAAGAACGACAAGAACTATTTTGAACATTTTAATTATAAAATTTCTTTCTATTTTAAGTAAACAATGAAATTAAAAGTTTTTTTCTTCTTTTTTTCAAACTCAAAACTCTCTAATTAGTACCAACGATTTATTAACACCTTCTTTAACAGAGAAGATGATGACGACTGTTATCGCTTTTACGAACGCCAACCAGCGAAAGTAAAATATTGAAAAAAATATGTAAATCTTTCAATTATTTCTTTTATTTGTTCTTTTTTTAATGTGTTTTTTGTTGTTGTATCTACACAAATTTCAATAATTTCACTTTGTGGTAAAAATATTTGGGTCACGACACGATTAAAGGCAGTTTGAGTTGGTTTTTTTTTGAAAACCAAACGCAGGCAGAAGAACCTTTTTCGAATTTTAAATTTTAATTGCAAATCACAGCTTTAAGCAAACGACTGTATTCACTTTACAATATTTTCTTTACTTTTTTCCACAATAAATTTTTCAATAAAACTTCTTTGCCGCAATAAAAAGAAGTTTAAAATTCTTGCAAGAGAAACAATTTCTTGTACAACTTTCACGCGATTCACTATAAAAATGAATTGAAAACTTCATGGCCAGAGCATTTTAACCATTTAAGCCATGTTGAAGAAATACTTTAAAGAAATAGTTTTTTTTTAAACTGCTGTTGTTGGTGTTGTTTTATTTTATTTTCTTTCTTCTTCACATGGTGTATTCAATACAACATCATTATGATTTTGAATATCATTATCATGATTAAAGTTTTGATTATCAACATCATCATTATTATCATATGAAAAGGTAAACATAAACAAAACGAAGGTAAGAAAATCAACAGCAACAAGAAAAACTGAATGGGAATGAAACGAAAAGTAACTACAAAAATAAAAAGAATTAAAACTACGATCAAATCCGACTATTTGATACCCTAAAAAGTATGTCTGCAGAATATTCCCACTATTTTAAGCGTGAATGTAGCATTTTATCCTACGACTGTTGGGTCAGTGAAAAAACTGCTTCAATATTTTATGGTGAGTATAGGAGTTGTATGGTGGGTGGCTTGAGAAAGATAAGAATTTTATTTCAGTCGCCGTAGTCTAGGAGGTAGTGTGTTGGCTTATTAGACGTGAGACCACGGTTCAAACCACAGGTCAGACATCCCCAGCAAAAAATATGAAAAAAGTATGAAAAAATATTTCTTCGGCGACTTCCTCTCAGCAGATTTCTGGCAAAAACTCTGAGAGTAAAATAAACTGCCATGAAAAAGTTTCTCAAAATTCTGTCGTTCGGAGTCGACGTTAAACTGTAGGTCCCGCCACTCACGTATAAAATTAACGCACACAACATGAGTGGTGTGAGAAGCTAGGCCGTAATCCTGACTGAAGGGTTGTAATGGCCAATTATGTATGTATGTATGTATGTATATTAAAATACGTAATGAAAATCATCCATTTCGACTTTCGAGCACTGATTCTAACAATCGGATGATACAAATTTGGTCTGATAACTTATGTCTAAAATTTTTTTGTCAGTTGAAAAAGGCTGAAGATTCAATGCTGGCCGAGCCAGCATGTTTGGTAAGAATGGCAACGAATTTTCTACCATAAGGTGCCTTCATAAGGTGAAACTTTTATTGTAAACCTTCTGGTGTAATTTCCCACAGAAGCGGACAGCTTTCGCCAATGCCAACCAAGCTAACTGCTGCATTTGATTAGTTAAGCGGTTCTTATATCTCTATTTTACAGTACCTACGAAGCAACGAGTGGTTGCCACATACTATTTCTGTAAATTTTTCATATTCTTCCTTTTAAGAATATGAGGTTGCAACAATTTCATTCAGTTCCATCGTTACAAAGTGATACAATTTCATTTAATTATAAACTTAATTTGTTATTATTCTGAACAAGCTTCTCGTGTTAACGACTAATAGAAGAGGAATGTGCCTTTCTTAGATTTTCTCATTTTTCTTTGCATTTTAATTGCTGTTCATCGAATCTCCTTTATAGCTCATCATTTACCAAAAGATTTTAAGTATTATGTGGAAAAATTTGTAAATTTATGTTGGGACTTTAGTTATTAGTGCTTTGGGAATGTACCAGGTATCCCAACAATAAATTTTCGTTTCAAATATATTTTCAGTGGGTGCACTGAGGATTAACTTGATTTCTATAAGAGAGGAAAGAATGGATTTCTGACTTTGAGCAGCTTATATTGCGTATCTTCGTCTGTCCACACATCACGCAACTTAGGAAACAAAATCTATATGCACATTCCATTCCTATAAGTTTTGCCAATGCAAACAGTTTTTGCTTCCTGTAGGTTAAGTTCCACATCCATTCTTTTGATCAGCTCATTAACTTTACACTGCATGTCTCTTTGATTATGAGATCTAAGGCAGAAGTCATCTGTGAAGTCTAAGCCTTCAAGATGTCAGTGAAGACCCCAGGGGATCACAAATAGTAGTGGTGGAGCAGATTGCTTTACCTATACTATACCGCCCATTTTTAATCCGCTTAAGCTAAGCGTTAATGTGCACTGTTTTCATACTAATCGCGATTGTTATTGAAACTTCCTATTGAGTCTGAAAGACTGCATCTTATAGAAGTATGTGGAAATCTATGGTCACAATTTTTCCCCCTACAGGAACATGGGAAATATACAGATTACGAAAAGTACATGTTGGAAAAATAATCTCTTATCTTCAATCTTTCCTTAAGTTCCCTTAAGTTGCAAAGGACATGAACAAATAATTGTACTTAGTTTCTGAGTAGTGAAGGTCGCAAATTGTTTACAAGGCTATTCAACAAAATAAAGATACAAACTTATACATTCAAAAAAATAATATTTTGTCTAGGATCTAGTTATTCATACGTAGTCAACGGTGAGTAAACACTGTTGGCATTTACATTTACAATACACATATGTTTTACACCCAGCACATGTTATAGACTTATTTTTTATTTTACTTACAAAGGATGTAAGAAGAGAAGAACAAACTCAGCTTATACCAGACATGAAGTAATGTCGGCTAAAAGTGATTTAATTGCCTCTTAGTTTTTTTTTTCGTGACAAGTTAAAATAAAAACGTTTATGGGTAGAGATTATCATTCATATCATTCGTGTGTATTATCATCTGTCGCTTAGTGGTTGAATTTACATATGCTGGGTAAAAAACTGTTACATGCCTGTTACACTCGCATCATGACTTTTGCCCAACACATGTAAATTTTAACATCGATGTCGATATGCCTGTAAAATATTTCTACATTCTATTCTATTTATATACATAATTTCTTGTTTTCTTCATACATGTAGTGGGTTTGTATTATTTTCCTTTTTACTGTTTACTGTTGTAATATGTTGCACGTGAATTTCAATGTCATTTAAACAATCAGGGCAGCAACCTTCTACCCTAAAGGGGCTTTAATAATCGTTAAAATTGCAGTTAAAATATTATTTATCAGTCGGATGATGGTTTTTTCCGATTATTGCTAAGATTACGAGTGGAATTGTTGCAAGTTGAAGTATTTTTCCACTTTTAAAATGTTTTTGGTTATTTTATCATTAAAAATTTTAAAGCTTTACTTTTACGTGTGTATAATGTCAGTCAGTAACTGCGATTCTCATCTTTATAAGGTAAACAAGTGTTACAGATTTTTAGTTCAGTGACGTGGTGTAAACTAATCTTAGGATTATCATTTGCATGCGTTACAACATATTTAAACTGCAGGAAACCAATATGAAGGTGAATTGAGTAAAATAATAAAGACAATGGGATATAAATTTAAAACCCTTTGTAAGAGGATGCTAAACAAGCACGTTGGATACAGGTACAGTAATCAAAATGTGTGAATTTCAGACGAAGATGCCATAAATACTGCTCGAATAAAGAAAAGGCTCAAATATCTCGTCGTCAAGTCTAAAACACCAAGTTAATGTTAGGTTAGGTTGGAGGACGTGTAATTGTCAATTAAGACAAGTACAGTACCCGGAGGTCGAATTGACCCATTGTACAACGTCCTTAAAGAGGGAAGGATAATAGAGGGAATAGGATAAAAAAGGAGAGGATGTAAGAAAGGAGAGAATGGGAAGCGGAGGAATTACACAGACCAGACACAACAAAAGAGGGAGAGCGCGACTACACTATTGAAGCCCTAGCACCTTTCAACCAGCCCAAGCCATTAATGAATCTGTGGAGAGCCTTGATGTCGGCTCTCGACATAGAATTCAAACTCTCAAAGAAAGCCCTGCCAAGGGTCCTCAATCTCAACCTACCAAGTGCTGGGCAGTTACAGAGGAGGTGTTCGATAGTCTCCAACTCCTCCTCATCGCAACATGTCCTTGAATAGTCCGGCTGGGATCTGTTACAGATCCCCATCAGCGACCTAATCTCGCAGTGCCCCGTGATAAAACCGACAACCAACCTTAAGCTGGCCTTATCCAAGCCCAGCAGCCAACTTGTTCTCCTACTGTCCACAGCAGGCCATAGACATCTAGAGACAAAACAACCCGATCCGTTCCCCCAACGCCTCTGCTCTTCCTCCCTGATCCATTGATGAGGCCGTAGAGGTGACAGACTCCGGGGGGGTCAGGACCAACTATCAAATCGCCGCCAGAAAGCGAACCTAACCTAGCGAAGACATCCGCCGGTTATGACCCGGAACCCAGCATAGACCAGTCCAAAAGTCCTCAACGACTCCTTGCTCTCGCGAACGAGCCGTGATTTGCACCAGACCGACGCAATGGCCCTAAGGGCATTCTAACTGTCCACGAAGATCATGTAAGATTCCGACTCCGGAGCAGGGCCACAAGCTATGGCCTTAATAGCCTTCAAGATTGCGAAAATCTCCGCCTGAAAAACGCTGCAGTCATCATTCAACCTGAATTGGAGTTCAAGACCGAGTTCCCTACAGAGAACCCCAGCACCTGTGCATCCACCTAACTTAGACCCATCTGTGAAGATGGGTATACCTCTCTGCCTCTGGAGTACCCCACCATTCCATTGTGCCCTTTCCAGTATAAATATCATTAAACCAGGCAGGAATATAGCCTCAGACAGAATATAATCGGTGGCTTTTTCCGAAAGTCCATACCTCCCGTCAGGAAAGACGACATTCAGAACTCTGGAATGACCTATCGAGCGCTGTCTCCAGCAGCCCGATTCCCTCAGACGTATGGCACTTGACATACAAATCAAGCGGAGTCAGGCAGAGCATAGTGTCAAGAGCAGCTTGAGGGCAACTCTTCCTCACTCCAGTGATACTCAAGGAGGCAATCCGCTGAACCTTATCTAAGATTTTCCGTTGAAAACTCTTATCTAAGGCACGTCACCAAACAACGCAGCCATAAGTAATAAACGGTCTAACAATCGCCAGATATATCCAGCGAATGGCCCTAGGCGTAAGACCCCAGCTCTTAGCTATGGAGTTCCTACACTGGTAGAAAGCATTCAGTCCCTTCTGCATTCTTTCCTCGGTGTTTTGTTTCCAGTTCAGCTTGCTGTCCAGGACAACACCCAAGTACTTGACCTCAGAAGACAACGGAAGTTCCCTACCACCTAACCTCGGCAACCTGAAGGTTTCAATTTTGTAGCGTCGGAAAATTAACACCAAGTTAAATTGCCTGATCAATTACAGTGCGTGGAGTGTAGATACAGAACTGTATATTTGCTTACTATAGCTAATCTTAATCGACTTTAACCAAGTATGCCACACGCCTCATTATAGAGCGATTTAGCGCTCTCTCCAAGGTATATCACATCCCTGTTCTGCAATATCTTACTGGATTTGGTAACACAGCTAAAAAAGACTGAATAAAAGAAGCATTAAAAGGGATATGAAAGATCAATTGTAAAATCCAGTTTAAGCCTTTAATAATCATCTGTTTGCCCATAAATTATCCAATGTATCAAACTAGATGTCGGTGTTTATTGTCAAAAACATGGACTTCGAAAATATCCCTTCTTTGTGTTATTTGCGGAACATTATATCCGCAACCGAAGTGTATATTATGAACGCAGAATCAAGCAAATCTGAAGCTGGGTTCGAAAAATATTGAAAATATTTTTTCCCAATGTTGTTTTTGTAAAGTTGAATCTAGAGATCCCAGTTCCCAGGACGACATATCCAAGATAGGAATTAACTGAAACCTTCCGTATTACAGAAGAAGAATCGGCATACACATGGGGAATTTGACGTTGGAAAAGCCGGTCTGATATAAAACGTCTAAAGCAAAACGGTATAAAACAAATGGTATCAAAAATAACGTAAGATAGGCAAAAATTTAAATAAAACAAAGATAGGAAACGCTTCAAAAAATACCATTTATATCTGGCATATAACATTGTTCAAATGTTCGACACAGCTTCTCTAGGTGGAACACTTCGTAAATGTCCAATTTTCCATTACTCTCGCCGTACTTGATCGATGGCATGGGTTATATTTGCTTAAAGGGTGATATGGACTCTGTGGCACATATATCCTGTACTGTTGAAAATACATACAATTCATACAAATACAAATTCATACAAAAGAAATTCGTAATCATCGATCTATATTGCTCGATGATGTCAGTGATAACCTGACCAACATCATTCTCAAAATCCACACCAAACAGTAACTATTTCGGGAGGCATTGGATGCACTTGGATCTCATGCGGATTGGTATCGTCGCAAATTCAACAATTTTGTTTGTTTGTCAAGAAATGGACCTTAGTGAATTAACTGATCCGGAACCCTTGCATTCGTTGTTTTTATACGGGATTATACTCATCACCTCTTTTGTTATTTTTATAGAAATTTTTCTCATTCATCTGTGATCCACCAAATGACAAGACTACAGCAGTCTTTCTTCTAGATATATGAATGATAGTTCCCAATGAACTATATACACACACATATTCTTAAATACATTACAAACTTAGTTCTTCTTCAACCTTAATTAATCGTAGAATTCTTATTATTTAACAGGTCTGCCGAAATTTCACTTTCCAGTCCCGAAAGCTTACTTCTTCCTTCATTCAATCATTTGCGGAATATAATTGTAGATCGGAAATGAGAGATTGTTATGATTTGGTTCAACTAATGTTTTCATTTGTTTAATGAATTAATATTTTTAAATATCTGCATCCCATGCAATAATTTTTTCAAAAAAAGGCGTTTAATTATTATGTTTATTCGTTTTGAAAATACTCGTGATACAATTTCTTCAATGGAATTACAACAATTTCTTTGTGTTTTTTTTACGAAGACATTCTGTGAATATAAATTCGCTAAGATTAAGATAATTTGTCAAATTCTAAAGGCAACAATACATTTGTCGGTTATAGAACTTTTATTTTCGAAAACAATGACTCTCACATTTTGGAAAACAATATCGATCTTAAAAAAGTGATAAGATAATGCTGAAGTGATTTAAGATTTTGGGTAGATTTGGTGACACATGTTAAGAAGTCATTAATCGTTTCATTTGTAAATAAATATTGCCAAAATCAATAAGAATTAAATAATTTTTAGAAATATTGTAAAAAATTGTGATTTAAATATTAATTTCAACAAATTCTGTACAGTCGGTGCAAAATTATGAACATGTTTAAAGCCTACTTTAGGGGTTGAAATTTCTCATGGAGTTACAGTTGCAGCCAATATAAAAAGCCCAAACCGGTAAACATTTTTGATATGCGCAGTTTTTTCACTTGCAGTTGTTTTAACTGTTCTTGATGGTTGATTTACAAAAGACCTACTGCTCATGGTCAATGTTTCAAAATTAGTTACAGCTTCACTGTTTTTTTTGTTTTATTTTATTGAATGCAATTTAAAGTTTTTTTTTTGTTTTTCAAAGAGTTTGTCGTCCATTGTGTTTCTTTTATACTCAAAAAGAAAAAAACCGGTATTTTTTATTTCTTACAGAATCAACGGGTTCAATAAGTCATTAAACTTTTCTAGGTCTCCCAATATTTAAACAATTCTCAAAACTTATATAAAAAAAAAACTGAATTTGTTTTTGTGGTATCGATAAATGAATGAAAAACAGAATTTATAATGAACATCTTTCAACGCCTTGAAATATAACTTGTATATGCATTTTCTAGGTCACTCTACCTACAGTTAAATAAATACATTATTTGATTGATAATAATTTAACTGAGACTGTTATAAAAAATATATTTTAGGTATAAAATAAATTATATAGAGGAGTTAAATCATAACAATGTTATCTGGAAGCTATCAGATAAGTATCACCAACAGAAATACGGTATAATTTTCTTTTTCATACATTTTTCTTATAACAGTCGACAGCATACAATTTACTAAGATAAGTTTAATTTTATCTGGTCATTGTGCAAAAGCATTAAAATCAGTAGCCAAAGTGGTGGATATGCCAACTTCAACTCTTCAACTGATGGTAAAATAAGATAATTAATAAAAAAATTGAGTCGATTGAATCCTTACAAAAAAAAAAGCAAATAATTTGTAAATTAAAACCAAAATTAGTTGATTGGAAGATTGTCGCAGCAATCGAAAATAACACAATCATCATACATATGTAGAAATTTTCTTAAGAAATTAGCTCTTTAGGATTGCAACCTCAATTAAAAAAAGAAACCTAAACATGAAATATTTTCTTATATACTTAGCTCGTCAGAAAAACATCCAGATATGTTAGCACCTGTCTTCTCTCGTATTTCGTTAGTTCGTTAGTCACATATATAGCTAATGGGACTTATTTCACTTAACTCTTAAAACGCAGATAAATCAACACTTACACCGATGTATTTATTAAACATCACTCTTTTTTACTCTTTTTTAGCTTAGGACATAAAATTAGAAGCGTCATTTGAAAAGTATTCCACAATTTAATAAAAAAACTGATTTTTTAAAGATTTTTATAATAAAAATCAAAAATTTTATTATAATCGACTATCATGTACTCAATAGGCATCCAATACTTATTATTGAAACAAGGTTCTTATTTACCATCTGATTAAGCCGTATGACCATGGAGAATAGGGTGTTATATAGCGATCTTAAACGACCTTTACGTCCAGTGTTGTTTTCACTTCAATTATCCACCGGTTTTATGGTTTAAATATTTTTAATTCGCAGAATAAATAAAAATTCGACAGTAAAAATTATGTTCATTTAATTCTTACTCGCGTAAAATGTTTAACGACAAGAATTAACCACAATCCAGCTGTGTATTAAGAAGTTTGAAGATCTTTTGTGTTTTAATGATACTCGTTTATAAAACTTTTATTTTTTTGTTTTATTTTCCATTTATTCCAGTTTCGTTTTATCATAGTCACTGTCTATGTTTTAACAACAACAAATGAGAAAACCGACACAATAAAATTTTAGTTTTTAATTTCTATTATTTTTTATGCACAGCAAATGATGCGAAATGCATGGAAGCGTGTTTTTTTTTATTTAAAGATTTTTGATTTAGAACACTTTTTTTTTTTTGCAACAATATTTTGGCACATTTCCTAGTTTGATAATAAATTAAAAGTTGTATCTTCAAAACAAGTTTATTATCTACGTGCGATACTATAAAAGCGTTTATATATTTGGATGCTATAACAGGTTATACCAGAACACCGGTCTTCATAACATTTTTAGAGTTTATGTCTGTCGTATGAAAAAAAAAACAATAGGCCGGACCTTTTTTCTGAAAGTGCAAGTGGGCATGGCATCCCATACTCAAGGTCAATAACTATTTGCATACATTTAGGACAGACAAATGATTGTATAAATAATTTTAGTTGTCAACTTGTATATTCCAGATCAACGAAATTAAAATCTCGTTTATGTAAATTTGGTATTTAGGCAGACTTAATTGAAACAAAAATTAGAATCATTAAAATAACACTGTGTAAAGTGTAGATTTATAACCCGATATTTACGAAATTCAAATTTGGTTCGATCGCAAATTAAATCTATTAGAATAATGGGCTTAGAACATACCTTTCAAATTAGATGTTTATAACCGCACGCCCTAGAAAGTGTAAGATTTATGGTTTACGAATTTTGCTGATTTTTTCCTGTCACAAAGCATCTTCCTCATCTTCTTATTGTTTCCGTTTCTATCAGCTTGTATCAGCTTCCAGGATGATAGGGATACTATTTGTAGTCGCCTAGAAAGAACGACATTTGTAAAAGTTTATTGATTTATTGGCAATAGAGATAAGATATACTCATTCATTACCTTTCTATAATGCTTCTTGGTGATGTTATATTCTCTGATGTGTCAACGGGCTTTAATTTTTAAAATTCTAAAACTATGAAATAGAAATTGTTTGCTTTCTCCCAGATTAGAGACTCAAAATGCTCAGACTTTTTAATATTCACTTCAGCGGAAAGTACACGTAAAATTTGTAGGAAGGCTTTTCTGCAATGTAGTAACCAACATCTTCAACTTTGAGTAAGTGCCCTGATTATTTTAACACTCGTTTAAAAGAAAATTTGATTAAAAAATTTAAAGTGACAACTATAGTTAGTTATATGGCTTGAAAATTATAACAGCTAGGGTCATAAAAATGTTTGAGGAACTTTGGATTTGGATGCTGATCGTGCGCTCTCCTATTCTAATCAGGCGTTTTATTAGCGCTTCCTGTCTTTAAATTTAAATAAAACAAAACGTGCGTGAGATAGCATTGACATTATTTGTTTGATTGAGCGACCTATTGATGGCATTGTTTGTGGAATTTGTCATCATTCAAATGTCTTCCAAGGCTTCTCTGGGTGGCACACATTCCTATTCCATGACGCTGGTGAATAAATCAGTCTGAATTTGACTGATAGGACCGCTGTGGTTTGCGACTTATTCGCATACACCTGCGACTTAAGAAAACCCCATAAGAGAAATCTAACGATATCAATTTGCATGACCTTGGTGGCCAGTTTACACCACATTTACATGAGATGACCATGCCCTGAAAACGTTCGTGCAGAAAACCACAGGTTGATGGTGTCCAGAAAATCCAAATTGGTATTCATCGACCTATAGTGTCCACCATTAACAATTATAGCTTGGCCAATGTTGTCCTGAAGGAGAGAGGGTTCGATAACACACATGGATTGATGACATCCCAAGTTCGACAATTTTGTTTGTTTACTTACCCATTTATTCAGAAATCGGCCCCATTCTGAAAATTATGGTCACATGTCGTAATTCTGTGTATACACCATTTAGAAAATTAAGCAAGAAACAGTTTTCAAATATTGTACCTGAGTGTATAAGACAGAGGAAATTAATTTATTTGTTGTTTTTCATTACAGACATTCGAGATATTTCCTATTAATCAAAATAAACTTAAGAAGATTATTTAGTTTAATTTGATTAAAATAAAAACAGAGAACTACACAAAATGACAAATTAAATTATTTGAAAAAAAGGTTAAAAATTTAAAAAAAAATCACAATTATTGGAATGTTTATGATGCTTTGCATGATGCTATATTTTATTTAAAAACGCAATTTAAATTATTAAATAATAACAATAATTCTCTATAAACTTGAAACTTTAAAGTCATTAGACAAATTTGATTTACGAAAAACAATATGAAAATTCAAAAAAAAAAAAATAAATCTAGAGAAGGCCAAAGGCTATAATAATGTATTTAAAATAAGTTTTTAATAAAAAATAAATTATATTACCTGTGATGTAAGCAAAATAAAAATTCCATGATGTTATTGTAAACTGAAAGTACAAGCAGTATGATGGTAAACAAATAAAAATAATTCATACTCAAATTGAAATAAATTCTTATAACTGTAAGAATAATTTACAATACTCGAAATTTATCCGTAACGTATAACTAAAATTAGCCGGGTATCTTAGCCCCTTATGCTCATTGTAGTGGTTGTATTTCCCCGATAACGCAGAAGATCTCAGATTGATTCTGATTCATACATACATATATAATTGGTCATTACATCCCATTAGCCAGGATTACGGCATAGCTTCTCTCACCACTTATATTATCTGTGTTAAGAAGAAATATTTTTTCATATTTCATTTTGTTGGATATGTCTGACCTGTGGTTTGAACCGAGGTCTCATGTCTAATAAGCCAACACACTACCTACTAGACTACGGCGACTTCTGATTTTGATTCATTAGTATAAAACCCCAAAACAAAAAAATCGCACGGCGTTAAATCGATTTGATTGTCAGTTGTCATCTGGAGATAATCTTTTCTAGAACTCGTTGTTGCATGCGCGGTGTTCCAAGTGGATACGTCTTGGTGAAACCACACTTCGTCCAGTTGCATGCCGTTCAATTAAAACAATAGTAACACTGTTCTCAATTTCACTGTCACTGCAATATCGGCCTCATTTGCGGAAAAGTAATGCCCAATAATGCCGCCTGAGTAAAATTTGTACCAGACAGTTGCTCGTTGTGAGTGCATTTGATTCCCATAAATAGCGTTCAGATGGCAATATTCTTCATCCGAATAAATTAGCAATGATTTCATTGAACGAGTTACCAGCAATTGCTATGGTCTGCAGGTTTGAGCCCCTGAGAGTAGGCTGAACTGAAATTTGAAGTTGTTGAGAACAATGCCGAATTGATGACTTCGAACTTTCGGCGAAACTCTCGCCTACAGCAACAATATTATCAAGAGAGAGATATTTTCAAGTTTAAAATTTAAGTTACAAAAAATTATGTTTTGATCTTAAAATGATGCTGAAAAAAATTTATAAAAAATGCAAATTTTATTTCTACTTCATTAACATTATTTGTGATACAACTCTCGTATAATTTTTGTTTCCTTAATAACGTCAAGCAAAATAATGTGAGAAATTTCCAAAGAAACACGTCTGTTGTGTAGCATCTTGAGCGTCCATTAACTAATATTCGAATCAATAGCGTTATTCGCGTGATTTACCGGTTTGATTAGCTGATAGAACTTAAAATATTCTGGTCAAGGTAAACGCGTCTTTATTTTGTTTTTAGAGCATTGTATTGGCCATTTAGCAATTTATTTTAGTATCTTAAAAACAAACAGGTAATAAAAAAAAAAAAACAAAAATAAAAAACAATATATTCTCACTTCAATTTAAAATAAAAATAAATGCATGAAAACCACATTATTTTCATATTTCTTAATATCATTATTGTGAACATATATACTACATACATGCATACATAATTGGCCATTACAACCCTCAAGTCAGGATTACGACCTAGCTTCTCATACCACTGATGTTGTGTTTGTTAATTTTGTACATGAGTGGCGGAACCTACGGTTTAAAGTCGATTTCGAACAACAGATTTTTTTAAGAAACTTTTCATGGCAATTATTGTGAACATTAATAAATAATAACAATAGTTTTACGGAAATTTACCAGAAAGCTTTTTTGGTGCTGGGAAGGATGTAAGTTATGTTTGTCGAAGGGTAGAGTGTGTCTATTTCATTACATGCAATACTGAACTCTAAAGAGTGTTGTAACTATTGAAATAATAAATACTGTATGTTAATATGACAGTAGGTTAAAGTTGGTCCATACTCAACCTTTATAGTCAAATTAGTGAAATATGAAACATAGGATATAGTTAAGATTTCTTAATTTAATTTTATTTTTTTTTTAATGTGTGTGCTCATTATACTAGGTATAATAGAAAAGTAAAAATGATTACCTACAATAGAGCGACTCACCAAAAAAGTGCTCGATGTACCCTCCTCAAAATGAACATTGGTATTTTTTATGATGACATTTAAAATATTTCGGCTCCAGCTTTGACTTCTCGTTTCTTATGATACCCGTATTGTATATGTTGGTAAGGGAACAGATTCTCAAATTGACAAAACATACAAAAATAGAGCCTTTTTCAAAACGCTTCAGCTCACGAGAGGTCAAAGCTGGACCCGAAATATTTTCAATGTCATCATAAAAAATATCAATGTTCATTTTGAGGGGGGTACACCTTGCACGAGTTTCGCTTCCATACAACTTGAGTCGCTCTAACCTACAACCGATTTTATATATTTTTTACATAGTGAAGCAACTCAGTTTAAGTACATCACTCATCCAGAGAAACATATTCTCACTGATGCAAAGATTTAATAAATACGATTGTATTATGCAAACTAAGCAGCCGTTGAAGCTTATCAATTCAAAAAAAAAAAAAAATGTCATGACTAATAGAGATAATAATAACTGTTAGTATTATTGAAAAGTTATGAGATATACTTAAACTCATATACATATTCACGCATACCGCTTTCACAACCTTCTCTGTCTGATACTGCTTGGTGCTGTTTTTTCGCATCTTCTCATGCAAGATTGCACTGTCTTCAGATATTTTTATCCTATCACGGTTTCTTAAGACTGGAAGATTCTAGCATCATTCCCTATATACTGTTAGGATTCTTTCTGATAGTATGGAAAACTCGCTCTCAATTCCTCCGTTTTATTTGTGTTATTATAGGTTCTTCGTAAAAATTCCATATTGCTGATGTTCTTTGATTCTCAAGCATTTGTTGATGAATACCAGCATTTTTTTCATGATTTTGTTCGAAATTAGACAGATTTCACTGAATATTCTAAGCTTGGTTCATAGCGATATTTGTAAGTTTCTCCATACTGACTGAAGTCGTCTGAATACCTTTCTCGTTATATTTATATTTCTCCAATATTTATGTCTGTTTCTGCACCACCATTCATTGTCATTGTTGTGCGTAGATAACACAAGTCTTCTGTGAACTCAACTGGTTGCTCTTAGTTGCTTTTACCATGATGGTATCGGTTATAATGTTATTCATTATTAAACAAGTTCAAGCATTGCTTGTTATTCTTTTCAAGTCTTTCAATTTTGTCCGCATGTTGGAGTTCTTGTACGAGAGTAGACAAATATCGTACATAAAACAAACTTCTGCAATTCTTTCTCTCCCTAACTCCCTAACGTTCATCGTATCTTTCAGCACGATGGCGAAAAGCTGAGAATATAGGAGGTATCCTTATTATATTCCAGCTTTGTTAAGAACTGAGATTTTAGCATCCTCATAGATAGCACTGACTTAGTTTTTATCAAATCTTTCCATTTGGTAGTCTGGCTAATTGTTGAATTATTTGGAGGGAATTACATACATACATAATTGATCATTACAACCCTTCAGTCAGGATTACGACCTAGTTTCTCACACCACTTATGTTGTGTGTGTTAATTTTAATTTGGAGGGAATTGGAGACACTAAATTTTGAAACAAAACTAAACTCGATCTGAACTTACAATAAGGCATCGAATGACTTTACAGCTAAAAACCTGCTCGAAATAGTTGCCTTGTCCTATTCGATTTTTAACGAGAAGAAACTACGTATGATTGTATCTCACGAACTATTGAATAACTTTAATGTCTGTCCGGATTTGTAGTAAATTGCTAATCAGAGAATAGATTAAGGTTTTTGAAACAACTGTTATTTAGGCTGCCGCTATCAGTTTTACCACCAATTCTTTGCAATATCAATCTACGTTCGAATTGCTTAATTTTAATACATGGCACATGGCACTTATTAATCGCATAATATAAACTACATCAGAGCGCATGAGTCTACTATAAAACAGTAGAGAAAAAAGAAGAAATGAAGAGGAAGAGATTATTTTCTTCTGGAAGTTCTTTTGTAAAGATGAAATTGCATGCTCTCATCAGTTATTTCACAAATACTGGCAGATTTCACGATAATCGTAAATTGGGAACATAAGAAGAGGGAACATATTGATGAATAAGATAAGATATATAAACATACATACATAATTGGTCATTACAACCCTTCAGTCAGGATTACGACCTAGTTTCTCACACCACATATGTTGTGTGTGTTAATTGTATACATGAGTGGCGGGACCTACAGTTTAAAGTCGATTCCGAACGACAGATTTTTCTCAGAGTTTTTGACAGAAATCTGTTGAGAGGAAGTCGCCGAAAAAATACTTTTTGTATTTTATTTTGATGTCTGGCCTGTGGCTCGAACCCTGGCTTTTCGTCTAATAAGCCAACACACTACCTACTAGACCACGGCGACTACTAAGATATATAAAGCAATCAGTATAAAGATTTCGCAGTAAAAAATCAACCCTTCGATAATTTCCTACGGCATCTATACTTCGATATTTCCACTGGCATTGACTTTTTCTAACATTTTTTGTTCTAGTAAAGCCTACAGCGTTTAACAAACCAAAGTCTAGACCAAAAAGAATACTACCCAGGACTGAAAAGAAAGAGATTAACTATATTATATCTTGCGAAAGTTAGGTAGGTTGGAGTGGTAGCTTTGATACCAACATCTCACTTGACGCCACAGGTAAACGCAGTCCCTTTACTGATCGAGTTCCACCAAACTAGGGAAGAAGTTGGTCAGCGCAAGCGCATAAAAAATCGCGGTTACCTTACGCTGGAAAACCATCAATGGATGATAGCACCGTCACGCTGACAACGAGAAGAGGAGGTTTGGAGAGCCAAATAACCTATATCTGGACCTCGCAAGAGATGGGGATTGACAAAGAAAGTGGATAACAGTCTCCTATTCCTCAGCAGATCTGCACCCACAACAGAAATCGTTAGATGGGGGCTGCATGCTCTCCGCGTGCCTACCCATAACACAATGACCTGTAAGCATGCCCACTGTGATCGATATGACGTTACGATCAAGTCCGAGTAAATGGTTGGTGCGCCTTCTATCGAGGGCAAGATGCGTCTAGCAGTGGAGCAGGACTCCTCATTGACCCAGGATAGGTTGGCGTCCCGAAAGAATTTCTTGCCGAAGTTACTTTGACTAGAAGAAAAATAAATTATATAAAACTAGTCAGAATAACATTTTAAAAATGTCATCTCCGTTTTTAAGATTTTTTGATAAACAGCATTCAAAAAGATTCCAATTGTTATATGTATGTATGAAATTATTATTATTATTTTTTTGTATTTCAGTTCGCGCGTGTGTAAATCAAATTGCAAATTTAATTGCTTAATTAAATAAATGCAGATCTCAAATTTATGTTTGGAAATTATTCCAGTAATATTAATAAAATGTCAAAATGTTTTTAAAGCAAATAAAAATAAAAATAATTGGATAGAAATACAAATGCAGTAAATTTTATTCTAAAAATAGGAAAAAAGTAATTAAAAGCTAACAAGTAATAATAACCAACCATATCAATAACAAGAAATCTTCTAACGTTTACTTTAAAAAACATCATTTTATTTTGCCATTGGGGAAATTTTTAAACACTGTTGTTTTTGTATGAACTTTGGCCCACTGTCTATTTTTAAAACCGTTTCATATTTTGTACATCAACGTCATTTTATTGTACGTACGTACATACGAGTTAATTTGTGCGAATTTGGATGAAAACAGTAATCAAAGCAACAATGATTTTAATTGTTTTAAGGCGGAAATTTTGTTTACAAAACTTTACAATAGCAATAGCGATACAATATACCTGTTGCTAAACAATATTCAAGTTTAAATATTGCAATTTCATTGTATTCTTAGAAAAAAAGAAAAAAAAATATAGAGACATTGGACCGACAACAAATAAACAATAAAAAAAAAATAATTTGCAACCGTACTACCGACTAAGAACAATTGATCATTGTTTTTGGTTTCACTTACAATGCGATCGAGGACTGTTTCTTTTTGTAAATATTTTAAAATTTTATATCAATTACATATTTAAATAGAAGTGATTCATTCTTTATTTAGGCTTTAAACTATCAAAGGCAAGATTTGTAAATAGCCCTCAAATGTATTTTCTAAAAATTTATTCACTGTAAGGCGAGAGCCTATTTGCAAAGCGTTTTTAAAACATTTTTAAAGTAAAAATAAAAAATATTAAAAAAGACAAGTGTTTTCAGAACACGATTGTGTTTGAAATGTTGTACCTTGTTTGAGGAGGAGTAAAGAAAAATTAAATATTATGACATTGTAACTTGTTAATAACTTTTCCATACGAAGAGTTTTTGACAAAATCTTGTATAATTTCACAGATTTAATGCCCGTGAACTATACTCTGTGGAAAAAGCTTGCAAGGCAATATACAGCGTTAATTGTCAAAATCTTCGTAGATCTTCTATTCCAGAGGACAAATAACGCAACTTCTTTAAATCACCAGGCGATTACAATACCAAACATACATTCTGGTGTATTCTAGCTTTTTACAACTACGTTGCGTGAGGCTTAATACAACATATAGAACGGATTAAGACGTTGTTTGCAGTGAACAACCAACTTATGAATCTACGAATAGACATAATATTGCAGCCGTTATTGACTTTGAAATGATCAAAAGTGTGCCCAGAGGATTCAATTTGAGGCTTCTCCCTAATTACCATCAGTCCACTCACCCCTACTACTTTAGTGATTTCAAATACTAAACTACAGTAAATATTATTGTATATCAGTGCTCATTGCATAAAAAATACGCTGTTGAGAACTCCAGATGATGTTTATGTTTCTTTCTTTAATTTTGGCAAAAATCTTCTCAAGGTCAGTGTGCAAACTGTGTTTATTCTTCATTTTTAATAGAGTTTACTCAATATACATATGTGGAAATATTATTTTTTGCTAAATAATGATCTAGTGGAGAGTGGCAATAGAGCAGATCATAGCATCAAACAATCATTTTCAAAGAAAGCACAAAACAGCTTAGAAAACCCTTAAAATCTCAAAGGGCAGAATCTCTATTTGGAAGATCTGAATGCTACTCCGGAATCAAATTATTCGTGCTACTAAAAACCTTAAAGAACTTGTGACATTCAAGCCACCTTTGGTTTACCAAGATCTCATACTGGGGAAAATAACCTATTTGATGTTCCGAGAGGTCAAAGAAATTACTGCCAGACTCAGACCGTAGAACTCTTTTGATACAGATAAAGTTCCCTCAAAGCAATTAAAATTATTTAAATTATTAATTCTATTTTCAGACCTGAATATTGAAGGTTGCACTCACTATCACACTCTCAGCAGATTTCTGGCAAAAACTCTGAGAGTAAATAAAATTGCCATGAAAAGTTTCTCAAAAAAAAATCCTTCGTTCGGAGTCGACTTTAAACTGTAAGTCCGGCCACTCATGTATAAAATTAACACACACAACATGAGTGGTCTGAGAAGCTAGGCCGAAATCCTGACTGAATGGTTGTAATGGACAATTATGTATGTATGTGTCATTTACGGATTATTCGCCAACACTTAGACTTAAGAAATCCGCGCAAAAGGTAGTGCTCGGCAGCCAAGCCATTTCATATCACCTCTACATGAGATGACCACATGACATGAACTGTGAGGCACGTAGTGTCTTGTTGTTGAAACTGCATGCCTTTGTTGTCCAGATCACCCAATTCATGCCAAAAACGTAATTAATAGACGTTGACAATGATGTCCTGGCCAGCGACGTTCTTAAATAAATGTGGACCGATGATCCACACAAATCCACATCCGAAATCCACACAAAACAATGACTTTTTCGAGACGCATTGGACACTCTTGGATTGTTACTGTTCCAAATTCGACAATTTCACTTGTTCACATACCCATACATCCAGGAATGTGACTAATCGTTGAAGATTATTTTTCGATAAAAATTAAGATTAGTTGCCAATAACTTCAGAGTCCATTTAAATAACATACGCCGTTGTCGTTGATTTGGCAAAAGAGACTGACATCTAGATTCACAGTAGTAGCTTCAACAAGGCGGCTGTTTTCAACTGTTAAAATTCGGAAGTTTCCGATGGTCCCCGTTATATTTTAATATCTACCTATACGATGTATGTATGTATGTAGGTATGTATGATCCCAAAAACAATTTTTTTTTTATATAAAAATGTTTTAATAATATATTAATATATTTAATAATATATTAATATTTTAATATTAATAATTTTAAATATCATTACACACAACTGTAAATCGTTTAAATTTAATATGAATTTTATGTACTTGCGAGAAACAACAAAACGAATGAAAAAAAATAAACCACAATTAATTAACATCTTCAATCAACAATAACAACTTTATTATACAGCAGCAGCACAAACAAATGTTATTTATTTTTAGCAAAACTTAAACTCTCCATCTCATTCTGCCAAAAAACCATATAATTTATGGCCAGAGATGGATATACATATTTTAGAAAAATTATTAAATTATTGTGAGTTTAGTAAACTTCTCTGTGTGCATTGTGGTGTTATGTCAGTGAATATGTGCTTGTATTCATATTTGTAACTGCTTCAGTGTGTTATTTTTTAGTCTTTAAAGCTTAGCTGTTGCCACTTTTTTTGTTTTAAGCTTAAGCACTGTCGTTGTTGTTGTTGTCGTTGTAGCCGTCATTGTTGTCTTAGTTGATCGTTTATACGTTTCTTTTAAAAGTTTTTATTTATATCCAGACAATGTTGAAACCTGAAGACAGATTTAATTCTCAATCCAATGTGAACGGTCGTGAAAATTTTCAACGAATAAATCGAAGCATTTAAATATTAAAATTATTGAAAATTATTTCAAAAGTTAAAAAAAATAAAGTTGTTCAGAATAAATAAAAAAAAAGAATTAACGAAAGGATATTCAACTGTGATAGTTTAACAAATAAAAGAAAAAAAAATAAATAAAGAAAATGTGGAAATTTGTATTCTGTTTGGCAGTTTTTCAAGTTATACTTGCTCAACAAACCAAAGAAATACGTAAGTTTCAATATAAAAAAGATGTGTGTTAATGTAATGTTATTTGATATAATAAAATATAAAAAAATATAGAAATTGAAAACAAACAAAAATAAATCAAATTTTAAATGCAAAATTAAAAAATCAGAAACCCTATAACAGTATTCGATATCGAACAATAATTGTAGATTTGATTATTCTAGCAATCGATTTAATACCAGTTTTGTCTGTTGTAAATTTCCTTGTTATTATTTATTGTTAAATTTTGATGTTTCCTAATATTATTCAAAAACTATTTTTTATGTAAGTAAAATGAATCCTTTTTTAAGAAAAAAAAAAAGGCCCAAATTTCTAATGACAAAACAAGGATAAGAATAAAATAGTTTTCCAGCCACAATATTTAACAATTTAATTGTCTGTGTAGACAATAATGAAAGTGTCATCTCTCAAATCCATGCGAAAATTAAGGTTACTATATTAAGTAATTAGTAATCACCGGTAGTTTTAGGTATAAGGCAAATATATTGCTTTTACTATTATGCAGATTGTTTTTCGAATTTAAATTCTAACGAAGAGTTCTTTTGTCCAAATATGTATGTTTATTATTTTATTACTATTTTTTTTGTTGTTGTTGTTTTTTTTTAACTAAATACCAAATTTTGGTACCCTTGATTTAGAATTTACAAAACCTGTTGCTGTTTTACAAACATTATGTCATTTTCGGATTTTGTTCAAATTTTAAAAATCTTTCCAATGCTGTCAAGACGATGAGATTATCAATCACTTCGTTTGTCATTGTAAAAATGTTGTATATAAGGAAGCAAAGGTTGTTTGATAGGTACTGGGTGACTGGACGTAATTAGTTTTTATTGTATAGTTTACATAGATGTTTCACATTATGTTTTGGCTTTAGACTGAGTCAAAGACAGATTCAAATTTGTCCATATGATATTTCTGGAGAACTATCTTATTGGATGTTATACTTTTCTAACAGCATCAATTGATATTTTATACTTCCTTTTTTGTTTGGTGCAGTAAACTTTTTTTTTTACTGCTTTTACAAAATATAAATTTTTATATTTTATTTTTATTTATTTTTATATTATAAATTTTTGTCAAAAGAGACTAAACTTATTTGGAAAAAATATGATTATCAATTAATTTTGAGCTAATGTATGTATCTATACACCATGTTAAAATCTATTAAAAAAGTTATTACATTTAAAGGCTGGTGAGTCAAAAGACTTAAATCTTTCCAAAGATCATTTTTAAATCATTGTCCAATAGGGATAATATATCCTATTTGTGCTCTACAGTACACAATTTGCTCACTATCAGTTCAAAAATAAATAAAGCTTCATGTACTTTGCTATTAAGATAAGACTTCCACAGATCAAATAAACAAGAATCTAATGATTCGAAATTTCGCTTGTACTCATATTGCATTAATAATACACTTTATCAGATTTGATAACTTTTAATTTTATTATTTTGTTAATTGAGATATTTTATTGAAAAACACTTTAATAGTTTTATAACACTAGAAGATTTTTATATAATTAATTAAGTAAAAACAATTTAATTCAAAAATTGTTGAATCCTTCTGTCATATGTTAGTTTTCCAATCATTCAAAAAGAAATAAATACACTTTTAGAACATTTTAAAGATTTACGAAAATGATTTACAAGTAAGTCGATCTTGTAATATAAATATTTAAAATTTATTTTATATAAATTACTGCCTTTATATAATATTGTATTATATAACATTAAAGATCTTATAGTTAGTTGAAAACTACTTCAAGTTGTTGTTGTAATAAGTAATTCTAAAATCTCCTTAAAAAATTTGTCATTATGTTTAAATATTACACGAGTTGTTTAAAGTTTGTCTGGCTATTCATTTAATTTTTCAAATTCGATATTGACGTTGATCATTAATAATATTTTTTTCTCCTAAATTTACTTCTAGTCATCGTCAATAATAAGTTTTTTAAAGTGTATTTGCTAAACAAACATACGGAAGTTAATTTTTTTACTTTTCTTTTAATGTTTTTCTTTTTTTTTTGTTTTGTTAATCAAAAATAAATAATTTTTGAACTTGAAAGCCGTAAAACTGCATAAATGATTTTAGTAACATATATGTATATACATATACATATACACACACGACGAGATAAACCATGTGGTATAACAAATTAACAGTCGGCAAAATTTATTCATTTTAAATTTTTAAATCAAACAATACTTATAAATAAAGAGTTCAAAGTCTTTTAAATAAGATACAAAGTCAAGGTCATTTGTATACTGCTATTAAAAAATAAAAACAATAGAGAGTGTGAAGCTGTAAATTGTAGTTTAATGTTGTTTTTGTTTTCCTTCTTTTTTCTGAAATCATAAAATAAATGAATCGTATGTAAAATTTGTGCATTCGAATTGAATATTAATTTTTTGACTTTTATTAACTGACCTACACCAACTAGTAATTACTTAACCGGTCGTTGTTTAAATGTTTTGATTGGTAATCTGATTTTGATTTTGAAAGCTTTACATTTTACGCACTTAATTAAATAATAAAATAAAACAAAATGTATAAAAATAATTTAAATATTCATTATAATTATAATCTTATGATTCAAAGACGAATTAATTGTTAAAAATTAATTTTGGTGTTTTAATTTGAATAAAATAATTTTAAATATAAAAAGAACACGTCAAATTTAGAATGTGTTTCAAACTATAGATTTCCACCATAAATAATGGTAAATACCTTGAAACTCTATTCAACAATTGAAAGATTTATTATGGCTTTAGTGAAAAATTATACTATCGTCTAATTATTATTGCAACATTTAGAAAAAGTTGTGTTTTTTATTAGAAAAGACAAAAATGCATCGGACCGTTGACAACAAGTAAAAAAGAGTTTCTAAATTTTTTATTCCATAAGATATGAATGTCGAAATCATCAAAATAGATTCGTTTGTGAGATAATTTCATCGTGGGATTCAAATCTATCTCCATGGAGTTATTTCCTCGGGTTTAGAAACAGAATGAAAGAGATTGTAATGTAGTCTGGCTGTCAAGCAAAATGACTCAGCTTGTTAAAATTTTAAAAGAAGTTAACTGAAGAAGAAGGCTGGTTGAGAGATGATAGGGCTTCATCAGTGTAGTTGCGCTCTCCCTTTTTTTGTTGTGTCTTATCTGTGTAATTCCTCCAATTCCCATTCTCCCCTTTCCAAAATCCTCTTCTTTTTATCCCTCTATTATCCTTTCCTCTTTAAGGACGTTGTACAATGGGTCAATTCGACCTCCGGGTACTGTACTTGTCCAAATTGCCAAGTACACGTCCTCTAACCTAACCTAACCTAACTGAAGAAGAAGAAGAACCTAAATTAAGAGGTGGAAAATACAAAAACTCAAAGTTTGATTGACATACACTCGCAAACATGAATCCTTTGTGATAACGTACAAGGAATGGAAAAAATTAATTTTTTATGCATTATTGGTTGATCAAACAGAAATAATAACATGGAGCAATATTTAAAGAGTTTTTCTTTGATGAAGGCGAACATATTGCATAGACACGATTAATATCAGAGACAGGGATTGAGAGATTTTTGTGCATTCGCTTTATAGGTCATAATTGGCACCAATATTCGGCCTATGAGGATTTAATTTGGGTAATGAAAGTTGCCGTAGTCTAGTAGGTAGTATGTTGGCTTATTAGAAGTAAATCCAGGGTTCAAGCCCCATGCCAGACTTCAAGACAAAATACAAAAAGTATTTCTCCGGCGACTTCCTCTTAGCAGATTTCTGCCAAAAACTCTGAGAGCAAATAAAATTGCCATGAAAAGTTTCTAAAAAATCTGTCGTTCGGAGTCGACTTTAAACTGTAGGTCCCACCACTCATGTATAAAATTAACACACACAACATAAGTGGTGTGAGAAACTAGGTCGTAATCTTGACTGAAGGGTCGTAATGACCAATTATGTATGTATGTATGTATGTATGTAATGAAAAATCTGCCTAAAATCAGAATGAGAATGAGTTATAAAAATAAATGTTTAAGATTGAAAATATAATATCCGATTTACTCAGGTTTATCAGCAACTTTAATGCCTATCTCAATATCTTGTTAAATGATGAAAATCTTCAATGTAATTGCTAAGCTATGAAATCAATTTAACCTTACTTTACTAACTGTTAGGAAGGGTTCATCTTTAAACTCTTTGAAATATTTCACCACATTTAGCTTCAGATATTCACGTTTTCAGATTGAAGTGAACGTGTAGGCTGCTTAATCATATTGCTTCATTCAAAACGTTCAGATATCCAGTACAGTCTACAAGAATGGATCGTTTTAGGTGGATCATTACACATAACGCCAGAGCCATAATTTGAAGTTCTTTGTACATTCAATGAAAACGTCATTAGTATGCAAAAACATATTCTTTTCTATTCATCAATAAATTACAAATAAATGATAAGATTATATCGAGTTAGAGTTGTTAGATTTTTTTTTTTGGCAGATTTTTGTTTTGTTTTTTCCTTCTGGCAATTAAATCTATTCCAGTCATGATGAATTTGTGAAGCTTTTTAGGGTTCAGTGTAATAATTGAATTAAAATAACAAACAGGAGAGTCAAGAGATTATTAATTTCATTCCTAAAAAATACGCGGCCAGTTTATTATCACGTTTGACTGAAATGCTTTGCCGATCATTGTACTTTTTTATTTATTTATTTATTTTTTTTTTTTTGTAGTGAAACTAGAAAAAATTCAGTAACCTTCAAGATCGGAACTTCAAAGATGTGAATACAAACAAAAAAACATAATATTTATAAATGTAAATTTGTTTAAATGCAGTTGCTTATATTAAATAAATTCACTATATACGGGCTGTTCATCAAGTTTATTCTTCTGCTGTCTTAAACTCGGTCAACAAGCAAATTTATACATCGCCGACTATTTTATAAAACCTAGGATTTATCATTTTTAAACAAATTAATATTGATTTTAAATTAAAACACTCTGTCAATGCGTCTCCATGCATTATTCAAGTTGAAGGTTTTTTTCTAAAACTACTCAGAGGCATGGCTTATAATTGAACGAGTTTTAAAAACTTGAACAAAAATGTTTTTTTTTTTTTTTTCAATGAAAATTTTCCACTGTTTGATGATTACGGAAGCTAAAGCTATACGGACTAGTGCATGAACAAGAAATTGATGATTCCAATTTCATGAATGACAATAAACAGATTTTAAATCTTTTATTTTTTTTCACCAGCATCCACCAAGTTAGTCAAGGTGTTGGCATAAAATAAAAACGAAACTGCTATAATTATGCATAAAAAAGAGTAAAAACGTGAAGCTTTAAAATATATTCGCATTTATTTTATGATCATTATCTTCGAATCTGCGAAATTTATGTTAATGACCATCAGTTAAAAATGTGCTAAATGAACTGAAATATTTTTTTTTTTGCGTTAATACGGTATCTATGAACTGTATTGTATGAAATTTAAAGTTTTCGATATTTGTTTAGATAATATTGTTATAGTTTGTAAAATAAAGCGATTTATTAACACCGTTTTTATATATTTTGCGTTTAATTTTAGCCGAATATGTCAAACAATGTAGACGAGATGATCCGGAAATAGTGAAATGTTTTATGGGCTCTTTGGAGCATTTAAAACCATATTTGGCACGGGGTATACCAGAAATTGAGGTAAGTTTTCTAGGGACTCTGATCTGGAATTTTGATTTAAGATAATAATTTAATTTTAATTTGGCTTTATAGTTATAAAACTATATCGTTGCTTAAGGAGTAGATTTTGTATCACAGATATTTAATATTCAATAGGATTAGGAGTGTATTAAATACTGTAGAGATGTGAACAGCAGATCTTTATGCCAATCGGGGATTCCAACACATTTTAACCTCGTGGTAATCATTAACATTTCCGATAACTCAACAATCAGGGATGTCAGAGAATCCAATAATGTCGGAATTGGATTTGAAAACGACACAAAAATCAATTTGGTGTCATGCAATCCAAGATTATCGGTTTTGTTTTCGAACTTGAATAAGTATCGGTTTTAGGTGTCACTGAATGTCTTGTTATCGGTTTTATTATTGAAAATAAACCAAGCAGCTAACACCTGTCTGTTTGTTATATGAAATAAAAACAACTTTAATTTTACTTTATAAATAGCTTTTATTTTAACAGTTTTTTATAAGGTGTTGGCTATTTCGTCTCTGATTCTCTGACCTCCATCTTGCAGAGACATGCTTGATGACAAAATAACATTGTCTTCACTATCAGGTAATGATAAAGTCAGCTCATCCTCACTGGTTTGCACATTATAGCTCCTGCAAATGTTGTGCAGAGCACAGCAAGAGTTTATAATTCTTACTTCCTTTTCCGGATGGTAGCATAATGTGCTCATTAAGCAACGGAATCGACTTTTCAACACTCCTATTCAAATTCCTTTTCGATAGTATAAATGCTCGTTAAAGCTGGGCATTATTATCTTTTTATGAGTCACATCTATGCAACCAATTATTAAAGGGATTTTAAATTAATTAAAAAAATAGTCCCTTGATCTTTGCTAATCGTTGGAGTTCATTTCTAGTTGCACCCATTGAAATGAACCGCTCCATAACTTTGAGTACATCGTCTAAAATTGTAGAAACTGCTTCTACCCAGAGATATGCTAGAATAATTTCCAACAGATCTTTGGTATGACCCTTCAACTAAAAATCGCAACGTAGCTGCAAGTTGTAGCAATGGCGGGATCTTAGAACGGAAAAGGTGTTCTTTTACTGTGTATAGGACCATACAAAATCGTCTTTGTTCAACTGGTAATATGCTATAAATCTGCAAAGCGGCTTTAGATACGAATGTACAGTATAACAAATATACGCCTCCGTCAACTCAAGGAGGTTGCCGCAATATTCGTCTTTTCTCTAACAACAAAAATGCGATAACAGCTGTACCCTTCTTTTTTATTTATTTATTTAAAAAGATTTACTTTTTTTTATTTTAATAAAAACAGAAATTTTTAATAAAAACAATTTCTATTTTGTCAAAAAAATTAATAAAAAATTGTAAATAAATACACAAATGTAAACAGCAACTGTTTCGAACATCGGTTTTATTTCAATTCGAAAATAACAAAGCCGAGTTGGTTTTGTGACACCAAAAGAATCCAATATTGGTTTTCAAAAACGACAAAAGGCAAAACCGACTTGGATTCTATGACACCCCTGAATATATCAAATTCGAAATCTTTTCCCTGATTACTCCATTTTTATGGATGTCATGACGGAGAAAGGTGAAATAATATGATTTTAATAGCATGGTAATTTTTTTTTTGTTGGATTCTAGTGTATATGAAATCGATTTGTAGATGTAAACTTGTTCATCCATAAATTATTTGTAGTTGCTTAATAAATTTCTTCATGGTTGCGGAACTTGCTTGTGATAACATTTTCTTTCATATGTATTCCGATTTTTTACAGACTACTTTTTCCTCTTAATTACGAGTATAGACAAATGCTTGACTTTGTTAAAAGGATAGATATTATATGCTTTCAAGATTTTATCTTTAATTTTTGAAAGAATTTTTCTTATGTTCTCCGTTTATGTTAATCAAATCAAGAAAATATTTCAAAAGTATGTAACGTTCCCATTGCGATGCTCGTAGAAAGATCAGTTACTCTTCTTATGTTCGTATTACACGAATTCTAAAATAACTGATAGGCCTATGTGGAATATTTCAGTGTTTGTGTTAGGAAAAGACAGGCTAGTCTTCGATGGCGAGATAAGATATTATATCCCGCGTCCTGTACCAAAGCAATACTTTTTACATCAGAATAGATCTAATGAACGCTGCATGCTTTATGTGTATAATGACTGTTACATTCTGTTTTAAATATCTATTTTAGGACATTCGGTCATTTAAATACTAAAATCTTGAGTTTCTATGCATAAGTACCAACTTCGAATTCGATGATATTGATAAGTTTGGATGCCTTAATCTTCTTAGAAGTTTTCGTAATGCCGACATTCAATATAATAAATAATACAATACCATTCGATAACATTTCCACTTTCATGTCATATTAATCGCAACAAACAGAATGTCACTTATGATAAAGTTACATAACAGCGGAGAATATTTTTCTTTTTGTTCACCACCAGCATTTGAATTCAATACACTTTCGGTTTCGGATACAATTATCGTTTGATTACACATTTTCATTTCACGTGACTGAAACAACAACAAGTTCGCACATGCGTTCAGGCGTTTCTTAATTTCTTTCATTTCTTTTTCATCATTACGCTTGAACTTACCACATGTAGATCTCGAAATTTTCTTTGTAAATTTTTCCACGTTCAAATGCAACATAAAAATGTATTTTCTGGAAATTGATATGTAATCGATTGCAAAACTTGTTCCAAGTGAAGAAAATTTTTCGAAATGAAAGCCACACACACACACATACTAGCTGTCTACAACGGTTACAACTTGTTTTTCACCAAAAAAAAATGTGAAAATAAAAAAATAAAATAAAATTCAATTGAATTGAATGAAATAAAATAGCAATCTTGCAAATTCAGTTACTGAGTCAGTGAGGTAGTGGCAAAATACAATATAAACACAACAAAAAAAAAAAGAAATATTTTATTTTCTTGCCACACTGATGCAACAATAAATAGTTCGTTAAGGAAAAAAAAACAACAAAGAGGAAACAGAGATCATTGTGGGCTTGGAAGTATTTGAAATTTAAGACACATTTGTACAATGAAAAACTGGAAACCAGAAAGAAAATTATATAATTTTTTAATATTTTTAAAGACTGCAAAAAAAAATACGAGACAAATATTTAATTACTTAGAAATTAATCGTAAAAAATCTTTATTATGGATGACATATTTTACATAAAATGCTTGAAAAAGGCATCTCTGAATTGATATTTAATTTATAGAACAATTTGCTTTACGATAATAGCAAATGTGTACAAAGAGTCTGTTAATTATTAATGTGAAAGTCGCCGTGGTCCAGTAGGTACTGTGTTGACTTATTAGATGCGCGCCAGTTGTTCAAACTACAGCTCAGATATCTCGAACAAAACGAAATATAAAATATAAATATTCCTTTCCGCGACTTCCTCTCAGCAGTCTTCCAGCAAAAACTTTGAAAATAAAAAAAATGCCACGAAAAATGTCTCATAAAAATCTGTCGTTCGGAGTCGACTTTAAACTCCTCACTTATCGGACACCCGTCAATTATTGTCATTTATCAAAATAGTGCGAAAAACTGCTTCCGAAGATTTCTTTGTAAATTGTAAATGAATAGCTCCTAAAGAAACGAGTATCGTCTATTAATGGACTATAAGGTTAGGTTTGATAGTTGAATTATAGAAAAAATTTAAGTCACTATGTCTGCGATTAACGTAAAAAAAGAAAAAGTATTGAAACCTTAAAAAGGTTTTTTGGCAGTAGAAGTATCATATTTTATGGATTTCCTAAGATTCAAGAAAAGGAAAAAGTGGCATAAATTTGGTGACTATTGTTTTGACCGAACAAATTGAATTATAAGTGAAATTATCGTTTAACGATTATTTCATATACCTATACCTTTTATTAACAAATAAGAACCAATTGTTTGTAACAACTTTTTTTATGAAACCTGAGTCATCATACACCAGTTCTTGAAAGATATGCTTATGAGACAGACAGTACTTTTCGTAAAATATAAGCAATACAGAACAAATCCTTCAAGACCAAATCAAAATATTACATTTAATCATCAGCAGCTACTCAAATGTTGACAAAAGTTTTTTAAAAAGATTTCAATTACTTAAGAGTTCTTTCACAATCGTCAACATTGCAAGTGTTAGTATGATAAGACAGCAATTATAATCTATTATTTAAAAATTCACATCCATGGTATTTGAAAACACCAGTCTTTAGTTCTTTAGCGCATGTAATCTTACAAATAAGGGGTACATATACAGCGTATCCACTGTTAAATTACATCAACTGAATATCACTGTAAATATGTCTTCTTTTTTATTTTTTTTTTATTATTTTTCCAAATACTTCTTGCAAAAATATTCAAACCATAATTTTATAATTCCAAAAACAAAACCAAAAATAAAAAATGTACTCAACAACATTTTATAAAATACAATATTACGAGATTATTGAGGTTCAATAAACTTTTGTGAAACAAAAATTCGCTTGTCATAGACAATTTAAGCTTTTAAACATAAAATTTAAAAAACGAAAAAAAATTTAAATAATTATATGTACTTGGGAATCAGAAAAACAAAAACACAAAAAAACCAAAACAAAATTAATGATTACAATGAACGTAAATGCATTTTAAGTAAATTTACGTGTAAAACACAATGCAATTATGCAACATATGGCGATTAACATTAATTCACAAACAATTTGTAAAGAAAACATTTAACAGAATACTACGAATTATTTACATTGTAATCATGTTTTTTTATTGTTCTGTTTTTGCAGTTGCCTTCTGTAGAACCTTTCAAAATGAACACCTTGGCTCTGCAGTTGACTGATGGACCTCAAGGTTATAAAATCACTTTAAAGAATATGGAAGTATTTGGTGCCAGTAATTTCCAAGTTAAGTCATTGAAACTAAGTGAGAATGGTGAACCTTTTGAGGCTAAAATCTTAATGCCTAAATTGAAAATTGAAGCGAAATATACTAGTTCGGGTGTTTTATTGATTATACCCGCTTCCGGTGGTGGCGATTTCCATGCTGTATTTGGTAGGTGTTATTTGAAAATAATAAAGACTATTTAATAATAATTAAATAAATTATGATTATCTTTTTTAAAACAGAGGGTTCCACGGCTGACTTGACTGGCAAAGTTTCAACCCATGAAAAGAATGGTGCCACATATTTGCATGTTGATTCTTTAAGCATTAATATCGATGTCGATAAGGTCAATATGAAAATTTCTAATGCCTTCAATAATAATCGCATTCTACGTAAGTTACTCTTAAAATTACGCTCTCTTTCTCTGTATCTGATTTTATATTTCTCTTTGCAGTCGAAGCCACCAATTTGTTCTTACGCGACAATGGTCGCATTGTCTTGGATGCTATGCAATCTCAATTGCAAAAGAAATTGGCCACAGAATTCGGCAAATTGGCCAATCAATTATTGAAAAATGTTCCTAGAGATTGGTTTTACGTCTAAATTTAAGTAACTTTTTTATTTTATTTCGTGTATATGGTTTCATTTCTTGTATATAGTTATTGTTAATCAAAAAACAGGTAAAAAAATTAATGTTTATTTTTAAGTTTGTCTTTAAACAAAGAATATTTATACGATTTTGTACACATGTATGTATTATTTAATAGATTTAATAAAACACATAACGTAGTAAATATTATTATTTTATATATAAATTTAAATCATTGTTTCATTTTCGAGTACGATATATACATATATACATATAAATCAGTCGGAATATACATACATACTACCAAACATAAACCGTAATATTCCTTCATGATAATACTTGAACACATATTGCAAAATTAATTGAAAAATATTGGAGATGATATAGCCGTAGTCTAGTAGACAGTGTTTTTGTTTTTGTTTAGACATGAGGCCACGGTTCAAACTCCAGGTGAGACATCTCGAACATAACGAATAATGAAAAAATATTTTCAGGCATATGAAATGAGACAAGAATTGTTTATAAACATTTTGTGTGTACAGTAGCATATTGAACAAATAAGAGAAAACTTGTTGCGTAATAAATGCATAGAAACAGAACATTTTAAGGCACAAAATTTTCAATTAAACTAAAGGCATCCACTATTTATAAGGTGGTGGTGATGATTCCATCTAATTGGAAACATGTTATCTGGTCTGATGAGTCCAAATTTAACCGCTTTCAGTCAGACGGAAAGCAGAACTGCTGGCGTAGACCCGGGGAACATGTTCAAAGACACCATGTGAAGCGAACTGTTAAACATGGCGGCGGAAATATAATGGCTTGGGGATGCTTTACATGGTGGCATGTTAGCTCTCTGCGTTTAGCAGATGGTACAAGCGAAAAGAAGACTATCTACAGATTCTGCAAACCCATATTCCCAATTTTATAGATAAATGTGTTTATCCCGGAAATGAAACTGCTTTTCAACAGAATGGTGATCCGAAGAACGCAGAAAAAATTGTAAAGGAATGGATTGGGAAACATTTTCAATTGATGGAATGGCCAGCGCAAAATATCAACCTCAATCCGATTGAAAATCTTTGGTTAATCAGGAAAGCCGGCTCGGGCAGTAAGAAGCAGCCCCAACGAACATGGACAAACTTTGGGATCGTATAAATCGGAATGGAATCGAATTCCAAGACGTTATCGAAAATTTGGTAGAAAGCATGCCAAACCGCGTAAATCAAGTTATTTCTAATAAGGGTCTATGGACCAAATATTGAAATTGAGTTACATACATACATAATTGGTCATTACAACTCTTCAGTCAGGATTACGACCTAGTTTCTCACACCACTTATGTTGTGTGTGTTAATTTTATACAAGAATGGTGGGACATACAGTTTAAAGTCGACTCCGAACGACAGATTTTTGAGAAACTGTTGGCAATTTTATTTACTCTCAGAGTTTTTGCCAGAAATCTGTTGAGAGAAAGTCGCCAAAGAAATACTTTTTGTATTTTGTTTTGATGTCTGGACTGGGGCTCTAACCCTGGTGTTACGTCTAATAAGCCAACACACTACCTACTAGACTACTACGGGTTAGTTTTTATAATTTTCTTGAAACGTACAAAATTGAGTTTATGTGGGTTATTTTCGTTTTTTCTTTCAAACTCATTGAATTCATCCCATTAATTATAGTTTCTTTACAGATATCTGTTAAGAATAAAATAATAAATTTAAAATAATTGTTTTTTTTTTTGTTGGTATGGTTTTGTTTTTATGGATGACGAAACTCAGTATCGTGAACATGCACTCACTTCTGCTCGCCACTGTATATAAAGCTTGTGACTTTGCTTCACTATGTCTAATGTACTAAAAATAAACTAATGTCTGTATTAACTACATCCATGCTTTTACAGCATTGCCATTTTAATATTTCACTAATCGAAATTTTATTGTCCTTAATCCAAACACAAACCACACCGTTGGTAATGCAGAGTATAATGTTAACCATACATTTCTGTGAATGCCTCCGCTAACAGAGGTGAAAATTACTCATTCTAGACACATACCGTCCAATTCACAATGTACATTACATTGATCTATGGTAATACAATACAATTTCGAATAACGGCACTTTGGTGAGTTTCGAAATTATTCACCACACCGGATAAATTCACCACTTTATAAAAAACCCACCACACATTAGTGGTGGGGCCTACAGTTTAAAGTCGACTCCGAACGACAGATTTTAGAGAAACTTTTCATGGCAATTTTATTTACTCTCAGGGTTTTTGTCAGAAATCTGCTGAGGAAGTCGCCGGAGAAATTTTTTCATTTTTTTGGAGATGTCTGACCTGGGTGCACTGGGGACGACTTCTGATCAGAATTTTGACTTCATTGTTAAACACCAAAATACGCCACAAGAAATTCAATGTCTTTTAAAACCTGAATTGATTATTATTGTATTATGTACTATAACTGGAAGCAATGTCATTATTAATTTATTTTTATATTTATAAATATTAAATGAAGCATTTAGACACAAATATTGAATATCTATCTACCTATGCGGTTAGAGTACTTTTTTCAACTGTCTTTCTCAGATAACTTTGTGTTAAATCGTTCTACAAAATTAAAGTGTTATCTTTAAATCGTGTGCTTACGTATGTATATTTAAAAATAAATTTGCATGTCAATCGTTGTTAAACATCTCTTCATTATTTCTGCCTCTTGTTATTGCTAAAAATATATTCATTCATGTTTGTTTGTATTGATGCTAATTTTTTTTAGCAAGAGATAATAGTTTTGTTTTGTTTTTGTACCGACAAAGAGGGTCATATAATACATTCGTTTACATAAATACTGGAAACACATCTTGACACTTACATTTTTTTTTTATATCTTTTCATTTCACTATAAAATATTTGATTCCGCACAAAGGTAAAGATAAGCCTACACAGTATGTAGAACTATCGACCATGTTGCAATAATGGTGCTAACATTGAAACAATATTTTAATGTTCAATATTAATCAGCGGTTTAAAGATTTTTCGAAAAATTCGATACAGTTTAATGGATGAAAGTGGATGGTTATATATGTAAATATATTTTAAATATTTTAATTGTATTAATGATAGTTAAAATAAATAATTAAAAAAAAGTGGATGGTTTTTAATTACAACTTTTTATCCAAAAATACGAATGTAAACAAAAAGTTTGCATTTTATTGAAAAGAATTTAATGGAACATGAATGAAACGTGTCCTATTTCAGATGAAATAAATAATATGAGATACATTTTAAATTCATATATTTTTAAACGACACATTTTACCTTCAGAATCGTATGAACGTTAAGGAGGTGGAATTTCCTATAAGAAAAAATATCGCTTTGGTTTAATATGAAGGAAGAAACAATCCTCATTTACACTGTGTAAAACTGACTGAATATTTACAAAAATTTGCTGGTATTGGAACGGAAACCAAGATTTTTTAAACATTTCACAAAAGATAATTTACCGATTCCATGGACATCAACCATCAAGTCGTGCATTAAGTTTAAAATTCTGAGGTTATGATTTTAAGACTTCAATAAAAAAAAAATTAGAGCACAAAGGCGAATTTTACGTTTTCCAGATAAGCAGCCTATTTAAAATACATTTTATATCTCCAAATTGTCTGAAATCAATCATACATAAATAGCTTTGATACTGGAGCACTCACTGGCTAACCACCGATGGTACGCAATTGATCATGCTATTAGGCGATACGTAATATCAAATATTTAGATCTTTAACAGTTCGACTGCCGAACAAAGCCTGAGAGTTACGCTCTCTTTAAAGCCTTTATTTTTAATAACAATTATAATTACTAACATAAACACTTACAGAAATATACGAATTCGAAAAAAATTCAGCACTGTTCTATTTTCACTGTAAAAATTCAAAAGATTTAATGAGGATGAGATGAATTCACGAAGAAAAACACAAAATAGTGTAAACTTTTACCGTTGTATTGTTGCAAAATAGCTACCATCCGATACAGCGAAAAGCATTCAGCGCAGCCGCCCGCAGGCGACAAGCATGAATTAAAGCGCCAGCATGAATGTGTTAATGGTTTAAAGAGAACTGGTAACACTGAAAGCAGAAAGCTCTAAAATAAAAAATAAAAAAATATTTAATTTTTCAAGTGTCAAGTGTGTGGTGTTTAGTTTAAATAACTTAATTTAAAAGTTTTAGTTATGTTATCGTTAAATTTGTTGAAAAGTTTGAGACTTTTAAAGAATTTTAGTGTATATTAAATTGAAGTGATTTGTTCTAACATGTGCCTGAAAAATTAAAAAATGGCGGTTTACATTGTAAGTACGTAATAAATTAAATTGCTTATTGTATGTATGTATGTACATATATTTATATATACTTATAAAATACATACATATACTAAATTAATCGACTGCTGAAATGTTATCAAACATAAATTCATTAAACAGGTATTCAGGGGTTTTCTGAAATTGTATGTAACTGAAACAGGCAATAGATATTTTAAAGGATTCGATTTTATAAATTGTTATACCTATATTGAGTATTTTTACCATGTACATGCAACATATATACGATCATTGCGTTAATTTATGTACCTATTAGGTCCAAGTGTTTTTGCAACCATCTTCATGCTAGGTATGAAGACCTTTCTGCGCAGGTACTAAAGCCTCTCAAGGAAAGACACTGATAATCTGCGCTAATTGCAAAGCCTATAGTTCATTAAAAATGGTTGGTTACCATTACGCCCCAGCATTGCAAAAACACGTTACGACTGTCACTATTTGGTTGCTTGGTAAAGCAACTTGTCCTGGAACTAGTTGAACATTTACGATGACTGGAAAGATCTGGACATATTTTTAAGTGACATCAGTTTCCGAATACATTGCATCAGACTGAAATTGTGTTCCTAAATTTTGTAAGGCATACAGAACAAACCCATAGAGGATCAAGATTATATTTTTTGACTATTATTGGTACAGTTCAGAACAAAACTGCCAGTCTATTCTGCTCGCCTGGGGAAAAAACTGATGCTGCATTCGCTTTGTTGAAAATACTTGTTGGATTTTGAGTATGACTGTTGCGGATTGTAGTAGGAACGCGAAAGTGTAAAATGTTTCTGTTGTTATTCTTGTGGCAACATTGCTGATTCCAAACTTATTCCAAATTAAAAGATTAGTTCTGTCAGTCTGGGAAGATGTTTTTCATGTTCTTGCGCATTCCGGGCCCTGTTTAAACTGTCATTTCTAATGGCCAAATACACAGCTAGTAAGTGTTGTGCCTTTTGTGCAGTTGCTGCTGAATTCAAGATGGTGTTGGCAAATCTTGAACATCTAAAAAGAAGCTTGTTTTATCCTTCTGTATATTCCGTGCAGAAGGGTAGTCCTGCAATGTATGGTTATGAGGGTGGTGAAGATGAAAGCATACCACGCTTGGTGAGTATCACATTATGTGTCCTCACTGGTAGTCTAGTAGGTAGTGTGTTGGCTTATTAGACGTAAAGCCAGGGTTCGAGCCCCAGGCCAGACATCAAAACGAAATACAAAAAAGTATTTCTTCGGCGACTTCCCCTCAGCAGATTTCTGCCAAAAACTCTGAGTAAATAAAAATTGCCATGAAAAGTTTCTCAAAAATCTGTCGTTCGGAGTCGACTTTAAACTGTAAGTCCCGCCACCGCACACATAACATAAGTGATGTGAGAAACTAGGTCGTAATCCTGACTGAAAGGTTTTAATGACCAATTATGTATGTATGTATGTATGTGTACTTACTGGTAGGTATTGTTGAATACCACTGAGGAAGGAGTTCGTTGTGGAGGCACATGGATCTCTCTATTGCCTTATAAGTGGCAATAGGTGGATTATTTTGCGAAGTACAGCATGCTTTCGGGGATTCTTCTGTACTTAATTGGAAGTTAGTCCATTAGGAAGTCAGTTAGCTTCCCAGATAGGTGGAGATTCTGGACGTAATTTCCTCAATCCTCTCACCGCAGGCGAATACTCTGACTTCATCCGCTAACAGCACTATATGTAATCCCTGTAGATGTTGTTACATCGCCGCTGCACCCATTTTGTTTTTGGTATATTTAGACCTCTTACCTGCCACTGAGATATTTTACACGTGTTCAAAAATTATATCCATTTCATAAGACGGTGTTCATTGAATATTTCGCTGATTTTTCTTGACAAATGCTTATTTCTTTCATCTGATAGGTCTCTTTCAGCATTCGATAGAAAATTAGGTTTTAGGAAGGGAATTCTGTAAGCTAGAAAATACCATTTTGCCACATTCCTCAATGTCTTTCTCATTTTCTGACACGTCTATTGACTCTAGACGTAAGGCGTCCTCAATACGGTTTGTAAGGCTTGTAACTATTGTGGATAGGGTGTTTTAAATAGTACAACCCAACTATCGATGGATTGGGTTGTTCTATTTGAACACTGATTACTCTGTAATCCTGTTTTTGTTGCATTTTTTTACAAATTTATATAAGGAAAAACAAATTTAATTTATTTTAAACCAGCAGAGAAACTCGTGTATGATGTGTTCTCTTTTATATACGAATGGAGTGCAACAAGCCAGTGACTTTGTTAATGAAACACAGGCTTTTGGAAAAAAAATATTTTTTACTTTGTGCTCTTACACACATTGTCTGTGAGATGATTCCACTGTTGTAGTGAAATTCTTTTCTGTCGAGAGCCATTAATTTAGGCTTGTAAACAAGTAATAGTCACTCGAGACTTAATACGTAGATTAAGGCAGATGAGCGAGCAATTCGTAGACGAATTTATGGATTTTGACATTTTTTAACAGGATACACTTTATTTTCTATACATTCTCTGCAGTTGTCTACGTTCAATTGCTAGCAAACACATTCTAAATGACGCTAAATGAGGATGTACAAATATTTGCAGGAATCAGTTGGCAGAACCTGTTTAGATATAAATTTTAGAGTCTTGAATTTTATCACCCACCCTCCCAAAAATTTCAATAATAACTGCTTATTGTTTCTTATTTTTTATTTTATTTATTTGCAATTTTATATGATTCTATTCGCTCCTCTCGATTGGAAGAATTTCTATAGTAATTTTTATATGAATTTACACAAAGAAATCACTTATAAAGGAAAAAAAATAATTTCAAGATTTAATTTTTAATTTCACTTACAAAGGAACAGATTTTATACATGTACCACTATTAATCTCTTCACCTCCTTGGCCACATATGTGGACGCTTAATTTTTTATAATTATAATTACAATAATAATAAAAAGAACAAAAATTTGATAATAACTTATTGGCTACAAATCCTCTAACAAGAGAAGTAAACATTTTACCGTTTGTCTGCCTGCACTGATGATATTATTTCCAATGCATAGTTAGATACATTAAAAAATAAATAAAAAATAATATAATAATAATAATAATAATAATAATAATTTTTTTTTTTTTGCGGGAAGGAGGGGAAATGCTTTATGCATTCATGGTAGTCGTCACCAGACATGATATGTCGGACTCTCCCTTTGGGTATACCGACTAAAACCCCACCTTGTCTCCTCACCGGGGAATCATTCCACCTCGGAACCACGGTTGTATTACGTCGAGGTGGACCCCTTTTCTGGCATGTGATCCAGTTACATCATTGTCAGCCTGCGTCCAGGCTCCGCTCTATCCTTATTCTGCTGCATCTAAGTCAGATTTTTTTCTTCTTAGGACGTATTCCGCAAATTGTGTCACTGCATTCCAGCTTTCTCTACTGCTCATCATTTTTGTTACGACGTTTGTTGGGCTGATGACGCCAATTTCAGCTTCGAGTCCATCTTCCATGCTGTTCATTTTCCCAACGAGATTGCCATCTTTGAAAGACTTCCTGCTTAATCGCTTCTATGTCCTGTGGCTGCGTTACATTGTTCCTGGCACTGAAAATAATTCTTCGCTCGATTGCTTGCAGGTCTATGGGAGCCATTCCGGCTATTACTAGGACAGCTTGTGTTGATACCGTGCGGTATGAGGATATCACTCATAAAGCAGCTATTCTCTGCGCAGATGGAAGTTTTTTAGCTCTAGTTCGGGTATCCAAAGTAGGAGCCCAGATTTCAGACCCGTAAAGGAGTATACTATTTCCAGCCTCCATGAGTAGCTTCCTCCTACTTGGGAGAGGGCCTCCAATGTTTGCCATCAGTCTACTCAATTGAGCTGTTATTTTAGCTGCTCTCGCCGTGGCGTATTCTATTTGCTCTGAATATGTCAGTTTTGAGTCCAGTCTAACCCCTAGATATTTAACCGATTTCCTAGTTGGGATAACTAGATCGCCTATGTTAATCTCGATTTCGACCGGAATATGTCGCCTTGTTAGTAGAAGCAGCTCTGTTTTGTGCATAGCCAGCTGCAGACCGTGCGATTCCAACCAGCTCTTAGTCCGCATCATAACTTGTCGTAATCTGCGTTGAACTTCATCTGTATTTCTGCCCCTAATGACTGCTGCGATGTCGTCTGCGTATCCGACTAGGAAAGTATCTTCTGTCATCTCTATTTTTAGGATTTCGTCATAGGTCGCGTTCCAGAGATCTGGTCCCAATATGGATCCCTGTGCCGCTCCGGAAGTGGCCTGGATTCTCCTCGATCCTTGGTTTGTGTCGTATATCAGCACTCTGTTCTTAAGGTAATCCTTTATAACTTTCATTAAATACGCCGGAACATTAAAAGTTGTTTCCAGGGCCTGAATCACATCCGTCCACCTCAGACTGTTGAAGGCGTTTTTTATGTCTAAGGTCGCTAGGAGTATAATCGGTCTCGAGAAATGATTCCCGTACTGGGCAGCCTCGACTGTGTCCACTACTTCCTTAAGAGCTCCTACTGTAGACCTGCCAGGTCGAAATCCATATTGCCTTGCTGAAAGACCTCCCGAAGATTTAATGGCCTCGTCAAGCCTGGGCTTTATGAGCCTCTCAAACAGTTTGCCTGCTGAGTCTAAAAGACATAGGGGCCTGTACGATGATGGCGATCCTGGATCTCCCTTACCCTTGCTAATAAGAACAAGTTTTTGTTCCTTCCATGCGTTTGGAAATATTCCCTATTTAAGACAACTGTTATACATTCTTAACAGCATCTCAGGGCGGTTCATAGCTATCTCCTTTATTACCTCTGTTGGGACTCCGTCGGGTCCGGGTGCCCTTTTGTTTTTGAGACTGCGAGCAGCTGATTTCAGTTCTGCTATTGTGAACAAAGGAATATTGATACTGGTCTCTATATCGTTGTTATCTTCCCTGATTTCGTGACGTGGGAATAGTGTGTTCACGATATTGTGCATGATGCTTTCGTCCATTATTTCTACTGGGTTTCTCATTCCCAGTTTGTTCATTACGAGTTTGTAACCGAGGCCCCAGGGATCTTTGTTTATGTCGGTCCTTAGCTCCTCCCACTTCTTCTTTTTACTTGCGAATATTCTGCTTTTTAGCTGCTTTTTTGCTTCTTTATATGCCCTGCGCTCTATTTCTGCGTCACCTCTGCGCCTAGCTCTTGTATATCTTCTTCTAGTTTGTATACAATTCCTTCTTGATTCTGCAATTGACGCGTTCCACCAATGTACTGGTTTCCATTTGAGACCTTTGTTCATTTTTGGCATTGCACTGTTGCAGCATCTAGTAATTGTCGCCATGGTGTGGGCGACTGTTGTTTCTGTGTCTACTTCGTTTTCAAGCACACCTATTCGACCGTCAATTTCAGAGAGTAGTACAGTTGTGTTGAGCTTATTCACGTTCCATTTTCGAGTGGTTCCGCTGGTTTTTCTTTTGTGTGCAACTTCGTCGTCTTTCATGCAGAACGATATGTATTGATGATCGCTAGCTGTGTATGTTTCCAAGATTCTCCAGTCCTTTAGCCTATGGGCAATTTTATCCGAGACGAAAGTTACATCAGGGATAGTACCCTCGCACCCAGGACGCCTAAAAGTTGGGACACTACCAGTGTTTGCGGTCATCATCCCTAGTCGTGCTATCATTTCCAGTGTTCTTCTGCCTCTATTATCAGTATTCTTTGATCCCCATTCGACTGCGCGGGAATTGAAATCGCCTGCTATTATAAGATTATTGCCCTTGGACCTTGCGGAATCCTCTATGTTGTCAAGCTTATCCTGGAATGAAGTGATATTGTCGCTTGGGGTTAGGTGGCAGCTTATAAGGGTAAGGTTCCCGATCTGGACCGAGACAAAACCATTTCCCTTTCCGCTATTCTTTATATGGGTCTGCCTGTTACATGGGATCCATATAGCAGTGGTTTCTGATTCAACCTCAAACCATAATCCAGTAGTCATTTTCGTGTACTGTTCGCTAATGATGATTATGTCTGCTTCTAGTTCTCTAACGATTTGTGGCAGGAGAGCATGAGCCACTTTTCCTCTGTGCATGTTAGCTTGTAAGAACCTCAATGCGCACCGTTGTTGTTTTGAGTTCGTTTGCAGCTACGGGATCCTGGTATGTGATCGGTTGGTCTGGCTTTGTTCTCTGAACAGACACAGCAATTCGGGGGGTTCCTACATTCTTTCATCTTATGGCCCTTCTGGCCGCATCTTATGCACAGAGCCATTCCTTATACCCTGATTCGAAGCATTGATAGCAGCGCTTCTCCTCCTCCTTGTAACGCATACGACAGTACGTCCATCCTATTAATATTCTTCGTTTTTCAAGCAATATGTTTGCGTCCGCTACTAGTAGCGATACAAAAGCTCTCTTCTGCTCTCTGCTGTTCGTAGTCGTCAGGCGCACAACTATATCCTCATTCACAGATTTGGTGACACTTTTTATGGCCCTAATCACTTCTTTCTCTGTCGTCAGAGAGTCGAGGTCCTGTATTTCTATTGTGGCCTTTGATTTCATGCTCTGCACTACGGCCTCCTCTTTTAGTGTGCCTATGATAGCGTCGCGGAACTCATCTTTTCTCCCGCCTTTTCCCATTATCAAGAGTAAAGAGCCTCCCTTTGTTTTTCGGACAGATTGCACCGCCACTTCGGTCTCCTCTGGGTTGATTTTTTCTCTCAGATTTCTGAGAACATCGGCATAGCTGTGCCCATCTTTGGGTTTTATAACTACGGCGTCTGGTCGGTTCTGGGGTCTCTTAGGGCGTTCTCTCCTTTGAACTTTCGTATTATCCTTTATTTCTACTATTGTTTCAGCCTTTGTTTTTGTAGGTACTACGACCGTTGTACAATCACTAGGTTTTCTCTTCGATTTCTTTTCTGGATTAATTTCCGCTGGGCTGGACGCGTTTCGCTTGTTTTTGGTTCGAACTGTTGGTGTATCTGGAGTCTCTTGCTGTATTTTGCTGTATTTGCTTTTCTGCTTTTTTCCAACTTCTGCGATAGTCGGCGATTACGTCCAGAAGTTCATCCAACTCAGAGACGCCATTTTGAACGTCCATGTTGATGTTTCTTTGTCTGGTTATAGCCGCTTTCATTTTCTTAAGCACGTTTTTACATTTCTTCAATGCTTCTTCCTCCGAGATTTTCATTTTGATTATGAATTCTTGCCTAGGTGAGTTGCAGCTCAATAGGTCATTCTCTGTGAAGGGGTCAGCTGTGTTGCCCTGTGGCGTTTCGGGGTTTCTTTGCATGCATTCATCGGCGTATTCTCCTGGGGTACCGCCCATGCTTGGTTGCCACAAACTATGCTTGAGTGTTCCCGTGGGTGTCCCGAGAACCGTTCCGGGGGGAGAACGCGCAAGTCTATTGCTTCTTCTGAAGACATTTGCGGCTGCATGACGAAGTTCATTTTCATTTATGCTTGTAGCTATATCTGCTACCCTGGTCAAGCCTTCAACCGGGGCAGCATTGCGGTCGCTGGATGACGACGGCCGGGAGCCCGCTTGCTCACTCCCTATAATCGCCGGTACTGGGTTTATGACTCCCTGCACCGTAACGAATTTATTTTTATGACTACTCATGTTGATTTATTTTCAGGGTTTCTTCCCATAGCATTTTATACCTACTGCCAGGTGTAATTTAATCAGCCGTTCCTAACATGGAAATCAGACGCTGGCCAAGAAGCCGCTCAATGTGAGATCCGTCGCGCTTGGTCTTTACCTGTTGGTCCGCGGGGGATATTTGATTTGTCCCCTACCACCCATATCTGGGAGGCATCCCCCTATCCGCCACCTGGGGACGCGCCCTATTGGGGTTACAGGTTCCCCGTAGGGATAATAATAATAATAATAATAATAATAATAATAATAATAATAATTCTTCGACAATCTGTTTTATTGGATTATATCAAGAAATCGTTAATATTAATATGTATTTAATATAATAAGTTTTACCATCACCGCCTAAAATATCTAAAAGCTGGACTAAAGTCCTGGAATTAGCCTGGACGGTGTAGGTCATTATCCTAAATACAAGAAACTGAAAAAACAACCCAGATGTCACGACAAAAATTGTAAAAGACGAACTCGCTACATTTGTGAGAAATGTTAAGAATATGTATGCCTGATATGCCCGGAATGTATGAAATCATTTCACACATATATTTACCATTAACGCTCAGTGGCCACAAATGTAGACGTTATTCCTTTTTATAAATTTTCAATGTTTTTTGCTTTCTGAATTCCTATTAAAATAAAATTAATTAATTTAAAAAGAAAACTAAATTTAATCATTTTTTTTTGCCACCATAAAAAATCGTCCCTGAAGAGGTTAAGTAAAAACTCATTATTTTTATACGATGTATTTTTCACTTGAATTGCACAAAAATATCTGTTTGTACTCAATATTTGATGATCTTATTGCACGTACATACTTTCAAACTTATGTTAATATATGTGTGTTGATTTTGTATGCTCTTTGCTGTAACTCCATGCAAAAAATTACAGTTTATTGTAGTCGTTTAGCTTCTTATGTAACCCTTTTTGACTCACGAAAATTTTAGATAATACAAGTGAGCGTCCAATACCATTTTTTTTTCAACTTTTATTGGAATAAAACTTGTTATAGAAATATCAAAATGGAAAAATTTGTGATTACTTGAAATGATTAAATTTTTTATATTCAATTTGCTTGTTTCCTTAGGGGCATATGTAGGTGATTAAACAAAAAAATATTATTAAGAACTTGAAATTTTTTTGTTCTCGGTGAGCTGTGGGTTGAAATTCCCACATATGTACATATACATGAACATAATATATAAAGTTCTTATATACATATTTTGAAACCACAGCAGCGTTATGACCCCAAGGATCTGATTAGACAGGAAATAATGCGATTGTATGCGTTACACTCACTAAAACAACGCATTAGGCACATTCGTTTCACTTATTCTTGCTCTTTATTCTGTTTTGTTTTTGGTATTAATTACACAGCCCTGCATGGGTTTTGCAAATAAGATTGCTATAGGTGTTTCCGAAGGCATATTGTGCGCTAAACACGAATCTGGTTTCAAAAATTTTCCATCACGTCAGGTTTTCGAGAAAAAGGGGGTTGAAAACCCTAAAAATGGCGTTTTTGGCCATTTTTGAAACATTGTGGAGCTCAACGCTGACGTGCTAGAACCATCGCTATTGTTAGAAATTGACAATTGATCTTTGCTCTTTAAAATGAGCCCAAAGCCAAATTGTTTGCATACACCCTTAAAGTAGGGGGTGGGTTTATGTCAAGGGGTGCAAAAGAAAACGATACACATTACGTAGGTCCTTAAAAATTGATCAGATTTACTTGAAAATTGATACTCATGGGTTTTTGGGGTCGCTGATTACAGATCTTCATTCAGATTTAAAAAATTCAAAGTGGCGGATCCAATATGGCGGTCAAGTAAATCTGATTAATTTTTATAAACCTCGACCGCCATATTGGATCCGCCATTTTGAATTTTTTAAATCTGAATGAAGATCTGTAATCAGCGACCCCAAAAACCCATGAGTATCAATTTTCAAGTAAATCTGATCAATTTTTAAGGGCCTCCGTAATGTGTATCGTTTTCTTTTGCACCCCTTGACATAAACCCACCCCCTACTTTAAGGGTGTATGCAAACAATTTGGCTTTGGGCTCATTTTAAAGAGCAAAGATCAATTGTCAATTTCTGACAATAGCGATGTTTCTAGCACGTCAGTGTTGAGCTCTACAATGTTTCAAAAATGGCCAAAAACGCTATTTTTAGGGTTTTCAACCCCCTTTTTCTCGAAAACCTGACGTGATGGAAAATTTTTGAAACCAGATTCGTGTTTAGCGCGCCAAATGCCTTCGAAAACACCTGAAGCCATCTTATTTGCACAAAAAAGTCCAAATTTGCAGGGCTGTGTTATCATTGAAGTATGGGCTAAGGACCTGATATCTTGCAGCCAATAAGAGTTTGTATTATATAGATTTTATACATTAAATTAAGGTAAAACCGTTAACAATGTAACGGTTTATACATCTTATAACCTTCTAAAATAAAACAAATTTTCGTTTTTTTTTTTTGCTACATAATACATCTGTTTTTTATTTGTTTTTCTTTATTTCATCATTTTTAATGCATTTTTCTTTCTGTTGTTTTAATAATAATAATAATAATAATAATAATAATTAATAGTAATGAGAAACATAATTATAAATTTATTTCTTTTTATTTTATTTTTTATATCAATTATTAATATGTTGTTGTGGTTTTCGTAAATATAAAGGAAAAGTAATAACTATTACTATAAAAATAAACACTGATTATACTTTATTATAAAATATTATATATAAATTATAAAAGAAATTTTTTTTTATCATTTAATTAAAACTACAAACAAATTACAGCAACGTACATAAGTATAAAATTTTTTCTTTTTTTTTTGCATATTCTCCAATCAAATTATTTGAATAAATTATGCAAAAATAGAAAAGAAAAATATAATTCATATTATTATTATTATTAATTAACATATAAAGTTACCTAAAAATTAAAGACATATTTTTAATAATATTAAAATATATATAAGTATACATACATATGTATTATATATTTTTTTAAATTATTATAAATGAAAACAAGATAAAAAGATTGAAACGATTTTTGATATTTAAAAAAGGAAGTTTAAGATTTTTGTCATATAAAATGTGAGTTAGAGTTAGAAGGTTAGAGTTATTCAAATAGGGGGTGTTGTGTTCAAAGAGTTTGTTTGTTATAAAGTGTTTGAAAGGTGTTTCAAATTTCTTTTCTTAATTTTATAATTTTTCTTATAAATTCCTTTTTTTTTTCTTTAAATTCAAATTAAATTTAGCAAAAATTTTTAATTTCTAGCTGTAATTTCTGTAATGAGTGTACATGTGTGTAGTAGGTTGTTTCTGTTGGTGAAATTTTTTCTCTAAAAAAATGTTTTTCTGTGTGTTTTTATGAGTTTTTACAAAAAATTACATATGGTTTACATTGTTCATTTAATATTGTATAATTTAAGTTATATTTTCATTTATACTTGTTTCTTCTTTATGTTGTTTTATTTATATATTTATATATGTATAGTATTTATCTTCTTTGATTTATTATTTATAAATTAATAAATTGTTTCAATTCTTTTTTACATTCTGTTTTAGTTTTTTAAAGAATTTTTACATTTTTTATTTTTTTGGTAAAAAGTTTTATTTTGGGTGTCAAAAGGAGGTCTCTTTTATGTTTTAGTTTCATTAAAAATTTTGTAGGTTTTTGAAAAAAATATAATTTTTGTATTCTATGGATTATTTTTACGAAAAATTTTTGCTTTACTGAAATCTAGCCAATTTTTTATGTACTTATGCCTTCCTATTGATTTCTCTCTAAATAAAATACAATATTTCCAATCTTAACTCCAGTTTTTGTATCTCTTTTTAAAAAATTTTTATTTAACTATTTAAGGTTTACCTTTTAATTATTTTAAGTTTTCTTTTTGGTTTTCTTTTAACATGATGTTTCTTTGCTACAAAAAAGTTACTACTAATTTTTAATCCTCTTATTTGTTTAATATTGATTTATTTTGTTTTTTTCCTTTAAATATTGTTTAAGGGGTTTAATTTAATTTTACTTGTTTTTTTTCATTTCAATACAAATATTGTTGTGCTTAATAATTAATATGTTTGCTGCAAACAATTTATTTTAGTTGAAACTTTCCAATTCATGTTTTTAGTTTGGCTGTAAGAAATATAATTTTTTTCCTTTTTTGTATATTTAATCCTCGCATCTGCTGTTGGTGAAAATGTTTTAATTCAAATATTCACTTATATAAACATGTATAATTTGTTAATTTTTAATTATTTTATTTTTATTTTGGTATACAATACAAATACAAAGTTTTTAAGCCGTTTTTATACTGCCCTTAAAAATTATCATTTAAAATTTTTATATTTAGTTTTACATGTTTTTTATTTTAAATATATTATATGTATAATATTTATAGAATATTAATTAATTATCATTTATGTATGTATATATACTACATTTAATACAAGTAAATATTTATAATTTAGTAATATTTTTGTTTGCTTTCATATTAGATCAATCTAACAATTTTACTTTAAAATTGTACCCCTTGCTTCTTTTTGAAGGAAATATATTGTTCACGGATTTTATTATCATCTTAAATATCAGAAAAAGAAAAAACAGGCTATAGTATGTGGTTAATGTATTATAAATACAATAAACAAGAAAACAAAAATCATGAAAAATAACTAAATTACCACAACTCTACATGCATACACCATATACTGCAGTTAATTGATTATTAATTAAATAAATAAATATTCAAAATTCTTAGTGTTAGTCACTAAAATTATCAGTACCTTTTTCTAACTGTTTTCTAATACAGTCGATTTAATTAATAATAATATAAAAAATAATAAATTAATAAAGAATTAAAGAAAAAATAATTACGTTAAAAACTAATGTTGCATTTTTCAAACACCGCAGAATATACCAGCAAATAAATGAACTCTTCATTACAGATATTATTAGAAATAAATAATAATTTTATACAAATTTACATTTGTTATGGTTTAACTTTCTTTTTTTGCAGTTCAAAAAAATCTAGAGAACGTTAATTACCTAAATTCTAACAGAAAAATTTTACAAATTTTTAATTTTATCTTTTTCTATGTATTAAATTCGTTTCTCTTTATGTTGTCCTATAAGGCCAAATTTAGTATTAAAAAAATAAGACAAAAAACAAATTATATTATTTAATTTATAAAAGAAATTATAACTACAAACTAAAAATAGTAAAATCACGACACTTAATATTGTATTCCTTAGGATTGTACAAAAAAATTTTACAAAATGTTTACAAAAAGTGCTTAAAAAACAGATGTTTGAAAATTTACAAATTGTTTTGTCCCTTGTGTTGTTTTTGTATAATGATTTTGTACAGAAATTTAAACAGCATATTTTACAGAAAAGCATTTTTTTTTAATATATTTTTTACAAATATTTACTATTTTTTACAATTAATGTTTTGGTTTTTTTTTGTTATTGAAAAAAATTTCTTTGCTTTATAAAATTATATTTTAATAGCGTTAATTTTTAAAAGTTACCAAAGCCATCGTTAGATTTTAATTTTCGTGTAAAATATTTATTTGGTCTATTAGATTATCTATTACATATTTTTATTTTTACATAAATTATACAAAGAAAAATTTTCAAATTTTTTTTCCCAACAATGTACAGAATAATTTGTATACAAATTTATAGTTTCGAATGAAGGTCGTATTAAATTGCTTTATGATGACTGCTAGTAAAAATGCAACATGTTTTTAATTTTTTTTAAATGAAAAGATTGTTAAATTATATGTAAAATTTAATTAGTAATTGTTAATAAAAATTAATTTATTATTTTAAAACAAAGGTGGGCTGAAAATTGACTTCAAAATAATGTTGTTTTTTTATATAATGAAAATAGACGTTCTTCAATTCAACGTATTATATTATTATTATTATACTTTCTTTTTAACGCAGTTTTAATTGATTAAGTTTACTAATTGATTAAATTTAACTTAATACAGGATTACATACATATGTATATGATTGCCAAGTAACGAAATTGTTAATATTAATTTATTATCAAACATTTTAATATAGAATGGACAATATAGAATCGAAACATGCACTTATGGGTCAATTTGTGATAGAATATGGTTTGTATTGTTTTTTTTTTTCGAAATTGTTTTCGACAAACCTTTTCCGAAACAATAAACTATTATACCAACCAGTCTTATTACAGCTGTCGAATTACAGATGAAATGCATCTAACATTTAGCAATCACATAATAAGGCTAATGTACTACTTAACAAATGAAAAACATAATACTTATTTCTGAAATAACTAACATTTAAACATGAATTCAAATTTTGAATGAAAATACTGTTACTAGTTAATTAAAAAAAAACAACAATTTACGGCAACATAGTTAAAAAATGTTTTTCAGTCTAAATACTCAAAAAATAAAAGCAATTTATGTCCGATGATAAATTGTCTCTCGTGAAAATTGTATAAATATTGAAATGAGATTTACTAGAGTTCTAAAATCGTTTATCACTTTTTTTTTGATTCATGAGCTTTGTTTTAGAGATTTCATTGCATAAAGTTATTTTGGTTTTTTTACTCTTGATAGTTTTGGGTTTCATGTTTGACTTTATCGTACGCATTTTCAAACTCTCAAGTGATTTAACAGTCGTTCGTATTTCAGCACATAGGTGGTACTCGTTTGTTCTTAAAGGCTTCAATTCTGTAGTTTTAGAAAAACATTCATTTGTTAGATTAAAAATCGTATTGTAGAACAGTCCAAAAAATTTAATAAATTCTTTCAAATGAAATTTAATACTGCTTTTTATGGAAAGATTTGGTATTAAAAAAATAAAAAAAAAATAATCCAATACTACGGACTTTGATATTTCAAATTTATTACATATAAACAGTTTTATAGAAATGTTTATTGTTCAAGTTAAAACCCAAAAGAACCGGCTAAAGTAGTTAACAATGTTGGAAACAAAAATAATTAACTTTTCCTTTAAGCTATTGTTGGTACGAACAATTTTATGGAAATTTTTATTTTTCAAATTAAAAGTCAAAATAACCGGCTAAAAGTATTTAAAAACCTTGCAAATAAAATTAAATAACTTTAACCTTAAACTATTGATACGAATATTTTAAATAAAAACCAGCACAAGGTCGCGATGTGTTGAAATTATTTTTAATCCTTAATTGTTCTTCTAATGGATAAAAATTCTTTGTAAGACTTTTCTAAAAACACCGAACCTAATTCAGGTTAAAAATTATGACTTAGTCATTATAGCTCGCAGATTCTTTTTTTTTACAAAATAATGGTTAATCTTATTGCATTGCTTACAACAATTCAAGTTCAGTATTAAATTCGATACCGAATTTGGTATGAAATGATATTATTTTAGACTTTTGATCTAAGCATGTGTTCAATTATAGTAAGATATTATTAAACAATTTTTTTCCAATAGAGATATTATACCTATACTGATTAGTCGTTAATCGCTAAATAACGAAGTCATTCCTTAAGTAATTTCAACACCATGCCGTAATTGCTTTTAAAATAGACAGAATAATCAATTCCAAACTTTTGATTTGATTCGGAAATGTTTGAAATGCCTTTGGTGGTTAATTTTTAGCAATTTCACACTCGATTACTTTCGATTCTATTATAAAATAATTTAAATTTTGAAATAAGAAATGCCAAAAGGATTATTGTATGTATATTTTTACTGTTTAATTATTGTGTAAAATTATTCGAAATTAATCAAATTGAACTTACAAACACTATTTTCATTATAATAAAAACGACGATTTACAAAGTATTGTTGAAATTGTTACAGTTAAAACTAATTAATTAATAATACAATCATCATTTTTATACATTTATTTATATTATGTATGTATAAGTATGTATATGTGTATAAAGTCAAGAAATATGATGATATACGGTTATTATAATCAACCGTAATTAATAATAAAAATAAAAAGAAAAATTACAAAATATTTCAACTTAAAACTAAAAACATTAAAACATGAGTGGTAAATTTAAATGGTTTTAAAAGTTATAATAAGACTAAAATCTATAAAAAAAAATTGCGGTTAAAATCTAAAGAAATAAATTAACCATGACTTATACATTTTCTTCATTAAAAAATAATTATTGTAATAATTAATAGAAAATAAAAGCGAGGACTTTCTTTATAGTTGTAGGTTGTAGTAGTATTTGTTAGAGTAACAGGATTAGTAGGTTAAAAAAAAAATAAAATATGAACAGAAATAATACAAATTTTACAAAATCGACATTCTTATTACTGAATTTTTAAACAGAATTTCTTTGCTGATTATAAACATTTTTACAAAAAATATTACATGAATACAAAAAATATTAACATTTGTTTTGTTTCGATTTTCTTCTAATTACAGATTTACAAAGGAGTTTACACTTATAGAAACACTGCTATTAACAAATAAAATGTACAAGGTAATTTTTAATTTATTCTTTTTAAATTATTAAAAATCAAAAGGAAAAAGAGTTTCTTGATAATTAAATTATACAAATAAAAATACGATATTAAATATATATATAGTGTGTGATGGTATTAATTGGGATTTAAAAAAAATTAAATATTATTTACTTTTACACAATTAGAAAATTAATTCTTAAATATTTTTTAAATTAGAGATTTAGGCGTTGTATTAAATATTGTTTTGTTAAAGTGTTTCAAGTTTGTTAACGTATAGAGTTATATATTGGATGTTACTTAATGTGCACATAGTAGTTTTCTTATTACAGGGGAATAAATTTCTTTTTATTGTTGTTATTCACTTAAATTCTTCTTATGAATTTCAAGTTATTGTTTTAAATTTGAATAAAAGTTCGCTTAACGCTTATTTCTTCTTTTAAAATCTAATGCTACAATTATTTTGTAGGTTTTACTAAAATTTATAAGAATATTTATAAGAGATTATACGTTTTATTTTTATAGTAATATTTATAGTATGTATATAATATTTATATAGAATTATGATATCAATGCTTAAGTTGTTTTCGGGTTTTTTTCTCCTTTATATATTTATATATATATATGGATGTTGTATGGGTTTTTCTTGTGATATTTATACTCGTATGTATGTATATATAGTATGAAAGTTAATTTATAAATATGAAAATATTTTGTGTGTGTTTGTGTGTCTCTATAAATGTATGTATATATAAAAAATTGAAATTTTGTAACAGCTTAACAATAGTAATTTTATTAACTTTTAAGATTTAAATTTAGAAAATTTCTCTTAAGAAAAATTGAAAGGGAATTTCATTAGAAAATAGAATCATGATGATGATTTTACTTTTCTTTCTTTTATAATAAATTCGATTTTTCATTTAAAGTTACGTTAGTAATAATTTTGAAAACCCTTTCTTACGCATGTAATGTTCTCTAAACATTTTATTTTACATTAAATCTTTAAAGCTAAAAAAAGAAATATTTTAAACTGCTCCTCTTTTTATATCAAAATATATTTTTTGTTTTACTGATGCGCATATTATGTACGTTTTAATTAATGATTACATATTTATATAATAATCATCACATCTTTCTTTTTAAGTAAAACATTTTCTCTTTTTATTTAAATTTCTATATGCTTTTATGTACGTTAAAATTTAACTTTCAGTTAAAAATGTTTCAATTTTTTTTTCTTTCTCTTTCTTACCATTGAATGTATTTTATTTTTTGCGTTACTGGTAAATCCAGCTTATAAGTTTGGTTTTTATACAAAAAAAGTTTACATGTGATTTAGTTTTTGTTTTTTTTTTATCTTATTAAACGTTACAAACTTTACATTGAACATAATTGGTTTAATAGTTTTGGTTTTTTCTTTTAATTTCTTACACTTAATTTTAGTTTTTGTTTGTTTGTTTGTTTGTTTATTTTTAGAACATATAATAAAAGTGTGTGGGGGTGAACAAACCTTAAAAATAATAAACAAAAAAACAAATAAAAAAAATTTTACAATCATTTTTTCTTAAAACATAAAAAACGAAATGTTTTTCTCTGGCATTAAACAAAGACAATTTCTGTTACGAAAAGTTTCTTAATTTAATAATTTAGGATTTCTTTTTTCCATTAGTTAAAAACGTAATTTAAATAAAAAATTTTACAAAATCTAAAGAAAGTTTCAAAAGATTATTGACTGAAGCAAAGCAAAAAGCAAAGTGTTTGCATAATGCGAAAGTTTAAGTTTATGGTAGTTTGAGTAATTACGCGATTTTAAAGTGAAGTGTAAGTAAAACTATAAATTTTTTCTTCTCTAAAAATAAATTTTAAATAATTAATAATAATAATAAATCCTTGCAACATGCTTCGAATTTGTTTGGTTTTTTAAATGTATTTCTATTCAATCTTCAAAAATTTCAATTAGTTTACAGTACGTATATTATTAACGAAAGAAACAAAGAGAAATTTTACCACTAAACTTAAACAAATTGTGTGTGTTCTCTTGGGTTCACTTCAGCATTTTCATTCGTTTGCTTTTTTAAGAATATAATATGTTTTTCTCTAAATTTCATTCTTTTGAATTTCTTGTTAAAATTTATTTTTTTTTCTTTCATGTTTCGTTCATATACATAAATCTTTAGATAAAAAGTCACTTGTTTTTCTTTTTTTTTTTTGTTATAAATCAATTTTAAAATCTTTTGTTTTTGTCCATAAAAGCGTTGGCTTTCATTTATGTTTTAGACTTCTCTATAGAGTCTCATTTTTTTCATACATATTTATGTTCATCTTAAGTTGTATTACTTTCTTGGTTTCTTGTTAATAAAAGTGTTTTGATTTGTTAAATATTATCTAAATTTCATCTTGTTGCATTCAAATTGTTATTTCTCTTAAAAACTATAATATTTAAATATTAAATTTCTTCCGTTTTTTTGTTGTTGTATCAAACAATGTTGTTCTTATTCTTAAAATATTAATCTTAAAAAGAAAAGTAATTTGTTAAGAAAATGTTTGTTTTTATTTTGAAATGATTCTTCAAGGAAATAATTCCATTTACAAAACCCCATTTGTGGTGGGTGGTCCAATGGGTCCTAAATTTGTGCTTGACACTACTGATGTCACCGAACTGCTAGTATTAGTATCCATTGGAGTGCTCACGCTAATGCCATTTTCTAAAGTTTGCTGTTGCTGCTGTTGGTTTACAGACGTAGTTACGGCTGTAGCTGTGGCGGTATTTGAGGCTGTTGTAATAGCAGCGGCAGTAGTTATAGTATTACCCGCTGTAACTGTTATACCTGCTGAGGTATTTGCTGCCGAGGCTGCAATTCCCACACCAACACCCACAACACCGGGTGTTGTGTTGGCTGTTGTGGTTATGGGATTCGAGGTCTTCATAAAGTATTTCTCCAATTTGGCATTAATATGCTTGCCATAGGTGTATTTACGTAGAGCCGCCATATGTGGGCGTATCTTATTCATGAGTTTCTTGAGCTGTGTTGGCTCCGACACATCGATCATTTTTTGTACCACATAATTGGCATATTGATCTTTCATCATAACGTGTAAGGCACTAGAAAAAACAAATGCAAGTTTTTTAATTTCCATTATACATATTAACAGTTATTGCAATCTAGGATCTACATACATACATATACTTATTATTTAATGAAGAAAGCGAAATCTCTAATTTGTTTAATAGATTGCAACGTCTAATCTGTATTTAATATAATAAATTATCTTTGCCTCTACAATTTAATAAAAAAATATCGGAGATATTTTTAGAAGATTTTTATAGAAAATACTCGAGCTAAAAAGTAATTATTTGAATATAAAGGAACTTTTAGAGAAAAATTTTTTTTACTTTGATAATTCCCTGTGAAAATATTTGACGAGTTTAAAAATGTACTTTTTTTTGCTTTTTATTGGAAAAGGTAAATAATTTGCTGTGTATTTATATTTTGAATTCTGATATATGGAATAAAACGATGTACATACAATGTTTTACCAATTTTTGATAATGATTTAAAATTTTAAAAAACAATTGAACTTGTATTCGAAAATTTTTCCGCAGTTTCCGCACAAAAATTTTCTAAACATTTTCATTTTCTATTTCAACTTTTAATTGCATTTTCTTTTTTATCATAAATATTAAATTGAATTTGCAATAAAAAAAATGAATACTAAATTACTATGATTTTTTAATTATAATTTGATTTCATCTTTCATTTTTTTACAAAAATTGAAAATACTTCACTCACTTGTCATTAAATGTGCAGACTTCATCAATCAGTGCTGTACGCTCAGCTCGTGTGGCGTGTGTAACACATTTCTCCACAACATTGGAAGCGAATTTGTGTTGTGACAAAACCAATACTTTGCCTCGCACACTATTTATTAAAATAGATTTGTCCTCTGGTTTACCGTGTTCTAAAAATCCAAATAACAACAACAACAATATTTTAAAATAAATACTTCAATAGTGTGTGCGTGTGTGTGTGTGCACTTACCCAATACGTGTTGTATAACATAATTGCCATATTGATCCTGTATTAGTTGTTCTGTGTGTTCATGCAATTCGTCCAATATGGGCTGCGTTTGCTCAGCAGTGCAGTGTTCTAAAATTCTTTGTATAACACGACAACCATAGGGATGGGTACTCAACGAATAAACCTGACCCTTAAAGGCATTTATGATGAACTGTAATGCTGAGGGATCAACGCATTCAATACATTTCTGTACAACATGATTGCCATTCTGATCTTTGACACATTTTAGGACATTGCCATCCAATTCACGTACGATTTCCTGTTGTTGTTCGGCGGAAATGCTTTCTAAGGCTTTCTGAATAACGCGACAGCCATACATTTGCAGAGCCAGCTGAAGCACATGACCCTTAACTTGCATGCCCAGGGTATTTTTCTGTTCGGGAGTTCCAAATTCAAAGAATTTCTGTATGACATAATTGCCAAATACATCCGTCATGAGACTGTAGGCAGCACCCAAGATTTCATTAAAGACCATTTGTTTTTCAGCAGCAGTAGCACGTTCAAGTTTTTGCTGTATGAAACGCGAGCCATGTTGATCTTGTGAGAATTCAACAATATGATTGGCCAAGTCACGTAGCTGTAGATTGGGATAACGTTGATTGCGGAAATCTTCTAGTAGGCGTGAACGTCCCGGTTGGGCAGCACCGCCAGCAGCCGCGACTGCTGCTGCAGCTGCTGCGGCGGCGGCAGCACCAACACCACCAACACTAGCAGCAACTGATTGCCGTGAAGCAGCCGCAGCGGCGGCGGCAGCTGCAGCAGCAGCAGCTGCGGCTGGTGTAGTGCCGGGTATAGCCAAGTGCTTTGAAAATAGTGAACTATTCGAACCAAACATATTATTAGCAGCTGCTGCTACTGCAGCTGCTTGTGCCGCTGCTGCGGCGGGTGGCAGACCCACAGCCATCTGTTGGCGATATTTAGTCTCAGCTCCTGGAGCACGATTATTTATTAGGCACGATTGTGGTGGTGGTGTGATGGCAGCTCCGATGGGACTTGCTGAAGCTGTTGCTCCTAAAGCACCATATGCAGTATTGGTCACAGCACCAGGCCATTTGCCTCTAGCGGCAGCAGCAGCAGCTGCTGCGGCGGCGGCTTGAGCCACTGTTGTTGAGACTGCATTGGCAGCAGCCGCATTACTGTTGGTATAATCCATAGCTGAGGGACTAAAGGCAGAAGTGGTACGATCAAACGAATCACGTCGTCCGGTCAATGATGATGTATTTAATGCAAGACCTAATAAAAAGGCACAGAAAAGAAACACGTATTAATATTGTTTATAATTAAAATGAACAGAGAATATTATTAAAATACATCGAGTTCTTTTCAGTTATTGAGTTCCTAAAAGTAAATTAGCCGTTGACAGTTACAATAGTCGGCTTAATAATACTGCAATTTATTCTCAATAGGAATGTATTAATTTTAAGATGATTTCAAAAATTATGCCGATTAATTAAAGTCGAAAATAGTGCACACCTTTGTGGTGGAACTGTTCAAGTATTCACATATTTAACCTAAATCCTCTTATTAACTTAAAACTTATTTTAATGCAAAAGCTTTGGTTGGTATAGAATGAAAACTTTTCATATGATACGAAATGTTGCAGACGTAGAACAAATCTGTTGAGCACAAACTAAATAAAGTTTAAATTGCATTTGCGTCTTTTGGGTTTAAAATTCATATACGAACACTCACTCTATTATTGCCATACGGCAACAAGCGAGGCAAGCGAAAAACAAATATTGGTCGAGAGGTAAGAAGGAAACAGGATCAAATCCAATGCACCTGTGAACGGTCACGTTTCTATTATTTTTTGTTTTTATTATTTTTGGGTTTCATATACATACGTACGTATAGTATAGTTTAAAATCAAAACAGAAAATTTAAAACGTACGAATTCGTAAACCCGAAAACACACTTGCATACAACACTCACACCAAAACCGAACCTCAAATACACGTACACAGTTTAAAATCTCTTTGCCGTCGTACACTCCCAAAGACAGCTACTAAAAGATTACTTTTATACTCGTACTTATACAGTGAATATTTAAAAAACAAAAAAATAAGCATAAGAAAGGATTTTAATACAGTCGTAATGTGGTTACATTAAGCTGGCCTATACGTATGTACGAGCACAAGATGCCAATGTTGATATGCATACAAAAAAAAAAAAAAAAAAAGAGGAAATAAAATTCAGAAACGGTGGAAAAATAAGGGAAGAAAGAAAAAGAAAAAAAAAAGACAACTAAAGTAGTATTAGCGTTTCAATTTGTTTAACAACCACGTATTATAATCAAAGGAAAGTAAAATTTAATGTTCTTTCACTCATTCCTTGCGAACTCTGTACGCCAATTGTGTAAAGAATTTTTACAATGGTTTGAGAGGCAAATGACGGTAAGGTAGCAGGTGAATTTATGCTTGCTTGACATTTAAGCGAAGTGGCGTGAGAGTAGCAGTAACATGGAATTAAAAAATAGAGATAAGCTACTTAATTGACATACGGTTAGGTAATACACATTTATAAGAGGACTAGAAATAAAGTTCTAGTGAATGGGAATAGTTTGTTGAATCAGTTAATTAAGGACAGAAAATTCAAAGTTGAAGTTTATTTAAAAGGCAACCAAGTATAAAAGGAAAGTAATTAATTTTGAAGTCTCTCTAAACAAAAATGCCGACAATTTCATGTTGCATATATGAAAAGGTACTTAACCGTCCTACTAAAGATTTAATATTTTTATAAATTATTAATTACTTTTATACATTTATAACAAATGTTAAAAAGTACGATTTATTCGAAATTAAGATGTCTGATCACGAAATTTGAATACACTCCTAAAGCTTACTCCCTTATATGCCTCTTTTGAAACAATATTAAATCTCATGGCATAAATTATATCATAACCCAACTAATACTAACTCTAAATACATATATGTACATATAAGCAGGTGTAAACTTTACTGTACATTAAACTCGCAAACTCCTAAAAGTATACTTTAATGTATAGTAATTTAATAAATTTCTCTATAAACATACGCTTAATAGTTTTGTTATTATTTTACCTCACGTTTTCCAGTTAAAACGATATCACATTTTAAAGGCAATTTACAGTAAAAACACACAAACATTCACACACAAACCTATTACGTTATTATTGGCCAGAGGTGAAAAACGAAGAGGAAATGAAAAAATAACCTGGCAATAATAACAGCAGCCCTAACATATGCATAAACAAAACAATTATTGTTAACAATTACCCATGCATGGCAAACAAAACTAAATACATATTCAGTTTCCACAAAAGAATCATTATAATAATGATAATAATAAACACAAAAAAAAAATAACAAAAAAAAAAAAAAAATAGACACTGCATTTACAGTCACATTCACATGTCTACAGTTTTGTATACTCCAAACAGCATGTGTGGAAAAGCAATTGTATATGGCAACTGTATCTGTGTAAAATTGTAATCAAATTTATAACATTAAAAAAAAATTCCTCTAATTTTAACCCATTTTTCGGAGAAATTCATTTAATTAAATATGAAAAATAATGTATTTGGGCAGCAATTGACGAATATTTATAAAGAAAGTTGACTAATTCGTAACATACTTTAAGGGCTTACAACTACAGGGACTTATTTCGAAGCAGTTTGTGGTTAATTCATTTTGTTAACCAAACTTATCTCTACCAAATTACTCTTTTAATTACACAAAATTAATTCGCCACTTAATATCCACTCAACCACTACAATCGAGTTTTTAGGTTAGGATGTCTCGAAAACCTAGGGTGATATAGAGATCCGAATTCAGCTTACCAACAACAACCTTTCAAAAAGTAAAATCTGGTTCCTAGGCTATTCACTTTTCGACATTTTACTGTAAACCTTGTATTGCATACTTTAAGGGGCACCTTATTTATACTACCATATTATAAATATTATTACCTAAAACAGGATTTTCAACAAAACAAATACAATTTTAAGGGTTGTTGTCAAAATTCGTTCGTAAAATTAGCCGGTTTTTATTATTGTAATCAAACACAATTTCATCTACAAATCCGGCTTTTAAAGGATTAAACGGTATCACATTCATTTATTTTTCAACACGTGAATATGTTGTTTTTGCGATATTTTTACATAAAAAAATTTTAAAAGCATCATATATTCACATTTACACAAACACGCAACGTGACTTTTAACACATATGTAGACTTAATCACGCTTGCTTATACATACACATGAATACATAAGAGAAGCATTACAATGACAATTTCATAAATTTCTGTGGTATATGAAACATAAAAACGTAATGTTGTAATGCATTTCGTATGAAAATATCTACGGTTATTTTAAATATTTTATTAACGTGAGAGAAGAAAAATCTAAAAAATCGCAACGATTTTTATTTTTAACTTTCATCACACATATAGTGAAATAAAAAGAAAAAAATTATACACATTCCTTGTATGTGTTGAAATCGTGAATTACAGCGTACAAATAAAAAAAAATAGTATGTACGTAGGTATTTAAATTCTAATTAAGAGTATAGCATATAACAAGGCAACGGATTATTGAACGCTGTCAATATATTTTTTTTTACAAAAAATAATCCTCAGTTGAACTATGTTAACTCTAGCATAGGTTATAGTGCGGTAAGAAATACTGTAACAAGATATTTGTCACCTGTCACATCAAGCGAAATTGAAATATGTTTTATGCTTTAAAAATATTAGGAATATACAAAAAACAAAAAAAAAATAAAAAAAAACCATAAATTCAATTAAGAATGGTGGAAATTTGTTTTGCTTCGTAGTTTTTAAAATCATTAAATTCTATAATGAAAACACAAGTATACAATATAGTTGTAAATTTAATTACATTATAATTGTAATTATTTGATAAGCTTATTTTAGAAAAATTAATTGAATGAGTATACCATTGTTCAGGCATAGTTTTAGGCTTCAATTAAAAATTAAGGAAATAATAGGATAAATTAAAAACATTAAAAAATTTAAAATATAAGCATACTTTAAGGTTTACAGATATGTACACTACAAAAATGTAAATATAAATTTTCATATAATTTTTTTCTAAAGGTTTACAGAAAAAAAATATCAAATTTGCTATATAATTTCATATAACCATGCAGCACTTTTAAAAACGTTGACTAAGTATTTCCTTTGTTAGAAAACGGCTCACGCCGGCGTATGGAGGAGAAATAAAACTTATAAACTTTTTCATTTTTAACTTTCCAAAGAGTAAATGGCATTAATGCTATTGATAAATTGCCTTTTATGGCATTTTAACAGTATGATTTAGGTTTTTTTTTTCTGAAAAGCATATTGAAAAAAAAACCTAATGTTTTTAAACCTATAAATGCCTAAGCTTTTCCATGCAAAAAAAAAAAACGAAAACAGACTTGCAATATTACCAAAAGCCATAAAATGTAAACTCTAAAGAATAGTATGAAAAGACATTATTTAAATATGTATATTTTTCCATATTCCATTTTTAAACGTGAGCATACATATGTATAGAGGCTTTAATGCGGTTCCAAAAAATTGTTGCATATTCTTAGGAGGACATTTTATATGTACCTTTTAGTTTTATTTCAAATGAATGAATTGAATGGATTACTCTTATTTTTGGCACACTTTCCTTAGTTAAAAAAAAAAATTCAATTGAATTTCTATATAAAAAAAAAAATGAATTGAATTCAAAGAGTATAATAAAGTGTATTTTATTTAAAATACATTTGACATTTATAATTTACGAGGTAATGTTATAGAATTATGGCATATAAAAAAAGGTTGTTATCGGATTAAATATGAATTTTATATATTTTTTTTTATAACCCACATTTCAGTTTGAAGGTAACTGCAAATTAAAAATTTTGTTGCATATTCACAGGCATATGAAGCTTTAATTTTCATACAAAGAAGCCAGTTAATATTAAGAAATAAAAGACGTTGTTAAAAACGTTACGTATGTACATATAATATGCAATAGAAGTATTATTGCATAATTCTATTAACTCTAACCTACTGTAAGAGTCTTATAAAACTTTTTGATCATGTTTATTACCATTTGGTGTGTAGTTGATAAATTTAAGAAATGAAATGAAATAGTTTAAATGGAGTTTAATTTAACTATGCAACTTGTTATTACAAAAATTGTAAGAATACAATTAAGCAATACATTTTAACAGCCATTAAAATATGTTTCAATATTTTTAAAATTCCCCAAAAAAAATATTTTTTTTTTCTTTAAATTAAAAAGATATCAATTAAATTTAACTAACCAAACAGTTTCAAAAACTTAAGCTTAATTGACTTCTTCATAGTTTCATTTAAAAAAAGTTGAAATATACTTTAAGGCTTTCACCTTGAATTAACTTGATTATGCCACTAAAAAAATTCATCAACGTATACAATTTCCTTCACTTTACTTAAATCCAATTTAAATTTGCAATAAGAACAAGAGAAAGTGAATTTTATATCTGTTTTCTATCCATTCTCCATGTTGTTTGCCTCTACGAAAACTAAAGAGTAAATGTATCTGACAACAACAATAATTATATCACAGTCTAACATCATGTAATACTGTTTAGATGGTCAAAAACTGTTTACACCATCTCTTCAGTTTGGTTTTTGATTATGCCAGAGTAGTGAAGCAGTTTACATTACAAACAGCTACAGCAGCAGCAGCAGCAGCAGCAGGTGGAACATTAAACAAACAATCCTTTAAAAAAATAATCACAAAGAGGATGGAGAAAAAAAATAACAGGAAAACGCAAAAGAAAACAAACCCGTACAAACAATAATTCTGCCAAAAGGGATTTAAAGGAAACAAACGACTAGACGTCTATTGCTGTAGAACTGGTGAAAAAAAGTGGAATAGGAGAGAGAAAGTAAACAAAGGATGCAGCAAAAAATAATAATAAAAAAATATTAAAATAAACAACAGAAAAATATTGAATGAACTTGATGCAGACATAAACAACAACAAGAATATAAGTTTCATTTACAACAAAATAAATCACACACATACACATACAATATACTTGGAGAAATCTCCTGGTAATATAAAAGGTAATCAAGAAGATTTTATTATTACTCCTGCTGCTCCCCAAAACAGAATACACACAACAAAATCAGGTGCAAAGGTGATGTCCTTCCTCTCTTCTTTTTTCACACAATTCTTCCAAATCTCTTTAGAATACAATGCACTTGCACATGTTACTTTACAAGACACCAAAGGAAAAAAATAAACAACAGGAATAAGTTGAAAGAGCACAGCAAGGAGCGGGTGTAATACAACAAAAGGAGTGTATGTACATATGTATGCATGTTTACTGCTATAAAGAATCTTTTATTCCATACACATACATACATATAACATTTATTTATTTTCTTTCATTTCATTTCATCTAATTTTTTTTTTTGTATTTTTTTTGTGTTTAACAAAATGTAACAAGTAATTGTTGTTTAAATCTCATATGTGTGTTTAAGACACAAAAGCAATTTTATTACAGACATTAAATATTCTCTTACTCTCTCACTCCCAAACTTATATGTATACATATGTACATACATAAAAAATATTTACTTAATAATCATTAACAATACATACATAGAATGAATTGTTACATACAATATGCATGTAAGTACAACACGCTTGTTCTATTCAATTTGCGCAATTTGCAACTGTTTTAGAATGTTAAAAGCATTCGTAGAAGGCAAAAATTAAATTTTTAATACACTCTACACTACCATGAAGAATGTAAATATAAAAAAGCCTAATCAATGCTAATCGGTATTAAATAGTTTTTAAGTCAGAGCAAAATAGTTGCATATTTGTTTGAATAGTTTAAATTTTTGGCACAACGTACGTAATTACAGCTGTGTTCAAAATAATAGGAGTGCTACCATGTAATATTTTCAAAGTTAAAATTTTTTATTCTACCAATTTACAAAACATGATATATTTTAATGGTAGTTACAACGATATGTAGGAAATAAAATACAAAAAAGAATGTGGTAATAACTTTAATATTTACGATGAAATTGATTCATTTCTGTGTTTGCCCCTGAATTCAGTTGATCAAAAAAATAGGAGTGTGAGTGTTCTTTTAAAAATAAAAATATAACAGCACATAATTTAAAGAAAAAAGTGAAAAGTTGAAAGCTTTATTTAATTAATGAATAACTTAAATAATTTAGTATTGAATCTATTAGAAATAAAACTATTTCTCGTATTTGTATTTAACAATTTATTAATTGATTAGAAAAGGCAAAAGTAAAGGAAAAAAAAATTTGAAGTGTAACATAACGAGTTCTAGAATAATCTAATTGTGAATTTATTGTCTGTGTTTATATGATTTGAATACTCAAATAATTTTCAACAGAATCAACATTACATTACACCAAAAAATTGAATTAGACCATGTTTTTTATTTGTTAAAATTTAAGCTTTTGTTTTTCAATGGGCTCACTCCTATTTTTATGAACACAACTGTACGTAATTGGTCATTACAACCCTTCAGTCAGGATTACGACCTAGTTTCTCACACCACCTATGTCGTGTGTGTTAAATTTTTTTTATACATGAGTGGCGGAACCTACAGTTTAAAGTCGACTTCGAACGACATATTATTGAGTAACTTTTCATGGCAATTTTTATTGACTCAGAAATCTGCTGAAAGGAAGCCGCCGGAAATATACTTTTAGTATTTTATTTATTACGTCTAATAAGCCAACACACTACCTCCTAGACTACGGCGACTTCATTTTTGGCATAAGGTGTAGTAAAATAAAATAAAAAACGATTAAAAATAGTAATTCAATACACGCTTTTAATTCGTTACAACGTCATGCAATAAACACATTAGACGCAGCACTTGTGGCGCGACAATCTGTAATACATAGAATAAATGGGTGTATATGGAAATGTTTATATTAAAGGCGGCGCGTCTACAAGCACCAATGCTCACGGAATGAAACAATTACTGCTTGCAAGGAGAGGATTAGTGTTGTCAATACAATAACATGCATGAAAGAGAGGTTTTACAAACGCGATATACACAATATGACTATTAAAAATTCTAAAAAAAGTATCTAAGTATAACCATTGATAAAGGATTAATGAACTGTTTATTTTTTATTAGTTTTACTTATGCTTTGCCGCTGCTTTTTAAAAAATTAAAGCGCATTGTGCTTGCCTGAGGAAATGATTGCAATATTGCTGCACCACAAATGATGCGTCTAATGCGTTTATAGCATCAACCGCATAAGCTAATAGTACATAATTCTAATACATACTCTTAATATACAGTGAGCGCCATAAGTGAGTCAACACTTTTGTTTTTAAGTATAAAACAGTTTTGTTCTTAAGTATAAAAAAACTTCCTTTATCATGAATTGTTGTTTTTGTTTTAACATTTAGTAATAAATAAACTTTTATTTTTGGAAATATATTCGACTATTCTCATTTACTTTTCTTGCTATCCTAAGAAAATGAATTATTTCAGTGGTGTTTACTCACTTTTGGCGCTGAGTGTATATGCTACTTATATTTGAATCTTTTTCTGAAACGTAATACCTTAACATACTTAAGTACAGCTTTTGAAGAATCGAGTTTAAGTTTTTTACTCAAAATTCAAACTTAAGAAAAGTGGATTCATATTTTCAATTTCTTTACCATCATATTAACTATAATAACAAACAATGCATGCGTAATATTTAGATGACTAAGATACTTTATTATATTATTGAATCAAATACACGTGCAATATTATGCAGTCTCCTTTAAGCATACTTATAGTGTGTTTAATAATACAACCTATCATAGGAAAGAGAAAAAGAATAGAGAATTCTTAAGTAAATATGAATTTCTAGTTATTTTAAATTTTTGAACATATTTTACAATTATATAATGAAATAAAGTATTATTTATGAGCATGACCATAACCATTAGTAACAAATTTTACTCTTCATATTATATCTCCTCTGCTGCCCAACGTATGCAAATAAATTTGTAAAATGTTATTAGTATTGTAAAACAAGTTACAATTACAATCATTAAGACTCATAGAATCGACTTAATTTGTTCTTGTATGCAAGTGTGAGACATTTACCATTACACTACGTCCATATCTACAAACACAGGACAATTGCAAATGTTTGTAAAAATGTGTATATACATATATATGTGTAGGTAAAAAGGGAAATGATTTGCAAAGTTTTGATAAAATTTACCAATATACAAAGGTAAATGATATTGTCACCATTAGCAAGGACATTGTATAGTTTCGTATGTACATACATACAGACACATACATACATCTGTATATGTATGCTATTATTTAACAGAATATACTCGTATTTAACAAGAACAATTACTATTACTGCCGTCGATATTACCAACGTTCTAGAAACAGACTTAATGTTCAATCCATACACCCACAAACAAACTCAAACTAACTCATGTTACAAAAACCAACATTTAAGGCTGACTAAACTATTTGTTTCATTGCAAAGAATAGCATATAATTATGTTCAAATAGTCATTATACACATACACACACACACCCATCCATACGTATTTACTATGTAGTAAGAGAGATAGAGTAACACAGAGTGAATTTGGGCAAATTACATTGTTTATGCAATTAGGAAATCAGAAAACTTATATGCAAGAAGAGACAATGTAATTTTCGACACACTTTATCTAACAAATATTTAAGTGCTTAAATGACAATATGATTAAAGTTTTACTATTTAATCATATGGTAACTAAGAGTTTCTCTCTCATACGAAATGAAATACAATATTTTTATTGTACAATTGTAGGCCAAATATCAAAGATGTTGTAAGAGGAGTCGAGCCATACACTCTCTCAGGTATAAAGAATGAAGTAATACAGAAGTTTATTTAACTAAATATTTAACTCACATGCTTATTTTTTTGTTTGTTTATCAAAAATAATTAAGCTTTTGCCATTTATTTTGTATCTTTAAGAAATAAATGTAATTTGTTTTTGTTTTTAGTTTTTTTGTAAATACTTCTTATGGCTTCGAAATTAAAAAATGGTGTCACTATTACATAAAAAAATTGTGTTTTTTTTTTTTGAAAATTTTTGGCATTTAATGATAAAAAAGAACCTCTTTTGTGTTTTTTTTTTGTAAATTCAAAAATAATAGAAATTTGGAACTTCTAATGTTGGCTTAATAAAGAATTGAATTGTAATTGCCGAACAATCAAGATACGCCAACAATTTAAATGTTTTAGAAAACTAACAAAATGTATAAACTTGCATGTTATCTGCTGCTGACATCACGTGAGTGAGTGTTGCTAGAGTATATGAAATATAATATTTGTTACCATTTGATATCTGACTGACAATAACCTGTCTAAATAGCGCACATGTACCATCCAACGTTTTTATAGCCAAGTGCATATGCCACAGCAGACAGTGGATGGAGGTCGGTGGGTGTTTATTTGTTTAGTCATTTAATCGATTTTTTCATTCAATTTTTCTTTTTCAACAGAAAAATTAAAATGTTGAAAAACAAAAAAAAAAAAAAAATTAAACTATAAAAACTAAAGCATACATTAAGGCTAATGTTATGTTGTATGTATTTTATTTATTATATAAAACACTAATATGATGTCATTTATATCATTATTACACTAAAAAATTTCCATTTTTTTATAATTATATTCTTTTTTAAACCTAATAAATTGCTTTACTTCGACTCTATACTAATGTTTTATGCCATAGGCTTGTTACAGCCTTTTACAAATTGTACAATTTATTCCATAATTAATTGTATTATATAATTGTGTAAAAATTTCTACAATGTAAAAAACAGAAAATTAAATTCATTTGCCATATTGAGTAATTTACTACCGCTATTAATAATTTAAAACAATTTATTATTTATAAATTGTTCATTAAACACAGAAGAGTAACAATATAATTGTGTATTCAAGTATTAAATTATTACTAATAGAATTTATTGTTGAAATTTAATTATTTTTTTTCCTCATTGCATACATTTAGTCAGTTAAACAGCACTTCATTACAGGGAAAAATATTATTTAACAATAAAAACCATAAAAATTAATAAAAGCTTAGTTAGACACGAGATTTATTGAAACATGTACAGAAATGATAAAAAAAATGTTTTTCTTTAACTGTAAGAAGGTTCTTTAAGGCAGGCTTAACAAAAAGTTCAACAGAAACCAAACAAATAAAATATATAATTTGAAGGTATTTTCGTACAAATATTTTTCTGCTGCATTCTATAAAAGGTTAACGTTTTTAAAATTGAAATAAAAGTATATTTATTACACATTTTTAATTAACATTCAATTATTATTATTATTATTACTTTTTTTGTTAAAATGTAATTATTGTACAGAACCAGTTCATCATATACAGTTTCGGAAAAAATAATAACTGCAGCTAAAATTTGCAAATATTTCTTTAAAGTTTTACACAACGATGTATAAAACAAAAACGCAACACAATATTAACATTCTGATATTGTGCGATAGTGTTCATACGCGGTATTTTTAACGTTAGCAGAGTTTTTCTGAAGTTCCGACTATTATCTGAATGACGCTTCCCGAAGAAGATAGGAACTACGTGCCAAAATATACGCTAAACTAATATAATTGTTTTCGAAAACAAACTCCTTTATAGTCTAGTCTTAGGGCAGAATGCTTTTAAGATATCTTTCTTAATAAATATACTCTTTATTCAGCTAAGGAAATCTATTACGATACAAATTGCAAAAGCACTTATGTGATACCTAACAGATTTCCTATCTTCGATACTTGTTAAACAGCAGGCTAAACTTGACTCAATAAGACAAAATGTCTTGTCACGATGACATACTATTTTCTTTAAGGCATAGCTATGCTTTCTCTGCAATATAGTACTGCCGTCCATCTCATATGGGTTCTTCGTCAAGGGGATATTACTTTAGCCGATAACCTTACCAGAGCAGTCACACCTCTACCAAATATCTACTCATACAAATAGCTTTTACTCCGTTAAATTATATTCAAGCAACAGTATCTATTGGATCGACAAAATCACAAACAAGTGTTGGACTGTGCTTACCAGCCAATGATTTCTGTCGATGTTATTAATCGAACGAGCAAGGCTAGATTATTGCCAACTTTGTATGCTAGTGACCGTTACTAAAGCCGAAAGTCCATACCATGCGTTTTGCATTACATGCGTATACCGAAAAAGTAGAATCAGTGTAGTTGATTGTGACAAGCTACAGAAGAAAAAGCATAATATGCATAGACGCATAGAAAGTAGGATTACTTTCTACTTTTCTATGCGACTAATGCAGTGTTGGAAAATGTCAGCAGTTTTTAGACTTGGCATGCCAAATTATATACTATTGTGAATGGTTTCTATAAATATGTTTAAATAGCGCATTACTATTTTCGCATTTTTCTTTTTTACATTACAAAAATATTAATAAAAACATATTTCATAATAAAGTTTATTACTAATTTAAGAGGAAAATATATTAAAGTACATTTTTAACACATTTCTTTCATGAACAAAATATGTATATCATGATTGTTTATACATATACATATGTATATATGATTGTTTTTATGTACTGAGTGTCTGTCATCTATTTTGAATTTATTAATTTGTAAACAAGAAAAATGGAGGATAAATTAAATGAAAACACTCGTCTTGTGTTCTTTTGATGATTTTCGTAGGCCTTAACAGCACAATACAATGTAATTTTTGTGTAAAACTATTAATAAATAATAAAAACAACTAATAACAATTTTTAATTTTTCCTTCCAAGAAATTAAAAAATTTTGGCAACTTTCAGCAGGAAAAATTTTTTATGAGCAGTACGTCTTATTTTGATCTTATTATATTTAGCTTCTTAATGAACTCTTGCTCAAGAAACTATACTCATTGTGACCGAAATTCACCAACATTTCGATTAATATTTAAATATTTAAGAATCTTTAAACTTTTCATTGACGAAATTAAAAAATATTCCAAATTTTCCCCTTTTTAACACAAAATAAATGTTTGTTTACATTTAATTTGTCTACTTTATCTGCCAGTTTTCACTTTGTTGCTTCTAACACATTTGCCTCGCAAAACTTATAACATTTTTTCTCCCTCTAAATTGGCCTGTCCTTTTATGTTATGAGCGTTTTTCAAATGTCAAAATATCACATATGTAAACTCATAAATTTGTAATTAATGCCATAAATTCTTTTAAAATTACATTTTGATTTTCTATTTTTTCCAAAAATGTTCTTGTTCGCTTGTTTGTTGTTTACCACAACAGCTGATCAAAACAAAAAACCAGTCGCTTAAACGCATTGTGTGTAACTTGCAATAAAATCGGCATAGAAAGCAAGATTCGCAAGGCGCATGAAAAGGATGGTATGGACTTTCGGCTTAACTTAACTTAAGGCTCTTCTGATTCAGCTTTCGATAGTTTAACAGAGATTCTGTTTAACTTGAGGGAGTTCTGCTGATTGTCCAGACTGCTTAATCTATGAATTTCAGCTGGTTTTAAAGCATGGTTTCACGTACATAACAATGCTCCGCTATGTGCTTTTAAATGTACTTAAGTTTAACAAATTTATCACGCGGTCCCATCCCAGATAAGATTTAAATGTTATCCAGATCACTAGGTATATATATAAATCGCGAAACGTCGACTCCGGAGCGACAGATGCAAGTTTGGGAAGCAATTTATTTGGTTTGCTCATAGAACTTTTGCTAGAAGATTGTTGAGAGTGGGTTACCAAAAGAAATATTGATATCTCGACGTCTAGTATGCCAGTTGATTTACTCTACTCATTATATAACATTCCAATCCGATACGAAATTTTGAATGAAATCCCAATTTTTTAATTCTGGTTGATGTACTTATGCTACCAATTTATTTTAAATCATATACATACATACTACACTCAGCCACAAAAGTATACATACGGTTAACAAATTTCAGAAATTTTTTAACCCATCTTTTTTCGTTGAAAATCTGACATCTTTCATCGATTTTAAGACGATCTTTTGCATTGGTTCAGAAATTTGTGAAATTTGTTAATCGGATGTATACTTTTGTGGGCCTGTGCAGGGCCACAATTCAGTTAAATTTCAGAAATTTTTTAACCTATGCAAAATACGGTCTTACAATCGAGGGAACTATAAAGATTTTCAACGAAAACAGATTGTATGTACCGTATGTACACTTTAGTAACTGTGTGTATATGGGTAATCATGTGTACTTTTACAGTTAAAAAATATTGAAAATCAATTTTAGAATAAAAACAAAATGATTTGAATTTAAAAAAAGGAATAGAAAACTCGTTTTTATTTAAAAAGAAGCTTGAAAATTAGAGTTTCAATCCCCCTTAAAGAGAGAGAGAGAGAGAGAGAGAAAAAGCAGAAAGGCAAAGCAATTATTTTACTCAACAATAAGGAACGAATTAGACAATGAATTTCATATCAATAAAAGTTTAGCTTCCAATTCGTTGAAATAAATATATCAATCCTATTACTTTTTGCCAATACCGTAGTCTCATACTCGCATTATTTTGTTAATTATCACTGTCGTTTACGTTTTGTTTTAATTTAATTTAATTTTTAAATAATATTGAATATTGTGTTTCATAAGGTCATTTATTTTATTTGTTAATAAAAACGGTTAATTTGTGGCTGATATTTTTGATTTGTTTAATACGAAAATTAATTAAAAAAGCGTTAATAATGTTTAATAATATTCACTACGAAAGAACTGTACATATACACATATTTTTAAAAAGCAAGATGGAAAGCAAAAAAAATACAACCCTGTACTTGAGTTTAATATTTATAGGGTTTATGACACGCGGACTCGTTATTCAAAACGAGTGTATAATTTATGGAAAATCATGTTTTAGGCCTCCGTAACAGATATAAGCAATAAAATTATTTCTCCTGCTTTATTATCTTGTTCTTTTTTTTTTAAAGCATTTTTCAGGGACTTGTTTTTTTTACAAATATTTCTTCTTTTATATTTACAATCTACATATGTATGTATTTATATATGTATGTTATGCTATATTATTATTTTTTAAGTTATATTTTATAAATTATATGAGAATTGAAAAAAAATGTATGTATTATGTATAGCTTACCTCCAACACTTGAACCATTTTGTTGTGAATATAAATTCTGTTGTGCTGATTGGGGTTGTGGCGGATAGAGTTGAGGCGGACCTTGTGGTGGTGGTGGTCCTGCCCTAGCGGCGCCTGGTGGCACTAAAACAGGTGCTGGACTAACAAGGCGCATTGGTGTTCCTGTACGTGGTCCCATAACAAGTGAACCGCTCTGATCAAAAAATGCCGGTATGACCTGTTGCCGGTACATAGTATTTTTTTTTGGTTTTTGGTTTTTAATTTTATTTACACACGTTAGATTAATTCGTTTCAGATGTTGGGTTAGAGAATTTTTTTTTTTTTTTTTTTTTTTTTTTGTACAAGTTAGGTTTTTATTTTTTAATTGGATTTGTTGAGTGAAGTGTTGGTTGGTATGGGTTATAATGTAATTTGGATATAAATACACAGCCACATGAGAGAGAGAGAGAAAAATATAAAATAAAAAGAGAAAATATATATTGTTTTCAATGTTCGATTTTAAGATTTTACAATATTTATAAATAAAAAATAAATGATATTAAATAGCTTATGGGTTATATGTATTTATACAAAATCTTGTGAATTTTACAGATAGTTTGTTTGATTTGAGTTTTCTTTTTGTAAATTACAATTCAATACAATTCTTAAATTTACATGTAAAATTACACAAATTTTATATGTTCTTTACATATGTATGAAGTCAAAGTCAAGTTTTAACTTTTTATTCAATTAGCTTTTGCTACCCACCTGATAAGATTGATTTTCAGCTCCTTGCTGTGATGGCGTTAACGGCCTTCTTGGTTGTGTGCCTTGTTGTGGTATTAAATTGCCTGGATACATGCCCCAAGGTGCTACACCATAATATTGTGGCATTTGTGCTGCTATTAAGCCCATATAGGGGGCTGCGTCTTGACCCGGATTAATTACATAGGGCGCTGCCTGTTGGGCTGCATATGCAGCATTCTGTTGGGCAGCCAAAAACTGTTGGGAGGCAGCAGCCATTTGCATTTGCTGTGGTTGCATTGTGCCATTAGGTGCGCCCGGGGGTGCTCCAGCTGAGGTAGCAGCCGCAGCTGCTGCAGCGGCGGCAGCAGCATTTGTGGCAGCAGCAAGACCAGGATTCTGTGAGCGGAATAATTGCTAAAAAAAAGAGTAAAAAAATAAAAGAAAGTTTTTATTATTTAGTTTTTCTTTAAGAATTTCAAGTTAAAAATTTAATATATGTATACCGTATAAGAGTATAAATAGTTGCTATTGTTTTTATTTATTTTTATTACTCTGCTAAAATCTATGCATATATCCTTTTAAAAGCCTTTTACTTCTGCTCTATATATGCATACATACGTATATGTATATGTAATGGTCTATACAAAAACATTATTCCTTTTATAGCTGTGTCTATATGTAATATATATGTATGTATGTATGCATGTATGTATAATCTGTTGCAATACAATTGAAAATATTGTGAAATGTGTCTCGTAAATTTAAAGATTAGTTATATGCACCAATAGCTACTGACACTTTTACTGCAGAAGATATTTTTTGTATGTTTTAGAATTTCTCTTGTTGAATTTGGATTACTATTTGCATTTTCTTAGTGATGGTGGTGGTCTGACATAGTTTTTCTCCCAAAAAAAAAAAAGAAAATAAAAGAAGAAAATGCAATAAAATAAAGAATGCCACAATAAAGGAGTTGTAACAATAAGGGATTTTTGCTTTCAAATAATTTTAATACTAAAACAAAAAATAGATACACGATGTATACGATAGCTTTAGAAAAAGATAAAGGATTTTAGAATTCACTCAGAACCTAAAGCTCTTCCTCATTTTTATTGTGCTTATATTAGCCTATCGAATTTTAGTTTGAAGTGGAAAATTACAAATTTTTATCGACTTTATATTACATTTAAAAATAGTATTTGTTTTTGTGTAATTGGGGTAAGAGATTTAAAGAACGAAACCATATTTCTAGTGTAGTGGCAATCAAACGTTTTATGGCACAATCATCTTACGGTCACAAAAAATTAAAATTACCGAAATTTAACTCTGTATTTACAGACATACATACATACATACATAATTGGTTTTTACAACTCTTCAGGCAGGATTACGATCTAGCTTCTCACAACATTTATATTGTGTGCATTAATTTTATACCTGAGTGCCGGGGACCTAAAATTTCAAGTCGATTCTGAATGACAGATTTTTGAGAAACTTTTCATGGCAATTTTATTTACTCTCAGAGGCTTTGCCAGAAATTTGCTGAGGGGGAAGTCGACAACGAAATATTTTTTTTCATATTTCGTTTTGTTGAAGACGTCTGACCTGGGGTTTGAATCGAGGTCTCAAGTCTAATAAGCCAACTCACTACCTACTAAACTACGGCGACTTCATTTACTAACTGAATGTCTGTGCATTGTGCGCGGTATATTAAAACAGGGAGGATCTTAATGCACTATGGAGTTGTCCATTCAAAGCAGAAATTATGCCCGCCAAATATTCTCCGAAAGAATTGAAACCCAATGGATATCAGACGGAAGCATCAAAAAAAAAAAAAAAATCAAAATGTAAAAATATTTTCTCTACACAGCATAATCACATTTAAGCAGAGTTTGAAGCTTTGACGACAATCTTAAAATTTTCTTAAGATTTGACATTTGTTCTGATGGTAAAATGAATAAAGATTTTAAATAAATCAGAATATATGTACATACATAATAATAGGATTTCCCTCAAAGTATAATAGACGCAGAAATTAAAAAAAGTCAAAATTTACTGTGCATTTAGGCGCAGAACGTAAGAAGAAATCAAAATCTGTGCAAATAGAAAGAGAGAGAGAGAGAGAGAGATGGAAAATTCCTATTGAAGCCCTAAAGCTGCCTAAAGTGGAGCATAAGAAATAATAGAAAAAAAACTTTAACAAAATTTTAAGCATTTTTAAATGGCATAATTTTAAGCGCTAACACACGTGTGTATAAGATTTTACCTTCGTTTTCAATATGGAATAAAGCTTTTAAATAAAATATTTTACAATTCATTGGAATTCATATGGTGGCAAAAGAATAACAAAAACTTCATAATGTTTTTGTTAATGATTAAAAAATTTAATATTTGTTGAAGTATATGTACATATGTATGTACATATCTATTCCCTAACGTATACTCGTGCATATTACATTTCTTCACGAAAAAATGGTAAAAAAAGAATTCGTTGTTCATTAATAACGAGAAAATAATTTCGAATGAATTTTCATGTTTTTGAGGTACGTCGATAGAATAAAAAGAAATCGTTATTAACCCATATGTGCTTATCGCCCCATTTTTAAAACGGTATGATATTGATCAGCTGTGTGGCATTCCATATACAGCTGTGTGAAATATAATAGTAGCGCTGTATATAAAATATTTTAGTTGAGTAAAAAAATTAATTTTTATTCCAGTCTGGGGACTGAGGCGGCCATTCTAATACCTCAATTTTCTTAAAAGAAAGAATAAAACGAATGGTATCATCAGACCCATTTGTTACTTCAACAAAGATAAAACAGGACTTGGAGCTTGATGTTCATACCTCAACTATTCGCTGGCATCTAATTAAAGACAATTTATATGGTAGAAGTATAAGGAAAGTACCCTTGCTGAATCCAAGACATGTCCGCAACCGACTTAAATTTGCTAGACTTCACGTTGATTGGCCTCAGACGAAATGGCGCAATATTCTGTGGACAGATGAATCCAAAGTTGTTCCTTTGGGTAATCCTGGCACCAGAAAATATTCAAGAAGACCATAGAACAAGGAATACGATCCTAAATTTGTCATGAGGACTGTAAAGCATGGTGGTGCAAAAATTAACGTTTGGTGTTGTTTTTCTTATAATGGTACAGGACCCATATTTTGAATTAAAGGCAACATGGACTCCTCAATGTATGTGGAAATTTAAAAAACTGTCATTCTACCTTATGCAGAATATAATATGCCGCCTTAAATGGGTGTTCCAACAGGACAACGATCCCAAACATACCAGTAAAATGCCAAAAAATTGGTTTTCTGAAAATAAAATTGAGGTATTAGAATGGCCGCCTCAGTCCCCAGACCTAAATCCCATTGAACATCTTTGGGGCAATGTAAAAAAAGATGTTTTTAAAGATAATCCGGGAAATGTAAAGCAGTTGTGGGCGTCAGTGAGGTCAGCTTGGGAAAGTGTTCCTATCGAGAGGTGCAGATCTTTAGGTGACTCAATGCCTCGGAGGTGCGCAGCTATAATAGCCAATAAGGGCTTTTCAACTAAATATTAAGGTCTATCTAACAAAATAACATAAAAAAGTAATCACTTGTGACAACATTTTTTTTGCAGATACGTTTTCTAATGCTACTACTATTTTTTTGCACGCCAAATATTTTGAGTTTTTAACAATTTAGCATCATTTTCTTTGGAGAATTATTATTTGTCTTGAAGTTTTTTTATTTTTCAATAGTTTAGACTGGTGGTAATAAAATGTAATAACAAACTTTTTTTAACTGGAATAAAAATTAATTTTTTTACTCAACTAAAATATTTTATATACAGCGCTACTATTATATTTCACACAGCTGTAGATTCCAATAAATACAAAAAATCCATGTTTTTACGAAAAAAAAGTTGGGCACATACGGGTTAAGCTTGAAAAATCAAAACCATGGATTCAAAAAATATTAGGTTTTTCATAGACATACATGCATGTACGTATTCCAAATGGTACAACAAAATTAGAATATTCATGTACATCCACATACAATCCTACATTTTGAGGATGTTATAAAAACATAATAAAAATTCCTTTTCACAAAATTAAAACAATACAAAATGTAAATAATTAATGAGAACTGTATGCTGGCTGTACGAGAGCGAAACTTACAAGAATGGAAAAATAACAAAGGGAAACATACTTTTGCCAGATTCCCTTACAAAAATATACTCACAATGTATTCATTCGCGTATAAATTTTGTATTTGTTAAATAAGATGAAAAAAAAAACAAAAACAAAAACAAAATCAATAAATATTAAAAATTAATTTTATGATGTTTAAATACACGCCAAAGGCTATACAGTTATTTAAACGTACATATGGTACATTAATCCACACATACATACATATATTCACTCATTCTACTTTCGTTTGTATGTACGTAGAGTTAAAATGGTTAGAAAAATCTGAAAACCCCTAACATTATGCTACAAACATCTCATCTACACAACAATGATGATGAAAGGCATTGGTGAATAAGAAAAAAACTCACGAAGAGATTTAGAGAAAGGGAAAAACAACAACAACAACAACAAATGAAAATAAATACAATGTTCAAAATGATTTCAACTGTGAAATGAAATCATATCAACATGTGTTTCGTTACGTTTATTTTGTTTTTTCTGTTTCCTTTTATAAAACCAAACCAAACAAGAACTTTGATTTTTATTTCAGCATAATATTAGGAAAACAAATACTACATATGTACGTAACAAATGTACACGTACACCCGCCCTAAAATATACTTAACAATTGAAGAAGAAGTGAAAAAAAATGAATTTAAGGAGAAACAACTAAAACAAATGAAAAAATAATACAGAAATGAGAATAATAATATTATTTTGAAGTGAAACAGAGCATAACAACATCATCATCATCACCATCATCATTAACAGTAGCAGAAGCAGCTACAATTATTATTAAATAATAATACAATATTATTGGTTAAGGGAGAAAGTCATTCCATTTTTGAAATGTCTCATAACAATACAACGACGCCTAAAAATATACTTCTTTACTTCAAACAACACAATACTTCTAATACAGAATTTATAAATTTTATTATTGGATTTGGAGCGAAGGCAGGGCAGCAGCACTTTATAAACGGCGGTTGTTTCAATAAATATTTTATGTTTTGCGTTTATTGTTTTCTGTGCTAAATTATTAATAAATAAACTAAACAATTGTATAAATATAACTGTAATAAAATCAACTAACCGCGAGTAAAAACTGAAAACCATGAACCAGAAAATATATACAACAACCAACAAACACAAACAATAAAAAGGAGAAAAAAAACGAAATTGAAACAGAGACAATAAAAAACATTGCCTACATTAAGGCTTTGAATGTGTTAAAATGCCATTATATAAATCTCTAGGGTAAGATTATAAACGACTATATTTATATACGATATTGTATTCTATACTTTTACTTTCTTTGTTGTATTTTTTTGCTCTTTTTTGTATTTTTTGATATTGTAGTATATTTTTATATGGAAAATATGTAAATGCTCAAGAGAAAAACAAAGAAAAACAGAAATCAGAAACGCAAATTGTTATTTGATCTCTGTGTGTTTGTATAAAAAATAACAAATGTAAAGTAGGCATGAAAATAATGGCAAATAGAATAACTGAAATAAATGAAAACGAAACTTTAGTTCTAGAACGACAAAAATGCCACCCTAAAAGTATGCCAAATAAAATCACAAATAATTTATTTACAAACACATACACACATACTGAAACACAAAATACAATAGCGTAAGTAATTGAATATTTACTAAAAAGAAATAATAAAGAAAATTATATATAAATTGTATCTAATGTTCAAACCCATGCACACTTATACCAGCAGCACGCACAGACCAATATGACTTACTCAGTTGGTAAAGAAGAATTTTTGAAAAAAAAACAAGTGAAATATTATAGCATACTCTGGGGAACAAATTATAAGGTAATATAAGTATAGCAAATAAAACTAAAAAGTTGAAAGAGGAAAGAGGAAAAACTTTTTGTTCTTTAGTCTTTCTTCTGCTAGAAAAGAAAATTAAAATTTTGAATTATGAAACTATGGAAACATTAGATACGTAACTTTGGAAACAGAGAGAGAGAGAGAGAGAGAGAGAGAGAGAAAAAGAAAGGAAAGATTTAAATCAAATCATTACTATAATTAACAATGGCTTACCAAACCACATAATCAGTAGCAAATTTATTTTGTGTTGTATGAGTATTAATTTAGAAAGAATGGCTATAAATGTTAACGAGAAACTTAAATCAAAAATGTTTTTTATTTAGTCTTTTTAGTTTTTATCTAGTTTTAATATTACAATAAATGAAATTAAAATTCCTAATAATATGCTACAATAGCCATACAAGTAATTTCCTGTTTATTTCCAATATAAAGAATTTTTTTTGAGAATTTTTTAATAAATGTTTTTACAATGGAGATAAAAGTAATTTTTTATATTCTAAAAGCCTGGAGGGAACGAAAGAAAAAAAATCCTACAAATAAATAGTTATTATATAAAAAAGTATATTTTTAGGTGCTTAAAAAAATTTAATTCCTTATATAGCTGTCACCTTTGAATAATAATACATTTGGGCAATTCACACGACTTTGTATCGTGTATGTTGTATTGAATACATTTGTTTGTTTGTGAACGCTCAATGCTATGCTTTATTATGTATCTCGTGGCATTCAAACAATTTGATAGCCCGAAACCAACACAACTTTTTAAAAACATTAGGAAACATATACACATTTTCTTCATTCACACAATTTGATAGCACGAAACCAATACAACTTTTAAAAACATATGGAAAAAATGTGTATAAGTGTATCGGATTTTTACATTAAAATTATCAACAACAATCATACACTGTTGTATGTTCTTCCAACAATACAATGAATACAACGATACAACGGCTTGTGTGAATTGACCAATTGAGTTTAAAAAGTGTTGCATATACATTTAATGTAATATATAGAATACAAAAAGGCTTAGGGCAAAATGCCACTTAAAATTTTTTAATAATTAAACGTAAAACTAAAAACTACAAGAATATCTTAATAGACACATTTTAACCTCTTGCCTTCTGGGTAAAAAATAAAAGAATAAATTATTTTCAAAGGACAAAAAAATAAAAACATAATAAAAAGCAAACAGAATACTTTTACTAACATAATACATATTTTTCAACAGTTTTACGCCTTTCTGACACGCAGATACAATTTCATATATTTTTATTTAATATCTTCCACTATATAGAGCGGGGTATACTGCCTGTAACATATACCAGACCCGAAAGCATTCATTTATTTATTAGCCTTTACTATTGCAATACAGAAAAATAAATGAAAACGTTATACCTTAAAGAAAAGGTGGAAAATTGCAAATAGGCACGCAAAAACATAAATATTTTAGACACATAAGCTCTATGTTTTATTGCTATTACCCGGTTATAAAAATTTGACAATAAACTAGTCCCGAAAGTATGGTAAAGAAGAATGTTTAGAAATAATACTAATAACACTTAACTTGGATATTTAAGTGCCTAAAAATTATGTTTGCTTTCCATTAAGTTTAATAGAAATCAATAAAATGAAACAAACACAAAAGACATAGAAATACTAGGTAAAAAGCCCTAAATGTATGCAACAGCTTTTGAAACATAAGTTACTCAGGCAGCTATAAATATGAAATTGTATTGATGAGTGTGATAAATATATTATTAAGTAACTTTAGAACAGGAGAAACAGGAAGATTTTGTTATCATTTTAAAAGTTGTGGTAAAAATGTTTACAAAACTTTATTGTGTCATGTGTATTATATATTTTTAAATAATATTTCTTCAGATTATAATTCAAAAGTTAATACTTAGTCTGGAGAATTTCCATAAAATTTCCTTTTGACCCCAGAAAGTATACCACAAAAATACACAAAGGATATGCAATTATCTCGGTCATAACCATTAAAATGTTCGTAAAAAATCTTTTTTGAACCTCGAATATACTTGAAATAGAGAAAAAAAATGAAACCCTGAAAGTAGGCAACATAAAAAATAATAAATGTTTTATATGTCTTCAATTTGTTGATCTTTTTGAAAGGATTGTTCTGGCGACATAATATTTGAAACACAGGATAGCTTTTATATAAGAGTCCGGCTATCCGGCTAGAAATTCGAAATGATGATTTTATCACAAAGCTGACTATAAAGTATGTTCCAAGTTAACGACTGATTCAGCTCGGTACCGCTGTAACTAGAGCTACATAAATTGGTTAAAAGATAAACCTGGCCAACAGGGTCAAAGGAAACCCTTAAGAAACAAGAACCTCTCGTATCAAACATAACTTATACTCTATAGATGCTTATATTGTCCGGGCTGTTGTGTGGGTGAATGCACAAGCAATGAAGTTATTCTTAGAGCTTTTGAAAAGAGGATTCTACGAAAGAATATCTTTAAATCTCTTAATCTTGGGGAAATACGCAGAAGAGAGCATTAAAAGTTCTGATGTGAAGATCTCTCTATGCTTGCCGTAAGAAATTGTGTAAGATGTTCACTTTTAATGCACGATCTATGGTCCTAATCGGATTGTTAGAAATGGCTATGTGATAATACAACATAGCATGTACAACTCAGTTAGTCATTATTATTTGAAAAGTTGAAGTTACCAATTGAAATTTTAAAATGTTGGTTTGTCAGTTGTCGTCTGTAATGTACTTTTGGGCAACACACTAATCTGTTGTCTTCGGTAATCCTCCCATTAGTGGGATACCTTAGGGATAATAGATTCACTAGGATTATGTTTTTTAAAGATAAGTAACTGCTTCTTGGAGTTTGAAAATTAAGTAATAAGGTGAGGCTGGCTGCTTATGACATTATTTGAACGCGTTCTCTGACAAGCTGTTTATGAAAAAGTCTAATTTAGGCCACGCATAGTATTGTTGGTACATGTAATAATTTAGTTTGGCGTGAAACGAAAATGGTACACGTGATGTGCTAAAAATTACGTAATATTATCAAGGTGAAGTTCTTGCAAGGTCCCAATCAGTTTGTTAATTTTTTTGTGTAGAAAGAAGTGACCAGGAAGCTAAGCAGTAAAAGCATTTTTGCAAATAACAAAGAGAAGCTCACGAACTCATTAATTATGAAATTTGTTTCAAATTGCTCCCATAAGTATGTGACAATTTCCGTATTATTTGTAATGCAATTATATCTCCTTAAGAGTAGATTGTATTGCTAAGAAATTTTATTTAATTACAACTTCAGTTTCAAGTTCATTACTACTTAATATTACAATTAAAATATAAAGAAAAGAAAAAAAAATTAATTATAAAAATTAAAAAAAGTACTCATCTCCATATACGGGTGACAAATGATTTCAATTATTTCTTTTGTTCATACTCATACAAGATAAAGAAAAACTTTATATGGAAAATTTATTATTTATAGTGAAACTACATTTTCTCCAAAGTTTGATTTTTCGCAAGAAAAAACTTGTTTTAATTTAAAGTTTCATTAAAGAAAAAAGAAAAAAAAAATAAATTCAATCAGGCGAGCATGCATGAAATGATTGACTTGACCGTCTTTTACAATCAAACTGTAATTACAAACATGTCATTGCTTCTTATAGTCGTCTGTCTCTTTCATACTTAGTATAAAAGTTCCATAGGATTTTGTAAAAGCAAGTAAGCAAGCGAGCAAGAAAGACACTGCATTATAGCCTGTTTTCTTTTTAGTTTTTTTTTTTTTTTAAAGCAAGAAAAGAAAATCTAAAAAGAAAAATATGAATTCCATTTTCTTTCTACTTTTCTTTCTTGTTGGTTTTAGTTTAGTTTTAAGAAAAGTAAACTAGAAGTAGAAAGAAAAAATATGAAAAAAAAGAAATTAAAACCAAGTGCCGTTTGAACTTGTTTCAGTTACACTTAACGTTAACAAACAACAAGAAAGTGGAAAATTGGATTAACAGCACTCTGGTGACTGAACTAGTTACAGGAGGAGAGTTTTTAAGAGTTTGAGAGCTACTCATAGAGTCATAGGCAACGTAAGAACAGCGCAGGCAACAATTTCAAACAGTCTGTCTTTCAGTCAGTCAGTCAATCCAGACCAGGCCAGACCAGTCAAGCTAGCAATTTTAGCTGTACATCAAGATGATTTCAACATTTTACCATTTGTTATATACAACCCCCCCTCAGCTAAAACTTTGTAGCAAATAAATAATATTTAGCTTCTCAGTCATTTAGTAGTCTGGCTTAGTAATTATGGCTAAAATAGCTGCGTTTCTTTCTCCAATGATTTAATTTTAGCCTTGAAAACTAAAACAAAACAAACTGGTTGACATTCATTCATTCATGTAGTCGTTGCAAGACAACAATTTTCCATGGAATTATTGAATCAAACTATTGCTGCCTGCTGCTGCTGCTGCGACCGTTAAAGTAGAAAGTTGTAGATTTTGCAAATTGTTATAATTAAAATTGTCTTTAATGTCGTTGTATGTTATCGTACATTGTATTGTATCACTGGAATTAGGAATTGAAAACACAATAATTTTTAAGAGAAATTTAACTGCAAAACATATGCATGAAGATCATGTCAAGCACCTTGTGCACCATAAGGCAACACTGGTTGGCAAACTTTAAAAAAATAAGTAAAAAAATGCAAAGTGGGAAATGATTGAAAATATTTTGTATCATATTTTGTAAATGCTACTTGTATGTACATAATTAAAAGAGGATAAAAGAACATTTGGATAAGCATTTGATTCCAATAGTACTGGAAGAAGTTCAGTAATTAGAAATATTATTCGTAATACTATGTTCAGACATGCACTTATATTGAGTAAATCGCAATAAACGGCATAATTGATCTCAATATTTCATATAAAATGTCAATTAATTATTGCTCAATAAATTCATAAATTGCTTTAATATTGATTAAAACTTGAAATAAAGCACTGTCTGTCATAAGTACGTTCAGTGAGCATATTACAATTTTCCGAACACTTTCTTTTGATATTTGACAATACAACGACAAAAAAAACAGCTGTTTTGTTTACCAGCTGTCAAATAAATATAAATGAACTGCGTATATTGTTATGTCTAAACACTTAAAATATTGTAATCAATAAACCGAATATTGACTCAATAAAAGTCCATGTCTGAACATAATATCGGGTCCGCCATCCAACGTTTTTTTTCCAACTAGTGCCTATTTCGTGAATGGTAACACTTAGCTCATGTCTGATTTGACAGATAATTAGTTTTATCCTTCCGCTGAACGAATATGGTTGTGTATACGCTTGAACAACGCTGGGAAATACTGCGACATTACTTTGAAAATCATGGTAATGTTGCAGAATGTGTGCGAAAATTGCGTACGTATTTTGGAAGAAGAGAAGCACCGTCAGCTCCGTATGTTCTTTATCTTATGAAAAAAGTGAAAGAAACTGGCATCCTCATCGATAAACCAAAGCGTGAAAAGTCAAAAACAGTGCGTACACCCGCGAACATTGCTGCTGTGGTAGAAAATGTGCGTGAAGCGCCATCAACATCAATTCACCGTCGTTCTTTACAAATTGAACATTTCGGAGACATCATTGAGACGAATTTTACATAAAGACCGTGGTATGACGCCATACAAAGTCCAATTGGTTCAGGAGTTGAAGCCAATTGACCATCCAAAGCGTTTTCGCTTCGCTAAGTGGGCCTGCGATCGACTTACAGAAGATGCCGATTTTGGCAAAAAAAAAAATCATCTTTTCAGATGAAGTTCATTTTGATCTTGGCGGGTATGTAAACAAGCAAAATTGTCGCATTTGGAGCACAGAAAACCCACACGCATACATTGAAAAGCCGACGCATCCAAAACGAGACACTGTTTGGTGCGGATTATTGTCCAGAGGCATAATTGGGCCATTTTTCTTAGAAAATGAACAAGGAGTGACCGTTACAGTCAATGGCGATCGTTATCGGGCCATGTTGAACGAATTTTTGTTCACAAAAATTGAAGAGGAGGATATTGGCAACATTTGGTTTCAATAGGACGGCGCTACGTGCCACACTGCCGAAGCTACACTCGATGTTTTGCGCCCTGCTTTTGAAGATCGCATTATCAGTCGCAGAGCTGATATCGTTTGGCCACCTCGGAGCTGCGATTTGACACCGTTGGACTATTATTTGTGGGGTGCCGTCAAAGATAAGTGTTACGCCGACAAGCCCGAGACAACTGACGCTTTAAAGGACAAAACTCGTGAAGCCATTGGTGAAATACAGCTGCACACAATCGATAATGTGCTTAAAAATTGGACCGATCGTGAAGGCTACTGCATGGCCAGCCTAGGCAGCCATTTGAATGAAATTACTTTCCATTATTAACCGGAAGGATTGTACTTTCAAATAAAAAAAAAAGAAATTTGAGAAAATATTCAGTAGTTCTTTTTTTACTGCATTTTCAAAAAAAAAGTTATATGGCGGACCCTTTATAAGTCGCATAAATAAAAAATTACAACATTTAATACAACTAAGACTTTTTGAAATTGTAATAAGAAAATACATGTCTAAATGAAGAAGTTGTTTTAGCCCCTAAAAGTATGTTAATTTATGTTATTAACAACAAATTGCAAATATAATCCAGTAATGTTTCATTTATTCATATTCTTCTAACTTCCACATCCAAATAATAACGACTAAATAATTAAGAAATATTTATGAAATCATAATCATAAAACCCAAAAATTATAAGAAAATATATACGCAACACAAAACACTAACACTTATGCCAATAATGCGGGTCGTAAATATGTCATACATATGTATGTACATTTCAAAGGAAAACAGTGATGGAGATGGAAAAAGAAACAAATTAAGGTTTAAGCTTCACTTTGTTAGAAGACATTATTATAATCTCTTATACTGCGTTTGCCAATGGGTGAAAATATGAAATATTAGCATTGTAGTCTGCTTTTCCACTACAGGAAAGATCAGAATGAGTGCCTCAGGTTACTAAAAGAAATTTGCGAAGTTTACGGAGACAAGAAAAACAACAGCGAAACGTTATGTTGGTATTCAATTTGATAGTTTACTTTTCACCCAATGGCGCAGTTGCAAAGCATAGTGCACTGGGCGATGAATCCAAAAAATTTTATGAAGAAGAAAAATTGAAAAACGGGGGAAAATAATTTCCGTATTGTGTCAGGTGTCAACCATTTAAAAGTTGGGTGCATAAAAATGCCCAGACCAGACATTTCGATCAAAACGAAATATGAAAAAATATATCTTCGGTGACTTCTTCTCAGCTGTCTCTGAGAGTAAATAAAATTGTAACGAAAAGCTGCTCAAAAATCTGTCGTTCGAAGTCGGCTTTAAACAGTAGGTCCTGCTACTCATGTATAAAATTAACGCTCACAACGTAAGTGGTGTGAGAAGCTGGGTCGTAATTCTGACTAAAGGGTTGTAATGACCAATGACATATGTATGTATGTATTTACATAAAAAGCTTGATCGTGAGATGAATTAAATTTAAAGGACTGAATTTCCATTACGCGTTTCATTATTAAAATCGAATGAAATCGAAATATTTCTGAAACGAATGATTACAGGCAATGAAATATGCGAAAATCGAAGTAATATGAAGTTTTACAGATTCTGAAAGCCAGTATTGGTACTGAGAAAGGTAAAGTTGGATGTCTGAACAGAATTGTTCATTATAAGTCTCTATATCGCTGGTCAAATGTATGATTTTATTTTTATGTATGAAATAGCTAGAACTAGACCAGTCAAAAGAAGACCTGTCGTGTACCATCATGAAAATGTCAGATCATACACACTTAACCCTGGACGGTTACTCTTAATTTTTGTACATTAAGGTTACTCTTCGTTGCATCGACGAACAATTTAACCCTGAATGGTTACTGTTCGTCGAATCGACGAAGCTCATTTACTCCTTATCATATAATTCTTTTATGTTTGGCCAAATTTTGTTCTTTTTTTCAACAACTTTATTTGATAACGAAAGCCTGCAGTGAGCAAAATTACGCTGGCCACACATTTTTTAACCCTGGTTGGTCATTTTTGTACAGAAAGGTTACTCTTCGTTAAATCGACGAACAATTCAAAAAAAAAAAAATCTTTTTCGTTATCAACTAACGTTGTTGAAAAAGAGAGTGAAATTTGGTCGAAAATATAAGAGTTATTATATATAAAGAGTAAATGATCTTCGTCGATTCGACGAACAGTAACTGTCCAGGGTTAAAAGAGACAGCTTGACTGAGAAGGTTTGATACCTCCCGCAGATCTTGCACCTTCAGATTCTTATTTGCTTCTATCCTTACAGAATGCGTTTAATGGTGTAAATTTAAATATCCTTGAAACCTGCAGAGTCCTCTAAGAAAGCCCAGCGGTTCACAAAAAAAAGTAAAGTGTTATCGATCAAAACGTCACAGCTTTAACTCATATTCAAATATGAGATGAAGGTGATTAATTCCTGTTGAATTTATAATCAAATTTTTCTTAACAGCCAACAAATTTTAATTTAATTTCTTGTTACTAATTACTGCTTATGTGCTGTATGTTTCATATACAATATTATGTATGTAAATTCTATTAAAATATTGTATTAAAAATATTGACTTGATTACATGAATTAAATATAAACAAGAGAAATAAAAACAACATAAGGGAAGACCTTAAAAGCACGTTCATCTGACACGCGTATATTAAATGAACAGATGCAATAAAACCTCACACGTACATATACGTCACAAATATACAGACACACCTACACAGGCAGATAAATAATAATAATAAACAGAATGATAAAAAAGAGAAACTAAAAACAATATTAATGTGAAAATGTATAGTGTAATAATATTTTGTCCTTTTAAGGTTTATTCACACATACACGTACATATGCATGTATGTCTGTAAACATTTCGTTACATATGTATGTACATTCAGTCATATAGTAAATATTGTATGTATATAATTGTATTATTGTAAGTATACTAAGTATCTGTCTTTGTAAATTGTGTATTGTATTCACAAGTGAGTTTATATGTGCATTTGTGTGTCTGTGTATGTGTTTGTATAGAAGTGTGTTAAGTATGACCTCATTTGTAATTCACAAGTTGACCATATTTACTTTGGAGACTTGCTCACACAAATACACACACGTAATCCCTCTTATATTTACCATTTTACTATTGAACATATACTACACACCTCTGCAAATAGACACATGACAAAATAAATACACACTCACGCACACAATTGTACATTTTCATTAGTGTTTACATTTGTATTACACACAGGAAAACACGAGTGAAATATAGAGAGAGAGAGAGCGAGAGCGGGAGAGGTAAAGAGTAAAGTGTAAGAGAAAATGGTTGATAAATATGTATGTTTGTGTGTACATTTACAAATACAATAAAACAACACGCGTACTTTACTGACATAATTTGAAACTATGGGGCTTCAATTACGTTTGCCTTTGCATTGAACCCAACTTTGATAATAACGCTGAGAAGTAGGCAACATTCTAATAAATTCTAATAAAAATTTTGAAATTTTGCTTGAACCTGAGTTCAAATCAATCGTTATGCTTAAATTTTAAATGAAAAGATGTTTCAATAGAATTTTTCAATAGAATATTATTCCCTTTTTAAAAGTCCTCAAAAGTATGCTACATTAATTTTTAATTGATAGTCAAGTGGATAGTGTGCTAGACTATTAGTTTGAGGATCGCGGTTTATTTCTTTTTTTCCAGTTTTGAATTGTGTTTGCACTCTTAACAAATAACACTTAGAATTTTATAAAAATTATAAGAATTCACTACCAAACTGGCTGTCGTTTGAAAACACTTTGCAAAACTATGCGTATATTTGAGTCTGAAATTAAAAAAATTTTGTTTGGAAAAATTAAAGTCGTCTGCCCGCATTGCAAAATCTAAAAAAAAAAAACATTCTTCTACAGGATAGTGCGTTGGCTTATTAGGAGAAAGCTCTGCGTTGTAACCTAAGCTCTGACATTTAGAAAGAAAAAAATATTTTTGGTCGATATTAATATTTCTCAAATCTGTTTAAATCTAACAAACATGGTTCAATTATTCAAACTGTCCCACCAATAAGAGGGTAAGCGTTAAGAAATGCCGGTAATTATGCGTCGTTTACAAAAATTTCATTTCTCTGTGATCGTCAAATGGCGAGTTTTTACTGACTAAAGAATTACATTACGACATCGCTTCTAAACACCATCCATGTTGTGTGAGTTGATTTTATCCATGAGCGGCGGGACCTACAGTTTAACGTCGACTCCGATCGACAGATTTTCAACGCAATTTGATTTACTCTCAGAGTTTTTGCCAGAAATCTGCTGAGACGAAGTTGACGAAGAAATATTTTTTGTATTTTGTTTGATGTCTGACCTCGGGTTTGAACGCTGGCTTTACGTCTAATAATCCAACACACTACAACAGAAAAATGCTGGAGGGAAGTCGACAAAAGAAATATTTTTCTCATATTTCGTTTTGTTCAAGATATCTGAACCTCCCCCTAGACTACGACTTTTAGGCATGAATTATTTTTATTCACATTAATTCACTTAACCATAGATTATAAGTTATACAAAGTCAAGAAACAGAAATTCTTTCACTCCATTGAAAGCCTGAGGAGCTGTGTTAAACTCTCTCAAAAACACTAAAAGCATTGCCGCAACGTAGGCCGCGAATTTAAAGAAACAATCACAATTATGTTGAAATCATTAACTGTTTTACTTGGTGTGCCGGCCAATTGCCTGAGGATATCACGCATAAATTCTTAACATTCTAGTTGACATACATATGTACATATTATGTATATGGAATAGATTTCCTTTTAAAATGTATGTTTAATTGCCTAATGCACATACAAGACGAAATTATTTGTGTAAAAGGATATAAAGATGTTAGCATAACAAATTGATTATTTTTCCCACTGTTCATATACGCTAAAAACAGCCGCAAACAAATTGCCAAAGTCTTAGCATATAATGAATACCCAAAGCTAATTAGCATCCAAGCGCTGCATATCTGTATAACCGATTGTATAAAATACATGGGGGGGGCAGAGAATTTGAAACTGTGTGCCAAATACGATACAAAGTAATGATTTGTAAATTATTATTCGTAATGGAATATTTAGAGGACAGGGCAACAATATTAGGGGATACAGCAGCACAGTAAATGCAACAATTGTTCATTAAGAGTTTTTTTTTAAATGTATTAAAGTTGTTTGTTTCTAATGGAATCATATTAAGGCATACATATGTAAAATATTAATGAATTCCAATTTCTGTAGAAAACCTATTCATTTATTTAGTTAGCACTCATATACATACAGTGACGGACAAAATAATAGGGTCAGTATAATTACATATGAAATTTTCGAAATTTTAAAAAAATGTAAAAAAATGGAGAAACGTGTTATGGTACGGACGAAAGTAAGATTAATTTAATTTGTAGTGATGGAAAAACGTGGGTAAGACGTCCCAAAAATAAAGAACTTTGTTTCCTGTTATACAACAAAAACTTTTAAGGATGGAGGAGGTAGTATTATGGTTTGGGGATGTTTCTCCTGGCATGGCGTGGGACCACTGTACTGGATTAAAGAAAACATGGACAAAAACTTATACTGTCACATATTAAACGAAGTGATGATACCATATTCCGAATGGGAAATGCCAGTCAAATGGATATTCCAGCAGGACAATGATCCGAAACACACTTCGTATCTTGTGAAAAAGTGGTTTCTGGATAACGGTGTGAACGTAATGCAATGGCCAGCACAATCTCCGGACTTAAATCCGATAGAAAATTTATGGAAAATCGTAAAACAAAAAAATTGGACCACAAAATTCAAAAAATAAGGGGGAGTTGTGGGAGAAAATTAAATACGTTTGGTATTCTATTCCAAATAAGACTTGTCAAGATTTGGTGGAATCAATGCCAAAAAGGTGCAAAGCTGTTCTTAGAAATAAAGGTTACAATACAAAATATTAGCTTTAGAACCAAGATTTTAAATCTAGTTTGTTTTTTTAATCGTTTTCGTTAATGACCCTATATTTTTGTCCATTAAAAATCAATGAAATTTTCAAAATTTAAATTTTATTTTTTTCATAAGTAAATTATTTTGAGTTTTTAATATAAATGGTAAAGATATATAAACATAGCAATAATATGAAATAAATAAACACACAATTACATTTTAATTTTTTGTTTGTTTCCGCTTTATTCTTAATAATTTTGAGTGACCCTATTTATTTGTCCGTAACTGTATGTATGTATGTATGTAGTATTTGGGTCAGCAGACATTTGTTGTTACACGAGCCTGTGTAAAGCCAAAGAAATTAAATGGAATTTCTAATTGGCACTCAGGAATATTGAGCGTCTAATAAATACCAAAAGGCACACACAGAAATGGCATGCAGCGGAATATCTTGAGCAATTATATATGTATGTATAACAAATGCTTGACGAACTCTTAAGAAATGTACAAACAAACAAACTTCCATTTCAAAAGGACAATCCATTAATGTGAAATTAAACTCCTACTATTAAATTTGTACGCAATCACTGATTGTTTTACAAATTTGTGGGTGTATTTTTCTTTTATTTTTTTCTTTTGATTTTAGTAAAGGCAAATTGATGGTTTAAGCAAAAGAAAAGAAAAAAATCCTTTAAATACGACAACAAACTTGAAATGGAGCTAAGGAAATAATTTATTCAAAGGAAATCTTTTACGACGACATTATTTCTTAGTAACCCCTGAAAGTAGGCAAGGACTATTTTTTTAATGTTGAATTCATTTGTATTATAACTGGAAAGCTAAAAACGTTACTTAACCCCGCAAAATTCAACAATAAAACTGAAATGGCGTATTATAATCAGCTGTGGCAAAACGCATTTTAAACGGAAAATTTTATTGTAAACGTTTAAAAAATGATTTCCAACAAAATTAAGTGATAAAAACTTATGATAATTGCCAGCGGTGACACAATGCCTAAAATTGTATTTAAAAATGCGAAGCAATTGCGATTAATTGAATTTCTGGGCGTGGCATGTTTAAACAATTTTCATCCTTTAAAACTTTTTTGTTTCTAAGTTTAAAGCATACATTTAGGGTTTAAACAATTTATTTATTTTTATTCTAATTATTTTCGCAGTTTTTTTTTTAACAAACCAGAGTTTCTGAAAATAATCGCAATCTGAATTTACAGGCTAACAAGGTGCTAGCACTATATACATTTGTTTATCCTAACATTGTAGCTGAAGAACTTTTAGGAATAACCTTCAATTAAGCTTAGAATCAAATAAAATTGAAAAAAAAATTAATTTTTTATTGGATGATCAGTCTGTCATTGTGAGGGCTATTGGTTCAATTCTCACCATAGATTTTGATTTGATGTGATACTTCAGTGGGAATAAGTTCTTAATTAATTATAATATAATTTGTAATTGTGGTTTTATAATTGAAACAATAAAAACAAAACTTTTGTAACATTTAAATTATAAAAAAAAAACAAATAAAATGTTGCCTACTTTGGGGATGGATACTTTAAATCATTCTAACATTTATTATTTGTTTCTGTTGGGAATTTAAATTTACTTGTGTCATTGTGTGGTATTTTTCTCCTTAACTGTTTACTCAAACACTTACATTAATTAATTACAATCAACTTTATAACGTTTATAGGGAGTCATTCGTTTTAAATGCTTCTTCTGCTTCTGTATTTCTCTCTGTTAATTTTTCTATCGACCTCTTTTTTTCACTTTGTATTGTTATGGGACTTATCACAGACGTTCGATTGCTTTAGCGGCAAACTTGTGTTTGTAATTTTATTGTTATGCCTTTGGGTAAAATGCGAGGGTTGTGTTAAAAGTTCGAAAAAAACTGTACTTTTAATACCCGAAATGCCTCAAATTTATCTATGCGCTTACGTTAGTTTTGTCGCTGCTACTACTATACCAAATCGTACAATTACTACCACACAACACAGCCTTTTTATGCTCTTGACATTCTGATAAATGTCTTTCTGCACATAATTTAACGTTTTCAACCAAGTTTTCTTCTTTTTCTTCTTCCTCGAAATGTGCTTTTTTTTGGTTCTGTCTCACAATTCACACTAAAAGTTAAGTTTTCCGTTTGGAAACGCTGTGTATTAGTGAGTGTGGAATGGAATTTGTGTTGAATTACCCTCGCCAGTTGTGTGTGTTGCTCGGGCTGTTTTATATGGCAGCCAAGGCAGGCAGCAATTCATAGAGTGAGCGACAAACAGTTTTTAAAGTTATCGTTAAAGTTTGAGGTAATTATTTTTCTAGGCAATTAATTTCGTATTGATATTAAGTGTTATACTGTTATACAGCATTTTTTTTGGTTGGTTGCAAAAAAAAAAAACACATAAAACCCATGGTGGTTGTACATAGATTCTGTGTAGACTACAACTTTGTGTCAAGTTTATTTGTGGAAACGGAAGGACCACCCAGCTAGTCAGCCAACCAGCCAGCCAGCCAAACGAGCATCCAACAGAGGAACAAGAAATAGGAAAAAGTATATAAAAATGTAAATGAGTTGGTAGTTTATGGCCAAAATATGAAGCTGCATGCAGCAGCAGAGTTAAATTCCAAAAATATTACTTTTTCCTCTTGTAGTGGATATAATTTTTTAACTATTTTGTAGGCAAATGAACACTGTAGAAGACACACACTCAATTGCCGAAAATAATATTGAAATGAGATGATTTAGATGGTCATTAAAAATATGTTCAGAAATTTCTTCAGCAATTTATTATTTCCGGTTATTTGTTATAGGATTTGTTCTACACAAGAGGAGACTATTAAAGAAGCACAAAAGAAATATATTCAAGTGTTTTTTTTTATAAATTTTCGAGTACATCCTTTATAATAAAGTAATAAAAGCAAGAGATAATATATTTTAAAAAAATTTTAATACAAAAATACCTCAAAATTCTTGTAAGACAAATGACACGCATCGAAACTTACCTAAAAAGAGAGAGAGAGAAAGAAAATAAAAGTTAAATTAATTTTTTTTTTCTTTTTAATTAAAAACTTAAAAATTAAACAAGATGCAATAAGTTAAAAAATTTAGGTTAAATTAATTATTTTTTATTTAAGGATTTTGAATATTTTTTAATATTCAAAGAAAAAAATAAACATTGCATACCTTAGAGGGCATTATTTAAATATGAATGTATAGGGTGTTTTTTATAGAGGTATAGAACTTTAAGTTGCAATAAAACAACGATGGATTATTCGATTGGCATGAATTTTATTTATCCGAAAGATAATCTTGTGGCATTACATTTTAAATATGATTTCTGGCATATGACCGCCACGGCTGGCGCGGATGTAGTCCAATCTGGACGTCCAATTTTCGATGACTTTTTCCAACATTTGTGGCCGTATATCGGCAATAATACGGCGAATGTTGTCTTCCAAATAGTCAAGCGTTTGTGGCTTTACCGCATAGACTCGTTTGGCTTCAAATCACGCAAACCAACATCCTTCCGCAAAATCTTCCATAAAGTTGATGGACACAGATCCAATTCCCGTGCTCGATGGCGGATGGACTCATTCGGGTCTTCCTCAATGCTACGCTCTACAGCAGCAATAGCTTCTTCTGTACGCACCGTACAGCGTCTCTGGGGATGCGAGTTATCAATAAGAGTAAACGTGGTGCGAAAACGTTCCATGGTTAATCGAATTAACTGCTCTGATGGACGATTTTGTCGACGATAAAATGGACGTAGTGCGCGATACGTTTTCCGCACAGAACCATTATTTTCGAAATAAAATTGCACTATTTGCAAGCGTTGTTCAGGCATGAGTCTATTCATGATGAATTGCCAAACCAAACTGAGAATAAATCACTTCACAGCTGTTAAATCGATCGCCATCTTGAAAAGTAATGCCAACTTAAAGTTCTATACCTCTATAAAAAACACCCTTTAGTAGCAATGTACTACTACTCCTAGCAATGTAATTTTAGTTCTATCTTTCCGGTCTGGTAACTTTTAGAAACTCACTGTTGATTTGTTTTCGTTTTTCAGCAGAATTTCAACAGAAATTACATCAAAATAAATCCAAATAAATTCAACAAAAAAAACCCGAATAATATTGCATACTACGACGCAGTAATGAGAGAATCATTGCAAAAAAAAAAAAAGCCGTGCAACAAATTTAATGCCAAATTATTATTATTCTTTTTCCATTTTTATTGTAAATTTCTATTTAATTTTTGTTTTGTTCTTAATTTGTAGCTACTCGTACATTGTTTTTAGCGTACAATTAAATTATAAATAATTCAATGTAATTTAAATAAAATTCTTAATTAGAGAATGTTACCACTACAATGTACTAAAAATCCAACATGTAATGATAATAATGTAATTGAATTTTCTTGTTTATCATGTAGAAGTCATAGCATTCTTTTTTTTTGCGCTAAAATTCTAACTAAAATGAATGCATGTAATTTATCTGAACATCTATGCACATGGTATATAAACTATTTACAAACATTAATATGACGCCTAAAAGTTGGCTTTGTTTTTCAGGCTGTATTAAAGTTACATTTTTAAAATAATGTTGAATACGATAAAGTTTTTTCGAACTGAACTACAACAACATCATAATCATTTTCATAACAAAATAGTTTTCAGATCAAAGGTTTTACAAATATAAACAAAGCCACGGGTACTTTTACAAGTTGTATTAGTATTATAGAAAAGACAGATATGAGGATAATATTCCAAATAAGTTTTCCCAGTATATTGTAATTTGAATAACATACATACGTAGTTGGTCACTACAACCCTTCAGTCAGGATTACGGAGCTAGTTTCTCACACCACTTATGTTGTGTGTGTTAATTTTATACAAAAGTGGCAGGACCTACAGTTTAAAGTCGACTCCGAACAACAGATTTTTGAGAAACTTTACATGGCAATTTTATTTACTCTCTGAGTTTTTCCCAGAAATCTGCTGAGAGGAAGTCACCGAAGAAATATTTTCATATTTTCGTTTTGATGTCTGACCAGGAGTTTGAACCGTGGCCTTACGTCTAATAAGCCAACACACTATCTACTAGACTACGGCTAATGGCACATATATGTGACTTAAAAAGGTTCTATAGTACCGTATGGAAAGATCTACATATTCTCTGGCTTCTGAATATATATTTCAAATATGCAATCTATTTTACCCCAGCAATATTATATTTTAAACAATTGAAAGTATACAAAATAATTGGTAATCCATTTAGTGTTACTATTTATGTAACTAATTTTCTGATTGCATTTAAATCTACTGAAATATTTAAACTGAATTTAAAAAGGTAATTGAAGCAAATATTTAATTTAACTGAATAATAATTAAAGAAGAATTTCAAACTCATTTATTTTTTTTTTTCAGTAACATGAGTATTATTTTTTAATTAAATATTAATTAAAATTCTAATTGACGACAATTTGTATTTAATTTTCTTTTTTACTAATTTAAATTTACCGTTTTTTTTTGCTACAACGGATACTGTCATTTGTCCATTAAAGTATACATTAAAGCAGCATTAAATTTCAGAGCATACATTTAGGCAGTAATCAAATTAATTTTTTTTTTCATTGCTATCGCTCTTTTTTTATTGCCACTTTTCATTACATTTTCATTTTGAATTTCTATTCTAAAAATATAAAAAAACAGAAACAAAACAATAATGTGTACTGAGTGTTTTAAATAAAAAATTCATTAACTGCAAGTAAAATATATGTATGTATAGTCTATCCGCTATTAAAAGCAAAACCGAAATACAATTCTATGTTTGAATGTATGTGAGTTTGTTTGTAACTTTTTTTCTGTTGTATTTTATTAGATCCTAAAGAATGACAGGGGAGTGTACGAAAGAAAAAAATAAAAATAAAAAAGAAGGAAAATTGTTCTTTTATTTATAATGTGGCTTACCGACACTTAATTGCATAAATTATTGTGTTTCTGTGGAAGTGTTACTTCCTTAAATTACTTTACTTAACGTCATGGTTGGCCAAGAACAACCACCACATTTTACCAGTTTAAGATACAAATATAAATTCATTTGAAAGCTGTCTAAAGGTTCAGCTAAAGGGGTGTTGGTGTAGGAGGTGTATTTATTTTTATTTTTTTTTTTTTGTTAACAACACATGCCTAATTGTTTAGGCATATAAAATAACACAATAAATTACAATTTTAACAGCTCACTGGATTTCCTTAGTCATTGTTATTCGTCGTCACCATTGTAGAAGGCAACATCATTGATTATTTTATAACACAATACCCAGTATAACAACCCCCGCCTTTGGCTGGGGATTTCTAAATATTATTTAAAACTGAAAATCATTGTCATAAATTGATAGTAACGAGTAGAGAGGGTTCTGAAATTATCCCACATAGTATATTTTATTTATGAATTGTTTAGAATTGTGAATATCATATTAGGGTGACAATGTCAATAGAATTTGAATATAAATTTCATAACCCAACCCATCCATCTGAATATAATCTTCATGACTTGTTAAAGTAATTTTAAGCATGTTTTTTTATTCCATATCTTTTATTTAATTTAAGGACCTTAATTTGTTGGATTTTTCTTGTTTTCAAAAGAAAAAAATACGATTTCATTTCTTTATTTTCAAAACACGTTTGAAAAACATATTTGAAGGGTGTTGCATAATTTACAAAAAATTGTTCAATGAAATGTAAAATGTTAACTGGGGACGGAAGACTCATAAAAAAGTAATAAAAAGAAAAAAAATATTTTGATAAGACTAAAAGTATGCAATCAATTTTGGATAATTTATTTACATATATTTTTTAATAAATAATAAAAAATGAAAACAAAGCATATTTAAGGTGTTAAAAAATGTATTATAAAGCCCGTATATATATGTATGTAATATTGATACTAGGTTAATATATTGCATTCTTTGGAAATATGCAACAAATTTATAAAATTGTTAGCATTTACTTAAAGCATACTTTTCGGCATCACTTAGTTTACTTGTTCATGTTTTCTTGAGTTTATTATTTGTATAAGACACTCATTCTTGTATTACTTGAGAACTTGTAAAACAGAAGGCTACTGCCACCAGGACAACAACTATTAAGTGCAATCTCTCCTTAACAACAAGTACTTTTTATGACTTTCTAAACCATTGCAATTATAAAAAAAAAGTAAAAAGAAGAAGGAAAAAACTATCGAGAAAAGAATTCAAACTATAACCATGGTAAAGTTTAACGTTTTTTTTCTCATTATTTTCAAGTTTTCAACGCACTCATACACATAAACACTTATAATGACTTTCCTTCAAGTATTGCATACTTTTAGGATGGTGGTTCTCTTATATCAGTAAGAAAGTACGTAAAAAACTTAAAAGCAAGTAAAAAAATAAGAAAAAATAAACTAAGAAATGGAAAACTTTTCAATAAGTATAAGTTTCAATAGCATTTTCTCACTTTATCTCTGTGAGATGTATAAAAAAACACAATTAGGTTGTATTTACGCCACCTCTTTAGATAAAATATGTATGTAAACGTACAAATTTCCCATTGCCATTGGAGCTGTTATCTTGCCTCTTTCATGGCGAGAAAGTTTAATAGAATTTAATTAAAAGGACAGATTGAAAACATTGAATGGAAAATTTTTGTCTAGGAGAATACACAGCAAAAGAAAAGCTACTGACACTTTTTCTTTTATGCACTTGAGACAAAAAAACAAAAAAAAAAAACAAAATAAAAATTAAAAACACTTTCTATACAGTGTATAATACTTAATTATAAAGAAAAGTTTTTAATAAAGAAATTGATATAATGAAAAAGGTGCTGGTGCCTACTAACAGGCGTAATAAGAGATTTACAACAATTACAAAAACTAAAAAAGAGAAGTAAAAACCTTTGTTCTTAAATTAACATTTTTTACATTTTTTTTTTAAATAATTTTATGTGAATAAAAGTTTCTTTGTTTTCTACGAAAACTAATGTAAGGTAGGCAAAAATAGTGCCTAATTTAAGGAGTATTTTTTATTCAGCTTTTATCTTTAATCGTATTTTGTTATGCTTCAAAGAATAATTCCGTATAAAGGTTATAAAAATTGAATAGATGGTGTGACTGCAGCATAATAAAAGAAGGAAATAAAGAAAAATATTACTGAGTAGAACTAAAATTACTTACAGTGGTGGCCTTATAATTAGAAACGACTTAGCAACATGTATGTTTGTTAATTCGTTTTACAGTTTTCACTGTGTACCTGGGATCAAAGGCTTTGTTTGGAGGACGTCTTACATACATTCACTCCAGAGAACTCTGTTCCAGAACATCGTTTCTAATTATAAGGCCACCACTGTATAATGGATACTATAAAGAAATCTATTTTCAAATATATTTAACATCATTTTATTATAAGACATTGGGCTAGGATAGGTGGCATTCACCAAAAAAAAAATCGGAAATATTATTGCGAACATAATATAAACACTCAGGCTTATTCTAAAAAAAGGACAAACTTGAAAACAATAACAAAATGACGGAGAAATTACGTGAATAGGGATAAACAAAAGTCAAATTACAATAACAAAACTACATAGGAAGACAACAAAAGGTAGACGAGAAAGGACTAACAATAACAAATCAACATTTAACTTCTAGAAGTTACCAGGCCCCAAATGAAATAAGTAATAGTATCAATTAAAGAGTGTTATTTAAATTTAAATAATTTCTTTAAGTAAAGGTATAACAATAAATAAAAGTCAACAATTTCTCGTATACGAAAATTGCAATTCTCGAAACATAGGGAAATAGTGCTCTTTGAAAAGGTACACACGAAAGAACTTATAATTTTTGCTGTGGGCTCTGGTAAGCGGATAGCGAGAGAGTGATGAAGAACAATTTATTTCTGCACAAGCCAAAATATTATGATTTCAATCGAAATGCTGTAAGTCGGAAAGGTTTAAAGAGTTATCATCTACTGCAAGCTGTTATCCTACGGATAAACTTCAATATCAGCACTAATCTATCAACAGTTTGAAGATTACTTGCTAAATAGTTAGCAAGTGGTAGTTTAGGTCAATGGAGGGGTGTATTTCACGACAATAATGGAAGGAGGGATACGCTTTGCTTCCACTTATCGTGTACAATTAGGAAATAATTTTTCTGTTGAAAAATTCATTTCAATATAAGTTTAAGAAAATCTTGTGCACCAGATTCTGTTTTTTTTTTTTTTACTAACAGTTTTAAAAGTATTTGTAAGAAAGCGTTATTAAACCTGAATGGGATCATTCACGCTGAAGAATATATTAAAATAATTTAAAGTCTGCTTTTAGGTACGACCCTAAACACTTTTAATTGAGCTACGCTTTGACAATTGTGTCTCTATTAAATGCGGGTGAAGCAAATGATAGCATTTGCTACTTTACTGATCTACGGCAATGTAGAGGGACAGAAGAGTTATCGAAGATTTCAGATTATTGGAGCTATTATTGCATAGAACGAAAAGAGAGAGAGAAAATCGAATAAATAGATCACTTGTGGTACTTAACTAGATCTACAGCTACATTTCCTCGAAATCCACCTTTACAGTACTTCGGCGGAAGTAAAACCAAATCAGATGCACGCACCACACTCTGTTGTTTGATCGCTTGACATGGTCATAATAAACGTCGAAATAAATTGTTTCTGAATATGTTTTCAAGGAATATTTTCTGTTGTTTCATAAGTGTAGAATAATAAAGTTCAAGTTTATCACAAAAAGAAATTCAATATTTTATTGTTGCCTACTTTTAGGAGCCGTTTTTTTTATTATTGAATTGACAACCTTGAAACATAAGACAAAGCGTAGGGTGAAACAATAATTTTGTTTTAAAATTTTTTATTTTTTTTTTCATATTCTTTATTTTTCTTTTATCAATTAGACATACCTTTTAAAGCAAAACTTTTAACAAAAAAAAAAAAAACCAGAAAAAGAAAAGTAAAGAAAAGAAAAAACAAAAGAACACCTACACTTTCTTTTAAACATTATGGAAGGAAATATTTCAAAAGTATAAAAGTACAAGTATACATAGTACATACATATATATGTACGTATGCATATTCTTAAGGTAAATTTAATTATTAACAAAGACGACTACTTCAGCTATAAGAAAGCATGTGTAAGGGAAAAACACAAAAAAAAAACAGAACAAAGCAAAATGAAAGGTCCTTTGTGTCACTACACATACATATGTACATAGAAGAAGAACTGACACTTTTGTTTTACTGTTCTGTCTGTAACAGCACAAAATCGATTAAATTTTTTGTTTTTTCTTTTTTTTTGTTTGTAAAATTTTTCAGTACAAATGGTCGGTTGGTTGGTGGCTTAATATGATTTTGTTTTTAGTATCTACGATGTCCTCATGTACAAGATTGTTGAAAATGTTATTTGCTGTAGATTTCTGTTTTTTCTTTTTCTTTTTTTTTTTTTGTAATTGTTATTTCTCCGTGTGTATGTATAAACCATATTATTTGCTTTTATTTTGTGTGTATATGTATGTATGTGTAGAAGTATTTTTTTTTTAATTTTTAGTCTGACAACTTATTAAGTGCATGCAGAATTAGATTTTCCAAAGTGTGTTTGTATGGGTATGTACATATGTACATATGTATGTGTCATATGCATACCATTGCAATACCCATATCTGTACGTATGTACCTACATAGGTGTGTGTGTATGTGCAACAAACCAGAAGTAAAAGGACATTTCTGTCCTGATGATGAATAATACTGTTCTACATATTGGCTACATTTCATATGAAAATGTTTAAACAACAAAGACTCAATTCATGTGTGTATGGATACAATTTACAACAGGAAATATTCGAAATTTGTCTTGGACGCGTCACTGGCTAGGCTAAGGTAATCAAGATGGTCATTTTGTATTTTATATTTTTTTTTTTCTTTCTAAGATGTTCTAAAATTTTTTCTCTACCCTCGTATTTTAGTTAGTAATACTTACAATAAGAATTTTTAAAACTCCCTACTTTCTCTCTAATTTTCACAAATATTTCTATCTGTCTTCACTGTGTCAGTCCATAAGTTTTTTCGTTACTCCCATACTCTGAGTAAATTACTGAGAGCGCTTCTTTTATTCCACTTCTCTCTCTTTCTAGTGTGTGTTTTAGTGTGTGTGTGTATTATTAAATGGTATATTTGCTATAAAAGCTGTAATTTAGTTAGAAAATGCATTAAGCCACGCAAACATGAAATCAAATTAAAAATGCTTTCAAATTTAATACCACTACATGTACACTATTCCCCCCAACATATGCAACAACAATGTCAGTCTCTCCTTACTTATGCACATGTAAACTTTTACACCTATAAAAACAAAATAAATACTGTAAAGGAGAATGATAGTGTGAGAGAGAAATGGAGAAAGAAAGAGAGAGAGAGAGAGACTGAGAGTAAGAGATAAAAAGAAAATGCTGTCATCACATGTTTGTATGTGCTGAGGGTGAGTAAAAAACACAAACAAATTTATTCATGTCTATGCAACGAAGTGTATGAAATGAAAAAAATGGACAACATGACTACAAGCAGTAATCGCCAGGACAGGCGTGAAATGTATACAAACTCTACAAGCTCATCAGGACAGAAGTAATGGTTGCACTACTATATCAACTGAATTAGGAAAAAAAGAAAAACCAAAACTAACATTTGGTTTGCGTTACTTCTATTCAAAGGCAAAACTTTAAATAGCACAAATTAATCAAAGCATACTTCGAGGGAGCATTTTAAAATTTTAAATAGTTTTCGTTTATATGAAAAAAAAACCGAATTAAAAATTTAAATATTTTAGCATATTTCATGTATACGTACATATGTACATATAAGCACAAAAAATGTCAAGGTCTTAAACAACGTTTCATTAGCATATTTTAGAAAAAAAAAAATAAATATAATAAAATATTAATTTACCCCCAGCATTATAAAAACAAATGAGTTTTGCATTTCAATATCTTTTGTTTAGAATTTTACCAGTATAGGTAGTATATGCATATATATCATCAGTTAGACCTTTTTCCCAAAGCATATTTTAAGGCTATAAATGTTTATTTACCTAAGTACAGACTTATAAATATAAATTTTAAAAAGATCAAACCTTTGAACTCTAAATAAACTTAATATCTATAAAATTGTATAACATATGTATGTATGTATGCAAAAAACTATGAACATTATCAAAACTTGTCTTATAACCGAAATAAACAAAGCATACCTTAAGGGAATTTAATAATAAGGAAACTTTATACAGGGCAAGGTCACTAACACAACTGTAAAAAGGAAAAAGGTTATCCTTTTTGTTCTTAAACTATTTTAATGAATAATCAAATAGTTGAAATAACAATTTCATTTAAAATGCTTTGAGAACATCATATTAAAACAAATTTTTAGGTTAAAATTGAAAGGACACAACAAATTTGAAATATAAATAAATAAACAATTTAGTTTTAAATATTTATGAAGACTTTAAACTTTTTCTTAAAGAAAAATGTACATACATTGGGGCAATAATAAAGAACATCCCAAAAGGTATACTTCATATTTTATTTTATTTAAAAACATATTATTTTGAAATAAAATACACTGTCTACGGTGACTACTCTTGTGGATGATTCTTTCTCGGCCTATGGAAAGCTATAGCTGTAAGAGATCTTAAATAACAGTTAAAATTTGCTACATTTGATGTCTAATTTAAGGCAAGTTTATTAGGATAATGTTCCATATGTTGACTTTTAAATGAGGGAAACAAAAATCAAAAATTTTAGTTTTCTTTTGTCAATAAATTAGGCCAGTAAATAAAGTCTTGTTGCTGTGGTAGATTATAGTTTTCCTTAAGGGATTTGTCAATTGTCATATAATAAAGCTTTAGATATTAAACAAAATCTAAATGGATCTAGAGCTTACATAATTATTTAAAATTTTCATTGTACAGTTGACTTTTAAATAAAAATTCTGTTCAAAAATTTTAAATTTTGTTTGCCAATCAATAAAATATTTTGAGGGTCACAATTTAAATAAATTGAAATATATTGCCGCCAGTTGAAACGTGTTTATGAAATAAAACAATGTTGGTGACATTAAGGCGCCTAAAAGTATGGAAGTAGTGATAAAGTATTTTTTCCACATTATTTAAGGTGTAATACGATATATATTTTCAACACTTGCAAATCGAAACAAGCGAGTAACACAACACGAAAATCTTTACAAAATCTAAAAAGAAAATAGAAACGAAAAATGACGAAAAAAGGAAGGTAATTTAAATAAAATGACATCGTTACGTTAAACAACACCACAACACAACACACTTCTTAAAATTATTATTTGTAAACGTGTAGTGGCAAAGAACCAAACAATTCCACAAATAAAATTCAAACCTAAAAGCAGGCACTATAAAAATCGCTTAAATAATAAGCATATACGGCATAAGAAGGCTGCTATTTTGTTTAGCATTTAAATTCAATGTGGCATTAAATTAATGGAGAGCATTTTTGTTTACGCCCACTTCAAGTAGGCATGGCCATAAAAATATTTTGTACAAAAAAGCTTTTTCTATTGCCATTACAAAAGCTTACTACAGAATAATAATAATTAAACTCAAATTGCTTGTACTTTAACAAATAAGTCTAACGTTTTTATAAATAGAGGGGATGGCTCCTTCTCACGCTGTACTTTACAACGAAATTCGGAAAAATAGAAATTAGGGACCTAAAACAGTTTGAAACTGGGGAAAAACCTAAAACAACCGAAAAGTTAAGCTAAAATAAGTTCTCGCAGAAACAATAATGAAATTCGTTGTCTACTATTAGGAATACCAGAAATAGAGCCTAAAACTTTACCTATACTGAGGCGAATAAAAATCCGATTTTTTTTATTTCAACTTTAAGATCATTCTAATGAAAGCATTTGTAATACCAAGAGTGCCTTGTAGCAAGCGTACCAACCAAACCAATTCAAGCTTCTTTTGCATGAAAATAAAAATAAAATTTCGAAGTTTTTTTTTTGTGAGCACCACCACCGTAAAATGAGTTTCGATGTGTTTTTCCTGATAAAAATTACGTGATTTCTTTAACAAATGTTCTTTTAACCAAATACTAATGCCGGCAACAACGCGAATACTTCTGTTGCTACTTCTCTTATTTTCATTTCAACTTTGCACGCACCTTTCGAGTACAGAAATGAAAATGCCAGGAATGAAATGAACAGAGAAACATGCACCACAACAGGAAAATGAACATGAATTTTAATAAGAAGACGACTGTTTTTTTTCATTTTTTTTGTGTAGAAAAGCAAGAGAAAATGAAACTTAAATTGCAATACTTAAAACAACTTAAAGTTGAAAAAAGCAAGCAAAAAAGAAAGGCCTACTCTCAAGGATTTAATTACAACATTTAAACACAGGAACAGAAAAAAATTAAAAGTAAAACTAAAAGAAGATCAAGAAGAAAGTAAAAGAGAAAAGGAATAGAAGAAAAGCTAGTTAGCTAGCAAGCAAAGGAAAGGGATATTAAATGTTAATGTTAAAAAGAAATGAAACAATTCAAAAATAATTATGACCCCAAACAACAATACTATGAAAAAATGGCGCATTATTTTAGCAACAAAAACTACAACCCCAAAGTATGCTTTAGTTTTTTCTTCATAGTTTTTATAAACACTATTTAGTTTAAAAATATTTTTCCGTTAGCTAAGGTCACTGCGTAATAATTTGTGTGTGTGTGTGTGTATTTTTTTTTAATAATTTAAATATCATAAAAAGCCATTTGAAAATTATTATAAAATAACTACCAACCACCAAAAGTATGCGTTTTAAAATGTTTAAGATTTTAATTTTAGGTTAACGCTAAAATAATTAAGAAATATTGCGAATACAATGCCACATAAAAATGTAAATAAAGAATATAAAAAAAGTATCGTACAATTCTATTGCATTTCTTGGAAAATAAAAGGTCACGTATTTCAACAATGGTATACAATATACAACTTTTATGGCATAATTTTAGGCAAGAGAAAAGTAAAATAACAACAGAAAATATATGTACATATTTATATACAAAAATAAGATTATAAGAGTTATAACAATAGAAAAATTATTTTATCAAAAATAAAAAATTAGTTTCCAAGACCAGCCCTTAAGTATGCTTTAAATGTTATAAATTTTAATTTCAAATGTTTGTTAATATTTTTGTTGCAAAAACTGAAATATCTAAAAACATGAAGCAGACTTTTGATTTATTTTAATTTTAATTTACATTCCGATTTTAAAATTTTCTAATTTACTTACTAAACCTCTAAAATATGCTTATAATTCGTACAACAGAGCCACTGCAAATATACCAGAAATCCAATAATTTTTTGGTGTCGTTTTACACAAACTTCCGTATTGTCCCTAGGAGCCTATTAGAAGCAAGAAGTTGATACTTTGTTATACACTTTTATAACCAAGAGAAAGAATCTCCAAATGGGTATTATATTCAACTATGAAACAAAAAACCTTATTTTACAGCGAAACCACACTAATTCGACAGCGCGAGAAACTCACTGTAATCAGTTGAAATATATTGTAATCAGAAAATCAGGAGTTTAGTGCAAGCGATACCTGCTATTATGCTGCAGATTTGGTCAGTTTTTGATCGTAAAATACTTCTAGCATTGCCTATTACCATCTTTAAAGGAACCATCTATGACTGTACATAGACTCACAGGTGCAGATTTTTTTCTATGATGGAGGTTACAAACTTGTAAGGGATTATGAATACAATGTTTACGTACAGTGGCAATGTACAAGAGGTTTTTAGTCGATCTTGCGTAATCAGAAATTTTACGGGTTGCCCGGTTCCACTCCGTAGTTCCTATTTAGAACAAAAATTTTTAACTGTGAGGCGAGATTATTAAACGAATAACTGAGACTTGGTTTTCAGGAGATAAATTTAAAAACTTTTTATATGTGAATGTTATCCTTAAAAGTATGCTTTAGATTTTGCTTTCAAATAAATTCTAATGGTTTTGGCTATAAAATTTTGCCTATAAAAATGCCACAATTTTATGTAATTTTCTTTTTCTGATTCACTCTCACACTTCATTCAAAATATCAACGCTTGTGCTGTGTACAGCTATGGACATGTAAATGGCACACATTTTAATTAAGACAAAAACTTTATGTTTTGTCAACCAGAAGTTTATATAATGCTACAATTATCTCTTAAGATTGTTGCTCTAAGAATTTTGGTTTCAGCAGCACTCAAATATTCCGTTATATTCTGCTTATTATTTACCGTTATTATTTTTGCGTAAACAAAGCTGATTTTAAGTGGACATGTAAATGGCACAATTTATTTGAAATAGTTATTACACGCGTAGATTTCATTCAAATCACTTGATACTTTGATAAAGTGTTAAAAAAATTAAAAAAAAACAAGTATAAAGAAAAATTTTTCAAAATGGGATCAGGCAATCATACAACAACCGAGGAAAGGCGGATCATATGGAAAATGCATGAAAATGGGAAAAAAGTATCGGAAATTGCTAAAGAACTGCAAGCTTCAAGAAAAAAAGTTTACAACGCTATTAAATCATGTGTAGAGAATCCCGATGTATTGATTAAGGGCAAAAGTCGGAAGCCTAGACCTCGAAAAACAAACTTGCGTACAGATGCAGCAATGGTAAGAATGGCAAAAATTGATCCATTCAAGTCTTCACAGCAGATATCGTCTGATATTAATGAATCTTTTGGCTTGGAAATATCTAGCAGGCTTGTCAGAAGAAGATTAAACGAGGCAAATTTGTTTGGGCGCATTTCCAGGAAAAAACCATTGCTCTCAAAAAAATGTTTCAAAACGTTTAGCCTTCGCCAGAACCCATAAGGAAAATCCTATTAATTTTTGGAAAAACGTGTTTTGGAGTGATGAAACAAAAATTAATGGAATTGGACCAGATGGCAGAACCTTTGTTCGTCGTCCTAGATGCCAAGAATATAATCCTCGGTTCACGCAGAAGACGGTAAAACACGGCGGTGGTAGCATTATGGTTTGGTATGGTTTTATTTGTAAAAATCAATGGAAAAATGGACAAGTTTCAATATTTGGATATTCTAAAAAACCATATGGAACCATTCGCTTTCGATTCTATGCCAATTAAGTGGAAATTCATGCAAGATAATGACCCCAAACACTCCTCAAACGTAGTAAAAAATTGGTTTTGTTCGGAACAGATTCCCATTTTGGATTGGCCAGCCCAGAGCCCTGACTTAAATCCTATTGAAAACCTGTGGTATGAAGTCAAGGTTGAAATCGCCAAAAAAAAATTATAAAAATATGGACGATTTATGGTCAGCCGTTCAGGAAGCTTGGTATGCCATACCCAAAACAAAATGCCAAAAAATTGCGGAAAGTATGGGTCGTAGATGCGAAGCTGTCATCCAAAACAAAGGCTACAGCGCAAAATATTAATGGTAGGGCATTTGTACATACCAAAAAATCAACAAATGCAATATTAAAAGGACTTTTTAAGTTTGTGCCATTTATGTGTCCAGCTCAATCCAATGTTATTTTTTATAAATTATGTATATTTTTTGTTAATTAATGAATTTCAACTTAAGTTTATATCATTTTTAAGTACAAATAATAAATCTTTGAATAAATCCAAAAATTTGTTTTTGATTAATAGTATTCGCGATACTTTAGCCTAAGAAAAAACTTATTCAAATGTGTGCCATTTATATGTCCATAGCTGTATGTATGACCGAGAGTGTGAGGTCATTATGATTTATTTCAACAATTTCCGCATTGTCCAGAAACGAGAGAGCGAGACAGAGAGAATAAACAATTGCCGAAAACTTTTGTGCACTTTTGACTGTTAAACAAATTTTATTGCATAAAATATGCATGTTTTTAAATAAATAATCATTTATTGTACAATGTTGCCAGCTTATTATTGGCTTTGTTGTAGTTATTGTCGAATTTACAACATTACTTATATTGTTGGCCATATGACAACAGCACTAATTAAAAGGGAAAAAGTTATAATTTGTAAATAATATGGTATGTAACCAAACAGAAAGGATAAAAAAACTCACGCAAATTGTATATGCAATAAAATTTATGACATGGTCATAAATTTAAAATAAAAATGAACATTTTCAATTTAATTTTTTTGGTGGAATGCAAAACAAGCATCGATAAAATACAAGTAAGCCACCAATAATAATAAAAGAAATGCCTAAAATTAGACTTTAAATTGAAACGGATTTAAAAAACTGTATATGTGCATTTGTGTATACAGTTGTGACGCCAAAAAATATGCAGTTATTATTCGTTAATTATTGAAATAAATTATTTAAAATGTTGAAATTATAAACAATGGAAAAACGATTTAGTGAAGATTTCGAAAATAAATTTTAAAATAAAATATAATTTTGGAAAAATATTAGAACAACCCAAAATTATTCATATTTAACGCAATTAAATAAACATATTTCTTATTTAATATTTAAACTATTTGCATAAAAAAATTTATGCTTTTAGCATATTTCATTTTATATAAAATAGAACAAATACGCTGTTACGAAGAGCGAATAAACTGCAAAATTTTGTTATAGAAACAGTAATTTAAGAACAAACATTAAAAAGACAACTAAAACATTACGAGGCTAAAGAAATATCAAATTAAGTGAACAAAAAGTGTATATAGAGAACGATGGTGAAATATAGAAATCATGAAAAGCAAATAACAATAACTAATCTATCGTGGGATTCTAGAAGTTGCCAACTATAAACATAGTAAACGGTAACTTTGTCTGTCAGTTGTAGTAAAACGAACAAGATACATAAACTTGTGACCAAATATAATGTGTTGTTAAATTAAAATTTAAATAAAGGAATTGGTCGTCAATGACGGCAAGACGAAGTACGAGTATATGTTGTTGACAAGTATGGACATGCCGTGCATCGGATCCCTGATTACGACCGATAATTATACTTTCGATGTTGTCAGCGAATTTATTTATCTTGACTCCGCCGTTACCAGCAAAAATGATGCCTCCTGGAGATCAAGAGCAGAATCACTGTTGCCAACAGGTGCTACAATGATTTCAATAACGATTGAGTAGTAGAGAATTATCTCGTACGACGGAAGTTATACTCTAGTCGCTCATACTCCCCGAGCTTATTTAGGGCGCAGAAGCATGGACACTATCAAGCGCCGATGCAGCATACTTAGGAGTAAAAGTCCTGCATCTTCGGTCCATAGCGAGTTGTTGATGGTTTGTCCATCTTAATGAGCTGTATGAACTCCTCAACGACATGGACGTTGTGCAGCTCATTAACAGCCAGCGGTTGTGCTGAATGTTAGAGGCTGTCCCAGCAAGACGTGTATTTGTTGCGGAGATTTGTGGAAGTCCAAGGACAAAATTAAGAAAGCCCTGTCATCGATTTGTGTGCGACCAATTGCCGAAGGCATTAAGGAAGCAGTGGTGCTTGAAAGGCTGTGTTAAACAGGCCGAAATCTGTTAATTTAAAGACAATAATTTCTTTAAAAAAGTAATTACAATTTCAATTCCAATTAAAAGTTAAAAATCTAACAACACACACATACGTATGAATGTATGTACATATGTATATGAATAATTCATAGAGTGGTATTTTTTTATTATTATTTATTATTTCCTATATTATTGTTCCAATTGATATCATTTTGAATAGGTTTTAAATAAATATTTTTCACCAAGTCAAATACTAAAATCAATACAAACAAAATGTTGACTTTAATTTCTCTTCAGTAAGGTAATTTATTATTATCCCTAAAGTATGCTTCAAATTTATAAAAAGCCTGTTATTACACAAATGAAAATAATAAAAACACAAATCCATTTATAAACAAAAAGAGGAATAAAAGAAACTAAAAAGGGAATGAATGAAAATGAAACATACATACATACATTCAATATTATATTAAATAAATACCATAATTTGTTAAATAAATTTTTTTTAAAGTACTTATAGTAGTCATTACAGAAGTTGTTTGGAAGAGAAAGTGGGCACAAAAGATGATACAACATATTGTAGAGAATATTGTACAAGAGCCAAAACAAAATCTACAATAAGTGGTTTAAAACCAACATAATTCTCTATACAAGTCCAAGTACATACATATGTATACAATTTCGTTTTATTTTTATTATTGACCTTCACCCGCATTGAAGTCCCATAAAATTGAAATTTAAAAAAAAAATTTTTTTGTTAAGCCTTAATAAAATGGTCCTTCGGACCCTTAGTACTTACTTTCTATCTCTCTGTCTCTCTCTCTCTCTCTCCGTTTGCTGCTTACTAGCTTTTAATGCGTGACGCATATTTTCTTTTCGATTTAATGTCACAAACATACAATTGGCTGTGGTTGTTGTGACCGCCATTTGAGGTCTGTTGTAAGTAACTTAACAACATGTTGTTGTCGTTAACATTACAAAAATTTTTTTTTTTTTATTTAATTCAAGGTTATTGACTAGAACATGATACTGAAGAGAAAAATATCGACAGAAACTGTGTGCAGGTGACATTATGATTACGGCTACTCTTGTTACTTGAGTTATTAAGGACAGAAATAAAAAAAGGAAACACTAAAGTCCACTTTAAGTAGGCTTTAAAAACAATAAAACTGTGTACGTACGTATGTTTGTAGAACCTCTCATACAAGTATCTTTCTAACAGAGGAAATATGTTCCTTGTACTTGTTATTTTCATCAAGACGTTTAGATTTAAAATAACAACAGAGAAATTGTACGAAACCAAAGTAAACCACTTGTTAGGTTTTCTTTTTATTCTTTTTTTTATTTCAAGTTGATTGAAGAGGAAACTATACAATCACTTGAAAAATATATTTTCTTTTCATTTCTTTTTTATTTGTTTTTGCACATTGTACAGGTAAAATTCTTATATTCAGCAGAATTTCTTTTTAAGAGAAAGAAAAAAAAAAGCAATTCTAAGAAAGAATACTTAGTATATAGAATGTTTGTCTACTTCGTGTATTATTACTTTGTCTAAACCTGATTTTTTTCAATAAGGTTTGAGTTTGGCATACTTTAAGGCGCATTAAACTTGTTTTTAAATCATTGCAGTGCAATTTTTTGTATACAACTATAGCTGCAATGATTTAATTCTTAATTTAGAGAAGAATCGAATCTCTCAATTCGTAAAATTGTAGGAATACATCGCATATTCTCTAGAATATCTTTAGGCGCAGTAGCAGGTTTATTTTAAGAAAATTATATTCAAGATTAATTTTCAAATTTTTTCTAAAAATTTCTACTCATATAGAATGCCTACTCAGTGTTGTATCGTAATTTTAAAATGTTTATTTCTTAGAGATGTTTTATGCGAATGCTTCGAACACTAGAACGTTTAAAGGGGACTTAGCCACCCACAAGAGATGATTAGTTACCAGTTTAGGCGTTGCTCGTATGTTGTCGATTATAACAGAACGGTCTTGAAACTGTGAACGTATTTTTTGAGCGTCATTGTTAATTGGATGACAATGGCGTATGTGGAAGATTAGAGATTATGTCTGCAGGCATCAGCAATAGCGCAACATATACGAGTATTATGTGGAGTCTTTCGATAGGTACTCATTAGGGAAGTAGACTAGATAAACATAAAACTATAAACTAGATCGCTGTAGTCTAATAGATAGTGTGTTGGCTTATTGGAGGTGAGAACACGGTTCAAACCCCAGATGAGACATCTTCAACAAAATAAAATGCGAAAAATATTTTTTTCAGCAACTTCCTTGCAGCAGATTTTTGGCAAAAACTCTGAGAGTAAATAAAAAATTGCCGTGAAAAGTTTCTCAACAATCTGTCGCTCGGAAACGACTTTAACTGCATGGACCGCCACTCATGCATAAGGATTTACACTCATAACGTAAGTGTTATGAGAAACTGGGACGTAATCCTGATTAAAGGGTTGTAAACTAGATGAAAACAAAAGATCTTATGGATTGCACTGCACTATAACTGTGGTCTCACTATGATTTGATTTTTTTTCCTTTTATGTCTTCTTAATTTTTATATTTTAAACGTCTTAATTTATTATTAATAAATATTTTTCTAATTTAAATTTTTTTAACAAAATAATGGAAACTATTTTTGAAAACTTAAATCCCCTTTGCTAACTAAAATGTTAACTTAAAATTCTTAATAAAAACCCTCTTCTCTTAATAAAATTTTATTTTAAAAGCAACATTATGCAGGCAGAGAAAGAGAGAGAGAGAGGATAACTCAATGCAAATGATTTAAAATGTTTAGTCGACAATAAATTGGTAACAGCAACGACAGCTACAACAATGTATGTGATAAACTAATAACCGACAAATCCTTTTAATGTTTTACAAATCACGTTTTATTCCTAAAGCTTTTGCTATTGCTGCTGCTGCTGTTGTTGTTGTTGTGGTCGTTGCTGTTGTTGCTATTATTGCTGCTTTTGATTTTATTATTTTCAACAAAATTTTATAATAATATTAAAACAAACACGTTGCACATCCTCGTATTAACAAAAACAAAAATAAAAAAAAAAAAATGAAAATAATACGGAATATAAAATATAAAATGGAAGAGCAAAAATGTTCAAGTGTGAGAGAAAGAGGTATTAATAGCATAAAAACATATTATTTATGCAAATTACACAGTCTGGCAAGCGTACATAGACACACATATATACACACACTTCACACGCATATAAACACTAGATATGTATTTAACACAACTAGAGAGGGTACGAGAGAATGACAATCCATAGCTCATCTCTGTTAATATTATTCATTAAAATCACATGTATAGAGAGAGAGAGAGCAAGAGAGAAATAGGCATTACTTGTGTGCGTGTATACATAAAGACAAACAGCGAGAGGGAGAGAGACATATAGAGTGAGAAGAATTAAGACTATGAGAGGAGTGCAGATAACAAAGTTTAAAACTAATGAAGGATATTGTTTGTTTATGGCTCTATGATTAGATGTGATAATACTACGAAATGAGTTCAAATTTCAAAATCAACAACGACAACAACAACAACAACAATAGTAACAGTAACAAAGACCAGATGAATGGTAATAACAATAACAAAATTAACAACAAAAGCCCAAAATGAATTATCAGCATATACGTATATATACACAACACCATTACAATTCTATACACGCACTCAATGTAAAACCTTCGCATACATACATATGCAGTATGTCTATAGATGTGGATGTTATACATTAATAGTGATGGGCAAAATAAAAGCAGGATAATTAAATTTGTAAACAATATGGTCAGCTGATATTAATTTTTTTTTAATGATTTTTATTTAAAAAAGTTTATTGACAAAAATGTTTGCATATGAAGCTCTTAAGTCAGGAAATCCATATAAAGAGGTGGAATCAAGATGTATGAGGGCAATCGAGTGAGTTAGTATTGTTGTTTGAACCTATTAAACGGCAATCGTGGAAAAAGTTGATAAAGTAGAATTGCAGGCAATTAAATTACTTCAATTATAGTCAACCATCATGTTTACTGAATTGCTAAATACTCTAAAAAAAATTATATTTTTTAATAAAATGATGTTGGTGTGACTTTTTTAATTTCTCGCTTATGAGGGCAGCAACATAGTGGCAGTTGACTCCTCTATAAATATAAAGGGTGATTTGAAACTCATAGAAGAAACCTAGCATTAGGATACGAATTGCTTTCTCATTCATCTCATTCATCGAATGTAGCATGCTGTGGCTATTTCTTATTTACAAACCCGAGGTGAAAGGTGAACTCCTATAACATACACATTGATTTTGATTACCTCGACAAATCTGTTTCTTTTTTTTTTTGTTAAAAAAATTAATTGTAAGATCAATTGAGAATATAAAACTTCACCGTGTATATACACGTTGCGTTTTTAGTACACTTAACCTTCAACGAGGCTATACGCTCTATTAATACTTCATTTATTTACACTCTGACAACTTCTAGAAGTTTTCAGTTCAGTTTTTATTGTTATTTTTTCTATCTTTCGTAATTTTTCTATGTAGCTTTGTCATTGCAACAAAATAAAAAATCTGTTTAAAATAACATCAGACGCCAGGTCAGACATCTCCAACAAAACGAAATATGAAAAAATATTTCTTCGGCGACTGCCTCTCAGCAGATTTCGCGCAAAAACTCTAAGGGCCATTATTACAACTTGCCGTTAACTAAAGGGAGGATTTTAACGGGCAGATAAATTGTTTTTCATTGAAAAAGCTTCTCAAGAACCATTCGGCGTCGACTATAAACTGTAGGTCCTGCCACTCATGTATTAAATTAACACACACAACATAAGTGGCGTGAGAAACTAGGTGGTAATCCTGACCTGAAGGGTTGTAATGACGAACGATGTATGTATGTATGTATGATAACGCATTTTAATACAGAATAGTTCAGACTGCTATTATTTCATTAAACACTTTATATGTGGCTAGCTTTGGGCAACTATGTTTCATTCTAAAAATTCTCCATGCATTTTTGAAGCAAAAATTTACATACGAATTGGAAAATGCTTTCCAACCAAAACAAAAAAAATTATTGAGTTCATTTGAACATCTCAACCTCGATTGACAATGTGAAATCGAACAATAAATAAAAATAAGAATTCAGATTAAGAACCTTTTGAGACAATACTTTGTATTCAATTCATTGAATGTTGGTGGACAATAAATTCGTGAACTTTTATTAAGAAAATTAATTTATTTAACAACAAAGTCTGGTTTAAGTATATACCGTTTTTTTATAGTATTTTAGTGTTCTCTTTAGACTTGGAAACCAGAAATACTACCTCGGTACTAAATCCGGACATAAGGATGGTTAATGGAGCGGTCCGTAGTCTTAATAACAGATTTTGTCTTTACACAAAGGATGTAATTTTTGTGGTATTTTTTATTCAGTCTTAAATCGATCCAAACGTTTGTCCCGCATTATTTCTTCTACTCACCACTACTTTACTGACAAATTCACTTTGACCTTCCTTGGTTTCAATTCATTTGGACTCACCAACTATTTGGGTGGTTGTTGACAGCAAACACAGCACCCATCTTGTGGATAAAATTCTAAATTGAAGCCACTGAGCCATGTGAGATGCTTAAGGCTTTCATAACATCTTGAATCTTTTGAATTTTTTTCAGTTTCGGGCGAATGATGTTCATTTTTCACGCCACGAAATTGATGGTGGAAGGGGTCATGGTTCATGGTGTTTTTTTCCTGCAAAAATTAATGTTTGGGCACACAAAATTGCCTTTTTTCCATTCCATTCCATTCAAATTACGCAATAGTCTGTTATCAATGGCTGTTAAAAGCCAAACGAAACAGTGCACTTGGTTCTAATTTTAACGAAAACCAACGGCCAGATTCCTGTTGACAGAAGAAATTTGTTTGTTTTTGGTTAAGAGGCGGAAAATCCAAAAAGTTTGTCAACATTTAGAGGCTCGTTTGTAATACCAAAACCAAATGATTACACACGAGTCTAATAAATTAAAATTTCAATTTTTCAACTAATTATTCACTGATATTTGATAACTGTAGCATAATTTAGGGCGATGAATTTTGTTACTTTAAGAAATATTGCATTATCATGGAAATTATTGCATTGCAATATTGTCAACTGCATTCAATTAGGAAGTGGTGTACTCGAGTGAATGTAACACTGTTCGTATGCATTAAAATTTAATTTCAAATATTGGAGTCGGTTTATATGATTTCAATAATTTTTTTCTGTGCATGCGGCTCTTGATGCATTATTTCTAACCAATCACCAAATACAAAAAAAAAAAATGTATGATAACCCATCCATTCCAGCCAGTCAGCTTTCTATGCACACATTACTATTCCTCCGGAGTGACAGTCAATGATGTATTATCATCACTCACCATTCAAAACAAACATTTTTCTTATCATCACACAATCGTTATCATCACAGACATCAGCACTATGATTCTAATGATAATTACAATGATGATGATAATCTATGTTGAGCATGCATATCATTTAGATTTTAATTCAATATTGTCTACTTAAAAATGTTTAATTAAGTATTGATATGTATGCATGTTTGATATGTGCCATTAGCATGTGATGAGTATTTCACAAAATATCATATTATTGGCATTTGGCTGAAAGAGAGGGAGAGAGAGCAAGGGAGGAGACTCCTAATATAAATGCACGCTTAACATTAATACTTGCAATGTTCTGTCTGTGTGTATGTGAAATTGTCATCAATTGTAATTAAATGCGCGAAGGATTGTGTACCGGAGTGTGCATAAGTCAAAAAGGGTCAAATGATTTTTAAGTTGATTTCGACTGTTTTCTTTACAGCTTTACAAGGTTAAAATGATGGATGATGGATGAATATGATTTCAATCAAATCAGAAAAAAGGAATTCGCCATAAAGAGAATGTGAGAAATTGAAAGACATTCAATACTTCTTTGATATCCATTTCAATTAAATTGCACTTTATTAAATGCCGCTTTAATAAGAGTTTTATATTAAATTTTAAATGCTTTCAATTTCTTTTGAAGTTATTTTTTAAATTTTAATATCAACCAGTCTCTTTATTTTATTCATAAAAAAAACAGAAAAACATCAAAAAACATGAGGATGGAAAACTATTGGAAAAAAACCAAAGAGTGCCATATGAAAACAAGCCACCAACACATAATAATAAGACTCTTATGCCTTAAGATACACTCAACATAAAGGGTTAACCGTAAAGGCAACTTAAGTTAGAGTTTTGAATTAGAAAAAAGCCAAAAGTCAGACTACGTAACACGTTAGCGATAAGTAATGCGGTGCACCTTGTGGTCTTTACAGACTTCAAAATCATAAGAAACCCAAAAAGAGAAAAATTGATAGCAATATCAATTGCATACTTTAAGGAGCCTTATGTATTATTGTTTTTTGAAAAGAAAACCACTTTATGTTACACTCTTTAATATGGGAAAATAATATATATTTTATATAGAGTAGTCGGTATACATACATATGTACATATACATATATGTATAGCTGGTTATGATAATAGTTATATGTCTGTTATATACGAGCAGTTGTTGAGATATATGTGGGTTATAAATACCTTGTTGACCCAGTTTATGTCACAATAATGTTGTAGTTGTAGTTGTTTTTTCTTCTGTTTAATAAAAAAAAAATTTTTGTTCTTTCCTTTCCTATAAAAACAGTATGAAATCCTGATAGGAGCAGCAAAAGCAGCCTTAAAGTATGTGAACATGTTTGAGTTTTTCTTATAGATTTTATTTTCATTCTTTTCAGCATTGTTGTTGCGGTTGTTTTTTGAGCCTGTTTTGACGTTTCAACTACACCACAGAGTATACCATTTCCCATGACGTTGAATTTATTGTTTATGTTGTTGGTTTTGTTTGTTTTTATAGTCTCTGTCATTCGAACATATGTTTGTTCCTTCTTTTCCTACAGCCTGTCTATATGCAGTAGTTTTTTTTAATTTTTTTTTTGCATAAAAAGTAGTACATTCACATCATGGTATGGCATGTTTTCAGGATGAAACTCAAAGGCTTAAACAACGACGATGGAGAATAAAAAGGCGGCTGAGGTGTGGGAAAAATTCTTTTTTGTTCATTTTCCGTTTTTAGTACTACAGACAAGCGATTTTACGCTAATTAAGTTAAATAATAATCTACACAGTTTGTTGCTAAGGGGTTTGGAACTATAAACGTTGTCGTGGATTAGAAATTATATGTCGAAGATAATTTTATGCTTTTACAAATAGTAAAAACTAAAGCAAAAATAGGGTTTTACTAAGTACGCCTTCAAGTATGCTGCACTTTTTAAATTACTCTTAATTTATTTTGCAATACAACACAAGATTTTATGTTTTCTTCGACATCTCATCTATTTTTATTTTTTTATTTATTAATTTACCTAGGAAGCATCTAATTAGAAATACGGAATTAAAGTTAAAATATAGCTAAAAATCTGCGATAGAAATTTAGCACCTTAAAATATGTAACTCTGCGATGTCGCTATATGCGATTCTCACCACCGACTTTGATCATTATTTTCTTTCCATTCTTTTAAGTAAGACAGGCCTGTCACAAAATGTTTTTCGTTCTCTTCATGTGCTTTATTTGAATTTGGTCTACTGTAATCGGTTCTGGTATGATATGTCTGCCATATGTAATTGCAACCAACAATTTATTTTGTAAATATTCTTCCTCATAAGGGTAAAACACTTGCTCAAGAGGTGTTGCTGCCAGACTGAAATTTTTCGTAGGTCCCTCCACTTATGGGAGAAATTAAGCACACACATAATATGGATGTTGTGAGAAACTAGTTTGTGATAGCTCGATTGTAAACCTTACTAAAGGGACCAATTAAGTAAGTATTTCTCTTAAAAACAGTTTTTAATTCATAACACTAATACTATCGTGTATATGTATACTCCACACTTTCTACTACTACTAACTTTTCGCTCTGTTTATACGTAATTTTTTTGTAGTCTGGCAACCTTATTGTTGTGATTTGTTATTGTTTTTGTTTTCTTTTCAATCTTACGTGGATTTTCTACGTAATTTTGTTATTTTTCTTTCTATTTTTAGAAATGTATGTAAATCTGTACATTTTTAATTTATACCACACTCTTTTGGAACGTAACCACGACGCAAATTGAATTCTGATTTTCTGTACAAACCATATAAAGATCGAAGAAAGGTTCCAGGGTTACGGAAATACTACTTTTTAAAAAGAAAATTGAATAAAGTAAACATAAAAAACAAATTCAATTAAAATAAAATTAAAAAATTCACTTAATTTATATCACAGTAATTAAAACTGAACTCTAAAATTAGAAAAACAAGGTGAAAATAAAACTGTATTATTTTCAGTTAGAAAGTGAATCTCCAAGTTTTGATAGCATGGCGCAATTAGAAACAAAATTCGTGCCATCTTTTAGAAAAAAAAAAGAAAATTTCAAAAAATTTAAAACAATAAAAAAATAAGAACGCGAACCCAAAACCACGCAACTTTGAAAATCTAACGACGCACTGTGGTTAATTAAAGGAGTACTAATTTTAGCAGCGATGCTACTTTGAAAAACGCAAAGCGAAATGACGCAAAGCGAGGTATGGATGTAATTTAAAATGTTTCTTTTTTTTTGGTCCAAAATTATATGAATATGCTAATTAATGTATTTTACGCAATTCGTATTTTACGATACAATAGCGACAAATGTCATGCTTATTCAATTTGCATACACATATCATCATCAATAGGAACAACATTGAAAATCAGCATTCAAATGCTCATTATGACACGCTATCAAGTAGGATACAAAAACAATTCACTGTTGCAACAGATTGAGAGAAATTTAAAATTTTTTAAATTTTTTCAATAAAAATCCTTAAGGTCTTACGCTCTCTATTTTAAAATAGAAATTCAGTTAGGCAAACTTAATGCACACTACTCGGCTAAAGTGTTAAGTAAAGTTTAGTGAATTTTTTTTTGCACTCTTATTGATTATTTATTAGAGAGTAACTAAAACAAAAAAATAAAAACAAATTTTATTCAAATGTTACAGTTTCTAAACAGCAGAAAGGAGAGAGAGAGAAAGCGAAAGAGTTAAAGTGCATGTGTTATATATTGAATTATTTATTTTATGTATATTGCAACTAAGACTTTAATACCAACATCTCGCTCTCTTTCTCACTCTTCTCTCGATCTGAAACAACCACTATGACCAAATTTACATGTAAATCGTAAAAGCCTGTATATGTGAAGTAGAAGTAATACTCTCAACACTAAGATGGCAAAGTGATGGATGGAAGAGAGAACAAAAAGGAGAGATTTTCAAGCATAAATAATAGAATATATTGTATAATAAATACAATAATAATAAAAACAACGACAACGACAACAACAACAGTGGCAAAAACGGTTATTAGAAAAAAAAAAGAAAGCTTTACTCAATTTAAATGTGAGAATAATCTTGTAAAGGCAGTCAGTATAAGCACACACAAAACACACAGAGATAGAAAGAGAAAGAGTGATTGTGGTACTTGTAGTGGTAATGGTGCTTGCTCAACATACAATATAATAATGTATTCACGCATGTCACAGAGTTCATTTCTATTTAAACAAAAAAAAGGGCATTCACATATATGTAGTCATACATACACATACACAATATGTATATTATCTTTACTCTTTAATACAATACAATAATAATAATAGTAATGAAGAAAAAGAAGAACAAGAAAAATAATGTATTTTATTGTACATTTTCTAAATAATCAAAAAAAGTCATCAATTCTTATTTTTGATAAAGTATTGAACTCTACCGTCTCTGTTACATGATAAATATTTAGTATGTGCTGCAAGTGTGTGTTACACACACCCATGTGTGCCATACATATACATTCACATGGGCCATTGTTTATAGTGTTATTGACATTTTTGAGCAGCATCTCAAATACTATGAATATAATAAATATGTATACAGTCATGTTGATGTTGTAGTTGTTATTATTGTATTTGTATTTGAGGTTATGTTTTTTTTGCCAGTTACTAACAAATCTAAATTATTGTTATTATTGTATTTACCAATACATTTATCGCCTGATTAAATAAGCTGGGTTAGATGGTTGGTTTACTGACTGGTTGTCGCATACATTTGTGTGAAATAATAAATGTTTGCTGGACGGAATTGAATATTTAAAAAGGGATACGTCTCTCTCTCTTTTCCACATACAATAGGGCGGCAATAAACACAAGACAGAAGAAAATTTTAGCTCTTTAAGCAATCAAACACTACACAATTAAACCAAATGCCTACTTTGCTATTCGTCCATATATTACCATGGTCGTTGTATTGGACCATAAGGTTTACCCATAGTTTTGATATGCAGCTCAGCCATATCTTTAAACTCTCAATCAAGATTTTTCTATCTCTATCTGCTAGACTACCCTTGTCTGTTCCCGTTAATCTTATTTATGAGTGACAGGACCTATAATTTAAACTCGAATCCGTACGACAAAGATTTGAGCAACATTACCATGGAAGTTAATTATTCATTTCTCTTAAGATTTTAGAGATGAGCTTGTTCAAAAACCTGTGTTTTATTCAAAAAGTCTTAGACTTATTGGGCTAGCTGCCTTAGTAATTTTTTTTGATCAAAATTAGTAATTCAAACGCTTTCAAAAAAGCCATGGTTTTACTAAAACACAATCATTAGTGAGACATGTTTCCTCTTCAAACACATACCAGCTTAATTTTGCCAAATACATGTTCGCATTTGCATTAATATTTAAAGCCATTACAGTTTGCCAACTGTCAATAACTGTCGTTGTATTGGTTACATAGTAACTGACAGGGGCATAAAATTAATTTCGGAAAATAAATTTTACAAAATAATTAAATAAATGTCGTAAATATGTTTAAAATATAATTGAAAAGTTATTGCCCACTTTGCATACTACAATAAAATTGATTGACTACTTTTGGCTGTTTTCTCATTTTTCTGAGAACGCTACCTACTAAATGTTTCCTTGCGACAAATTTCTTGTATTTGGTGCTAATACTAGTGAAAAAAAGCAGGAACATTTTGGCAACAAAGCAATTGTCAGCTAATTTTTCATTTCACACACACACACAAAGAAATCCTTAGGAGTAGTTCAGTTCAGCAGTAAAATACTCTGTTTTTCTCACACTCTCTTCTTAGCTGTAATCAGTAGCAAATAATACTGCAGCTCTACCTTTATAACTAAGAATATATAAAGCGTATCATATACAAAAACCTGTATTACAAAATAGCAGACGTCGCTTGTTACAGGCAACAACATTATCCTTCACCTTTTGCAAAAAGCCATGCCATGCAGCGTAGCGTGAATTAGTAGAAGAGATAGATTGAGGCAGCATCAGATTCATCTTTTCACAAGATGGATGACAAATAATGATTATCTTTATGTACGAATATATGTATGTTGCTCTGGTATAATGGTTATGTTGAGATGCTGCTGAAGACGACAATGATAATGGTGATTTATCATACCATATCATGTGTACATGCATATGTATACATATATGTATGTATTGGTATGCAGTTTTCATTACTAAGAATATGCCATGCATGTTACTATGCATGTTTGCCGTATGCCATTAAACAAAGAAGAAAGAAAAAAACAGAAAGAAAACTTGTTTCATATTATTTTGGTGTTTTACATTTATGTGTTAGGACGAAACGAAAGCAAAACAAAAATATGGCATCAGGTAAAAACATTTTGTCATTACAGTATTCCTTTGTCAACTTGTGCTTTTCCTTGCCTTGTCTCTTTTGCTCCTAAAACTATGCTTTACATAGTTTATGTGCTTACAAGGTAACAACAATATCTCAAACAGGTATTTTGTAAATTCGAAATGTCAGTCTTTCCTTTGTTTGAGATACATACATACATAAACTTTTGCATATACATAGTATATACATATGTATGTACATATGTATGTATAATATTGTTCTCAGCTTAAATGTAAAATGTGTTTGTGTTATTGCCAAAAAGTAGACTGCATATAAAAAAAAAACTACACTTGCACCGCTTTTGTTATGCAAAGTATATTTAAGATGAATTTTGTGCGTCAATATAGGAAATCAGCTATTGCAGTAGTATTAAGGTAAGGTTTTGAATTGGTTACAATCCATAAAATACAAAGCTAACAACAAAGTGTCATCTGTCATGCCAGTCAAGAGGCGTTGACGTGTTTATATGCAAGATTTTGGATGGAAGTCTGAGAACAATTATTAAAATGAAAAATTAACGAACAGCCAGGAAGGAGTATAGTTTTATTACAATAATCGATTTAAAATTTTGAATTTTAATAATTCTTTAAAAATTAAATTAAAAAACTAAAGAATTAAAAAAGAACATATTCTTACTTGATTCTGGTTGAAGGCATTTGCAAGCAGATCGTCACTTACCTAAAAAAATAAAATAAAATAAAAATTATTTCTTTAAATAAATGACAGTGCACAACGCTAATACTTTAAAATTAATGTAATGTAATTAAATTAAATACCACATTTGCTCAAAACTATAAATATAAATAGATTTGAATTGGCCAGAAGGAAATAAGATTAAAACCTATGCTTATCGCATTGAAAGCGCATCAATTACTTTGTAAAATAGTAAGAAATATAGGAAAAGTAATATTTTCTTTCACTGACTAAAAGCAGCAAAATATGTACATATGTAATGTAAACTAAATACTGAAAGGGGTCTAACCCTTTATATATACAGTTTAGTTAAAGAAATTTATCACAAATTTTTAGAAATTTTTTTTTGTAATAGTATAACAGTTTATAATGGTTTAACAAAACTGTTATACTAAAATACATAAATGTATGTATAATAAAATATATGTAATTAAAATATTATTACTTTCGAAAAAAGGTTAGGTTCTGGTTAAAAAGTTATTTATAACTGTTATATATCTAACTTAAACTCTTATACTGTACAAACTGGTATATATAAATAGAAAACTTTTTAACGTTTTTCCTACTTAACTTGTTCTAGGTTAAAAACTTATTTATAAGTGTTATATTTCTGAAAAGTAACTCAAACCTAAACTGTTATACTGTACAAACTGGTATACAGTGCACGCTCGCTAATGTGAACTAATTAAAACTGGCGTTGTTCACTTTTGCGAATTGTTCACATTTCCGAATACCGAAAACTTTAAAACAGAATTATGCCATCTTTTAAACAAATATCATTATTTATGAATTTTTTAGAACACATTTTATAATTTAATCTTCACAAACTTTCTTCACAGTATCTAAATAGCAATTGAAGAATAAATATGCAAGCAGATGTACTATCACATACATATATATATATGTACACCTAAAACGAGGATTCCCGCAACTAATAAATACAGAATTTTAACGTTTCAAATTAAAAAATAATTCTGTTAAAATTATAGGGCTTTTTACATTTTTTCATCTTTTAGAGTCGTCAATGAAGCAAAAAAAAAATTTTTCACATTAAGCGGTGTTCATATAATGCGGTGTTCACATTAGCGCGCGTGCACTGTATATAAATAGAGAAATACGTTTTTTCTATTTAACTTTTCTAACCGTTAAAAACACGTTTATCTCCTTTCGATTCAAAAGCAATACAATTTTAAAATTTCTTTCTTTATTTATTATTAAATTTATTATATTAATATTAAATTGCACTGTTATTCTGCTGCAAGGCAACAATGTTTATAATTACCGACTAGCTATGTTATATTTACCGTTTCTACTTTTTATTTTTGGTTTGGCAACTTCTAGAATAAATAATTAGTCTGTTTGCTCTCTTTGCAACAATACAACACCATACAAAATCATTTAAAAATTTAAAATAATATTGCAAACGAATTATCAATAAAATATTAAAATCGACAATTGCATCGAATTTATTGTTCAAAAATGTTAGTGGTTGCGTAATTGAATCTAATCTTTTGGCCAAAGGTAAACTTTGGTCAAATATTGACAACAAAAAAAGGTTAATGAGAATTCATATTTACTACGAAGTAATTTAAAAAACATTGCCTATTTTTAGGGTCATTCAAATTGCATATTTATTACAAAATTATTTATTTGCACATTTTTAGTAACATTTGTAATTATGATTTACTAACAAAATTTATTTGTTTAAAATATGTTTCATAAATGCTAGAAAAAATGCTTTACAAAAATACTTATTTTTTTTTTTGGTTAATTTTTATTTCAATTTTTTTTTAGTTGTAGCTACTCGTACATAATATTGCTAGAAATTGAGTTATCATTAGTGAAATATGATTTAAATTCCATATTGTGTACTGAAAATACAAAATTTTAATGCAATTAATGTAAATCATGACATAGACGGTATTTGTAAACATAAATATGACGCCTAAAAGATGATATTAGTTTACCATTGATTACAACATAGTATTTTTTGGATCAAATTAATAATATTAGTCACCGTAGTTTAGTAGCTAGTGTGTTGGCTTATTAGATGTGAGGCCACGGTTCAAACCCCAGGTCAGACATCAAAATGAAATATGAAAAAAATATTTCTTCGGCGACTTCCTCTCAGCAGATGTCTGGCAAAAACTCTGGGAGTAAATAAAACAGCCATAAAAAGTTTCTCAAAAATCTTTCGTTCGGAGTCGACTATAAACTGTAGGTCCCACCATTCATGCATGAAATTAACACACACAACATTAGTGGTGTGAGAAGCTAGGTCCATAATCCTGACTGATGGGTTGTAGTTACCACTTATGTATGTATGTAATATTCGAGGTCTAAAAAATGTTATTTTTGCAATTCATTAATAGTGAATGAATGTTCAAACGTTAAAGTTTCTCTACGAATCTAAAAAGAAAGTGACTGGTTTGAAAACGAAACGGTTCTATTGGAAATGAAGGCATTTTAATCTCTCCAGGTCTCTGGGGTAGTAGTCCTATTAATATTTGTATCGATGAGGTAAGAAAAAAAAAAAAGATATTGAATAACAAAAAAAATCTATTCACAACAGAAAGAAAAAAGTTTATCTTATAAATTTATTTGCACACTTGTAAACAAAATAAATATGACACGTTTTTCTTTGAATGTGAAAAGAAAAACTCTTATAATTTTTGACATTTTCTTTTTTCTTTATATTGTATAGAAATAAATTTCCATAAAATAATTACATACACTTTTCTCTCTTTACCCTGATAGAAGCAACCAGTCATGTCATCAAAGAGAAATTTACATTTTTATAAAGAAAATGTTTACCATCTCACCATCTACATACATATGTATACCTCACTTCGATCATAAAATGAAAGAAAAAAGGAAATAATAAGAAAGAAGAAAACTGTCCCACAGTCACAGTCTATCAAATATTGCTGTTTGCCATCACAACAGAGAGACATTTTATAAGAAACTATGCTCCCTTGACAATCAACATCAAATTTCCTCATCTCAGGCAATCCTTATTCTTCGTCCCTTCCATTCCCTTCTTCTAATACACAATGAAACTGAAGTGTTTTAAGGAAATTTGCTGGCTTAAAAAAAAAAAAAGAAATGGAAACAGAAAGACGCTTTACATTTTTCTTTACCACTTTACCTTTTTTGTATAACAGTTATAAAGTTATTCATCCATTTTTATAAATAAATATTAAGAACGAAACTGGAAGAACCCAATCAGAAATAGTAGGAGCAGAAGAGAAAAAAAAACCAAACCTTTTCCACTTAACTTTGTCCAATGCTCAGCTGAGCTCATATTTTATTAAGTTGTATTGGGATTTTATTTTTATCACTATGGGATGTCCCCTCTATATATTCACACTGGATCTCTGTAAGAATAACAACTTGGCTTTTATTGTAAATACTTTATTATTGATAAAGGATTATCCCCCATTTTTTACGCCAAACTGTCCGTTCTGTCCCTTTTGTGTATATATATGTATGTATGTATGTATATGTTGTAACTAAAACACTTGATTGTATAATGCTCAATACGATTGCATACAATTGGGCTCTTTAGAAATATGGACCAAATCTTTGAACTGTTGGCCTAAAAAACAAATTGTACCTTCTAATGCGTTTGGCTTAAAAGGTAATCATGGTAAATAAAATAAAATGGAATATAAATTGAAAAGCTTTTAGAATAAAAAAATAAATACAACTGTTTTTATATAATTTCTTAAAAAAATATCCCAAAAGTATGCTACACTCTTTTCTTTTCGCTTTAAGAATTTCGGAAACGTGTAAATGCACTGAAAACAATAAATTTAAAAAAGGTTAAATATTATCTGGTGCATATATATTGACTAGCTCATCTGTTGGATAAGTCCTATAATATGTTGCCTACTTTATGGGCTAAAAAAAAATTATTTTATTACTTTAAAAGACCTATTTCAAAAGATGAAGTGTGGGTTTCCGCATTTAGTATTTCATTAAAAAATTTTAAGAGCTTTTGAACTCAACATTTCAAGTATTTATTTAAAATTGTTTCAAGCATTGTACGATTTTACAATAATCCTTCAATTGTTTTATTCTAATTGCTATGAGAAGCTCATAAATATCCAGACGAAACAAGATAAGAGTATTGATTTAATTTGTAATGTCTATTCTATTGTACCGAAGAAGAACCTGGTTAACATTGAATACAATCACGTAAAAGCTGAAGGCTTTTATACAAGATCTTGTGGTTTGTCTATACTCTCAAGAGTCTCAGAGATTTTGTCAAAAGAACCTTAAAAGGTAGTCGCAGAAAGAAATATTTTTTTATTCGAAGTGTCTGAACCACAGGCTCTCGCCTAATAAGCCAACACAATACTTAATAGAATACGGTGACTACAACTGGCCACTACTATATGAAATATCACGATTTCGAACTCAAGTGGCCACCTGACACAAAATGCAGCTTGCGGAAAGAGGAGGACGACACTAGGGACGATCATATACTCGGTGAGTGCTTTGCGCAGGCAAACCTTCGAAAATGAATATTAATGCAGCTCTTTGGTAAGCTAGTTTTGGTGAGAACATATCGACAACATCCTCAATGATTATTCAGGCAACCAGATTTTATATTAAAGTGGAATATTTAGTCAGTGCTGTTTTTTTCTATATGAATTGTGGGCGTGGCATCCTTTTTTAAAAGGTAAATAGATAGACATTTTAAAGAGTTTTTAAAGCAATTTTTTTAATTTGACTTTTTCAAACATGATTATTAACTTAATATAAAAATGCATTGCATACTTTTAGGTACAGAAAAAAGTTACAAGAAAATATTACAAACATTAACTTAAATGTGTAGTTTTAAATGTAATAAATTTGTTGCCTACTTTTGGGTCCTAAAAAAAATAAATAAATAAATAATAAGAGGAAGCAATACAACTTGTTTAAGCAAATTTAATTGCAACTTACATTTATTCAATTTAACAACATGAGCAGCAGCAGCAAATTAAACATATTCCCCAATGCTAAAAAGGGAATATATTAAAATATGTTATTTGAACAAGAACAACAAGAAAGCAAACGAAAAATATATAAAAATGAAAAATACGAGAACGAATGAGAGAGCTTATGTTGAAAACCGCCAAAACCACATTGCAAATTAGTTTATGTTCTCAACAGCAATTTCAAACTCCTTCAGCTACGTTACAGAAAAAAAAAAACAAAATACAAACTTACATAACAGCAGTACGTATGTATGTACATATGTATGTATGTGTTGCAGAGTAGGTATTTACAAATGCTATGCACAAGAAGCGTAAGGCAAGTAGTAGAAAATGTTAAGGAAAATATTTTATTTAAAATTCAACAAAATATTGCATACTTTAAGGCGTTCTGACAAAAGTACTTACAACAACCAGCTTTTACTGCTAAAGCTACTTGTATTTTTTCTTCTTCTTCTTTTTTTTTTGGTAAGTAAATAAAACTTATGGACCGAAATTGTGTTTAAGCTGTAACATAACACAAAAGCAGCGTGTAGAGGGAAACAAGGCAAACAGAGGAAACAAGTATCTAAAGCATAATAAAAGGTAAAAAAGAAAGACAGAAATGACACACCTATTTATGTTTTATTCATGTTTTTCAAAACGAGAAATAAAACTAAAAATATAGAACCTCTTGTTAAGAATTTAAGTTTTTGCTGTCTTTCTCTCAATAAAATGAAAAGAAAAAAATGGTTTTCCTTTGAATGTTTTATCGGTTTTTCATTTATTTTCTTTCCTATTATTTCTAGATAGAATTATAGATAAATATATACAAGCTTTTAAATCGATTTGAGATTGCGGTGCTCTTTCTGGTGTAAGAAATTAAACAATAAAAAATAATTTCAAAATAAATTGTTTGAATGGACCCTGAAAATTCATTTTTTTTTCTCTAGCTTTAATGCAAATAGTGAAAAAGAAAGGAGATTGTGATTGTATGTCGGTGCGGTGCAATGGAGAAATATTATTAAAAATGCTTTAGACAGTTTTGTCCTTTAAGGCATAAAACATAATTTTCTATGTTGAGTTTTATTCTCTCTCTATACAGCTCTCTCTCTATATCTCTCTGTGTATTTCCAGTTAAAAGAAATGCCCTGTGGCTTTCAGTAATGGCTTTTGTTGGAAATATATTTTGGTTTAATAAAATATATACGGTATGGTTGGTATTTGGATTTTTTAGATTTTCCATTCAATTTTTTTTCTGTTGCTTTTGTTCTCCTTCTTATCTCTTAGCCAGCAAATAGAAAATGACAAAAACATAAGGAAATGTAATTTCATTTTTATTGTTTTAAAAAAATACGTTCAACAAAAAACTTAAAAAAACTTAAAATATGAAAAAAAAAGATAAATCCAAATTCTAACAAGTATGACAAATAAAGAAACGAAATAAACTGAATTAGGTTTGTGGATTTGTAAAGAAAATTTGATTTGGAGATAGTAAAATCCATAGTATACGTAATAAAAAAAAATTTCTATTAAATTTAAAAATTAAATATATTTTCCACCTAAAAGTATGCTACGATATGCAAAAAATCGAAAATATTTAGCATAAAAATTCCTGACTATGTATTACCATGTGTATCTGTTATTTTTAAAAGCTTTTCATTTGGAAAATATGCAGTAGTTTTGTGTATTAAAGATAAAGACTCATTTAAGATTTGTAATGCAAGAATTAAAATGAAAAGATTGTATACAATCAATAAACTACTGCTCCTTAGGTCATCTAATCTAATGATATGTGCTTAACAATTTAGACTTCAATAACAAAGATAAATATTTAACAAACTCTCTCTCTCTCTCTGTCTAAGCTTACTTGGCTTAACCATTATAAAAGTATTTCTTCATTTGGTTAAAAGAGATTTCGACAATTTATTATCAAATGAATGAATAAAAAAAAGCAAAGAAAACTTGAATACAAATCTATATCATACACCCAAGGCTTGAAAACAAACCAAAAGAAAAAAGTAAAGTAAGGTATAGAAATGTCAATGAAAAACCGAAAGAAGGATACACAACAACATGCTCATATTTCAAGACATTATTAATTTTGTCATCTTTCATCATCATCAGCATCAGTATCATTGTCACATGTCATATATCACAGGACAAAGAATAACAAACAATGGACCGAACAACAGCAAAAAAAAAAAAAAGAGAGCGTACATCAGAGACAGACTGTAAAAAGCATAGACCATCACCATCATCATCATCATCGTCGGCATGAGCAACCGAAATCTAAAATATTATGTCAAATAAAACTTTAATCACTAAGGCAGCTCTATAACAACAACAAAAATACCAACAAAAAATTCATTTTTTTTTCTTCTCTTATTTTTAGCAAATAATGACCCAAAAGCAATGGCAAATAGTAAAATAATAAATTAAACAAACCATCATATACGTAGTACATGTTATACATACATATACAACATATACATACATACGTACATACATAGGCAGATTGATTAAATAGTAGCAACAACACCCTAAATTATGTTATGGTTTTTTTTTTGTGTTGTTTCAAGTTGATATTTTGCCTTGACAAATACAAAATTCATAACTTGTTTAATACAGACACACAAATACACACACACCCACACACACACACAGAGATCATTCATATGGCCTGTACTCATATGTACAATAAATGCCAAGAACAAATCAATTTGATCTGTGACCCAGCAAACATTTTATTTTTGAAATAAAAATACAAAAGCAGTGTTCATCACTAAAACATTTAAATTTTATCTTCTAAAAATAATTGTTTGCTGGTTTATAAAACACCATCATCACACACTAGTTTATGACCCAATTTATTGAATACTCTCCAGCACACACAACAATTTCGCCAGTAACAGCAGCAACAACAATAACAGCAACACAATCTCAACACATTTAAAGAAAATCGAGAGAGAGAGAGACGAAATTAAAAGCATTTTCAGTTTATTTTTCCCTTTGTCTTCATGTGTAAATAAAATCTTTGCATAGGTGCCGCTGCTATTGAGCATGAGAGCGAGTTCGAGATAGAGGAGGGATGGTTTGGTGGCTTATATTCATCATAATTTTTATATTGAAAATCATTTGTCTTATGTTGTTGTGATAGTAAATGGCCAAACTAATAGATTATTATTATCTCTTAAGATATTTATCTTCCTCTTCAACTTGGACTCCATTACACAATTATTAGTTGTTGTTATAAATAAAACTTAGGAAATAGGCAAAAAAAAAAAACTCGAACTTAAAAGAATGAAATCATCAACTCTGCTTGTTTTAAGTGAATTGCTTGCTTCGTTAATTGTCGCCAGTAGAGATAACAAAATCAATCGTTCGATCTACGATATTATGGCAGCTCACAATCCCTTCTAATCGCACACCATTGCTGTTCCTGCTAGCTATTCTACTCTTGCCAGCACATCTGCCAAGCTTCACTAAACGGTTATCAACTATAAGAAGAAACCAAAATACATAAAGAAGCTCAAAGTGTGTTTGCAAACACTGCAAAATTTTATGAACTCAATCTCTTTTCACAATTCACTGGTAAAATGGAACGAACTCGAACTATATCTGCAGCAAATGGCTACGTACGACAAAAATGTTCGAAAAATATCGTGGACGAAGGATGTACACCTAGAACGCTAAAGCTGTGTACCGTGTTTATTATAAGCTTCTACAACCTACTCAGGCGAATGATTGTGATCTCTTCTGTTAAATGGACAATATTCGAGGCAAATAACTCAATTAAAGTGGTCATAATTGTAGTCGCCGTAGATAGTAGGTAGTGTGTTGGCTCATTAGACATTAGACCGTGACTCAAGCCTCAGCCCAGCTATCTCGAAAAAAAGCGAAATATGAAAAAATATTTCTTCTGAGACTTCCTCTCAGCATGTTTCTGGCAAAAACTCTGAGAATAAATAAAATTGCCATGAAAACTTTCTCAAAAAAAATCTGTTGTTCGGAACCGACTTTAAACTGTAGGTCCCCGTAGGTTAATACACACAACATAGCTGGTATGACAAGACAGGTCGTAATCGTGACTGAATGATTGAAAGTAAGTTAGTAAGTATAATTGATCACAAAAAAAGAAGATATGTTCCATTACAACACGCCTGTAAAACACACATCTTTGACTACGGGCCAGAAACTACGAAACTTTTAATGAACTTCACAGAATAGTGGAGATTACGTACAGAACACAAAAGCCAGATATTCTATGCCGGATTTACCCTAAAAATTCAAAATTGTAGCGACCAAGTGGCGGATATTAGGTTTCAAAAAGGTCTTTTCAATTGCAAGAAAAAAGCCTGATTCATAATCGAATTCGTTAATGTACAAATGCAATGTAGGATGTCTTTGCTGTAAGGAGTTAAATCTGATGAACAGCAAATTCAAGACTGAAGGATTGTTATACTCGCTGATTTGCTTAGAGATTTTATAACTGTTGACGTACATATGTATAATAGACATACGATTGTATTGCAAAGGAGCCAGGAGTAGCCAATACCCCTTGTTACAAACCCCCATCGTTCAATATGATCTGTAAGCCGTATTATCTTGGAATTACACAGTTTTTCACGAGTAATAAATAAAAATCATAAAAAACTGGTTTTTGCGTCTATCACAACGACACATACCATCACCTTTTATTGGTTGTGCCGGATTTCATCGCCTAAAATGTACCGCAGAACCGTATCAATTGATAGAAATTTTACAACAATTCGAAGGCCAAAGTCTTCGAATATGAAATGACTCAAGGCTATACCAAAAGGTGCTTAACAGAAATGTTGTAAGAATTGAAAAGAAACAGAAAAAAATCTCTACTTATCTTTAACCTAGCCAGCTTTTATACATATTTATCTCACAACAATATTCTTAGAATAATTTTTTTTCTTTTTTTTTTTCGAAGCAGTAAATAGAAGACACAGACATGTCAGACACACAGGTATTAAAATTTTAATAGCATTTATTATTACTATTTATTGTTGTAAAATTGTTCGTTTGGAATTGTTTGTTCGTTGCACCATCCCCTTAAAAGAGAAAAATAAAATAAAATGAAATGAAAAGTGTTGACAACAATTACTTTTCCTTAACAAATCTTCTCTAAGGACCATAAAATAAAGAAGATCTTTCACGGTGATTGTAATAAAACGGGCAGAGGCTGGGTTTTGGTTTCATTTCTAGGATCTTTATGGTGAGTGCTACTCTATTGTTGCCACGTATATACATATATTTCTATATATGCATGTATGGACATAGTATGTATGGGTGTGTACTTTCTTATCCTTTTCTTTTCATATCATTAGTTTTCATCAGTAGAGCAATGGTGGCAGACATTTTTATTTCATTTCCATTTTATCTTTGTATTGCCGGGTCCTGTCACAGGGTATTGTGTTGTAATACAATATTTTTGAAAAAGCAAATAAAAAGGAGAAGAATAAACCAAATGAAATGAAACGAAATGAATGGATGAATGAAAGAAAGAAAATATGCATGTACATATGTATATGGGGTGATTTATGCTGTTGGCAGCTTTTTTAAATAATGCTTTCGTTTATTTGTTGTCTTTTCTTTTATTTTCTTTTCTTCATTTTTATTTAAATTCTTTTCTGTTTTTCATATGAATTTCTTTTTTATTTAGTCTTGCTGCTGTTGCATATACAGTACAACCGGATTGTGAAATGCTGCTGCATATTTATGAAACACAGCATGCAAAACATTACTAAAAAAGGGAAAGAAAAAAGCGTTAAAGAAAGAAATATTTTAAATGCAAGTAATCTTTTGAATAATAGATTATGATGATACATGCATGATGCATATTAAAACTCTTCATGCTTTTCTATAAAGTTTTCAAACAATTATTTTTTCTGTTTTGTTTTCTTGCATTTCTTTCAAAATGTCTTCTTACATTTCTTTTAACAAACACTTGTACACTTTTGTGTTTTTTAAATGAGTATCTCATCTCTGTCATAAAAGGAAAATGCTGTAGCAATTCGCAGTAGAAAACTTAAGACAACAAATGCTTCACTCTTACAAAACAATAAATAGGCAGCGCATTTCATTTTCATTTTGTAATAATAAAAATTGCCAACATTTCATACGAAACAGAAAAAAGCAATTAAGATATGGTTTATTAGAGCTGTACTAAAAAAAAAAGTGCAACAATACCTAAAAGTCGGCAATAAAAAATTGTTTTCAAATAAGCCTTAATATAGGCAACGGATAAGAAGGCAATACGTTTTTATAACAAACGAATAAAAATTATTAATAACTAGGCATTAAAACCTTAAACAAAGGAACATTTCTTTTCATGGAAGTAAGTCTTAACATATCCTTTAAAAAACAAAAGGAACAAATATCTTAAGAAATATATTTTCCTTTAAAATTTTTGAAAATTTATGTAGCATAGCCTAAAAGTATGCTAAATACACTCAGCAAATACATTACAAAATATATGTGCATCTTTAAAAGGACTAACAATTAATCTTAATCCTAATGCAAGCCTGCAAAATAGGCAATAAATATTATTTTAAATAATTACAGGAAGTATTATTTGACATTCATTTGACAAATGTGTAAGCTTTTAGGCTTAAATGGGTTATGATATATTTATAAAAAAATTTTATCCTTGTATTTAAGTCCTACTGAGAGCCATTTAGTTAAAAAGGTAACATATTTAAACATAAATTTAAAAATAACATAGAAATTATGGAAGTAAAAATTGAAAAGAATACAGTCAATTTAGTAAATTTTGTTACAAATACAAAATTATTCCTTTTTATATCCTATGTTTTTATTTTAATTAATATTATCAACATATTTAAAAGAAAAGAGAATATATTTTTATAATGCCCCTTAAGATATGCTTTAATTATAAACCCTAGTTTATATACAATAAGAATTTAAACTTGTTCTATATTCTCTTTTCAAACTTATGTTCACTTTTCTTGCATTTATTATATTACCCCTTAAACTATGCTGTAAATGGTACAAGTTACTTAAATGTTAAGTGTTACCAATTACTGTAACTAAGTTTATTATACTTTTCTTTTTCATTTAAAAATTAAACAGAATAAAAAATATATATTTTTCCTTTAAATCTGAAAGCTTTTTTGTTGCTCCAACTCTAGCTATCTCTCTTTCTATTCAACTCCCTCCGTTTAGCATTGGTTTATAGATATGCTCTCAGCAATCTATTATTATTTATTAGTGTAAGTGTATTGGTAACATTCCTACCTGAGTACATGACATTTTCAACAATAAACTTTATCTCCGTGTATATTTCATTCTCTTTTTTTCTTGTTTTTTATTTTTTTTTTTTTATTTTTATTATTTCTCTGCCTCTCGATCTGGCTTAGGCAATAGGCGTGTATGTGTCTATGTGTGTCTATGTGTGTACGGGTGTATTTGTATTGTGTTGTAGTTTGTGTCTGTAGAGATAAATCTTTGTTGTAAAGCGGATATCCGCTTAGTATAGTGGTCGGTCTATGGGGTAAATGATTTGTTGTTTTTCTACCATATTTATTGAGTTATTTTTTTAATGTTTTTATTGTTGTTGTTATTTATTTATCGTTTTGTAACAAGGAAGTTGAAATTTTAAATAATTTAAATTGTATTTAGAGAGGGAAACAAACTTGAGTTAAAACAAATAATAATTGTTAAACAATTTAATTTATAATTTTATAGCCTCCTTTAAGGCCCCGCCCTCTTTTCAAACAATTTAATTTTTCAACAATTTAATCTAATTTTTTTTTATTGTTTAACTTTGTTTATCATCATGTTTTAGTCTTAAATATTTAATTTCACAAAATCCCTGTGAACATGCAAATAAACTTTCCTCCTGTGCATAGTTTTGTTGTTTTTTTTTAATAAGAAATAATGTTTCCGCCATATTGTTTCAGTAAAAAGAAAAAGAGCAATTAAATTAAAAAAAAAAAACAAAACAACAATAAAAAGATAAAAACAAAAAACAAAAATATCCTTATAAACATTATACCGGAAATTTAAACAGTTTATCTATACACACACACAATCTTAAACATGCACAACTGTTGATGATGATTATGAGTTCCTTTCTGGTTATTTTTCTATATGCTAAAACCCCTCTTAATGCTATAGAGCAGAGTAGTTGCTTTTTTCAATTCCTATTTAGTATGTATAGTTTACAGATTTATGTTTTTGTTGGTTTGTTTTATTTTCTTACTTTTTTTTGTTTGTATATAAACCAACTCATCATCAACATCATTATCATTATAAGCTTAACCGAGATCGACCAAGCGACCAACCAACCATATGGTCGGCCACAGTATTTCCTTTATCTCTCAATGCACTTTGTTTTCATTTGTTTTTTTCTATTTATTGTTGTTGTAATATTTACAAACATCTGTAGACAAACGTGTTTGCATGTGTTTATGGCCTGCCTGACTGATATTAAGGGTATTCACTTCTAAATCTAAAACAAATTAATAAATTCAATTAAAGACAGTCATAGCACGTAATTGCTCAAGAAGTTTTCGAAAATTTCAAAGAAAAATCGTAAGAAAGGCATGAAAGCAAGAAATTTTACCTTCGAAGGATTAAAGGGCACTTAATCAACCTTCGATTGCTGTACGACTGACATACATATGTATGTATTATTCGTAAAAGTACAAATACTAGCTCTAGTACTCAAGCTTTTAAGCTTAATTTGGAAACAACAAAGATTTTTTAAAACAATGCAAATTCAGTATTTGCCTTGCAAAGCCAAATTGTTGTTATCGGTTTTGATGGTAAAAAAATTGTGAGAATTTAATTGAAAAAAAAATTAATTGAAGGCTTTGCAAAAACATCAACAATCGCTACAAGTCAAGGAACAGGAAAGCTATACATAACAGTTCTAAGGGATACCGACCAGAGATCAGCAATGTATCATTTTTCATAAGCACTCATAAAATTTTGAATATTAGTGAGTCAACAATATTGAAATTTAACTATGTACTCTGATTCATTCGTACTAATACAACCTTGATTTATAAGTACAGGTTGCAATGAGTACGAGTACAACGTTGACATCAAACTCATACCATTCGAAATATGTTTGATTCATAAGCCTACTCATTAAGATTCATGAGTTTAGAAAAATACTTATAATACTTATAAATGATTCGAGTGATTGCAATCAGAGCAAACACACAACCTTCTAGTGAGTATCTTAGTGTTCGTACGCGAATCACACTTATTTTGTGATTCGTGTAAATGTTGAGTTATGGAGAGTCGAAATCAATAACATCATATGTGTGTGTTGTTAAGTATGAATATGATGAGTACTTCAAAACTTTGAATATGAGTAGAGGTTCCATGATATTAAAAGAAGTATGAATGCGTATAAGTATCAGAAATTATGAGTATGATTCAATTTTACTCATCTTTTTGAATACTCATTGCTGATCTCTGATATAGACATAATTGCACTGTGTTACCTGTCTGACGTAGGGCAAAGTGTGCCAATAGTGTGGTATATAATATCGACAAGCAGAAAGCGCTACAGGAATAGTATAAGAAATACCCTTTAAACTGTTCCCGATTTAGGCTCAACGCTATGGAACAAACTTCACGCTTAAACCATTTTATTGTTCTGTTGAAGCCACGTAGCTATCGAACGTTATGTCGACTCTAAAGAATACTTAACTAGGAAACTTTTCTTGTTGACAGACAATGCTGAATAAAGATTGTAAAAGTTTGTATATGGAAGATTGCGTCACAGCATCGATAGGGCTGTGATCATTAACCACTATAACGTATTGCTTGAGCTAGGATCTGAAGATTTTATTGTAATCAAAAGTTCGAATATTATCGTAGCATGGCTAGATCTGTCGCATCTCGATCTAGTCTGACGCACTTCATATTTCAGTTTTAAGTGAAGACAAACGGTTCATGTGATTAATGTCCACAATTGCCAGCTCTGCACACGACTTTGCCTATCTGTGATTACATTTCCTTATTGCTCATATTAGGTTACATAATTAGATTCATCGAAAACCGCAAAATCTGTTTTAAAACAAATATTGAAACCCAAGGGACTTCTTTCAAGTTGTTTCAGTGCCATAAAATGAAACATTTTTGGATTAAGGTTTTATTGTTCGATGAAAAGCGGTATTATTTAACCCTTGGATCAAACCTTTGCTTAGGCATCTGAAACAAAACAGAATGTGAAAATAAACGTTCCGGTGGCTCCCTCTCAACAGTCTTTTGACAAAAAAACTGTGAGAGTAAATAGAAATTGTGCTGGAAAAATTATCAAAAATCAGTCGTTCGGTATCGACAATAAACTGTAGGTCCCGCCACTCATAAATAAAATTTGCACCAACAATGTGGGTGGTGTGAGAAACTAGGTCGTAACCCTGACTGAAGGATGAAGGAAGTAATATGAGGACACTATTTTACGTTTGATGAGGGAATTGAATGAAAACTTGATAACAATACTCGACTTCATTCCCCCAAGTTACGGTAGTAGATTAAATCGTTAAAAAAAAAGAATGAATTGGACTTTGTGTGCCATCAGGCGTATATTTCCCATCTATATAATGTACATATTCTACGCATTTAATATTATAGCGCTAAAGAGTCCAGTTTAAAAGAACATATCTCTACAAACTATGCTGAAACTTAAAATTAGGCGCACTATTGCAATTGTCAGTGTTCCGGTGTGTTCTGTACAATCTGTCCTACCCCCAAAATGATTTAAAGACTTGATCAATAGCCCAACACCCTAAGGCATTGGAATAGCATAACTTAAAAAGCATCACTCGCACGCCTGTCTTGAGAGATCGGGTAAATGAAATCGATTTCAAAGCTTTGAAAATTCAGATTTATCGCCTCCTTTTAATGCTTGCGGCGCGATAACTCTCCTTCTCTGTTGGCAGCATATTATTCCGTTACATAAAGTAGCATTCAAGAGCCATGATTTTTTCATCGTTCGTATGTGGGATACTACAACGCAAAATAAGTCGCCGTAGTCTAGTAGGTAGTGTGTTGGCTTATTAGCCGTAAAGCAAGGGTTCGAGCCCCAGGCCAAGACAAAATACAAAAAGTATTTCTTCGGCGAAAATTGCCATGAAAAGTTTCTCAAAAATCTGTCGTTCGGAATCGACTTTAAACTGTAAGTCCCACCACTCATGTATAAAATTAACGCACACAACACAAGTGGTGTGAGAAACTTGGACGTTGTACAATGGGTCAATTCGACCTCCGGGTACTGTACTTGTCTTAATTGACAAGTAACCTAACCTAATCTATAAATTTAAATTTCATACCTATCCTTATATGTTGCTACATACATACGCAGCAATCTACTTCTCTTTTTCTATGCATCGTTTCAATATTGGCCAGAACCGGAGTGTTGGAAGCGAAATGCTATACCTAGATAACAAGACAAATTAGATTTTGCCAATAAACCTGAATAGCCCTACTTAAGAATGGTTTTAAAAAAGCTTTATCCCTAGATGATATGCAACGTTATTTATTTTTTACTTGTTTTTCTAAACATCTTACAGAACAACAATAAATATCCGTTAGCATTGTTTTTATGTTGTATTTTAGTAGCAGCATACATATGCATGTGTATCCACTATAAGGACAGAGTTTTCTTCATGGAATGGTAAGCACATATTTAAATTGAAAAAGAAATGAAAATCGAGAGAAAGGAATTCTATTTCTAGACTTTTCATAATTTTTCTCTTTTTTTATTCGTGTATAAATTTCTGGTTTCATAGTTGCTGATGTAAGGAGGATTTGCGTTTGTAGCAAATTCTATGCTTGGCCAGGTCTATATCTCATATTTGCTGCTGATGTTGCTGCTACTGGTGCTGTGGTACATACACACAGTTTCCAAAAACGGTTTTCCTACCACAACGAATCGAAGGTCATGTAACGGAAGTTGGCAACAACATTTATTGTTAAACTTTGTTTTATCCTGCTGGTTTTTTTTTCGTTCTGATGTTTTTTTTTTCTACATTCGGTATGCATTTCCGCAAGGTTGCCTGCCTGTGAGTGCAAGTGAAATTTTTGCCCGCTCTTTTTATTTACGTGTCTGTGTGTGCGAATGTAGTAACTTTATGATGATGCCCTTCACTGACATTACTGACGGACGCTTAACGATAACCAAGTACCTTTTAGACCCTTTTTGTATACTAAAAATACAATGGCATCCTGTTTTTTCTCCCTACACGCCTTGGTAGCTGTTGCAAGACAGAAGAGAGAGAGAGAGAGAGAGGAAGGGCTTATGACCAGAACAGATTTACCTCTTTTTTTTGTGTAGTCCTCCTCTTCCCTTATGTTTTGTTTTTGTGTTCTCTTTAATGTTTTCCACTTTTATATTTATTGTCTTCTCTTTGCTACATTGAGTTGATGATGATTTCCGAATGCATTCCATTAAGCACAACTTCCTGTAACATTCATTGCGGTCACAGTTGAATTAATGCCACCGAATGAAAACTATAGAAAAAAATCAAAGGGAGACACAGAGAGAGAGAGAGAGACAGCGGGAGAGAGAGGGAAATTCATGCACATATGCGTGGATATACGGTTCAAAATCTCTTGTGTCCTTATTTAAATGCATGGCATTATAAAAAAACAAGGAACGAAAAAAGTACAGCATACATTAAGGGGTAATAGGTAATGTTATAAAATATAATGCTTGGAATACACCGAACCATACAAAAGAAGATAAGGGGAATTCACTTCACAAACCAGACAGCGATTTACTATGTTCAACAGTGAACACTCTTTATAGAATCTATTTTGGCTGCTATTTTGAAGTCTTCAATTGCATTAAAAGTCTACCTTTTATTTCAAGTCAATTGATGGTAATATTGTAACGCATATTAAAATGTGAAATGCCTCACATAAATGATATGAAATTTTACTTTTATGTTCTACCGTTAGTTTTGCAGTATAAGTGTGCGTGTGTGTATGTGTGCAGCAATAGCAGTTAATGTCTTGCCATTTAAATGTATGAGAGAAGTTGAATTTTTTTTGTAGAAAAAATTAAAAAAAAAAATATTTCACTTGACTTCGGTTTTATTTTTTGTCGTTTGGCATTCCATTCCATTTTCATTCTTCTGTTCTGTTCTTTCTTCCCTCCTCTTCACGATGACACACTTCTTCCACTTGCTAGTTGCATGTGCATTTTCGTTTTACACAGCGTTTTTCTTTCAGCATTTTAATGTCACAAGTTCTGTTCTGTTGCTGTACTTTCTTCTGTGCGTTTCTTTATTTAAAAATACTTATTTTTTAATTATTCTTGATAAATTATATTAAAAATTACAAAAGGACCATTAAGGAAATGAAATAATTGCTTATAAAAATTCCTTTTAAAAGGTTATTTCTTGGGGAAAGGAAAATTAAAGTTGAAACAATTAATAACTCCTTAACATAGGCAATAATTTTAAATACACCTAATTCTGTTTTTACACGGTCTTTTTTTACACGGTTTTGATATAACACGGTTTGAAAATAAAATATTTTTAATTTTTGTTACACGATTTTATTCCATTTAGCACGATTTAAAATTATTTGTGTTTATTTTTTTTGTCAAATTTAATTTTTGCAAAGTATGTTCATATCACAAATTTAAGGGAATTCCCTTTTTGCGCGACAAGCAAATTTACTGGTCAAAGCAAATGTAAATGGCACAAATTTAGGTGAATTCCCTTTTGTGCATACAAGCACAAAGGTCAGAGCAATTGAAATGTGTTAATATTTTGTGTTTGGTAAAGAAATTTTTTATTGGCAAATTTGTTTTTCTATCGTTACATTAAATTTAACGCATTAAGATGAAAGGTAAGCCAAAAAATATTTTATATTTATTAAGTTATTTATATTTTTAATTTTGTTAAATATTTTATGAATCCCTAAAAGAAAATGTCAAATACAAAACTACTTAAAAAATCCTTGTTTTTCACTAATTTTAATAGGTTTTAGAGATTAGGAACCAATCACCTATTTTTGCATACGATCAGTGTCTTTTTTTACACGGTTTTTTTACACGTTTTTTTCTGGAACCAATCTACCGTGTAAAAACAGAATTAGGTGTACTCTGAAGAAAAAAAATTAAATGTAAGCCATAAAAACTTAACCCATTAAGGCTATAAAATTGATTTGAAAATCAGATTTTAAGCTGCGATAATGAAATTTTTATTTCTAAAACATACTTCACTTTTAGATCTTTACTGCTTTCCATTATACTGTTACGTGGTCAATCAGCAACAAAATACACACATCATAGGGTAAAAAGAATTATACAAACTAATTCGCAGTCGCCATAGCATAATTAGGTAATGTGTTGACTTATTTGGCGTGCGGCCACGTTTCAAACTCCAGGTCAGACAACGCCAACAAAACGAAATATGAAAAAAAAAAATATTTCTTCGGTAACTGCCTCTCAGCAGATTTCTGGCAAAAACTCTGAGTGTAAATAAAATTGCCATGAACAGTTCCTCACGAATCTGTCGTTTGGAGTCGGCTTTAAACTGTAGCTCCCGCCACTCATGTATAAAATTAACACGCACAACATAAGTGGTGTGAGAAGCTAGGTCGTAATCCTGACTGAAGTGTGGTAATGACCAATTATGTATGTATGTAACATCGACGTCTTTGAAGGTAGAAACTTTTAGATCACATCTGGTAATGGATCTGGTGGTCATTTCACTTGCATCACAATGATGTAGCTATGGCGATAACAACAGGGCGAAGGTGTTCTTTTTTCGGACTATTAAGAAAAGTTCAATATCCTCACGGCACGTACATGGAGATATACATAGAACGGCCTGAAGAGTTGCAACAGCCATCCATGTATGTTTGTGTGTACGTAGACTATGAGAAGGGAACAAAACAAGGATTAAAAATTCAACAACAACAACAATTTCGTAGAAAGATTATGAAGTTGTCAGACATAAAATAAAGGCAATATAAAAAGGGCTGTTAAGGAGCCGGGTATTTAGTGGATTAGAGACGAGACGTGAGTCTGTGATTAGTAACAGAGGGTTGTATTAAAAAGTGAGTGTTCAGTACAGTGGTATTGAATACCGAAACGTTTGATCCCTGCTAACACGTTCCACTCCGCCCCTTATTTATAATGTCCTTTCGCACAGCATGCACGAAAAAGAAAACGACTACAATAAATAGAATTTATAACATACAAATGTATTTTTTGTTAGCACCGTTTCCAGCAGAATTGATGTTCTCACCGATAACCGACTTCAACTTCAATGTTAAACTTTAATGTTCCATTACTGGTTAGGATCAGATGGTCAGTAATTGCTTTTGGAATCATTACATCTACTAAGGCTCCTCATCGCGCCGAAATAGCAATCGTAAGAATGCAAAACAGACATACATACATACATGATTGGTCAGTACAACCCTTTAATCAGTATTACTACCTAGTTTCTCACACCACTTATGTTGTGTGCGTCAATTTTATACATGAGTGACGGGTCCTACAGTTTAAAGTCGATTTCGAACGACAGATTTTTTTGAGAAACTTTCCATGACAATTTTATTTTCTCTCGGAGTTTTTGCCAGAAATCTGATGAGAGGAAGAAATATTTTTTCATATTTTCGTTTTGATGTCTGACCTGGGATTTGAACCGCTTCTTCACGGTAATAAGCCAACATACTATATACGGCAAAACAAAAAAAATTAAATCAAAATTATTTCGATAATCAGTGATAAATCACCCAGACTTTATAAAAGAGAAAAAAGCTTTTGGTTTTCCACACGCTAAGACCTCTATCCAAAGAAATTTGCTAGATTTTTCGAACACGGTCTTACAAAGAAAGTGTGTTTGAAATTGGAAAAATTAAATTTTCGTTTGCTTTATTAACTACTTCTAATTAATCAAATTATGCTTTTAATCGTAAAATTTTAATTAAAAAAAGACCCGGATTTCAAAAAAAATTTGTAATTAAAATCGTTTTAGTCTTATTTTTAACATTGCTAGCCAGAAAAAGAACATGATCTCTCTCTACTGTTAGCCTCTGGACGTATTTTCTATAAAATTTTTGTTGAACAACTATTTTTTTCTGTTTTTTTTTTTGGTTAAACGTTTAAAATTATTTTTTCTTAAATTGTTGGCAAATACCACCATCGCATCCATCATCTATCTGGCTGTATACTATGTAGTAATATACTGCATCATTTTATGTTTTTTTTTTTTATTATTATTATTTTGCTTGTATTTTATAAAGAAATTCAGAACAGTTTTCCCCTCTCCCCCCCGAAAAGGAAGAAGGAAAAATGCACAACATCATCAGCAACAAATACAAAAAAAAAAAGAAAGAGAAGCAAAATTATTTGATGCATGTTTAAATTAAAGTGGTAAAGTGTTATAATATAAAATAAAAGAAAAAAAGATAAAAAAATAAGTATGCTACGCTTACTAACACACACACACATACGCAATGAACTACAGTATAAACTACAAGTATGGTGGTATGCACATAGTACTGCATTTTATGCATAATGACAACAATAACAAAATAAAAATGACAACAACTATGATGTAGAAAAGGGGAAAAAATTATAAAAAAAGAGAGAGAATAGAGAAAATATTATGTAACAACAACGCAGTGCTTAAGGGTTTAACAAACAACGAAGCATTTCAAACACAACAAAACAAAATAGAAAACCCTTACACACATACATACATTCTGTAAAAAAAAAATATTAGTGAAAACACACACAACACATACACATATGCAGACTTAGAAAGATATCAGTTAAAGAGAGTAAAAAAAAGAGAAGAAAAAACGGTGATACTTATACTCCCACCACTAACACTTTTAGACATGCATGGATGTGAATAGAATAAAAAACTAAAGAAAGGAAAAAACAACAACAATAACCTTAAAATGAAACAAAACAAAACAAAACAAAAGTGACAACAGTAGTGTACAGCAGCAGCAGCAGCAGCATACAACAACCTTTAAGCAAATCATCATTATCGTTACAAATTTGTATGAATGTTGGTTGTTGGAACAAGTAATTTCCGCGTAACCAAAAAAAAAAAAGAAGTAAAATTTTTTTGTGTTTCTATGTAAGATAGAATATCCTTTTTGAGCAATAAAAAAAAAAACTATATTCATTTATATTTTATAGGGTCTTTATTTAAGTGCTTCCAATTTTTAAACCAAAATAAATAAAAGTGTGTACAAGATATCATTGAAATTGTAGTTCCCTTCTTTAGCAGATTTGGAAAATTTTTGTTACGTTAATTTTATAGATGAGTGATGGGACTTACAGTTTAAAGTTGACTCCGAACGACAGTCAACTGTTACTGCTTTTGAACGGGAGTCTACTAAGATGGGTCTGGCAAGTATATGTTATCGACAAGTAGAGATAACTATACTTTTGATACAGTCAAGGAATTTATTTATCTTGGCTCCGCCGTTACCATCAAAAATGATGCCAGCCTGGAGATTAAGCGCAGGATCACTCTTGCCAACAAGCGCTAATATTGTCTCAATAGGCAATTGAGTAGTAGAGAATTCTCTCGTACTCGTACTAGTCGCTAATCCTCCCCGTGCTTCTTTACGGCACAGAGGCATGGACCCTATTAAGCACTGATGCAGCAGGCTTGAGAGTATTCGAGGGAAAAGTCCAACGTAAAATCTTCGGTTCAGTTCGAGTTGGCATTGATTTCCACATCCGATCAAACAGTGAGCCAATTAAGTAAGTAAATTTCACGCCAATTTTAATTTTATTATCAGATTTTTTGCCAGAAATCTGCTTAAAGGAGGTCGCCGAAGAAATACGTTTTCATATTACGTTCTGATGTCCGATCTGGGGTTTGAACTGTGGCCTCACATCTATTAAGCCAACACAGTACCTACTAGACTACGACGACTTCAACAGACTTTTATTTAACACACTGTAATTCTGTCTTGTAGTTAATCTCTCCCAAAATTCTAAATACATGAATGTAGTAGCTAAATTATGATTACTCTTTACTCTGTATAAAAACAATTCGATTTTTTTTCCCAACCCAATAAAATCTAACTTAAGACAATCCTCCAATACATGTGCATCCAATTCTCTCACATCAAGCTGCACCTTTAAATTACGGCATGGCTGGGTAAATGAGAGATTACCCAAGAGAGCAGGGGAGAACATTTACTCTCATAACAAGCAAAAGTTCAAGTATTGTCAACAGTTGGACTCACACCCACACGTGCACCCATACACGCAAGAATATAAACACCACTTGAAAAGCTTTACAAGAGTTTTAGTTGTACATTTAAGGCTGCCGTATATTTTTGTATAAAATAAGGGTGAGAAAAAACAACAGAAGGGGCGAGAGGAGAGTGACAGAAAATAATATTAAAATAATACACATTATAATATTAAAAAATAAACAAACACACGTATGCATATGCATACAAGCATAAATACAATATAAAAGAGGAAGAAAAGAAGAAAAAAAACCAACAACAGCAAGAATATGTTAAACTTACAGTTATTAAAAAAGTTTTGCCTTTGAAAAGCAAAGAGAAAAAAACGAACGAATACTTAAAGCAAGGAAAAGCAAAAAAGAAAAAAGTAAAACAACAACACGATTATAAAAAGAATGAAAACTTTGTTTCATATTCATAGTGCAGGCTAGTGAATGAGAGAGATAGAGAGAGAGAGAGAGAAAGAACAAAAACAACAACAAATATTTCAAAATTATTTTCTTTTTAACTTTCAAAAAAAAAATATATTAAAAATATTAAAATCAAATGAGACAAACAGAAGCAATGAAGATAGAGGAGAAGGGAATTTGAGTTTATGGGAAAACAAAGAAGAAGCTTGAGTTAAGAGCATATACATACATAGTAGCAGTTTTACTGAAGATTGTAGTTGAGAATTATTTTCATAAAATATGATCTACTGTATAGTTTACTAAGCCTAAAAGTATGCTTTAGTTTTTTTTACATGTAGTACCTGTTGACTTTATTACTTGAAACAGTAACAGAAAAAAAAAAATTAACAACAGCAACGTTTATATGAGAGACAGGTTTTTCTCATTTTAACATTGAATTTTTTTTTTATTTCAACTCTCTCTTTCTCTTTTGCTCTCTGTGTATCCCTTATGAGTGACTTTTGTTATTGAAAAATCCTTTTTGAATCAAAACGTAATGTTCTTCTTCTTTTTGATTTTTGCTTAAGGCTTAGCATATTAGTTATAAGTTTTTATCAAAGATTTCATGTGTTTTCAGTTTTTTTCCTTATTTCTATTGTTGTTGTTATAAGAATTTGTATTAATTTCTCCTGCTGTTTTCTGTGCTCAATTGCAACATGAAAGTAAAAGCGTTTTTTTTTTGTTTGTTCTTGTTGTAGTAATTTTTTTTTAAATTAATTTCTTCTGGTAGTAGAGAAACACATTTTATGCAGCAACATGGTATTAAAAAAAAGTTAATATTTCTGCCTAAAAGTATACTTTGAATTTGTAAACAATGCGTACTTTTAAATGAAGAATTTATTTCGAAGAAAATTTTCAATATTGCAGATGGTTTCTAATGTAAAAAGCATGAATTTTAAGCAGAACCAAAGAATTCAAACGCCACTAAGGTCAGCTCTTTGCAAGAATAATTCCTATAGACTTACTGTAAGTAACAAAATTAATATGGCCATTGGCAGAGCTTTAAGAGTTTCGAAAATTTTTGGTATTTAAATGAAATAATCTCTTTTGTGCAATATTATGAAGATCCTTTACTCTTAGTTTTTAATTTGTGTAGAAGGTAGTCAAAATAATGGCAGAATATCAACTCTAAACAATAGTAATTGTCCATAAATGTGTATTCTGAGTGAGCTAACAATCTACATTATTATAATAAATACCTGATACAATTTCTAAGAATTTTGAAGATTTTATAAGAGCACTTACCTGGAAAGAAACAGATATGAAAATATATTTTATTATTGATTATTTGAAAATTTTAATAATAAATATTAAAATAATGTAAAAAATTCTATCAATTGATACCACTTTAATTAATAAAGCTTTTGAAATAAAACAATTCTTTTTATAAAGATAATAATGTTGCATACTTTCAGGCTACAATTGAATAGTTAATATTTAATGAATGTTATCTCTTGCAAAACTTCATCAAAACAAAGGGAAAATAAATCATTTGATGGAAATTTGTTTTTTTCAATCAATTGTAAATATTAATATTTCATTATAATTAAAAAATGCAAAAATATTAAAAAAAAACAACATTCTTAATCATAAATTAATTTTTTTTGTTAAATTTAACAAAATAAATAAAAATATGGTAAACAAAAATATACAGATAAATGCAAATGACAATTTATATGACAGTTGGAATATGGCGATAAGGCATGAATCCTTTTTTCTTTTTAAAGAAAAAAATTGAAAAAAATATTACTACAAAACATAACAACAATTATTACACAATTTAAAAACGCAAAATTACCCTAAAAATAAGCAAAACATTGGCAATTGAAATTATTTTTTATTTGCAGTTAAAAAATTTTTTATGTTTTTTTTTCAATTTCACTAAAATACATATTGAAGAATACGTTTAATTTTATTCCAGTTTAAAATTTCCTGGGAAATTACAGAAGCAAGAAGAATTCGATTGTTTTTAACCATTTAAATAAAAAGTATTGCATACTTTCAGGAGTATACACACATACATAATTGGCCATCCCATTGGCGGGACCTACAGTTTAACGTCGACTCCGAACGACAGAATTTTGAGAAACTTTTTCATGGCAGTTTTATTTTACTCTCAGAGTTTTTGCACGAAATCTGCTGAGAGGAAGTCGCCGAAGAAATATTTTTTTTTTCATATTTAATTTTTGATGTCTGACCTGGGATACGAACCCGGGCTTTACGAATAGTAAGCCAACACACTACCTACTACACCACGGCGAGGAGTATATGAATGCAAAATATTCATGAACAAATTATTTCTTCTAATTGAATTCATAACTACTTTTTAATATTCACAAACAGCAACTTAAACACTTAAGCCGCTTTTAGCACGAAAAAGATTTCATATTAAATAGAAATACTTAAAACGAATTGAAATTTTTTTTTAATGTGTTGTTATTTATTTATTGAAAATAAATTTATTATTAAAATTTTAAAATGCATTTTTTTGGCACCGCAATAGCAATTTCATCACACGATTTTTTTACTGGAAAGATCAAACTTCAAAACGTATATAAGCTAGGCGTGTTTTTACTATTACCCCCGATTTACCCGATTAGTTTTACGACGTCGTTTTTTTAATTCTCTTTTGATACAACTTTCAAAATCCCATTGCGTTTTCAAATTTCTTTTTTTTTAAATTTCATTTTGTTTTATTAAACAATAATTTTATGTGTATGTACATACACACACACACACGTACACCTCTTTCTTTTCCGTACTTCCCGCCATCAAACAAATTAGGAACGTAACCTTAGCTCGCCCTATTCAATATATTTCAATTTATTTTTGGTCTGGAAACTTCTATAACCTTACTATGGAATTTTTATTTGTTATTGTTTGTTTTCTTTTTTATTTTAATTTAATTTGGTTTTTCCCCCTATTCCAGCAAAAACTTTGATTTGTTACCGTTTGGGTTTTCGTTGCTTTTGACTGTGCTTGCTACATTGTGATATTTAGAATTAAAAAAAAAACATTTTTATTATGTGTACACAGGAGTGCACAAAATAACACAATCCCAACTCTACATTCCGATATTAACAACACAAAACCCTGCCTTCCAATACAACACAAACGTCTTTAACAAATATAACAAAAATAACATCCCCAACACTCATCAACATCCCAAAGATTCATCAACATGTTCAACATCCTTTATTTACACAGATCAGTTGACTATCGATATCACACTAAACACAACAATCGAATAATACCCCCATACCCATACCCGTGTGCATTCAATTACACGTTGTGAACAATTTTATTTATTTATTTACTAATTACAATACAATTACAAATTATATTCTAAATAAATACGAACTGAGTAACTTTGACCATATGTTCGGTGTAGTGTCACAGACCAGAGTCTCTGGTGGGAATTGAACCCATGACCCGCACGCTAATAGTCTAGCACACTACCCACTAGACTACCAAGGCACCCAAATTTTAATAATTAATAAATATTAGAATGTGAATTTTTTGATAAACATAAACATAATAAAATATAGAAATTGTGAACAAAACAAAACATCGTGAACTAAAATACATATTATTGTTGAATAATTTTTATAACGTTTTAAATAAAAAACCCAAAAACACATGGAGAGACACTTGGGCTTCCTATATTTGTACTTCCCTATATTTATATACCCTACGCCTCCTACCAACATATTAAGCCTCACCAGTATTACCAGTGAAAACATTATGAGTAAATAAAGAAAACATTTCATTTCATTCTTACAGAATTTGCAATTTCATGGAAATTTCTTCTGAAAAATGTTGTGTTGAATTGCACTTTAAAAACGTAAATCGAGTCCTTGGTTTATTATGCCCAGCCCTGTGCTGAAAGTTTTCAACCCTAGGCAATAAACAATCAAATAACAAAGGATCTACTACTCTAATCTTTCTTCTTTCTCACTCCAAGCTACGCTATTCATATACATATGTAGACATGTATTTTAGCACGTTCTAATAAACAGAGCGATAAAACTTAAACCGTTGCCTTTTTTTTTACATACAACACATATATATACCACCCACACCTACCGATCTAAATGCACTTAAAGTTTTAAGTGATGAGAATGAATGCACAAGATTCACTGTAAAGAAGAGCAACAGCAAAGGAGAATAGTAGAGGAAAAAAGTGAAAACATTGAACAAAAGTCCAGTCAACCACAATTTCAACAACTGACCAACCAAAAGAGTTAAAACAACTTGACAAAAACGAATTATCCAAGAACTCTACACGCACACACAGGTACAAAAATAACAGAGAGAGAGAGAGAGAGACAGAGAGGGAGAGAAACACAGCCTAAACTTAGTTAGTAATAATGTAACTGTTGCAGCAGACAACAATAAAGGTTAATGAAAAAAATTAAAGAAAACAATAACATTTACAAACAGTTACCTTAACATAACCAAAAATATCTCTTTCCCTTACTCTCTCTCTCTCTCTCTCTCTCTCACACACACATACACAATAGTTAACTTTAATTTCTGTTTTATGAAAGCATTTGCGTATGTATATAGTACTCGTGCATTGAATATGTGTGTGTCTAACTAACCAGTGTTGCAAATAGGAAAACTTTGCCTGCCTGTCTGTTTACTGCTGGTGGTTTAGGAACTGTAACTTTGCCATCATCAGCATCATGAACATCGTATCGTCTAAAGTTGACCAAATTTTCAGCAAAATTTTTGAAGAGAAAACTGTACTCACAGTTGGTTTTATTAACAAAACTAGCTACATAAACGTGGGGCAACAGTCCATTTGAAACACAAATACAGTTGATAACAAAAATTTCCGGCTGACTAGGATAATACAGACATGCATACATACATTTGTACATAATTGGTCATTACAACACTTTAGTCAGGATTACGACCAAGCTTTTCACACCATTTATGTTGTGTGTGTTGATTTTATACATGAGTGACGGGATCTACAGTTTAAATTCAACACCGAACGACAGATTTTTGAGAAACTTTTCATGGCAATTTCATTTACTCTCAATGTTTTTGACAGAAATCTGTTGAGAGGTAGTCGCCAAAGAAATATTTATTCGTATTTCGATTTGTTGAACCTGTCTGACCGGGGCTTTGAACCAATATCTCACGTCTAATAAGTCAACCCACTACCTACTAGACTAGAGCGACTTGAAAACTAAACTAGGATAATTTAATGCATAATTGTTATCGTCCATTTCTGTCTTATTTCCGTTTTTTTTTTTTTAAATTGAACTCACAACTCTTAGTATTCATAACAAAAAGTTTGCAACCGCAGAAAACATTAACTTGTGCTCATATAAAATCAAGTCACTCTCGTAGTTGTTCTAAAAATTGATCAAAAATTAAATTTTATTAACCGTAACGTAAATTTTTAAGTTTTACACTTAATACCATAGAAATGTCTTTAGAATTTCGCATCACTGTAACGAGTGAGTTCTGTAGAGCATGTAAATCTAATGAAATTCGTATAACAACAGCAATAGCAACAACTACAACTACAACTAGAGTAGAAAGTAACATAGTAGACCAAAAATCAAAACGTAAAGTTTATTTTATTGCAGTTAATGATTTTAAGTAACCACTTTTACTGGCAAGGCAACCTCAAACTGAAACATACATTCACGCACACGGCAAAAACAATCGCCTTTACATGGACATGAACTCAACTTCTTTCGGCCAGCAGCAGTACTAAATGCTTAACCACTCATGATGATCATAAGGGAAGTGGCAGTGGTATAAAGTATACTGGCAGTACCAGCTCTGTTTTGCCGAAGTATGAGAAAGGTTAGGAAAGAAAACCACAATATGTTGTTGCTGCTGTTGCTGATGAGGATGCTGCTGCTGTTGCTCAATAATGTAGTTGACTTTGTTGAAGAGCAACCGTAAGCTGAATAGAGGCAGCCTGCTAGAAAAACCAATAAAAATCAGGAAAAGCGCAATATGTTGACTTTTTTTTGGTGTGTTGTTAGAAAGAAGAAGAAGAACCCTGCATAACTGTGATTTCTAAGCCTATGAGCACACGTATACATTGTTAAAAAAAAAAGAAAATCTAAAATCCTATATGGAAATATAGCAACAAAATTTTATTACAAGAGAAAGGGAGAGAATGTAAACACGGGTCATACAAACACACAAACATACACATGCACTTAATGGAGAGAAATTGTATAAAAAATTGTGGTCCCATGTATGTTTTTTGTTTTTAAACAAACCAAATATTGTTGATGTTGTTGTTGATAATAGTAAAGAGAGAAAAACCAAATTATATTTCATCTCCCTATTTATCTCACAACTGAAAGACAGAGAGAGAGAGAGAGAGAGAGAGAGAAAGAAACATACCAAATAAAGCCAAAGAGAGATTATGTGTATGTGTGTGTATATTTCCTTTTTTTAAATTTTCGGTTTTGTAGCGGAAATGTGATAATGCATAATCTATTGTGGTTAAGTAGTAGTTGTAGTTATACACATACCCACACACACGTACATCCAAACGTAAATTACATTTACATTAAATGCAGCCGGAAATATAATGTTGTGGGCTTAATTCATTCTCTTCCTCTTTCGTTTCCTTGTGATTCGTCTATTTTAAATGGCAGTTAATAAAATGAAAAATATTTTCAAGCTTTTAATGAAAATGTATGTTTTTTTATTTTTTTGGTTTGCCTAATCCTATGAATAAGTGAATGAGCTGGAAAATGTTTGCTTGGAAAAATTATTATAAATGTAGTATAATTTTAGGCACTTACTCATGTATAAGACTAAGGTTTCGAAGTAAATAGCATAGGAACTAAAATTTTCTCAAAAGAATAAAAGAAGTTGTAAAATAATGAGTGTAGAATTTTACTTCTTAGTAAACATACATACATACATACATAATTGACCATTACAACCCTTCAGGATTACAGCCTAGCTTCTCGCACCACTTATGTTGTGTGTGTTATTTTTACATGAGTGGCGGCACCTACAGTTTAAAGTCGACTCCAAACGTCAGATTTTTGTCAAACTTTTCATGGCAATTTTATTTACTCTCAGAGTTTTTGCCAGAAATCTGCTGAAAGGAAGTCGCCAAAGAAATATTTTTCAAATTTCGAACCGTCTAAGACGCCAACACACTACCTACTAGACTACGGCGACTTCCCAGTAAACATAGAAACAAAAAATTAAATGAGCTCCAAGGCCACAAAAACATCTTTTGCGAGAAAACAGAGTTGTGGAATCATTTTAAAACAGATTAATATCCGGGGACACAAAAGGGTATGGAAAAAATGTTTAAAACAGATCAAAGTTAAAAACAAGAATCTACAAGTAAAAAAAAGAAAACACTGAGAATATTCGGTGGCATGTTTTAGCACTTAAATTGCTTGACTCCAGATTTGAATTCTTAATCCAGGAAACTTACTAACTCCCCATAACTGTTTTGTTTTGAATTTCTATTTTGTATATTTTTTCAATAATTTGAAACATTTTATCTGAAGAAAATTCTTAGTCAACCATATACATAGAAATTGTTTGTTGTGTTGTTTTGTATAAATCTATGGGTTACGCCTGCATATGCATATGAATTCTTACAGAACAGAGACTTTAAAAAAATGAATATTTTTCTCTGAAATAGTTGCCCTGAAATCAATAAAAATTCCAAATCTGCAGCAACATTCTGTAAAAGCAATATGCTGCAGCTGATGTGAAAAATATTTTTAACAAAACCAATAAAAAATATTTTTTTTTTTTTGTAATAAATTTCGAATTTAAATATAAAATACTGTTGCAAAGACAGAACAACACCAAGTGTTTAATCTAGAAAAGGCACAAAACTAATAAAAAATAGCAAAATAAAATAATATGATGATGAAAATGAATTACAATGACAAAACAGAATTGAGCATAAATAAACAAATTACAATCACAAAACTACATGGCAAGATATAAGATTCTAGAAGTTGACAAATCGAACATATATGAAATATAGTGGAAGAAAAGGTAACATTATCTGTGAGTACTAATAGCAAAAAGTGAAATGCACACACGGACACTGCTGAATTATACAATGGTAATTTTGATATCTGTAGTAAGAGGATGGTGCGCGTGGTTCAACCCCCGGATAGGAAATATAAAAAATATTTCTTTCGGTCATTTTCCCTCAGCAGACTTCTGGCTAAACTATAAACAAAATTGCCATGAAAAGTTTCTCTAAAATCTGTCAAGATTAAACTGTAAGTCCCGACACTCATGCATAAATTTAACACAGACTAAAACTGTTGTAATGGCCGATTAAGCCCATAAGTAATATAAAAAGTTCAAAAGTTTTATAACTTCGGAAGGCCTATTTTAGGCAGAAAACAATTTTTGAAATATAAAATATCGCATATTTTTATGTCATTTCTTTTTTTAAATACGTAAGTGAATAAATTAAAATAAAGGAAACAAATTACATACATATTTTAGAAGACTACTTTAAGGTTAAATAAATTTAACAAATGATTGCCTACTTTCAGGAGTTATAATTGCTAATGAAACTGAAGGAAATTTCTTTTGGAAACAAAAAGAAAACAGAATAAAAGAGAGAAAACAAAAAATTAATTGCTTCAACTTAAACAGAAAGTTTTTTAAAAGGAGCAACAGACAATTTAAGCAGTAAACATAGCCAAAAGGCAATAAAAATATTTCAAAAATCTTTATCAAAAATAGGAAAGTAAGAGTGTGTGGGCATGCATTTGCTTGTACTTAAAACGTAATAATTTTATGAAATAATAAATTTTCTTATTTTCTATCGACATACCTTTTCTACGCTTCATAAAAAGAAAAAAAAATTGAAAAAAGGGCACAACTTTATGGTAAACTTCTTCAGCTGCTGCTACTCTAAACGTTACGTCTTACATTTGAAGAGATATTTAAATATTATAAATGCTTATTTCCTAAATGATTATAATAATCATGACTGCCATCATAACGTTGTACAATTTGCTATTGCTGCTATTAAATGATACTCTCCCCTCCTACAATCTTCTAAGGAGGCGGAGATGAACAAATACAAGAAGAACTTACAAAACGAAAAAGAAGAACAAAAAAATGTCATACAAACATTTACGCAAGTAAATATTTAAATGTCAGATTATCATTCATTCAGGCAGTCAAGCAGTTCAAGTTTGTGACTGTCATATCCACAAACTCAACCCCAGCACACAGAGATAGTGATGCAAACAGCCAACAAACAGACAGACAGACAGACCGAGAGACAGACAACACAGTCAGAAGACAGGCATCTAAACAAATACGTTCCAAGCAATAAGTATAAATGTCTTACAACTGACAAAACGTACATGACTTTGATACTGTTGTAAACAGATGAATCTTGTGTTGTGCCTGTTTTATTCTCTTGTTTTTCTTCTTGTTTTGAGGATACGACCTTTTTTTTTACTTCGTTTTTCTTAATTTAATTCTTAGATGAGTTATGGATGTGAAATGGTATTAATACGCCTTGTAAAAGGCAATAAAGAATTAGAAACGTTACTACATGCATACGGGAATGAGAGTCAATTAATTAGAGAAAGGGACAGAAGGAGCAATTTCAAAAAGTATAAGCTGAACGATTTTACAAGCTTTCTCAAAAGGACTTAAAATCTTTGATATGGTTGTAGTAACATACTATCAGCTTTTGTTAAAGCAGTTTGAGGAAAATATATTTTTGTAGCATAATTTCAGGCTCATCTTACAATAATATGCCGTAATCAGCTTAATTTTACTTACATTGTTTTAGTTTCCATACGAAACTACAATCGACTAGAAAAACTTGTCGGTAAAAAGGATTTATATTGGCAACAGAAAAGTTGGTTTTAGTGTTGTCTTGGTCTTAGAATGTACACAAAAATTTTATTCTAGAAAATAAAAAAAGGAACAAGAAACACAACAAAGAGAGTAAGACCACAAAAGGTGAAAAGAAAATGATAACAAAAACAAATCAACAGTAAGTTTCCAGAAGTTTCCATTCGTATTATTATATTATATTACCCACATACTTGATTAATTGGTCATAACAACTCTTCGGCCAGGATTACGACCTAGCTTTTCACATCAACCATGTTTTGTGTGAATTTTACCTACGAGTGGCGAGAACTACTATTTAACTTCGACTTCGAAAGACAGATTATTTAAGCAATTTTTCATCGCTATTTTATATACTCTCTGCTGATTTTATTTTGTTCAAGACATCGGGGCTGCGATATGAACCACGACCTCATGTCTAGTAAGCTAATACACTACGAACTAGACTACGGTAACTTTACCAGGCTGTATAGAATATGAAGTCGCCGTAGTCTAGTAGGTAGTATGTTGGCTTAGTAGACTTAAGGCCAAGGTTCAAACCCCATGTCAGACATCAATACGAAATATGAAAAATTATTTCTTCGGCGACTTCCTCTCAGCAGATTTCTGGCAAAAACTCTAAGGATAAATAAGATTGCCATGAAAAGTTTCTCAAAAATCTGTCGTTCGAAGTCGACTTTAAACTGTAGGTCCCGCAGTTAGGCGGTAATCCTGACTGAAAGGTTGTAATGGCCAATTATGTATGTGTGTATAGAATATAAAACGGAAAACAAACAATCAAAAATACCAACATTGGTCGACATGTTATGTCTTTGATTCAATTTAACGGCGCTATACCCGTAATAGAAATATTTAACGAAGAATTTAAAAAGGTAGCTCAGAATGCTTATTACAAAGCCTTCCTTGAACTTAATATGTTTAACGAAAATCTTTACAAACAACCAATAAATTCATCATCAAAGCGGTAAAATTATGTCTGTGACTGGCAGTCAAAACTCATAAAATCCAAATCCAACAACTGGGGAGAGACGAAGAGGCCACGAAAAAAAAATCGCTAAAAGCTACGTAAAGTAGTTAAGTATGGATGATGACTACTGGTGTTACCCATCTATTCTCCTCCTCTACATTTAGAAAATCCTTAATTTTTCATACACATCGCAAGGAGCAGACGGAGAGGGAGACAAAACAAATGGTGCTCAGTGGGATGTTTAAAAGGCAGATATGAATATCAACTGACATTTACAAACAAATTTTATTATTCCAAATGAAATAAATGAGAGAACAAATGAAAGCATGTATTTGACAATTAAAGAACAACAAATACTATTGTAGCAGATAGAGAGAAGAAGAGAGATAGACAGAAAAGAGAAAACAAAGATAAAGTATTTGCATATTTTTTGAACATACAAAAGACGGAAATACGAGACCATTTTTTAACATTTACAAATGATATGTGACTTGAAGAATGGTCAAAAAGAAGAGCCAGAAGAGAAGCAGAGAAGAGATTACTGTTGACAGAAAACTAAATATGAAAATGTATGTAAATTTTTATACATATTTTCCCAAAGACACTAACACAGCAGACTTCTTTTAAGCTCAAGAAAAATATTTTTCGAGAAGGTGCTCAGGATTTTTTGTTTGTTGTTTAGTTTTCTAAAACCACTATGCGACGAAAAATGTAAATTTATTTACGGAAATCAGTTACAGGAAACGTAAAACAAACTCAGTGTCTAATATTCTTTTCTTCTTAGATTTTCTAAGAGAAGAACAAAATGAAAATAAAAAAAGTTTAAAATTTGATGAAGGTTTAACGCCCTTTTAATATTTTAAAGCCAGATTTGTTTAACAAGATAGGAAAAGAAAGTTTAACAGCAACTCCCTAAAAATATGCTTTGTATTATTAGAAGTAATTAATCATAAAAGTAGGCTACGACGTCTTTTAAAATACATTACAAATGACAACTACAAATTGCTATCATTAGAGATAAGCTATAAACATATTTAATGAACACATTGAAATAATTTTTTGTTGGAATAATAAATCTGAAACTGAACAATTTGTTTTGCCCCGAAACGCAGCAAGAAAAATAATCAAAAATTTAATTTTCAATTAAAAGTTGATTAAAGCAAAACCAGTATGAAAACTATTTTGTAACCTATTTAAGGGGTTATATATTTTTCTGACAGCACATTAATATGAAATAAAAGTACTTCATTAGCAGGAAACTGTAGAACATTTAACTTTACAAAATTAAGTGTTGAGCTATAAAAATTAACTTTTTCCTTATTTCTCTGCATATTTGCAGGCTTATTTTTACTGGTTTATCGAACGAAGGACCGAATTCAAATTGCAGTAAGTGGAGAGAGAAAATTTATGACAAACTTCGCAATTATAAACCGAATTTAAATTATCAGAGAAACTGCGAGGGTCTCGGGAGTAACCGACACAATTGTCAAAATTCTTCATAATATATATTGGTGTCGGTTGCCGAACGGTAAGAGTGTAAACTTTTCTTAGTTTCGCTCAAGGATCTTTGGCAATCTCCAAACCTGAGGCAATACATTGGCTTCCATCAAATAAATTGCAGTGAAACCAAATCTACTAAAGGAAACCCGATGATCTTCGATAATGTACCCATGGTGGTACCACAAATGACTTTCTAACTTCAAGCTACGTAAAGAATGTATTTAAATATCGATTGAAAACGATATATTTTGAAAAATAGGCACAAATAATGGTCAATGGAATTAGAGAAAAATAGCGACTCACTTTCAGGAAGACTACTGATGATATTGCAAGACAAACTATAGGTTGAAACCCGCACGGATATCCGTCATACGCAGGAAAATTGCAGGTAGAGTTGCAATGCAATTGTTACGCGTGTATTTTCGGCGTAAGAGTAAAAGAAATTGGTCACATACTGCGGAATGCTTTACATAATTTTGACAAACAAGCATTAGACTGAAACTCGATCCGGGTGTGGCAGATGTCCAGATGGTTATGGCACAGAAGTCTGACAAACGTAATAAAGTATGTATGTGGTCCTAAATTGTGGGAATGTACAGAAAATGTTAAGACTTTGTCATTACAACACTTTGATCAAGATTACGATTACGCTGCACATACTACCCATACTACCCATTTTGTGGATGTTAATTTTACCAATGAGTAGTGAGACCTACTACTTAATGACGACTCCGGATGACAGATTTTCATGGCAATTTTGTTTTATTCTCATAGTTTTTGCCAGCAAATTGCTGAGAGAAAGTCGCCGAAAGAAATATTTCTTTTATGTCCCGCTTTGTTCGACATGTATGAGCTAGGGATTGAACCGACTAATAAGCTAACACACTAACTACTAGATTACGGCGACTTTGAAAAAAAGTGAATAAATATTGGGAATCTATAAATCAATCGTAATATGTTTCAAAAAAATATTATAATTAAAAAAAGATGGAAATAACCAACGTATCTCGCTTACTCATTTTTTGCATACAAAAATTAACTACTAAAGCTGAACACAATAAGTTCTTTAGCCAATTAATGAAAATCAACATGCCTGTGTATTTACATTTTGTAAACAAAATAAACATTGTCTACTTTCAGGCTATATTTTTCCATGGTACTATCTTCTTTTTGAGCTAAAAAAACCAATAAATTTAAAATACGAGCCCAGTTAACAACTAATGGAAATCAACTTTTTATATAGTAGATGGTTAAAATATTAAATGAAAAATAAATAATAAATTAAAAGCAACGGGCGTTAACCCCCTTATATAGGCTATAAAAAGAATTCAAATAAAAAAATAATACAAAAAAGAGTTATGGCCAGCAAAACACAAGCATAAAAACTTTAGAGGCTGTTATTAAAAAAAGATAAAAGAAAAACCGTAAATGAATATCAGCATCGTAATAAGAAAATTTCATTTAAACATTTCACATTTAAAAAGAGAGCGGGGAAGGGAAACCAAGCAATAAATAAAAAATTAAACAATCATGGAGTAAGGAGGGGGAACAGGGGGCAAATATGAAAACCTTCAGTAGCACTTAAAAAATTAGTTAAAAGTAAAATAGTAAAAGCTCTGGAATTTATAATGAAAAGCGAAAGTACTGTTCTAGGCAAATGCATACTTTGAGGGGCTGACTATGCCAAAAAAAATTAAGACTACGGACTACAAAGCGTTTTTAGCATAAGTTTTTGAAACGTAATTAAATAATAATAAAAAGGAAATGAGATAAGGAGAAAATAACCACATTTAAAATTGGTTGTTTTTCTTTATGAAATTAAAACAACAAAAATTTTTTTCACCGGCAAAAGTCTTTTCATATTTAAACGGGAGTGAAAGCTTTAAAAGAGAAAGTAAACGAATCTGCACTAAAAGGTGGTATTATGAGAACCCTTACTTAAGCATTGTTTACATTTTAAAAACTAATTTGAGAAGCAAAGAAAATTAGATAAATCTGTAAATAAAAATCCCCAAATGATGAAAAATTATGATTAACGCTCGCTGCAAGGCAAGGCTGTGATATAATTTTTACCCCACGTAGTAATGTAAAAATCTCCAAGTGCCGGAAGAGTCATAGACTGGAGAATACAGATTAGATTTGAGGGACTATGCTATGCAGACGATATATGTCTTATCAGTCGCACGTTTCTACGTAAATCTGAGGAAAAACAACTCTTGAGAAAAATTATGGAAAAAATATTCTCACGACCACAACTAATGCTACAACTCAATACGACAAACCATTTAAAACAAAAAGCTTCGGCATATTCTGGTCAATGGTGATTACCCCTTTCGGACAGGGACACTTGAGAAAGGGACACTTGAGAAAGGGACACTTGAGACATAAAGGAACCACTACTTCAGAAAGCCAATTGATGGTAGGTATTGCGAAACAGACCATATATTGGAAGCCGCTAGGCGACAGATGAGAGCTAGAATTAGCCGAACGTTCACGGAGCATACATATGCTCGTTTACAGCAGATGAAAAGCACTGCAAATGCTAACAGAAACCACATTAGGATTCGGTAATCGCTCTCCTTGCTTTTCATATTCTAAAACCGAACGTACGTTTTGTTACGTTCCGCGAAAGTTTGGCTCATTCTAGCCGAAGAGTACTTCCATTGTACAAACGGAAACAGCAGATAGAGACTAACTGCAGTACAAAAATAAATTGAAAATTCTGTTTTAAATAGAAATCTTGGGATTTTTTAATCAAATGTTAAGGGGACTATGCCCTACCTAGGAGGAAAAGGAACAAATATATATGCACACTATATAAAAAAAGAAGAAATTTATCAAAAAGTTCTATGAAGCTTTTCTATAAGCAGACTTTGACAATTTTACCTAACCTGCCCTCACACATACATATGTTACATTTTAAGCAAATTTTTTTTAAGACTTAAAATATTTAAAAAAAAATTTCCATAGAATATGTGGCTTTAATCATATTTTGCATCAAGCGTAAGCCAATTATTTTCGTATGTAAATAAATTTATCTATTGCTACAACAAAATTTGTTTTTGCCATATTTACCTCCTGCTTCATTTTCGACTGGATTCACCCTTTTTGTTTTGTTTAAAACTGACAGCCTTAATGTATGCTACACTCTATACTACCTTTTTCACAATATGCTATATTTGCGTCACAATAAATTTGCATCAAATCAATTAATTTTAATAAAAATGCAAATTTTTGTGGATCAAAAACAAGAAAAAAATTTTTTTTTAAATTGTAACACAGCCAAAGGCAATGAAATAAAATTTGTAGAGAGTAGTACTAGGGGGGGTGGAGAGTAATGAATGGGGTAGTTGTGTTTGTCTTTAGGGAAATATCTAAAATAATCTATAAATTTTATGCAGAGAACGTCTCGATTTTAAATACAAAAAAGGGGGCATTTTTTTTTAGAAATTTTTTAAAATATTAGTGGCTGGGCGGCTGCTAGAAAGGGGAAAAGCTTAATATTATACTACTTGGATTAAAATTCTGGTACTCTCTGGTATACATGCCCAAACTGAAACAATTTTTTTTTATGACAAGACAACATGTTCTAAAGAATTATGTTGAAAATTACATACTTTTAGGTGTTCAATAAATATTTTTTCTCTGCTGAAATTACTAAACTGTACATACTTCTAAACATTAGTTACATAATTTTAAAGTCATTTTTCAATTATAAACACAAGAATATTTGAAATTGTTGTTTTGAAACAAAAGAATATTTTCATTAAATTTTCACAATTTGTAGCATATTTTTAGGCAATTTACCTTAAACGCATGTAAAAACTACATGAATTAAATGTTGTTGTTATTTATTTTTATTTCTATTATTTTATTTCATTTAACATTTTTATAAATTTGTTATTGACAATATTTCAATAAAAAAAAAAAAACAGAAATATCAAAATAAATTTTATGTTTCTGTGTGTAGTGGTTTGATAAAAAGCTTGTTAAAATTTTTGTGCATGTTTTTTACCTTTTATTTTTAGTGTATTTATGTTTAGATGCAATTTTTAATAAATAAAATTGCGGTTTTTTCTCTTTTTTCCTACCTTTTTTCAAATAGTTTTTCACGAAAAAAAAAAATTAAAACAAATAACACAAAAACAAGCAATTGTTTTTCAACAAAAAATAATAAAAAATAAATAAATACAAAAATATTTTACAATGACAAGTGTTTAGGTGTCAAGTCAAGCTACTATTACATTGTAATAACCATAAAAATGTTGCCATAAAAACAAGTCAAGAGTTGTAAGAGTTAGCAGCAACTGCAGCAATACAGCCCAGCCAGACTAATTGTAGGCCTTAAAGAAGTTTTAAAAGAATTTTGAAAAAAAAACTAACAACGAATATATTGAATTTTTTTTTACTGAAATGTGCGTATAGTAGTAATATACGAGGGCAGTTCTAAAATTAACTGAAATAATAAACAACAAATTTAGCAAAAAAGTGTATTTATGCTTGACCATGTGCTTGTAGAGAGAAACGCCTTTTATAGCCAATTTATAGTATGAACTGCGAAATTTCTTAAAACAACCACTAACAGCAAGCTCTACAGCCGCTATTTACCATATACATACATATGTCAGAGTACAAATAATTTTAAATCTATTCCTCATACACATTCCACTTAAAAAAGTATTTTCACATTAGGCAGATATATGCTGAAAAATTTCAATACGAAGAGAACGCATTGGGTTAACAAAAAATAAACAAGCATTGTTTTGAAAGTTACTTCGGTAAGGAAAAGTAGGCTAATGATTTTCTTGGGGCTAATATTTGCTTAATGTGACAAACTGAAGTCGTTGCCGTGCTATTATATTTTATATTACACATATTGGTTTAACTAAATTAAGCCTTTAATTTTTTAATGCCATGTCAAACACGTGGTAGTTTTAGAAAGAAATTTAATCAATATTTTATTATTTCTTATTATAAATTTTAAAGAGCTCACTTTTAGATTGTCATACTTAACAAATATTTTTTATTACAACCCTGAAAAACTAATTGTCTTTGTTGAATACGTAAAGCTATAAACAAAAAAAATGCTGCTTTTGTAATAAAATATTATTTAAACAAATTCTATCAAATATTTTAGCAATTGAAACCAATGCAAAGAGAATCAGTGGGAAAAAATTTTAATTTGAAAAAGATGAAATTCAATAAATTTTTTTTTTGCTTTTATTAATAACAAACAGAAAATAAAAGTTTAATTGGTTATTTGATAGCCACAGTTTCAAGAAAATATTTATTTTAGAAATTCGAGATTAGTTTTTCAAATCAGCAGCAGTTCAGTTAACAAATCATACGACATTGGTCACCTTTCTTTGGTTTAAAAATAATAAAAGAGGCAAACGTCGTCGGTTTTTCCGTTAACATTGCGTTTGTCGTTGTAGATAACTTTAGGAAATCTAAAACTTTAAATGGTCTTCTAGGCAAAAAAAAAAAAAATTTTATCAACTGAAGCCAGCTAATCTTTTCGAATTTGGAAAACTTATTTGAAAACCAAAACATTTATACCCATTGAGAATGATAAGATCAGTTGAGAAGATTAAAGCATTAACTGTTACTACATTTGTCAGGGGGGAGTACGAAAGAGAATTTCAGTAAGAGATGATTAAAGATATCGAATGGATTTACGCATCGTATCTTAGGAGATAGTAAATGACCCTACAAATGAAATCTAGTCGCAGCCACGATGAGTTGAAATAAAATTGAAATTAATTTCAGACATGATCATCCATGATGCTCTGGATTGCTCTGCTGATTTTTCTCAAGTGATAGCGATTGGCCGTAGCTTAGTAGGCAGTGTGTTGGCTTATTAGACGTAATGCGAGAGTTCGAGCCCCAGGCCAGACATCAACACAAAATACAAAAAGTATTTCTTCGGCGACTTTCTCTCAGCAGATTTCTGGCAAAAACTCTGCGTGTAAATAAAATTGCCATGAAAAAATCAAAAATCTGTCGTTCGGAGTCGACTTTAAACTGTAGGTCCCACCACTCATGTCTAAAATTAACACACACAACATGAGTGGTGTGAGAAACTAGGCCGTAATCCTGACTGAAGGGTTGTAATGACCAATTATGTATGTATGATAGCGATTGGCAGCAAAGTGAAAATCGATTCGTTTAGAATTTAAAATGAGAAAATGAAACAAATCAATGTATAGCACAATAACGAATATATCTGGCAACTCTGCCATTCTAGCAATTGCTTTTTTGGGGAGAAAAAAAATTGTCTAATGAAACTGATACAACAAAAAATTCTTAATAGGAACAGGAAAAAAAATGATGATGATGTCTGAGAAAATATATATGGAATGAGTTCAACAGGTCGCTGAGGATGAGCGAATAAATGTGCAAGGCGAATGCATAGGTAGGCTGCCTTCCAAAATGTTAGTTGCTTTGTGTTTGAATAAAGTATCGTGTTTCATAATGCCGCTGTACAAAATATATACAATGTATTCTATTTCAAAACGTTGTCAATGTGTATTTTTAACGCAGTTAAAAAGCAATCAGGCATCGGATTTATAGTTGATGCATTGTTTGGTTACTTTGTATATCTACATAGTTTATATACAGTGGTAGAACTGCATACAAACTTTGTATTGATACATTTTGGAAGGCAGCCCTATTTTAACATCCAACGATAAACGAATAGAAATAAAAGGAGGATGTTGCGTCGGTGACGGGTATTTGTTATGCGAAGGCGCCGAAGAAGCAGAGGCACCTGGGTTAATTGGGTTGTTAATGGCCAATTAAGTAAGTAAGTAAGTGAATAAAAGTTTTGTTCCAAGTATTAGTTTACCTTATGTTAGTTATAGTAACCACACAACATCGTGTGATATTTCCACTTAGGCCAGCATGCCAAGGGTCGCCTATGATTTAAACAAATAGTAATACGAGAACACACTTTGACGTATCTAGAAGTGAAGTCGCAATGAATTGACCTTGAGTAAAAATAGAATTAGAAATTCTATTTCAGTCACTTATCTTTAGTACCTCTGCTTGGAAAGTCGTATCAAAATACTATAAAAGCCTTAATTTTGATCGAACAGTTTACAAAAGGGATAACAAGCAATTGTTTTTTGTTTCTAAATTTCAATTTTATATAAAGTGTACGTATTATTTCGTTAACAAAAAAACGCTGTTACCCTTGGTCAGTCAATATATTTTCTTCTCTGATTTTTAATTTTATTTTTTCGGTTTAAAAAACAAAGAATGTGTTATGGATTGTATAATAAAATAAACAAGAAATTGTTTAAAAAAAATATGCACAACTGTGATAAACAAATTAGAAAAACTAACATGATTGAAAAGCATAAATTTAATAATTTTTTTTTTTTAGGTAGATCCACCACTTTTGCAATTATTTTTGAATGTTTTTATTGGCACCTGCATTTCGATGCTATAGGCAGCCTCTAAAGAGCAGCAAGGGACGAGGAGGAGAATATAAAACTCGAGTAGCATAAATATTTCTTTGACATTTAACATTGGGTGTCTATTTATCAAATATGAACATTAAATGCGTTCTATCTCCGATAACCCTGCCCCCGTTTGTTGCTTCGTCTATAACGCGCAGCGTATATTGTAAGTATAATTGTGATGCAAAATATGATGGCATTAATAATACGAATTTATGTATGTTATTAATTATTCATAAACGATAATTGAAATGCATTTGGTTTTGTATGTTTTGTTTTTGTTATTTGAATAATTTCAATAATTTTGAAATTTAAATTCAAATGCAAATACAAATGCAAAATTTCTTATATTTAGCAGGTGATGTAATCCTCAAAATATAACTAAGAAATGTTATCAGGGCCTTTGAAGGTTTTTTATGGTATTTTTCTTTTTTTCTTTTATTATAACGCAAGAAATGGTTTTTCAATTGAATTTGTATGTATGTATGTATGTATGGGTATTACAACATTTAAAACCACAAAATTTAATTTAAACATTAATCATGTATGAAATGGACCGCATCGAAACAAACCAAAAAAATATACAGAGCTGTTGCTGTAGCTTTTTGCTGCCCCTTCTTGGTGTTTCAATGATTACAATTGAATTGATGGAGTGATGAAATTGGAGAGGAAAACAAAATAAATATGTATGTATATTGTATGTACTTCTGTTTGAAAGTTTAGCAACATTTTCTAACCGCAAAAATTAATGCAACAAGAGTTTCGAGTTTATCATCAGGCACTCTATCAAACCAATCGATAGACGGAGCCCGGCAAAATAGCAAATAAACGTGGTTACGAGGAAATGGCTGCGATGAAAGTGACGTCAACGCCATAAAACCACTGAAACCATAAAATAACAAGTAACATGTTATTTAAATATAAAAAAAAATAAAAAAGGGAATTTTAGTAAAATGATATTTAAAGAAAAATTCCCCCAAAATATGCAACATTTTGCAAATACCTGTAAAGGTATCAGTTTTTGGAATTTTTCCTCTGGGAATCTACTTAACTGGAGTAACTGGAGATAACAACCGTAAAATATGCAATAAGAAAAATTCTTTGATTCAAGAAACGCTGCATAGTTTTAGGTGAATTTAAAGAATTTTAGAAAATATCTAAAATTTTATGCATATTTTTTTCGTATTTGTAATGTTAAATTTAAATGAAAATTAATTTTCAATCAATACTCTACAACTATGAGAAAATCTTTAAAAGTTAAGCCTCAGAATAGGCAATATTTATATAAAATTAGGCACAACAAAGTCATACCAATCCATTTTACTTAATGTTAAATAAGTAATTCGATTCAAGATTCCAAACATTTCTGCTGCTTTTACTGCCACTGATCTCCCTCAGGTATTAGTGTACCTAACTTATCTCGCAAATTAATTTCACACGTTTTTTAGCAATCCTATGTTAAATTGTGAACAATTTTAAGTTTATATATTTCTTTTTTTTTAATTTTGAAAACAAATAAAAATTAAAAACAATTTGATTACAATTAACTTTTTTAAATCTTGACAACGATATTTTATGACCATTGAACATTCTACTGGCCTTGTAAAAGGAATATTTACCTTAAGGTTAAAATATTTAACTTGAAAGTATGCAACATTTTCTATACACATTTTACAAATAACTCATGTATGTACATTTATGTAATTCATGAACATTCTTTTAAAAGTATTTTACATGGAAAAAATTCTAGTCTAGTTTGTTTTTTTTTCAATTTAAATTCTTTCAAACGGATTATAAAAAAAAAATTATAACACATTCAATTCCTTAAAGCCAGTGAAAGTAATTTAACCTAAAGGTATGCAATTTCAATCACAAACGCACAAACAAAGCCTAAAATCATGCAACATAAAGACAATTTTTTTCTTAGAAAATATTAAGAATAGAAACTCAACATGCCTAAAAGTATACATGTTAAATTGTAAAAAAAATTCAATAAATTTCGAATTGTTTTTTGCTAAAAATAAGTGCACATTCGGACTAAAACGATAAATTTTTTAATTATAAATGTAAAGGTCTTTGTAAGAAATAAATTTAATGGACTGTTGAGCAGAAATTGCGTTGTGTTATAAAAAGAAAAAAATTGTTCCATTACTGAACATAAGACTTCTACGCGGCGCCTAACCTCTACTCTTGTTCAATTGTATCAAGGTTTTCCAGAAAAACATTTGATTTGAATTCTAAAATGATAGAGTTGCCAACTAAATGTATTGGAATTAGAGCAAAGACTATTCGTTGCGATCGGTGGCAAGGACACTTTCAGGATAGATTTTTTAGAGAATAGGAAAACGTATCGTTTTTCATGTTCTAAAACCATGAAGAACATCCTTTCGTTCGGACTAGTATTTAACCCCTTGACGGACACCAAAATTTTAGGAGACCTTCCCTTAACTTGCTGTATCTCCGTTATTTGTATACACGTCATGTCCCCCCAGAAACCTTTGTTATGACGTCTATAGACGTCAGTGTTCGTCAAAGGGTTAAGCACTTTAATTACTATACCACGTCACCTATCAATAATACATGTTCATAATAAGTGATTTGAGAAACTTTTAATTTAATTTAATTCTTTAATTTCGACCTGTTAACTTCTAGAACCGTGTTGTTGATATGTTGCTGTTGTTTTATGGTTTCTCTACGCAGTTTCGTTATTATAGTCTGATCAAACGATCTTCTACTAGAACACAAAATGGGTTCCACAGTTTAATAATATAACGACATCATAGCCTAGATAGTTTGTAATCGGAATATGAGAACGCAGTCTCAAACCAGTTGAAAATTTCAGGCGGATCTGTGTCGGCGCACCTAGGAAACTATCTGAAATACATAAATATTATATTTCTTGAACATTTTGAGTAGCAGATTATCCATAAACTTGTGCTCTATTTTACATTTTGAGCTGGTGTCTACAAAGAACCATGTTCTCATTGAATAACAAGAGCTAGAAAAGCATGAGAAACGATTTTAACAGAATGGTGGCTGTTAACATGGTTTGAAACTTAAGGAAACGAAGCTGTATATTAACAATAAACCGAACAACGGCCTACTTTTAGGCCGTTTAAAAATTTAATATTAAAAAAGTATTATTTTCTTACGTGTTATTTCAACGAAACTTTCTAAAAAGATTAAAGTTTGATTGTTTAATGATTTAATATTGCTATTGAAAGATAAAAATCTTTCAACTAAAATCAACATATGCCCAGAGAAAAAACAGAAATACGTGGCATATTTTTAGGCACGAATAAAAAGTGTAAAGTCAATATTTGCAACAAATAAATTATACAGATTAAATAACTGTATTGCATAAACAAATTTTATGTTTTTCTTTAAAAAGATAAACAAAAAAAAAGGAAATATTTTCCCAGAAAAGGAGAGCAAGAGAGCAAGGAGAGAGGATGCAGAGAAAACATATCAAATTTGTAAATGTAATTTGTTTTTTGTATTCCACTCAAATACAAATATAATTTAACTCAACAGTACGAGTAGTATCTTAAAAAAAAAAAAATTCGAATGAAAATAAAAAATGTTTCACATACTCTTAGGAAATACATATTGAGAATGTTTGCCTAATAAAATATGCAAAAACTAATAATACTACATGTTGGAATTCCTCACAACGCTGTTTTTTATTTTTTTTTACTTTGCCTTACCAAGAGAAGCTTTGGTATTAAAAAATAACACAAGTAAAGAAAACGACAAACGACAAAAGGAAGAACAAAAAAAAATGGCTGAAAAAAACTGAAAATTCAATTTTCGTTTATTGACTTTAGAGGTTTTCCAACTTTGTCGTTGTAAAGTTTCCGTCAAATCCAATGTCATTGGTTATACAGAAAAACTGAAACAGAAAAAAACAAAGGCAACAACGCATAGTATAACATAAGAAAATAAAAGAAAAAGAAAAAAAGAAAAAGAAAAAAAGAAACGGAAAACACTTTGTAAACACACGACATGTTTTTCCATTTTCATTTCATTTTTTTTTTTGTTTTGCTTTAATATTTTTGTTGTTGTCGACTGTATCCTTTACAAAAGGAATGGAATTGAGAGCATGACGACTGATGAAACGGAATACATGACAAATGTAAGTAACGACAAAATATTGAAACTTGTTCTTCACTCACTCACTCTATCATTCAATCATTCATTCACTTTTCATCCTGGTCGAAGAAGGCAAAACAAAGTAACAAGAAATGTTCATACAGAAGAAACAGAGAAACACATTAACATATGGATGTTAACACAGAAGAGAACGGGGTGGACGGCAAGAGCCTTCATACATAGAAAGAAGAACGAATATGTATCGTCGTCATCATCAATATAAATTAATTTTTACAAGTGACTGGCTGGCTGGCTGATGACAATCGTCAGAACGAAATAAACTACGCAAATACCAGTAAACCTTATTTATTTCGATCACATCGTCATCGACATCGACATTAACAACGTCAACGTCATGTCCTATCTTTTCAAAAAATCATTATTCACTATTAAGCCTAAAAGTATGCTAAAATTTATTTCATTGGCCTTAGGTTTCACACAAAAAGGTCAATAGTAAAAATTTCTCTTTTCTTTTATTCAATACTATAGAGGGTATTAACAAACCTTTGTATGCCTGCCCTGTATTCAACCTATATTTCACTAAGCCTGCTGCTGTATTTTCTTTTACAATTTTTAAGCACTATTGTGAAAAAAAAAAAAATTGCAGAATTTCTTTCGTTTTATTTTACTTTGTAGGGCATACTTAAAGGAGTAGAGAAATGTTACTTTAATATTTTGAAATACATTTTTGAAGGACCTTTGCAATCTAATTGGATTTCTAGGTGAACATAACATACAAAGCGCCTAAAAGTATTGAACCTTTTGACATTAAATTTCTTTCGTTTTTAATTACAAACTATTTCTGAATAAAAAAACAGGTAGAACAAGAATCTAAATTAACTGAAAATGGACATACTCTTCTACTTTTTACATTTGTTAAAGGAAAGCAGAGAAAAATGTTTCATAAGGGAATTGATTATGAAACAGTTTTTGCTGGTATTTGTATAAAATTACGAAACTTTTTTTGGCCTATGAAAAGGGTCCATAAGGATAAAGATGTTTCAGTTTGTTTTAAATCCCCCTGCAGAGAGAATAACTGAAAAGGGTCCATAAGGATAAAGATGTTTCAGTTTGTTTTAAATCCCCCTGCAGAGAGAATAACTTTAACAAGAAACATCAATATTAACGTCCAATAGCACCAGCTCTTAGAAAAAGATTAGGACTCTCACCAATACAACGAATATTACAACTGAAAACACTTCCCCAGAGGAAGTTGCTTCTAGGCAATGATAGTTGGTAACCCTATTAATCTAGAACCTGCTAAAATGGCTCAATGACCAGCATAGCGGAACGGAAACTCGATTAAAGAAACAACAGCATAGCAAAAAAAAGAGTAAAGAAGATAAGTAAGATGTTTCGTGACTGTCCTAAATCGTTCAAACAGAACACAAAAGGAAGGTAATCTACTAAACACCATAAGGCGTTCTACAGACTGCTGCAAACATTTAAAGTTTATTATATCCTCCTTATGCCATCGTCTTCGCCAAAAGAAGTAGCAGTTGAAGGCATTTTAATGCTCGAAAGTTGACTCATCTACCGAAAATATAAGTGCGAGTATGTACAATCTATTGTAATATTCATTATATTTTGTAAGATTTAAAACACTTTATATTCAATGAGTAACCTTCGATGCAGAAATAAATTCAAATTGAGAAAGCTGTAAACCTAAGCAGCTATTTCTTCTTGCCAGAGTAGTGTTCCTTATTTTCATATATTTTTTCTAATCCTCAATGTATGCAAAGTTTATGGTATTTTGTTTTAGCAAAAGCTGTAGCATATTTTGAAGTGTTGTTTTTAAGTTTTTTTCTTTTTTCATACATTATTAATGAGGATTAAAAACTACATATGTAAACATTCAAAAGTTTTCAAAATATGCAAATCCTATGCATATGCTAAGCTTTTCTCGTTACAAAAGATATATGCACTATTAATTATAAATGAACTGTAAACTTTGAAGGTGAAAATATGGTTTAAAAATTAAAAAAAAAAAATTTTTTGAAAAATTTTAAATCCCACTGTTTAAATAATTATTGAAATATTTTTTAAAGAATTGTTTAGTCATTAAAATTAGAGAAATACATTGATTTTTAACCTTTTAAAATGTATTATCATATAAAGTTAAACAAAAACCAAATTTGTTGCATATTTCCAGGAACTCAAAAATAAATAAAACATTTTAAATTAAATACTAGAGCTTAATGTAGAAAGAAATCAACAAGAAAAACAAGAAAAAAAATAAATATACAATACAAGGAACTACTTAAAACTTATGCTTTATTTAATTAATTTTCAATTACTTCCGAAAAGTAGACTACGAGTTCTTAAATGTTTCTTTTTCTTTTATTTATACGGTGCTATAATGGAAGATAAAAAGAAAACTTTTCCGTTTGTTTATCTTTTTTTCCTTTTAAGGAAAAATTGAATTTTTGTACACAATTTCAGGTCACTTTATCCCCCCGAAAAGTATGTTAAGATTTTACGCACTCTTAAAAATAAAATGACAAAATAAATATGGCAATATAAAACACTTTAAAGATGGAAAAGTAAGAGTTTTGGAATTGGAATTTAAAGGGGATTATTAGATTACGGAGGCAATTTGAATTCAACTTGAAATTCAGGAGCGCAAATTGTTGCATTTGCCAATTTTTCTGTAAGACCTCAATTTATGGCCGTATGCGGTCTGCTGGAATTTGAAGAGTTGCATACCAGTGTTGATGATGTTTTCTTCACTGTTTTAACTAAAAGTATGCATTCAAGCATTGAGGATTTAGTGTGGTCAAAATCAAGGCTACAGTTGATCTGAATCTCCATGAAACTGGGTTTATGGCAAATATGACAAAAATGTTAATACTTGATGAAAATGGCCTAAAATACCTAGAAAACATCCTTCAAGTATTCACTGGATATGGAAAACCTTCAGGACAGATGAATATTAGATTGCGCTTGGAGTAGTACCCAATTATTGTAGTGTTATTAAGCTATACGAATCCAGTGTCAAGGCATATGGCATAAGGAGATAAGTGTCGGATTTTTTTGGAGGAGATAGAGAAAAAGTAACAACTTAGACAATGGGCTGTTGAAAATCTAACAATTCCAACGAATTCTTGTGCCTTACTTGGGATTACTGTGCAAAGCGGCAACCAATAGGTCTCGAAAATGAACCAACTGGTAAAGAGGTCCATAAAATCTGTCTATATGCAGAGCAAATGTATATTCAAAATCCATCCTACGAAGCTTATAGTGTTCAGAATGTGCCACTGACCCTGGGGCTTATAGTACGTCCAAAGCTTGAAAATTTTGTAACTCGAAAGGACTTATGCTGAAGCTGTAATGACAGCGCAAAAACCCAGAGAACATCCTCTATTATCGGGTACAATAGGAAGCTAAGCAGAAAGATTTCTGACTACCCGAAATTTATGAACTGCACTTGTATTACAACCAAAGCTGTTTTGGAAGGTAGGCCAAACACGAAACAGGTATAGGCGCTCTAGTCTAGTACATAGTGTTTTGGCCTATAGGAAGTGAGGTCGTGGTTCAAACGACAGCCTTGGCATCTGGATTTCAAACAAAAAAAAATCATAATATAAACTCTGAGAATAAATAAAATTATCTCGAAAAGTTTCTCAAAAATTTGTTATTCAGAGACGACATTAAACTACTGGCCCACTCGCGGTTAAAATTAACACACAAAACATGGCTGGTATAAGAAGCTAGGTCGTAATCCTACCTGCAGGGTTGTAATCAAATTGAAAGTCGGGTTACAATTTTATTTTGTTAATAATTTACCTCAAATTCTCTATAAATTTGTTAAAATCTTCTTCAAAACTTACCTAAAAAGAGAAGAAAAGAAAAAATATTTTAGAATCTTAAAAAAATTAAATTTTCAAAAAAAAAAAATTGTTAAAAATACTCCCTGAGTAAGAGAGATCGGCAAAGACATGTTTTTAATTACATTTTTTTGTTTTTCTATTTCATTTACACATTTTTGACAAATTTTTACATGTCAACAACTGACATTTATTCGTATTTTTTTTCCTTCAATATTTTGCAGAATTTTTGAAATTTTTTTTCTTTCTGTTTTTTTTTTACTGTAGCACAGTAGTAGTCATACGAAACATATGGCTCCTGTCATGCTTTACACATCATTCGCACGTCGCCAGTCTGAATTTACAAGGTGGTCATAAAGTATGGCTACGACAACAACAACAACAACAACAACAGCAATAACAACATAGAACGGGGGAAAAAAAGTTATTATTAAACAAATGAATGAATGAATGAATGAATAAATGAAGAGAAAACAGAGTATATAGAGAATTTCGGTTATACGCTCACGTCTTAAAACATTTCAATTTACGCACCGAATAAAATTGACATTTTTGCACACATTCACTCACGCTCACGTACAGCGTACAATAAGAAGAGGAAGAAAAAAATGTACAAAAGACATTAAAATATTTTCATCTGTAGATTTCCAGTCAGGATAATAATACACCCAGGATGGGATATCTATTTGAATATTAAATGAGCTGCTGTTTCTCTCTCTCTCTCTGTCTTTGTCTATTCTTCGGTGTAATAATGTAAAAAGAACTTTGAAAACAGCAAAGAAAGAAAAAGAGCAGCATAATAGACTAGAGTAATATAATAAAATTAAAAATTCCATAACGTGACAAATATCATGACAGTTTACATTGCCAAGTAAATAGAAATGATGGCAAATTAAAAAATGAAAAAAAAAAAATAATAATTTTTTTTGGGGGATTCACAAATAAGCAACATGTAATAAGGGCTCTCGCTGTTTGTCTCTCTCTCTCTCTCCTTACATATTTGACAGCAGCAGTTATTGGCATACATACGTGGTCGTTGTCTATGCATGTTCTGTTCATTTAGTCCTTAAAGACAATTTCTTAATGAAAATTTTTCTCTTTTTTTTCTCGTTTTCTGTTACTGCTACTGCTTCTACAGTTGTTGTAGTTGTTGTTGTTGTTGTTCTCGCTTACATTTTCGCTATATTTAACGGTATTATTAAGTTGTTAAATGAAGTAGCAGCAGTTTTTAAGGCAAATAATACAAGTACGTGACAAGCATAGCTCATATGATACTCACATTTCGTTGTACAATAAATGGAAATTTATAAATACGCACCCATAGCATTATTATGTTTAGAGCATATTTTTGTAAGCTAGAATACGTAATAATTTAATCCAATAATAAGTTTGTAATGCGTATAATTTATAAATTTTTCTTTTGTATCACTAAAGAATTAAAAATCTGCCTAAAAATAGGCAATATTTTCTAATTTTTCGATAATTTAATAAATAAAGAAAAAAAACATCTTTAAAATTTAAAAAAAAAGATATAAGTTTCATATACAGGTAAATTGTTTTAAATTGAGAACTAAAAGTAGGCAACAATTTGGATCAATTGCCTTAATTTGTGCAAAATCAAATAGAAAAAAATCTGTGAACTGTGAAACTGTGAGCATGATAGACTTGGGCCCTATCATGTCTATAACTAGTCCAGAAACTCAATTTTTTGAGCTTCTTGCTAGACCAGGTCAAGTAAATTAAGCAGCCAAGCTGAAAATGGCTCACTAAAGTCCCATCCAATCTAATTGTAATTCCATAACAATTAAGGAATCAGAGCTACTGCTTACTCAGTAACATTTAGTGGAATTCTTACTGTTGTCATAGAGAAGTTGTCATTGGGGCTTTATTAGTTCGAAACAGAAAGATTAAAATGCTGGCCTCAAAACGTAGAAAACGTTTTAATATCACTTGTTCTATGTTGGATCATATTTCTTGGACTTTTTCCATTATGAATTATTCTATTCGGTCTTTCAACGGGCAATTCTGAACTTTGACAGTTGTGAACGACCATTTTGTTGCAGCCATATCTGGAAAATTAGTTGTCATTTATTCAATCCACGTTGGATCCAGAAGAAAAAGTCACTTTTTAGTATAGATTTTGGGCTGGAAGTGAAATACCAACTTTTTTGGCCCAAATTGAATGAGTTGAATACTAACGACATGTGGTTTCAACAGAGGGGCACGTCGCGTCGCTTAACTAATAAATCAATTAATATTCTGTACGACCGAATTGAGAACCTCAAGTCGCAGGATCACAGCGGTCTTCAAAAGCAACATGATACTTGCTGATATATGTACCAGTGTCACGGAAAATTGGATACTTAGGATGCGCCCCACTCTAGAGAAGTCATTCTGGGCATTTGAACAATGTTTTATTCGACATATAGTGGCGGTATGCCAATGAGGGTAATAAGAGGACGTGTCCCCGAAAATCTCATCTGTCTTGTAGAACATATTCCTGCGTGATCATAGACAATGCATTGCACAGAAAATTCGTTCTTTACCGGCACTGTACGTATCTCTTCCCCTGGAAGTACATGCCTGTCACAAACACTACTCCCCCTCTTTACTTGCTCTCACAACCTATTTTACACATAATACTTTACATGATTAGGGGCCATCCCCTATGAGATGTTCCTCAAAATGTATTGGGTTGTTGCATTCGTTTTAAAGGTTAGCAACAAATTGACTCATTGAGTCACATCTCAGATGCTACAAGACATACATACGTACGTTGTTGATATCACCTGCATTAGAGGTGAGATTGTATTTGTGAGGAAGGGAATTGTAGCCTCTTAATGTTTAAAATTGAAAAAACCATGAATACATGAATACAGTAAAACATTAGCTTGCCTTTGTGAAAAACTTTGTTGTTCCTAGTCATTGTTGCTGTTGTTATTGTAATATTTTGTAAATTTTTTTTATTTGTTTTTGTTATTGTTGTTGTATATGTGTTTTTGCACTATTTAACAAAAACATATTTATGTTTGTGTTTAATATGAATGTTGACATTACGGTACATTCTGCCAACAGTTGTCATAATTTATGACAATTATGACTGTAGCAAGTGTGGCCCCAAACAATATGAGAGAAGTCGTCTTCTCTAGATTTATTAGGCGAGGAGAGTACATATATAAAAAGGGGGCGTGCAAGCAATAGTTTTTAAAGAAATAAGAAAAGAATTCGTGTTTTTCTTTATATTTGTTTTGTTGTAGGAAAATAACGAACAAAATACCTTAACAAAGACATTTGCATTGAGTGGATTGCAATAATTTTGCATTTGCGTCCATTATTTTCGTTTTTGTTTTGGCTTTCTAATGAAATATTTATTTATGATTAATAGTCAAGAGTACATACATATATTAGAGAACTTAAATGAGGAATGATAAAAATTATGAGTACGAGAGTGTATTAGCAGCCGGCAGGCAAGTTTTGAAAAAATTTCATTTAAAATTAGAAATTTTTGCAAAAATTCTAAAACAAAAATGAAACGTATGGACTTTTGAAAGGGTTTGGGTTTGGTTTGCTTTTGCAGCAGCAGCGGGACAAAGAAAATTTTGGGAAAAATTAATTTTTCGTGCAGATTTATTTGGGTATTAAAAAATTATGGGGTTCTAATAATAATAAAAATATTGGCTGAGACTGAATAATTTGAAAAGAAAAAAGAAAAAAAAATTATTGAAAAATATTTGGTGTTTTTCTAAACCAATTAATAATACTTTTTAAATGTATAATACTAGAAGAAGAACAACGAGCATCTATTTAAAGTAAATTAAAATATTTTTTGAAAAGAAAAATTCTCAGGTGTTATATACGCTCATTAGCCAATTCAATCTAATTCAATCCAATTACCTTGAAATATTATTTCGCTTAATAAAATACAAAAATACGTTCTTAGGAAAATTCAAATCATTTTGAAAAACAATTATCGTGTGTATTTAAAGAAATTTTGTTGTTTATAATAAAAACAAAAAATTTAATTTTAGAATTTCAATTTTTTATCTTTTCTTTTGCACTACACTTCATAAACCAAGGAGAAAATTTTATAAACTACCGAAGCGAAAATTACAGCAGGTGTATGGACGGGTGGTGATATGTTTTCAATATTGAAAAAAAAAATAATAAATTTGTATAAATGGATGGTTCGCTAAGGCTAGGTAGAACCGGGTTGGTTGGTTGGTTGGTTAGTTTCAAGAAACTGTTAATTGTCTTAAGTACCAAAATGAAAATTCATTTCAAATATTATTAAGAGAGTAGAAACGATTTTGGCAAATGGTCCAAGACACTGTACAATTTTCCACACTATTTTTAGACAATAATTTCAAAAAAAGTACAAATAAAACTTTTTGTATAAACAAAAACAACTGAAATTGAATTTCTGAAAGAAATCGTTAATCTTTCAAGATTTATTCGAAAACTTTATAATTTAAAAGCGCATAATAAATAAATAATTTGCGTAAAATATTAAAGAAAATAAAATTCATAAAATTAGTAAATGATAAAAAAACAAAAAAAAATTTCTGTCACTGTCAAACGGCAAACACATCTCCTGGTCAGCACCTACTAAGACTTTCTTAATCGACTCTTGCTATAGATTTCGGCCACAGGGATATCCAGATTACTTGTGTCTCTGCTGAACTTGCTAGACCAACTACACTTCTATCTATGACAGCCTGTATTACATCGCTTGTGATAGGACTCAGGTGGACTTATGCTTACATACATAATTGGTCATTACAACCCTTCAGTCAGGATTACGGCCTAGCTTCACACACCACTTATGTTGTATGTGTTAATTTTATACATGAGTGGTGGGACCTACAGTTTATAGAATACTCCGAACGACAGATTTTTGAGAAACTTTTCATGGCAATTTTATTTACTCTCAGAATTTTTGCCAGAAATCTGCTGAGAGGAAGTCGCCGCAGAAATATTTTTTGTATTTTATTTTGATGCCTGGCCTGGGGCTCGAACCCTGACCTTGCGTCTAATAAGCCACCACACTACTTACTAGACCACAGGGTAAGAACATTGTTTATTAATGATCAATTTTCTAGTAAAATGACCTACAATTTAAAGTCGACTCCGAACGACAGATTTTTGAGATATTTTTCATGGCAATTTTGTTTACTCTCAGAGTTTTTGCCAGAAGTCTGCTGAGAGGAAGCTGTTGGAGATGTTTGACCGGGAGTCCTTAAAAAAACTGTGCACTAGACAGTTAACAACTGCCTGGGCTGTTGTGAGCGTTTCTGTTCCAAGCCGCATAATGAAAAAAAGACTTGAGAAAGTTAGATGTATGAGTTCAAATCCTTGAGAATGTACGAAAAATTAAAAACTTTGCCAAGCAACATTGGAGTCATAACATGTGTAATAATGTATATAAGGGCTTGATAAAATGAAAATCATTCAAGTCAAGTATTGAGATAAGTATTGAAATAATGAATTCATTAATCAATTAATCTTTTTTTTACAGTTCATTTATTAACCTCCCCAAAGATCATTCATTCATTCAATTGTATTGAAGACATACATATGTACGTATTTGTTGTCTCTGGTATTTTTTAATTTAATTCCCTGTAAGTCTTCTTTTCCTTTAAGATTTCTTGCGATTATTTATTAAAAAAAGAAATGCGTTTTTTTTTCTTTTGAATTCTTTGATTCTTTACGTCGTATTTTGAAATGTGTTCTGAATTCTTAATTTTATTAAAAAAAAAGAAAAAATGTCCAAAAAAGAAGAATAATTAAAAAATATGCTAAAAGTATGGCTCAATATGCGTACATGAGCGTGAATGAGTGTGTATATGGAAGTTAGCATTTATAATTGTATGTGAGTGAACGCTATTGTATGTAATGGATGTCAAAATTCTGTATTTACGCCCTGCCTTCAATACCATTTCTTTTATTTTTCACTATGTGACTTAGACAATGGAGAGTATCATACGGAGAAATAAAATATAAAATAAAAATTGACATTTAATAACATTTTTACGCTACATCACGTTCAGTTTTTTTTTTTTGTTTAATTATGTGATTTTTATTCCAAACAAATCTTTAAGACTCTTACAAGAGACACATGCCTGTCTTTGTGATGTCATGCAAATGTCTACGATTTTTTTAATTTATTTTGACAAAAACAAAACAGGCAGGCTAGGCGGGAGGGAACTGTAAGACCAAATGGCTGCCAGTTAGCAATTAGATTAACGATTGATGGCTTTTTAATTGAAGCATTAAAGTGTTTGAAATGAATTATGATTTCAAAGTCAGTCGTATAAATGAAGCCTACATTCAGGTGTTTTTTTTAACACTATTTGTACGGGGCATTATGTGCTCATATTTTTTTGTGTGTAATTAATCACACATCATAGACAATAATTCAATTGTTCTGTCATTAACCATCTTTTCAAATTCTTAATGAAAAGTAATGCAGAAAAATGAAAGAAAAACCATCTCATAACTCATCTCTAATAAATCATTTTATTGCAAAAAGAAGAACCAAGAAAACAGTTTCTAAAACAAAAGTACAATTAAAAATATTTCAGAAACCTTTCAGCTGTCATCAGCCACCCTCAAAATAGCTCCTATTCTCTCTCTCTTTCTGTTTCTCTCTACACTCTGCGTAGTAAAGAATAAAAAAAAATACATGAAAACAAATGAAATGTTTTTGATATAAAACAGCAATAATCGACATTAACTTCATTAATTTCTTGGCTATAAAAATAAAAAAACACCACAAGAGAAGAAAAAAGGAAAATGAAAAGAAAATACCAACGAAATGTTGTACTAAAACAAAAATAATTAGATTTAGCAAGGAAGGGTTGTTCTTTGCAAAGAGGAGCGAACATACCGTGAGCCAAAGGAGGAAACTTCAAAACAATCCATATTCCTACACAGAAAAAAGAACATGAACATGGTCTTAATGATTAATTAGTATCCTACTGACACGTAGCAATTATCGTATAACTTATACTAAAAATAAATTCCATATACGAACACAAATACATATATAGACGAAATGGGAAGGTATGCCCCATAGCATAAGTACAAGAAAATGAAACGAACAGGAATACTTTTCGTAATAAATTTAAAAAAAAACATTTGCTTTCATTTGCAATACCTACATAAATGGAATGAGAAAAATCACTGTAGAATCTAAAAGTCCATAATTCTGTTAAGGCAATGCGAAAAGCACAGCATTAAAGATCGCAGTACCAAAATAGGTACAGCATTAAAGTCCGCAGTACCAAATTAGGCACAAAATAATTTTTGGATTATTTCCCATAATCCGTTTGAAAGACCGATCAATAGTTTGCCAATGCTTAGGTTGACTTCATAGTTTTCACAGAGTATGTTATTTCTAGAATTTGACAGAGGGCAACCCTGTCATTCTAGAATCTGTCCAGCTGAAAAAACTGATACAACGCAAAAATGTTAAATAAAAGATGGGAAGTTTGTTTTCTAAAACACATTTTCTGAGAGCTTAACATCAGTATGAAATATCAGAGGAAAACATCTTTTGTTTAAAAAAAATAAAGTTCCTTAGTTCTTTACCCAATATTGTTTCTAGACAACGCCTGATGGATCTCCAAGGACCCGAAGCAAAGCACAGAAAATTAAAAAAAAAATAGAGACAAGAGTACACTCCACTCCTCCGAAGGAAATGTTAAAGATAAAAAATAATTTTTCCAAGAAAGAATGGAAACGTAACAATCCTGTCACGCTAAGATCTTCCAGGACCTACGGCGTTAGATACACATATACATACATAACTGGCCTTTACAACCCTTCAGTCAGGATTACGGCCTAGCTTTTCACACTACTCATGTTGTGTGTGTTAATTTTATACATTAGTGTCGGGACCCACAGTTTAAAGCCGACTCCGAACGACAGACTTTTGAGAAACTTTTCATGGCAATTTTATTTACACTCATAGTTTATGCCAGAAATCTACTGAGAGGAAGTCGCCGTAGAAAAATTTTTTCATATTTTGTTTTGATGTCTGACCGTTTTGGGGGCCTTGCGTCTAATAAGCCAGCACACTACCGACTAGATTACGGCGACTCCTGGCGTTAGATAGGCTGATTTTAAGTAATTTCTAATTTACCATCTTTTACCCGGCAGGACCACTGGTTCAGGAATGTTCGGGCCATACAGATCAACATAGATTTCTAACGAAAGATTTGAGAAACTTTTCCATGAGAAATATTTTTTCCTGTATTTCTTTTCGAGATGTTACAGCTGAGGTTTGAACACACAAGCCCTAGTCTAGTAAGTCAACTACCGGACTACGACTACTGTATTGTCACATAAGTTTGGCTAATTCTACATTGGGCTTGTGTTGTTTAACCTAGCCTGTCCGCTAAGAAAATGTTTGAAAAAAAAAAATCCATCTCTTTGGTAATATTCCAACATAAGCAGACCTTCCCCATGTTTTTATCCTACTCCCGCGTCAAGACATTTGTATGTAAACACATATTAAACATGTTTGACAGCACTACTAATAAAGGTTAAAGTTCACAGGCGCATATAAGTAATATTGAAAATTCTTTTAACAAAAGCGAAACAGCGATAAACAATAAACAACATTAATAAAGTGGCCAATAATGCAATAAAATATGAGAATGAGTGGCATAGTGGCTAGAAAACTACGCTGAACATGTACTGAACAATAAAAAAAAAGCCATGGCCAACAACGACAGCGAAAAGGACAAAGAAAATCAAAGACAAAAAAAAGAAAATGAAGGAGTAGTAGCGAAATAGTAGAGCCGATATAAGGCTAAGACAAGCGACCTTCATATGTTTCACATGTTAACAGAGGTGGGAGTTGTTAATGAACAGAGAAAATTAAGTAGAAACCACGAGAAAAGCTGGATTAACAAAATTGATTTGGTGGTGGTGCTGCTGCTGCTGTTTGCCGTTTTGATGGCAATAAACAAAGACAGACATTTTAGTAACATATTGTGTGTATATATTATATATGGTATGTATTAGTTAGTTTATAAGTGTATGTATAATTATTTCAACATGTTGTTGGCATAAAAATTAATTACATTGACGCACTAAAAGGCCAAAAGAAATAATAGAGAAAAGCTAAAACAGAAAAAAGAAAACTTGAGAACGAAATTAAACATTCGCAAAATAAAACAAGAGAGAGAGAGAGAGAGAGAGATAGAAAATTAATGAAAATAAAGAATAATTTCAGAAAAAAATAATCTTATAATGAAAGAAACAACAAACAAGAGTTGAGGAGTATAATTATCGCCTATAAAAATAAAACTAAAATCTTATTTCGAAGGACCATTTAAAGCACACGGTGTAGTAGGTGGCAAAAAATTGAATTTTCTTCTCCTTAATTTAAAAGTATTCGTTATTCCAAAGATATGTTAGTTTGCACGTTGCGTTTCATTCGAGATGTGTTAGCTGGGGTTTGAACCATCAAACAAAGTTCGAAGGACCAAACTGGATATTATAAATTCGACAGAATGAAAACGTTAATGATTTCACCCGAGCATAGTGTTTGAAAACAACTTTCTTTAACCTGTTAAAACGATGTACTTCTGCAGTGGTAATGATGACATATTTCTTTATGAAGACGTGTTGAAATTGTAATTCGTTTGAACGCATGAATTCTTATGCAGTTGCACACAGTTTTTATACCCAGTTTAACAGGTTAATTTTAAACTTTTTTTAAATCAAAATTATTACAGAATCTTTGTTTTATGTGTCCAAATCCGAAGGACCATACTTTCTTTATATACAATTTATACTATTTAGAAAAGTTCATATATATTCTACAAACAATAAATCGTTGAGTGTTTTTGTCTTTAGGTATTGCCATTTCCTTTGCACCAGAGTAAGCTTTCTTTCATATCTTTATTGAACACATAATTTCAATCATTTCATATTTCTATTACTTTTAGTTTTTCTTCATTTCCGGCCACTATATTGTAATGGAAAATGAAATTCTACTAGACAAAGTGCTACAATATTGATGATGATGATGATGATGCTTATGATGCTGATGCTGATGTAGTGTTGAAAGTTCATTTCATACTTCATCGCCTCTTGCAGCAACAGTCAGAAGAGCTGTTCAATAGGATTTAATAAACTTTGATCTTGGAAAAAGTCATAAACGTGAGCAAATGAACTTTATAAAGAAATGAAATATGAAAAATAATTAAAAATTCTTGAAAGAAAAAAAAAAAAAGAGAACAATTCTTTGAAAATAAACTAGAAATACGTATAAAAAAACGACTTATAAAGTTGAAACAAAAGTTTTAATGAAATAGAAGTATTTCATATGAGGATAAAGGAAGGATTTAAATGGTGAAGATTTTAAACTAAAAAAAAAATATTTTTAAAGAAGAAACTTTTAAAAAATACAATTTTTTTTGCTTGTGCGACAATATTGGCCAATTGTTTTTAGATTTAAAAAAAACAAATTTTCTTAAAATGCTGTCTTTAGAAAGCTGCTTGTTTGGGGTTCTCAAAGCTATGTCGGCCATGAGTATACATACATATGTCATATCATTTCACAGCTGACTGTCATATAACGCCTCTTATAAAAAATATTTAAGATTTCTGCACATCTGTGAGAAATGACGTCACGTCTTTGCGAATAAACATAACAAGCAAGATAGAGGATATGTCATCTAACGGTAGATCAGGCATATGTTTTGTAATCTTAATTCTCATTATTCGTGATATAATTACAGTTTCTATGAGGAGCATAGAAAAAAGTATTAACATGGTTACAACAGTATTGATTGTGTCCCAATGTGTTCGGCAAACTTTAGATTATCTCAACGGCGTCTGGACTTTTCTAGAGAGTGTAGTATATTTTAAATCTTATCTTAATAACCTTTTATATGTCTGCCCTGTGCTGGAGGAACTCTGAATGTTAGGAATTAGGCAAGCCCAGCATAAAGTTTGCATTCGTTTTCAGATAACTGGCATCTGGAAGGAAACGCTTCTACGTAATAGAGCTGTCCTTCGCAACAGAAATTATTTATTTCATATGCCCACCACGAAGAGTTTGACTATTCGGTTTTTAGAACATTAAAAACTGAAAAGAAACTCTTGCAGCCATTATGCTCACCTGAACAGGGAGTTTCTCTTTTTAGAACAATTTAATTGTAACTTGAACTACCTAATTACTGAAATGTACTTCAGGTATTAATAGAGGTTCCTAGGCACATGGCGTAGAAGATAAGAAAATAGCTGACGCTCTTACAAAGTCTAGTACAACAAATAATTGAAATTCATAACTAAGTTTGGCATTTCTCTACAGAGGAACTAGCAAATGATGTTACAAAAACTTTAAACATTTGCAAAGGATAAATGCACTCGTATTGATACCAGACAAATATGGCTATAAGCATTCATCTTAAGGACTACGTAGGTGGTTACTCTTAGAGATTGAGAATACATCACAACGATTGCTGCAGAAGCTATAATGAGGAGGAACAACAAGAGGCTACAAAAGATCTTCTCATCATTAATTTTTCGGTACTTGGCACTGAGGTGAAGCCAAAATTTAATTCGATAAAGGAATGATCAAAAAACTGGGTATAATTGGTATTACAATGGAATCTTATAGAGCATAAGTGTACTAAGCTTTTCAGGGTTGCAATCAATTTAATCTTAACTAACCTACATATGTTATCCGCTTTGTAGAATTTGTTTGAAAGAAAGTTTAAAAATAATTCAAGTACTTGAAGGTACATGTTTTAATTGAATGTAAAAACTAGCTCTTGAATCATATGCTATACTCATCGTAAAAATATTTTTAATTGCTAATCAAAAAATCCTGCATGAAATACTTATGAATTCCTCTTGAAGTACATACTTGTCTGTTGTTGTTGTCATGGTTGTTATCAGCAATTTATCTAGACATCAAGGCACTTAAAAAGAGAACATCAAATTGGCAAGAAAATTTAATTAATTTTTCAAAAAATATTGTTAATTGAAATCGAATGTTTATTTGGAATGTTTTTAAGAAACAACAACAGAATTGTGCAAGTGTGTTTACTAAGTAAATAAACAACTTTTTTTCATTCTTTTTTTTTTGAGTAAGTTTTGTACTTAAATAAATAAAAGAAAAACAAAAAAAAACAATATTTCATTACAAGTTGGAAATTAATTGATTTCCTGTTCAATATACAATTATTTACAAAAAAAAAAAAAAGATAATTTTTAAAAATTTATTTTTCTTTTTTTGTAAATAATTTCTCTTCTTTTTTTTCCTCCCTTTTCTTTGGGCAACACAAAAACACACCTTTTTTTAACAAAAGAAAAAATTAGTGAATGCAAGATAACAGCAGAAAACTATAACAATTAATTTTTATGTTAAAAATAAAAGCAAATAAACAAACAAATATTATACAAGTAAATAAAATAAAAAGAAAAAACAATTAAAATAATTGTTAAAAGAAATGTATTCTTTACAGGCAGACAATCGAAATTTTTCTAGGTAAAGTGAGTGCCACACATTAAAACAATCAACAAATTAATGAAAATAATTGTCATCAATATGTTTCCAATCATTTTCAATCATTTCAGAAAAGATTGCATCATTACCATTAAAACTCATTAATTTTCTTTCAATATCGTGTTAAAAAATAAGAAAAAAAAAATCGTCAGTTTTTATGAACAACACATCGGAAACAATTTAATTTTTTAAAAAAAAAACTCCAAGTGTTTCTATTTATAAAAAAATCTCTTTCGCTGTTTCATTATCTAGAAATTCTATTTGCTTTTTAAATATTTATTTAGCACCACCACAACAGATAACAATGAATCCAAGTTTATGGCCGGCCTGGCCTGTATAAGAATACTCGTGTTTATGATCATAAAACTTGAAAATATAATGAAAAAATATTTTTAAATTTCTGCAGAATAATGCAGCACAGAATTATTATATTTTATTATTTGTGTATTTAAACTTGGCCAAATGAAAATTGTTGTCTCTTATTTTAAAACAATGCAAAACAATTGTTTAGAGATCTCTAGTAGTTCTCAAAATTTGTTAATGAAATGAATTGGGTCGCCTTAATTTGTAAAAATATCTTCTTAAACAAGTCTTTTGTTGGAATTGCAAACATAAAAAAACCTGTTTAAGAACTGTTAACATTACATTACAACCACTTAGTCAGCATTAAGGGCGCAACTATTGTGTCAGTGGTGGTATACACAGTTTAATGTTGACTTTAATGGCGTTTACTTAATATCACAGATTTTACCCAAAAAAAAATTTTCCTTCACAGCTAAGATTTGAACCAAGAGTTCTCATTTAGAAAGCCAATACACTAACTATTACGGCAACGGACATGTTTTAAATGTACAAATGGCATACAACTGTCATGTATACCACACTCCATACCAACTACAAAATAGGCTACTCCTGAGCTCGTTAATTATATTTGTGTAGGCAGGTCTTTTGATTCATTAAAGCAATGCCACAGAGTGTGGCTTATATTTCACTATTTTATCGGTATTATAATGGAATGAGTGGTACGGAATGGGATGCATGCAAACAAAGTAAACATGGCGACCGTAAAAACGATCATTGTCCCGCTGTATTTAAGTTGACACGCAGCGTCCTTGTGGCCCCTCCTGGATGGCATACTGGCACCAGCTAGATGTTATCTAATGCGTGGAGCGCAGTCCAATTACCTGGACTTAAAATTTAGGTTGTGCGTAGAGCTTGGAACCCATCACGTAAAAGCAGCATCCAATGAAAGCGGTAACACAAGTCTATGGGTTGGCTAAAATTCGATAATCGGGTTGTTGATGACCATTTAAGCAAGCATGTAATGAGCTTGAGGCATATTAAGGTCTAAGGGTTTACGAAAATCGCATTTTCTTTTTGTTGTACTGAACATCTCCTCCTGGTCGATAAATTACACAAAGCATTATAGTTAGAATTCGTTTCTAACTCGCATTAAAATACCACATAAACACGACTCCCTCTTTTCCCCACGAAGCTCGCTGTCCCACTACTTATTTCCTAAGTTCCCGTAAAATGGCCAAAGCGAATAAGTGTTATCCCTTGGACGAGGCTTGAACTTCTGCCTACGAAAGACGCAAGAACTTGTAAAATTCAACTCATTTCTCCCTCCCGTATTGTCCTCGATTTATTAAATATTTTTTGTGCGAACTTGAAAAAAGGGCAGCAGGAATGGGTTGGAATGATGCTTCAACTTTTTCTTTTGGAAGGGATAAAAAAAAATTTGAAGAAACTTTGGCAAAATGTCTAAGTGCTTGAAGAAGATTACGTTCAGAGTGATTTTTATACACAAAAAAAACTGTATTTCATTCTAAAGTTACGATCTAATTACAGCAACTTAGCAAGAGCTAAGCATTAGCAAAACCCTGGGGAGACGTGAAGGTGATGGTGCAGAATACCTTTATAAAAATTTACGGATCCCTTCACTCCTTGTTCCTGATTGATGGGGACCTCGTATTGCTTCATTCAAACCATATTCTTAAGCGGATAAAAACGAATAAGAATGTTCAAGGAGAACACCAAGAAATCAAACAGAAACACTGTGTACAAGGATCATGAAGTTGCCAGACGTGTAATAAGTAGCTTAGTAAATAAAGAGAGCGATGAACGATAATGCAGGTCATTAATAAGTCGTAAGCCATCAGTTGTTTACAGAGAATTTCATTTAAAAGTGAGATGTTAAGCACAGTGGTTTTGAACACTGTCACTTTGATCTGCATTAACCAGAGATGGGTACAAGAAAGTAGATGGGTAAAGATGCTGCGCTGTTCCTTAAAGGAACGAAAGAGAATGAAAAATATTCAGCATTCGGATATAAAGATTTCAGCAGTGATTCAATAACACAACTGTTGTAGAATTATCTTATGCAACATTTTTTGTTCCTTTCCTTTAATTTGTAAAGAAAAATACAAATCCGAAGGACCATACTTGAGGCATGTACACATTAAGCAAATATTTGGCGAAAAACAAGAGGAATTGATTTCGAAAATTTTAAATTAAGGCATAGTCTGATTTAATTCTGCTTTTTTTTCTTTCTATTGTCTGAAATTCGATATAAACTTTGTTCCTACAAATCAATATTTTTTCTTTTGATTTCTGTAAAATTGTCCTAAAAAAACCACAAGTTTTTGTCTATGTGAAAAACATGTAACCAGATTGACATATTCATTTTTTTTGTTATTATTTTAAATCGTACGGGGTGAGTTTATAGAACATTAAACATATATATGAGATTTTCATAGTGAACTAGCTGTACCCTGCGCATGTTGCTGCGACACCACCTAAAATAAATTTGAAGGAAAGACATTACACAAATGTCCAATTAATTTTGAATCATTTTTATTGATTTTGTTTCCCGTTGTCCTGATGATTCAGATGAACAGGCCTGAGTAGTACGCATTCGATCAGTTTCTAATCTCACTTCTCGTTGTTCGAGTGGCTCAAGCGAACGGGTCTCAGCAGCATATACTCGAAGATTTTCCAGTCTCAATTGTCGCCTGATTCTGAGGCACGTAATGCTCTTTTCTTGCGTGCTTGACCAATTGCTTGTCATTCATTTTGAATAATTTTCATTGACGATATCCATCGGAAGTTAATCGCACCAATCTTCGTCGACTAATGCGAAACAACTTTGCTAGAGAATGCACAGTTGACGATTTAATTCATTTTGAGTAATTTTCAGTGGCGCCACCTATCGGATATTGGTCATACCAACTTAGAAACCTTCGTCGGCTCATGCGCAACAACTTTGCTAAAGATCATAACATTATCAAATGCACAGTTTACGATTTATGTGATTTTAAGTAATTTTCAGTGGCGCCACCTATCGGATATTGGTCATACCAACTTAGAAACCTTCGTCGGCTCATAAGCAACAACTTTGCTAAAGATCATAACATGATCAAATGCATAGTTTACGATTCTATAAGGTACATACAAACAAACATTCATTTTTATATATATAGACAATGGGAGGTGACACGCCCACTATAGCCAATCCGCCCATTTTGTTCATATATACGTCAAAGTCGTCCATACAAAATTTGAGGACTCTAGCTGTTGCAGTTTATGAGATATGCGACATTAAATACTAATTGGGTATGTGGGCGTGGCTCCTCGCCTACTTGAAATTTTAAAACAAAAAGTAGCCTTTAACTCCTTCCAGATATACAGGAAGAGACTGTGAAAATTTCAAGTCTATAAACTTCAAACATACAAACAAACACACATTAATTTTTATATACATACATATATAGATAAACCAGTCAAAGTCTACCTCTTAATATGGACAACACTATGTGTGTTCTTTCATATGCGGGCTATAAAGAAGGAAATATGAAATTTATGTAACAAACAATATTTTTCTCCACTTTACAACACTGCAGACGATTAAATAAAAAACGAAACGAAAACCCCTTTTTTACGACAGCAGGATTTCTTTTTATGCTACTCCTCCTCCCTATTCCTTTTGGGAATAAGAAATTTTTATTAAGGCGCGTAACTCATGAGCTAGAGGCAAGCAGCAAGCGGGAGAGGCAAAGTGGTCACATGATGTATGATGATACAAGAAAAAAAAAAAAAAAAAAAAGAGGAAACTTTGTTTTTCGGGAGAAATTCATCTTAATGTGCCATATATTCGTAAAGCTATGCTGTGCTACAAATTTGCTTGTATCTGGTGTTTCCCTGTATTGTGTTCATTTTTGATTTTTCAACGTTTGGAATTCTCTTTTTTCTCCTTTTTCTACAACAGCTATTTACTCTGCTATTTTTCATCAAGTGTCAAGCAAGTGGAAAAGAAAAAAAAAACACGGAAGCGTTATAAAAAAAAATAAAGGAAAAACAGTAGAATGTGTTAAATTCCTTGACGTTTTACAGGCAAATGAATGAAAGAAAATCCCAAAAAAGAAAGTAGAAACTGATACTGAGATCTCCTCTTTTTTTTTCTTTTTTTGCATCTGCCAGGAAACTTTTGACATTAAACTTTTTGTTTTTTTTTTGTTTTCTTCCCCTAAAAGTATGTTTGAGTGTGAAGTTGTTTCTTACATATTTGGAAAATTTGTTTTCTTTTTTTTCTTTCATATATTCTTAGAAGGATATTTTGGCTGTAAAGCAGAAGAAAAAAAGGCTTGATGCCATCAGTTCTCGCTTGGTTTTGGTGTATGCTTAACACCACACAGAATACAGCTACAAAAAGTTTTACGATGTGCAGGAATTTAATACAAATTTAAGCTCTTAAAGATGACATTTGAATCTCAGTAACTCTCTCTCTGTCTGTGGGAAAGCGTTATAAAGCATTGATTTCCCCAGAGTTTTAGCAAAAAAACAACACAAAAAAAATAACCTCCAGTGATTTCAATAAGGTGGCTAGGAGTGCGGTAAGAGTTAGAGGTTAAGGCAGCGTAAAGAATTCAAGTAAAAATAAATAATAAAACCGGTTTTAGCAATTTCAGTTTTTGTTTTATTACTGTATGTGGCATCATAGCGTTTTACCTTTAAAGCAGGGGTTTTTGATTTTGTTTTTCCCCTTAAAATATGCTACCATTTGAAAAACATTCAAACCTGTATGGGCCTGTGTTAAAAGGCATATAAAATGAAAAGAAGAAGAAAAAATAAAAGAAATATTTTTTTATTATTAATAATTTCCACGTTTACACAGCCATTTTGTAAACGTGGCTTGTATTAAAAGCATTTAAAAACTGAATTTTCTGTTTTAAAAGCCTTAAATTAGGCTGTAGAAATATGAAAAACATCAAACAAACAAAATAATAAAAAAAAATCCTCATTCTAATTAAAAAAAACATGGCAAACAATATTTTCTCTCTTAGTGTGGGCATGGTACACCTGTTTAAATGCTTAAGTTTCAAATTTAATTGCCTGCCAAAAAGAACAAAAATTAAATTTTTTTCTAATTTTTCTTTTATAGAAAACAGAGCTAGCCTCTATAAATTTTTAAATTTATTTGCAATATTTCTATTTATCTTTATAGGATAGAAATAAAAATAATAAAAAAAAAACGAAGCCAAAACAAACAAGAACGAAATCAATTCAATTATAAATGTTTTGATGCTTTTTTAATGTCATTTTGCGTAAACGAGATAGTTGGGGCCAAACTTAGTGTCCCAATTTCTTAAACAGCAGCAATAACACAACATCTCACATGCTTCTAATGAGACGCAGCATTTTGATAACAAAATTTTAATGAAACTCATCGGAAAAAAACAACAACAACAGCAACAAAAACAACAACCAAAACAGACAGTATGAAATGAAAATTATTCATAAATTTTTTGAAGGAAAAACAAGCAAAAGAAAATAATTTCTATGATATTAATGGCACCGTAGATATTTCGTTGTTCAATTATTTCGATTAACATCGTGATCAAGATAAATTCATTAAAAAAAAAACAAAAAATTTTTTTTGCTGCTATGACCATGTAAAACTGACATGTAAAGACACTAACAAGATGGGAAAACAGTCAAATCCATCATAAGCATTACAAAGTTACGATAATTAAACAAAAAAAAAAATGAAAATTTAAATTTTTAATTGGAAAAACAAAAATAATTTTCAAACTAAACACAATTATGTCAAGACGGAAATATGGCAAGAGAAAAATTTCTCTATATGTCAAGCATTTTCCAAATATTATTATTTCTTTTGCTTAAGTTTAGTATCAATTAAGGTTTTTCTTGTTAAAGAGTTGATTGGTCTACTGTAAGCAGGTTTTAGAATGATAGGGTTACCAACTGCTCATATCTGTTTCAGTCTTTTTGGTTTTACTCCTTTCTATGTTGATAGTTGCTAATATAGCCCAATAGGGTTAAAGGGTCGTTATTTGAAGGTAGAATGTACCCGTGGAATTTTTTTTGGAAATTTTTAAAACAATGCTGAACAAAATTACCAAATTCTAAGGGATTCGCTTCAAAATTATGCTTGGGTCTGCAATCAAGTATTTTAAGCAGTATATTGCACTAGAAATTAAGAAATAAAAAATTTTTACCGAATTTTTTCTAGTGGTATGAACGTATATAATTAGCTATTATAACTAGGATTCTAACCTAGCTCTCACGCTATCCATGTTGTGTAGGTTTACTCTATCAATGAGTATATATCGGTTTATTAAGCGACTCTTATTTTTAAATTTAAATCAAATAACGTATGCGTGAGATACCATCAACAATTTTTATTCGTTTCCTCATTATGCGCAGACTTTAAATGTCCAATTTCACATGATCCTAACAAATAAATCAAGCAGAACTTGATCGATGGAATGTCGGCTTAGGGACTGCTTATATAAACCTCACAAGAAAAAGTCTAACAAAGTCAAATCGCATAATTTCGGTGGCCACTTTACATCACTTCTACATACATACATACATACGTAATTGGTCATTAGAACCCTTCAGTCAGGATTACGACCTAGTAGTTCCACATGATCTGGATAACCCCATTTTTCTTATCTAGACAGTCCTATACATACATTCGTCATTACAACCCTTCAGTCAGGATTACGGCCTAGCTTCTCACACCACGCATGCTGTGTGTTTTAATTTTATATATGAGTGGCGGGACCTACAGTTTAAAGTCGACTCCGAACGACAGATTTTTTGAGAAACTTTTCATGGCAATTTTATTTAATCTCAGAGTTTTTGCCAGAAATTTGCTGAGAGGAAGTCGCCGAAGAAATATTTTTCCGTATTTTGTCTTGATGTCTGGACTGGGGCTCGAACCCTGGCTTTTCGTCTAAGAAGCCAACGCACTACCTACTAGACCAAGACGACTTCATACACTACACTTCTACATTGCATAAACATGCCCTCAAATCACTGGTGCAGAATATCGAATGTACGGCACATAGCGCCGTGTTTAGTGTCCATTCTATATATAAATCAGGCCAAAAGAAGTTGTTGATCATCGGCTTATAATGTAAGCAGCTGACAGTTAATGTTCGACCAATGTCGGTCTCAAAAAAATATGGATCGATAATGCCGCCGCCAGTCTTAAATCCACATCAAATAGTAACTTTTGCGGGATGCACTAGACGCTTTTGGAAGAGCATAAGTGCAGAGTGTTCCATCGAGGCAATGCATTGGACAATCTGCTGGACAATCGAACTCAAATATGTATATAACAGAGTATTACGCAGAGCCGGCAAGTCATCGTAATCTACTAGGTTAGGTTAGAGGACACGTACTTGTCAATCAAGACAAGTACAGTACCCGGAGGTCGAATTGACCCGTTGTACAAACGCTAGGTAGTGTGTTGGCTTATTAGACATGAGGCCATGGTTCAAACCCAACAAACCGAAATATGAAAAAAATTCTTTGGCGACTTCCTCTTAGAAAATTTCTGGCATAAACTCTGAGAGTAAATAAAAACTGAAAATTGCACGAAAAGATTGTCAACCAAATCTGTCGCTCGGAGACGACTTTAAACCACAGGTCCCGCCGCTTAAGGATAAAATTAACACACTCAACGTAAGTGGTATGAGAAACTAGGTCGTAATCCTGACTGAAGGGTTGTATGTACCCCACACGAAACGTTAAACTCAAAATTTCTTTTCCATAATAAATTCGTTTAAAAAGTTTATTTTTAAACGCGAAACATTCAATATTTTGACATAAATTTGTCAACATGTTTACTGACATGAAAATTTCCCTAACGACCTGGATGGTGGTACAAGATTTTGTGTGTATTTTTTTCCAATTCTTTTTTTTTTTTTTTGAAATATAATTGAAGGTCACTTATTATAAACTCTCAAGTGTACCATTTAATTCTATAAATATGTAAATAGGTCGTTTCGTTTCTTATTTAATTTGTAAATTTTTTTTTAATGTTGCTCTTATCGTCTTACTCATGTTTAAAATGCCAGACATTGACAATTTTTAATTTACTGAAAAGAAAAATGTCTTGTAAGAAAAAAGAAAAAAAAAACAAGAAAAAAAACAGAAACATTAAATTGAATATAATTAAAGGCTTGTTAAAAAACTTTTTTACATACTCGTACATTATTTGAATGACAATTGCAGCATACAAAAATAAGAGGGTAGGCTGAGAAGTATCATTGTAAACAAAAAAAAAAAAGATGAATTTATGTATTGAAAAACTTTTGCTATCAAACAATTAGTAAAAGAAGAAGTACCCGCAGTACAACTTGATGTATTTTTGCAAGTGTTGTTTCAAAAGAAACATACATACATACATACATAATTGTTCATTACACCTTATGTTGTGTGTGTTAATTTTACACGAGTGGCGGGACCTACAGTTTAAAATCGATTCCGAAAGACCGATTTTTTTTAGAAACTTTTCATGGCAATTTTATTTTACTCTCAGAGAGTTTTTGCCAGAAATCTGCTGAGAGGAAGTTGCCGGAGAAATATTTTTATATTTCGTTTTTGTTGGATATGTCTGACCTGGAATTTGAACTGTGGCCTCATGTCTAATAAATCAATACACTGGCTGCCTTCCAAAATGTTGGTTGCTTTGTGTTTGAATAAAGTATCGTATTTCATAATGCCGCTGTACAAAATATATACAATGTATTTAAAAACGTCGTCAATGTGCATTTTTAACGCAGTCAAAAAGCAATCAGGCATCGGATTTATAGTTGATGCATTGTTTGGTGACTTTGCATATCTACATAGTTTATATACAGTAGTAGAACTGCATACAAACTTTGTATTGATACATTTTGGAAGACAGCCACTACCTACTAGAGTACGACCACTATATCTAAAAAGAAACGGCAACCCTATTATTCCAGAACAGTAGACCAATGACCTGCTTAGCCGGAAAAATTCAATTAACGAACCAAAGGAATAATAAGAAGTGTGACGGAATATACTGTTGCTTTGTGACAAATCTTATGTTCCCTAAAAGAGCAAACATGTCGCAAAGTAAGCCTTCTATACAATCACTATGATTCAACATAATTATACAACAATCTCTTGCATTTTTTCTTTTATTTTAAGACCAGCTATGCAACAATGTTAGCTTATCTCTTAGCCGTCGTAAAACAAATTATATATTTTTTTTTAATTCAATATTCTCGGTAATACGTCTTCTAACTGTGGCGAAAAATTACTGCATTTAATTAATTGGCAACATGACATTTTAAGTCGAATAGTTTTTTTTTTTTGATGCACAAATTACAATCATTTAAATCATTAACTTAAAATGTAAAAAATTAAAAAAAAAAACAAAAACAATATTAAACTCATTCAACTGTTTAGTAAATTTTTTGCATTTAGGGGAACAGGCGAAATATTTTTTGTTTGGCTTTGTTTTGTTAATATTCAGTAAACAATGTATTCACTAAGCGGAAAAGTAGAGGATGAGTACATGGGGACACAGAAATCTGCATGTACATACACTAAGCACCAAAAGTGAGTAAACATCACTGAAATAATTCATTTTCTTAGGATAGCGAGAAAAGTAAATGAGAATAGTCGAATAAATTTCCAAAAATAAAAACGTTTATTTATTACTTATAAAATGTTCATGATAAAGGAACTTTTTTTATACTTAAGAACAAAACTGTTTTATACTTAGGAACAGAAGTGTTGACTCACTTATGGTGCTCACTGTATGTACATATTTATAAAAGAAGACACATTGTCATCATTCGGTTTAATTTTCATTTCAAAAACATGGGCCATCACAATAACAAAGGCAAGCAAACGAGTAAGGAAGAAGTGAAGAAATTTTAATAAAATTTGTGGGACACCCTATTGTTAGATTTTTAACAAAACGAATCTAATAAGGACAACCTAATCTAAGAATATGTTATAATATATGCTTCCTTTACGTATAATTAACGGCCCCTTAAGCATAAGTCCACCTGAGTCCTATCACAGAGATGTAATACTGGCTGTCATTTCTCATCTCATCCCATAGATTACTTCCAAATTACGTTTTGACAAATTTTGCTCGTCTTAAAATTTTGAGCGTCATGTACCCAAATGCCAGATAATGTCCTGGGTCATCAGTAGTCTCCTCTACTCCTTCATCATCACTATATGTAGATTCTGTAGAAGTCATTGAAAGAGTTTCTTTTATTTTTTCTGGGCAATCGAGCCCAACTTGAATAATTGCTAAGGAGGCTTATTGGTCAGCTCAAAAGTAGATTAGCAGTGATACATCTATCATTGAATTGAATACCCTTCATAAATGACCCTTATGTAAGACCTAACAGGGTATCGATGGTTTCAGTGGCATTACCCGTACGTTCGTTTAGACTGGCTGCTGCAGTTATCGGGCACTTGTCGATTGGATGCTAGACGCTATCGATTTGCATTACATTTTTAAAACCATCACCATCGTTGAAGTGACAATGTGGAAGGGGGAAGGGCACATATGATTACTTATTTTGCGGGTGGTTTAGTCCGTAAAAATCATTGGTAAGTGGAAAAACATCACCGGGATGCTTCAGACGGGCTCCTGATGATATTAATTTAAATACATACATATATAATTGGCCACTACAACCCTTCAGCAGTCAGGATTACGGCCTAGTTTCTCACACCACTCTCTGTTGTGTGTGTTAATTTTTTACATGAGTGGCTGGACCTACAGTTTACAGTCGATTCCGAACGACAGATTTTTGAGAAACTTTTCATGGCAATTTTATTTTACTCTCAGAGTCTTTGCCAGAAATCTGCTGAGAGGAAGCCGCCGAAGAAATATTTTTTATTTTCATATTTCGTTTTGATGTCTGACCTGGGGTTTGGACCTTGGCCTTACGTCTAATAAGCCAACACACTACCTACAAAACTACGGCAACATCAATTAATTTAAATTGCACACGGAATTTAGCTGTCCAAGTGAACAAATAAACGTGCTCACAGACAGGGTAGATTTAATGCAAATCGTGTCCTCCACATACATACATCCACAGCTGGTGAGATTAATCTGATTTCTATATAAATGGGTTAGTCTTGCCATCTTCACTTTGAGCTGATGTATTGTCTGAGATCGACATTTATTTCACCCTCAAAATTGATATGCGAATCTCATGTTGAATAATCGTTAAATGTTTTGTTATCTTCTCCTACAGCGACAATTGGCATTCGATGCTCTGTGTACATTGTGAATATTTGCAATGCAGGTGCAAAAGCTTGTACGGGTAAGGTGTGGCCAGTGGAGTGCTTCAAGTCAACAGTACCTAATACTATGTTCAGACATGCACTTTTATTGGGTCAATATTCGGTTTATTGATTACAATATTTTAAGTGTTTAGACATAACAATATACGCAGTTCAGCTGCTTATTCAATATTCATTTGACAGCTGGTAAACAAAACAGTTGGCTGTTTCAAAAACATTGTTTTTGTTTTGTTCGTTGTTTTTTTTTGTTTTTAAAATTTTTTTTTTTTTTGGTTGTCGTTGTTGATATTTTGGTTGTCAAATATCAATAGGAAGTGTTCGGAATATGCTCATTGAACATACTTATGACAGTGCTGTATTTCAAGTTTTAACCAATATTAAAACAATTTATGAATTTATTGAGCAATAATTAATTGACATTTTGTATGAAATATTGAGATCAATAATGCCATTTATTGCGATTTACTCAATATAAGTGCATGTCTGAACATAGTATAAGACCTTGTCATAAAAATAGCTACTGTGCCTTAAGGCTTATGCGACATTTAGTGTTACTACCTGTTAAATATTCCGTTAAGGATTCGAAGAGCATCTCTGGTCATAAGAGTCTCCATTCTTTTAATATTTCTTGAGCAAAGCCAAAACCATCAAATCATAGCCCTGTGCTATAAGATTGGATTGTTTTAACCCAGTAATGGTATATAAGATATGCCATTAAACTAACTAAGCCTTCTAATTTTAATACACATTTGACTCATTTACTTGTTTTCTTCCTTATTTAAATTTTTTATTTTTATTTTTTTCAATTTCTTATGCATTCACTCTGTGTCTGATCCAACACCATTGTTTAACCAGCCAGCCAGTTAGCCTCCTATTAAAAAGCGTACAGTGCCGTTCAAAATGCAATTGTTTTGAGGCAAATAGTGACTGCATTTTAAAAACAAACATCATCAACCATTTTTATTAGTTGTTAAATTATTATTATTTTTATTTTTTTTTGCTAATTTATTTTAATGTTTTAATTACACACTCATTTGTTAAACATTTATTTCAAATTTATAACAATAAACGAAAGAAAAAAAATGTATTTTTTTTTTAAATATTTTTTCTTGTCTGAGGCAGAAAAAAAAACAAAAAACAACATGCTTAGCACAGCTCTCGCAGCTCATATTGTATGATAAATGACGTATTTATGTCAAATTTAAATTTTTAAAATGTTTAATTAAAAATAAGAATCATTTTGCAAATTGTTTTAATAAATTAATTTCAAACATTATTTTAAATTAGGCTGATAAAAAAAAGAAAATTGTTGGTTATAATTAAAATTAATCGCTATTTCAGGGGGGAGGAAAAAAAAGACAAAAACCACCAGGATAATATTTCTAAAGGACATGGCATTACAAATAAATACAAATTTGTTACTTACTTACATACATAATATTTAATGTTCTATTTTTCTATGATTTATTGCTTATTATTGAGCTAAAAATTATTTACGTGTTTATTTTCCCTAGTAAAGTTACAATAAATTTCAATTAAAAACGAATATCTTTCCATATTTTACATAAAAAACAGGGTCACAATTGAAATTTATGACTTTAAAATTCATTAAAATTTATATAGTAGGCCAGGGAAATGAGAACCTTTTATTGATAAAGAAAAAGTAATTTTCCTTGGAAATGTACCAGAGGCCTTAATAATCTCTAATACTATGTTCAGACATGCACTTATATTGAGTAAATCGCAATAAGCGGCATTATTGATCTCAATATTTCATACAAAATGTCAATTAATTATTGCTCAATAAATTCATAAATTGTTATAATATTGATTAAAACTTGAAATACAGCACTGTCATAAGTACGTTAAGTGAGCATATTACAATATTCCGAACACTTTCTATAGATATTTGACAACTAAAATATCAACAACGACAAAACAAAAAACGAACGAAACAAAAACAATGTCAATTGAAACAACCAGCTGTTTTGTTTACCAGCTGTCAAATGAATATTGAATAAGCAGCTGAACAGTGTATATTCTTATGTCTAAACCCTTAAAATATTGTAATCAATAAACCGAATATTTACTCAATAAAAGTGCATTCCTGAACATAGTATAACACTGTTACACAATTCTCAATTCTCCACATTAAGATATTTTAATATTTCTGTTTTGTACTTTCGTCTTCAAGTCCTTTTTTTACCCAAAAATTAAGTACTTTTTAAAATACTTTGAAGTTCAAGTAAACCTGTGAGTACAAAATAGAAAAAAATTCGCATACAAATATGTCCCTTTTAGGTATGTATTTCTGCATGTTGCGATGCACTGGAGCTCGTACAGCCATAGCAAATTATTTCCAATTATGTCCGTAAGAGCGCAATTTTCTCGTATGACTACGGTTCTCCCTAAAGAATCAGCTTCTTTATCTATCTGCCACCCCTATGGCTGCTCTTGTTATGGAGCCATTGGATTATGGCAGCGTATGTACAATCCATTACCATTTACGCCGAAGAATTCTCGTTTTGACTGGAGAGTTTCAGTGATTTTATATTGTTGCTGTCGCGAATATCTTAAGAATACGAAGTTGGCAGCACTTAATGAATATTTAAAGAATTTTAATTTCCTTAGGACTTATTTCGGAAAACGGGCATATAGTTAAGCAATAAGTTGTTGGAGAAAATGGTATGCGGCAGCCCAATGTTCCTTGGGTTAGGTTAGGTCGAAGTGGTAGCTTTGTGTACCAAAGCTTAGTTGAGCACGTATAGCGGCCCGTTGTGACACCACAGTTAAGCGCAGTCCCTGTACTAACCGAATTCTACCAAACTAGCGAAGAAGTTGATCAGCGCAAGGGCTGCACAACCGACGTTACTTAAAGGTCTGAAAAAACTGAGGACCGACTTTGTATTTAAGTTATTATTTCTTTACGTAAAGAAATTCTGATCATTTATTTAAAATTGCTCAAGAAGAACCGGAAATTATTGCTACTCGTGAGCCGCAGAGCAATAACAGAATTTACCTTAACTATTTCGCTCCCAAATATGGCAACACCATAAAGCGGGTAATGTGCTTGAGTTGTTACCAGGAGCTTATTGGGTGGTTTTTTTAAGTGCAAGATAACTATCGATAACGATAACTATGGTGTGACAGCTGACTATTGCAAACTGTGTTGACATCTCTGTTTCCGTAAGGTTAAATTGAATTGTTAAAGGTCATGAGAACGTTTAAAAATTATGGAAATTTACTTTAAGGAGAATAAATTTATTCGCTATCTTTATAGTGCACTTCGTCCTTTTTAAGGTCAACGTAACCGGCCTAGTGAAAAAGCTATTCGTGGTTTCCATATTAAGTTGACTCTTTTCGATTCAAAACCAACAACAGACCAATGAAATGTGTGTACCGTAGGGAATATTGTTACTTTCGCGCAATATCTTGTCGATTAGTAGGAATTCTCAACTGGTTGGTTTTTGTCACTCGACTACCCGTAAGAATAAAATACTGCTCGTATAAGAATTGAAGTCAAACAATGGCCATCATTTGCGTCGCTCTTTTGGGATTATTTGAGACTGGGCGAAGGTGAGCATTGTTATTAAAGAATTGAATTCAGTATTAAGGTTCATTTCTCGTGAAATGGTTACCAATGCCTACCTCAATGTTTAATACGATTTACATGTTGGCGTTGATTCCTATTTCTTTCGATATGAGCAAGGAACTATTGTTACAGTGAATGGCGACCACTATTTAGCCATGCTGACTAAATTCTTGTTTCCCAAACTTAATTAGTTTAACATCAATGACATTTTGTTCCAACAAGAGAGCGCATCTGACCATACTGTGTGCGTATGGCAAAACCAATTTGATGAGAAAGCTTGCTTTCCAGTGAAGTGTGTTGGCTTATTAGACTAGACGTAAAGACGACACGGCTCAAACCCCAGGTCAGACATCACTCACAAAGCGAAATACGAAAAAATATTTCTACTGCAAGTTCCTCTCAGCGGATTTCTAGCAAACACTTTGAGAATACCTAAAAATTGCCATGAAAAGCTTGTCAACAAAATCTGTTGTTCGGAGACGACTTTAAACTATAGGTCCCGCAACTTAAGGATAAAATTAACACACACAACATAAGTGGTGTGAGAAGCTATATCGTAAATTCTAAGACTCTAAAAAAAAACACCCGACAGTGAATCGAAGAAGTAGAATTCACTGCTGATTTGGTTACGCTAACTTATGACATTTGCTTGATGAGGCTCTCCCATCATTGCTGTCACATGTTTCTTTGCCTTTTTTGATCCAAGCAATGGTCTCCCAATGACAAAAAAAATAAATCACAGTTATAATCCACTTAAAATCGTTTAAATCAACAGAGTTGAGTGTAACCTTAAATGTGTAGAGTAGCAGAGTGCAGCTTAGCATAATATAGCATTGCACTGATGTTTGAATGGAACTTTTTCACAAACACTATAAAAAAAAAATCGAAAATCAAATTAAAAAAAAGAAGACGTTCTCCCTTAGCTCTCGCTCTCCTTGTCGCTATCACGCTCTACTACTGAAACAGTGTCGTAGTAAACAATTTCATTTAATTTATATTGAATGGGATTTAAATTAAATTAAGTAACCATACAAGAGTGCATAAAAGATAGAGAAGGAGACGAAGAGAGAGAGCGTGAATCTGTGTGTGTGTGTGTGTAATTTAAACAAGAAACGGATGTGATTTAATTTTAATGGCAAATACTCATACAAGGGTGGCCGGCCTTACTGTCGTTACTGGCGGTTAGTATTTAATTTCACAAAATTTGAAAGTGGAGCAGAGCTGATGCTTATGAAACCTGATAAGTTTTGAATAAATAAGCCCGATTGGTTTCCAGCCATCAATCATAATTAAAAGAAATGAAAAATTGAATTAAATTTTTTGGAGAAAAAGGAAACACCCTTGTTTTGCTTTGGAAGAAAATAAAAACTAAATTGAACAAGAATTTTGTGCTGTTTTTTTTGCGGCAGCAATATGATGCAATAAAAATATTTATTTTAAATAAAACAAATATTAGTTTGAATGTCTGAGTACTTTTGTTTAAATTAAACGTTTTCGCGAGAGTCTTGAGATAAACGTTTTTAGTCTTTTTTTCTCTTCTCGTTGTTGCTTTCTTTCCTTTTGCTTTGTTAGTCTCATAAATTTTAATAAATTTTTATCATATGCATACTTTATGTGCAATATAATGATGATGATAATGACGATAATAATGATGATGATAATGATGATGATGTGTGTGTTTATTTTATCTTTCTTTATTATCTTTCATCGTCGTCATTATTATTATTATGAAATTGAATGTAGTTTTTCAATTTCATTTGATAAGCAAAACTGAGGGTGACAAAATTTAATAAAACCTTAATTAAACACAATCAAAATGGAAGAATTACATACAAACAAACATACTAATAAAGGGGCCTCTGTACTGCTCTCTACTACTCTATACTCTACCCATATGTCAGGCAATAATTGAAATGAAATTTTCTCTTCACAAAGCAAACTACATCGAGCAGCAAGTGATCGAAAATTAAAAAGACAGACAAACAGACGGCTATTTAGACAACTGTGTCTCTGTGTGTGTGTGTCTGGCAATAGATTATAGGAGCACTGGGTAGAATGTTTATAATTTGCCACTCAGTCATTCATATTTTATTAAAAAAAAAAAAGAAAAGAAAAAATTATTGTATAAGAGCAGATCAAGCGACCTTCTATGCAATTTATTTATATTTGATGAGGTTAAAAGGGGCTGCTCTTCTCATACACCATTCAACAGAATTCACTCATCAATTTGTATGGACTGACAGACATATGGACTTATTTGGTTTTTTTTTTGTAATTTAATTTAAAAAATATGTTTTTATTGCTGTTTATAACTGTTATATTGTGATTGTATTCACACACACATACATACGTAGATATAAAAATATTTGAGAATAAAGATTTCAATTTCAATAAATAAATTGAAAAGGAAATAATGAGGCAATTTATTAAGGAGAAGCAGAGACCCACTACAACTCAATTATAATATAATAAAACGTATTTCTTTGCCATAAAAATCATTCGAAAATAAAATTAAATTTCCAAAAAAAAAAATTTTTTTAATAAGTCAGAGGCTGTCAATACTTTACTCTACTTTATACGGTGTTCAGATATACACCTTTATTGTGCAAATCGCAATAAAAGCCATTACTGAGCTCAAAATTTCATATAAAGTTTCAATTAATTATTGGGCAATAAATACGCAAAATGTTATAATATTGAGTAAAACTTAAAATGCAGCACTTTCATAAGTATGTTCAGTGCGAATATTACAATTATCTGAAAACTTTCTGTTGATATTTGACAACTCAAATGTCAACAACGGCAAGCAAAGAAAACAAAAAACAAAATAAAAACAATGTTGTTGAAACAACCAGCTATTTTGTTTACTGTATGTTATTATTAGCGTATATTATTATGTCTGAACACTTAAAATATTGTACTCAATGAACCGAATATTGACTCAATAAAAGTGCATATCTGAACACAGGATTACTTTAAAAACGTAAAAATATTACTTTTGGACTCGAAACATATTAACATGTTGTGGACGGCCTGTTTTACTTTAAGCGTTACTATTGAGCGTTAAAAAAATGTACACTAAAGATAAAATTCTAACAATTATTAAACTGAACTTTTACTACTTAAGGAGAGTGCCCTAAACAATTTGACAATATTTAAAAAAAAAAAACTGGCAATGAAACAATTTTAGAATAAAAATAACGTCTTTTGGCGCTCACTGTATATCCATTGATCATATCTAGTTTATCGGATTGTGGTGTTGGTGGATGGATAATTTTCGCAAATTCTGCATGAATCAGTTGCCAAAAACAATTTGGCGATGGCTAAGGAGGAACAGAGGCAACCATATAAGTCAATAGTTTTCTCGTCATCCTCATCACCACAGGTACTACTATGACTATAATGCTGTACTTCCATTGGAAGGGAAAGGTTACTAATGATAAGCGTCCAAAAGAAAATAATTAAAAATATGCGGGCACTCGAGATCGAAATAAATTTGATCGATGTACATAAAATCGACAACGAGTTCCGTAATCAGCCTCCAGATACGGGACCCAGGGCAGCTCCCTCATTATCATTTTCGGTACATGTCTGCTACGGGATTCGTTAGAAGCCGATAACACTCTACATGGAATATGTTGAAGCTGCTAATAGACCCTAACAACTGAGATGATCAATGATCATATTTTAGGCATATATGCGATATTGCAAGTGTAATTTAACAGCCGAGAGAGCTAGTCAAACTTGATCTAAATACAAAGAGCGTTGCCCTACTGCGAGTGCTGCCAGCCAGTGCTGAAGACTATAGAGCTAGAGAGAGGTAGTGATGGTGATTCAAATTACACTCGCAGTATAAAGGCATTCACACAGCCAACTCTAATCCAAAATTCAATTCATTAGTAATAGGAATTTGGTCATAAGAGATTTTATAATAAAAAAAAATAGTTCATCACTGACTTTAATCTGATGTTTGCGTTGGAATATAGTCGGCAGTAGAGAGGACTTATGGTATGTCAAGGTTATATCACCGCAAAAATACTAATAAACGAACGCTTGCAAATTATTAGCTTTTATGGCTTAAAAAAATTGCCGAATTTGGTGCCAGAAGCAATTTAAAAGCTGTCTGCACTTCCTGAGTCGCAGTAGCCTAGACGCAAGGCCACGGTTCAAACCCCAGGTCAGACATCAAAACGACATATGAAAAATATTTTTTCGGCGACTTCCTCTCAGCACATTTCTGGCAAAAACTCTCAGAGTAAATAAAATTGTCATGAAAAGTTTCTCAAAAATCTGTCATTCGCAGTCGACGTTAAACTGTAGGGGGCCCACCACTCATGTATAAAATTAACACACACAACATGAGTGGTATGCGAAGCTAGGTCGTAATCCTGACTGAAGGATTGTAATGGCCAATTATGTATGTATAAATACTTCCTGAAGGTTGCACCCTACAAGATTCTTTTTTAGTTTTTGTACGAATGCCTGCAGTTTCTTTTGCACAAAGACAAACCAACCGCAATTTTAGCTTTGGAAAGTACCTGTAGAACGGCTTTCCTTGAAGAGATAATGAATGACTGACAATATTCATGTGAAATAATTTTCAAATAGTAAACGATTTGTATTAATTTTTTCACCCAAATAAACACTTCGCTTAGTTATGGAACCAACCACAATTTCAGCTCTGGCTAACACCCGTAGTACAGATCTCGAAATGCTGGAACAGGGAACATCTACAGCGTAGTCGAGGGCAACATTTACGTGAGTTAATTTTCAAAAAGAAGAATAAAAATTTCGAGAGAATAAGAAATTTTTACGTCGGCTAAGAAGGAGGTACAACAATTGTTTATTAACTTTCGAAATATTACTTCTATTTGGTTTAGGCGTTAATAATGCTTTCATAAAAGAAATCTTTCTTAATTTTAAGTGTTTTTCTTCCCTTTTATTTCCTAATTATAAATTTTTCTACTTTTTTTCGTATAGAAAATTTTAAAAAAAATTATCAGCCATCTTTCACAAAATGAGCATGAGCCATACGATTTGCATTTATTATGCCGCTGCTTTCGTGTCTTGCCTGTCATCTTTGCTAAGAATGTATGTACGTATAGGTTTTGCTGAAAAGAATTTCTTCTTTGTGGCTACTATTTATTCGCCTATTCAGAATTCAGAATTCAGTATTCAGATTTGAAGAATTATGAATTATTCTTTTTATTTTTATTAATACGTCTTGCCAACACAGATCGCAAAATATTTTTCACTGAATCTATAAATTACTCACTCATACGAGGAACACTAAAAATAAAAACTTACGAAATGAAAAATTATACACAGAGAATGAGTGAAACAACAACAACAACAACAAATATGGGATCATTAGAATAGAATAGAGAAACAAATCTCACCTGAGTTGGATTAAGGAAAAGAAGAAAAGAAGAAAAAATAGGAAAATATAAAAAAAATATCTAAGAAAATCGAAAAAGAAAGAAAATGTTCTGATATAATAGAGGTATTCATGGACTGTGACTACCCCTTTTAAACTCAAAAGCAAGAAAAACATTGTAAACAATTTAACAATTTCATTTCCAAAAAGATAATTTTCAATGTAAACTTAAATATTTATTCAGAAAAAAAAATAAATAAATAAAAATAAAAATAAAATTTGCTCTGGTATCCATAGTAAGGAAATAAATAAAAAAATGCTATTTTAAGTGTATAAATAGCAATTGTTTAATTGCTTTAAAAATAATACTACGCAGAGTATATACTTAAATTTATAAACAAAAAAATGTATTCAAATTGGGTGTTCGAAAGAGTTCCGTTTAGAAAATTGTCGGAGGATGGCTCTAACACGTAATAACTCTGATAATATGTCATGCATCTGGCAACATTGTGGTTTGTTTGAAGAGTTAGATTTTAAGCTTCACTATTTTTTTCTAACGTAACGGGTTATCCACTTTGTGGTTCCTAACAAAAGAAAACTGTCGATCTGGCAAGGCTATCAGCCGCAGAATATGGCTGACTTCCAAAATGTTAGTTGCTTTGTGTTTGAATAAAGTATAGTGTTTCATAATGCCACTGTACAAAATGTTTACAATGTATACTATTTCAAAACGTCGTCAATGTGTATTTTTAACGCAGTCAAAAAGCAATCAGGCATCGGATTTATATTTGATGCATTGTTTGGTTGGTAACTTTGCATATCTAAATAATTTATATACCGTAGTAAAACTGCATACAATCCTTGTATTGATACATCTTGCAAGTCAGCCTATATTTCACCTTTAGCTTGATTATGATCTTTATAATCCACTATCTGTGTAAGGAATTGATAGGAAGCTTTACAGATGCTGGCAGTAATGTGTATCATCGCACGCACTACTACAGAAAATATTGTTTCTGTTAGACAAACTGGAGGGAATTTCTTTATCCTAAAGCGTTCACAGCCGTATTCGTGCGTACGTATGTACGTAATTGGTCATTACAACCCTTCATTTAGGATTGCGACATAGTTTCTCATACCACTTATGTTGTGTGTGTTAATTTTATACATGGGTGCCGGGACAGTTTAAGGTCGACTCGGGACGACAGATTTTTGAGAAACTTTTTCATGGGAATTACAATTATACTCTCTCTACTCAGAGAGGAAGTCGAAAAAGAAATATTTTTTCAATTTCGTTTTGAAGAAGATGTCTGACGTGGGCTTTGAACCGTGACCTTACGTCTAATAGGCCAACACACAACCTAGTAGATTACGGCGACACTCTTCTCCGACGTATTCGTCGTAGTGTGTTAGATGAGCGTTGGCTTATTAGGCGAGAGACTGTGGTTTAAACCCCATCGCTCAGAAACATAGAACGATACAAATATTTCCTTCGGCGACTTACTCTCAGTAGACTTCTGCTACAAAAACTGTAAGAGTAAACAACATTATTGTCATGAAAAATTTCCCAATTCTGTCGTCCAGAATTGATGTTAGACTGCTACTCTTGGATACAATTAACACATGCAGCACGGGTGGTGTGAGAAGCTAGGCTGTAATCCTGACGAAAGCGTTGCAATGGCTAAATGAGTAAGTAAGGCAATATGAAAGGTTTTTGGCTTTAATTGTATAAGCAGTTTCTAGAATAAAATTAATTCATGTTTTGGCAACGTCAATTGGTCTCAAGGATTATATAATCAAACGCCGTTGAACTTATTGTGGCTTAAAACTCAACATTCGTCCAGTTATCGACGAGATGGTGCTGGAAACGTATAAAAAAGAGGTGGAAAACATTCGCTCAGTAATCGCCGTGAAAACTATCGGTCAAAAACTATCTCAGAAAACGATTGCTTCAACGACATTGTATTCTACGTCATAGATTTGATTGCAGACTTTCCATATCATTGTCCTGCTTTTGGACACATAAAATTATAATGCTTTACGGATGATAATCTGCGATTGAAAGATTGAAGAAATGTGTTCATGATACCGATTCGCATCTCTCATTGCGATGCTGAGAGTATTAACAATCCATTGTAAATGGTAATGGATTTATGCCAATAAGGTCTGAAACAAAATAAATAAATGAGGGACGTTGACTTCCCCTTCATCCTACTGCCCTATTTAACCTATAAATAAATTCATTTCAAATAAATTGATTTTTAATTTACGTAAGTGTTCTTATAAAGGGTGTTTTTTATAGAGGTATAGAACTTTAAGTTGGCATTACTTTTCAAGATGGCGACCGATTTAACAGCTGTCAAGTGATTTATTCTCAGTTTGGTTTGGCAATTCATCATGAATAGACTCACGCCTGAACAACGCTTGCAAATAGTGCAATTTTATTTCGAAAATAATGGTTCTGTGCGGAAAACGTATCGCGCACTACGTCCATTTTATCGTCGACAAAATCGTCCATCAGAGCAGATAATTCGATTAACCATGGAACGTTTTCGCACCGCGTTTACTCTTATTGATAACTCGCATCCCCAGAGACGCTGTACGGTGCGTACAGAAGAAGCTATTGCTGCTGTAGAGCGTAGCATTGAGGAAGACCCGAATGAGTCCATCCGCCATCGAGCACAGGAATTGGATCTGTGTCCATCCACTTTATGGAAGATTTTGCGGAAGGATCTTGGTTTGCGTGCTTACAAAATCCAACTTGTGCAAGATTTGAAGCCAAACGATCATCAAGTAAGGCGTAGATTCGTCGAATGGGCCCAAAACGAGATTACCGTTGTTCCCGATTTTCATAAGCGAATTTTGTTTAGCGATGAAGCGCACTACTGGTTGAATGGCTACATCAACAAACAAAACTGCCGCATTTAGAGTGAAGGTAATCCTCAAGTGTATGTGGAAACACCGTTACATCCAGAAAAACTGACTGTTTGGTGCGCTTTATGGGCTGGTGGAATCATTGGTCCGTACTTTTTCAAAAACGATGGTGGCCAGAACGTTACAGTCAATGGTGATCGGTATAGAGCCATGATTACTAACTTTTTCATTCCTGAATTGAATAACCATGATGTCCAGGAGATGTGGTTTCAACAAGACGGCGCAACATGTCACACAGCTCGTGCCACAATAGATTTATTGAAAGACACGTTTGGTGACCGCCTAATTTCACGTTTTGGACCTGTGAATTTGCCTCCAAGATCTTGTGATTTAACACCGCTAGACTACTTTCTGTGGGGCTATGTAAAGTCATTGGTCTATGCGGTAAAGCCACAAACGCTTGACCATTTGGAAGACAGCATTCGCCGTATTATTGCCGATATAGGGCCACAAATGTTGGAAAAAGTCACCGAAAATTGGACGTCCAAATTGGACTACATCCGCGCCAGCCGTGGCGGTCATATGCCAGAAATCATATTTAAAATGAATGCCACAAGATTATCTTTCGGATAAATAAAATTCATGTCAATCAAATAATCCATCGTTGTTTTATTGCAACTTAAAGTTCTATACCTCTATAAAAAAAACACCCTTTATTTATTTTATATACTGTTGCGTAGGTTGTTGTCTTGATGAAAGATTTCATAATCTCTATGCTATTTTTTTATACTATTTTTGTTTGTAAACCCGTTTTATTTTGTGCTTTAAAATGCCAATAACAGATGATTTATATAAAAATTGGATTGAGTTTGTATATGAATAAAAATTTTAAAAATGATTCACAATTTTTTTTAAATATTTTTATTATAAATACAGCCCCCCCTAGCCTGTCTACCCAATGTTGTGTTTTATTGTCATTTTGTTTATTTTGAAAACTTATTTTTAAAAGTAGTTTTTTTCTATGTATTTATTTTTAATATATAAACTTTATATTTACGTCTTACGTCCACATTTTTTTTGCCGTATCTCTCGCTCTCTCACTGGTTTATGAGTGTTATTATCACAATCATAAAATAATAAAATTTTTTCTTTTGTTTCTATTTTCAGAATTTATTTTGAGTGTTACAGCCTGAATACGCCCACAATATAACATAATACGCGGCATGTCAAATAGGAAACTTACCTGTAAAGAAACAAGAAAAAGAAAATGATGTTAGAACAAAATCAAAAACAAAAATATACACGTAAAGAAATATTTGAAAATTAAATTTTAAAACATGAAGACAATATTTGTTTCTTCTTCTACCTACCCCTCCCTGCCTTTCATGTCTTAACCCATTAATGCCTGAATTACTTTTTCTTCTAACGGTTGCCGTTTTGTTTTTTACACTCAATTTCCTCTTAGAGCATAGAAGCTATGGCAACCTCTGCTGGCAACTTAAGTTGCCACTGGGCACTAATGGGTTAAGATAATCGGAATATAGAAAATATTTCCCCAAAAGGTGTAACAACAACATTCATTAACAAAATTCGTCTTGACATAATTCTTCCAAAGAAAATATGTATAAAGGCGTGTAGAGATTATTTTGTAGACTGTCATCTAATCAGCGAGTGATAAATAACATTTGGAAACAAAAAATGGTGACAATTTGTTAAATTTTTGTGGGAAGTGAAAAATAAATACGGAAAACATCAATAGAATTTAAAAAATAAGCAAATAAATACAAAAAAAGAAAAAAGAATTCACACGACTATGGTAAAACGCTTAGAGATGTTGCAATCCCTTATAACAACAAAGTGAAATGATCAAAGAGGGCTCTTTGACGTTAGCTAAGGTCACATAACCATTGAGGTTATGAATAGACATCTGGAAATTATTGAACACCGTCGTCGTTATGACAAGTAATTTGGCTTTAAATCAATTTGATATCCGAGAGCCGATTTCCACACTACTAGAGTTGGAGTAGAGCACAGTCTAGATAAGATAGCATGGTTTACTGCTTGACCATAAACCCAATTAATCCTAGTTCAAGTATTAAAATTTTAAGACGCTATTTAGAAGTCGTCGTAGTCTAGTAGGTAGTGTGTTGGCTTATTAGACGTAAAGCCAGGGTTCGAGCCCCAGGCCAGACATCAAGACAAAATACAAAAAGTATTTCTTTGGCAACTTCCTCTCAGCAGATTTCTGGCAAAAACTCTCAGAGTAAATAAAAATTGCCATGAAAAAAAGTTTCTCAAATTTCTGTCGTTCGGAGTCGACTTTAAACTGTAGGTCCCACTACTCATGTATAATATTAACACACACAACATAAGTGAAACATAAGAGAAACTAGGACGTTGTACAATGGGTCAATTCGGCCTCCGGGTACTGTACTTGTCTTAATGACAAGTACACGTCCTCTAACCTAACCTAACCTTGGCCTAGTAGGTAGTAAGTTGGTTTACTAAGCGAGAGCTTGTCAATTCGAACCTCAGCTTTGATGTATTTAAGAAATGAAACTTGGAAAAATAACATTTTTAGCGACTTTCTCTCAGTAATCTTCTGAGAAAAATAAAACTGTCGTGGACATATCATGTCTCAAAAATTTGTCGTTCGAAGTCGAGTTTAAACTGTACTTTCCGCCACTCATGAACAGAAATTGACACATAGTACAACATAAGTGGTGTGATAAACTAGGTCTTAATCCTTACTAAATGTTTGTAATGCCCAATTTAAATAAGTAACTAGGGACCTTTAATCCCCTGTAAATAATGGAAGTGACTCCGCGGCAGATTTAATCGCCGTATTATTATAAAATAACTTTCGGTTTGCCAGAATCCATCATTCACGCCACTGCCATTGTTCACCGTGTTCTTTAAGAGGAAAACGGGCTCCTAGATAATTACTGTTGTTGCTTACAGCCCTGGAGGATATTTTAGGTTTTTTCTAATAGTTTTTCTAAAGACACTTCGTACCACTCTATTGATTTGGACAACGTTGCTGTATTATTCCGCTTTGCTGACGCTAGGTCAGAGTCAACTTTAAACTGTAGGTCCCGCCATACATGTATAAAAATTAACGCACACAACATAAGTGGTACGGGAAGTTAGGAAGTTAGGTCGTAATCCTGACTAAAGAGTTGTAATGACCAATTATGTATGTGACGATAGGTTTCTCCCCCAACAACACACGGCCACACAGAAAGGTTAAGTTTATGAATACAAGCATGATTGGGTAATTTTAAATTGAACTCCAATTGCTACATACTGAGAATTTAAAGCCTTTCGAAGTTGAGACAGAACTGAGAGCACTTACTGGTCAGCTCATCACCTCCAGGTTGTTTGCAACGTGCAGAAAGTGTCTCACGGTGCTTTTGCATAAGTACATTGTGAATCTGTGCTGAGTCCCCCTGGGCAGTGTGTGTTGACATTGAAGGAACTGGGTAGTGGATTATTTGGCTACAGCTTAGCGTAGTGAAATATAAAAATATGGGAATATAGGCTAGACTCTGTCCTGCCTTGAAATTTATTATCAGCCAGGATAGAGCTGTGAGGCCAAAGTCATCCTACATTCTTCAAATTATATAGCAATGAAGGGTAACGATTAAGAGACACAGATCGTAAATTTTTCGCAAGATACCCCGGTTAATTTTAGCTGTAAATGTATGCCATATCTGAATTGTAAGAATAAACGGTTGGTGTAATTGTAGCATAATGCTTCGATTGGTTTCCTGTAGTGCTTTTATTAAGAGATACTATCTTGAATTGGTGTTACTTGATTTATTGAAAAAATTTAAATCGCTTTAAAAAGTTAAATCTATAAGATCCCATAAAGAACTTTGAAGAAATAAAGTGTAGGTATTTAGGCGCTTAAATAATATTCTGCAATAAGTATGCTTTTAGGGTTTCTAATAAAAGTTTTTATGTTTTAAACGTAAAATACAACCTGGCTTTATAAATAATTTGTTTTAAAAATAAAAATAATAAAATATTTAAAGGCGATTTTAAGGGCTTTTATTTTTAAAAGCTTTTTTAATATCATAAATATCATATGCAGGTAATATTTATTAAATAATTAATTTGTAACCTTTTGATACTCAACTCTATTGTTGCCATACACTTTTTTTTTGTTTTTTGTTTTTCATCATGTTTGTGGTTGTTTCTTTTTTGTTACAATGACGTACAAGCGGATTTATTTTTAATCACTTAACGCAATTACCGCCCAACACTGTGCTAACCTAACTACAATACCCTTCCAACCTACCTAACTAACTAACCCATCTCCTCCCTTATGGTGTCTATCAAAGCTTATGATATTTTTTTATTTTCTGCATGAATCTTTTAATATGTTGAAGTGAAATTATTTTCATAAATATTAAATAAAGTCATCAATTACGTAAAAAACAACAGTGACGGCGGGAGAGACGCATTTTACTCGTTTCAATCGTTACAAGTGATGACAGGCCAGTGTCAGTAACAAAGAACCGCATCAATGCCAAATGATAATACAGACAACATTGGCTCAAACGTATTTGTATAAAAAATTAACAGAATAGCCAGTAAAAAACAAAAAAAACAAACAATTTCTCTTGTTGTTGTTGCGGTTGTTTGCTGTAAGCACACATGTGGCAGATTAACTTGCCTCGTTAACAACAGCAGACCAGGCAGACCAGGTTTTAATCAAAATTCTTGTTAATTATTAATAATACCATCAACCTTTCTCGCAAACATACATACAATATTTTATAAGAGCCATTAGAGCAAAAAAAAAAAAAAATAAAGCCTAACAAAAGGGGCATATTACCTTCCTTTTTTTAATATGGTAAGAGTTACGAAGGGCTAAACATGCTAACGCACTACGCACACATTTAAGTGTTAACGGTATTTATAATAAATGAGTGGAAAATGGAGAAAAAAAAAGATGAGTAAAGGTGGTAAGCGATGGAACAATATTTGCTTTTGTCATTGCGCTGTCATATTTTTGAACGAGAGCCCCATTGTAAAAGATTTCGGGTATTTACTTTTGCTACTTACTGTTTATAATGCTTGATGGATGACATTTTTAACAGCCTAACTGCTCCCCAAATTATACTTCAACATTCATTTTCATTCCAATTTCTTTAACAATTTTATCATGCCTTCGTAAATCAACCATTTTTGCTATGTATTCGTGTTTTGACCAAAACATGTCACATACAGTTAACCGCATAAAGGATTTCCATTTAATTAATATTTGAGTTATTTTAAACTCTTTTCAGACAAGTCCTTTGCCCGCATGATAGCCGACAACAAAGGACAGATATTCAACAACAACAATACACAATTTAAGAGTGGAGAAATTTTAAATTAAATAAAAAATTAAGACAGAAATATCAAATCATTATACACAAGAGCGCTGAGTATAGCTTTAACAGAAACTAAACCCTAAACATAGGCAGCAAAATATGTTCTTCAAAGGCCTCAAAGTATGCAACGTTAATGCGTGGTGTTGGCTTTGATACTGTCGAGCAAGTATTTGAAGATTAAAGGTCACGATAAGGAAGTTCTGACATAGAAAGTAATTGTCTTATCGTAATTTCACACACGACAAAGTCCCCATGAAAATGGAACAGTAGAACACTTTGTGTCCAAATAATCGCCATACAGATCATACTTTATATATAAATGTCCGATTGAATGTGTTTACGGTCGGAAATGAATTAGAACTGAAGTTAACTACCTCCTTACGCCACTTATTGAAACATTGCGATCAGCAGAAGAAATTGGTAAGTGAGAAACGATGATATAATCCGTGGGAAAGAGCGGCCAATAACTTTGGTGGTTTGAGAACAAAAGACCTGGAATCAAAAATAACTTGTTGACTATTTTCAACGGTTCTGCATAACAATTCTAAAGGTAATGAAAATTGAATTTATTTTTGCAATCCGAAGGACCAAAATTCTACGTGAAAATCATAAATTACGTAAGGTAATCGTGAGTATTGATAGAGATCCGAAGAGTGTCATCTATTGTGTGCATTGCAAATCTGCACATTTAGAATGAAAAAGATCGGAACAGCGAACCAGACACAAGTTTACAATTTTTCCTTATTTCAACAGTAAAGCACAGAGAGACCCACAAAAATGGTGTCCATAAGACGGTAAATTGCAGAATTTTGTTTTCATTGAACTACAAACGACCTCATGCAATTAATGCGATTGTTTAAATAGTAGAGTATTTGGAAAATGGCAACTGGCTAGAGAAAGAACCACTAGAGACGCAGCGTAGGTGACTGCAAGTCGTAGCATATCTAACTAGCAGCACAATCAAACGCAGTGCTCCAATCAGTCAGTTGGTTTAGACCTATCGATTACTAAGTCCAAAATAAGAGGAAGATGTCGAAGGAATAACTAGAAGAAGTCTTTTAGTATGAAAATAAGGTCACCATATGGACCACTGCTCCTTACAGAAAGGAAATTGGTTGCCTGCGTAAAGGTCTCGAAAATTTCCAGCCTCAACCCTATGATAAATATGTGTTCTATGATTGATGAGACAATCCGGACAACACGATTAAGAGCCAACTAAGGCAGTCTAGTAGGTAGAATGTAGTTCAAGTCACAGCTTATGCATCTCAAACAAAACGAAATGTGAACAAAAAAATATATTTCCTCGGCGACTTCATCTCTCAGCAGTCTTCTGGCAAAAACTCTGAGATTAAATAAGAATTGCCATAAAACGTTAATCAAAAATCTGTCATTGGGAGTTGACTTTAAACTGTAGGGTCTTCTGTCACTCATGGTTAAAATTAAGATACACAATATGGGGTGGTGTGAGAAGCTAGGTTGTAACACTGACTAAAGGGTGTTAATACCCACTTGAAGACAGTGAATCCGAATGAAGAAATATTTCAACTGAATTTAATAAGAACTTGGTGGAAAATATCCTCAAGTATGTATAAGAAAAACGTCATTAAAAAGTAATCAGCAATCCAATCCACTGCATGGTGTTGTTTTCAGAGTAAACAAGAGATTGGAATTTTTACTGAAGTATACTCAATTAATGGCTGACCTCTAAAGAATGAATTGATTTCGGGGTCGGCATACTTTATACATATATCCGGTAGAAGCTTAAGTATGCAGATTGTTGTTAGAAAATAGAAGGGAATTAATGCACAATTTTCAATTTTATTTCTTATTTCTTTGTACTAAAAGGCGTTTCAATTGGAATTGTATTGTGCCAATATGACTTAAAACCCAGGCTTTCAAAATGTTCAGTGATTTGAAAAATACTTAAGAAACTGTTAAAAAAAATTTTAAAAAGCAATTCTTTTAAAGTAAAAGGCGCAGTTAAATGCTTAAATACTTTTACTAAAACGTAAACAACCTTAAAAAAACAATTTTAGGAACTTTTACTAATGAAATCATAAATTAGAAATAAAAAAAGTAAAAACAAAAATTATGGTTTGAAGCTTTCAAATTTTACGAAAGAAGAAGAAAACATTAATAATTATTAAAATCAATACGCCGCCATATATAACAGAGTGGACTTCTAAACTAATTAGATATTCCAAACGTTCAAGTCAATAACATCGCAAATAGAAACAGAAAAAAAAACGAAAAAAGAAAGAAGTTCACTGAACCCCATTTATTTTTTTTTTTATAAAGAGAAGCTTAAAAGCTTTTTGATTTCCATTAAATGCCAAAAACATTAATGAAAGAATGGAGAGAAAGAAAGAAAGATTAAAAAAAAACTATGCTTTAATAAATCTTTTTTCTTCTTTTCTTTTTTTTCAGAAATCATGGTTAATCTCTTTAATAAATACACAGCCAAACTGACAGGCTTTAAATCTTACGATGAAAAATTAAACAAAAAAAAAAAACCAAGCACCACCACCAGCACCAGAGCTAGCAACCAAGCAACCACAATTTTTAATTTATGACTTAAAAGCCCCTCGTATATTAAATATAAATTAGCAAAAGGTATTACATCATTTATAACTACGGTTTGCTATCATTATCTTAGAAAAAATTCAGATTTAAAGATGCAAAGAGAAAGGGAAATGAATAGAAATGCTAATGAAGCGTTTGAATACAAAATTATTTTCCATTCATTAGAATTTTTATTTTGATTGCATATGTTCTGGAATGTTGATTTCGAAAGCGTGTAATTTAAATCAATAAATAAACCGTTATATTGATTTTTTTTTAATTAACCAAAGCTTTAGTTTAATGAAGCTGTAGCAAAAAATTTAAATGCAAATGAAATTTAAGCAAGTAATTTATTGCATTCATTATGCAAAACCATTTGGCTAACAATTTCTATAAATATTTATAGAAATACAACCCCAAAAATAGGCTACAAAAAATTTATAAATAGGATTTAACATCTTTCTAAACAGTAGTACAAATTTGCTTACTTTAGTGTAGTTTATTGCACTGAAAAGTATCTACAAATATTAGCAAAAAAAATTTTGTTCACACCTAAAAGCATGCTACAAAAAAATTTTAAATTTTTTTTCCTTCAATCCATTAAAACATCATCTACTTTGCATTTGAAAGAAAAATATTAACAATATTTGAAATGAAATATTAATGTCTCATCGTAAAGGAAGCCTGCTGTTCGCACTCTCCTAAAAGTATGCTAAAAAATTAATTTAAAAACTTAAGATTGTATTCCAGCAATTTGAAGATAAGCTTGAGGTTTACTTTGAATTTAAAAAAAAACTATGATTCTCGGATTGATTTTAAAATAATATAAACACTCCAGCAAGTCTAGTTTAAGGCTGATTTGGTTTGAATCTTATAGACTTCCTTACGTAGCGAACATAACCTTAAATTTCTTTTTTGGCTTTTCCTTTCCAGATGTCAAGAATGATGTTCCCAGTAATTGTAAAAGCTTTCTTCTGCACAAATCATGTGAAGGGATACGCATGCTTTCCTAGCAAATAGTGTCCGTAAGAGTAGAGATATGCGTATTGATTAATATTCTTTAGATTAAGATTTAACAGAGAGACAGAGGCCGCGTTAGTGTATGCGATGGAGGGAAATTTGTTCGTGAAATTTGTCGTATTTACAATTGTTTGTTTATGGTCCTTCGAACCTAGAATAACAATAACTACTCACGACTTTAAAATGTAATTACATTTGCCATCGTTTAACAAAAATTCGTGCTTTTAAAAGAATTCATTCCTTGGTTAACGAGTTATTGGGTGTTTGTCTCAAAAACGGAATTTATAATGAAGTTTTCTTAATTATTTTTATTGCAATTTACTTTTCAATGCCAGCATATACTGTGCAGTTGTTGTTGTCGTTGTTTTTGCATATTCAACAACAACTTGTATTTCATAGAACAGAGTAGAGAGTGTATTGATAACTTTTTCCAGTTAAGTCTACTGAGACATGATAATATAATCATTATTATCGTCATGTTTGTCTAAAGATAGATCTGTCTGTCTGTCTATCTCTTCGGTCCTGTAGTTATGCATGTAGCGACCTCTATCTCTCTCTCTCTCTCTCACTGTCTACCTGTCAATCAATGGAAGTCTGCTTATTTAATATGTGCACTTTTCTTGTTTCTTGTCTGATTTCTCATGTTTCATTGTCGTTTTTTTTCAATATTCTTTTCCTTCTACAGGTAAATTGAATTTGTTTCATACTCTTCTTTACTCACAATATTTTATAGACGAAGACGAAATAAACTTTGAAAGAAGACAGAAAAAAGTTTATTCAACTTTCAGAATCATACCGCTGCTGGTGTATCGGAAAACAATACCCACAAGATAATTTCGATTCTTTTGTTTGAATTTTAAACACACAAAAAAAAGAAAAGGAAGAAATAAAAGAACTTATTTTGAAAACTCAATTAAAAATTCAATTGTCTGGTGGTGTTTGTTTAATGCTTAAAACATCGTATTCCGGATATCCAAAAGAGCTGCAAACAAATGCAATATTTTTTGACAGCTCTACACTTTTCTGGTACTGGTGTACACAACAAATTGCTAGTTAAAGACAAAAGAAAATCCAGCAAACCCGGATAGACAGTGGATTTATTTATTTGACTGTCATTTATCATTTATTGTTTGTTGTCTGACATCATTTGTAAAAAAGGTACAAAAAAAATAATCAGGACCACCCACCCTCAATTCAAATCAAATTTTTGGCATGTTTTCTTTAACAATCATTCAAAAGAAAGAAAAAAGATCCTTTTTTTTGGATGTTATATCTACAACAACAAAATTTATTTTACAATCAATCAACAAAAAATGTTAAATTAATTTAATTAATTTCCCTGCTCTCTGGGTTATTTGCTTTTCCTTCTACTTTTTTTGAAGCATAAGTCTAGGCGTCACAAAAGAAAATAATAATAAAAATAGAACGAGACAATAGCAGTGAACTCCATGTATACGTACATAAAAACAAATTAAAATGTAAAGTGATATGACATGCTGGGAATTCATAAAGTTAAGTTTGTCTCTTTCACAAAAGGTTGCACTGTGCGAGAGTAGTAGTAGCTGGGTAATGGAAATTTAATGTTATAATGAGATTTTTTCAATCAATCGCTTGCTGTTCATTCATTTTGCTGCTAAAAAAAATATGCTATAAATTAAAAAAAAAAATCCTTAAAGTATGCTTTAAATTTATTAAATAACACAGATTTATGCATGCACGTAAAATGTTTCAATGTAATTTAGCGTTCACAGATAAGCCAATAGATTATGTATCCCGTAAGTATGCTTTAATTTTTTTTCAATTGAAAAGAAAAAAGAAATTGTACTGATAACAAATGTGTTTTTAAAAGCATTAAACAGTTTGTAAGGAAAAAATTATTTGAAATAAATTCATTAAATTTTGTACTGTAGACAGAGCTAGTCACTTAAAAAAGTGTGTTTATAAGTTATTACGCTCCCAGATATATGCTATGAATTACAAGAATTTCAAAATATTGTAATTGTACAATAAGTACAGCACAGTTTAATCACTGTTAAGTTTAAAAAACCAACAGAAAGGCTCTAAAAGCTGTGCTAAAAATTTAAAAACAAAAAGTTATTAAAACAAAAATAGGGTTATAAAGCCTAAACATATGCTTTAAGTTTCAACTTATTAAATTTACAATATCTATTGTAAAAATAAATAAAGAAAAAAGAAATGTATTGAAATAAATAGAAAATTGAATTAAATATGGGCGTACCGTTTATTTAAATGTATAAAATCATAGCAAACATGGGACGCCTAAAGATATGCTCCATATAAACTACAAAACAAAACATATAGCAGTATTAATAATATTTCACAATGTCTCCAACGAACTTAAATGAAAGTTTGAAAAGCCTAATTTATATATTTAATGTATTAATCCTTAATATATGCTACAAATTGTAAAATTGTTACAGCAAAAGTCATCTGTCATAACATGTCATATTTTATATCAAAAAAATTCACTTCAAATTCGATATAAAAATGGCTTTCAAAACTTCAATATATTAAGCATATTGATTAAAATGTGTTACTGAGCCTAAATGTAGGCCTTAAATTCTTTTTTTTTCTACGATTGTATAGAAACATAAGTATGCAGCACCATTTCTAGATATGCTTGATTTACAGATTGTTATACATTTTTTTTTTACTTTACGACCAACACTCATAGGGATGGCCCCTATTTATGAAGTGCAAGGAAATAGTTTATGAGAAGGAGGAAAGAGAGATTGGTTGGTGTTTGTTTATCAGTTAGACAGCTTTGAGAGCACAAAGAAGACAGTCAGTTTTAATAAAATCACAAGCTCTCTTAAGTTCACAGTGCCACCCATTGTGTCACCACTTGAAGCGGTGCTTCAAAACTGACTGATAATCAGAGTCGGAGATACGCATTAAAGCATTACTCCCATAAGAGCAGTCAATAGAGTTGAATAAAACCAGTAAAACGACTCTTTATATGTGCAAACACTTAATTTCGTCTTCTCCCATGTGCAACTAACAGCTGTTAAGCAGTCTTATAGTAAATCTTCACAGAACTGCCATGGAAAAGCGTCTTAAACCTGTCACTAGTAAAATTAACAAACACACACAAATGTAAATGATATAATCCTGACAGCAAAAATGTACATGTGTATGTAGAAAATTGTTTGTCGTTATTGAAACAACCTAAAAATATGTTTTAAATTTTTAAGCTTGAGTCCTCAAGCCATGCTAAACATATCGTTAACAAATATTAGTTATTAATAAAAAAAAATATTATCTTGAGCCTAAATGTAGGCCTCATATTACATTGCTTTAAAATTAAAATATAATTAGGATTTTATTTTAAAGGACTGTAACGTGATATAGTTGGAAAGAGTCTCAGTGGCTCCTTAAACACCTTCAATCATATGAATTCGATTTTGTATTAAATTTTATTACAATTTTCAATATTAATTAAATAGGCCTTGAAAAATACATGATTGCCTTGATCTTAATTAGGTCTTAATGTACATATTTTATCTCATCACCATGGTCTATCTGATTTTTCCTTGTCTCTCAGTTTATTTTCTAATTAATTTATTGATTTTGTTCCTATTTTTTTTTTTTTTTTTTTTTGTATAAAACAAAAGAGCTTCAATAATTTACAGACTGATAACAGTACGAAAAAAATATTATGAATGAATGTGTTTCTACTAAATCATAAACGCTTCAATGATTTTTTCCATATCATATGGAAAATTTAGGAAAAGACAAAGAAAGAAAAATTGATAATCACAAGAAACTTGGCTCGGTCTTTATCTAAATATAGAAATTTCTACCTTAACAAATTGCTTAATGAAATGTATATTTTCTTTCATTTTAATGTTCTCTTTTCTTTTTCAACACTACAGTGTATATCCATATTCTGCTGTGGTTTATGAAATTATCTAAATGCTGGGTTTGAAAACCTGCAAGTATGCTTTAATAAAATTGTTCATATTAAATACTGGCTAAAACCGTTAAACAGTTGAACTACTTATACACTGTTGTAATGAATTGTAATGAAATGTAAGGTAAGGCAATGTAATGTAATTTAATTAGATTTTAAAATTGTTCATGTATGCCCCTAAAAATATGTAGTATATGTTTTTCAACTTCAATGGCTAATAAAGAATAATAAATATAGAAATAGAAAAGAAGAACTTTTTTTATAGAAAAGAAAATCCTGCAATTAATTGAAATACAATATTCAAATAAATTAATTAATTCTTTAAAAACTTATAGAAAAATGTATATGAAACAGTTTTTCCACTTCATCGATTTGAAATATATTTAAGGCATACTTTTGGGATCGTATCCCAGCCATAAATAGTGAAGAACATTATCGATTGAAAATTATTTAAAGCATATTTTCAGGGGCATACAGAATTTTTTTCAAAACAATTCCTAGATTATATAAGACAGAAATGAATACCAAGATAACACAAATTAATACATAAATTAGCAGAAGTCGGACAACATTTAATGCTGTTGTCGCGTTGATATGTAGAAATTCTAAATTACTTCAAGCACACAATTTACTGTTCTGCCCTCAAGCTGTTCAGTGTCATTAAAGGCAACATCTAACTTAACACTTATTAAGCATCCAGTTGTCTACTTTTCAAATACATTAGTACCGTAATGGCGCACCGATTCGCAGCAGATGTACTGGTTATTATATAGTACATGTAGAGTTTGAGGAGATTTTCTTTGAGTCTATAATATTTGGTCAGAAGGTTGGTTACTACTCTTAGGCTGTTTCTGACTACTATGATGCAATATTTAAATCTCTTCCCATTGTAGTTACCCAGCATAATGTTCTATCCTTTCGAATACGTGTGGCTTGAATTAATGAGATTTTATTCCGCTACCATACCATTGGCGTATTTATTTAGTTCACGGAGATATCCCATCATCAGTCTAGAAGCTCTGCTGAAAGTAATCTCAATCTCATCCATTTGCCTGTCCATTAACGACAATTCTCGCATTTCACAGGCAATGAGTGAAACCTAGCCTGCATTAGACTACTAGTCTGCTCATCAGAGTTATTAACCACATTAGCAGTTGAGTTTTCTCTTGTCTTAAGACTGAGGTAAACTGATCGCTACGTAATTGGGTGCTTTTATTCAAAAAGGTGCTTTTTATTTAAAAACAGTTTTGTGTTGATGCGAGAAATAACTAGCATTTGATACAAAACCCTAATGGTATGCTTCAGCTATTGCTTGTATAAAATATTGAATTGATTAGAATATATTGCATACATATTTGCTTAGCAAATTTAGTTTATTAAAGCATACTTTTTAGCTGCTAGTGCATCCATCATCAGTGGCAATAAATGTCATTTTTGTGACATTTCAAGTAAGACAATAAAATATTCCATTCTTCTCCTTCTCTCTTATTTTCTTTTTCCCATTCTTCGTCTTCTTTCAAGTTCTCTTTCATTTTGTCAATGTTTATATTTAAAATATAATGATTTTTCTTTCACAGAGCCAGAGCCAGCAAGCATCTAAAGAATTGTGATGCCCTTATTTTTTTTATAGTTTTTTATGAAAAATAAATTTAAAGCAATAAAAATTGCAACATTCTTAATCATCATCAATCAAAGTTGTCGTTTGTGTTGTGCTTTGTATTACTTTTTACACAACTGATGCTAAAAGAAGTGATGCTGCTGATGCTGCTGCTGCTACTGCTACTACTAATGCAGCCAGCTATTGCTAGAATTCTACTGGATTCTCTTATATAAGAAGAATGTTCGAAACTGGGCAACTGGAAAAATGATAAGCTGCCCCACCTACTTTTCAGTCATCATGTCAGCAACACTGCTTTAAACCTTCTTCTCAGCGGGTTTGTTTTCCGTTTAGTTTTCCTATACCCTACAATCATAATAGCTTGAAGCCAAGCAAACTGTGATTTTTTTAAAATTCTCGGTTATTGTCGTTGTAGTTGTTATTTTAAATATTCCATGGAACCGAATAGAACAGAACATGACACAATATGTTGTTGGCTGTTGAATATGATGTTCACTGGATATTATCAAGTAATAAAAGTCGTTTGAAGTGCTTGCATCTATGTCTGTATATATGTATATGTATGTATAGTCTATAGCAGTTGTTATTATTAAGGGAGTTGTTTCATGTCCTTTGACGGACGTCAACGTCATTTTTTTCTAAACAAAAAAAAAATATTTTTTCTTCTTACTGCTGACAGCTGTCGTTTATTAAAATAGAGAGGAGGGTACAAAAAAAAAACATGGAAAAGACATGGAGATTGTAAAAAAATGTACTACTGAGAGCTTAAAATAATAGGAAATATTCAAATGGAAAAAAACGATTTTCTCGCTGATTTAAAAACACAACAGGTTGTGCTGGATAATTGAAATGGAGATGACGGTTTGTAACAATAAGTGAAGCCTAAAATTAGGCTATAAATTGTTTTCTACATTTACATAGAAAAAGTAGGCTATAACTGCTATTCATCATAAAAATGATATTTTTTAAATATTTTTTATTGCCTAGAAATATGCAAAGAAAAAATTATGAATGTTTCCAGTATACATAACGATGCATGATACATAAAAAAATTAAAATCAAATCAATCAATCATATTTGTAGACTTGAGAAATTGACATAAAATTAAACTAAGAAAATATGATTGTTTGGGGAAAATTTATAATAGGAACTGAAAAGCATGAAATTCAAAACCTACTTTTAGGACTGAAACCACTTGAATTAAGATTTTAAAAATAAAATCGTAAAATACATAAGAAGGCATAATTTAAAAACAAAATGTGAAGGAAAAATTATTATAAATACAAAAGTAGAAGTATACTTTCAGGTGCTAAATAACCATTGCACAGTGTTGCAACTATTGTGAAAGCCTGCCATTTTGAATTAAAATCATAAAAAAAAAAATTAAACTTTAAAAATATGAAATAAAATATCAAGTTTTACTATTTGGTGACCTTTAGCTTGCAGTGGCTCAGGAGATATAAACGATCTTGGGTCAATAAGCTTACAGTTAAGGAAAAAACTTTTCAAATTTTACGATGCTGATGATGCCGTTAGGAAAAATTTTAGTATCAATACTACAGACAGATATGAATTGTAAAAAGGGAAACAATATAAAAAAAAATTAATTACAGGCACTTTTTTGATTTAACTTGTCTACCAAGCAGTATGTGTTTAATTATAATGTTGGAAAATGGGAAATAATTAGAAATCTCGCGATTGAATTAAGTTGTGGAAACAAATCTTATGAATAAATCGAAAAAAAATCAAAACCAATACGCGATTCACCAAAAAAAATATAATTGGAAATTAAAAAAACAAACACCGATAAAATTGAAAACAAAACAAGCTTTAGGAAACATTTTAAACGAGATGTAAGTCTGAAGGCATTGGTTGACAACTTTCCCCTGCGTAGTCAATGAATTTTTCAGTAAGACAATAATCCAGAACATAATGTGGATTTGGTACGCGGTTGGCGTCTTCATTATATTCACAGACAGTTCAAAATGTAATTCATGTACCAAGATATTGATTTTTGAGAAAAAGTTTTAAATACTGATGACAGCAGTTATGAAGAAAAGTAAATACAGAATATCACTCAAAATAAAAAAGTTATCCCAACAATCAGACGTAATGGCGTTGTTATGGTTTGAAAAGCTATGAATCGTTAATATAGATTGTCGTAGTCTAGTAGGTAGTGTGTTGGCACATTTAACCTTAGACCGCGATTCAAATCCCGGCTCAGACATCTCGAACAAAACGAAATATAAAAAAATATTTCTTCGTCGACTTTCCCTCAGCAGTCTTCTGGCAAAAACTCTGAGAGTAACTAAATCTACCATGAAAAGTTTCTAAAATTTCCTTCTTTCGGAGTCGACCACTCATGGTTAAAATTAACACATACAACAACATGAGTGGCGTGAGAAGCTAGGTCGTAATCCTGAACAATAAGTAAGAAAGTAATATGGAACGCCATTAATACAAGAGAATCTGATGACATTAGTTGACAGTTTCAGCTTGGGACATCAGCAGGTTAATAATCCCATGTACATATACGTATAATGTTCAAGTTGTTCGCAACTCGCTTGCGCTCAGACACTTTAGTTTTAACCTTTTGAGCCAATCTAACAAATTTTGAATTTTATAAAATAAAGAAAATGAAGAAATTATTACAAATAGCGGTTTGCAAACAAGCAATATATTGAAAGAAATAACACGATTTTTTTTAATTGTTATGTAAAAAATAATTCCTAGAATCATTCATTTGCCACGGCTGTATGTTCGTTCACTTTTTTCTTTTAGGTCTCAACTTTTTATTTACTTAGTTTTGTTGTTTCTGAAGAATGTCCTTCAAATTTGTTAAGTTCCTTTCAGAATATTAAAAAAAAAATCGCAACTTTATTGTTGGTTGATAAAAACTCACTTTTTTCAAGACGACCGCATATTTGTGTGTAACTATATCAAAAACATTTGAGTAATATAGGTAGAGAGTGCTTTCATATAAAGTTTCCATCTGTTCTGCATAAAATTTATAACAATTTAATCTTTTCTTTTCGAAACGATTTCGTCCTTAAGAATAAAATTTCAAACTGAAATATTGGCACAACACGTCGTTTATATACTTATTTTTACTTGAAACAGTGTTGTAAAATGTAACAAATTTTTGATCTTCGGTGTGAATACAATTATTGCCTGTACACAATTTACGGGTTTAGCTTTTTAGGTTTATGTTTTATTATCAATTCTATACAGTTTTTTAAATCTTCTTTTATGTTATTGTGCTCCGCAATAAATCTTTTTTGCTCTTGAACAATGACACAGTTTTGTTGTTTTTTTTTTCATTTCTTCGCTCCCCCCCCGACACACTTAAATGCCTTTTGCATACAAAAATCAAAACAAAACTAATCTTTTTTACACATGAGACTCACACTCTCTTGAACTCCAAAACAACAGACTCTTTCACTTTGTATGTACTTATTGTTGTAGTAAGAATAAGAATAAAAATAAAAAAAAAATTAAAAAAACAACAAAATCTAAATCACTGTGCGTGCTAGGAATTATAAAAAGATTCTTAAAAAAGAATTCTTGTTGTCGTTTTGATATTATTATAAAATACATATATTTACCGTTATGTTGACCGATTATTTAACGGTTATGGTGTTATATATTCTTCATTTTATATCACTGGTTATTTTTATTCTTTTTTTTTCATTTTTATTTTTTTTTTCAGCTTAAAGCAATAACAACTTGTTTGAACACACAATGAAAAAAACTTTTTAACTGCACAGCAATTCACACTGGTTGTATACTGACTTAAGAGAAAAGTACGAATGAGAATAAATGGAGAGAGAATGCAGACTTAATTATTCAAAAGAAAAAAGAAAAAGAGTCAGAGAGCAAAAGCATGCATTATGTTATGAAGAGTGTATGTAATGGGTTGCCATTACTTTTTTTTCCTGTAGTATTTTTCAAAACCCACGCTGGATTTGATTTGCCTTAAAATTAAATGCGGCTTTATACGAAGCATAATACAAATAAAAGAAAACTATTTTTAACTGTTTAAATATTTATTTACATTTCAATATATTGTCGGTGTTCGGTTTTTATTGCTGTAAAAGAAATATGTGTTGAGAAGCTCAATAGTATTAAATGGGCACTAGAATTGCCATTGTGGCATGTGTGCACCATGTTTGGTTAACAGTTTTTAAAAGTTTTGATGCCAAAAATGGAAATTTTTAATAATTTTTTTTTATAATAATTAATTTAATGGTTTTAATTTAAAAATATATGAAAAGATTCTTGAAACCGAATATCTTAAAATTCAGTGCTAAAAATATTATTAAAAGAAAACTATTCAATATGGAACTCCAATTTATTTCTTAAACAAATTGACCAGAGTTTTTTCCCTTTTTTATTTTTCAAAACTATTTTTCAATTTATTTGCTCTCATTGCACGTAGCTTTAAAAGTTTAAATTCCCTTGCTTTTATTGACATTCATTATGGTCAACATAACGTTTTTAGCCATGTAAATAAGGTAAAAAAAAGGAAAACTTTGTTAACAAAAAAAAAGTTTTTAATGGCAACAACTTTAATGTTGTTGTCGTCCACATTGTTGCAAGCCTTAGCAGTGGTTACGTGGCAGGTTTAGCATGAAAAAAAAACAATCTAGACTAAACTGTAGAAATTTATATAAATGACTATTTACTTCCGTTGTTGTTGTTACCGCTGCATTTTACACTGTGACTGGTAATTATTTATTAGAGTTTATTTTTATGGTGTTTATGGCTGTTTTTCCAGCAAGTTTTACTTCAATGGCACAGTTAAAAAAGTTCAACAAAAACGAGTTGCTAAAAATGACACATATTTTCAAAAGAAAATGTGAAAAGAGATAGGAAAAAATATTTTAAATTTCCCTATGAATTTAAAAATATATGCAAACAACATTTTTCTATGGAACAAAGAATTCAAAACAATTATTAAAAAATTTAAAAATTTAGTTTTAAAACTAAACTAAATATTTAAAAAACTTTTCATAGAAAAAATAACGAATTTTTTAAAGTGTTTATATCTAATAATTAATCACAAAAGCCTGAATTATTAATTAATTATATGTCATAGCAAATATTTTGCAATTTTATTTCTTAATTTGCTTTATTTTTGCTATTCATATGACGGAAGTGTTACCATTTATTTAATTATTTATTGATATTAATAAATTTTATAACTCAATACATTGATTTGTTTTGTTACTTTTAAATCAGTATTAATTTAAATATCGTTTTATATTAATTTATTAATTTTTTTTGTTTTTACATTTTCTAATATAAAATATATACAATTTTTTGTTTTGATAATTTTATAAACCTTGACATCGCCTTAATATTTTATGCAAATTGTGTTTTTTTTTCTATGTTTAATTTAAAACCAAATAAAAAAATATCAAAAATTTAATTTAAATAATTGCATTTATTTTTTGACGAATTATAAATAAATAGAAACAAAACAAAAATAAAACCAAAATCAATATACATATATTGATTTTTATTAATATTAAATTTGTATGGTTTTTATTTACCCGAGAGCCCGTAGCAAACGGTATCAAATTTCATTATAATTTTAATAAATTTAAAATCAACAAAACTAATATGTTTTTAATGTCTATACAATCCATCTGCAGCACATTTAAAGTGAATTAAGACGGAAAAAGACAACGATAAGATAAAGAAGTGCAAATATGAAATATTGGATGGCTACACAAATCTCATTTTGCATATATATTTTTTTTTTTTGGATAAGAAAAGATTAAACAACAAAGCCCAAGTGCTTATGGAAAGACAGCATATGGCAATAAACACAAAATTACGACACTAGGGGCACAAAATTTGTTTTTTTTGTGCCTAAAGGTGAAATGACGTCATACAAGCAGTTTGACATTAAACAGTTCTGTAAACAAAACCCATAGACTTGCCTAGAGAATCAAAGACATCCAACTAAAAATCATATTCATGTCGGAATTTTAATTTATGCGTTCTTGTATTATATTTATATTATATATTTTTATAAATGATATTATATTTATATTTTTATGAATGATAGGACCATTGTCCAATAAATTTTTTAAAAAATCAACTCGATTTCTTTATATTTCTCCATATCGTTATGCTTATTCCTCAAATGTTCTCCCAAATTAATGTTCAGAATATTCCTCATTGAATAGAAGAACAGAAAATAAACGTACGCTGAGGCAACCCCAATTATAATCACTTAATAGCAATACTACATTAAAAATTAAAACACTTATTAACACTACGAAGTAAATTGGAAAAATAATGAATTCATAACTTCACTTATTGGCAACCAAAATAATCTTAAAACGGTATTCAAATAAAAAAAAATGCATGTTAACGCTAAACAACACTTTAAAACGACAAACACGCTAAACAAGAGACACAAAAATAATTGAACTTTAGGAATTTGTATTTAAATTACAACACTTACAAACACTAATTACAAATCTTCGTGTAAGCAATGGCAAATTAAAAATATTCTTTCTTCTAAAGTTACGTTCTCACTCTTTCTCCCTCTCTTGGGCTCATGTTACAATCGCATCATTATTTGTATATATGGAAGTATGTATTCAAGTGTTTCATTTTTTTTTTCTTTTAACAAAACATACCTATAAACAGTATAAAAGAGAGGGAATATCATTGCGTTCTATTTTCTTAATTCCGAACACCAACTTTCTTTGTAAACATTGCATTGTGTTGTGTTGTTGTAGTGTAGCTAAAATGTTTTTATTCCATGTTCTTGTATACCAGAAATGCAATTTCACCCGAAACGTTTACATGTTAATGGTGATTGGGGTGAAGTGCAAGAGACGAGACAGAAGTATATGAAAAACCAGTTTTTGTTTTTCTTATGCTAGAGAATTTGTTCTTTTTTCTCGTTGTTGATGGCATTCTCCTACTTTCTTAACGGTTTAATGGCAACCAAAGTCATAATCTGTGTTGGCTTTAAAGCGAAAACAAAAATCGAAAAACTAAGAAAGAAACTACTCACACCAGTTGTACAAAGGCAGTGGTTTAAAGGAATAAAATTTTTCAAAAATTGGCTGATAAAGAAAAGTTTGATAAGCAACTGTGAAAAAAATGCATTCTTTTGAAGGAGCGAAGGAAGGGGAAAGAAATCTCTAGTGCATGGTAATGCATAGTTCTATTTACATGTGATTTCTTTTTTTTACATTTTTTGCTGATGGTAGTTTCTTACAAGTACCGTTAGTTGCACTTTATAAACCATACGAGTGGTGTGGTGTATGATATGTATGCTTAAAGATGATTGTATATTTAGTTGTGACTTGTTTTTAATTCAAAACGGGTTTATTAATTCACTAATTTTTGTTCTCAACGACTTTTCAATTCAATTCCTTGCAACAACAGTTTCATAGCCTGTCTTGTTCTGTTTATTTTTCTTCTTCTTCTTTGTTTGCGTACGAAATATTTGAATGTAAAAATTTGTTGTGGTTTTCCTTTTCTTTTGGTGTTTGTTTATGTTGTTGCTTTAGTGGGAAAAGAGACCAATTTAGCCCGCTCGTTCACTTATACCTTAGCCTTAGAAAAAGAAGCATGACCTTAATTTCTTAAATTATTTTTAATGCACTTCAGAGTTTCCATTACATTTTTTCATGGTCCATAACAAAGAAACTGAAAAACAAAAAACAACAAATACTGTAAACAATACAACACAGCAACAATACCATCGTACTGTATATTGGACTGTATAATTTTTCTTTCAAATTTCGTTGAAATATTGTTTGTTACTGTTTTTATAAAATGAAAGGAGAAAGAGAGAAAAAGAGAAAAGAAAGAGAGTAAAATACTTTTTTTTCGCTTTTTGTTTTATTTTTTAGAAGAGGACTTTACAGTGCTTAAAACAAAAACCGAATTCATTAGCACCAGTTGGAATTTTAAATTCGGTTTGACAACCATGGGCTGGACTTAATAAGAAATTTCATTTTTAAATTCCCTTTTTATGCTGCTGCTAACAAATTAGTGGTGAAAAAAGCGAAAAAAAATAGAAAAAATAAAAGTCTAGCATATATTTAAGGATCCAAATGTACACAGAGAATGATCTTTAAAGCCTTCAACACAAAAGAAAAGATTTTAAAGTAAAATTAAAAATAAAAAAAATTTAAAATTAAATTTTAAGACATTTTTAGATGGAAAGGATAGAAGATATTTTAAAGGCTGGTTGTTGATATGAAATTTAACATGTTTTAATAAAATATTGAATAAAAATAAAGAATGAAGCATACTTTAAGTTGTGAAGAAATGTTTCAAACATGACCTTGGTAAGAAAATAAAGGCATATACCCAGTTTCTGTAAGACGATAGATTTCAGACGGCCGCCTGTTGATATGAAGAAACACAAAAATAATTTTATTTTTAATTTTCGCTATAAGAATATCATTTGGCATGGCATTCCACTACATATGTAAACTATCAGAAGTATTGTCTTTTTTAATTACGTTTTATTCTAATATTTCGTGTTCTAATAGAACTTGTTTAATAAATTAACACAAAACTAGTCTAATTCTTATTCTAATTCTAATGCTAATATTAATATATATTCTATTAAAATCCATAAAATCAATAAAATATTCAAATTGATTTGTTTTTTTTTTTTAAATGAAATTTTCTAAATTAAAAAATTCACAAATTTTGCTAATCAGACGAATGAATATAAAATAATTTTTTTTTAATTTTTATTAAATCAATATTTAATTATACAACTTAATATCGAAATTTTTTATGGAAAAAATTATAAAAAAAATTTGCTTTCATTAGGCAAAATTTTAAAAGACTGGTTACTATTAATGGCTTCAACCTTGAACATGAAATATGCTAATCACTAACTACAAAACAAAAATACTGTTAAAAACATGTTAGGTCTCGTCACTTCGTTTACAGCCTAAACATTTATTAGCAATTCCATATGAATTAAGAAAATATAAAGTTAAAGCCTGCTTGGCATGAGTTTGCTAAAAATGGTAAAACAATTTCAAAACTTGATTTAATATCATACTGTATCAGATTATATAATCAATATGGATTGTTTTTCTGATTAACTTCTATCAATATGGCCAAAATTTCATAAAATTTTGATTCGAAAAAAAAATACAAAATACTGGTGACATCAAACCAAACCAGTACTATAAACCATAAAAATATTACGTTTCTCACAACAAAACAAAATTAATTTAAATTGCTACAGGAAAAGAATCATAAGACAATATTTTTTAAACATATTTCAAGTTCTGATATCTTCTTAAATATTCAGACAGAAACACATTTTTTTTTTTGTTTTTTGATACCCAACGTAGGCTTATTCGTATTTTATTTCAATTTCCTACGTTCTCATTACAGATTTCGTTTACGCGCTACTATCCACTCTCTTTCAAAAAAAATTGCCATGTCATACGACTTGTGTGATCGTCTAAAACCCCCTTTACAAGGTACCAGAGTCTAAGTCAATTACAAAAAAAACTTTCTAATTTCACTGCTTGCTGTCTTGCAAGTTTATTTTCTAATCTCATTAGGTTAAGTGAGGTTAGGTTTAATTTCCAGCCGCCATAAAAAGTTTAACTTAATGGGGTCCTATAAGGGGCAGTTGTATTATCGTAAACTTCTTTAGCGAACTTAGTATTCTAGACCTCGACTGGACCATACGTCATATAATGAAGCCTAAACTCTTAATGACTATAAAATAGTTTCGTTCAAACATAGTTCATTGACCACAAGAGGAAGCTTAAAGGCCAAAATAGATTGAACCAATGAAATTCCTTGACAAACTTCGAACCGCTCTGCTGAAATTTTAACCGTTTTTGTTAAGAAAATTTAAAAAAAATTGAAATTGGCTGTCAAAATCATTGAGGCGTTTTTCGGCTGGAGCGAGCATTTTTTCTTGAAAATGTCTTAGGTAACCAGGTTACTATTAAGTCGTTAACAAACATTACTTCAACACACGTTCTCAACTCTGAATGCCGAGGATTTCTCAGGGAAATTTAGTATCACACACTGGCAATCGGGAATTTATGAATGGCCAAGGTAGATATAGAGTTCACAATCTTTGACATATGACAGGGCATAGGCCTACATTTGATTAGGTATTCTCCGCTTGTTTTACGGAGATACTCGACTTTGTTGGCAGCACGTCTGTGCATGCATTATCGCCAGACTCTGTTCTTAAATCTCAACATAATCCATCGCGAAATTGCAATAGCCATGTCTTATTGAACGGCATGCCGATTGATTTGGAATAGCTTCTACGGTAGCTATGGGTCTGAGAAGGCGGAAGAAACTGTCTTGTCATGAGGAGACTTCTCACTGTTTGCAAATTTTTGAATGAACTTTTCATTATAAAGACTGGAACAATAGCCAGAATTTATATGGAGTTCTGTTGGTATTCTTGTTTGATTCCCGGGTTGGTTATTAATTGGGGAGCCGAAACACTGGTCTAGGTAGGACCTAGACCTTCTAGGAGTGTCTGCCACCTAACCTAACCTCAAATAATTTCCAAAAGTGAATGAAATGCAGATTTGCCACAATAAACCAATGCTTGACGTTTATTCTTTAAGGATTAATTAACTTAATTGGTCATTACGTTCCATTAGTCAGGATTACAACCTAGCTGCGCACACCACTTATGCTGCGTGTGTTACTTTTATGAATGAATGGCAGCACTTGAGGTTTAACATGACTCTGAACGGTAGAACTGTGAAGCTTTTCCCAGTAATTTTATTTACTCTCAGGGGCTTTGTCAGAAGACTGCTGATAGGAGGTCGCCAAAAGAAATATTTTTTCATATTTTGTTTGGTTCAAGATGTCTGAGCTGGGGTCTCGTGATTCAAGCGACCCGTGCACTACCTATTAGAATACAGTGACTACACCATTGGTAGGCTATTCTTGAGCTTCAATTTTGTTTTACTGGCTGCAGTAGCGTTTATTTCCACTGTTGGCTGACTTGTCACCTCTTGAACTATCTCCCACTGCTTCATAAATAGTCTGCTATGTGGCTGGATTACGACAGCTTGTCACTTTAGCGAGTTAAAGGGCTATACGTTACTTTTTTTTCACAAATATTACGTTCTGACACAGGGTATCCCATGTTCGGACACTTTTTCTAGGGCAAAATATTTTTTTTTACCAGATTGAGATGCACTAAGAAAACATCTGTTGCGGTTCGCCAAGAAAAATTTTCAAACGAAATTTTTTTTTCTTTTAAATTTTAAAAATAAATGAGAAGTAATTACATTTTAAAAGAGTTCATGGATGTGAAAATTGTTTTATTTTTGAGTGATAAATTCAAAAATTTTTCACTTAGAAACTGTAGACACATGAATAAGTAGATCTACACTCTACAGATGGCATTAAAAACGTAAAATACAAATTTTAGAAAATTTACTGCCCCTCACAATTTATTCCTGGAGTGTAATTGTAAATATTTTTAATTTCTGGAAATTTACTGGAAGAAAAATCTTGTTTATAATAAAACTAAAATAAATTAAAAAATAAATTCAAAAATTAAAAATTAAGAATAAAATTAAAATATTTTTTTGCGTATTTTTTTATTTAAATTAGAGAAAGAATTTAATCTGATTTAGAAAACTTAAAAAACAATTTTAATTAGTATCAGAATATATGAATAATTTATTGAAATTTTAAGAAAAAAAAAATGAAAAAATATTCGATTTTCAGCCGTTTGCGTAAATAATAAAAAGAAATTGTTTTCAACAAATTTTGTTTATTTAAATGCCACAATAAACTAGAAAATGAAACAAAGTTTAATAATAAAAAAAATTTTTATTGCTTAGTTTTCATAAGTGAAATAGACTTACAGACAAAAGTAAAGGCAGTTTTATTTCCTATTATTTTAATTTCGCTGGTTTAAAAAAAAATGTTGAAATCCAATTGGTTCGTAAAATGGTAAACAAATTTCACGGAAGCGTTAGAATCTATCTCCATGCCAGGCTATAGAAATACAATAATCCCTCGATTAACGCCGCAGTTGGTTAAAAAAAAAAAAAAAAAAAAAAAAAAAACGTAAATCGAAACGACGTAAACCGAATTTCATATTGCTCATACTACAAAGGAGAATGTTTTACAAACTTACAAACGTTACAGTAATCCCTCGATTTAAGTCACAGTTGGTTCCAAAAAAGGCGACGTAAATCGAATGACGACGCAAATTGAAGTTAGAGGGAACAAAAAATTTGACTACGTAGATCGAAACAACGTTAATCGAGGCGACGTAAATCGAAGGATTACTGTACAAGGAAAATAAAGTACCCGCAGTTCTTGTTATCTACTCTCAGAGAGAAACAAACGGGATTCCGCATCCCTATATCATGCTTAACACATTCACGCCAGCGCGTACCACCGGTTGCCCGCACTAGACTGCCTTATCGGACGGCGCGTACCACTGGTGGCCCGCACAAGACTACCTTATCGGACGGCGTGTACCACAAGTAGCACTCAATTGATCATGCTATTAGACGACACGTAATACCAAATATTTAGATCTTTAACACTTCGACTGCCGAAAAAGAATACCTGAGAGTCACGTCACGATAGAGCGAAAACCTCTAAGCTCATCCGCCAGTAGGCGATAAGCATGAATTAAAATGCCGCCGTGCATACAGTTAAACAATATCAACATCTTAAAGATAATAGTACAGCACTCAGTGAAATAATATCCATTCAAAGCCGATAAGATTTTGGAGGTTAACATTAACTGACACAAGTTCATCAGTTAAAATTACCAAGAGCCTCTTTACCGAATTAAACAGGCCTCAGACAGAGTGACAGATCATCTGGTGATCTCTTCAATATTTCATTACAACAAATCTTGGGCAATGCTAATTGCCTCGTACACAGAAATTGAATCCGGAAGTGATATGCTATTTGCAGTAATGATTGAATATTACGAGGGGTGGCGGTTGCCTTTGCTAAGTTTTTAGAGCAGGAATCATTAAAAATGGGACTGGCAGTAACCGCAGACAAAAATAAATTTCTGGTTGCAATAAATGAACCGGGAACTGTATGAACTACAGTCACTAACATCGACTTCATTAGAAGCATCAAAGTACAACGCCTACTTTATCTTGAACATGTCGTGGAAAGTGAAGATGCTAAGGCGAAAAGATCATTCTTTTTTTTTTTTAGAATAAATAATTAGGCTTACAAATACAGTGTAATAGGGTTAGGAAAAAAATTTATTAAAAAAAAAATTTGATATCAGAGTTACTCAACATTAGTACTTCGCCAAGTCTAGGTCACATGCCTCAGCTGTGACTGTCATTTATAGTTGTTGCCATTAATGTAACTAAGGGCCATTATTACAACTTGCCGTTAACTAAAGGAAGGACTTTAAAGGGCAGATAAATTGTTTTTCATCATTATAAGTGGACAAAAAGGTAGAAGTGAGCGTTAAGCTAAAGGGAGGATCATCCTACCTTTAACTTTTAAAGTTAAGTTTATGTTAGAACTTGCCATATTATATATTATTGTCAATATGGCAACTTCAAATATAAACAAAATGAGCAAATACAACAAAGAAAAGAAGCCCGTCGTTGCCACAGCGTTAAAAAAATTTATTGAGCGGCATTATCCACATTGCTCCGTCACTGCCATATTTTTGAAAAGGTTAACTTTATTTTATCTGTAAGTTGTAATAACGAAAAGAATTTAAAGGTAACTTTAAAGTTCACCTTAGCTAAAGTTAACTTTAACTAAACCCAACTTTAACGACAAGTTGTAATAATGGCCCTAAAAGTATAGCAAAGAGGTAAAAAAAAAGAAATTAAAAACTTAAATAAGACTGGTAGCAGTGGTGAATGAACTGCCCTAGCGTTCCACAACCATCGACATCTATTATGAACTCTCAGCTTTGGGAATCCCCCTAAGAACTTACAAGCCTATAACTTACAATGTCGACATCGATATGGGCAACATCTGTGGGCAGAAAATCTAATCAAAGCTGGATTGAGGGCGTATAATAAGTCTGCCTAAACTATAAAGAAGCACGATTAGCATGGTAGTCGAATTCATTATTATGCATCCATTCAAGGTGCATTCACCTTAAACACTTTGCAACTTTTTCAGTAGCAGCAGAGATGAGGAGACCTATTGGGTACATACACACATACATGCATACTTAATTGATCATTACAATCCTTCAATCAGGATTACGACCTAGCTACTCACACCACTGATGTTGTGTGTGTTAATTTTATACATGAGTGGCGGGACCTACTACTCCGAACGACAGATTTTTTGAGAAGCTTTACATAGCAATATAATTTACTCTCGGAGTTTTTGCTAGAAATCTAATGAGAGGAAGTCGCCGAAGAAATATTTTTTCATATTTCGTTTTGATGTCTGACCTGAGGAGAAAAAAAGGCCATCTTGGTTTTTACTATGTAGTAACTGTTACTTATTGACATTGGCGGCGTGACTCGCGTCATTAGAGACAACGAGCGGTTTCGGGGCTAGAGGATAACAAAGAATTCTGGTAACTCAATGGGCTGTATGCGACCTAGCTTCCTTGTATGGACTGTGACCAAGTGCAACTGGAGTCTTGTATTTCTTGAATTCATGCATTATTGGGTATTTCAGCACAAGCATCTGGTGAGACATCTAGAGGCACAATTTAATGCCCCTAAAAAGTTAGCGCTGCTGATATTATTTCTTCTTATGTTTTTGGCTCACAAGTTTGTATTGCGATTCTGTTTATTTCTTTCTCAATCTACTTTACGATTACCTGAGTTTTTATTTTTAATTTTTCTTTTTAGAAGATTTTTAAAATCTCATTAATTTCTTTTTCTAATCTTTTTGGATTCTTCGTTTGTCATATTTTTTCCATTTTTTTTGGTTTTTTTTTTTTTTTTTTTGTTCAAAAAGAAACAATTCACACTGATTTGCTATTTCATCTCCAAAAAACGAAAAAATTCATATTTTTATCATCAACATTCGGAATTATTTTTGTTTTCTTGTTACAATTGGCTTCAGGCCAACAAAACTGATTTCAGTGTGTGGGTTACGTTTTAATTTTTTTTTTCTGTCATCTCTAACACAAAAAAAATTTAATATTTTGGTTACCTTTACACATGTGACTATGACTAGAGCGGTGTTGTTGCTGCTGCTGCCGCTGCCGAGTAGTCAGTCCATGGTGGTGCTAATGATTCATTAGATTTTTAAAAATCTTTTAAATGCAAACAAACAAATACGTTTTAAAATATTTAATTTCTTTTCTTTTTTTTTTGACTTTTGGATTAAAATTAACTGGATTTAGTCCAGGGGTGGAGAACGTACATACAGTGACAACACACACAACATTAATGACATTGTTGTCATACAAAAAATATTTTCTTAATTTGTTTTTGAGATTTCTAAAAAAGGTGTTCAAATATTTTTCTATTGGATTTAAGCAATAAATTCTTTTGATTTTGGTTGATACTTTTTATATTTTTTCTATAAAGAAGTATTGTAACGATGTTTGTGTATGTAATTGACACATGACATTGACATACATAATGTTTTCAGAATGACTGTTAGAATTCATAAATCATTATTAATTAAAGACATCTATTAACAAAAGCACAAACAAAAAAACTTCCTTTTATCTTTTTTTTTATGAAATTACATTGTGACATGACATGACATGACATGTCATTGAAATTACTACCTGTTGTTAAATAAGAAGTTAAAAATAAAATCGGTTTGTTTTTGTAATTTAAAACTGTAAATCTTTAGCTACAAAAAAAAAACAAAAGAAACCCCAAGAAAAATTAAACCGGTTGAAATTAAATGGGATTAATGGCTGGGATGAATGGATGACTTGATGTCATGACTCAAAAAATTTTTTTTAAATTTTTATTGCTCTCAGCCAAACCTTTAAAAACTTTGTTTTTACACTAAGAAAACTAGTACAATTAAGTTTTGAAACAATAAAAATCAACATTTTAAAAATAAAAACAACAAATTATTCTCAGAAGTAATCAAGCAACCAAAAATTAAGAGAGAGAAAAAAAAAGAACAAAAATTCCTCAAATAAAATCTTCAAACAAATATTAAATTTCATTTTAAAATAAATACGAAATAATATTTCACACAACAACCTACAAAAAAACAAAAAGGTGTTAAGACATGATATACGTTACCAATTATGGATAAAAATTCAGGGTCAAAAAGTACAAAAAGACCGGCTAAAATGCAAACAATGTCACCTACCTGTAAAGAAACATACAAAAAAAATTAAAAAAATTAAAATTCATTTGAAATTTTGTAAAAATCTAAGAAAAGAAATTAAATACAACAAAGCTGAAGTCATCACAAAGAATTTAAAACATTATTATAACAAAAAAAAAAAAAAAACGGGGAAAACCGAAATCAATTTACGATCAAAACCTAATGATGACAAATGACACAAGTGACAGAAAAAAAAAAAAACTTTACTGTTGTAATTACTTTATGGCAAGCCGACAGTACAAAGGGGTTTGAAAAGGATTTAAAAATATTCATTTTAAGACTAAGTGTCCATAATTAAAATATTATTTAACAAATCTATATATCGGGTATTTTTTTTTTGATGGATCTTGATATCGGCAACCATGGTTCGTCATAAATCGCTGAATGTGGAAAATTTTCTTGGAAACAAATAAATCTACTTGCCAAGTTTAATTATTGATCGTTTTCGCACGAATATTACTCTTATCGATTCCAAACTACCATCAATGCAAAGATATATACAAGAATTGAAGTGAAACGGTTATGGTTTGCGTTGCTTTTCTGATGAATGAGATCAACTGATAATCAGCATTTTCATTAAAGATTTCTGTCAGTGTTGACTCTCATTTCTGGTTCAATGCCTACGTCAATAACTAAAATTATCTTATTTACAGCCAAAATAACACATGTGTGTGAAGATAAATTCGAATTTGAAAACCCAAGACGCAATCCATAAATTTCAGCAGCGCCACATTTAGCGTTAACAGTTCAAAATTTGTTGTTAACAGACCAAAATTTCCTCTTAACAGAGCACTGTTAACTGTTTAACAGTATACATCTGAACAAGGTCAGTTATTTAGAAGCTAATTTTAGGGCACATACTAGGTCTTTGTGTACCATATCATACTCAAAGGAGTGTTCCAAGGCCTCTTAATACAATAAGCAATATAGTCCCATATAAAGTGATATGGTATTGTTGAAATTGGCTTTGCAAAAAAAAATTTTTTGATTGAAAATTCTCTAGAAGATCAGTGGCCATTTGGGAACATATAAGATATAGTACACCATAGATAGCCTGTATGTATGTATATTTGGCTAAAAATCGATTTTTTTAAAATTCAAAATCTCGACTCACAAAATTATTTCAGCTATCCCACTACCACGGTTGGAAAGAGGACCCTCTGGACTATCATTTGCATATAGTCTGTATGGGTTTTGGGTTTTCAAATTCGAATTTATCTTCACACACATAAATAACATTCAAGTCGCTAACATAATACCACCAATTACTTACTTAATGGCCATTACAACCCTTTAGTCAGGATTGCAATTAAGCTTTTCACACCACTCATGTTGAGTGTAAAAATTGTATCTATGAGTGGCGGGACATACAGTCTAACGTTGACCCCGAACGACAGATATTTGAATTACCAATACAGCCATTAAAGTTGATCGGACGACAACACCGGACCTTATTTTTGTTTCGATACGAGCAACAAACAGTTGTTATGGTAAATAGTGAGGACTATCGAGCCAGGCTGACAACATTTTTATTTTCAAAAATTAGTGGGTCAAACTCACCATACAGCGTGCCTAACAATCGGATCTTTTGCAAAATGAATTTAGTGGCAAAATTTCTTGCCAGAAGTAGTCCTGCTTGCTGGATCTCCCTCCACTAGTTTACTATTAATGAGGCTATGTTAAGTCATTGGTTTATTCCTACAAATTAAAACCCCGTGATGCATTAGAAACCAACATTTAAACCGCCATTTACGCCATAAGACCAGACTTATTGGAAAAAGTAATCAAAAACTAGCCCAGAAGAGATTGTTGCAAAGCCATTGCATTCAGAAATATTGACTTGTTGGTGCAGATTATGGCCAGGAGGTCTCATTTGGTCGCATTCATTTGAAAATGCAAGTGGAAGACTATTTAACGCCAATAGAGAGTATTATGGACGTATGAAAATTAACTTGCTTTCGCCTCCAATTGAAGATTATGAACTGGATGGCTTTTTAACCAAGCCACCAGTCATACATGACAGTTGTTTTCGACTTTATTAAATAAGAAGTTTCCAGAGAGAGAGGCCATTATTACAACTTGCCGTTAAACTTGGGTTTAGTTAAAGCTATCTTTAGCTAAAGTGAACTTTAAAGTCACCTTTAACTTCTTTTCATTATTACGACCGAATGATAAAATAAAGTTAACCTTTTTAAAAATATGGCAGTGCCGGAGCAATGTCGGTAAAACTGCTCAATTAAAAAAAATTTTTTCAACGCAGTGTCAACGACGGGCTTCGTATTTTTTTTTTGTATATGCTTATTTCGTTTTAATTTGAAGTTGCCATATTGAAAATAATATATAATATGGTAAGTTCAAACATAAACTTAACTTTAAAAGTTACCGGCAGGATGATCCTCCCTTTAGCTTAACGCTCACTTATATCTAATAATGAAATGCAATTTATCAGCCCGTTAAAATCCTCCCTTTAGTTAACGGCAATTTGTAATAATCGCCCTTAATTAATCACTGCATTTGGCATATTTAGCGGGCTCCTCCATGAACTGTATACCCGCTAATAACGTAGATGCTCCCTAACGTATGAGTATTTGAAAACAGACATATTTGTAGTTGCTGTTGGCATACCACCCGAAAGTGTAGAAAACGCAATCGAAAACTCCCTCAGAAGTATCGATTTCTATCACCAATCCAAAGACGATCATTTAAATCACACTGTATTTCGTACATGGCACGGACAAGATCCAAATTTCATCAAAATCATACGTTTTTGTGTGTTTTATTGAACGTCAATAAGTTTTAAGTTCGTAAACAAACCACCAAGACTTTATGACATGCATTGAAAGGGGGGAGGCACTTAATATTGTACGCCTCGAGGAGTGTTAGGAGTCATCTGATTTCGATTTGCAGTTTAGTTTGAAATTTAAAGTCAGAGAGTGACAACAAAGAAAAGCGTTAAAAGTGACACAAATTTGCCATTAAAATCTGAGCAATTAGGATTCACGATTCCGCGAGGAAATAACAGGGTTTCATCATATTTTTTGAATTTAAAATTCAGAGCCTTCAATTCATAGGATTTATTAGAAAAGAGTCGAACATAATGGACAAAGTTTCTCGCTACTGCATTCAGAACAAGCTTTATTCTACCAGAATGAGGTTGTTTTTATCTAAAACACTGTTGGCAACCCTATCAGGCTAGAAAGTGCCACAATAGACCAATCTTATCTGTTGGACTGGAGAAATGTAACTCTTGAAAAGTACTGAAAGAAGCAATATGCACACACGTGTCCTCCTTAAAGGAATCAAAACTTATAACAAAAAATATATTGAAAAGGAATATATTGAAGTGATGTGGCCCATTGTGTTTTAAACAATTCTATCAACACTTCTGTTGACTTAATTGTTTTCAACTATTTTTTCTATCAAATTAAAATCGTTTTTTTTTTGGCCACTGAAAAACAATTTAATTCAATTAAAACAAAAACACTCCCTCTCCCTCTCTTCCCCTAATATGTGTGGCTTAAAAGTTAGAAATAAATTTTAGAAAAATAAAAAAAAAACATTTTAAAAATAATTACAAATAAATAAAGTGAAATGGAAATGGAAATGAAAATTAAGGCTTCACAACATACCACATGTGTTTGACGATTGAGTAAACATTTCAAAAAAAAAAAAAAAAAAAAAAAAAAAAAAAAAAATCAGTGTCCTAGAGTTCAAATTTCGAGGAACGTTCGCTTACTAGTGTTAGTGGTGTTGTATTTAAACAATTTCGGCAAATAAAATCTGAAAATTAATTTACAATTTTGCGGATGGAAAAGTGGTTGTTTAACACATACACACACACACCCATGCAGAGAGGCACGTGGTATGTGTACGAAGAACGCTATTCGTACAAAAATACATCCGCACTAGACTTCCAATGAAATTCAAATTTTAATTTTGAAATGGTATGAGTATACGCGAGAGCAAAGAAGGGATAGGATGGGATTGGGGAAAACATATATTTGTTTAGGAACGTTAAATAAACACAATTAAAATATCATAAGCCGCCTTACAACAACGACAACAACAGCAACTACAACTACACCATGGTTAAGAATAATATGCACATGACGAATGAATGAATGAATGAATGAATGACTGGATGAAAAGGCAGTGCAGACAGACAGACGTCAGTCCATCAGTTAGACATTGAGACAGACAAGTGGACGAATCGGATGTATGGATGATGGTTGCATGACATGATGAATCACCCACACACGCACACAAAACACCGAAAGCAAGATTGTGTGTGTCCGGATGGATGCACGAATAACTGCCGTTGATTTTTCCTTTACTCTGGCAGTTTTGCTTTTCCATTCTTTGTTTTTATGTCTGCCTCTGTGTGTGTGTTTTGTTAGCTCATCACACATTTATGGCTCGCACAGAGAGAGTGGATTTATTTTAACCATCCTCGTTGGTCTCTTTCCCTGGCATATTTTTAAGCTCCTTTAGCTATGCAATGGCATTTATTATGGAAAAAAAATTCTTTTTTCTCTCTTTTTCTTTATTTTGGAATATTCATAACCAAAAGCTGGAGTTCTTTTTTTTTCATTGAAAAATAAACAAAAAATCAACCAGGCAGTAGTAGCATTGGAAATACGACCAGAAAACAATTGCAAGCCAATCAATTGAAATCCTCTCCAGTATAGTATGTTCCCAAATGCCCGTCTGTCTCTCTCTCTGTATAAATACTAACTGACATTGGGCAAACAGGCCATGAAAAATAAAAAAAAAAACCCCCCAAAAAATATATGAATAAACTCCTCCAAGGCAATAAAGTGTACATAAGCATATAAAGCGTGGCACACGAATATTGGAATGGGCAATGAAACAGAGTCGAGCGTTTGAACAGAACAGTAGTTTATCCGCTTAGAAATGATTTTCATACTCGTTAAAGTGATTAGAAATTGGAAATGCTGGCAAAAAAGGTACTTTTAAGCATTTGTAATACCATAAAAAGTACCAAATTCAACTGCAGCTGTCCTTTTCACTGTAAGGGGGAAAGAAATTATTTTCAAATAGGGAAGGAGAGAGATTTTCCATCCAATATGAAGGGAATATTATATTTAGTGGAAGAAAAAAGTAGTGTTTTGAATTAGAGACAAAAGATTAGAATTAATTATATACATATACAATTAGAGAAAAAGCACTTTTTAATCAGGGGAAAAAGTATTATTCAAAAATAGGTAAACTGGGCAACAATGCAAGATCCCATTGTTGGATCTTGAAATGAAGAAAAAAGTACTATTTCTTATTACAGAAAAAGTACTAAACTGAAAAAAGTAGTACACAAAAGTACTTCTTTCAGTATTGATAAACATTATTATTTGGATTACATAAACAAGTAATATTTACAATTGGAAACAAAGTGAAATTTTATAGCAAAAGTACGATTTATAATTGGGGAAAAAAGTACTATTTTGAATAAGAGAACAGTGTTATGTTTAGCTTACAAAAACAAAAAGAAGGAAAAAAACACTGCTTTTTGTAATTAAAGAAAAAGTACTATTTTCAAACACAGGCACCAAATTTCAGTAAGGGGAAAAAGTACCATTTTACTAGAGACCACACAACTGTTTTCAATTACTATTAACAAATGGGGAAAAAAGTATTATTTTAAATTACAGAAAAAGTACTATTTTTAGTTACAAAAAAGGTACCATTTATTATTGATAGAAAAAGTATCATTTTGTAATATAGAACAGATAAATAATTTAGATTTTAAAACAGGTATTAAACACTGCTATTCGTAACTACACAAGAAGTACCATTTTTAAACGCAGGTGCCATTTTCGGTAAAGGGTACCAAAGTACCATTTTACAAGAGACCACAGAACTGCTTTGAATTACTTATACAATATATACTAATGGTTAAAAAGGTACTATTTTCAAACAAAGAAAAAGTACTGTTTTCAGTTACAGAAAAAGTACTATTCTTCAATTGTAGAAAAAGTACTATTTTGGATTACAGAATAGAGTCATAATTCTGATATGAAATAAATAAACAAAAAACTCTGGTATTTGTAATTACAAAAAAGTACTGTTTTCAACTGAAGGAAAATTTGAATTTTTAATTTAAAGAAAAAGTACTTTTTTTTATTAGAAAAAAAGGGGGTAAAAGCACTTTTGAATTAGGCAGAAGTGTAATTTGAAAAATAAGAATTTTTAGTTGGGAAAAATGGGGAAAAGTACTATTTTCAATAACAGAAAAAGTACCACTTACAATTAAGAGAAAAAGTGCTATTATGGATTAGATAAGGATGTGTTGCTTTCAATTGGCAGAAAAATTGATACATATTTTCAAACACAGACAAAGTGCTATTTTCAGTTACAGGAAAGTACTAGTACCGAGTAAGGAAAAATATGTTTTATTACCACATAGTACTTTCAGAAAAGTGAAAATGTAATATTTTCAATATTTTTTTAAGCTAAAGAAAAGTACTAACTTTATGTCAGAAAAAGTACTATTTTTAGTTACAGAAAAATTGTAATTTTAAACATCCAAGAAATGTCTTTCGAAATTAATATTTTATTTTGAATTCTTTGCAAAATTAATCGAGTTAAACATGAAGTTAAAAGACTCCCGAAATGCTAAAGTGTAAATTGCCTTTTTGCTTCTCTTCAAAGGTACTTTTCAAGCACAATCCAATGAATGCGTGAGAATTCTTCAATTATATTTCGTGAAATTTAATATCTTTCCTGTCAATTTGTTTCTCTGTTGTTAATCAACAACAAGAGAATACGATGACATTTTTAAGAAACTTTACTTTAAAAAAAATTGAATTGAAGTGGGATATGAAGACTCAATACGGGCTTAATGATAATGATGATGGCAGTACAGGAAGAATGCATGTGAATGCAACATACGATACGTACTGTTGCTTGAAGCCAGTGAGATAAAAATAAATCAAGAAATTGAATTAAATATGCGCTTGACCAATAACAGACCCTGCCAGAAGAACCTGAATAATAAAATCATCATCGTATGTGTGTCTTCATGCAAAATAGAGGAGAAGAGAAATATTTGTTTTTTTTTTAATGAAAATTCATACGATTTTCATGTTTCTGTTGTTGTTGTTGTTGTTGTCGTTGTCATCATATGATGGAAAATGAAATTCCCTGACAAACAGTGGATGAAAAATTCGTTTCTCTTTTCGGCTTAAGGCGTCCATTATTTATACGAAAGAGTTGGTTGTTGAAAACCAAAGCATCCTTGTAACAATGTAACGCATGTCGTATAGGCCCCTACAATAAACAGGGGAGGGAAAATGAAGCATGAAAATCATGTGCTAAAATATTAAAATATTTTCGTCATTTTGCTTAACAAGTCAAAGATGTCATTACTTGGAGATCGATTTACCATTATTTGGCCTGATGCTGTAGTTACAGCAGATATGAGAAGCAAAAGAAAAAAAATTTACATTTTGATGGAAATTACATACGCTTTACCCTTTGGAATAAATAATAGCAGCGTACAAAAAAGGAAAATAATACCGGAACAGTAAAAGAAAACTGTATGAACGAGTTGTGTTGTAAAGTTTAACGCCACCACTGGCACGATTACCACACCACCATAACCATAGCGGAAACGGAAACAACCATTTGATTTCACATTCATTTCGATTGGTTTATTATATAAAAATATTTCCCACACACATATACACGCATACATGATTTCCTATTTATTTCTATAAGTCCCCCCCTTAGATTTTGTAAATTTGTTTTGATACACCAAAGCGTGGGAGTGTGTAACAAACACAAGAGCTGTTAAGTGCTGCTACAACAACTGTGTCTACAAAACAAAAAACGAAACAAACTCCCCCAAAAGTAACAACCCAGATACTCAAAAACACACAAACACACACACGCATACCCCCCCTTACAGTCAAACGAATATCATTATCATCAACCACAGGCACATGCAGACGCACACATACAGAGAGGCCCATTGGCAAAAATGAATGGAAAAATATTTTGAAATTTAAAACCCATTGCCAACAACAGAGCAATAAGAGGACAAAAAACAGCAGCAGCAGCACATCAAAAAATCAAATAAAATACAACAACAACAACAACAACAACAACAACAGAGAAAAAGAAGCAGAAGAGAAATGAAGGCAAAAGAAAATTTTTTTTTGGAAAATTGTGTGTTCACAACTGATTTAAACCCTTTGAAATATTTTCAAGCACGAACAACTGCAAATGATATTTTCAAGTGTGACACACACACACAAAAGAAGCAAACACATCATGACAATTCGGAATTTGAATACCCCCCCCACACACACCACCATCAACCACTTCAGCCACACTTGATCACAATACATTGCATAAAGTAATAGGCTTGACATTACACTACCACCACAGTAAAGGGACTGTAACAAAATATTCGAAAGAAAAACTTGCTTAAGGGAAATTATGAAAGCGTTATTTATAAAAAGTACCAAAATGGTACGAAAAGTAATCACTTTGAACTAATTAGAAAATAATAGAATGAAAATAAAACTATACTTTATTTAAAATAAAAAAGTACCAAAATGGTGCGAGAAATAATCATTTTGAATTAATTAAAAAAATAATAGAATGAAAATAAAAAAGTACCAAAATTAGCAAAAAAAAAGGTATCAAATATAAAATAAATACAATTTATAATAAGAAATTAAAAGTATACAAGCATTAAAGCATAAGCAAATTGGAAAAGTACCACAAGGAAAATGAGTACCAAATTCTAACAAAAAAAAAGAGTACCAAAATTTTTCTTATATTTTTTTTTTTTTTTATTAATTTTCATACTTTTTAAAAAACTTACAATTGAAAAAAAACGTTTAACAAAAAGTACTATTAAAGTCTTATGAAAAAGTAATAAATAGTACGAAAAAAGTACTAATTTTTGTATCTAGGATGTTTATCCTGATACTTTAAATATCCCACATAATCCCTTAAAAAATCATCACATACAGCAGATTAACTAAAAGATATTAGAAAAGGTACCAAAAACAATGGACCTGTACTTTAGTTCTCTTAAAAACCACACATGAGAATAAAATGATAGAAAATCTGTAGAGAAAGTATCCAACATTTTTAAAAATCATTAAAGAAAAGTGCATACTGCAATTTGAAATTTAAAAAAAGGTGCAAAGTACTTTAAAAAGTACCACACGTATGGGCATGACAAACTCAACTTCACAAGGCAGATACAAAGCTCCGCCAGTAGCAGTATTGTCCATGCATGGCGTACTATGTCTATGTCAGCCCTAGAGCCTACTTTTCGTTGGACCTTTATTAAAAGGGCTAATACCTGTAACTAATAGTTACTGGCATGGGTCTTATTAATAACACAAGGATTCTGTCAAGATTGCAAACTTTGGAGAACATTGTTTACATGATACACGCGATGACATCTTGAAGAAGTTAGGAAAACGACCGTTTCGAATATAGGGGAAGGGGAAAATTGAACGTAAATGATTTCATTACGGGTATTTCGAGATTAAAAAGAGCTGTGAGTGGAGTCAGTTAATGTAGCTAATTCTGTAAGGTTACCGGATTATTGCAGCCAGTTCCAGAAACAAGTGTCGACCATACGCAATGCAGTTATGATTATTAGGGATGCAGAAAGAGGTTTCTTTGTACACTTTTCAATGTACAGACACTGAGTTCTCACAAAATGGCCTCTAGAACAGTTTTTTAGGGATGCGCAATAAGATGACTGACAACATACATACTCCATATAGTACCTGATCACACAGTAGTATTCCTAGAAACTACAGAGGGTATAAATCGTCTTGAAGGCGGTGGCACAACTCACGAACTTTCTGTCAAATTCTCAACATTATAGTTCCATTGAGAACCTGTAAACTGGCGATACATGAGATAAAAATATAGGGCGTTCAGAAAGTCTGTTTAAATTTCAAAAGCAGCACGGTCAGCAACGTTGTTAGCGTTATTACTGGGCATTGCATTCTGGGTAATCATTCCAGATGCATTGGTTATGAACGTAGTATGTATATCCACAGATTTCTACACAAGTTGCAGATATAAGAAAAAGAGTAAGGAACTGCTTTTTGAGAACATGATTGATAAGACATATGAATGTCTTTTTATTATTAAATTTTCTTAATAAAATTCAATTTAATCAGCAAAAATCCTTTTAAACATGTTAAAAACTAAAAAGAAAAAATTCCCCAATAAATAACACAACTCCCATCATTGTTACGGGTTCTCGGCACTTCAATTCAATACCACTTTACTGTTACACACTGTTACTCTCACTTAACACTCTCTCCATTGTGTCAATCATACCACCACCAAAATATTCGCAATACAACGCTTTTAACACAAAACGATTTACTGTAAATGACAAGGATGCAATGCAGAGAGTGAGAGAGCCAGAGAGTCAAGTGTTTTGTTAAAGTGCGTATGTAGTATACAAAGTGTTTTTGGCTGTGTGTGTGTGTTGTTGACTGTTGTTTGGTTCGTAATACGAGAAATTTATAACGAAACGCAAGCATGCATATACACTCACACAACAATGCGTAGCCCACAAAATACAGCAAACAGTATTGGAATCAAAATAATACGCCGCAAAGGCATACATACATAAGTAAAGTTGAGCTGGCAAAGGAAAAACTACACAGAGTGACCAAGAAGAACTTGAAAAACATTTATTCATCATTCATGGAAGAATATCATGGGGAATTATTGTATGATTTACAGGGATGCGTGGGCGGTGGTGGGAGATAAAAACCCATGAATATTTTAAAGCATTTTGTTTCGAGCATAAAATATCATAAAAAATAAAACATTTTTTTTTTTTATTGTCCTTGAGTTAAAGAATTGTTTGTTATGTTTGAATTTAAATCAACTGTGGGAATTACTGGAAATTTAAAATTTAGAGGCAAAATTTTTAAGTGAAATTAATAATTAAAATCCTTGCTTTTTTTTAAAACATTTTTTATTTTTCTTAAATTTTTCTAAAATAAATAGACCACTTTTTTTCCTGTTTGGAAAAAAAAACTGGTGAATAAAAGAAAACAAAAAAAAAAAAAATTCAGTAACACTGACCACAAAATTTGCTAACCATCAACAAATTTGTCAGGTTGCCTTTCCCCAAAGAGGATGTTGTGTACTCGCAAAAAAAAAACACAAAGAGAGACGAAATAAAAAAAAACGGTTATTAAGGCCTTGCTTGGTGTCTAAACAAAACGTTACGTAGTATACAGGCTCACAAACATAGATAGATAGAGAAAGAGAGAGCGAGTGAATGAGTGAGCATGGAATTGCAGAGTAAGGGAATATGCTACGGAGAGAATGCATAATAAAAACAACCAAAAACACACAACAACACATTGTTGTACATTAAAGGGAAAGTGTCAACATAACCATAAAACGACAACAACAACAACAACAACAGCAACAACATCAAGAACATCAACAAATGAAATGAAACGACTACCACTACTACTACTGGCGTAAACAACAAACAAAGGACAATAACAAAACCATAATACATGTCAAAGCTCTTTTGTTTGTTGAATATGATTTATTAATACACATGCAGATTTTGCCGTTATACACCAATCTCTATCTCTCTCGCTCTCTCGCTGCTGCATATAGTTGTTTTTTTTTTTGCTTTGATGTAAAATACACGAACAAAAAAAGGAGAAGCTAGTGCCACTATTGCCATTATGGCGTTTTTTTTTTAAACGCTAAAATCATAAACAACAGCTAAAATAATACGAAAAATAAAAATTGTTGCTACTTTTTGTTTACGTACGTAATGCAGTAAAACCTATAAAAAAAAAAAATAAGGCTAATAAAGGACCCTAGACCCCCTATTATAAAAGAAACAGCATGAAATGCTAACAAAGAGAAAAAACAATAACGAGAAAATAACAAAACAACACATCATAAATAAACTTGTTTTAGTATGTTACACACCATAAACAACACGAAAAAATGGAAAAGAAAAATAGGATACATCCCTCATCCCTTTCTTCTATTCTCAGTCATCTGAGGATAATAACAGGAAAGGAAACTGCTTGAATAGACACAAATTATGAAAGCGTTTTAACCAATTTTGTGGCTAATTCTGGCTAACAGCAATTCAATGATTCTGAAGGAAACAAACTCAGCTAAAATCAGCTGATAAAAACCAAACCCAAAAGATATAACCAGGAGATGTTAAGAGAAAATATTAAAATGGGGCGAAAAATGGCTTTAAAGTGTAATATCTCCGGTAATATTAATTGCTTCAGTCAACACAACAGCTTGTTTGAAGAGCGATATTTTAAGATTCACTTTACACTTCACGTTATGAAAATCACATTAACGTGCATAAATTTATCTGGTTTTACAAATTACCGGAACGTAGCCTTCGTAATTTAAGCAGTTTGCTGATAAAATTTGCGGATTTTCGATTTGCTAATGCTGATATTAATGATACATAAACAAATCCATGTTCCATGTCGCATAGGGAAACGTCGCTAGGAAGCTTGGCATTCACATAGTTTTTATCTTATTATCCAAACTGATGACACTTTAGTCAATTGTACTTCCTAATGATCCTGCCTTGGACCAACTTGCATTTACCATAAAGCCGCGCATTGCTTGCACCTTCGTATTATCATTTGTTTCGATATCTGCAGAGCTCTCCTAATGGTGTAAATATAAATTCCATAGATTCGTCGAGTAAAACGCCATTGGATCAGGATAATGCAAGAAAAATAAAATCAATTTTGGTCCCTCATGATCCGCTCCATTTTTACTTCTGCCTACACAAAGTTTACTTACTTCATTGCAATCCTGTAGTGAGGTTTACAACCTAGCTTCTCACAGCACCCATACCGTGTGTATTAAATTTAGCCATGAGTGACGGAATCTTCAGTTTAATGTCGCCTATGAACGGCAGATTAAAGAAACTTTTTATGAAAGTTTTTTGTTAGAAAACTGCTGAGAAGTTTTGTTCGAGAGGTCTAATACGTAGTTTGAACCACGTACTCAGGTCTGATAAGCCAAAATACTACATACTAGACCTTCGTGGTTGTTTGTTCGTACAACTTTAGATTAGCAATGACCATTAAGCGAATCAACTTTATGTGAACGTCAAGCTGTGTAATCATTATCTTTCATGTACAAGACATTGCCAAGTAAAATTTCAGTGTGTAAACTACACAATACAATACATGTTTGTAAATTTTTTGCTGTTTTTGATCATTCCAATAAACATAGAGACTGTTATCTGGAAACTTTACTTCTGTCCTTTAAAAAAAAACCGCAACTCAAATAATTTCGCGCCAATAGTTTAGAGGTTAGAAGGTAATTAAAAAGTGTCTGCTGCTGCTTAAAGTAGTGCATTACACACACACACACCCGCATACAAACAACAAAAACACTGAGAGAGTAATAAACAAGTGATATCACACCGATGAGTGAAAGAGTAATGTTCCGTTACATTACTCAAGCAAGCAGAAGAGAAGCATAATTATTACAACAGTAAACTTTACTTAATGAAATTGTGCCGTTAAGGCAAACCGCAAGAGTGAGTGAGTGAGTAAGTATCAGAGAGAGAGAGAAAGAGAGGGAAAGAGCGATGCAAAGAGAAAATAAAAAAAAAGATTTTCTCTATAAATTCCTTATGTATACAATGAATTGTTAATAAAGGCAAATAACTTGTGTTGCATACTTTTTTGGGTTGTTATGTGAAAAATGTTGGTTGTAAACAGGGATGATGGACGAAAAATTGTTGAAATATTTTAAGACTACAAAAGAAATTCCCAAAATAAAAAAAGGAAAATATGTATTGTAAACAGGGAAAAATGGAAGAAAGGCAGAAATTTTGGAAAAGTTACATAGAGACGGCATATTTTGCATAACAAAATAACTTAAGCCCAAAAGTATGCTAACGTTTTCAACTTAATGTATAAGAGAGTAAAATAAATAAAAAAAGAGAGAAAAAAGTATTTCAAACTACTGCTGCTGAGTTAAAAAGAATTTAATTTTCTTTTAAGGCGCGAAAGTATTTCAGAAGAAGTAAATATAAAAAAGAATGCTTTGGTAACTGGTCTTGCCTTTTAAATGTGAAACAGCCAACACGCTATACTTTTTAGTTTATTTATACTCTTGTAACTGAAGGAATTTATAACCACTGGCAGGCTAAACTTGGGTGTGGTTTTTGCCCGCCAAAAATCATCAGCATAGCGTTCGTTTTTATTGTTCATGATGATTACAATGGCGACGAAACATGATATTTTCTTGCATTTTATTTTGCCAAACAAAGAAAAATTAGGGCATTAAATTAAAAATAAATTATTTCCACTAAACTGAAGGGAAAAGAGCCTAAAGTAATGGATTTTAAATGGAAACAAATATTTATTGAAGATCAAATTTTCATTTTCATTAAAAAAAAATTGAATAAGATATAGCGAAGGAGAATTTCTATCTCCTTCTCTTCGTTGATGTTCATAAGAGTATGGCAATACCGAGATTTATAAGCCACTTATGGATAGCAACTGAATTTCAATTGCTCCAGAAGTTTCAAATTTCTTTTCTAACTCATCTGGAATTCGGTTGCCATTCCCAATCGACATATAAGACTAGATAAATACAGACACAAAACCAAAATCGGATATAAAAGCTCTTTAACATCAAGACATTGAAGCAATAGAAAAAATCAATGTCTAGACAAGAAGACTTGGGGCTGGACACCACAGAAAGGTATTTACTTTAAAGTTAGTCGTCGTCATTAAGAATGCGAAGCTTTACTTAGCGATATTTAGGATGATAGTGCTCCTAACTCCAAAGCAGTGAGATCGAAGTATCTTTTCAGCTGCATTCGCTAACGAGTCCAGCTAAAGCAACATAATGTCGAACTGATACTGCCAGCAAGTACTTCTGACATCTGATGGAATAATAATGCTGACGATAAACCCGTTTTTGGTTGTGTGGTCGATAAATGAGTGAAGACAGATGAGGAAAGATGGAAATCAGGTGGACTAAGTTCACCATTTTTTGAAAATTATATTTCTGGCCATACATAGGAACGTATGGCTTACTTATATTATGGCTATTGCAGACATAAAATTTCAGAGTTCAGCTCAAGAAAGTGCGGAAATTTTTAAAGAAAGCCAAATACTCTTGGATCTACATCGTTGGGCCTTAAACTCCATATTCTACGTTAATTGTTCTCAGCAAAACTGCTCAATTCTAGTGGAATTCAGTGAGAACTAGCTTGAATTCTCAGTATTCTGAAGAAGATGCCAAGACTGTTGCATCGTGCTATTACCGACTTTATGAGTTCCATTCTTCAGACCAGTGGAAAGCCCAAAAATTCATCTGTCGTTTCGAACGGAATCTATTAGGCTTCTAACAGGCACTGTATAGTCTCGGACACATGTATATATGTGTGTCGTATTACGGCTATTGTAGAAGCTGCCAGGCTGTGGAAGATGAGTAGGAGGAATGGGTACAATATCTTCTTTGTGACTGTCCAGCTATTTGGAAGCTTGGAGTAAGGAAACGTAAAATATGTCTCTCTCATATGATCTAAGTTTCCCTAAAGATATGTTACTGGCTAGTAGATTGTACTTTCCGGTTTCACGACTTTTGCGAGTGGAATACAGAACGAGTGTGATCTGATTTTACAATTTGTAGAATATCCTGTGTGCTTTGGTTTAGCAAGGGAAAGATAAACAACAAATCTTTTAGTTCTTGAAAGAAGTTTTAATCCGGCTCTTTACGGATGTGATTACTGGAACGACACTGTATAAGTAGATGTATTTCTCAGTGTATGTTGCAATCGTCGAACTACTATTGCAGGAGCTGCTTTGATGAGTAAGAATGGGAATCCATGCAGCATTTCCTTTGTAAAAATCATGCTCCGTAGGAAACTAGACTACGGCACCTTAGTGCAGGTAGTTTTCAGAAGCGTGCACGCTATCAAAACTGGTAGAATTTGTCAGGCTCTTATGCAGCCCATATGATAAATACATGGCACTGGATTAGGGACATTGAGTCACAAGCATTTTCATCCAGCTGAACATACTGCGTTTGGCTGTCCATGGAATATAAGTATTTACGGGAAATTTTCCTGTTCTTCTGAATAAATTTTGGTTGTGTTTTATTAAAGCCGTTTAAAGATCTCGTCGTATTCACTTTTATTGGAAAAATATCTATCGAAAGTTTCAAATCATTTATTTTATTTACCACCCAACAAACGATAAACTTTCAAACAAAACCGATCTATTAAAACACCAGAAAGGAGAACAAAAAAAAAATGCTCGACAAGATTTCAAGTTTCAAGTGTGAAAACCATTAATTTCTCCAAACTGTACGAGGGAAGAGTGTTTGTTTGTTGAAACAAAAAAAAAAAAAAAAAAAAACACACACACATGGAGAAAAAAAATTATCGAAAAACTTTTCAGCAATTCTTATTCACATGTTTATCGAGAGGCAAAGAACAAAAAAAATGAAAACAACCCATCCAGAGATACAAGAGAGACAAGCTCCGCTTCACAGCATAACACCACATGAAGTGGAGCAGGAAATGGGGAAAAAAAACTGTATCGAAAATTTATTGAAACCAACAAAACTGAAATGATTTGACACTTCATCGCTGCAAGAAGATGGCGTTACACACACATATGCACACACACAAAAAGCCATCATCGTAAGCAGTAGTATTTGCCAAATGGTGTGCTGAGCTGAAATGATTTTCATTGGAAAATGCACAAGAAATAGAAAAACCTCAAATGGAAAAGTCCAAATAACCATATGGTCGGTCAACAACGATGGACAAAATTTTGAAAGAAAAAAAAAAAAAAAATGAAATCTGAGAACGTGATGCATAAAAAATTTATTTTCAATTCATTTCTTCTGTTCTTCTTTTTTTATTTATTATTCTAACCTTTTTCACAGAATTTCTTTTTTTATTTCAAACACTTTAAATGGTTAAAGAGAAAGAGAAGTGACCCTTGGACACGCACTCACATATGCTTAGACAGCTACCGACATGCATGCACTCTTCTCCTCTTCTGCGTACACAACAGCCAGCAAGCATCAGCTTTAAAATTCCCTAGACAGCCATAAAAATTGTACTTTAAAATCCATTCATTTCTAAAACGTTCTTAAAAAATCCAAAGAATGAGAGTAGAAAGTAAGCAAAAAGAAGAAGAGGAAAAAGAAAATATTTTCTATTCATGTTCGTTAGTTTTCTGTTTTTTTTTTTACTCACTCTTCCATCTTTTTCGTCTTATGCAAGACATTTTCTAATAAATTTTTAAAATCCCCGTGGAATAAACATTAATTGCAGCAGGATATATTGGCGCTAATTTTTAGCATAGCAAACAGTGCAGACATCAACCATCAAAGCCGCCAAATAGGGTATCATGTCGACGGCTTTGGATTACTTAGCTTATTTGCTACTGAGGGAACATATAGCGATGCTAAGAGCAGTTGTTCTAAATATTCAGAAGTATTTTATTATTATCGACATTGACTTCAACCCTTTACCGAAGCAGTCTTTTATTTCACAATTCGTTTTATTCGAAATGTCTGAGCTGGGATTTGAACCATAGGTTTTCGTCTATTAAGCCAATAAAGTACATGCTAGACCACGACGATTTTACGAAAATATTTCTCTTAAATGAAAATATTTATAAAAACCGATAATGTTCAACCAGCACTTTTTCGATAACAAATATTTTCTGAAAATAACTTGTCGGTAACTTAGTTGATTACGAAAAAATATTTTCAACAACTATTTGCCATGATAAACTTTTGCAAATACAATAACTTTCCACAGAAAACATATGGATATCTTGTCGATACTTTTTTCTACTAAAAATTTTCGCAGTATCAACAATTTTCCATATAAAAGATTTCGATTACAATTTTTCATATAAAGTTTTTTGATAACGATAAATCTTCATAACGAAAATACTTTTATAGCAATTTTCTATTGAAAATATTTCGATAACCATAATTATTTACTAAAGTATTAGACATTTAAGAAGATATTTACGAAAAATAATATACAATAAAATTTTTAATAAAAACAAATATAAGAAAATTTATCGATAACTGCATTTTTTTTATAAAATGTTTTTCGATAACAAAAATCCAGTATAAAATATTTTTTAGATTGTGATAATTTTCTATAAATAATTTTTCGATAATAACTTCTATGTGAAATTGTTATCGATAGCAGCAATTTTTTATAAAATGTTTTTCGATAACAAAAATCCAGTACAAAATATTTTTAGATTCTGATAATTTTCTATAGATAATTTCTCGATAATAACTATCGATAGAAAATAATAAAAAAATTGATCGATAACTGCAATTTTTTATAAAATGTTTTTCAATTACAAAAATCTAGTATAAAATCATTTTTAGATACTGAAAGTTTTCTATAGATAATTTCTCGATAATAACTATCGATAGAAAATCATAAAAAAATTGATCGATAACTGCACTTTTTTATAAAATGTTTTTCGATAACAAAAATCCAGTATAAAATATTTTTAGATTGTGATAATTTTCTATAGAAAATTTTTCGATAATAACTTCTATGTGAAATAGTTATCGATAGCAGCAATTTTTTATAAACTATTTTTCGATAACAAAAATCCAGTACAAAATCATTTTTAGATACTGAAAATTTTCTATAGATAATCTTTCGATATTAACTATCGATAACTATTTTTCATAAACAATTTATCGATTTTTTTTTGTGAAATAAGTTTCAATGGCAAAAACTTTGTAGAAAATTGGATTATAATTTTCTACAAAAATATTTTCGATAACAACTATCGAAAAACAATCTACAGGTTCTTCTTTTAACAACAATTTTCGATTTTTCGGTAAATACGTTGGCAGAAGAAAGTTTTTCCGCGTGAACAAAAATTTTCCGCTTTTTATGCATCATTATTCGATAACTAAGGTGGTAGTAAATTAAAGTTACTATTAAATCCGTAAGAAGACATAAACAAAGAAAAATATAAGCTCTGAGCACACCTTTTATAGTTGGCTTCTCTTCATTTTAGGCTGTTAACTACTTTATGGCCGATTCTAATTTGTGAAAACGCTTTAACGCTTTCATAAAAACTAATTTCTTTACGATTGTTTTTTAAATCAAAAGCCTTTCAAGCAAGTAATGTTCTCCAAGTAGGTTTCAAAATATGCCAGAAAGGCAGTTCAGTTCAGTATTCTTTAAAAAAAAATTGTTTCTTTTAATTTCCATCGCAGTTTCACAGATTTGACTTCTAAGCATACATATAAAAATTTAATTGTTTTTGCGCATTTTCTATTTCATATGATTTCATTTACTGACCAGGTGAAAGTTTTCATATCGTTTTTATTGTTGTTGTTGTTGATTTATTTTTTATTATTTTCTCTAATTGTTAATGTTGTTTTTGTAATATTTTTTTAAATTTTATTTTTATTCTGTTTTTCTGGTTTTTTTTTTGCTCGCTTTGTTCGTTATTAATTGACCAAATGATTCAATAAAAGAAATTAAAAAATTAAACGCAATTGTGGTGTACAGTCAGCCAGACATCACGACTGACGAATTCCGAGTTGAAATCAAATGAAAGTGTTAAATGAGAAATTAAATGAAAAACAATTAAAAATAATTCAATTTTTTTTCTTTTTGCAGCAATTAAAAATAAAAAAAGGAAAAAAGTTACAATATTGGTAAAGATAGACTGTACATAGGATCGGCTTGGCGACCGTCCTTTGAGTTTTGGCTATAAAGGCAGGTGCAGGGAAGAGCACTTTCTCCAAACAGCGGCCAAAAATGATCAATTATTATCAATATCTCGAAAATAACTCAAGACGTCATGGCAGAAAAACGATTCAATAACATCAAGGAAAGAGTGTCAGTCAGAATTAAAAGAAAAAAGAAGAAAAAGGAGGCCACAGATAAAACCCTCAATGTACGAAGAAATCCTTGGAGAGGCCCGCTTCCAAAGGCTACTGCAGAAACCCCTGTGCCATACATAGCATGTCCGTGACAGTTTTACGCTTTCTCACATTTCCACAAACATTGCTATAAGAAGTGTCTATGTTCCGCAAGCTGGTCCTCTACCTCAAGGCACAATACCAAGAAAAAAAATTTTTTTTTAAATGCAAATGGGTTCTCTATGCAGATTTAGTATTTATTCATTTTCAGAAACGTGGACACTGTGTCATATAGCCTATACTCCCAGTCCGCTTAACCGATCAGCCTAAAAAGAGGTTCTGGGAGGTTAGTCTCACTATAAACAAAGAAAAATTACATCGAATCAGACGGTCTCAAGTCTATTGAAGAAACTGAGAGCTTCGTTCAGCACAACTAACATATTGTAGGGTAACAAAACTATTAAAACAACAATAACAGCAACCACAATAACACAGCCAATGATTAATTATAATTTCACTTTATAAACGTTTTATTAAATTACGGATTTCCTTTTTTATGTTGAAGCGTTTTTTATTTTTAATAATTTTCATAAAAAAAAATTTCATTTTTTGCCATAGCAATACGCACAATCCGTTAATGGTTTGCCTTAAAATTTAATGAAAGAAGAATGAAAACGAAAAAAAAAATAAAGCTTTTAATGGCAAACGTCACCCCTTTACTAATGGCACATCGTGTTAGCAGCACTTGAAAAAATATCAATTACAGCGGATCATCATCACTTTGACAACACACTGTTTGTTTACACGGTTGCCAAATGTTTGCTGGGCTGGCTTGTCTTAGGGAATTATACGCCCAAATAAATTTCCGATTCTCTGCATGTCAGATCATCAATTTCCCATTATTGATGGAACACGTGGCATGTTTTATAGTTTTATGCACGAAGAAGAAAAAAAAATATATACAGGGTTTTTACAACCCCTAATAAAACATGAGTTTGAAAAAAAAGCCACTAAAAATCATAAGCAATGCCGCAGTAACATCTCTGCGTAAACCAAACAAACAAAGGGTATGCTTATCCCAGTCAACATTATTGTACACATACATATGTATGTATGTTGCTAGCAACATGTTGTTCTCTATGCATCTCTATGTCAAGTACTCTTTGAGGATGATAACAAATAAACACACTGCATTTGTGTTTCCTTTTTTTTTTTTTTTTCTTTAATATTGGTTGTTATCAGAAATTTATTGTATTTGTTGTGGTCTTGTAGTTCTTATATGTATGCTTAGGGTTCTTAAAACCATCCACCACACACGATGTTATTGTTGTGTGGTGTCTGATTTCTCTTTTGCATTTAGCAGAGAGCATTAAAGAAACCCTTATATTGTTGTGGCTTGCAAACAGTACTCTCCTCCTTACAGCATAACAACAAAGAGTAGCATTAAGTGGTGCCAGCCAAAGGCAATTGGGAGTAGTTCATACAAAAGTGGAAACTGTTGTTTAATACAATGTGCGTTCGTGTGTGTGTGTGCTTATTTTACTGCGTACACGTGTCATTTGGGCTTTGTTGTTTCCTAGTTGAATTGCCTGTTGTTTCTTGCGGTTGTCAATGATGTTGACAGCGTACCAGCAGTTATTCTAAAGTACTCTGTGTAGGGGTACGAACCCGCCATATTTAAAGCAATGTTTTATCACAGGAAACCAAGTGTGGTTTTGTTATGCTGCTACTATTTGTTTCTTTTTTGTACTAAAAAATGTTTTTTTGCCCCTTTTTTGGTATTATTTTAATGCGCAATTTTATTCTGTTGACCACAAAATACGAATGTTATTATTTATAAATTTATTGCTTAAGAGAACGCATGTAAAATGTGATTATTTCATGTGATGACTAAGGCAGTGAGAAAATATGAAAAAAAAAATTCCGTCTCAATACTTTTATGTTTCAGTTGAAATTCTTACAATATATAGTCCGTATAGTTTCAGTTATAATCTGCTTAGGAATTTTTATTTGTTTCTAATAGACGAAGAGGGATTTCTTCTGATAGATTTGGTGGAGGGAATACGATAAAGTACTTTACGAAATGTTCACTGTGTCCTATGGAAAAAGCCGAAAGAATGTCTTTAACAAGCTTTGTTTTCAATGCCATCTGAAGAAAACTTTCTATAAGTTTTAATCACTGAGAACACTATTGAATTTCTTTAAATACTTTGCACACAAAAGGCGGCCAATGAAAATTGTCTTGAAGCTGTATTCTTTCTACCAAAAATTAGTTTGGCTGCTCACCACATACGAACAGTTGAATAAAACCGACACATATGTATGTACATCCATACATAATTGTTCATTACATCCCTTTAATCAGGATTACGACCTAGCTTCCTTACACCACTTATGTTGTGTGTTTTAATTCTATACTAGAGTCAAGGGACCTACAGTTCAAAGTCGATTCCGAACGACAGATTTTTTTGAGAAACTCTTGCATGCCAGTTCTATTTACTGTCAGAGTTTTTGCCAGAAATCTGCTGAGAGGAAGTCGCCGAAGAAATATTTTTTAATATTCCGTTTTGACCTGGGGTTTGAACTGTGGCCTCACAACCAACACACTACCTACTAGACTTCGACAACTTTCATAAAACAAACGTTGGTTCCTAGTTTCACACAGCTTTCGTAATTAATGACAAAGCTGGAATATTCAAGCGGCATTTCCACGATACAAAGCGGAAAGAGCCAAGACTAAAAGCATTACGTTAAATTGATCCAGGTTATAGGGTCTATAAGGATGGGCTGGGACAAGACATCTCCCTCAACTTATAATTGTTTTAGTTTGATTAGTTTCAATTTCTTTAATCAAGTATATGCATTGATTTGGTCTACTTTAACATATTCTAGAATAACAGGGTTGCCATATTTAATTATCTAGAAAGAAAAATACTGGCTGCAAAATTTATTTTGCGTCTTGAGTTCGATTGTTTCCGCAAGAGAAGAAGCTGCCTATTCCTTCTTCGATAGACGTTCTTCACATTATCCTATCGAGAGGTCTTTGGGGCTTTGTGAATGAATTATTTGGCTGAGAATTGAAGTATACCACTTCAAATTACAATTACAATGTTAAATAGGTCTTCTCTTGCATTTTATCATTGCGAGTGCAGCCATATAGCGTTAAATCAAGCTGCCAAAGAACAATACTTAGGCGGTTCAATAATTGAATACAGGGTTTTGAATATCATTTTAACTTTTAAAAGAAATTTCTGTTTTGACTTCTATAAACCTTGTGTAATATTTTTTTTTAATTCTTGTCATTCCTCCCTAAGATGTGTAGAGTCCAGCAAAATCGATTTGATGATGATACCATGTTTTATGTAAAATTTCCTAGCCCCGAGCTGTGGATTCAGATTTTAAAATAAAAAAAGTAGTCACGCGGTAAAACAATCTGCAGAATAGGAGAAACGGGGAGACAATTTGTAGTCTAATTGATGAATTGCTGGCAATTTTTGTATTTAATTCAATTCCTTTATTTGCGCTGCAAATCATACAATGTTTCCTGGGGCTGGCAAACACAAACTAAGTCAAGCGACATGTGACAGTGTTGACCTGCAGTTTTGACCACTCATTTATTTATTACCACTCGTAAATTAAAAAAAAAAAACTTCTTAATTTCAGTAATTTTCGGACAGACTAAGATTAAAGAAAAAAATTTTTTTCTGCGTTTTAGGGCATCATTTAAGCCGGTCTATATGGCTCTTTTTATATTAATTTTTATATTTTTTTTTTACAAAACGAAAACGCTTTTTTGGTACTATTTTCCAGCTATTTTCAGTAATTTGTTACTTCGTTTCTATGAAAATGAATGTCAATGAACTAAAAAGCGTTGAATTTTTATAACAAAAAAAAAAAAAAAAAAAAAAAAAAAAAAAAAAATTTTTTTGTTAATAAATACCCACAACAAATAAACAGTTAACACCCAAATTATTTATAATAGGTACACTTAAATAAAAATTGTAAAATCACTACAATAATAAGATTTAAAAGAAAAAATCTTTTATTGACACAAAAAAAAAACGTCTTTAATAACTGAAGTCAAAAGTCTATAAATGAGGTTGTCACCGCTGTAAACAATGACGCAGTTAACGATGGCTTATTTGTATTTCTACTAGAGTGTTATAAGATGACTTCAATTCGGACAGACACACCCGTTTCTGTTCAATTTGTTTTGTTTTTTTTTATTTCTTTCTTTTTTTTGTTTTTTTGTTTTCATTGTCATGACGTTAGAAACTCGATAAAACGTGTCTAAATGAATATAGTTTTGTTAGCCATAAAAATATAGACGGGTTTGGTTTATACTTAACAAAAGAGAAAAAAAAACTAAGATTCTATGAAAAGAAATTTTTGGATTATCTCATAAAATGGTCTTTTGAAGACTTTAACATGAAAAAATTTTGTTATATCTCTAGACCGTTACTTTATTTTCATTAATCATTTGTCTCTACTGAAACATTGAAGAAGAAGAAATCATACATAGTTGGCCATTGCAACCCTTCCGTTAGCCTTACGACCTAGCTTCTCAAACCACATATGTTGGGTGTGGCGTTAATTTTAAAAATGAACGGCGGCACATATTGTTTAAAGACGACTCTGAACAACAGATTTTTGAGAAGCTTTTCATTTTATTTATCCTCAGAGTTTTTGCCAGAAATCTGCTGAGAGAAAGTCGCCGAAGAAATATTTCTTCCATATTTTCGTTTTCATGTCTGACCTGGGGTTAGAACTGTGGCCTCACGTCTAATAAGCCAATACACTAGCTACTAGACTACGGTGACTTTTTCGTACAGGAATCACGTAAGGTATTAAACAAAAAAATGTTTCAGTGATTGGAGATTGTTAAGTCATAACATGGGATTTAAAGCAACTTACTCCTTCTCACGTATAGCTTTCAGAACACAGCGATAATATCGTAAGTAAATTACGTATGAAAGGAGCCCCATGAGAAGACAAAAATTGGAGTGGCATTTGTTTTCTTTCCCAAAATAAATAGCTTAGATCGTTTACGAAAGGCAATTCACTTCATTTCCGGATATAAGGCAAACCGTTCCCGGCGCGCAGATTAGCTTTTTATTGCATATTCATTAATTTTGCAAAGGTTAAAAAGGCCATCTCCATCTGCACAGCTGAGCTGTGTAAAGGATGCCCGGTGGGGACAATTGACTTCATTGCGGTTCTATATTGCGACTTAACCCGTTATAGGAATGTAAAAAGTTAACATAGATATTCGTCTGTTCTTGATTATGCCGATAAATTATGATTTCAAAGACATGAATGCTAAGCTACGTTAGATATCCTATCTTACCACATATTACAGGAAATTTATTATTGTAAAGCCTTGAAGGCCTTACGCATGGATGCCACCAATACCACAGAGTTTGAGATAAGTGGTTGAGAAGATCATGAGTTTAGGTCTTTTGTGCATTTGTAAGCCAATCAATAGAACAAGCAATACATTGAATGGCACTTCAGAGAATATGGAAATCTCTTCATAGCGCGTGAATTCGGGCTATGAGTGTGTGTATTTAATATCCGTTCACTATGAGAATTCTTGAAAATTTTGTTCCCGAAAGTTATCTCAAACAGAGATCGGTGAGATTTGCTAGAAGAAAGCAGAACTGATTTGGCCATGTTTTGAAAAGAACTCGTGAAAACGTAGCAAGAAAGGTAATCGGTTTTTTATAGATTTCGAGACATCATTCGATTATTTGGATTACGATGCGATTAGAAACATGAGAGATTGGAAATCGCGATTGCCAGGGTTGTGCCCTGGAACATACATAGTTTTGAATACTTTACATATGAAGCCCTTCATAACAGCATAATCGATATTTGAGTTTGGCACATAGCTACCAAGATCTTCCACTGAACGTTGGTAATGGCTACCAAGATCTTCCACTTAACGTAATTTCTTCGACCTAATAACCACATGGCTCAGGAATGTCCATGACAGTAGACGCTTGTCAATGACATAATTCCTTTCATTCAGTTTAGCTTCCATAAAGAAACGAGTTTGAGCAAATTTTTTTGTGCACACTCCTTACATATACAACATATCTATTTAGCGCAAGAACAGACTGACATTAAAGTCTAAATTTCCAATTAAACTGATAATAGTTTCCCAAAGCAGTTAAAAGTAATTGTTTTGAAAAATATTAAAATTTGGTTTTTGAATTTCGTTATCATCGTAAAAATCTTTGGCTTTAATTTTACAGTGAAACATTAAAACGATTTGAAACAAATAAAAAAAAAATGAAAGGAAATTGGGTTAAAAACATGATTTTTTTTTTATTACAATACTTTCATTATGATGATGATGATGTCAAAATGGTTTCGTTTATTTTGATTTTATTTCATCATTAAATTGCTCTAATTATGGCCTCAGTGAATGGCTATTGTTTCTTAATAATTGGAGAAAAAAATCATTAAAAGCCAGTCACTCATTCGTTCAAGAGAGAACGGTTTTAAAATGTTTACAGTGACGTTAGGCGCAGTTCAGTTTATACAGTTTCGTAAGTAATATGTAAACTGTTATATTGCAATAATTTAATTATTAATAACCATATTAAAATATTAATTAATATTGCTTAATAATGTATTCAATTAAATCATGGCTTTTATTTAAATCCAGCTTTATTGTATAAATACCTGAAAAATTTTTGTTTCGGATTCGTTTTTTTTTTGTTATCTTTCAAATTCATTTCATTCAATTTCAAATTCATCACTTAAACTTACCTAAAAAGAGAAGAAGATATAAATTTTGAATATTAATTATTGAAGAATTAAAATAAAAACGTGCTTAAATTTCCAATTAAAATATACAAACAATTATTATAAGATCATCAATACAAACTATAAAAGGCCACAAAGGATTATAATGTTTATAATACCTCAGGCAGTTAGTTTGACAGTTCTGAAGAAGCATTTTAAAAACCATCGTAAAACTATGAAAGCTTTAAAACATTTTTTTGAACCAACCCCCAGTAAACCTCATGTGGTTATCATTCACTTTACATCCCCAATACAAACTAGATTTTAAAAGAGCAAACAGTATCACAGTCTTATATAAAACTCAATGCGGGGATTGCTGCCTACTCATAACGCTCGATTCTAAAATAAAGAAAAAAAATGCCATGTATTCCAGCAGTCATTCGATCATTGGCTAAAACTTGGCAATTCTCTTGTGCTTTAGTACTCTTTCTTAGGTTAGAACTAAGTTTTATTGCACTCCGATTCCCTGTTAAACGATTACATTTGACGGTTAGGTAAGTTCACTCGGTGGCCATATGGCCCATTGTGTCACCCATTGTGAGGTAAGCCTCCTTATTATGATCCGTTAGTGAAAGTCTGACCCTAATCTGCAAAGCTAATTATAGTTTGCTTTAATACTTCAATGTCAACATTTGCACCTGCAAGTTACAGACTCTGTTGATCAAGAGATTCATAACAGTCTTCCAGAAGTGTAAAATACCAAACAAATCCATGGGTTATTTCTCCAAGCTTTAGAACAGCAAGCACTCTTATTTTGGACTGTTCTCTATCCTCTTAAATATCGCTCAATTCTTTGGTTCTGATCTTGCGAACACAGGAGTACATTTTTCTTGGGTAGATTCCCATCAGGGGAAGAGGAATAAGTTCTATTTACGTATGTATGCCTTTGTGGTGCGTGAAAGCAGGAGTGAAAATGAATACCAGAGATAAACCACGAATTTGGTTATGATCATCCACATTACTTAGAGCACGGAGGCTGTCGAAATTTTGGGTCAAAGAAAGTAAGAAAGTAGGCCTGCTGAGACATCCCCAACACAAGGAAAAGAATAAAAAAAAATTGTCTGACGGCAACTTCTTAACAGTCTTCTGGTAAAAATGCCGAAAACTTTCTTAAAAATCTGTCCTTCGAAGTCAACATTAAACTGTAGTCGCCTTCACTCATGGATAAAATTAACACACGCAACATGGGTAATGTAAGAACCTAAGTTGTAATCCTGACTAATTAAATACATAAGAGTATGAGATATCATCATTCGTTTGAAACAACTATTGATGCCTTTTTATGTAAATACAAGATTGTTCCAAAGCCTATTCGGCAAACTACTCATCGTGATTTAAAGTGGTCCACGGTGATTTGGCAAAACAGACTAAAGCAGTGACAACTAATTTGACAGATGCAGTTTCAACTAGATGGACGTTGCCAGATGTCAATGTTTGTAAGGCGCTATTGAAAATATTCTGATCGTTACGAAAATTCACTGGGCTGTCTTCTAGCCGCCGTAAAGATTGAGCGGATTTACATCATGTGGATCGTTAAAGGTCTTAAATGTAAAAATTTAGGGAACAGTTCGACGTTCGGCAAGTTCAGTGACATTAATTTTCTTCTGTTCGCTGTAATGACTGAACACAGGCCCTAAATTTTAATCATATGCACAGGGCAGATACAAATCGTGCAGCCCTAGCGGAAAGGAAATATTCGGAGAGAATTATCAAAGTATTTAAGAGAAACGGTTAGGATGGAGAGCTGTTTAGCACTTTTATTGATTTCAAAATTTCGATAGAATTCTGTGGAGTTGTTTTTTCTCGACAATCCCAAGTCTAAAGTTCATCACAGCTGCCATGTATATTCTTGAGAGCATGTTATCAGTGATTTTTTCTTTTCAATTTTAAAACGTTGCAACATTTTCTCTTTGTATCCAATGCTAAATGAAGGAGTAAATTGTAAAATAAAGTTATTGTACAGTCAAGGGCTTTATCGACTGTTACATTTCTTAGTTGGTTAGGTCTTGAATAACGCCCGAACCTTCGATAACGGCCCGTATTTGTTCATGCATGCTAACCATACGACTTTTAAAGGCCTCAAAGCTCCTTTCAGATTAACTGCACTGAAGAGAAACCGCCATTCCCATCTCTATGTACATATATACAGTGCTAGTGTTGTAATACGCCATTCTTTTTACGATTCACTGACCATTCGTTTGAAGTTTTTCGTTTCTTTCTTCCTCGTCAATTAAATTGAAATTTGTAAACCTTTTTTCCATTTCTGCGCAGAAATTATTATCATTTTCGAATGTTTGTTTACATGTTTACAACAGATAAAGTTTGTTGTTAATTTCCTCGTAAAGAAAATGTAAATTTTTCACAATTTTCTTTTAGGTTTTCTTTACGTAGCATTACGACGGCTGACCATTAATTTTATATTTTAATTGGAAAGTAAAGAAAATCATAAAACTGTAACGAATTATGCAGTGCCAAATCAGTTAAAATTTATAACGAATAGACGAACGTTATAATCGTGGTGTATTATACATATTAAAATGCAATAATAAGGGTATTCACTTAAGCGTAATCAACAGGAAGTCGAGTTTAACAAAACTCTTCAAGAAAGGTTGTAATTTATTAAAAGCAGAAGATTTGAAATGAAAAAAAATGAAATATATTCTTTGGTAGTGAATACCCATACTACTGTTGGTTGGTCTAACCAATATACACCTAATTCTGTTTTTACACGGTAGATTGGTTCCAGAAAAAACCGTGTAAAAAAAAACCGTGTAAAAAAAGACACTAGTCGTATGCAAAAATAGGTGATTGGTTCCTAATCTCTAAAACCTATTAAAATTAGTGAAAAACAAGGATTTTTTAAGAAGTTTTGTATTTGACATTTTCTTTTAGGGATTCATAAAATATTTAACAAAATTAAAAACATAAATAACTTAATAAATATAAAATATTAGCACATTTCAATTGCTCTGACCTTTGTGCTTGTATGCACAAAAAGGGAATTCCCCTAAATTCATGCCATTTACATTTGCTTTGACCAGTAAATTTGCTTGTACGCGCAACAAGGGAATTCCTTTAAATTTGTGATATGAACATACTTTGCAAAAATTAAATTTGACAAAAAAAATTAAGCACAAACAATTTTAAATCGTGCTAAATGGAAAAGAATCGTTTAAAAAAAATTAAAAATATTTTATTTTCAAACCGTGTTATATCAAAACCGTGTAAAAAAAGACCGTGTAAAAACAGAATTGGGTGTAATTTAATTTAAAAGTTAGTTCAAGCAGAGCTAAAAAATAATGATTATGATATTAACAATTAATCAGAGACCATCATATGGTGCATCGGCTGTAAAATACAATAAGAGACGGTAAGCTTTTATAAAATATTATGAAAATCAACGAAATGTAACGAAAAACTGTTTGGAAAACTATAATAAAAGAAAAGAAGTTTAGTTTAGTTTTTCTTTTACAACAACAAAATTATTTTTTACAATGAAAATGCGCTAATGTTCATAAAATATCGATGAGAAGTTAGAAAAGGCGTACATAGGGAAAACGACAAGAAAATTATAGGAAATGGGCTAAAAAGAGAAAATCCAAAAAGCTAGAAAGTCCACGAATGCTAAGCAAGGAAGGAATAACAATAACAAATCCACACAAAGATTCTAGAAGTTGACAAATGAAAACTTAACCTAGTTTGACTAAAGCAAAAGGCACAGCGTTAAAAGTTATTTGTTATAAAAAGTGGGACTGGTTAGTTTGGGCTTTCTGAAGCAAAAGAATCGTGTAAGAAAAAGTGATAAAAGTAAACAATTTCATGAATATCAAATCCACAGGCGGTACTCGGTTTTAAAATGTAAAAACGTAAGAAAGAAGAAGCCAGCAAATTGAATATGGCTTATAGCAAAGAATATGGATATAAAGAATACGCATCATGTAGAAGTAAAATGTCTTATGGCGGGTCGTAACATTGCGACCCGCTCTCACCAAAATATTTTTAAAAATCATTTCTTGATAAGGGGGAGGAAGACAGAAGGAAAATGAACACAAACAAAGAGCGTAACAATGTGTTGCTCTCATCGTACGTATGTACATGTGTATGTATTCTTGTGTTTTTGATTTAGTTGTCGATCAGACTGCGACAAGAATACATGTGCTGCGGATGCTTTATCATTTTATTTCAGATTAACACTCGAAGAATATTTTGTGTTAAAAACGTTCTATGTCATTAGCTAGGCGTATTTCCTTTTTTTATTTTGTCTCATAGTATAATTTTTTTTAAAATGCTTTGGAATGTTCGCTTTTTTTCTTTTAATAAAAAATGGTTTTTTATTCTTTTTATTTTTATTTATCTAAAAAAAATGGCCTAATTTTTAAGCCAAAGATGGATAGCTTTATGTTCTTTTAATAATAAAATCGATGTCTTATTTTATTTTTATTTATCCAAAATTATTAAGCCAAAGATAGACAGCTTTACTTACATATGTATGTTGATGAAATGAAAATAAAAGTAGAGTATATTACTAACACTTTTATATGGCTGTAAATAAATAAATTCTCTCAACTTATTTTCCCTCTCTCTCACTCACTAATCCATAACCATAGGCATGTGTTAACCTAGAGGAAAATTGTTAGTAATAATTTCAAGTCTACTTATTGACCCAATGATATGTATATGTGATCGGAAAATATAGAAATATTGTACTGCACTAAGACACTAAGACACCGTATTTAACTTGGCAAGTATTCTTCCAAAAATCGAAATCATTTCTCATTGATATTAGTGAATACTACTGTGATATTTCTTTGGGTGTATCATTGAAGTCTGAAAAAAGCGACATGAACCTTCTTCTTTAAAAACTGACAAGATTTTTACGCTCTTTTTAACGAACATTCTTGATGTTCATGTCCTATGTTTGTAAAAAGCCGAAGATGTTTTTCCCCTGAGGGACATTGGTGCCGACGTCTGTTTTTAACACCAGAAAAATAAATAAAAAAGTGGTCAAACAACAAAAACGCACGATGAGAACGACGCATTGTTACGCTCTTGGTTTCTGTATCATTCCCTTCTATCTTTCCCCCCCGCGTCATGAAATATTTTTGAAAAATATTCCAAAATATGTTAAAATGCGCATTCTTTATACTTTATTTTCTTTGCTTATAGCCACTCAACACTACCACCGAATAGCAATATGACACGCACTTGCCATGGTAATGGAGGATTGATTGCCATTAAATTTAGAAATATTTAGAGTTCCACAATTGGATTCTCTCCAGACAGCAGTACAATTTCCACAAGGCCCTTTTTTCTGGTGTTATATTGGCGTATCTCACCAAAAGTCACAACAAATCTATCCAACGATTAGGTGAACGGAAGATTGTGATTAGGGAGAGACTGTAACCAATAGAGAACTGGAGAACAGGTGGCGACTAGTGTGTTTCTAACAAATAAAAAGCCTGCAGAGAAGACATTGAACCCTAGACATCAAACCACTTCCTCGTTACACAACTTTTTGTGAAATTCAGAATGCTGTAAAAGCAAGGCGTGCCACAACAAACTAGTGCAGAAGAGGGTTTTCACTGTCCATTATATCATATCCCCATAATGGCTAGAGGCCAGTAGAGCTCATAACATCACGAGCACATTAAAAACTGTCATGTTTCCACAGAACTTCTAAAGGCAAGATGCAGTCGATAAATCAATTGTTGATATTAATCGCATCGATAACTGAAACCTCAATTGACCCTATGATCCCCAAGTAGGCGACAAAATGTGGCTGTGTGTATCAAACATTCCAAGGGAGTCTTTCAGGTGTGTTCAGGCGTTAAATTAGGAATAAAGCGACATTCTCCTCACTTTAATCTTATCTGCGCTTCTGCGAATGACATTTTAAAGTGTAGGGGCCCATCATTTATGAGAACTTATGATCCCTTAGTCTTAAAACCATCAGTTACTTTGCCTGATGTGGTAAATATCTTTCACAAAAACCCGAGCTTTGAAACCGCAAGTCATCAACTCTTGACGTTCTGGGTATACAAATCAAAGGAGATGCAAACTGGAACTAGGACATAAATTTGAATCTTCAAAAAAATGCATTCACGGCATTCTCATTTGATCTTGCATCCGTTCTAAAGTGGACCGTGCATCAGGAGCGATGCCTCGAATTATAGTTGGGGGATTCTGGATTGCGTTCAGATGATGATTTTTAAGTCGCCGTAGTCTAGTAGGTAGTGTGCTGGCTTATTAGATGCAAAAGCCAGGGTTCCAGGCCCAGGCCAGGCATCAAAGACAAAATGCAAAAAGTATTTTTACGGCGACTTCCTCTCAGCAGATTTCTGGCAAAAACTCTGAGAGTAAATAAAAATCTGCCATGAAAAAGTTTCTTAAAAATCTGTTATTCGGAATCGACTTTAAACTATAGGTCCCACCACTCATGTATAAAATTAACACACAGAGAACATGAGTGGTGTGAGAAACTAGGACGTTGTACAATGGGTCAATTAGACCTACGGGTACTGTACTTGTCTTAATTGACAAGTACACGTCCTCTAACCTAACCTAACCTAACCTAACCTCAGGTGACGATGGTGCTCATTAATAACGGTAGGGCCTCCAACCCCCATTGGCTAATTAGAGCTGTGTGGTAATATTGTTTGTATTTTAGTGCTTTATCAGCCCTTCATCGAAATGTGTTTGAGGGATATGAAGGGGATTGTAAACAACAATCGCACATTATTTTTGTTTAGCTGTCTGTTTCGTACAACTCTTATGTGCCTAGTTGATTGGCCAGAAAATCGCAGAGTGAATTACAGAGAGAATGCATTCTTTAGGCGAATTAATCACATATAAGGAATGCTTTGCCTCTCATTAGTTCATTAGTTTGAAATCAATGTTCTGCAGAAGTAGGGGCCGTCCCCTTTAGTGTAGAATAAATCTAAAGAAATAAATCGTAGCAATACATAAATATTTTTCAACCTTTCACTTCAAATACTACAAAATTGATTTGGAAAAAAATATTTTCTTTTTTTTTAACAAAGTAGTCCGTCTTGTCTAGACGACACATATTTTCTATAAAACTTTGTTTATTATTTTAATATTTATTTTGCTTAATTTTTTTTCTTCTTCCATTTTTTCAATCGGAATGATAAAATTTGATTCAGCGCGATATTTGTAAGAAAACAAATGAATTTTTTGTTCTTTTCCGTTTCTTTTTTTTTAAACGATTTCCATAAAAAAACAATTTTTTTCTAAATCTTTACAGAGACGATGAAATAAAAAAATCGAATGCGGCAACGCAGAGTGGCAAAAGACTGAGGGGCTTAGATATGTATACAGGACCCATTAGAAATGAACTAACCGGTGCGGCATTATTTTTAAGAGAGGTACGACGCAAGCAAATGTACTGAACGAAAAAGGAAAATGTTTTTTCATTTTGGTTTTCATTTTTCAGAATCGCAGACAATTGATGAGAACATTATATCAAAAGGAAAAAGCGGAATTTCTGCAAGAATTCGAAGATCTGAAGTTAAGTTTCTATCCACAACCTTAGTATCAAAATTTTATTGAAATTCTTGAAGAATTTCATTGAAGTGCAGTCAAGATATTAAGCGACAATAAATTACAAACTTACATACATAAGTGCTAACAAACATCACAAACATATGTATGTACTCCTTTATGCATAATATTTAGTTTAGTATTTGCTGACAGACAGACAGGGCTCGAAATGGAACAATCTTTCTCTGGTAATCCTCAGAAGCTGTTCTGCCACTTTACTTCAATCGCTGAAAATTTAATCCAATATTTCCCCTCTTCAGTATTCTCAATCAAAGGCTGTGACAATCTGGAGAATAAGGTGGCAGGAATTAATACGTTGTAGTGTTGTTTTTGTCAAGGAAAGGCTGGGATGTCAGGAACAATGTCACAAATCACGTAGCAAAAGCCGCCCTAAAGCGTTTTTTTTTTACAATTTTCCCCCTTTTTTCGATCAGCATGCCTCAAGCGGAGTGTGATGAATAATATTAAGGTTATAAACGAAGAGATCAGAGAACGAAACCTTGAGACTAATGACCCGACCCTGACAGCAGTTTTTAATTCTCCATGGGCAGAAGGGGATTAAATTTTGGTCTTAAATCGTTTTTTTTTTGTCCTCGTCACATTGGCAGTGATCGGAGAGCAAATGCTCGACACTAACCTGACCCTGACAACGGTATTGTTTTTTTTAATTCTCTATGAACCGAAGGGTATTAAATTTTGGTATCACTTCTTGGGCGTTGTAATGCTTCGTGTCATTTAAGCAGTTTTGATTTGTAAGATGAACGGATAGGACGTATGAACAGAAAACAACAGCAAGTATTTGTTTGACAACTGGCAACATTGTCCACACTTAGCGCATAAAGTATACGGTCACTTCGTTTTGCAAGAGCCAGCTGAGGCATCAACAGCAGCTGCTTAACAAAGAATAGACGAATGGCAGCCCACAACGACTGGCTATGTGGTTGACAGCTGGCAACGTTGTACACAATAGGCCCATAAAGTATTCGGTCACTCCGTTTTGCAAGAGCCAGATTAGGCATCAACAACAGCTGCTTAACAAAACCAAGTACATCTTTGGTGTGCTTCCGACCACAACTGCCAAAAGACAAGAATAGACGAATGGCAGCCCACAACGGCCAGCTACTTGATTGACAGCCGGCAACATATTCCGCAATGGGCCTATAAATTATTCGGTCATTTTGTTTTGTTAGAGCCAGCTGAGGCATCAACATCAGTATGTCTTGTGCTATATCTCGTGCTTCTGACCACAACTGCCAAAAAACAAGAATAAACGAATGGCAGCCCACAACGACTGGCTACGTGGTTGACAGCTGGCAACATGGTCCACAATGGGCTTATAAAACCACTGAAAATTTCGCAAGAGCCTGTGTAAACCTTTATGGTGCTGCCCTTTCGACCACCTTTCATCATCACATCAACCACTGTCCACATTCATACAGCTTCAAAGAGTTGCCACCACTTTTGAAGGCTTTACACCATTTCGAAATTTCTGAGAGACTTAAGGTCTTCTTATGTGTGACTCTGAACGATTTAAAACGACTAAAGAAGCAGTATGCTAGGCATGGAAATAATGTTCTCCGTTCTTAACGTGTGTGGACTTGTAGTGTCAAGAGAAATTGTTTTGTATGCCGCTACTCGCTTTCAAAGACGCTAGTAAGACGACATAAAATGGCTCGAGAAATGGCATCTCATGCATGGAAATAATGTTGTCCGTTCTGTAGGTAGGAGGTAGTGTCTTGGCTTATTAGACGTAAGGCCACGGTTCAAATCCCAGGTCAGACATCAAAACGAAAATTGAAAAAAAAAATTTCTTTGGCCACTTCTTCTCAGCAGATTTCTGGCAAAAACTCTGAACGTAAATAAAATTGCCATGAAAAGTTTCTCAAAAATCTGTCGTTCGGAGTCGACTTTAAACTGTAGGTCCCGCCACTCATGTATAAAATTAACGCACACAAAATAAGTGGTGTAAGAAGCTAGGTTGTAATCCTGACTGAAGGGTTGTAATGGCCAATTATATATGTTATGTGTTAGGTTAGGTTAGGGTAGGTTATGTGTTACGTAAGGAGCAATCAAAATGTGGCTCGATATCACTTCCTTTTGCATAGAATTACATTAGCAATCTAGGGCTTCTTTTCACCACTAAAAAGTGCACATTGATTGCTAGGTTTTCGAAAACTAGCTAGTTTCAATATTCGTTTCAATTGATCCGGCCTCACTGTTGTGTTAGCTGCCTTGAGTGTCAAATGGAAAGAAAACTTTTCAAATCGAGCACAACAAATTCTATAGAAATCACTGTGCATGAGTCAAGTGAGACAAGTTCATTTGGACAGTTTCATAGGGCATTATTATATGGGAAATTATTGTTGTAGAGAATAAGAGGCGATTATTTATGGTTTTACAAAACCGAGCACGGCTATCCATTAATTACGATTTAAAAATTTAAATCGTAATAGCTTTCGAATTGAATGAACGAACTGCATACAATACAAGAGCTTAACAAATTAATGTCACTCATCATGGCACAGTACAGTAGCATTTTGTGCATTTATTATAATAAATTTATTCGGTTTTTTGGGTTCAATAAACTCTACTTCTGTTGGCTGTTTTCTTTGGTTGGCAAAGTTTATGAACTTTTCAGTTGTCTTTTTTTATGATTTGATTGAATTTTGGAGTCATAACAGGCAGCAGGGGCAAGTCTACTACACAAATAGTTGTTTGTTGATGTCATTGTAATTTGTTACAAAAATGAAGATGATGATGATGATGACGATGATGATAATGACAACGAATGAGATGAGAATACAGATAATGATGATGATGAAGATGACAAATGTTAACATATGGCTGGCTTTGTCAAGTGGAGTCAAGCTCAAGTATAGTGCTTGCAATTGAAGTACAAAAAATAAATGAAATAAATTCGTATTTTTCCCTCTCTCTCTCTCTCTCAATCATGTCAATATTTTATAAACTCACTAACAAAATAGCAAGAACAATAACAAAAACAAGACAGCAGCTAATAGAGAAGAAATAAAAAAAGAGATTTTTCTCTGAATTTTATTTGCCGTGCTTATTTGCTTTCAAATCAAAAGTTTTTCGCTTTTTGTCACTTCTTTTTGTTTGATGACAAACAGGCTGTTTGTAATCATAAATATTTAAATAAAAATTTAGAAAACGTTGAAAGATAAACTTCACAGATATAGTATGAGCTGTGAAGTAAAATGAAAGAAATTATAAAAAAAAGATAAACGAACATTGACAGAAACATTTGTTAAAAGACAAAAAAAAAAATGTTTTTTTTTTTATAAATTTTGCATGACAGTAACAAATTGGCTTTAAAGTTTGCTACTGTGATACGTAAAACTAGAAAATTTCATTGTCAAGTCTCCATTAAATATTCAAAAGCAGAGAATCAGAAAAATGAGACAAAAAAAGTTGACAAACATCAACGATTAACTTGCATTACAGCGCCATTGGTACAGTTTGTTGGGCATTTTTTAAAGCCCAATATGTCCATAGGATTCTTCGAAAGTAATTCCCTTTAATTTTTATTATTTTTTGCTTTGTTTTAATCGCTTAAATTGAGTTATTAAAGCTGAACGAAAGATCATTCTAATCCAACGGTTGCTAGAATGATAGGGTTGCCATCTATCTTTGCCTTGAAACAATATTTTATGCGTAAAAACTATGGTTTGTTGTACTACGTATAGTGGTGAAGACTTTTTCCCATTGTGCCGTACTTTTCTTTCTTATTTTTCTTTGTGTCCAACCTCCTAATGGGACTGGTTGTTGATGTTATGCCCTGTGGTGGTCAGGGACTTAAGACGCATCTCGAATAGATTGTTTAGAGAAAAATCGTAATTCTTAAATTCGTAAATTATAATGAAAACATTGTTACGTTTTGACCTTTTTAAAAACGTTTAAATATGAGTTCGTTAAATGCAACAAAGTAAAAACAAATATGTCTTTAGTTTTTCTTAAACTCTCTTTATTCTTTACACTACTTTTGTGTGCCACCGTATACAACTTAACGATACAATAATAATCTGTTTATTCACTTTACTAGTTCACACAAGTATTCACTGGATCTTTACAACCACGACTTATTTTGTTCACACGCAACTTCACACAAGGCTGACTGAATTAACTCTGACTGCTACCTGCTTTGTCCAGCCCTTTTATAGCCCGGAAGGTTCTTGCTCTCACCTTCTCGAGAATTCTATTGCTAGTACATTGTTGTTTGTGTACTTTGCTTATGTTGTCTATTACATATTTGTCGTAGCTGGATTACTTTATGTTGTTGTTGGTACCAGCCGGAACCAGGTTCGTCATACATATGTGTGTGTGCAGCTTTAGATAATCAACACGTTCATTGTATACTTAGTGTTAGTATGTGCTTGTATCGTGTGGCTTTGTGTTGGTGTAGCTGGTAGCTTTTGTTTATCGTTTTTATTCTTAAACGATATTAGGTCGTTTCGATTTATGTAACAATATTTTTAATCTTTTACTATTTTTTTCAACCAAACATACATTTTTTGAAGTCGCCGTAGTCTAGTAAGTAGTGTGTTGGCTTATTTAGACGTAAAGCTAGGACAAAATACAAAAAATATTTCTTCGGCGACTTCCTCTCAGCAGATTTCTGGCAAAAACTTTGAGAGTAAATAAAATTGCTATGATAAGTTTCTCAAAAATCTGTCATTCGGAGTCGACTCTAAACTGTAACATAAGTGGTGTGAGAAACTAGGACGTTGTACAATTGGTCAATTCGACCTCCGGGTACTGTACTTGTCTTAATTGACAAGTACACGTTCTCTAACTTATACTCTCTGCGAGTTTAGGGATCAAAGAATTTCGTGGATATGAAATGAAATTATATAAACTTTCCCTTGGATTGGAATCTAAATTGCACGAGTCTGTAGTCTGTAGACAAACACTTTACACTTTAAACCACGTCACTGGCTCTTAGGCGAATAACTTCCAAAATGTTAGTTTTTAATTTTGAACAAATTACAATAAAAAAAAACTTCATGAAAGACCACGAAAAGTAGCAACGAAATGAATAACAATAACAAAGCAACAGGGAGATTCTAGAAGTTACCACACCGAAAATAAATAAAGTAGAAAAAAGCGCAAGCTAACGTTGCCAGTTGCCATCAGTCTGGTAGATAGTGTGTTGGCTTATTACACGTAAGGTCAGACTTCTCAAACAAACCGAAATATAAAAAAAATAATATATCTCTTTGGCGACTTCTGCCAAAAAGTCTGAGAGTTATTATAATTCCCACGAAGTTTCTTAAAAAAAAAAAAATTGTCGTTCAGAGGCGACTTTAAGCTGTATGTACCTCTAATCATGAATAAAATTAACATACGCAACAGAAGTTGTGTGAGAAGCCAGGTCGTAATCCCTACTGAAGAATTGTAATGTTGCAAATGACCAATGAATTGCAATAAAAAGCGTAACGTAGAAATACGATGGATGACCTTTTTTCTAAATTTCCAGTTTACACCGCTGATGTTCGTTCAGGGCCTTGAGATACATATCGAATAAATATCAGGATTCTTTAAATCTCTTTCTAGAGTAGGAACAATATCTTAATTTTCAAAAGCAACAGATGCTTGTTCCAGTGCTCAAGCTGTTTATAAGTTTGATTCAAACACAACGTGTATGAAATACGAAAGACCTGAATTTTTTTTTGTAGTACGACATTAAGGCGTTTTAAATAAAAAATAACATACTTTTAGGGTACAATAAACGTTTTCTAGTGCTAAATAATAGCTGAGGCTGAGAGATAAATCGGGAAAAGAAATTTTCAACCAACTATGCCATCATTTAAGCAAACCTCTTTGAAAAAGCGCTTCCACAAAAAAGAGTGTAAGAACGAAATATTGTATATTTACAGGTTAGACTTCTAAAGACCAGGATTTTTTTATAATATGACATAAAGCGTTCTAAATAAAAGATAGCATACTTTTGGGATAAAATAAATGTTTCCAAGTGGCAATTAAGAGCTGAGGTTGGAGGATATATTAGGAACAGAAATTTTCACCTACCATGCCATCATGAAAAAGCGCTTTCAGAAAACTGGAATATTGGATATTTACAGATGGTTAGACATCGTCAAACCTTAGCACATTTTAAGGGATTTAAAAATAAATTACAGCATAATCTGGTGATGAAGCAGGGAGTTTCAGTACAATTTCAAGCTCTACAAGCAGACACTCTAAGCACCGTTTGAGAAACAATAATAATTAAAGCATATTTTTAGGCTACACAAGAGATACAATTTTAATTATTTAAACGGCTTATTTACAAACTTTAAAACAAAAACGTTGTTGGTATGCTCACGCCACAAATACAAAAAATCTAACAAGTTACCGAGACAAATTAAGACTTGACAAATATTACGGAAGATGAAAGAAAAAACAACAACCAGAATAACTGGAGGAAAAACTTATTTTTACCACTTAAAACTTCCACAGTAATGACCGCAAATAAATGAAAATCGTGTAGTAACATAAGCGAAAACCAGAATGAAGCAAGAAGTAGGAGGACAGGCAAAAGGGCAGCAACAAAAAACAGAAAAAAAGAACAAGAAAGAAAAAGTCATTAACACAAGTCGTGCAAAATTGTAACAATTTTTGGCAGCATGTGTTGCACACTCTAAATGGGCTACACAAACAAAACAAAACAAAACAAAGCAAAACGAGAACAGCAGAAAGAACGCCTCAGAAGCCAGGCAAAAAAACAATCCACGGTGACAGCCAAAACAAGTGTTAAAAGTTTTGAGTACGACAACAACTAACCAAACTATGCTACGTTCTCACACAGTGACAATGACAATAATAATGCTGATGATGACGACAATAGAAATAAAGATGCCACATGATGAGTGAAAGAGTACTACAACAATGATGATGGCTCGTCGTAGTTGTTGTTGTATGAACGTTGGCAGCAAAAAAAGAAAAAAAAAAAACGTTTGACTAATTTTGAGAGTCTAATATCCACTCCTGTAAAGAAAATTTGTTAAAAAAAAAGGGCTTTAAACCCAAAAAACACTGCCAGCCGCAAAAAAAAAAATCCACCGAAACGAAAAACAAGCAGCACAGAGGAAGAAATCTAAGAATTTCCTTTTTTTTTCTTTTTTCGTCCTTTTTTTTGTCTTCCAATAACGCGTGAAGGTACCATAAATGTAGGGAAATGGTGCAACAGCAGCTAGTGTAACATGTTGCAAGACATCTAAAATAAAGAGAGAGAGAGAGACGGAGAGAGATTCCGAATGGCAATAGAAATGGCAACTGAAACCGAAACCAAAATACTTTTCGTGTGTTTCTTTCGAACAAAAGAAGCGGCCGCAGCAATAGACCGACAGACACTGTACAGAAGTGAATTGCATCACGTGACCTCTAAAACAGTAGAAGCAACAACAAGTCAGCAATTATCTTGACAAAAATATCGTGACAATAGAATGAAAAAAAAGAAGAAGAATTTTTTTCTGTTTGGTTGTTTGTTGTCCGGTCCCCACAGATATTGTATTTCCAGAGGGCGAAACAAAAGCATTGTGGGATTCAACTTTAAACTTTTGCTAATTTGTAGTCTCTTCTATTACTTTTCTTTTTTGGTCTGAGTATAGAATAGAACAGCAGAAAAAGCAACAACAACAAAAATATAGTTTATGTTGGCAAAAATTAATTAAATTTCGTGCTTGGATTTCGTATTTTATTTTTAATTTTTTTTTTTTTTTTCAGATTAGAAAATAGAATTCGAGATGAAACTTAATTTGTTAAACTTAATGGCTGTGGCAAATGAAGAATTTAATTATCAAAGGCAAGACTGAAGGAAAATAATCGAAAGAGAGCTTTACTTTCAATAATATGGGGAAATTTTAAACAAAGTACCGCGAAAAAAGTACCAAAGTATGTACACACTAGATTGGCGAAATAAGTAAAAAAAAGTCTGTGAAAGTACCAAATTAAAAAGTACCAGATAATAAGTCCTAATACGAAAAAAGTACCAACTTGAAAATGCACGAAAAACAGACTTGCTTCATTGTACACTACAACCGTTTAGTCAGAATAACAACCATATCTCTCACATTACTCATGTTGTATGTGTTAACTTAATCCATTAGTAGCAGCAACCACGGTTTAAAGTCGACTCGGAAAGATAGATTTTTGAGAAACTTTTCATAGCAATTTTATGCACATACCTGGCCACATTTATGTAGATAGGTCCCTCATCACCTCCACGTGAGATGATCATGTCCTTAAATTTCTAATGCAGAATATCGAATGTGGCATAAGCTGTGTAGCATGGGCCGACCTTCTGTTGACACCACATGTCTTTAGTGTCCACTTCAAGCAAATAAGGCCAAAGGAAATTTGTAATTATCGACCTATAGTGCTTGCCGTTGACAATGATAGTCTGGCCAACGTTCAAACATACATAATTGGTCATTACAACCCTTCAGTCAGGATTACAACCTAGTACCTTACACCACTTATGTTGTGTGGCGGGGACCTACATTTTAAAAATTTACTCCGAATGGAAATTTTTTTAAAAACTTTTCATGGCAATTTTATTTTACTCTTAGAGTTTTTGCTAGAAATCTACTGAGAGGAAGTCGCCGCAGATATATTTTCTCATTTAATTTTGATGTCTGACCTGGGGTTTGAACCGTGGCCTTACGTCAATAAGCCAGGACTCTACCTACACTAGACTACTGCGACTCAAAAAAATATATACCGATGATGCCGCCCAGCATTTTTCGCGATGCATTGGACTCTCTTGGATCTAAACTGGATTGGCATCGTCCCAAACTAAACAATTCTATTCGTTTACGTACCCATACAGCCAGAAATGGGCCTTTTCACTGAATATGAGTGTGAAATAAAAATTAGGGTCAATTGCCAATTGTTCCAGTATCTATTCAGCCCAAAAACACTTTTCTTTTCTATGGATGTTCTATGATGAGCTATCAGCACTGGCTAAACAAATAACAACTAAATTGGCAGATGTATGTAAATAGCTTCAATACGATGGCCGCTATCAACTGTCAAAATTCGAAAGTCACTACTGGAAGACCGAATTATAAACGGTATGTGCCTCCGGAGTTACAAGGTATTCTTGTACACATACTAAGCAAGCAAACGAAAGAAACACAAAGCGAGAGAGATAGGGAGAGAGAAATTTTTTATTTATTTGCCATTTTATTCATATTCATTTCGTTTTTATACTGTTAAAAACATTTTTTTTGTGCCTTCCAGGTATTACCAGAGATCATCTACGATATGAGTACCAGAGATCAGCAATGAGTATTCAAAAAGATGAGTAGAATCGAATCATACTCATAATTTCTGATACTTATACGCGTTCATACTTATTGTAATACCATGGAACCTCTACTCATATTCAAAGTTTGAAGTACTTATCAGACTCATACTTAACAACACGTATGATGTTGTTGATTTCGACTGTCCACAACTCAACATATACACGAAACACAAAATAAGTATAAATCGCGTACGACCATTAAAATACTCACTAGAAGATTGAGTGTTTGCTCTGCTTGCAGCTCTGTCTCTTTGCTTATGTGTCCTTATTTCTTTTTTTGTAAATGCAACAACAACTAAGACTGTAAATTTTCAGAATTTATGAGTATTAGAAGTATTTTTTTAAAGTTATGAATCTAAATGATTAGGCTTATGAATCAAACATATTTTGAATAGTATGAGTTTGATGTCAACGTTGTACTCATACTCATTGCAACCTGTACTTATAAATCAAGGTTGTAGTAAGTACGAATGAATCGAAGTTTCAATGTTGTCGACCCACATATTCAAAATTTCATGAGTGCTTATGAGTAGCGAAAAAACGATTCACTGCTGATCTCTGATGAGTACATGTGTGTTTTGTGTGTGCTCCTATTATAATTAGAAATTCTATTCGCCTCTATTCAAACTCTCACTCTTTTTCTTACTCCCACTCTCTCAATTACATACTTTATCTGTTCACCCATTGCTTAAATATTTACTTTATTCTTGTTTTTTTTTTTGTTTACTAAACTGCAATAAAATGTTTTTGCGTCCTCTTTTCCTTAAAAATAAATTTGATTGTCACAGAATGAGAGCATTTGCTGTGGGTGTTAGTAGGCAAATATTATACGTGAGAGTAACATTTACTTGAAGAGAGACAAGGAAGAGCTGCTTCTTTTTTCTACACTTTGACACAAAATGTTTATGAAAGAAAAAATACACAAAAAAAAAACACAAGCACATGAAGAAGAAACAAAATAAAAAAACTATAAAGATACACACACATACACAAGAGTGTTGCAAAAACTCAAAAAATAAAGTTTAATTGAAAAAGTTTTTTTTTTTCTCTTTCTTTGAGTTTCTTTAGATTACACGTACACATGCATGCATACATAAAATATAACGGCTACTTAAAGAGACTACAAATAGCTGTGGTGAGTTGCGTACATGTGGCTGTATAAATGTGTGTTAAATAAATACAAATGCAAATCATAAATAAAAGTTGCTGCTGTTGTTTTATAAGCATACCATGCCATGCCATACACTACCGTACCGCATACTTATTTTATGTAAAAAAAACTTTATGAGCAGACAGACAGACAATTTTAAACAAAAACAACAACAACAAACAACAGTTAAATATGCAAATAAACAAACAACAACAACTTCGTATAACTGCTCTTTAAAATGCATATAATTTTTGTTTGTTTCTGTTGTTGGTGTTCTTGTTGTTGGTTTTTTATGATTTTTTAATTGACCCAATTTGTTATGAAGTTTTTGTTTTTGTTTTTGTTCCCTCATTTCTCCAATGAATGGCAAAGTGTCTGCAGTGCATTGTGAGTCTATGTGTGTACGTGTGTAGCATGTAACTGAGAGTGTATTGTGTGTTTTTTTAGCGTTACCCAGTAGTTGTGTACATGTACATACGAGAATAATACACTCATAAGAGCATTATTTTTTATGAGGCCACCAGAGTTGGTAGTGCTTAATTGGTGTTAAAAATGCATTTAAAAAGAAAAACAAGAACGAATTGTTTTCGATTCAATAATTATTTTAAATGTTTTGTTGGCAATAGTTTTAGAAGTATTTCAGAAATTTAGGAATTATTGTCGCATGCAAAATCAATTTGCCAGACGATAAGGTTAAGAAAAAAGGGCACCGGATTCTATTGAATATGTTTTCTTGTGACAGGGGAATGGCAATTAAATTCGTTATTTTAGTGGAAAATTGATTAACATGAAACCACAAGTAGCAAATATGGACGTTATATGTGACTTGTCCACATCAAATTTACCATTTTGAATTCGAAAATTCGTACGAATAGCAGTCATTCATTCTCTTTGTACACATGCTTGTAGATTCAAAAATTAAAAGAATATTCTTCCCAACGGTGTTGTTCTGTTGTCCAAAAGAATTAAGTCATTGGCCCCTTTAACTCAAAAAGAGGGTATCGAAAGGAAACATGAAATCATTTGTAGTTTTTAAAAAAATGAATGATACACAGGCAAATAAGACAAAAGCAAGCTAGACATAGGGAGACAGAGCCAAACATTAACAAGTAATACAAGACTAAACAACTCAACTTTAGACTCCAAAAAAAAAAAAAAAAAAAAGAAAAAAAAACAGAAAACATGACTGAAATCTGTTAGAAATGATAAAAATGATGGCCCGGCCAGCTAACTGCTGCTCTCCTCTTGACATAACAAATGCAAAACCTGGTTATTGTTGATGATGCATTTTAAAAACAAACAAAAAACCGAAAAAAATTAACTTTCAACACAATAATGACAAAGGAAAAGGATTTTTTTTTCTCTCATAAAACTTTAGTACAAATGTCAAACCGTAACAAACAGCAAATGAAAGCAACAAGAAGTACAAAGACTGAACTGAACACAGAGGAGCAGCAAAAAAGGCAGTTTAAAATATTCTGCTGTTGCAATTACAAACGGGTTGCTATACACTTCACAGACAACCACCGAATATTAAGATTGATTTTTATTCCGGATGGAAGGTACGATTTTTCTTTCTTTTTATTCATTGCTTTGTAAACAAAGAGAAACATTTTAGAATTTAAATATTTCGCTTGAATAGCTAGAAGAAAAAAATGCAATTTTATTTGTCCTAAAAACAAATATAATGTACAGAGGGTCCTAGAACACCTTATACTGACTTTATATTCAAGGGGAAAAGCAGAGAAAGAAATTCTCTGATGTTGAGAACAAACCCTTTACGTTAGGAAGGTGGGAGGCAATAACAATTGCAGTGTAAGATGAATTCAAGTTAAACTTATTTGGTGGCTAAAACGCAAAGTACTGCGAAGACGGTGTAAACACAAAATTTTGACTCTGGAAACACACAAAACGCAAATTACGATAACTACGTGTTACAGTTACAAATCAACAAAGAAACACACCTAATACAATACAGTTACTGTAACAAGATTATTTAGAAAAATAACGAACGTTAGACACGAGATAAATAACAATAACAAATCAACATTATGATTCTAGAATTTGCCAGAGCGAAAACAAAAACAGTATAAACAGAGTGTAAAGTCAAAACTGTCAGGGAATGGCAGTAAATGTGTAAAATTAACACAAACACCAGGGATGGTATGAGAAGCTAGTTTGTAATCTTGACTAATGTAAACTAGTGAGAAAATATTAACTAACACAGTAGATAACATCGTACCTATCTGCCTTACGACACCCCTTTCTGTGATCTACGTGTTAGCACTACTTATGTCATAAGCTTAATGCAAAGATCTCCATGATACCTGACAAATGAAATCCTATACACATACATACATACATACATACATAATTGGCCATTACAATCTTTCAGTCTGGATTACGATCTAGCTTCTCACACCACCTATGTTATGTGTGTTAATTTTATATATGAATTGTGGGACCTACAGTCTAAAGTCGACTCCGAACGAAACATTCTTGAGGAGCTTGTTCAAGGCAATTTTATTTACTGTCAGACTATTTGCCAGCAATACTCATATTTCGTTTATTCCTTGGAAATGTCTGGCCTCACTTCTAATAAGCCAACACTCCACCTACTGGTCCACGGCGGATAACAACAGTGAAGATTAAACGAGAGCGCATAAGAATATGAGTGAATTGTCTGTAGACAATACTGCCGTAAAGTGTCTGATCATCTCTGTTATTTATTTATAGAAGTTAAATATCACGAGAAAATAAAACCTGCCAATACTGAGCCCTAAGTGACAGTGCGCGTTAAAAATATATGTACGTACCCTACGCTGAATCTACGTGTTCCCTTCGTCTTAAGAGCTTAAAATGTCTCAATGTCGTCTCAACAGCATTTAAGACAGTTTACATACATAATTTGTCATTACAACCCTTTAGTCAGGATTACGACCTATTTTTTAAAACCACACCATGTTGTGTGTGTTAATTTTATAAATGAGTGGTGGGACCTACAGTTTAAAGTCGACTCCGAACGACAGATTTTTTGAGAAACTTTTCATGGCAATTTTATTTACTCTCAGAGTTTTTGCCAGGAATCTGTTGAGAGGAAGTGGCCGAAGAAATATTTTTTCATATTTCGGTCAGTTGGAGATGCCTGACCGAGGCCTTACGTCTAACAAGCCAACACACTACCTACTAGATCACGGCGAATTCATTTAAGGCAGCTTAAGAAGAAATATTTTATGCTGTGTTATATTTTTCAAGTTAAATAAACTGTGAATTATAATAGCATTACTTATACATGCTCTCCTTCACACCCTCACTCTCTCTTATTTGTACTAGTGTAGCTCCACACATTCACCATCGGTGTTGTGTTTTCACATTTCTTTTCTCTCTCTCCATCCGTATTTGTTATACAAGGACTACTTGCAGAAAGTTTAACAGTAAAAAAAAAAAAGAAAAACTTTTCAAATTGCTTTGTTGCTGTTGGCATTGTTATTGTTGTTGTTGTTGTTATTGCAATTCGTTACAAAAAGAAAAACAAACATTATATTGCTAATGTTTATGACACTTATCATAGTAAACTAACGATAATAGCAACAACAACAATAAACAAAAACACTTTTTGTTTCTCTCTTTAAAGAAAAAATGCCGTTACAAAGAGAAACAAAAACAAGAAACATACAAAAATTTTAAGAAAAAAATTCATATTCTATGACATGCCATGCAATATAAGCGGTGGAGTATGGGATAGTTGAAGAGGGTAAACAAATATTGACAATTATTAGCCAAAAGAACAAGGCAGAAGGGAAAGTAAATTGTTGTATGTGTAAGTGCAAGTGTTTGTGTTTTCATATACTTGCAAAGCCTTAAAGAAATTAAAAGAAAATAAACGAGAGAGCATGGATATTAACGGTTAATACGGCTTTATAAAGCAGAGATGAAGAAATACACAATAAAACTAACGTTGTATTGATGAACACATGGCAATTACACGGTAAGAAAACTTGTGGGAATTTAAAGTTATTTACCGCTTAAGCTGCCAATTACACTGTAAGAAAACTTGTAGGAATTTAAGGTTATCAGGATGCACGTTTTATTCAATAATTCTCAAGAAAAAGAGAGAAAAAAAAGAAACACTTTGAAGTGTTTTCAAATGAATTTTCATGAAGAATATTGGCTTTGGAAATTAAAAAAAAGAATAAAAATTGTTTATGAGGCCAGAAATGTTGAATTTTCTAATAATAATAGAACAGCTATGCAGCCTAACTGTTGTCTAAATGAAATGAAAGAGTTCCCCTGGCATTACTGACTTAAAGCCGTTAATACGATAATGGCACAGTGGGTGGAAAGAAGAAAAATGTGAAAGCAATAAAATAAAAATTATGTGGAACACTAAATTAAATCCTAAACCTGTAGGTACTATTAAGGAATGTATTAAATTCTGGCTGCCTTCCAAAATATTGGTTGCTTTGTGTTTGAACAAAGTATTGTGTTTCATAATGCCGCTGTACAAAATATATACAATGTATTCTATTTGAAAACGTTGTCAATGTGTATTTTTAACGCAGTCAAAAAGCAATCAGGCATCGGATTTATAGTTGATGCATTGTTTGATTACTTTGCATATCTACATAGTTTATATACCGTAATAGAACTGCATACAAACTTTGTATTGATACATTTTGGAAGGCAGCCTCTTTGTAGAATAAATGCATATTTGTACTGAGGTTGCAATGGTTCTAAAAAAAATTCGATTTCAAATTATCGATAGCTGTGGTATTATTAATCGCATCAAGCAACATTAAAGCTTGTTTGAACGGTGAAATTTTAAAATCACATTATTTGGTGTAAATTATATCTGCCTTTCAAATGAATGAAATTTCGGCACGCGACCGTCCAATAATAGAACAGAAATTAGGGAAGTTTACGGAGACAACATTGAAAACATTGAAAAAAAAATTGTGAAGTACACGGAGGAGACGCTGCTAGAACCAGAAAAACAGCAGCAGTGAGTTGTTTGGTTAGTTTCTGATTTGAAAACCTTATTGTTGAAGATGAAAATTGCTTTGGATGACTAATCATATCATATCGTTAAAAAGGTCATTGAAATCATGGAAAAATTTGAGAAAGACTTGCACATAAGCGGTGGGGACGTGGCTAGGGAACTAGCTATTTATCACCTGTTAATTATTACACATCTGAAAAAGCTGAAACTGAAGAAAAGAAGGTCAATATTAGGGTTCTAACGTGTGTGATTAACTGAAGTCGCCGTAGTCTAGTAGGTAGTGCGTTGGCTTGTTAGACGTGAGACCTCGGTTCAAACCCCAGGTCAGACATCTCCAACAAAACGAAATACGAAAAAATATTTCTTCGGTGATTTTCTTTCAGCAGATTTCTGGCAAAAACTCTGAGAGTAAAATTAATTTGCTATGAAAACAGGTTCTTAAAAATCTGTCGTTCAGAGTCGACTTTAAACTGTAGGTCCCGCCACTTATTGATAACTAGGACATTGTACAATAGGTCAAGTCGACCTCCGAGTACTGTACTTGTCTTAATTGACAAGTACACGTCCTCTAACCTAACCTAACTTAGCATTGTTCATGGTGACCTGCCAAACATTACTAGGTCCTGCCATTCATGTATAAAATGAAGTGGTGTACGAAACAAGGTCATAATCCTGACTCTAGGGTAGTAATGACCAATTATATACAATGTACATGTGTATGTACGATGTGCAAAAACGCAAGAATACCAAACCGTCTGTAAAGTGAATAATTAGGGACAATAATGTGTGTTCATGGTTCATAGCAATGCAAGAATTTCCATCAAGAAGAATAATGCTGCGTGTGTAGTGGCATAGGAAGGGAAATGCTCCATTAAAAGTTTGTAATACCTGGTCAAACTTTTGCTTATAACCTCTAATGTCCATAATTAAAATGGGTTTGAAGTAAACAATTCAAATAAAATTTGATTTGATGAAAAGAAAAGGTGTTGTGTCCCATCAAGATAATGTCAATGCACAAGCATCTTTGATGACATGGCAGAAACCTCTTGTGACCTTTTCTATACATTAAATGGACTTTGTAATATACATTTCGATCATAATGTTTTTCTTTTAAATCATATGACCTACGCATTCTTTTCATACATACATATGTATACTTTTTTAAATTTCTTTTTAGCAAATCATTTACACCTTCTTGTGTGGCTGTTTATTGCATTGAAGAAAATTTAATTTATTTTAAAAAAATTCTTAAAAAATTTAAATTTAAAAACATGCAAAATATTAATGCTGACGTTTGCTAGTTATAACGAAGAATTTTAGTTTTTTTTTTAAATATAAACACACATATTTTTTAAATTATCAAAAATAAAAAAAAATAATTTTTTTTTTTGTTGCTTTATAAACAATCTTTGCAACGTCAGATCAGATGCAGATTTTTTTTTGCAAATTCGTTGTTGTTGTTTTCTGAATTTGTTTTTTATATCTTTCCAAACGAATGCACTTCAAAAGATTTGCACTAATTTTTTTTTTCAAAACAAAAACAACAACAAAAAGAAAAAATAAATTTACACAGAAGATAACAAAACAAAAAAAACAAAAAAATTAAACGAAACTAAATATTGTAAAAACTAATGATGACGTAAAATTTTTAATTAAAAAAAAAAGAAAGAAAAATTATTATGAAATAAACTGGAGATTTGTAGATGCGACATGCTACATGCTGACTTGTCCAGCTCTGGAGATGATGCTGACATGGCGAAACTTTAACTTGCCTGTTCAAAAAAAAAAGATACAAAGAAAAAAAAGTGTTGAACGTTTATTTTGAAATAAATTTGAACCGAAAAGATTTTTATACAGACGAGATTGAAATTTAAGCGAAAACCAAGAATTTGTTGAAGAAAATACCATGATAAACAGCTCCTGAGAAATATAAAAGCAAAAGGAATGCAATTTTTAAAAACTTTATTGTAAAAAAAGTTTATTTTTAAATTTTTTTTATTGCGTCCTATAAAATTCTCAAGTAAATTTTGTTTTTACTTGTGGATACTCGCATAATTTGTACGCGCTTTAGATCAGTGGTCGGCACCAATAGCCCCCGGGGGCCGAAAATCTTCGGTTTTTTACACACATAGGACACGATGATCAACCAAGTTCGTAAGAAAAAGAGTAAAAATGCCTTCAGTTGTTTGTCAGCTACTACAGAAGAAGAAGGTTCAGGTCGCTTTTTGTCAGGTTTGAATTCTACATCCAAAAAAATATTATGATTCACTAATAACAATCAGAAATGACCTACATTTTTGGAAGAATATTTGTCAAGTTAAATAAGCTGTCTTAAAGGATTTGGCGCTGTACATTTTTTCTATATTTTCCACTACATATACAGTGGACAGCAAAAGTCTTAGTACGGCAATATATTTTAGAAATTACATGAATTTTAACCAAAAGTTTGTATAAAAATCTATAGTTTATATGTTTATTTATTTTATTAATTTATTTCTGTTTTATTATAAAACATAAAATTTTTTAATGTTTTTCATAAAACAAGGAAAATAAGGAAAAGTTTCAGACGACTCCATAGGTACCCCCCAAAGAGAACCCTGGGTAAATTTAAAATTCAAAGGCCTAATATATGAAAATGTTATCTCTTATATTTAGTAGAAGAATCCTTAAGGTCAAGCATTCCATTTAACCCATTTGGAATTGAATGTACAAGTTTTGTTTAGTGTTTTATGGTGTTACCATGAGAACATTTTTCGGTTGACTTTTGTTTGAGGTTTAGCGATTACGTAATCGTTCTTGCAAATGATCTCCAAATTACTCTCTTGAAGTCATATCGGCACTTTGTGCAAGAGTATTAAGCCTGTGAGAATTTTTTTTTTTTTTTTTTGTCAAAATAAAAAAATAAAAAAAAAATAAAAATTGCTTTACTAAGACTTTTGCTGTCCACTGTACATATTATTTGCTTAATAAGTACATTCGAAAATATTACTAATAATTTTCCTCTGGGTTATACACATGCTTCTCACAACGCAGTCACACACTTAAATCATGTTCTCTTTGTGCCGACCACTGCTTTAGATGTGAATGTGTTTGGTGTGAGTGTAATAACTCTTCGCCTCTCTCTAATTTATTATTTTTTATAATTTTTATTTGTTTACATTGAATGCTTTTGTTGTAATACGTTATGGTTTTCTGTCTCTCACACTCTCTTAATCGGAAGTTTACAGTGTATGTTAATGTATTCGTGTCTTTTAGCCGAAAAGTAATTGCAATGATCCTCCAACAAATGTTTAGGTTTTGTTGTTGTTCTTATTTTAATGCACGAATATACTATGCTCGGTAATCAATATTTCTTTATTAAAGAAAATAATAGGAGACGAGAGAGTTGTTTTTAACTGTGATAAGACAGCGTTTTGGTATTTTAATGAGTAAAAGACCATGAAAAGAACTTCATTTGCTTACAATACAGTGACCGCACAGTGAGAATAGTTGCTTAGATGTTAAACGCTCTCGAGACGATCAAATTGATTCATCAAATAATGTATACGTGTGAGTATCGCGTAGAAATATTATTATTTGGATTTTAGTGATGTTTGGTTTTTCTGGTAATTATGTCGGGTAGTCTAGTAGGTAGTGCGTTGGCTTATTAGACGCGAGGCCAGGGTTCAAATCCCTAGTCAGACATCTCCAACGAAACGAAATATGAAAAATTTTTCTCCAACGACTTTCTCTGAGCAGATTTCTAGCAAAAACTCTGAGAGTAAATAAAATTGCAATGAAAAGCTTCTCAAAAGTCTGCCGTATATACTCATGTATAAAATTAACACACATAAGAGGTTTGAGAAGCTAGGTCATAATCCTAACTGAAGAGTTGTAATGACCAATTATGTATGTATGCTGCTGAAATAATTATCAAAGTTGCGTCTTCCACATAAGATAACTTTCGCAATCTCCTGTACACGATGTGGTGCTGCAACACCGTATTAGGAACATGACTCCAAAACAATAAACTTAATGTCACCCTGATATACTGTCTTAACAGTAAACTTAGGATTCAAGAAGAAGCAAAAATTAATTAAATCAAATCAAATCAAGGCCTTCATATTGTAAAGAGACCAATACACACGGTGTACGATTCTAAACTCGAATATTTTTTTAAAACTTTAATTCCTATTCGCATTTAATACCGTTTAAAAGCATAAAAAAGAGTTTTGTTTTATTCTTTAAAGCCGTTTTATTTATTTCTGTCTCAATTATTTTTTAAAAACACTTTTTAATTCCATAAAAAGAGAGACAGAAAGGAAAGGAAAGCAACGTTAATCAATTGAAACTTTGTGGTTAAAAAAGTGCTTTCATTTGTAACTTTTTTCATGGCATTTTAAACGTTTTTCCCATCATCGTCATCATCATCATCAAGTGATGAACGTAAAAAGAAAGAAAGAAAAAAAATATACTCCAACCCTCTTAAGAAATCATTGCAGTTGAATGTGATTCTTTTTTGTCGCCCTCTGTAATAAAACATAAAGTGGTGGTAAATAAAGAGAGACATAAGGAGTGTGCAAGGAAAAAATTTGGACATGGTTCTAGGTGGTTAAAACATAATTACCGGCCGTTACTTTGCATTTGTCAACGTTTTGTCCCAGAAAACATGTGAAAATTTTCATTTTTATTGTAAAAAGTTTGAAAATGAAATGAAAAAAAGAAAAACAAAAACACTAGCCAAGCTTGTTTGAGTGTTGACTGTTTTGTATCTTGTAGCTGAAAGTGACTGATATGGGTGGGGTTCTATTGATAGGAATTGGAAATTAGTGGGAAAGCATTTGAACTGCACATTGCAAATTTAATACAAAGTTGAGAATCGCTAATAAAATAATAGATTAGAGGACGTGTACTTGTCAATTAAGACAAGTACAGTACCCGGAGGTAGAATTGAAAATAATGCTGGCACAACAATATAATTGATGTCGTAATGAAAGGAATTCTAGAACATAAAAATTGTGGGAACCTTTAAAAGACTTTAGAACTTAAGCAAAATTTTATCTAAAATTTATTGAAGACAGAATTAATTTAACCAATTCCATAAAATTTTTGATAAGGAGAAGACTACGCACAAATTTTTTCATTCGCATTCCTTACATGTATAACATGTCTATTTAGAAAAGCATTATTTAAGTGTGAGAATTGAAACCATAATATTATCAATTTAATTAAAAACTCAAATAATTTTTACAATTAAGTTTAGTTTAAATAAATAAAATTGAATGTACAAATTTTTTCGGGCGCAATCCTTACATAAACTTTGAGACAGTGTCTTTAAATCTTAAATTCTTTCATTTTTGGCCCGCTCAGCGATTCTTTCTTTGTTTTGTTTTAATGGATAACATTACCTTCAAATATTTTACTTGGAAAGTTGATTTTAAAACCAAATTACAAAAAAAAAAAAATAATAATCCTGTGTACTTATTTTCCTTCCTTGACTGTATTTAAATAACATTTTTTTATTGTATTTGCATTGTGCCTTTTTCACATCCAGCAGCATACACGAGATGTTAACGACGACGACGACAACAACCCCGACAACACTCATTTAGCAAAAGTTCACTCGGTTCAGTTATTTTCTTTATCATTATGCACTCGCACTCCTGCTCTCACTGTCTCACACACACATGCACATGCATACTTATAAAAACATTCAAGTGTTTATTATTTTGTTTTTTTTTATATAAAAAAAACGTTTATATTTCCAATGCTGTTCTTGCTACTGTTGCTACATTTGTAAAGCAACAAAAACAAAAACAAAACAACGAGTTAGAAAACTACAGACGTCTATACACACACTGTAATGAAGATACCCTATAGCAGACTATTTATAACGGAAATTAGAAAACCATTGCAATTCGTTGCAGTTAGCAAAGCAAAGCCTACGTAAGGATTTGTAAATCATTTGAATGAAATCATGGCGACCGACTTTGTGTACATAACACGAACATAACATGTAACCTAACTGGTATAGATGATATAGGGTATTACAAACTCAGAGGTGTTTTTCTTTTCTCTTGCCTTTCTAGCGCTTATATATGAGTCTAAATGACGTATGAAGTGCATGACACTTGTTACGTGTTCGTATGACATCTTACGCATGGATGCACGTTTTCATTACACATAAAAAATACAACAAGAACAACAACAGCAACAGCTACAAAAAAAAAAAAAAACATGAAAGAAGAAAATGTTTCAAGTGTTGTTGCAGTTTTTTGTTTTTTTTTTACTCGGCTGTCTTTCTATTTAAGCAGCAACAATAACAACAACAACGACTATAAAACAAACAATTTAAAACAAAAATGAGTGCGATTAAGAAGAGGAGGAAAAGAGTTATTTGTTTTTTTTTTCTCTAAAGTTGTTGTTCTTGTTGTTGTTTTTAATGCCATTTACACCTCAAACAACACCAGCAAAGAACCAAAACAATTAAGCACAGGGTGTGTTGGTTAATGATAATTTCCCCCACTTGTTTCATTCAATTTTACATATTTTTTGTTGTTGCTTTTTATATTTATTTTGTATAAACAAAGTTTTGTTTACACTCAAAAAAATTCAGTTAGTAAAGGGTAGGCATTTATAAGCAACAAATTTAAATTTTACTGGAATGTTTGAAATTAAAAATAAAAAAAAAGAAACAGCAACAAACAATTTAAAATATTTTAAATTTAAAATTGGATTTGTTGTGATGATTATTTTTATAAGAAAAAAAAATATCAAAATCATTTATGATTTTAAAAATATCACGAAAAACTTTTTCGAGAAAAAAAATTCAACAATATAAAGGTGACTGCCGATGACTAAGCGCAAATTAGTTTGTCTTTTAGGTTAATTGGCCAATAAATTATTCCAAATATATGGAAATGTAGGGGGAAAACATTTTTTATTAAATAAAATCGTATTTTTTTTTTGTTTTTTCAAATAAAATCACCTTAAAAGTTTGAAATGACGGAAAACAAAATATTTAAATTGAAATCGCTGCGAAAATGTCTGTCAATATATATACATTAAAATAAATATAAAAAGAAAAAAAAAAACCTTTAATACGGTTGTCAAATCAGAGATGAATTTTCCACTTAGGCCACATGGGGTCCATTGTGATTACACAACACATACATTTTAATCTTTATTCGATTATAAAAACTGTCGAAATTCGTCAACAATTCGACAACCCTCATAAGAATATAAATTCTAGAATAATTCTGGGCATTTAAACTCCAGTCAAAGGAAAAAGTTTACATACTTCAGTGTACGCAGACTTTTTCCCGCTGGTTTTTATGAAATTAAAAAAGATGTTGTAGCTTAGTTTAAAGCATTTACAATGAATAATGTTTGAAGAGCAAAAGAAAAATGAAATTATTGGAAAAGAAAAATTAAAATTAACAGGACAAAAGTCTACAAACACCGTTGTATGTAGACTTTTTTCTGTGACTGTATGTTTATCTGCTGATTACAGCATACATATATTTTGAGTATAAAAATAAGTAAAGCATTCAAAATATTTATTTGATTTAGAAAATTCCAGCCATTACACTCGCAAAGTGGGTGATAGCTCTAACAGGACTGACAGGAATTCTGAGAAGTACAGACAATAGAAAAATGTTAGCAAATTTTAGAAGAATTTGCCCCATACGTCCACTAAAAAGCTAATATAATTGAGTTGTATCATCTGGTGCAAAAAAATCCAGAAGGAAATATACGCAGAAGCGAAAGAGGATTGGAAAACAATTCTAATGATCGGTGAACCGTCAAGCTAAATGTAAATAATGAAATATGGATAGAATAGTAGGTAAGCAGAGCTAATTTGTAACCTAAGTTAGTTCCTAGCATAACATAATGATTATAAAAGCGGTCTATATAACGGGTCACGTCACGCCATATCACCAAGACTGTCCTCAATAATGAAATGAAGGCGAAAGAAATGCCAGAGAGAACATTAAACGGAAATGGAATACCTACCAAAAATAATGTAAAGTAAGTTACGCTACTATCCGGGAAGAACAGAAACATTTCATTACATATATAATCAATGATTTGTTATTATTTTCTTTCTTTGATGTACTCCCATAGCACTTTCATTTATAAGATTATTATCTTGTTGTGCTATGACTAATAACAAATAAATAAATAAATAAATAAATAAATAATCAGCTGTGCATCGAACAGAATGATTTGAGAAGTTGCCTGTAATGCTTTGGGCCACAACATTTCACCAAGATTGTCATCAATAATGAAATGAAGGTCAAAGAAATGCCAGAAATTTGACAAACATTGAATGGAAGTGGAATCTGGACACAGTCACTGCGAAAGAAGTAATGCTCCGATCCTGGCGAAGCGGAATGGTTCTAGAAGTTGCCTGTAAAGCTTTGGGCACGAACTTTAAAAATATTTTCTCAATAAAAATATTTTCTCAAGACGAATCAGTGTAACATGCTGTAATCAAATGCCTACAAATTAGCAAACATTAAATCAAAATTGAATCCTGATGGTAGATAACGTAAGTGAGGAAACGCTGATGTTCGAAATTAATTCCTGACATTACATAATGGTTCTAACAGTTGTCTATGACACTAGGGGGCACTATTACTCATCAATATGTCAATAATGTTGTGTTTATGAAAGGCAGTGGTACTGAGAATGCTGTAGTTAATGTTGTGAATTATATATGCCACGGACTAGATCAGGGTTATAATGGTGTCGCTGGAATTTTCTACGATTTCTCAAAAGCATTTGACCTAGTAGATCATGAGATCTTGTTTAAAAAGCTTGAATGTTATGGAATTAGAAATGCAGCACTAAGGTTATTAAGAAGTTATTTGACTAATCGCAAACAATATGTTGAATTAAATAACAGACGAAGTTTTGTTGGTGATATTCAACATGGTGTTCCACAAGGCAGCGTTTTAGGACCACTGTTATTTACTGTTTATATAAATGACATTGTAAACCTTGAACTTAATGGAAAAATGTACCTGTATGCCGATGATATTTCTATTTTTTACCCTTATAAACATGAGACAACGTTAAAAGCATACATGCAAAAAGATGCAGACATAATTTTTGAATATGCAAGGATAAATAAATTGGTCATTAATACGTCAAAAACTAAAATCATCCGATTTAAGCCATACTCAAGTATCAAGACTGAAACATTTAGCATCGTTGTAAATGGAGAAGAGGTTTTTGAGTGTGAATCTATAAAATATTTAGGAATTTTATTGCAAAGCAACCTGAGGTGGAATCTCCATATTGATAATATTAAGTCGAAAATATATCCAGTAATGGGAATTCTATATAAATTCAAATACAAATTCAATGAGAACACAAAATTGATGCTTTATCAGACATTGATCCATAGCCATTTAAACTATTTGATAATGATTTATGGCTGGAAAAATAGTACAGAATTACAGTCTCTCCAAAGATTACAAAACAAAGCCCTGAAAACCATATATAACCTGCCAATATCTTACCATACAATCACATTATATAAAGAAGTTAGTAAAAATATCTTGCCTGTAAATGGAATCTATAGGCTAAGGCTACTAACTTTTGTTTTTAAATCTATTAACAACATTGGTCATAACACAATATCATTTTCAAAAAATCAAACAACGCGCAATACGAGAAACAGTTCAAATTTAAGGACAACAAGATGTAGAATTGAAACGACAATATAGAATTGTTTTGAATATAATAATTTGCCTCAATGTATAAAAAATTTAAATACCATATCTGCTTTTAAGATAAATTTAAAAAAGTTTTTGGTTAAATAATTTAGAAATGCTTCTAGGATAATTTTTTCATTTTGAATTTATAAATGTATATGTATCAAACATTTTGATTACATACCTTATATAGTGTATAAGTAAATGCCAACTCGCCTCAACAATGTCGCAAGACGCTGAGGCAATTGTATTCCAAACTGAAAACTTGTATATAAATAAATAAATAATAAAAAAAAAAAAAAAAAAAAAAAAAAGTCATTATGAAAGCACAGTCCTTGTGAAAAAAAACAGTGTTTTAAGAGACAGCACCAAGAAAGTTGTGCAATTTGGGAAATACTAGCGAAATCCAGGTCCAAGGATTATAGCGCTGAATGTGAAGCTGGTTTTAGACTTTAAGAAGAAAAAGGTTACCATTTCAAATAATAAAAAAAATTTGTTTAAATTCCGGGTGTGTGCCGACCATTTAAAAAAAGGGTTATGGGCTTTAATCTTTAATTTTTTTATAAAGCCTTGTGCTAATCTTGCCTATAAAGCAGTTTTGGAATGAGTTGCAGTCCAACAACAGTTATTAAATTGAATTTTATAAGAAAAAAAATTTGATTTGAATTCAACTAAGGGTCTGCGTATTTAGAACTGACACTCTACTGGTATGCTGCTAGTAGTTAGCATGACTTTTCTCAAAATATCATCATGAGCCGGCAAATATAGTCCAAGACGTGCTTAACAGCATTTAAAACAAATCGAGGATCTGGTTTCTTGTCCTCAAGTCTTCTAACACACTTTTCTAGTACCAGACTCTACAAAAGAACCAAAAAAACATTGGGCTATGTGACCAAATTTTGCTTTTTTTTCTCCACAAGTTTCAGGCATTAATTGGATATTTTTTTACAGTTAGGAAATATTGTTTAAATAAATTTATATTTGATTTGTATTATGATTTATCAGCTTTAAAAATACAGAAAAAAAATCATTACACATGCTTTAGAAAGAAATACAATAAGTAAGCCTTGACTAGCTTTATACGAAAAGATCTCTTGCTATTATTAGTCACAGAAAAAAAAACCGCAGCCTAAAAAAGCAATAAAGAGACTCTAAATTTAAAAATCTAAGAATAAAATGAAAAATAAACCGTATTTAGAGATGTCATTTTGGAAAATAAATTCATTTCCCGTGCTTAAAAACACTTTTCTAATTTGAACCTAAATTGTTGCCTAACGTGAGGCGTTTAATATTAAATTCTTTGGAAAATATTTCAATTATTAGTGAGACTTACAATTTGTTCCTTGAGTTCCTTAGAGCGTAGTGGTCCCAACCATTGATGTAATCCGATATAACGTTTTTGTACCATTTTTAAAGCTGGTGCACCCTGAGCATAGGGCCCACCCAGCAGGGCGGTGGCTGTTTCTAAGACCACCATTTTGTCTGTGATATTTTGTGACAACAATACGCGTTGTTTTAATTATTATTTAATTAAACAAAATGAAAACGCACTTTTAAAATTTTAATCTTTTATTTTTTATATAAGAAAACAACACAAATTCTGATAAACAATAAACCACTTCCGGTAGAATTGGATTTCTTTTCTTTTCTTTTCTTTCTATAAAAATAATTTCAAGAATATTTCTTTGTTTTTTCTATTTTTGTTATTTTATTTTTAATTATTTATAATGTGATAAAAAGTATAAACATTTTATTTTTTTTAATGTTTCTTACACACTTCTTTTTAAATAATTTTTAATTTATTTTATCAGTTACTGTGTTACTACCACACATAAACGATATTATTGCAGCCAGTATATGCAGTTGCTGTTGTGTTTCAGTGTTATAAGAGAGGTCGCTGTTTCGTCTCCTTTTATTGTGAATTGTTGTGTTATAAGCCGTTACTAATCCTGTGTGTATATTTCACTTACACTTACAGAAAAAAAATAAATAAAAAATGTTGGAAAATTAATCAGAATTATTGTTTGTTTCCGTTATTTTTTTATTTTTCTTGCTTGTTTTTGTTGTTTTTTAAATCCTTTAAATGTTGGTCTAGGTATTCCAAGTGATATTCATTTATTTTATTTATTATTGTTGTTGTTGGTTGTCTGGTTTTTGTGTGACACGTTTCATACACCGTTTTAATTGTTTTTTATTTCTCTCCAGCAACACACAGTGAGAATGAAAGAGAGAGAGAGCAATTGGTTTTAATATTTAAAATCCACTTTATTTTAATACATCACGAGTGTCGAAGGAAATTGTTTTAAATGGATGACGAGAAGACACACATACACTTGCACTATTTTTATTTTAGAAGAGTTTATGTTTGTATTTTAAATTCCATGAAAATTAAAGCATAATTTTAGGCTTAATCGAAATAAAATCAGATTTATTAAACATGAGTTAGAAATTCAATTCAAGACAATCGAAATAAATGTCCTTATCAGTTTAAATAGTAAGAAATTGAGTTAAAGTTGGTTTAATTTTTAATTTAATTCCGTGGATAAGCACAATGTTTATTTGAAAGCCTATTCTAAGGCTTGATTTGAGCTTTTTTTAATTTTCTTGAATTTGAAAGACAGATAATTGAAGCCTTAACTGCATCTGCTCACTTATTTGTTAACTTTATGGGTTTTGTAATATCAATTTAGGCTTTTCACGTCAATTTTTAATGTTATTTTTAATGTATTTAATTAATTCTTTATATATTTAGTGAAACCTATTAATTTCCTTTGATAAGTTGTTTTCTATTTCCAACTCGTGAAAAGTTTCTGTTATTTTATAGCACCGCTTTATTTTGTTGTTGTATATTTGTAGGCGTTTTAAATTTAAATTTTTTTTGTAATTTTTGGTTAAAGAATACAAGATTATGTTATACACGATTTTATATAATATTTTAAAGTATATTTTTGGTCATTCTACCATTAAATTTAAAATTCAATTGTAAATAAATTTATTTTTTGTATGAATTTTTCTATTATAATTTTAGGCGTTCTAAGATCAATTGTATTGCAAATATTAGTTGCAAGGTTTCTTACTACGCCTTATAAGATGTTTTTATTTTTGTTTTGTAATTTTAAGGGGTTTTGAGAGAGTTTGTTTGGTTTCTTTAATAAAAATTTCTTTCAAGAATACAATCAACGAACAATCTTTAAAACTGGTCTTGTATTTTTGCTGTAGTATGATATACTTTTAGGGGTTTTCACACGAAAATATTTTCAAGTTTTAATTGGTCAAAATTACCTACTACACTTTTAGGTGTTATGAATTATATTTTGTTTTTTAATTTTTCTATTTCTTAGTGTTTGAACAATTTTTGTAGCCTAACTGCAGGCAATATTTTTTTAATTATTTTTATATTTATATTTGGTTTTAAATTGCCCGTTTCAGTAATTAATTTATTTTTAAAAATTTAATTTAACTTTTTTTATTTTGTTTTAATTTAAAGACTTTATTTTTAATAACAAAATTATTTAGGCACAATATTTAAAATTTTGTAGAATAAATTCTGTATTTTTATTTTATTTAAGCAACTAAAAACACTTAAGGGAAACACATTTAAATAAATACGATTTATTTTTGTATTTTTGTTAAAGAAATTAAAAAATAATTTTAAAGTTTTTCTTTATTTTTTGTTTAAATTTATTTAAAACGAACCGTCGCTAAATAGACGAAAAAAACCACTTGTTTTACAGATGCGAACCGTAATGTTCAAAGTTCCATCGCGAACTGAAGTTCAGCAAAAAAGTTAAAATTTACAAATGCTTGTGCAAACGAATAAACGAACGAAAAAAATAAAAAAGGAAAACAACACACACACAGCAATATAAACATGAACACGAAGTCCCATGATTTCATTTACAAAAACCATTAAGAGAAATTCATTCTCTTTGTTTTTGTACGAAATGCACTCTTTTAGAATAGAAATTATTACGAGAAGAAAAAGAAATTTCGGAGAAATTTATTTACAAAGAATTTCATGTTTCGGAAAATTTTTGTAGAAATTTTTCATAATAACGAGACACACCCTCTCTATTAAATAGAAGAGGAAAACTTCTACTCTTTGCTTGATATTATGCTCTCTTTAGCATGTACTATACATACATACATATGCTCATATGAAATTTGTTATTGTTTACCATGCTGTTTAGAAATCAAAACAAAACTGTTGCTTTAAAAAACAGTGGAGACTTTTTCTCTTTTCCATTTTGTTCTCTTTGTTATTCTTGCAATGAAAATTTTATGCTCTGTTATGATTTGTAGAAAAGATTCTAACTAAACTACATACACAGGCTTAATACATAGTTGAGCTCTTTACTGTTACAGCAATTGCTTGCTTCTTTTCTCTCTCTCTCTCTCTTATTGATTGCCTTCGTCTGTATGTAGTAAATTCAAAAATTATTTTCTACATGAAATCAGTCTCTTTTGAGCGTTTAACAGGTTGGTGGTGGTGTTGTTTTCTTATAGTTTTGTTTCTGTTACAATGGCAGTCGGTTGGAGTTATGGGTGTCCATAGCTCTGACAACAGAGTGTATACGCGTTTCCATTTGTCTGCATTTAATGCTTCAGTGCTTTAGTTTGGAAGTTATTACCTCAGGGTATATTTCCTTTCATTTTATTTGCGCCTTATTTGTTATTTTATTCTGTTTATCTTTTAATGCAATAATAAACAGCCAAAGCAACAGAAGGAAAACCACAGTAATAAAGCACCAGCAACACAACCATTATTGTATAGAAAAACAGCAACAAAAAAAGTAGAAACATAGATGGTACACTGTGTATCACCACTTCTCGTAAAGTAATTGCAAATTTTCAGCAAAAAATTTTTTCAATTCAATTATAAAACTCAGTCACTCTCTCACTCACTTACAGCCAAGTTAAGTTAGATTTTTTTTTAAAGCTGCGACTAGAAGGGAAAATCTTGTTTTTTTTTCTTTTGAAAACAAAACAAAAAGCGAAAATAAAAACATAAACCAACAAGAAGAAGATAAAAAAATATTCTGTTATTTAGCAGTATACGTACGTATGAGGCGTGCAACAAGTTGTAGAGAAATTAAAGGCCATGGCAAATAACACGTAATTGATTACGAAAGTTCTTGGAAAATTTCAAGCACACAGAACACCGGATTAGAATAGAACAAAAGGGGTTTACTTTTAATAGCAAGTGTGCGAAATTTTTGTGGTTTTAAATCTCTACAGAGTTTTTTGGTGATGATTCGTCACATTAACACCATGAAATAGTCTTTGAAAACATATTAAATTTTGTGAGAATTTCTGAAGAATATTTTTTTTTCTTTTTCGAAGCGTTTCTATGGCCCTGAAACAGCAAGTAAAACAGTACTGAAGGACTTTTTTCAATCGCGAAAAAAAATTTTTTTTTTAAGTTTTTACTCCTTTGCAGGAATGCTGGTGACGTACATAGTTGGATATTACAACCCTTTAGTCAGGATTACAACCTAGCTTCTCACACTACTTATGTGGGCGTGTGATAATTTTATATACGAGTGGCAGGACCAACAGTTTGAGATCGATTCCGAACGACAGATTTTTGAGATATTTTTCATTATTTTAGTCTCAGAGTTTTTTTCTAGAAGACTGCTGAGAAAAAGTAGCCGAAGAAAAATATTTTCGTATTTCAGAGATGTTGGAGATATCCGACCGGGTGTTTGAACCGAGTCCTTGGGCTAATAAGACAAAACACTAGCTACTAGGGGGTATAATACAGGGGTATAAGCCTTCTCCCTATCGCATATAAGGTTCTTACAGGCGTATTGTGTAAACGACTGAAGCCATTCGTCAAAACACTGATTGTACCTTATCAGGGCGGCTTCAGACTACACCAAATCCTGGAAAAGACCCACAAAAAACAAGTCGACACACACCATCTTTTTGTCGACTATAAGGCAGCCTTCGATAGCCCCATTAGGTATACCTGCGAAGCTGATACGGCCATGCAGAATGACGTTGAGCAATTCCTGCAGATCCGTCAAGGTAGGAATTAACCTCTCCGAACCTTTTGATACCATGCGAGGTTTCAGACAAGGCGACCTTATCATGCGACCTCTTCGACTTTGTCATGGAGAGCGTTCTACGAAAGGCGGGAGAGTGCATCGCAATGGCACTATTTTTCAAAAAAGTATCCAGTTGCTTGCGTATTCTGACGATATTGATTGAAAGATTTTGCTATTTCGTTAAGGATTTTGATAAGAATATGTCAGACACGTTCGGACATTGGGAAACAATAATCTTGTCTGGGGCCCAAATAGGAACAACAGAACATTGAAGTTGTGCCGCAGAATTAATTCGTATAAAACGGTCAATTCGCTTCTCTCCCAGAATGGTTGTTGGTATTTACGATGCAAATAATTTTCTTAGACAAGAGCCGGCAGAGTACGAAATTCCCTAAAAATGTGGGTATTAATTCCCAGTCGATTCTCCTTTGTAAAGAGATCTCTTGGTGTTGTATACAACGCCCTGGCATGCTTTAAAATCTTGAAAAATACCGGATTTGGCTAAAATTCATATTAAATTATTCAAAATGAATACTAAATTGACTCGGCTACAACGTTTAGAACCCTTACAATGGAAAATACAGGAGGTGGGTAAAGTCATTATATTTATTTCGTTTCCGATTAGGGCAACGCACATAGTTTTAAAAGCGCTCATAAACAGAGAAAAGTGAAAAAATGAATCGTTTTTTCGCTACTCATAAGCACTCATGAAATTTTGAATGTAAGTGAGTCAACAATATTGAAATTTAACTATGTACTCTGATTCATTCATACTCACTACAACGTTGATTTAGAAGTACAGGTTGTAATGAGTATGCGTACAACGTTGACATCAAACTCATACCATTCGAAATATGTTTGATTCATAAGCCTACTCATTTAGATCGATAATTTTAGACAAGTACTTAGAAATGATTCGAGTGACTCGAATTGCAGTGGTCGTACGCGTATCATACATATTTTGTGATTCTTGTAAATGTTGAGTCACGGAGAGTCGAAATCAACAACATCATACGTGTTGTTAAGTATGAGTGTGATGAGTACTTCAAACTTTGAATATGAGTAGAGGTTCCATGATATTAAAATAACTATGAATGCGTATAAGTATCAGAAATTATGAGTATGATTTGATTCTACTCATCTTTTTGATTACTCATTCCTGATCTCTGCTCGTAATAGAGTCATAGTTGACATGTGCCCCAGAAGTCTCATAAAGCAGTTTCTGTAACAATCAAAAACACTTTGTTTTTACAGTAAAGGATGAAAATATAGCAAATCATTGATGGGTTTCACTAAACATCAATTCATCGTCTGTGGTAGAAGCTTGTCATCAGAAAACCGTCAATAAATTGAAAGGGGAAAATTCAAAATCAATTAGATTTGGAACTCCAACAAAACCAATGATTAAGTTCAGTTTGAGTGCAGTGTGCCACTGTTTGTGGACACTGTTTACATACGTACATACATAATTGGTCATTACAACCCTTCAGTCAGGATTACGACCTAACTTCTGACACTACGTATGTCGTGTGTGTTAATTTTATACATGAGTGGCGAGACCTACAGTTTAAAATCGATTTCGAACGACAGATTTTTGAGAAACTTTTTCATGGCAATTTTTATTTACTCTCAGAGTTTTTGCCAGAAATCTGCTGAGAGGAAGTCGCCGTAGAAATATTTTTCATATTTTTGTTTTGATGTCTGGCCTGGGACTAGAACCCTGGCTTTACGTCTAATAAGCCAACATACTACCTACTAGACTACGGCGTTTGTACACTGTTTATGACCACAATATTCTGGACTGCAACTTAGGTTCAATGAAAACCTGCCACTCCCACCTACAAAAAAAAAAGAGAAAATTAAGTGGGGCTACGATACCTCATATTCCCATTATTACAAAAACGCTCTTCTATCTACCCCAATAATTTGTTTCCTCTAAAGGCTGAGTAATAAATTTCAAAAATGTTTGCATGAAAGCAACGAAACTCAAATGAATTGAAATGAAGTGAATAGAAATAGAAAGAAAAGCATTTCGTGGTTCAGTAATGGTTTCAATAAATCTTCTTTTAAACAACACACAGAAACAAATGACACAACTTTATTACCACAAACCCTATTCCCTCCAAATAAGCTGCCCATTGCCCTCCTTTTTACCTCGTTCTTCTTTTTTTTTTTTGTCTATTTTTGTTGACCAAAAGGTAAACGACTCTTAACGTTTCTAAGCTGCTTCGTTTTTGTTAAGCTGTCATTCTTTTATGGCTATGTAATCGTTATTTGGTTTTATTTTCTATATTAAGTTACAACAACTTTAGCTTTGACAGCAACAACAACTGCAAACAATACAACTGAAAATAATTTCGTACTAAAAACGGACAACAAAAAAAAAAATTCAACAAATTGAGAAAGTTGTTGTAGTCGATCAATTGTACACGCTACTTTACACCAATCCATCGGCTGAGATTAGTTGCTTAGGTGTAGGGCACTAAAACTTATCGATAAAAATCGTTATCGACTTCTATTATTAAAAATGCGAACAGCAGGCTTTGCATAGGTACGTATGTATAAAAACGTTGTTCATCATGTAATCTTAAACATTCCTTCTCATGGTCTGCTGTACTCCACTCAAACTCTGTTGCCCGGACAGGATTTCAGTATATTGCACAGTGTCAACAATAACAATTCCTAGCTTACACAAGATGTACTTGGATGTATAGAAATGCTGCAGTAATGTGTTCCGAAGTTTCATTCTCATCGTCACAAAATCCACATGTTGGACTCGAGACATTATGGCTTAAGCGGGCTAAAGTCTGCCCTGAGTCAAAGACTCGTTCTCAAGTTATTCCTGGATAGTCTGATGCATGACTAAGATCTCCTTTTATTGTTAATTCTCCAACAAAAGTTTCCATTGCCTCAAGCCCACAGGGTTTATGAAGATTTTCCATGAAAAGTTTTGATTGCCTCAAACCAAAGAATATGAATATAAAGAATACGCATCATGTAGAAGTAAATTTTCTTATGACGGGTCGTAACATTACGACCCGCTCTCATCAAAATATTTTCAAAAATCATTTCTTGATGAGAGGGAGGAAGGAGGAAGAAGGAAAATGAACACAAACAAAGAGCGTAACAATGTGTTGCTCTCATCGTACGTATGTACATTATGTATGTATTCTTGTGTTTTTGATTTAGTTGTCGATCAGACTGCGACAAGAATACATGTGTTACGGATGTTTTATCATTTTATTTCAGAATAACACTCGAAGAATATTTTGTGTTAAAAATGTTGTCATTAGCTCGGCGTATTTTATTTTTTTATTTTGTCCCATAGTATATTTTTTTTAAATGCTTTGGAATGCTCGTTTTTCTTTTCTTTTAATAAAAAATGGTTTTTTATTCTTTTTATTTTTATTTATCTAAAAAACATGGCCTAATTTTTAAGCCAAAGATGGATAGCTTTACATATGTATGTTAATGAAATGAAAATAAAAATAGCGTATATTACTAACACTTTTCTATGGCCGTAAATAAATAAATTCTCTCAACTTATTTTCCCTCTCTCTCACTCACTAATCCATAACCATAGGCATGTGTTAACCTAGAGGAAAATTGTTAGTAATAATGTCAAGTCTACTTATTGACCCAATGATATGTATATGTGATCGGAAAATATAGAAAAATTGTACTGCACTAAGACACTAAAGACACCGTATTTAACTTGGCAAGTATTCTTCCAAAAATCGAAATCATTTCTCATTGATATTTGTGAATACTACTGTGATATTTCTTTGGGTGTATCATTGAAGTCTGAAAAAAGCGACATGAACCTTCTTCTTTAAAAGCTGACAAGATTTTTACGCTCTTTTTAACGAACATTCTTGATGTTCATGTCCTATGTTTGTAAAAAGCCGAAGATGTTCTTCCCCTGAGGGACATTGGTGTCGACGTCTGTTTTTAACACCAGAAAAATAAATAAAAAAGTGGTCAAACAACTAAAACGCACGATGAGAACGACGCATTGTTACGCTCTTGGTTTCTGTAACCTTCCCTTCTATCTTTCCCCCCCGCGTCATGAAATATTTTTGAAAAATATTCCAAAATATGTTAAAATGCACATTCTTTATACTTTATTTTCTTTGCTCAAACGCACTTAGCCTCCCCTTTATCTTTCCTTTCATTAAGCACAACTTTCCACAACAAAAATTCTGGTCCCAGCAAAGCGGTACAGGCTCATCTTCTCGCAAGTTAAACTTTAACACGTTGACTGCCACGTACTTTTACAATAAAAACTCCTTTAGGCCAAGCGTACCGCTGTACGCAAGTAGTCAAATAAGCGTCATCCCCAATACGGTTGACGCAGTCCGATCAGAAACTTTACTGTCACCCGAATATGGGTGACGTGGCAGCCAACGACGTATTAACCTGTAAACCACATGCCACTTCTTAGTGTAGGGTTGTGGCGTACCAAGTGTTCTTAATCTTAAGAATTTAAACGTATTTGTATGCGTCTGTTCATATATTTATTTCCTCTCGTATAACAACAAATAACATAGAGAAAGGCAGCCAATTCGTAGAAGAATTTCTTTATGAACAACAACAACAACAACCACCATTTCTTTTAAGCCGGACTTAAAAATAAAATGTCGACATTACAATCTAAAAAACAACGGCAAAATAATGAATATGGCCTCAGAAAGAAAAGATAAAAGCAAGCTTAACTGAAGAATACAGGCCGGCCTTCTTCTTTAGTTCCACTATAATTTTATGTAAGCATTTGGCCAATAAAGACAACGATTATGAGGATGATGATGATGCTGATGATAATGATTATGGTGATCAGCATCAAAGTTTTTTTTTTTATTTCTTCTTTTGAATTTCTTTCCGAGTTCATCTTCATTGCTTTGAAATGAAAAACATTTTCTTTCTTTCCAGCAAAGCGTAAAATCTCTCTATTATGGCAAGAGACTGGCTGTGTTAAGCTTGGTTAAAATGTATCTCCTCCTCTGGCATTAGTTTTTCTTCTTCTTTTATCTTCTTCTTCATTTTTATTGTTGTCTTATTGGATTCATTGTGTAGCAGTGCTTCTTCTAGTTCTTTGGCCCGTTTGTGTAATTCCATAAAACCAGTTTGATGAACAGAACAAGAGTAACACAAATTGCCGTTAGTTTTTGCCAATTTCCAGTGTTGCATTCACATGCCACAACACATACAACATGCACACATACACCATAGGCAGCATAAAATCAGAAAATCATCGTAAAATATCTGTTTATGAGGAGGGGAGGGAGGGGGGTATATTTTTCCATTTTACCAATCGACAGAGACACACACACAAGGAACATTATTGAGGCGAGTCATCAACTGAGAGTTCATTCTATTACCAATGCACTGAGAGAAAAATTGCTTAAAAATGTAAGGAAATGCTGGGAATTAATGACAGTTTGTGACTTTAAACGCACGAGAGAGAAGTAATTTTAGGAAGAGACTGACCAATAAATATTTGATGGCAACGTAAACGTTGCATTCCAGTTATTTTATGTTGCATTCGAAACTGGAATCCAAGCAAATAACCGAAAACAATTTTTATTCGAATTTTTCTTTTCTCTATTCGGCAGCTGAAGATTAAGTCAATCAGGATTACGGCCTAGCTTCTCACACCGCTTATGTTGTGAAGTATGTGAATTTTATACATGAGTGGCGAGATCTACAGTTTAAAGTCGACTCCAAACGACAGATTTTTGAAAAACTTTTCATCACAAATTTATTTACTCTCAGGGTTTTTGGCAAAAATCTGCTGGGGGGATAGGTTAGTTTAGGTCTGAGTGGTAGCTCTGATTTCACAAAGCTCACCCGTTGTAATGCCACGGGTGAACGCAGTCCCTGTACTGACCAAGTTCCACCAAAATCAGGGAAGAGGAAGAAGTTGGTCAGCACAAGGGCTGCTGGGAGGAAGTCAGCGAAGAAATATTTTTTGAAAAAATCGTCTTGTTGGGGGATGTCTGGCCTGGGATTTGAATCGTGGCCTTGTAGTCTAATTAGACAACACACTACCTATTAGACTACGGCGACTTCAATTCACGGATTAATCCTTTAATATTTACGCAGGTTTGTTCTGAGCATCAAGAGCACAACAATTAAGTCCTGAGTGGAATCTAATAAGTACGTTCGCCTCTGTTACATTTACCAAAGGATTTTGCCATGGCGCAAAAGAAGGGAAAACTTTTCTAAAATTGTGTGACTCTTTAACAGTGTGGAAATCCAAGCGGTTGTATTTCGTCATACCCAGTAGAGAAGATACGGCGTTGCTGATGTTTGCATAAATAACTTCAGCTCTTTGAGACAAGAACACGCCATTGTTTCAAAGTGAGAAATTCGTTGCTCAGATCCGTATATTCAGAAAATCTTTAAGTATTCTAAAGCTTACGTCTCGGACAGAGAATGCTGTGTGCTTAAATACTGTGTAAGGTTTAGCGAAAGTCTTACCTCTGAAATTAAACTGGTCTGCAGTTAGATGTCAAATGACTAGCTTCACGATAACTCACCTTGTACATCGATAACATGCCTTCGCAGCGGCAGAGTTGATTTCTAAGCGAGCAGAAGCCCTTATTGTGAAGGAGGAGAAGGAAAAGACTATTCGCAGTTGAACTTTATTTGGCGTATTGTAACACGATTACAGCTGCTCTGTTGTGTCTACCTTTTGATGACACGACATGCGTGATAACTTAACGCTTTAGAATATCGCATTATGTTCTTGATTTGCATCTTTTTTTTTTTTTTCTCTCAGTGTATTGAATATGAAGTTCTCAACGCATTAGAATTCTCTTCGTATTAAAAATTGTTTTCGTTTTTACACACACACTATTATTGCATTATTTACGGTCAAGATTTCCTGTTGAATACAACAGGAACAATGGAAATGAAGGGAAATGAACTCGAAGAGACACAGAATCACAGAGACAATCGCTTTATTTTCTTGTTAATGGGGTTTATTGCTGCTGTTGTTGTGTCTTTTTGACTTAAATTTTCTTAAACACTTTTAGTGTTGTTGTTGTTGTTGTTGTTCTTATTATTACAGGTTAGATGGTATTTAGACCACAAACATTTACCAGATTTTACACGTGAACTTCAATTATAAACGATGATGCTGTTTTCGATACGATGATTATGTTGAGATGTCGGTCGATAATGTCGATGTCCATGTCAATGAGTTTTCTTTAACAACAACAGCAGAGAGGGAACACAAGACTAAGTGGCTACACAATATGTTGTTGTTGGTCTGGTCTGGTCAAATATGTATGTACGCAAGTGATGGCATATGAGAACAAAATTTTGAAAAAGAGAAAGGAAAGCCAGGAAAATCGTAAAAAGAAAATCCAAAAAAAAAAATTAAGGAAGCAAATGACATGTGGAACACATACGTACATATGTCGGCAACAATTTACGGCAAAAACAAAAAAAAATCATCATCATAAACGGCACAAACAGCAGCAGTTACTGGGTATTTTTAGATGATAATGAAGAGAAGAAAAAAAAAAAGAAAACTTCAACAACAAAAGTAAAGAAAAAGTGTGGAACTATCGATGTCTTGTAATGCTACATGACATGTACCGTTATCCCCATGCATAAGCCTGGTAAATACTCAATATACACACACATGCAGTTAATATTGAAAAATGCTATGGGTGTGTTTGTGTGTGTTTCGTAGTGACTTTCCTGTGATTTTTTTTTTTTTTTTGTTGTTCGTTTCGTAATTTTTTCCTACAAATTGTCGACATTTTCGATGCCCCACGAGTATAAGTTGTTGCTTGTTGTTATTGTTCTTATTCTACTGTAGCATGTCCAATCGAACAAAACATTTACAACAACAACTACAAGAACTAATAAGTCATGTTTCATAACAAAACAAAACAGAAAAAAAAACACGGAAAACAATGTGTGTTTATTTTATTATTAAGTTGTTGTAATGATCATTAACATTCTTATCGCCTCTTCTTGACAGCAGCATTACTGTTATTTTATCATGTTTATGATGATTAATCATCATCATAGAGACGGCATTAGCAAATCAATTCCTTGATTGCTTTTGACAAATTTTATAATTTTTGGTTTCTTCAAAATTTTCTGAAATGAATATTGATGGCTATCTCATGCGGGTGTTTAACAATTACTACCAAAAAAAAAAAAAAAAAAAAAAAAAAAAAAAAAAAAAAAAAAAAAAAAAAAAAAAAAAAACGTTCTTTCGATTTTCCCAAATTCCCATTTTTTATTAAAATAATCAAGATTTAGAGAAACGCGGGTAGGCCATAGAATGATTGTTTCAAGTACGTTGGTAGTTTTCAAAAAATATTATCAGAAATTACTTAATTAAGTGGCCATTACAACCCTTTAGGCAGGATTACAACCTATCTTCTCACACCATCCACGTTGTCTGTATTTGTCTCATGTATGAAAGGTGGAAACCACGACACCGAACGGCAGATTCTTTGCGGAACTTATTATGCGGATTTCATTCACCCTCAGAGGTTTTGACGAAGAAATATTTTTTGTTTCAATAGAAGTAAGAAATTCTGTCTACTGCCACGGTAGTAGAACAATTGTTGGAATGTTGTGTAACGAAATCTGCAGTTACCAGAGTCCACAAGGATTGATATAAATTGTCTAGTAGATAGTGTGGGTTTATTAGATGAGAGTCTGTGGTTCACACCCCAGCTCGGACACCTCGAACAAAGCGAAACGACTTGTGAAAAATATTCCATTCGGCAATCTCATCTCAACAGTGTTCTGGTAAAAAGCTGTAGGCATAAATAAAAATTGCTGTGAAATGTTGCCCAAAAATCTGTCCTTTACGTTTGAGAAAATTTTGGTTATGCCAGTAGCACATTAGGCAGCATTATGGCTTGTTTTAAGGGTGATAGTTTAAGCTCCACTTTGCTAAAAGACTTTACAGGATATTGCACCATTCTGTGAAGAGGTAAGTGCGTTTAGCACGCATGTATAAAAAAATTAACACACACAACATAAGTGATGTGAGAAACTAGGACGTTATACAATGGGTCAATTCGACCTCCGGGTACTGTACTCGTCTTAATTGACAAGTACACGTCCTCTAATCTAACCTAACCTATGGTCTTCTCTTTCGTATGACAGAAAAGGTAAGAATGTATCGTAAAATATTGAAAAAGTTCATGAAATTTACAAAGTCAACTAGAAAAACAGCAGCGATAATAATGATTTTGTGGTGAATCGAACATATAAGCAGCATTCCCCAAACATTAATCAACTGTTTCAATCGATATTTCGGGTGCAAATTCTATTTACGCAACGATGCGTAACGTTTGAAAGAGTCTGATTACGTACGATGAACAGTGGCTCATGTACGATGATGTACGATGCGTGAAAAATACGCTGCCAACGCCAGAATGAAATATAAGAAAAGTATGTTATGTGGCTTATGTGATTGATTGGAAATTATTCACTATGACTTCTATAGTCGTGCACTATTTATAAATAATGTGCCGTTCAATATACAGAATTTATCAAAGGAAAAACTGTTAGGTCCCGACATGACAACGTCTGATCACACATAACACTGATGAACCGGCATTGGTGAGAGAGCTTTGGCAGGGAATCATTCACCATATATCCCGAGACTTTGATGAAGCAGATTATTATCTGCTTCGATACCTACAGAGCACTTCCTTTAATGGTATCAAGTTAAACTAAATATACGCATAAAAAATAAAATTATAAGACCAGTTTTTCGTTCAATATGTTCATACATACATACATAATTGGCCATTACAACCCTTCAGACAGGATTACGGCCTAGCTTCTCACACCACTTATGTTGTGTGTGTTAATTTTATACATGAGTGGCGGGACCTACAGTTTAAAGTCGACTCCGAACGACAGATTTTTGAGAAACTTTTTCATGGCAGGTTTATTTACTCTCAGAGTTTTTGCCAGAAATCTGCTGGGAGGAAGTTGCCGAAGAAATATTTTTTTTTTCATATTTCGTTTTGATGTCTGACCTGGGGTTTGAACCTTGGCCTTACGTCTAATAAGCCAACACACTACCTACTAGACTATGGCGGCTTCAATAACCACTGTAGTTCAACACTGGCTTTATGCCAAACATGATAAAATGTAGCGACACGTTTCAGATACAAGGAAATGGCGCTCATTATTGGTCGAATTTTGTAAACGCACTATTGTTTTGAACACACAATATTTATTTAAAATAAAAAATTTTTGCATTAATTTTACCTGTTATTTTATAGAAATACGAAAAAGGGAAAATTACCTGAAAAGAAAATAAAATAAAATGGATTGTTAGATATATGATAGATAGACAAATGATTATTAAAAAACTAGCTAGGCTATGTTAAGGCAATAAATGTTAATTGAATTTACTGCGTTTACATATGATTTTTTTGCTATTATCTTTCTGGCAACACTGGTTTAAACAGCTCACGCACGTTTCGTGTTTTGTTTCACTGTCAGACATCTTCAGTTTGGTCTATAATTTAACCACGAATCGCGGAATGACCTGCCGCAACGCAGAATTTTTGGTGAATGGGCTCTTGGAAAGTTGGCCGAAGACCCAATTCTTTATCGAAAAATTGTGTTCAGCGACGAAGCTCATTTTTGGCTCAATGTATACGTAAATAAGCAGAATTGTCGATTTTGCAGTGAAGATCAGCCAGAAGCATTGCAAAAGCTACCAATGCATCCAGAAAAGTCACAGTTTGGTGTGGTTTATGAGCTGGTGGCATCATTGGACCGTACTTCTTCAAAGATGCTGCGAATCATAACGTAACTGTGAATGGTGAGCGCTACCGTGAAATGATATCCAACTTTTTTTTTGCCCAAAATGCAAGAGCTTGACTTGCATGACATGTGGTTTCAACAAGACGGTGCCACATGCCACACAGCACGCGTAACAATGGACTTATTGAGAGGCGAGTTCGGTAAACATTTTACTTCACGTTCGGGACCGGTCAATTGGCCGCCTAGATCGTGCGATTTAACGCCTTTAGACTATTTTTTGTGGGGCTATGTAAAAGCTGCTCATGTCTATACAGACAAGCCCGCTTCAATTGACCCATTGGAAGACAACATTAAAGCATTTATTCGTGAGATACCGGCCGAAATGTTGGAAAGAGTATGCCAAAATTGTACTAAGCGGATGGACCATTTGAGACGCAGTCGCGGTCAACATTTGCATGAAATAATCTTCAAACATTAAATTATGTGGACCGTACGTACTATCGATTCAAATAAAGATTTCATGCAGTTTTCTGGATTTTATGGGTTTTTTTTTGAAAATTTTTTCCTATAGTTCTTAAAAAATCACCCTTTAGAACTTGATATCGGAAGAACCTGTATAAACAACTGTTGCACCCTAAAATTCGATACTGCAAGCATGTCTGATAAGTTTGAGAGCTCTTTAACCTTTAACCTCAATATTTAACCTCAAGCTTTAACTTTCTTATGACTAAAATTGTAGTGATTCCTATTAGGTCCTTAGTTATCCTTGTCTACAATTGGTTGTTGTTTCCAAACCTGAAGAAATGGCTGAGCGGAAAGAGATTAGAAAATTCCGCTCTAAACAGATGCCTCGATAAATCCGGACGGGTTTAAATATTTCTAGAAAAATTCTACTAAGTGTAGAGAACTTAAAGGGACTACGATGGATAATACGATACAAAAACTGTTTCAAAATAGTTTTGGCCCAGTGTGGCTCTAAACGGATACATTTAACACGATAAACAAAGTCGGAGAGCGGCTTCTAAAACAATGAAATTGAAAAGAGGACTGAAGCTAAAAAAAAAAAAAATAATTTCAGTGTTTCTTAAGCTGAATTACCTTCAATTAAAAGAGTCGACACGACGAGTCCAGTAAATACGTAAGTATTCACTAATTAGACGAGGGCCCTTGGTATTCGAATAAAACGAAATGCAAACAAAAAATCTTTCAAACTTTCCCTCACCAATCGTTTGGCAAAAACTCTGAGAGCAAAATATAATTACTATGAAACGTTTCTCAAATCCGTTGTTTGAAGTCGTCCTTCAATGGATAGAAATTTACACACACAACATGGATGATGTGAGCAGCGCGGTTATAATCCTGTGGTCTACATATAAAGTACAAAAACTCTCAACATGGTTTTCCATCAAGAAAGTCCCCCGATTAGGAAATATTTAAACGAGAGAACAACTTTCTATTGTAGTCGTCTTGCCGATAATAGAACAGCTTTACTGTTACTGTTCACGTTTAATTCAGGTTTGCTTTGCAGCATTGACAGAGAACACCAATGCCTGTTGGTGATTGTAATGTAGTGGAGATTATTGAAACTATCACTACCATAGTCATGAGTTTTTCAAAACTTTAAAATGGTTTGAGCAATGATGTCCAATCAAATGATTGCAGAAGTAATTTTCTAGGAAATAATTCTCTCTGTAGACGACTCATTTGCCGAATTTCGTTCGAATGCCGTTACCTTGACAACGTGTTTAAGGCTTTGAAGGGCAATACAAAGATTAGAGGTAATGCCGCTTAAATAACTGACAGTATTTTTAAAACAACAATTACAAGTCAAGAGCAAAGTGTTAATTAATCTTAAATACTTTCGTTAAAGTAGAAGCCTTAACTTGCATACCATAAACACAGAAAGCTTCTGATTGTTGCAAAATATTTTGTTTTTACTATGTTTAAACCCAATTCCCAATTGAATATAGTAAAGACAACAAAAAACAACAGATTTTTGCTTTCCATTTAAAAGAATTTTCTCACAGCACACTTTTATTAACCCATGGTATACGTACAGATCCGCAGAGCACGTTCTTGTGAAAATTTCTTTTTAAATTGCAAACATGTTGTGATGAGCTGTAGATAAATTAACAATTAAAAGTGTTGATGCAAAATAACAGAAAAGAAAGAAAGAAAGAAAGAAAAATGTAAAAAACAAATGACAAGAAATAAATGAAATGAAATTAGAACACGTTTCATTATTATTCTCAATTTAAAGGTACAAGTTACCGGTTAATCGGGGGCCTCATTTAAATGAAAGCAGAAGTCAGACGTCAGTCAAAGCGAACAAATTAATTAAATAATTAAGGTAAACAAATACATACACATTCAATTTAAGATATGGTAGTATTTAAAAAATCATAAAAAAAATAAATTTAAACTGAATTATTCATTAAAATTTTAAAACAAATCAGTTTTAATAGGGGAATGACATTTAGATCGTACGAGAGGAGATGATGACGATGATGGTATTATTGAATAACCATAACACAGTCATATAACAATAACAATAACAATAAACCAAAAACCCAATAAATTTTAGGTTTAAAAATTAATAACAGAAAAAGAGAGAGAAAAACAATAAGAAAACTCGTTCTTTTGTGTGTGTGTTATTTCCTATTCATATATTTAAAATAAGAAAAGAAGCAAAAAAAAAAAAACACTCTCTTTATAGCCAGCATTTGTTTAAACTGAGAATAAGAGAAACGAAGCCCAGATTACAATACATAAACTCTCTCTCTCGCTCTCTCTCTCACACACACTCATGAAAACATAAACTCAATAAGAACATAAACGAAACGAAACGAAAAAATAAAAACAAACACAGTAACATCAACATTCATAGCATTTCTTCTACTTTCCAGTCAAACTACTTTAAGTTCGTTCACCGCGCTACTTTACACGATCATTACCAACAACAACAACAGCAACAATAACAACAGCTACAAAAAATAATAACAATAAACCAGTAATCCACGCAAAGATTTAATACAGCCAACAACAAATATAAACACAACAGAGTATGCATGTGCATGTATGTATATTTAACGACAACAATACAACAACACCTTCCTGCATTTAAATTTGGGTAAAGGCCGAAGAAATGCAAACCTACTCGTAGTATAACACCGAAATAAATACGAAATAATTTACATGTTTTTCTCTCTCACACGCTCTTGCTCTTATTTGTTTTGTCACTGTAGTGTAGATTTTTTTGTATCGATTAGCGGCCGATATTTTATGTTTAATCGTTTATAAATAACGAGGGTTTATTGAACAGTAGGTACGTATATAAAGGGTGTTTTTTATAGAGGTATATAACTTTAAGTTACAATAAAACAACGATGGATTATTCGATTGACATGCATTTTATTTATCCGAAAGATAATCTTGTGGCATTACATTTTAAATATGATTTCTGGCATATGACCGCCACGGCTGGCGCGGATGTAGTCCAATCGGGACGTCCAATTTTCAATGACTTTTTCCAACATTTGTGGCCGTATATCGGCAATAATACTGCGAATGTTGTCTTCCAAATGGTCAAGCGTTTGTGGCTTTACCGCATAGACCAATGACTTTACATAGCCCCACATAAAGTAGTCTAGCGGTGTTAAATCACAAGATCTTGGAGGCCAATTCACAGGTCCAAAACGTGAAATTAGGCGGTCACCAAACGTGTCTTTCAATAAATCTATTGTGGCACGAGCCTGTGTGACATGTTGCGCCGTCTTGTTGAAACCACATCTCCTAGACATCATGGTTATTCCATTCAGGAATGAAAAAGTTAGTAATCATGGCTCTATACCGATCACCATTGACTGTAACGTTCTGGCCACCATCGTTTTTGAAAAAGTACGGACCAATGATTCCACCAGCCCATAAAGCGCACCAAACAGTCAGTTTTTCTGGATGTAACGGTGTTTCCACACCGTTCTTCCTCAATGCTACGCTCTACAGCAGCAATAGCTTCTTCTGTACGCACCGTACAGCGTCTCTGGGGATGCGAATTATCAATAAGAGTAAACGTGGTGCGAAAACGTTCCATGGTTAATCGAATTATCGGCTCTGATGGACGATTTTGTCGACGATAAAATGGACGTAGTGCGCGATACGTTTTCCGCACAGAACCATTATTTTCGAAATAAAATTGCACTATTTGCAAGCGTTGTTCAGGCGTGAATCTATTCATGATGAATTGCCAAACCAAACTGAGAATAAATCACTTGACAGCAGCCGTTAAATCGGTCGCCATCTTGAAAAGTAATGCCAACTTAAAGTTCTATACCTCTATAAAAAACACCCTTTAAAAATTGAAATGTAAACTAAAAATATAATAGAATAACAAATCAACATTACGTTTCTAGAAGTTACCAAACTGCATATAAATAAAGCTTAAGCAGAGCGGAAGATAATTTAAATAAAAATAGTAAACGCTATTGTGTTCACGCCGGCGGCCGCGCTTAGTACTTTTGGCTCTATCGTGACGTGACTCGCAGGTATATTTTTTCGGCAATATCTAACTATTAGGTATTACGTATCGTCCAATAGCATGATCAATTGCGTACCACCGGTGGTACACGTCGCCCAATGAAACAGTCCAGTGCGGGCCATCGGTGGCCTTATCGCGCCGCCCGATAAGGCAGTGTCGCCAGTGTAATGTTAAATAAAACACACCTGAAGTTATAATTTCGATGAAATATTATATTTCATTATAATACTTGAACCCTGATGAAGTACACTGACTACCTCCAGACGTTTTGAAACAGTCGATCCTAATGAGATCACTAAATTTTCGCACATTTGGAACGGTATCTCAGCGACGAATGTTCGTTTTAAAATGCTTTACCGTGTCCGTGACGTAGCCCATATAAAAGTTTAAAGGCGTGATTATGATGGCGAATTGAAGAGGAGCCTTTTCGATAATTTCTTAAGCAATAAAATCAATCGTGTTGTGTGGAAACCCATACCGTTCTGTTTAATAAATCTTTAATTGCAGACCAAAACCAGATCGACTATCATGGGATCATAGTGTTCTGATCAGACAGTAAAGGTTCGTGTAAAAATATGGCTCGTTGGTAACTTCGAGGGATAATGCGCACTCAACGGTTGCTATTGCCGAATGAGATGGCTTTTCAACAACCATATCTGAGCTTTCTAGGTCAAATAGTCAACAGTTTTCTTTGTTAACATAATCAGTGAGTGAGAAATTAAAAAAGATTCCTCGAAAATCCTAGAGCCTGCTGCTCTAGTATCCAATCAGCACAACTGCAGTGTTGCGAATGGCTAGTCGGATTTGAGTATTGAAGGTTTTTTTCGGAGCATGTCAGCAATAGTCTTTCAATAGAGCTGCAGCATGCCTTTCTTACAATCAAAATTTAAAAACAATGAAACAAAATGTAAATGCAGAGCGATCGATGTTCATTTCAAATATCGACAACCAGATCAACAGAAGAGACGGGGAGATAATGTAAAGGAGTAGTGGATCCGATCGAATAAGAATTGGTTACGTTTTGAGTCTAGTAGGTAGTGTGTTGGCTTATTAGACGTAAAGCCAGGGTTCGAGCCCCACGCCAGACATCAAAACAAAATACAAAAAGTATTTCTTCGGCGATGTGATTCTCAAAAATCTGTTGTTCGGAATCGACTTGAAACTGTAGGTCCCGCCACTCAAGTATAAAATTAACGCACACAAAATAAGTGGTGTGAGAAACTAGGTCGCACTGAAGGGTTGTAGTAGCCAATTATGTTATGTATGTATGTATGTATGTTTTAAGTCGACTCGAAGATAATCTAAAAAACTTCAAAGTTGTAGAAAGCATATGCCTGATCGACCTACACCACCGGGAAAAAATGGTTACAATTCGCTCATAACGGAAATGAACTGAATTAGTATGTAATAAAACAACAGGCTCAAAGGGAATCTAGACCAATTCCAGATGCGAATACGGGTGAAAGTGCACAACATTTTCATTACAATCCATCCAGGAGATTCCCAGAGCTCTGACTCGCCAAAGAGCATACACAATACCAACGAACATCAGAGGAATACACGTTGACAGAGAATAATTTTTCTTGGCAACGACAGATTGACTAATTTAAGAAGAATAACGAAAATGGCGGACTTAAGGCAACGTCAGCATGCTTACTTCGACAAAATGAGCACGATTTCCAAGAAGTCCGTTAATTTACTTTCCGATTAAAGCCAGAATTTGCCAAATGTTCAATTCAAAGGAAAAAGAAAACTTTCTTAGCTTTTAACCTAAACGATTCAACACATGAAGATTTTAATCTTCACCCAAGTGGCAGCAGAGTTCCCAAGGAATTGTTGCGAAACTCCTGAAGATCTGTAGAGTTTAGTATTCATTCATGTGAAGTGACATGCGTTTTCCCATGGAATTATTTCACAAGAGCGGAACAAAAGAAGTCTGATCTACCTTTGTTGTATTGTATACCTCTTGCCAAAGACTTTTAAGGTGATCAAATGCATTTTTTCCAAAGGATTTCAGGCGATTCAAGAGATAATAAATCTTACTACGGAGTATTCGAAATATTTGAACTGCTAATGTCGACCTATTTCAGAGTAGGGTGTCGTATTGTTAAGTACACAATTGTTTGAAAATTTGAATTAATGTTTGTTGGTATTCTTCTTTGTTTTTTGTTTTGTTGTTGCTTTTCTTCTGCTTCTCATTGCCTGTGCATTCTTATGCGAGCATAAGGCATGTAGAACAAGCGATCATCATCACGATGCTTTTTTTTTATTTTTATTGTTGGTTTGTAAGCCATTTGAGTTTCGTTCATTGTAACGTTTTAAAGTTTTATTTGTTCTTAACGTTTTTCGTTTAGTTTAAGCCATATTTGTTGTTGTTTAAAGTTTCTCTAAAGCCTTATACGAGAGAAACTTAAGATTTACAACAAACATCATCATGGTTTATTTGTTAACATTCATGGTGTTTACATTTATTTATTTATTCGTATGTTTTTTCTGTTTTATTCTTACCAAACAACCAACCAACTACATACATACATACATATAGGCAGTAAAAGTTAATGATTATTATTATAAACATGGCCAAAAAAAAGAGAAACAACAAAACAGACAGACACGCGTGGCAAATATGGCTAAAATAAAACCATAATGGCTTAAACAAGAAAAGAAAAAAAAAATAAAACTTTTAATGCCATATGTGTGCTGGTATAATAATACATGACCTTTCCTACCTTTGGTCAAAAGCCCAAAGGAATGATTTCAGAAATAAAAGGCAAAAACAAATACAAGAGAAAAAAACTGTCATAAGAAATGGTTTTTCATGGAAAAAGATTTGAAGAATAAATTCCTCAGGTTTTAAAATGAATATGAATGTGACTCCATAATTGACTGTGATACGCAACCACTGAAATATTAAAGCTCGTCCACGGGGGTCATATGAAACATAACATAATTGGTCATTACAACCCTTCAGTCAGGATTACGACCTAGCTTCTCACACCACTTATGTTGTGTGCGTTGACTTTATACATGAGTGATTCTTTAAGAGCTATAGGAAAATTTTTCAAAAAAAAACACATAAAATTCAGAAAAATGCATGAAATCTTTATTTGAATCGATAGTACGGTCCATATAATTTAATGTTTGAAGATTATTTCATGCAAATGTTGACCGCGACTGCGCCTCAAATGGTCCATCCGCTTAGTACAATTTTGGCATACTCTTTCCAACATTTCGGCCGATATGTCACGAATAAATGCTTCAATGTTGTCTTCCAATGCGTCAATTGAAGCGGGCTTGTCTGTATAGACATGAGCAGCTTTAACATAGCCCCACAAAAAATAGTCTAAAGGCGTTAAATCGCACGATCTAGGCGGCCAATTGACCGGTACCGAACGTGAAATAAAATGTTCACCCAACTCGCCCTCTCAATAAGTCCATTGTTACGCGTGCTGTGTGGCATGTGGCACCGTCTTGTTGAAACCACATGTCATGCAAGTCAAGCTCTTGCATTTTGGGCAAAAAAAAGTTGGATATCATCTCACGGTAGCGCTCAATATTCACAGTTACGTTACGATTCGCAGCATCTTTGAAGAAGTACGGCCCAATGATGCCACCAGCGCATAAACCACACCAAACTGTGACTTTTTCTGGATGCATTGGTAGCTTTTGCAATGCTTCTGGCTGATCTTCACTCCAAAATCGACAATTCTGCTTATTTACGTATCCATTGAGCCAAAAATGAGCTTCGTCGCTGAACACAATTTTTCGATAAAGAAGTGGATCTTCGGCCAACTTTCCAAGAGCCCATTCACCAAAAATTCTGCGTTGCGGTAGGTCGTTCGGCTTCAATTCTTGCACCAGCAGTATTTTGAAAGGCTTCACACCTTAATTCTTCCGCAAAATTTTCCACGTTGTTGAGTAACAGAGGCCCAATTGCTGCAAACGGCGACGAATCGATAATTGATGGTCATCATTAACACTGGCCGATACAGCTGCGATATTTTCTTCAGTTCGCACTCTACGTAAGCGTGTTGGTGTTTTAATGTTCAACAATGTAAATTTGGTGCGAAATTTAGCCGCTTCAGTGGGTCGATTAAACTCGAAACCCTAAAATGGAAGAAGTGCGCGATGAACTTTCTGAACAGAGCACGCATTTTGATAATAAAATTCAATGATTTGCAAGCGTTGTTCGTTTGTAAGACGATTCATGGTTAAATTATAGACCAAACTGAAGATGTTTGACAGTGAAACAAAACACGAAACGTGCGTCAGCTGTTTAAACCAGTGTTGCCAGAAAGATAATAGCAAAAAAAAAAATCACCCGTTATATGAGTAGCGGGACATACAGTTTAAAGTCGTCTCCGAACGACAGATTTTTGACAGATTTTTCATGACAATTTTATTTGCTATCAGCGTTTTTGCCAGAAATCTGCTGAGAGGAAGTCGCCTCAAAAAATATTTTTTTCATATTTTCGTTTTGATGCCTGACCTGGGGTTTGATCTGTGGCCTTACGTCTAATAAGTCAACACACTACCAAGTAGACTACGGCGACTATATGAAAGGTCATATGAAAAGCATCCCCAAATAGTAAGGAACTGGTGAAGTCTTTCATTTGGTCAGTTTCTTAACATCGAATATAGCAATTTGCAAGCACAAATAAATAGCCGACACGCGTTGAATGATAGACTTTAGACGCATCTGCAGAGAATTTCAAGCGAGCATTATGCCCACAATCGAAAGATCTGTTTTGTTGGTCATTTCTGGTCGCTTATTTGGGATCATTTTACTCGAAATGATTGAACGTTGTGCATTAGAGATCAACAATATATAGTTCTCCGCCATCCTATCCCATCAAATATTCAATACACTTTGGTGCCGGTTTTAGGGCGTCACGGAGATGGACTATGATTTTTTTACTAGTTTAGTTGCTTGTGTATTGCTTTATCAGACAAGAACTTCAAATTTAAATTCCAACCGCCAACAGATTCTGGCAATGACTTTAAATCTGTTTGAGGACATTTAAAATGTTCCCACAGCTACATTTCGAAGGCGCATTAATTTTCAGGGTATGTTACCCATGGATACGACTGCCTCAAACAACTTTTCATGACTCGTGTTGATGCGCTTAAATAATGGTAGTTCGGTCAACAAATTTTTCTGGGCTGATTTAGTGATCTTCAGTGAGTACAAGCCTGTTTTTAGCTGATTTAAATCTACCATGTAATTAATATTCAGTGACTTCACTTCCTTTAAATTCCGTAGTTCTACTGCTGATTAACTTCGTTCTCTTTCCCATGACTAACCCGTGACACTTCGGCACGTGCTAATTCAAAGATAGGTTACTTCATTGAGGTCATTATGATAGCTTTCGCTACCGCTTGGCATTCACTGGGCTGCTTTATCAGCATCTGGGAATTGGCAACTACCGAACCTTAATAGAACATATGGTTTAACTCTCTGCTAGTTAGGTTAGGTTAGGTTAGAGGACGTGTACTTGTCAATTAAGACAAGTACAGTACCCGTAGGTCGCATTGACCCATTGTACAACATCCTAGTTTCTCACACCACTCATGTTGTCTGTGTGTTAATTTTATACATGAGTGGTGGGACCTACAGTTTAAAGTCGATTCCGAACGACAGATTTTTTGAGAAACTTTTTCATGGCAGGTTTTTATTTACTCTCAGAGTTTTTGCCAGAAATCTGCTGAGAGGAAGTCGCCGAAGAAATACTTTTTGTATTTTTGTTTTGATGTCTGGCCTGGGACTAGAACCCTGGCTTTACACACTACTTACTAGACTATGGCGACTTCCACACATTTCAAGGCAATAGAACTTAAATGGATGTGAAGGGACTAAAAAGAAATCAAATTTGCAAACAATTTCGCATCAGTTTTAAATGACTCAAGAGAGCCTTTCGAATTTAAAACAAAAACAAAGCTTTTTCAGAGTGTTCATAACCTCTCGAAATAATTCATTCAAAATTACTCTGAACCCTGTTGGAATATTACAAACAGACAATATCAACAGCAACAGAGTTCTGAAATCATTGAGAAAAGTTCCTTACCACGACATCCAATACACCAACCCGCTTATTCGCAGGCAACAAGAGATGGCAACCCTATAGTTCTAGAAAATAAGGGAGTAGAGCTACAACATGTTTGATTGGATTTTGTTAATGAAACTGAAACAAGTGTGGACGATACTTTCTAACCGACAACGTCGATTCCGTCAACGACAGCTGGGCGGCCTCTGACACGGGTAGAAGGGCGCGTAACCTGGCCAAGGATGGATTAGGGGCGCACAATGAGTCTACTTAAACTCCAAAGAGGCGCGCTCAATGTGGTTATTGGGGTCTTTACGGGGCATTGCATTATGGGTACGCATGCGAGGCGCATTGGTCTTGGACACCTCGCTAACGCTTTCTGCAGAAGCTGCAGAGATGAGGAACAGGAGGAGACTTTCCCTCACCTGCTGGGTACATGCCCGGCTCTTTGCCAAAGGAAAAAGAAGTACTCGTATGACCTGGAGGAACTGTCGGGGATTGACATTGGCAGCTTAAATCGCTTCATCAGGAGCTCCGAGTGGTTTCGAGACTAGGGGATAGCGGATAACTGTGGTAACACAATGGGCCCAATGCGGCCTAAGTGTGTCCATCCAATTTTCTTGGATGGGCAGCTACCTCTACCTACCAACCTTCTAAACGACTAACGGTCCTGAAAGAAGCGAATACGAATATAAAAAAATTTTTTATGAGACGGAAGTTGGTAGGAGCATAGAGGTTAGAATTTAAAGATTTCAAGTGCACTAACAGTTTAAGCATAATCTTCAAAGAAAAGCTCACGGGACAAGGTTCTCTAGCAGCTAGTAGCTGACCAGTATCCCTACATGGTATAATAAAATTAACGTGGCTTCATTTCCTATCAACCAAATTGAAGATTTTCTTGTCCTTCATACAGTCAATAGGCTCACAGTTTTAAGTCTGACAACGCTAATCGATTGGATACATAAATTTACTACGCGCAGTAATGCTTACACTCTCGATTAGTGTTTTCTCCATAGCCTTCCGTAAAGAAACATTGCAAGTGTTGGCGGTTGTAAGTATATTTTCCACCAAAGCCTTTGTGAATTATTTCAATGAAAATGTGGGATGACGATGTTGCAATACTGATCATAAAATTTTACACAAACTACATACGTACACTCTTTGCGCCACAGAAAATCTTTTGTGCCATCACATCCGGCACATGCTAATCTGGGACGATTTGAAGTATTGCCAGTCTGGAGTCATAGAAAAATGGCGGTATCAGTATTTAAATCAGTAAGAAAGTAAGTAAGTTTTGTTTGGTGGCCATAAATTCAACATAACCTAACTTTCAACTTCTTTCATTGCTCATGCAACTTACTTTCCTATTTTCAACTCTGACATGCATGTGTACAGGCCTTTTTTTTTTGGGAAGTAGTTTTCGTTAAAAAAAATAATTTTCTCTGCGGCGCCAAACTATTTATTTCTGTGCCCGAAATAAGATGGCCTGTCAGAAAATTGTGTACAGACTTCACTTTAAAAATTAATCTCTGCCAAGTGAGGTGTACCTTTACACTGCCAGTTGTCTGCTGAACATATTTCGAAATAAAATTTGTGAAATTCATGTTAAAATTCTCTGCTCCTCTATTCAATGGACTTCCATAAACTCTACTACTACTAGACTAGACGTATCGAAAGCATTTTCAGGCGATAAATGAAAACTAACGTGAGAAGCTGCAGGCTTTCTTTGAAACAATTCGATTCCAAATAATGAAATTGATTTGCAATGGCGAGTCAAACTAGTTTCTAATAACCATGGTCGCTATACCCCCTACCAGCACGTTCCATTTCTAGAATCAATAGAGAGAGCGGCAGGCGTTAAAATATCGATTAAAAACTTTTTAAAGCTCATGAAGTTTTATCGCCATTTACATTTTAATTGATTCTATATGGTAATATGATTTTATTATTATTATTGTTGTCGGTGTTGTTGCTATTGTTGGTTTTTATAGAAAACGTCACACCTTTTTATGACCCGTAATGATCGTGTTTCTAAAGAATGATATTAAAAAAAAGGCAGACAGGCACAACGCAAAATAGAAAAGAACACAGGCTTTTAAAGCCGATCAAAAAAAAAAAAAAAAGAAGAGAACACTTCGCATTTTGTTACTGTGGCATGCCACATTAGTTAGAAACATAAAAAGCCAAAAGGGAAGAGCAACAACCAATAAAATACGAGAACCATTATCATAACCATCCCCATTACCATCACCGTAGCCACGTAGTCACGGCCATGGCCAGATATGTGGATAAATAAACCCAAAAGAAGTGATGTGAAGTGATTCTTCCGTTTCACTCATCGTAATTTAAGATTCGAGACAAGCCTCTATCGTGTTGCAGAAGAAAACTTTATCTGCGAAAAATAACAACAAAAATCGTACGTAGCACGTTTAATTTGTAGATCACTTCACTACTCAGTGACTGATGTGTGACAAGAGCGTGTTGCTTAAACAAATGCTTCTCACATTTACAAGGTGCTGCAGCCCATATTGCAGACACATGGTCTGTAGACATACGTTCTGGTGCAGTTGATTCCAGTTGCTGTTTCGTTGCTAATGTCGTGAACGATAATGATGCAATGCGATGCAATATGATGCACTGTAGTGCAGTAACTGTTGCTGTTGCTAGTGTTAATAATGATGATATTTTTGTTGGATTTAAAATCTTTTGTTTTGTTTTGCTTGCCAAAACAATTTAACGAGGCGTAAAATTGCTCGTAAAATTATAAAAACTTAGAAGAAGAAAGAAAAAATTGAAAGGAGTACAAAATTCAGCACTTTGCAGTGGTATTGCATTCTCATATTTGTTAGAACCTTTCGTAGTTGTCTTAAACGACTGCCTTTATCGTAGTTACTTGCGAATTATAAGCCATTAACACTGTCTTAGATTGGGGGGTAACATATAATCTTCTTCCGTGTCCGAATTTAGAATTGGTAATGCAAGCTGCAAAAAAGATGTGTGTGAAGATAAATTCGAATTTAAAAATCCAAGACGCAATCCATTAACTTTAGCAGCGCCACATTTGGCGTTAACAGAGCAAAATTTCCTCTTAACAGAACAAAATTTGCCCTTAACAGAGCACTGTTAGCTGTATTCATCTGAACAAGCCCACTTGTTTACGATCTAATTTTGGGAAATACTCTAGGTCTATACTATATGCAAAGGCAGGTTCCAAGGCCTCTTAATATAATCAGCAACATAGTCACATATAAAGTGATATGATATTGAGAAAATGTTTTGCTTGTAAATTCTCTAGAAGATATTGTGGCCATTTTGGAACATATAAGAAACAGTACACCATGTAAACTATATGTAAATGGTAGTCTAGAGGGTCCTCTTTCGAACCATGGCAGTGGGACAGCTGGAATAATTTTGAGAGTTGAGATTTTGAATTTTGAAAAAAATCGATTTTTGGCCAAAAATATATGAAAATTCTCTAGAATATAAGGATGGCTGGAATAATTTTGAGAGTTGAGAAAATTTCCGTCCTTTATCCCCCACCAACCATCCTGATCACAATGAAAATTATATTTTATACCAATAGTCTGCAATAATTGCAAAGTAGAAGACTAATCAACTTATGGCCACTGTGAAATTGTTAACAGTGCTCTGTTAATAACAAAGTTTACCCTGTTTAACGCAAAAAGTGGCGCTGCTAAAATTGTGGTTTGGTTTTTAAATTCGAATTTATCTTCACATATATTCAAATAAGAGTAAGTGATCTGCTCCCTACATTCAAAGACTAAATTCTAGTAGGTTGCGTTCCTTTATTTCCATATTTTTATCATTTTTTTAATTCATTTGGATTCTATTAATCAAGTCTTGCATCCAAGCAGATGAATAGTTTATTTTTGCAACTTCTAAAACAATAGGGCTGCCATGTCTCTGCCTTAAAACAATATTCTGTGCAAATTGTCTGCACGTGGTGTTGGCAATTGATTAATGTTTAAAATTTTTTCCTATGATCTCCACTTTTTAAATTATCCTGGGGTTTAACGAATGGATTATTTGGGATAAAGATGCGAACGTGCTAATTGAAGCCTTTGGTTTAAGAATTCAAAAATCCATGATGAGCCACTTCGAGGCTGCTATCGTTTCCGTAATTGGATTATTCGCATTTGAAGTCAGGCATTTAAACCACTACTCCACGCCATCATTGGTATGCTGATTAAATGGCTGCGTAGAAGAGCTTTTAGGAAATACAAGCAGCTTCCAAAAACCCATTCTAAATCAAAGCTAGGAAGCCGATTGTAACTATACGGAGATGAAAGTGGCATTAAAGCAATTGAATGTTTTAAATGCTCGATTACAAACCCGAGGATGGTTCAGTCGTAATGAAGACGAAAAAATGTTTACCATGATTTTCCAATTTTCAAAACGAAGTCTTGAAATCTCAAGCATCTCTAAACCAATAACACAATTAACCCTTTCAGCACTTAGAAAAGAGGCGTATCCAATGAACTAAGTTCCTCGTCACTGCAATTAAAGAGGGAGCTGTAAACTCTATTATACTAGGACAATCGGTAAAATTCAATTAACGAAACTGAAAGAAAACAAGCAAAAAAATGGAGAAGATGCTATGTGAAAGCCTTGTTCCTTAAAATTCCTCTTCAGAAAGCGCACGATCTAATGAGCAGACAGATGTCAACTTTATCACTCTAGGAAACACTTAGTTAAGGAAACTCAAACAGAGCAGAGACAAGAAGCGACAGGAGGTTGGGGGAACAGCCCTGTAACCCATACAGATGGAAAATTAGTCAAAAAATTAAGACAAAATACAAACCTAATAGGAAAGAGAAAGAGAAGGATGATGATAAATGGCAACCCTGACATTCTAGAATGTATTAAAGAAGACTGTTTAATTGAAAAAATTTTATAAAACTGAAATGAAGTGAAACAAAAGTTGCCGTAGTCTCCTAGGTAGTGTATTGGCTCTCTTCACACGAGGCCTACTTCAAACCACAGATCAGACACAACAAAATACGAAACTAAATTTCTTTCGGTGACTTCCTCCCCGCAATCGTCAGAAAAATAACTCCGTGAGTAAATAAAGTGGCCATGAAAAGTTTCTCACAATCTGGTTGTTCAGAATCAAATTAAAATTGTAGGTCCTGCAACTCATGGATAAAATTAACACACAAACACAAGACGAATGGTGTTAGAGTCTATGTTGTAAACCTAGCTAAAGGATTATAATGACCAACTAAAAAAGAAAACAGGCATTATGAGATTGAGAGTACAGTCCAATGGCATTAAAATATTGAAAATTAAACAATTCGAATAAGTTAGAGAAAGCTAACTCTCGCCGTAATCTAATAGATAGTGTGTTGCTTTATTAGACGTGAGGCCACGGTTCAAATCTCAGGTCAGACATGTCGAACATAACGAAATACAAAAAAAAAAAATTCTTCGGCGTTTTCTTCACAGGAGATTTCTGGTAAAAATTTTGAGAGTAAAATAAAATTGCAAAGAAAAGTTTCTCAAAACTAAACTGTAGGTTCCGCAAGTCATGTATAAAATTAACATACACAACACAAGTGGTAAGAGAAACTAGGTCATAATCCTGACAAAGGCGATGTAACGACCAATTATGTTATGTTACTCTCAAGAGAGTGTGAGATTCGATGAGAAAAGTTTCCCATTACTGCACTAAGTTTTCTAAACGACTAAAAGTGGCAACCCTAACATTCTAGGATCTGCTAAAGAAAACTGTTTAATTGATGGAAATGGAATAAAACTGAAACTAAGTAAAGCATTAATGAGACCAAGCTATCACCGTTACAATAATAATGGTGTTACACCCATCACCCCAATAAAAATTACCTTAATTGACAGGGTGTAACCCTTATAAGGTGACCTTATTTAAAAGGCTGCTATTAAACAAAAATATCGCTAAACGATGTTATAGTGACGGTGTGATGATTGAATACGCTCGATGAAGACGTCAAACAACATCGTACGTTCATAAAAGTCAATTAAAATTTGAACTTTCAATCAATTTCTGTTGCTCGCTCTCTGTCTCTGTCTCTCTCTCTCTCATTCTGCATTCGTTTGTCTACTATTGTTTTGGAATATTTGATTTGATGTCGTCGTAGTGTTTTTTTTTTATTATTTTTGTTGTTTTAATTTAATTTAATTGAAATAAAGAACACAAATGCAGCTAATGATGACAAACATATGTACATATGGAGAAGGTGTTACCAACAGCAATAATTAAAAGAAAGAAATATTAAAAACCATTTACAATGACAATGATGATGATGATGACAACAGGAATGGAGACAGAGACAGAGTCAGTGACAGTGACATACAAAATATTGTGTTGATAAATTCAATCAAAATAAAATTGAATGAAAAAAAAATGAAAAAAATGGTCAAATGAATTGATATATGATGTGAATAACGGGGGGGAAAGGAAAACAAAAGCGGTAAAAAATACATACTTAATCGCACATGAATACCCCTCTTATAATTCCTCATTCCCCATAATGAAAATTGAATTCAATTAAAGCAATTGAATGGATAAAAAGAAACTACAATTGAAATGTATATCCAAGTAATACAGCAGAAACAAAGAAGGGAAGGGAAAAAAAGAAAAACTGAAAATTAACTGTAATATTCTACAGCCATTATCTATTAGGTGTACGGCAACACGACATCCACCCCTTCTTTTTTCTCTCTCTCTCTCTCTCTCTCTCTCTGTCTTTGCTACATGTTTACACTCACAATGGAAATAATTCCACCGGATATTAAAAAGGAAAATTGAAATGAACCATCATTTTTAAAATTCGATTGCAGGGCACCCCGTCCCTTAATAAGGTCACGTTGTGTTTTAAGGGCAAAATAATTGTAATTATTTAATAAAACAATCCTGATATTACAGCTACAAAAAGGTATTTTAGGTTGTATTAAAGGCAGTAAGTCGCCATAGTCTAGTAGGTAGTCCGTAGGCTTATTAGACGTGAGGCCACGGTTCAAAACCCAGTTCAAATATCTCGAACGAAATCTAAAATGTCTGGCAAAAACGTTGAGAATAAAAATCAAATCGTCATGAAAAGTTTCTCAAGGATCTGTCGTTGAGAATCGAGGTTAAACTGTAGGTCCCGCCACACATGTATAAAATTAACACACACAAAATCAGTGGTGTGAGCAGCTAGGTCGTGACTAAAGCGTTGTAATGCTCAACATGTTATGTTTGTATGTAATTTCAGTTGGGTATACATATAATACCGTACGACACCGGTCACTCCGTTCTAGCATTCGCCCTTGTTGAGTTGAATGAAACCAACCAAAACGGGCGAAGACTGGAGAAATTCCGGTATATTAAAACTATTAAACGACTCCACAATTGAGCTGTATGTAGCAATCTACACAAAAGCGTAATCAGTATTAAATCAGGCTCGTGCCAGAGGTGCCTACTATCCCCCTCATATTCAACGTTATTATTGACAGCAACCTGGCGAAAATGATATCAACGGTTAGATGTAGCCACGTCGAAGACCTCATGACGACTACTACCGGATTTCTCTTACACTTGACAACATGTTGTCAGAATAAAGACAAAACAACTATGTGAGGTCTCAGAATAACGATATCGCCTTCAATCACCCAATGAGAATATACCAGTTTCTGAGCATAATGACAACAGATAAAGGTTTAAGAGAGGACAAAAACCCTATAGCAGACGTGGTCATACATACACATACCTCGAAGCGCTTGAAAATCAGTGTACTCAACAATTGTCTCATGTAAGCTGCATTTTACAGAAGTGAGTCATTGGAATTCAAAGAAGTGTGGCATCAATGACGTAGAAATACTAATTAACCGCTGCATCGAGGAGCTAAGATAAATAAATTGAGTTTTGAGTTTCCGTAAAGTGTTCATTTCCCTTTGAGAAAAACTTTTGCGAGCCCCATCGGGTTCTGGGCACAAGGTCCCACAAGTAACTCAAATGACAAGACTGCGGTCTGGTTAAAACATCCAGCTGGATTTAAGACTGGAAGTAATGATTTTGAATTGACTGAAGCCGTTAAAGAAGCCGTAGCCGTAAGCCTGAACCCCTGGAGGATAACATTAACAGTGACCATCATGACAAAGACAGGCCAGTCTACATCATAAAAAAGAATACGATCCAATGAATAAAATTTTTCATAAATACGTCCCTTACTATTGACTAATCTCCATTTTACAGAGAGCTTTATTGCTTGGCAACGACGGATAGGGAAATTTTATCAACATAGCACCTGCTGCAGTGAGCCTATCTCCTGTAGAGTGGCGAGAACTTGATTAACGAAACCGAAACAGACGAATGAAATGATCGAAAGATGAAGGAAAGATATTTTGGGGCAGCCTGTACATTTCTTTAAAGGAATGAACAGGAATAAAAAAAAATGTGTGTGAAGATAAATTCGAATTTGAAAATCCAAGACGCAATCCATAAATTTAAGCAGCGCCACATTTGTCGTTAACAGAGCAAAATTTCCTCTTAACAGAACAAAATTTGCCCTTAACAGAGCACTGTTAGCTGTTTAACAGTATCCATCTGGGAAATAATCTAGGTCTATGAGTACCATAATATATGCAAAGGAAGGCTCCAAGTCCTCTTAATATAATCAGCAATATAGTCACTTATATAGTGATATGGTATTGAGAGAATTTTTTGCTTGAAAATTCTCTAGAAGATCAGTGACCATTTTGGAACATATAAGAAATAGTACACCATACAGACTATATGCAAATGATAGTCCAGAGGGTCCTCTTTCGAACCATGGTAGTGGGACAGCTGGAATAATTTTGAGAGTTGAGATTTTGAATTTTGAAAAAAATCGATTTTTGGCCAAAAATATATGAAAATTCTCTAGAATATAAGGATGGCTGGAATAATTTTGAGAGTTGAGAAAATTTCCGTCCTTTCTTCCCACCAACCATCCTTAACATTTCAACACTTTTGTTCACAAATATGTATCTAATAATGATCATAATGAGAATTATATTTTATGCCAGTAGTCTGCAATAATTTCAAAGTAGAAGACTAATCTACTACTGCCACTTAGTCACATATAAGGTGATATGATATTGAGAAAATTGGATTTGAAAATATCAAGTCTTTGCTTGAAAGTTTCCTAGATGATCATCATATACAGACTATATGCAAATGGTAGTCCAGAGGGTTCTCTTTCGAACCGTGGTAGCGGGATAGCTGGAATAATTTTGAGAGTTGATTTCTGTGCTCCACCCTCCACCAACTATCCTTTACATTTCAACACTTTTGTTCACAAATATGTATCTAATAATGATCATAATGAGAATTCAATTTTATATCAATAATCTGCAATAATTACAATGTACAAGAATAATATACTATTGCCACTATTAACAGTGCTCTGTTAATAGCAAAGTTTATTCTGTTAAACGCCAAAAGTGGCGCTGCTAAAAGTATGGGTTTGTGTCTTTGGTTTTAAATTTGAATTTTCACACACATAATAAAAAAAAGACTTCAACTTAAAGGACCTGCAAAGCCATTCATGGACTCCAACTATTGATTTCGATTGACTGTCTATAAATCTAGTTCATCTATTAAGGTTTCAGTTGTGTTTCTGACTTGGAAGTGCTATTACTGTACCTTCCATGTACATTCTAGAGAGTTGTTGAACTCAATAGCTTTTATTTCATTAAGTTGCATACAGTGGGGGATAATAATTAACTTCCATTTTCAATGACATGCACGATTACAAGTTTTTCTTGTTGCTGTTTTTAAATCTCTGGCTGCATTTAATTTTTTTTTTTTCATTTGCTTTTAGTTACGAACTTATTTTCCACACAAAACTAATTGATAAAAATGTTTTCTGGGTAAAAAAGACAATGTTAAAGGAAGAGCGAGGGAGAGAGAGAGAGAGGAAGCAGTATCGGAGCATAAAAACAGAAACATTATGAAGACAGCGATAGTGGGAGATGGAGTTACCAAGCAGCGGAAATATTCAAGTATATTACAGAGTAAGTGTTGGAAAGTGTATGTATGTGAGTGAGTGAGTGAGTGAGAGAATGAGTGAGTGAGCGAATGCGTTCAAGTGCTACAGAGTGCAAAATTCTTTATCACGTTAAATGTGAATTTGTTAAGCAAAAAATAGAAAAAAATAATAGAAAAAACAACAACTACAGCTACAACGAAAGGAGCAATCTTTTTCTCTCTATAAATTGAAATATTCATTGTTGTTATTCTGTTGTTGTTGTTTCTGTAATTTTTCATTTTCATGATGTTGTTGAGAAAAAACGAAACAAAACAACATGGTTTTTTAGTGATTTCCGTTATAGACACTGTTACTCTTACGTGACGTTATCATCACGTATGTATGTATGCACGAGTGGTAGAGTGTACATCAACAACAACGCTATGCACCACATCCATCGTTTATGAAGAGGATAGAAAAAAAAACTACAGCGTTGGTTTGCATAAAAAGTACAGCTTTTTTTTCATTCATTCGTCTTCATATTCTCACACTACTTAGCGAAGACAAATAGAAAAACCCAGAGAAACATTTTACTTTGAACAATGCATTGTTTAATGATTAAATTGTTTGTTTGTGTATGAATTTCATGTTGAAAAAAAAAAGTGTCAAAAAAAGTGTTTTCTTTTCATTGTTCATTACCGCCACAGTTTCTTGTGTCGGTTTTTTCCTTTTTGCTTTTGTTTCACCTTGTATTTGCAAGTCCACAGACTACTTGAACGTCATCGTTGTCTTCACCGCCATCATTTGCATAGTCTCGAGACACTGTTAGCGGTTACCACCACTCATGTTGCATGACAAGCAAGTGTAGTTTTCAATTATTCATGAGTGTTGAACGATTACAGACAATATTTGTTATCGATTGTTCAGCTTAAATATAATCGAGCAATTACGACACAGACCGTGGATAATCGATTAATTTGAATTTTACGAAGAGGGGGAATGGTTTAAGAAAACTAATGACCTTAGGGTTGTACACTAACTGGAGTCAGTATCTCGAGTACGGTTTTGCTCAACTCAACTTGTTTCTTTTGGAAGAGGCGAACCTTCAAACTTTGACATGAAATTTTTCCCAAAATTCTCTGTTTACAATTGTTCCGGCCAGAAATTCATTCAAATGGCTGCCGCGGCTGGCCTCACAGTACCTAATTCGATCGGACCTATTTTTATGCACTTTTTCGAGCGTATAGGGTCGTATCTCGGCATCTTGTCTTTCAAATGCTTAATTGTTTCTGGTTTGCCGGCATAACACTTTTCTTTAACAGCGCACTACGAAAAATAGTCCAATAGGGTCATTTTGCAGTTTCTTGGCGGCCAACTGACATCACCATTTCGGCTAATTAAACGGCCATCAAACGTTTGACGCAATAAATCGATTGTTCCTTGAGATGTGTGGCAAGTTGCACTATCCAAACATCGTTCCTGTCAATACCATGACGAGCGGGTACAACAGAATCGTTTATCATGGTGCGATAGGTGTCCCGCATTGACCATAATGGTTGCGCCGTTCTCATTTTCAAAGAAATATGGGCCAATGATGACACAAACAGTCAGTTGTAATGAGTGCATTGGCTTCTGTAAGACCATGTGTGGGTTTTCTAAGCTCCAAATACGGCAATTTCGCTTATTAACGTACCCACGAAAAGATGAGTTTTTTTTTTCGGGAATCGACATCATAGTGCAGTTTCTCGTTGGCCCAATAAATCCCAACGTTGTTCAAACCTAAATTGATTCAATACGTTCAGTGGACACGCGATCCCCGGTCAAAAACGGGTTCAATTTATTATGCTTAGAAAACGATGAGCTAATGTAGTCTAGCAGGTAGTGTGTTGACTTATTAGACTGAATTTTGTAACAGAATAGAATGACAGAAGTATTGCCAGATTCGAAATAACCGATGGGTCAAATTTAAACCGATTGATGACCCACTCTAGCATAAGTGTTCTGGATGGGGATTAATTAAAAGAATCGCATTTGACTGCTCACAGGGGAGTATTACTCAACAATTTATTTCCTAATCTCCTAACTGTATTACAAAAGTTATCGATTTTTTTAATCCAATTGTTTCAATGTATCGTTAAACTCGTTAAAAAATAACGAAAAAGGTATTAAAAAGCAGCAGAGAAACCCAAAAACGAAATACAAAAATTGTTAAAAACAGCACTTAAAATGTCAATTGTCGTTTTCATTCATTCGTATCCACTTTTTTTTTTTTTTTTGTATAAAGTTTTGTTGTCTGCATGTTTTTAAATTTACAAGCGCTCTGTCATATATGTTGTGTCCATACACCAACAGCACCCACTCTTCTCTTTGCGAGGCCCTCTCCTTCTTTTTTTTTTTTTTTTTTTTTGTTCTATCAGGAGACATGAATAGAAAAAAAAAATAGTAAAGCATTACAGGTAAATGGCGTCGAGTCAGTCTTTCGTCAATGATTGCTTCAAACTGATGTAAATTAAATGAAGTGTTGCATGTGTCGCTCGCTACTCCACCTGCAATGAGAGAGAGTTGGTTTGTCTATCACAGAAAAATAGCGACAGCACATGCAAAGAATTTTTGAAAACCAAATTTTTAGCAAAAGCAGCTTAGAAGTTAAAGTCTTCAAGAGTGTTTTGAATAATTCAGATTGATTGCACACTGTTGACGATGTCCACAATATTACTGACACCACTTGATAATTAGAAATGGCAACCATAAGCTGAAATGAGTGATAGTCACACGGTAGAGGATCTATAAATTATTTTATAAGAGATCTGGGATCATATCCACTATCTTTGGCATCAAAACCCGTTACAGACCAAAGCACTACGTCACTACTAAAGGTTAATCCAGTTACATTCAAGGATCGTCTATTTAACGTACACATACGGTACATAGGAAGTCGCCGTGGTCTAGTAGGTAGTGTGTTGGCTTATTAGACGAAAAGCCAGGGTTCGAGCCCCAGGCCAGACATCAAAATAAAAATACAAAAAGTATTTCTTCGGCGACTTCCTCTCAACAGATTTCTGGCAAAAACTCTGGGACTTAATAAAAAAAAATTGCCATAAAAAGTTTCTCAAAAATCTGTCGTTCGGAGTCGACTTTAAACTGTAGATCCCACCACTCATTTATAAAACTAACACACACAACATAAGTGGTGTGAGAAACTAGGTCGTAATCCTGACTGAAGGGTTGTAATGACCAATTATGTATGTATGTAAAGGGCAAATAACGCCATTTTGGAATGATCCTTTGCAAAAAACCATTAGTTTCCAGGCTATTTCTTCCAAATTGCTAAAAGAGGAGCGGCGTATGGTTAGCTAGTATGTCGTGGTTTAGGTGGATAGGTAGGTGGTTGTCTGGAGTTGGATATACACACTGAGGTCACATAATAAGTTGCATTGTTATACCACAGTTTTCTATTTTTCTCTGTTTAGGAACCAGTGGAAAATTCGGAGGAGATAACTTACACTGCCTATATAGTACTAGGCATGTGCCCAATAGATGAAGAACTGAGAGTTTCTGCAGAAATCATTTGCCAAGTGTCGAATGCAGCTCGCACGAGCGCGAGTAATTAAAGGGTCCGCCAAATAACTGTTTTTTTTGAAAATGCTTTAAAAAAAACTACTGAATATTTTCTCAATTTTTTTTTTTTTTTTTTTTTTTTTAAGTACAATCCTTCCGGTTAATAATGGAAAATAATTTCATTCAAATGGCTGCCTCGGCTGGCCATGCAGTAGCCTACACTAGAAGATGCCGACTTTGGCAAAATCATCATCTGTTCAGATGAAGTTCATTTTGCTCTTGGCGGGTATATAAACAAGCAAAATTGTCGCATTTGGGGCAAAGGAAACCCGCACGCATACATTGAAAAGCCGACGTACCCAAAACGAGTCACTGTTTGGTGCGGATTTTGCTCCAAAGGCATAATTGGGCCATTTTTCTTCGACAATGAGCAAGGAGTGGCCGTTACAGTCAATGGCGATCGTTATCGGGCCATGTTGAAAGAATTTTTTTTCACAAAAATTGAAGAAGAGGATATTGGCAACATTTGGTTTCAACAGGACGGCGCTACGTGCCACACAGCAGAAGCTACACTCGATGTTTTGCGCCCTGTTTTTGAAGATTGCATTATCCGCCGCAGAGCTGATGTCGTTTGGCCACATCGGAGCTGCGATTTGACGCCGTTGGACTATTATTTGTGCAGTGCCGTCAAAGATAAGTGTTACGCCGACAAGCCAGAGACAATTGACGCTTTAAAGGACAATATTCGTGAAGCCATTGGTGAAATACAGCTGCACACAATCGATAATGTGCTTAGAAATTGCTCCGATCGTGTAGGCTACTGCATGGCCAGCCGAGGCAGCTATTTGAATGAAATTATTTTCCATTATTAATAGGAAGGATTGTACTTTCAAATAAAGAAAGAAATTTGAGAAAAATATTCAGTAGTTTTTAAAGCATTTTCAAAAAAAAAATATATTTGGCGGACCCAATTATGCTTAGTAATGACTCCAACAATTATACAGAGGGTGCCACTTTGAAGCTACTTTAAGCAGACATTTCGAGTGTCCTTTATATAGAGTTGGCTAGATTTTAACTTGTCTGCCCATCCAGCATTGATAGGTCCTAAAGTCCTATCGGAAAGCGTAATGGATTGCGCCAACATCATCCGCTCTACAGTTACGCTCTACAGACGTGGTTGTAAAGCTTTGCCAAACCTACACAACACTGTAGTGCTTATGTCAAGTCGTCGCTTGCCTACTTTAATTAATTCTTGATTGTTTTTGCTTGAATAGAATTTTATTGATTTTTTTTACTTTTTTTTTGTTTTTGTTGAATAAATAGTTTTACATGCAGTGTTATTTGAATTGTTGTAAAAAGTATCACTCTTTCTCTCTCGCTCTCTCTCTCTCTCTCTCTCTCTCTGTCATCCTTTTTCAACAATAGTTTGTATTCGCTTTGAACTGTTTGTAGGTGTTGCAGTTGAAGGTACCGAAGGCTACGAGCGTACTTAAATGAGAGGCAAAGAATATTAAAAACTGTTGTGATAGAGAGAGAGAGAGACAGAAAATGAAAAAATTAAATTGTTTTATTAAAACAAATGAAATTAATTTCTCATCATGTGTCGTCTCATTTTCCTTCACAACTATTGTAGCAAAAGAATACAGGACGATTTCATTACTACTCCCACGAACAGGATATTCAGGACAACAAAGGCGTTGTATTAATTACAGTTTGTTTGTTGTTTTCCAATAAAAAAAGCAACTTAATGGATTGAATGTTTAAAAAGGACTTGGCTGTTATTGAAGGAAATGTTTTTCACAATTCAATTAGAAAAACAAAGAGGACTTTAATCGAATTGTAAGGAATACATATGCATGTGAATATGACATACACGAGAGCCTAATACAATTACAAACAAGCACGCTCCGCGATAACTTGTATGATGGGACATAAATTAAGAGATTCTTCAGTAAATTCATCAACATTTTCTAACCTGAACTTTTCTAGAGGAAAACAGATTGCTTAACGCTTGTAGCCCAGCGAAGATAGTCAAAAGGAGTCGAATTCTATTGTTAAAGATTCTGACATAATAATTACAAAGATAATCTCCATAAATTTCTCTAAAACTTCTCGAATACAGCCTGTATATTGAATCGAATCAATAAATTGCCATACTTGGTGTCATAACTAGCATTCGCGAAACTCAGAACCCTTTCAGTATTCAAGACACGATAATTGTAACTGCCAAATAATATTGTTACGTTTTTACTGTTTTAAAAACGTTTAAATATGAGTTCATTAATGGCAAACAAAGTAAAAACAAATGTGTTTAATTTCAGTTAAACTCTCTTTATTCTTTACCCTACTTTTGTGTGCCACCGTATACAACTTAACGATACAACAATAATAATCTGTTTATTCACTTTACTAGTTCACACAAGTATTCACTGAATCTTTACAACCACGACTTATTTTGTTTACACGCAACTTCACACAAGGCTGACTGAATTAACACTCTGCTGCTTGCTTTGTCCAGCTCTTTTATAGTCCGCACGCACGTAATCAGTATGGTGAACGTTCTCGATGTGGAAGGTTCTCGCTCGCGCCTTTTCGAGAACTCTATTCCTAGTACATTGTTGTTTAAGTTGTCCATTACATATTTGTCGTAGCTGGTTTACTTTATGTTGTTGTTGGTACTATCCGCAACCAGGTTCGTCATACATATGTGTGTGTGCAGCTTTAGATAATCAACACGTTCATTGTATTCTTTGTGTTAGTGTGTATTTGTATCGTGTGGCTTTTGTTCATCGTTTTTGTTGTTAAACGATATTAGGTCGTTTCGATTTACGTAACAATATGATATGATGAGCTTTATCGAATGGTTATTAAGTCTCGGCTTAAGCAACTCAAAATTAAACGAAATATGCAGCAGTCTTCTGACAGAAAAACTCTGAGTGCAAATAAAATTGCCATGAAAAGTTTCCTAAAACGGTAGGTCCCACCACTAATGGATAATGCTAACACCTGATACATGGGTGGTGGATGGATAAGCTAGGTTGTAATCCTGACTAAATGGTCGCATAAATCAATTAGGTAAGTATTAAATACGGATTCAGATCAGTGCCGGGTTTTTAATTCAAAAATATCTCCAAGGAAAACGAAACCTATTCTGTTCATTTGTTTGAAAACAACTGCGATATAGGCAACTGGTTCATGTTGACAAGGCATATAGTACCGTATGACAGTATGCACATATGTCAAGAAAATAATTGCAAGAATAGACGTAACGAGACTAATAAACTATCGAAGGTGTGAGGTGCACATAAGGTGCACATACATGTATGTAAACACAGCTAGAGAAGCGGCTATTAGATACCTAGAGAGTGGATACAACACATCGCAAATTGCTCAACGACTGAGAGACAGTGAGTGAGAGTCTTCACAGGTCAAGCACCGCCAGCACAACTAACGCATTTACAGGATGGACATTATTCTTCTGAACAAACAAATAAATGATCCGACACCGAGTTTGTTCATTCCTAGAGGAACTATGTGATAATGAACTCATTCGTTTAAAGCCTAAATAATTTTGGTCCTTTAAAAGCCAGAAAAGGAACCAAGTGAAATACGCATAAGGTGGCTATCAAAGGGCGAAGGCATTATTCTGTGTTCTAAGAGCCGATTGAATAATTGAATTAGTTTTGAACTTAATTCTACTAAATCTGGCCCTATAAGAAGGCTACGCCATATGTGTGTGAAGATAAATTCGAATTTAAAAACCAATGACGCAAACCTACACTTTTAGCAGCGCCTCTTCATGCCTTTAACAGGGTAAACTTTGCTATTAACAGAGCACTGTTAACTGTTTTAACAGTGCCAATAAGTAGATTAGTCTTCTACTTTGCAATTATTACAGACTATTGCTATAAAATTTGATTCTCATTATGATCATTATTACATACATATTTGTGAACAAAAGTGTTGAAATGTAAAAGATGGTTGGTGGGGGTGGAGCACGGAAATGTTCTCAACTCTCAAAATTATTCCAGCTATCCCACTACCACGATTCGAAAGAGGACCCTCTGGACTACCATTTACATATAATATGTTCTCTATATTCCAAAATGGTCACTGAGTATTCTAGAAAATTCTCAAGCAAAAAATTGATATTTTCAAAGCCAATTTTCTCAATATGCCGAACGCTTTTGCTGTGAAGAAGACTTTCCTGTCAATTATCATATAAACAGATTAAAAGCTTATGTCCACAAACATTACACCCCTCTCTTCCTCGCTCCTTCAACGATCCACATTCTTAGTTCCAAATACAATTCACACTGAGTGAGAAATGCACACGTCTGAATAGAGGCCGTATCTTGGATCCTCTCATAGCTTATAAGAGAACAATTTGTAGCCTCATAAATTCATATACTCTTCTCAAATCTCACGACAGTCTGTTTAATTCAAGGCTTTTCGAAACTTAAGCTTGATGACGCGACTTGTTCGGATTTTGACAGATGTTTGCTGACAGAAGCAGTGTTAACTTTCAGTTGAGAAGCGGAAATTTAAAAAAATTTAAGTATTTATTGACTCACCCTGTACGTGTGACCCATGTGTTATAATCATTATCCCAACCTGAGGTCTAATCACGGCATTCGTGATCTAAATAAATTTCGATTGTACGAGTTTTTCTGATAGTCCTTATTATCCTTATTAACCAACATTAGAAATACTTGCTCGGTAACGAGCGACAAACTCCCAAACGTAAAAAATCGCTATTTTGAATAAATCTCACGCCTGATCGACTGCGAGAATTAGCCCCCTTAATAATACTACAATTTAAGAAAGAATCAAAGACTCAACATTTCAGTAAAACTTTTCCACACTCGACGGTGAATATTAAAGGGTCCGCCAAATAACTTTATTTTTTTGAAAATGCTTTTAAAAAAAAAATTACTGAATATTTTCTCAATTTTTTTTTTAAGTATAATCCTTCCAGTTAATAATGGAAAATAATTTCATTCAAATGGCTGCCTCGGCTGGCCATGCAGTAGCGTACACGATCGGTCCAATTTTTAAGCACATTATCGATTGTGTGCAGCTGTATTTCACCAATGGCTTCACGAATATTGTCCTTTAAAGCGTCAATTGTCTCTGGCTTGTCGGCGTAACACTTATTTTTGAAGGCAACCCACAAATCATAGTCCAACGGTGTCAAATCGCAGCTCTGAGGTGGCCAAACGACATCAGCTCTGCGGCTGATAATGCGATCTTCAGAAACAGGGCGTAAAACATCGAGTGTAGCTTCGGTGGCACGTAGCGCCGTCCTGTTGAAACCAAATGTTGCCAATTTCTCCTCTTCTATTTTTGTGAACAAAAATTCGTTCAACATGGCCCGATAACGATCGCCATTGACTGTAACGGCCACTCCTTGCTCATTTTCGAAGAAAAATGGCCCAATTATGCCTCTGGACCAAAATCCACACCAAACAGTGACTCGTTTTGGGTGCGTCAGCTTTTCAATGTATGCGTGCGGGCTTCCTTTGCCCCAAATGCGACAATTTTGCTTGTTTACATATCCGCCAAGATCAAAATGAGCTTCATCTGAAAAGATGATTTTTTTTTGCCAAAATCGGCATCTTCTCGTGTAGGCTACTGCATGGCCAGCCGAGGTAGCCATTTGAATGAAATTATTTTCCATTATTAACCGGAAGGATTGTACTTAAAAAAAAAACAGAAATTTGAGAAAATATTCAGTAGTTTTTTTTTAAAGCATTTTCATAAAAAAGAGTTATTTGGCGGACCCTTTACTTGTACACGTCCCTTTGGCGTAAAGTCCTAAAATCGAGAGCTGTTGGCATTACCATAGCTTCTGTACTTTCACTACTTCTTTCGTCGACATGTGTGTACATTCTACCCAGCGTTGCCAGTAATTTTTTTAAAAAGCTTTTTATTTCTGGAAAAAAAAATTTTTTTTTTTTTTACAAAAAAACTAGTTTTCTACAATAATATCAACATTTTTAAAGGAAACAATGGAGACCGATGCCTTCTATTGGTGTTTCTTTGCTACTTTGACCCGGGCTAATAAAATACACGATATTTTATTTAAAAATGTAAATATTTCGTGTTGTTGTTGAATTTTTCAAAAAACTTCGTTTGTTAGAAAACAACTTTAATGGAAAAAAAAAAAAAAAAACACGGAAAACGTGGCAAATGCAACACTGTGATCCTACCTAAACTTGACGAAATTATTTGGCTAAAGCGATTCACTGTACAATGAGGTTATATTACAAATTTATTATGGTAGTTGCCAGACCTTTGGAGAATTAATGTTGAGTCCATGTAGAGTACTTTTGTAATTTTTTTTTGCTTTGAAGGCTGCCGTATTGGTAGAAAAACTGCTTACCACCATAAAACTTCAGTCATTGTGTTTTGACAATGATTCTTTGTATAAATTATATTTCTTATTACTCCTGGTGTTCCATAATCCATAATTATCCATAATTAGTGTCAGATTACCCTAAAGTATGCAACATTTTCTCTCTATGTACACATGTATATTCGAGTATTAAATCATTCATTATATTTCAGGACTCAAAATTCATTTTTTTTTTGCTTATTTTTAATTGGTGATACATTTTTAAATTATTGATCCAATTTCCCTGCTCTTTTTACACTCTTCTTTTGTTCTCAATTTCCCTGAAAATGATTTAAAAGAATTAAAAACCCACATGTACATACATGCACGTACATATTTCATTTAATTTGAATTCTTAAATTTCATAAATAAATGACATTATTTTACTCTTGAGACGTGTATTCATTATGTCAGTATGAAACTGTAAATGTGAGTGAGTGAGTGAGTGAGTGAGTGAGCGACTGAATGCTAATGGTGAGTGAATGTGAGCATGCATGTGTATGCATGTAAATGCAGGCTCTGTGTTAACACAATTAAAAAAAAGAGACTAAGAGAGCGTTTGAATGTGTGCGTTTAAACAATTGTTTGTGTGTAGGAAACATTGGTCACTGGGTTGATTTTGCTTATGTTTCTTGTTGCAGTGGTGTTTTGCTCTTTCTCTCAGCATGTCTGTTTCTCTCTCTCTCTCTCTCTTGTCATTCTGTCTTTTGCAATTTCAATAAACACGTAATTTACTTGCAACTTAATTCAATATTAATTCAATGAATAATGAAAAAAAAAAAATTTTTATTGCTTTTATTATAAACACCATAACAACAGCACACATACATATGTACATATATGTACGTATACACCAAGCATATGCAATTATTTTCCCATGCAGAGTTTGCTGAAGAGAGAGAAAAACAGAGTGTGTATGTGTATGTAATGGTTGTTAATAATAAACGCGTATTTATTTACAATTGCACAGTTACAATCACTGTTTTATATATGTGGACAGCATCAGGAGATATTAAGCAGAGTCTAGAGAGACAACGTTCTTTATGATACGTATTTACTATTAAACAGTGATGCCATATGTCATGAAACCTGACTGATGGCTTAAGTTTTGTACAGATCATTCCATTCCGTCAATGAACCAGCTGATTTCGGTAAGCATTAACATTTCTCTTCATATGATAAAAACAGACGTACGTTACGCTACGTTCCGTGGGCGTTTGACTAATCGGGCCTTTAGGCAATAATAAGTGTCATAGAACCACATTTTAATATCTCTCAAACAAAACTTGAATCAAAAATTTTGAAAACATTCACGTTTGTTTCAATACATGTCATTGTCATTGTTCTTGTGTGATTCCATCTGAGACCACTCATCAATTGTATTTGAATTTTACTATTAAAAGTACTTCTCTCTGTTCATAATCGAGTTTCAAATTAGAGCCAGTCTGACCTCCAGCAATTGGCTGAAAGTTACATGAGTTAAGGCATCACGATCTAGCATTTTGATTTTCCTTTCAATGAGATCCTGAAATCCAAACTAGTTCTAGCTCAGGGGTATAGAATTTGCTTTAATGGCAAAAGCTAGAATCACTGCAAAGCTATTCACATTATATCAAAAATATAAGAACCCGATCTACGATAACAATGATCGCCAATTTTACAACCAACTTCATGCATTCCTAATGCAAATAGAAGCTAAGGGAAAACCGACTCCTAGAGTCGTGCACTAGTTTTTTTTTTAAACATCACCCCTAAGCTAAGGCAAGTGTTGCTTCATGGTGCAGAGGTATGGTCTCAGAATTGCAATAAAAAATATTTTTTATGATACAAAGGCATACTTATGACCTCAAACACTACTACTAGTAGTAGACACACCCCGGGGAATTGCCGCATATTAATGAAAATAGAAAAAATGCTTTGAACGTTTAACCGGCTTGTTTTTAGGGATAAAACTAACTTTTCAGTGGACAGTCGTATGTTAAATTGTGGCCATGCACAAGGACTTGAAGTCCAGCGATCAGTTTACAACCACTGATTCAAAACAGTAGTAATCCAGAGCTCTGTCAGATGGATAATCCCGTAAGTACTCAAAACTAATCACTATGCGTACAAAAATCTTGGTGGCTATTGTTTCTAGGCAACAACAATTGGCCACTATATTATCCTAGCCTGCATAGCTGAAAAAACATGATTAATAAACGAAAATAATATACCTTTCGGCGACTACCTCTCAGTATTCTTTTGTCAAAAACTCTGAGAGTAAAATAAAATAAAATGCATTGAAAAGTTTATCGAATCTGTAATACAAAGTCGATGATAAACTTTAGGTCCCGCCACTCATGGGTAAAAGTAACACACACACACACAACATGAGTGGTGTAAGAAGCTGGATTGTTATCCTGACTAAAGAGTTATAATGACCAATTAAGCTGCATGTGTGTTCCTTAAAAATGCTTTTAGAAAACCGAATGTGCCAAGAAGTTAAAATGAAGTTGCACGTACTGTGTGTGTCAAATCATAACTAAAAACTCTGTGAAATAAATTAAAAAAACAATTTAAAATTAAAATATCGATTCGGCCGCCTATCGGTTTAAATTTAAACCATTGGTTATATCAAATCTGGCAATACTTATGTCATTCTATTCTGTCACAAAATTCAATATATTTTCTCTACTGAACGATTGATTGATTTAAGATTGAGCAACGTTGGAATTTATTGGAAATTTATTTCCAAAACAAAGACAATTGGACGGAAATTTCACGAAAATGTGTCCGGTATACGCAAGTTTATTGCTGAAGTTCGTGAAACTAGTTGCATTGGTATGACGCCTTACAAAGTTCAATTGGTTCAAGAGTTGAAGCCATATGGCCATCCGCTTCGTTTTCGCTTTGCTAGATGGGCCAACGAGAAACTGCACGATGATGTCATGTCGATTCTGCCAAAAAAAAAAAAAAAAAAAAAAAAAAAAAAAAAAAAAAAAAAGGCTTTGCGGGTGAAGCTCATTTTCATTTTGGTGGGTACGTTAATAAGCCAAATTGCCGTAAATGGGGCTTAGAAAACCAACACATGGTCTTACAGAAGCCAATGCACCAATGCAGCTTTTGGAGCAGAGGCATCATTGGCCCATATTTCTTTGAAAATGAGAACGGCACAACCATTACGGTCAATGCGGGCACCTATAGAACCATGATAACCCATTTTTTTACCCGCTCTTTATGGTATTGATGTGAACGATGTTTGGTTTCAATGAGATGCCAAACATCTCACATGCCACAATCGATTTACTGCATCAAACATTTAATGGCCGTTTAATTAGCCGAAATGGTGATGTCAGTTGTCCGCCAAGAAGCTGCGATTTGACATTTTATGTGGGGCGACGACATAGAAAAGTGTTATGCCGGCAAACCAGAAACAATTAAGCATTTGATGGCAAACATCGCGGAAAAGTGCACGAAAATTGCTACGATCGTATGAGGTACTGCGGGGCCAGCCGCGGCAGTCATATGAATGAAATAATATTTCATTTCTAACCGGAACAATTCTACTTCACAACAAAAATATAAATTTTGCACAATTTCAAATTGTTATTATTTTATTGAATTTTTAAATTAAAACTTTTAAATGTCCCACCCTTTAGTTACATCTTTTGGAGAGCTAGTCTAACATAGATGCTAATGAACACAACAAAATGTTTAAAATTACAAAAAATTAACATTAATTATCGTGCCTTCCATGTTTTTGTGGAGTTGTATTGAAAGAGTATGATGGCAACACCGATAACATCATATGACACTATCATCAATTATTACTACTAATACAACACAAACATAATGAACAACTACACACACTAATAATAAAAAAAAAAGGAGAAAAAAATCTGCTGGCAATTGCTCTTATCGTTTCGCTATTTACGGTTTTAAGGCAATACATGTTTACAGTTATAAAACAAATACATATATGTAGACTCCTCTCTAGAAGTATTGCCTTAAAACCGTAAATAGCGAAACGATAAGAGCAATTGCCAGCAGATTTTTTTCTCCTTTTTTATATATATATATATATATATATATATATATATATATATATATTATCAAAATCAATATAATTTTGTGCCTTAAGGCACACACACACACGCGTATATTACATGTAAATGTCAATAAATATCATATAAAACATGATCTCTTTCTCATCGTGATAGGGTCGTTTTTATCGTTCTCTCATTCTCTCTCTCTCTCTCTCTCTGAATACAGTTAGGGTATTCACACGGTCGTCATAAAGTCATATATCATAAAATAATAACACAAAAAAATATGACTGCTGTGAGCAACCCTCATAAGTTAGTGTGCTATTTCAAATTTGAGTCAGCTGATAAAAGAAAAATACAATTATAAAAAATTACAAATATTTTTAATTAAAAATGCCAAAAGCAAGTCAAAAAACTGAAATAATAACCGGTTTGTGCGTAAAATACATATTGGACATTATTATGGTTGATTCAAGTAAATAGGAAAAAAATAATTACATGTTTACATTTAAATAAATCAAAATTATTAAATCTCTTAGCACAAAAGAAAATTTTTAAAAACATAAACATAAACAGCTGTTGTTGATTACTAAGCCGGTAATAATTTCTGACGGCGCTTATTTTAAATACGTTCGGTGCTGCCGATCAGCTAAAGTATGCAAACAAAATTTTCTTTTATATTTTAAATGTATCAATTAAAATTTTTTTTATTTGACTTTATAAAAGTTAATAACTTTTATAAATAAATTATTAAAATGTAATTAATCTCGAAGTTATAGAACTATGCAGAAATTAATAGCATGTTTTACGTACATGATGCAAATATTCAATGGCGACAACTTCTAAATATTATCGCCGGCTCGATGACGAGTTTTTCCCTTTTGACTTAGATTTACACCGTATAGTTATGACAAAACAATAAACACATCACAAAAGGTGTTATTATTTTATGACTTTTTTCTTCGAAGCACAACAACAATTTTTTTAAACTATCATAAAACTTTAGTATTTTATAACAATAAGACTAGATAGCACACCGTGTGAATACCCCAATTATAATTTAAAAATTCATCATAATCTCGCAATCAATCCATCTTACTATCTTGGAGAGGAGAATGGGAAAAATGTTGTTATTGGCGAGCGTAAGTAAATAACACTGTGATTTGACTGGTACGTGTATGTGTATCTGTTATGGATTTATGATATGTACTCTTCTGATTGCTTTTTTCTCGTTGTTTTGTAATGCAACAACATCAATAACGTACGTATTTATACAGAAACACTTGCACACACACATACAGCTATGGACAGAGAAATAGCGCACTAATCTTGAGCTTTATACAATGTATTATTTCTTGAAAAGTAGAAAACTTAAAACAAGAAATGAGATTCTCTTAGTTTGCTTTACTACATTTCTATTAATTTTTTATGGAATTGTACCGTTAAATAATGTACATGTTTGTTTTTGGTGTGTTTGCAGAAGAAGTTGTTTTTTGGAATTCCGTTTCTTAGTTTTGGTCGAAAATTAATTAAAATATTAATTTTAATACAATTTTTTTCATTTTGTATTTAAAAATGGGTAGAGGAGACCACACTGTTCACTTGAGAAAAAAATATTATCTGGGATCTTTACCAGAGAGGTAAAAAACAAGTGGAAATAGATGTAATTACTGGTTGTTCCAGAAAAATTTACAACGTAGTCAAATGCATTAGTGCTGATCATAGTTTGCTTAAAAGAAAGGAAGATCGAAAGAATCCCCCTCGAAAAACAACCTTGCATCAAGACAGAGCAATTGTTCGGAAGAGTAAGCTTGATCCTTTCAAGTCCTCAAGAACAATAATGGCCGAAATAAATGAGGATTTTGGCTTAAATGTGTCGGCTAGACTTGTGCGAAGGCGGCTGAATGAAAATAACTTGTTTGGACGTGTTAGTAGAAAAAAACCTCTTCTGTCAAAAAAGAATGTCAAGGCGCGATTATCTTTTGCAAATACTTACGGTAGCAAAGACATCAATTTTTGGAAAAGAATTTTATTTACGGACGAAACTAAAATTAATCTGATTGGGTCCTGATGGAAAAACGTTCGTTCATCGTGAAAAGAACCAAGAATACAATCCTCGCTGCACTTTAAAAACCGTAAAGCATGGTGGAGGAAATTTAAAGGTTTGGCGATCATTTTCGTGGCATGGCGTCAGAGCACTTGAAAGAATAAATGGCAATATGGATAAATTCGCCTATCTTAACATATTAAAAAACACAATGGAGCCATATTGCTTCGAAAATATGCCTCTGAATTGGATCTTTATGCACGACAATGACCCCAAACATACGGCAAAAGTAGTAAAAAATTGGTTTTCCGATGAAGAGATTCCAGTTCTGGATTGGCCTGCATAGAGTCCTGACCTTAACCCTATAGAAAATTTGTGGAACGACGTAAAGGTTAAGGTAGGACGACAGAAATGTAAAAATTCTGATGATCTTTGGAAAGCCATAAAAGAAGCATGGGACTCTATTGCTTTAGATAAATGTCGAAAATTAATAGAATGTTTACCCCGCAGATGCGAAGCTATAAAAAGAAATAAAACGAAAGTACTAATAATAATAAAAGTACATTCGTAAAAACAAACCAAGTTTATAATTAATTTACTTCTTTTTTTTTTTTGCAGATCAAGAAAAATGCGCTATTTTGTTGTCCACTTAAAATATAGACAAAGTCAAACTTTATAGATTTTATGTTGATTAAAATATCAGTTAGCATTGTTTTTAAGTTCTCCTTTTTACTAACAAGTTAAGTGAATTAATTTATGTAAAAATATTTAATGAATATTGTATATTTTTTTGAATTTGTTGAACCATTTCTCGAACGACTATGAAGTGCGCTATTTCTCTGTCCATAGCTGTATATCCATATACATATGTACATATTTTTTTTTATGTAAATGTGAATATGAAATTATGAATTTAATTAAATTCTCTTCATTATTTTTTTGCAATTTTGTCTCTCTCCCTAGTTTTTTGTTTGTTTGTTTTTTTCCACTTATTTAAACATATTGTTTTCATACACATATGCAGCACAACAACAATATGAAAAGGAAAATTTAATTTTATATGGACGTCTCACTGGTAGTTAAAGAGACCGTAAGTGAGAGGCAAAAAGTAGTTGACAAGGATGAGAAGAAAACACAGACAAGATGAAAGGTTTCACAGCCTATAACTCTCTCCTCCTGGGAAACTAATGAAAACTACAGGCTTTACTCTTTATACGGCAAGGGACTGAGAGAATGCTGGCTCTCCCTCAACATTGTAGTGGCGAAGAGGGGTCTACTGGTCCTCTTGTGTTTGTGTGCAAAAACTGCAAGAGAATTAAGAATTCTAAACAGAATTAATCATTGAATAATTCAATGAAGCTCTGCAACACTACTGAGCATTCGCGCCTTCGATATGATTCCCATGATGCGCGCTAGTCCTTTTGAAACACTGGGTTCTATAGTACAGTAATCCTTCGATTTACGTCGTCTCAATTAACGTTGTTTCGATTTACGTCGTCAAATTTTTTGTCCCCTCTAACTTCAATTTGCGTCGTCATTCTATCTACGTCGCCATTTTTGGAACCAATTTCGACGTAAATCGAGGGATTACTGTAACTTTTTATGTTCCTTGTGAAAAACATGAACAATATGAAATTCGATTTACGTCGTTTCGATTTACGTCGTCTTTTATGGAACCAACTGCGACGTAAATCGAGGGATTACTGTAAATGCCGTATGGCATGGAATAACAGGCGTTAGTTTTCGAAAACTGCCTCCAATTATTTTATATCTCAGTAGGAAAAAAATAGTTTTAGACATTGGCTTTCAAACATATTTTCGAGGCCACATCAAAGACAGAATGGCACTTGAACGATCGGCATGCAGAATATCATGAAAAAGACGAACAAATCATAAACTCTCGTGTAATGTCTGCTCTGTTGTAGAATAAATTCACGTCAAACGTACAGACAGACATTCATCAAACAGTGGCTCTCAGTTTTATTCAGAAGATTTTAACCCAATAAAATTAGTTGCACGAATCTCCGGTATTTGTCCAACAAAGTGCCCATACAGTGTAGAAAATGGTAATGGTTAGAGCATACAACCAGGAGGAAGCTTGAGGTCTATAAAAGAACTCCACTCTGGTCCAATATCTAGGACAACATGACTTGGCATGGTAAGATGAAAATGCTTTGTGTGAAACCATATGCCACCAATGTGAGGAAAAATACAAACTGAATCCAGTCATTTGGCTTTGGTTTGTCTGGAAGTAGATGTTGATCTAATATATTGCATTGTAGAGTGCACATAACAGAAGTTCTTTGAAAAGTGACTACTGGGATGTATTTGGATGTAAACAGATAACCAGACTGTGACTTTTTAATCGCGTCTAGCTTTGCATGATGGTGAATACATATGTACATACATACATAATTGGTCATTACAATACTTTAGTCATGACCTAGCTTCTCACACCACCTATGTTGTGTGCTTTAATTTTATACCTGACTGGCGGGACCTACAGTTTAAAGTCGACTCCGAACGATAGATTTTTGAGAAAGCTTTCATTGCAATTTTATTTACTCTCTGAGTTTTTGCCAGAAATCTGCTGAGAGGAAGTCACCGAAGAAACTTTTTTTCAAATTTTCGTTTTGCTGGGGACGTCTGACCTGGGGTTTGAACCGTAGCCTTACGTCTAATAAGCCAACACACTGCCCACTAGATTACGGCGACTTCGTAGTGAATCCTTCCAGTAAAAGTGAAATTTGGGTATCATGCAGTGCTTACGCAACCAAAAATCACGGTTGAAACTCCTTGAAGCATTACGAAAGTTAATGTTGCTAAATACTGCTAAAGAACTCTAATTGATTGACTGCAGCTGTAGAACCTGATTTGATGGGATCACAATTGCGACTTTAGCGTGATTTAATTAGAACTGAAAACCACAGTTATTTCTCAAATAAGAAACAGTAAGAGATAGTCCAGCCCTTAACACTCTTCAAAGGTTTTGGGGGAATTTTCAGGAGGTCAAGCTCAGCAAGACTGTAAAATTTGTCAAATTGGGAAAATTTTAACATAATTGCCACCATAATTATACATCTTATATGTCTGAGTAAGCAAGCTCCCAGGCTATACTGGGGGTTCAGGAGTAAATATGTTACTGTAATCATAATAAAGATTTTGATGTATACGCCTCAGTTTTAGCAATGTGTATGTATGTACCTGCAGTTACAGCTGCCTTCAGGTCTTCATATGAAATTCAAATTATTCACGTTTAACATGATTACTTGTTTGATTGCCGTATAGTCTATTTTACGAGAGCCCGTGGTTTAAAACACCTATTCAGATACAAAAAAAAACATATCTTCTGATAAAAACAATGATTGAAAATAAAATTTTCATGAAAAGTTTCCGAAATCTGTCGTTTGGAGTCGATATTAAACTGTGGTTCCCGAAACTTATGGATGAAATTAACACACATAACAAGGCATGTGCGTGGTGAGGTTGTTATACTCACTAAAGGGTTATAATGATCAAGTAAGTGAGGAAGTAGTGAAAGCCTCAGCTGCCTTTTTGATATCACCACAGAGTTGCAAATGAAATTCAAATACTTCAACTATTTCTTGTTCTGTTGGCATTGTCCAAATCGGTACAATGTTATTTATAGATAAGAAAATAGTACAATTTACGGGGTTTCCTTTACGGAGCATAGAGCTGTCAGACCACCTCTCCCAGTTTATTATTTCTTTGCGTTCAATTAATCAAGTTTCTATGGTAAGCAGCTAGTTGCTCGGTTGCAAATCCTAGAGTAATAGGGTTACCACCTGTGGTTGACTGGAAACAAAGCCCGCTTTTAAAATGTTTCGATATAGTGGAGTATTTTACTTTCCTTTAAGTGCTGATACCTCCTGAACTTAATTACGTTCATTTCTGATGGTATCACTACTACAGCAGGCGGAAGTTCATTCTGGATGGGTTATTTAAAACGTGATAAAAATCATTATGCCTTCACGCGTTCTCCAATCCGATCCCCATGGATTTGTTGTCAATCACTTTAACCTCTAAAACATGCCAGATCCAACATCCCATCAGATATCATGTCACAACGCAGTCCCAGACTTTTAAATCCAAATCGGTTTTGTATGCCTTGCTTTATCACAAAAATTAAAGGCCTTTTCTGTTGCAAGGCTCATCATAAATCAACAACATTTGTTGTTGTATCTAACGGACACAATTCTCTGCTTACAGAGTTTCGAATGCGGTCATTACTACCCACATGTACTATATGTACACAGAGTTTGTGTTTAAGCGTTCATTATAATTTTGGCTCATTATTATTATTGCTATTGACTAACTGGCTGACTGACTAAATGACTGACTCACTGGCTGACTGTCTCTACATTTATATGCAAATTTCAAGTTGTAAGCCATGAAAAAATGTGTGTCATTATTAAAGAGAGAGAGAGAGAGAGAGAGAGAAATAAAAAATTGTTTTTTTTTTTTCGAATATTTGTCATAAAACTGGAATGGGTCCAAAATAAAACAAAACAAAACAGCAAAAAAAAAGTGCAATTTGATTAAATTTATATAAATTACATTACAGCCCCTACTCTCCTCCTCCTCCCACCTACTCTCTATGGCCTCTGCACACACAAAATAATGCCAGCAAAATCAGATTTTATAATACGAAGCTCAATGAGACTACAAATCTCTTTTGATGTGTGGCATCGTCATCATGCACTTTCGTACAACAAATGAAAAAATTAGTTTAGTTTTCTGATACTTCTTCTTCTTCTGCTTCTTTCCTTTTACTTAATACCACCCGCATACTCTGAGTGTCATTTGTCAGTCAGTCAGCCAGCCAGCTAGCCAAGATGATTTGAGTAATTTGGAAAAATATAAAAACGAAAGGCAGGGGGAGAGGAAGAGATGAGATTTGAAATGACTGTCATATTCAATTTAATGAAATGAAATGGAATGGAATGAAATGATCTCCTTTTCTTTTAGTAAATGCAATCAGAAATATTGTTACACTAACAATATGAACAATAACAACAACAACAACAACAAACAAATTAACAAATATGCACAGCACAGTTGAATTTTGATTGACAATAATTATGTCAGCAGCATAGAGACGAAATAAACAAAGTTGCTGCACATGCATTAGGCAGTTAGTTATTGATGGCATGAATCTTGTTTATCGCATTCTTTTTTTTTTTTGTTTTTGTTGTTATTGTTCTCGTACTGACACTTGTATTTTATGTTAAACATAATCACACCACTATACACACACACACCCGCATACACACTACCAGCCTACTACTACAACAACAACAATAAATACATAAAATAGTTGTTTTTACTCGTAATGACATTCATTCCCCTATGCATTCCATAACAATTTGTCAGTGTTTCGTTGCGTTGCGCTTCGTATCGTTTCGTTTTCAAAGTTTATTTTACACTATTGAGCCAAAAAAGAAAATGGAAGAAAAAAAACAACAAATAATCGCACTACGAAGCAAATAAATAAACAAATCTAGCGACAGACGAACGAACGAAGGGAGGAACGGATGTTTATACAAATGATTGACTAAATAAATACCTGACTGACTGACATAAATGTCTGCTGTTTGCTGCAATTACTCTGCTCTTCTATTCAGACCCATACTGCTTGCTGTCCATGTTTTATGTGTCCATCTCTGTCTATTGGGTTTCATATTTCAATTTTAAAACATCAACAGACAGACAGACACACAAACAGAACAACAAAGTAAATGCCAAGCCCATGTCCATGTGCAATATTTGAAGTCAATTACTCAACGTAATTTTTAATGCAAGAGCTTCAAAAAATTTGTTGTAAACATTTGAAAAAAAGAAGGGAGGCGCACATGCAACACAAAAATAAAAAGGGGGTCAGTGAAAACTAGTATCGCTGAACTGAACTACGGTATAAGTACAGTAAAGAAGTTCAGCTGAAGTTTAAAGTAGGAAATCTGCATGTCTTTAAACTTTCTTTTCTGCAGAAAGAACAAACAAGAGGGCCTTGATAGTAAACTAATGTGCAAGTATGGCGATTATGAGGGGTTTAATAGCCATCGCAGACTCTAGTCTGTGAGACTATGCCCTGAGTGATATTAAAGTGAATATAAAGAGAACATCTGGAGGCATACAACACTCCAGGAACTAGGGCGGTATAACCTTATATGGGAAGATGAACAGAAAACCTTAGCAATTCGTGTAAAATGAAAATGTTTTATGGAAACCATATGTTTCCAAGAGCAGTAATGTAGGGAAAAATACGGACCAAATTCATTCAACTGGGTTTAACCTATCCGGAAGTAGATACAAATACATACATACGAATACATTCTTGTATGCGGATAACTAGACTCAGACATTGAAATCCGATAGCATGCAATCCGGTAGCATGATAACGAGTGCTACCGGTATTACTAAAATGTAAGTATCAAGCAGTACTTACGCAAAAGGCTGAAAAAATAGATCATTAAAGTGGCAAGGCCCCATGGTGTATAATATTTTGTCACGAGCCATTAAAAGTAAAAGATTTCAAGGTTTGAAAAATTCGACGACAGCTGTTCACAGCCACAGAAGCTGCAAATACATTACACGTTACAACAACTTCTACAGAGGCCGTAGTAACACCAAAGAAAAGAAGACTTGTGAGCATATTATCTGACTTTGTACGTTACTAGTGGGGATCGGGATGGACAGAACTTCTTTAACTCAAAATTATTTGGTAAAAACTCTAAAATTTCAAAAAATGAGAAATGTCAGTCCAGGTATTGTATACATATGGTAAAAGAGGCAGCTTTTATAGGATCTATGTGGGATAGACTTTAGCCAACTGGCAGTTTAATAGTCAGGATTACGGCCTAGCTTCTCACACCACTCATGTTTTGTGTGTTAATTTTATACATGAGTGGCGGGACCTACAGTTTAAAGTCGACTCCGAACGACAGATTTTTGAGAAACTTTTCATGGAAATTTTATTTACTCTCAGAATTTTTGCCAGAAATCTGCTGAGAGGAAGACGCCGAAGAAATACTTTTTTATGTCTGATCTGGGGTTAGAACCGTGGCCTTAATAAACCAACACACTACCTACTAGACTACGGTGACTTCTAGGCAGTTTAATACAACCTAACTTAAGTAATATTTTAATAAGTCTACGCTTAGCCAATATTTAAGCCAGCTGGACCATTAATTCATTAGAAGTCGAAATTACAGTGACTATGACAAGTGGGTGTCACCCATTCGAAGGGAAAAGTTTACATTCTACACGTACATTTTGTTTTTATCTTACTGGCATCGAGTGCCTTTCGTAGGCCTAATCGTCTTACCTTACTTACTTAATTGGTCATTACAACCCTTTAGTTAGGATAGAACCTGAAAAGTTTCTCACACAACCCATGTTGTATGAATAAATTTTATACAAGCGTGGTGCAACCTACAGTTTCAAAATTGACTGCGGGCGGCCGATTATTGAGAAACTCTTCAAGGCAATTTTATTTACTCTCAGAATTTTTTTTGCCGGAAATCGTATTTTTCCATATTTACATTATATTGGAGGTGTTTGAGCTAGGATTTGAAGCACGGACTCACGTCTAATAAGCCAACACATTAAGAACTAGTCTATGGCGACTTCTATGAACAACTCGGTTAAAACAGGGAAAAGATAACCAGCTTCCAACTTGTCTATGGCCCCTTCTCACTTCTTCATAAAGTGGACAGTTTGATGGCACCAGTTCAATTAGCTACGGCTTACAGATAAAAACCCCGCAAAAAAAAGAATACGAATGTAGGAGAAAAGTTTAGTTTGGTTAGTAAGACGTAGCACAATCATCCCAAATTATATCAGGGGATTGATTAGAAATCCAAGGATAAAAATGGAAATCCATAAAAAAGCATGAACTGTGCTGCGTTCAACTGTAATGATGCAGAGCTTGCGGTTGCTTAATCAGCAGAGAAGGCAAGTATGGATGTTTACGATCTACAAAATTCTCTGAACTGCCTATTGACTATTCATAGGAGCAAGTCGAGTTTGTAGGCGACGTTCGTCAGAGTAAAAGTCGCTTAATGTAGACAGAACCTATCACTACTTTTCTAACAACTTTTGACTTGATTCAGGCATTCTTTGGTTTTTAAACGATTCACACACATACATAATTGGTCATTACAATCCTTCAGTGAGGCTTACGACCTAGCTTCTCACACGACTTATGTTGTGTGTGTTAATTTTATATATGAGTGGCGGGACCTACAGTTAAAAGTCGACTCCGAACGACAAATTTCTTGAGAAACTTTTCGTTGCAATTTTTTTTACTCTCCGAGTTTTTGCCAGAAATCTGTTGGGAGGAAGTCGCCTAGGAAACATTTTTTCATATGTATTTTCGTTTTGTCGAGATGCCTGACCTGGGCCTTGCGGTCTAATAAGTCAACACACTATCTACTAGACTACGGAGACTACATTCCTTTCACTGATGATGATCCCACTTCAGATGAAATTTATTGAATAGCGGACAGACTTGCCAGACCGATAACCCGATGTTATCTAAACACGCATGGACTCTAGTTCTGTTTTTAAAATTATACGCTTTATTTCCCAAAACGTTCTACATTTTCCATAGCGTGTACGCCTCTCTTAGAATTGCAATTTGTTTGTGTAAATACTTGGAGGGGGGCGGCTGAGTTCATTTCAATCGCTAACCATCCATATCGTGTTGCAACGTGACAGTGCGGTACGTACATATATATATACGTACGTATTGATGCCAAATTTAATTGTTTGACGTGCTATAATTGCACTTGTATTTGGACTTGTGTGTTTGTGTTAAATGTGTCACTTACTTTACACGTACGTACATACGTACGTATCATACCAAAACACACCTCTGCGAGGGACACATGGTATTTATGGCATAACCTTTGGCAAATAATCAAAAACGCATTCAAATTGAAATTAAAAATGAAGAAAAATAAAAATAAATTTGAATTGAATTGAATTTTAAGCGACAATAAAAAAAAAAGTGTTGGAGAGGTGAAGTAAATAAAATTCTGATTTCAAGACAGTAACGTCAAGAAAACAAAAAAAAGCATTCGTAGCTAATATGTATACACAACGGGGCCTTCAAGGTTTATAAGAACATGAGTTAGTCATTAACTACCCTTATCGTGTTTAATGTTCCTTTCTGCACAATATCTGACCATGAAATATTAAAAGCGAGAAAAGAATTCCTCTTCATTTATAAATATTTCATTGAAAAAAGAATTCCGATTAAAAAATTTTAATTCTACCGTATACAAAGTGAATATTTCATATTCAACCATTTTACGCTGGTAATTCTGTTTATTGCCCACAGAATGATTAAAAATTCATCACTTACATGTCATTGCATGGCAATATTTGTGAATTCATCGAAAGCCTGAATTATTTAAAGCGCCTGTTGACACACATAACAGTAAATATTTTGAACATCTCTTTCTTACCTGTAATGAAACAAAAGAATAACGGGAAAAAGATTATTAAAAACATTCATACGGCTTTTATTAAAACTTTCAAAGAAATATTTCGATTTAATGAAAGAAAAAGTCATGAAAAATAGGGAAAAATTTCATTAAAAAGTCAGGCTCATGCGAATATTTTTCTTTTATTTAAAGGTGAGACTCAATGCCCTGTCCCGTCCCTGGAGCGTCGTTCCCTCTGGTCACTCCTCTATTCTGGAGATCGACCCGATGGCCCCAATGGAAATCTGTTATCATCCTATAGAATACTGTTTTGACAGGGGTTGCAACTTCTTCATCCCGAGCCAAAGTGATTGGACCCCAGACACAACCGTCCCCCCGGAACTCCTGGATGTATATACCGCCGGCTCCAAACTCGATGGCGGGGTGGGTAGCGGAGTCTACTCTGGGAAATTGGATTTGAACATTTCACTCCGGCTGCTGGACTATTGCAACGTGTTCCGGGCGGAAGTAATGGCCATCTACCCGGCCGCACAATGGATCCTCGCATAAGGTGTTCCTTTCACCCGCATCTCGATCTTTTCGGATAGCCAGGCTGCCATAAAGTCTCTGTCGAACATTGCGAATAATTCCAGGGTAGTCAAGGAATGTCGCCGTTGCCTCAACCTTCTTTCTGGGCGCTTCAGTGGTACACTTGTCTGGGTCCCCTGACACTGTGACATTCCGGGAAACTGCAGAGCTGGCGAGCTAGCCAGAGCTGGCGCACTACTCCCGGAATCCTGTTCAATCCTGTTAGGAATGCGACTTGCCTCGATCAAACTGGCCATCGCGCTGAAATTTTTCCGAAATGCCAACCTATCCTAGATCAACCGCTAAACTCACCTGGCCCCGGATGCCTAGAAGGCATACCAACCAGTTACTTGGACTTGGTCGTGGCATGATCTCAATCGCAGTGGCCATGCTTACAGGTCACTGTGTTATGGGTAGACATGCGGAGAGAATGCGGCTCCTATTTAATGACCTCTGCCGTGGGTGCAGATCCGCTGAGGAGGACGACTCTGTTATCCACTTTCTTTGTCAATGCCCATCACTTGCGAGGTGCAGACAAAGGTTATTAGGCTCTGCGACCCATGTCAGCTTGACGGAGCTATCGTCCATTGTTGTCAAGGATATAGTCTCGTTTATCAAACTTTCTGGCTGGTTTTCCAGCGTGGGATAGTCGTGCTTTGGATATGCAGATCTTGCGCTGACCGACCTCCCCCTCCTAGGTTCGGGGGAACTTGGTCAGTGCAGGAACTGCGTTCACCTGTGACATCACAACGGGCCGCTATGCGTGCTCAAGTGAGCTTTTGGTAACTTAATGGTGAGCATATCAGGAACTCACAGAGACTCACTGCCTAACTATCAAGCTGCCATAGTGTCCTTCATTGTATATGTCATGAAAACATCACGTCTTTGCACTCACCACAAAAACCCCAGATATGAACCACACATAGGGATGCCTTCGATCACGATGAAGCCAGGACTTTCTGGGTAGAAGAGAGGATCTGTTGGACAGCTTGGTTAAGCTGGCCGAGTCTTAATTCAGGTAGGATGAAATAACTCAAATTTCTCTCTCTCTCTCTCTCTCTCTCTCTTTCGACTTGGCCTCCATTATGTGATCTCTGTCCTTACGGCATATTGTCTAATATGGAGGCATGTTACTTAGTTATGTGTGCGAAGAAAAATTCGAATTTGAAAATCCAAGACATAATCCATAAATTTTAGCAGCGCCACATTTGGCGTTAGCAGAGTAAAATTTTTTCTTAACAGAACAAAATTTTCCTTAACAGAGCACTGTTAGCTATTTAACAGTATCCATCTGAACAAGTACACTTGTTAGGAGCTAAATTTGGTAAATAATCTAGGTCTATGAGTACCATCCATACTATATGCAAAGGAAGATGCCAAGGCCTCTTAATATAATCAGCAATATAGTCACATATAAAGTGATATGATATTGAGAATATTGGCTTTGAAATATCAATCTTTTGCTTGAGAATTCTCTAGAAGATCAGTGGCCATTTTGGAACATATAACGAATAGCACACCATACAGACTATATGCAAATGGTAGTCCAGAGGTAATCCTCTTTTAAACCGTGGTAGTGGGATAGATGGAATAATTTTGAGAGTTGAGAAAATTTCCGTCATCCACCAACCGTCCTTTACATTCCAACACTTTTGTTCACAAATAATAATGATCATAATGAGAATTATATTTTATATGTCAATAGTCTGCAATAATTTCAAAGTAGAAGACTAATCCACTTATTGCCACTGTTAAACAGTTAACAGTGCTCTGTTAATAGCAAAGTTTACCCTGTAAGAGGCAAGAAATGGCTGCTAAACGTGTGGGTTTGCGTCTTTGGTTTTTTAACTCGAATTTATCTTAACACACATATGGAGTAGCCTTTTTATATGGGCAAATTTAGTAGAACTAAGTTCAAAACTAATTCAATTATTTAATCGGCTCTTGGAACACTGAATAAAGCCTTCACACTTTGGTAGCCACCTTAAGCGCATATCACTTGGTTCATATTCTAGCTTATTAAGGAGAAAATTTATTTAGGCTTTAAAAATCTGTTGTTCAGAGTCGACTTTAAACTGTAGGTTCCGCCATTCATGTATAAAATTAACACACACAACATGAGTAGTGTGAGAAGCTAGGCCAACTGAAGGGTTGTAATGGCCAATTATGTATGTTAGGTGTATAATAAAAAAGACTTCAACTTAAATGACCTGTAAAGGCATCCATGAACTCCAACTATTGATTTCGATTGACTGTCTATAAATCTAGTTCATCTATTTATTACGTTTTGAGTTGTGTTTCTGACTTGGAAGTGCTATTACTGTACCTTCCATGTACATTCTAGAGAGTTGTTGAACTCAATAGCTTTTATTTCATTAAGTTGCATACAGTGGGGGATAATAATTGACTTCCATTTTCAATGACATACACGATTACAAATTATTTGTTTGTTTTTTTTTTTTTAATCTCTGGCTGTATTTCATTTTTTCATTTCCTTTTTGTTACGAACTTATTTTTCTCAAAACTAATTGATAAAAATGTTTTCTGGGTAAAAAAGACAATGTTAAAGGAAGAGCGAGAGAGCGAGAGAGAGAGAGTAAGTAGAAGACTAATCTACTTATTGCCACTGTTAAATTGTTAACAGTGCTCTGTTAATAACAAAGTTTACCCTTTTAGAGGCAAGAAGTGGCGCTGCTAAAAGTGTGGGTTTAAGTCTTTGGTTTAATTCGAATCTATCTTCATACACAAACGATTTTAAAAGAGTTTCTCTAGAAGATTACCAAATTTGGGAATCATATGCAATAGTTCTGTAGCATCAGTTCACTTATTCGTCTTCAAGTTGACTGTATTAATTACAATGCAAATATAAATTATATAACTTTGACCATATGCTCGGTGTAGTATTATAGACCAGAGTCTGTGGTGGGACTCGAACCCACGACCCTCACGCTAATAGTCTAGGACACTACCCACTAAACTACCAGGGCACCCTGTTAAAGTAATAGATTCCCTAAAAGTTTCAAAATTTCCATGCAAATATTTCTAAAGAAAACCAATCCACAATTAAGTTTTGGACTGCAGTGAATGTAAATGTATTGGCCAACTTCAGTTATTGGTATGCAATCTGATGCAGTTAACGAAATTAAAAACGAATAAATGAAATTAGTGGCAACAAAAATAAATTATTTTTTTTTTTGTTGTGCTACCATTGAACTTGGCTTACAAAATTGTTGATGTTGCTGTTGTTTTTCTGTATGTTTCAGTATGTGAAAAAACGTAAAACAAAACATGGTAGAAAAGCAAACCGGTAAGCAAACAAAGACGGTAAAAAAAACAAAATTCAGGTCATACATGAGAGTCGTTATGGGAAAATTTGATTTTTCTTTTTAAACAATCATTGTGTGTCTCTGGGAGTTTTCTTTACTTATATCGCGTTTGAGAGAGTTTTGTCATGAATTTTCCATAATTTTGTGGTATTTGGAGTTGAAAACGAGCACAAACAAAATATGAAGGGAAACAATGACAACAATTGGTGGCATTTAAATGCCGCTTAAGAAGTATTTTCAGATTAAATTTGAATGTGAAAATTCTTGGGGCCATTATTTTGTCTTTTTTTTTTTTAGGTACTTATCTATCAAATTAGTTTAATAAGCGGACTCGGCGGACAAATTATTTGTTTGCCAGGCAATATTTACTGTGAATTTTTTTTTTTTGTGGTTTCTTGTTTCTTTGTGGTCGGATTAGTGCACAATTGCTATAAGAGTCATGTTATAAACAGACTTGGTGCGCCAAGTGCCGCGCAGCAACCTGAAGTAAATTTTAGCGGCTTTGTTTCGTAACTTCGCAGTTTTATTCATAAGCATAAATAGTGGCATACTTTTGTTGTCATATTAGCAAGCATGCCAGTCCCTATATAAACTTCAACTAGCGACACAAAATATAGTCCAGTGGTCTCGTTCGATATTAACGGCCAATGGGCTGCACAAAACTCTTGAAATAAATGGCTTACTAAACTTACGTTTCAGTAGGTTTAAAGCATCAAAGCCATGGTGGCGCGTGCCGCATACATTGTCTTTATGGAAGCATACATACATAATTGGTCCTTGCAAGCCTTCAGTCAGAATTACAATCTAGTTTCTCACAGCACTTATGTTGTGTGTGTTAATTTGATTCAAGTGTGGTGGAACCTACAGTTTAAAGTCGACTCCGAACGACAGATTTATTGAGAAACTTTTCATGGCAATTTTATTTACTCTCAGAGTTTTTGCCAGAAATCTGCTGAGAGGAAGTCGCCGAAGAAATACTTTTTGTGTTTTGTCTTGAGGTCTGGCCTGGGGCTCGAACCCTGGCTTTACATCTAATAAACGAACAAACTACTTACTAGACTACGGCGACTTCAACAACGTCTTTATGGAAACATATACATATAACAGGTCCGCCATCTAACGTTTTCTTTTTTTCAACTAGTGCTTATTTCGTGAATGTTAACACTTAGCTCATGTCTGATTTGACAGATAATTAGTTTTATCCTTCCGTTGAACGAATATGGTTGTGTATACGCTTGAACAACGTTGGGAAATATTGCGACATTACTTTGAAAATCATGGTAATGTTGCAGAATGTGTGCGAAAATTGCGTACGGATTTTGGGAAGAAGAGAAGCACCGTCAGCTCCGTATGTTCGTTATCTTGTGAAAAAAGTGAAAGAAACTGGCATCCCCATCGATAAACCAAAGCGTGAAAAGCCAAAGACAGTGCGTACACCCGAGAATATTGCTGCTGTGGCAGAAAGAGTGCGTGAAGCGCCATCAACATCAATTCACCGTCGTTCTCAACAATTTCAAACATTTCGGAGACATCATTGACGCGAATTTTGCATAAAGACCTCGGTATGACGCCATGCAAAGTGCAATTGTTTCAGGAGTTGAAACCAATTGGACATACAATGCGTTTTCGCTTCGCTAAGTGGGCCTGCGATCGACTTACAGAAGATGCCGATTTTGGCAAAAAAAAAAATCACCTTTTCAGATGAAGCTCATTTTGATCTTGGCGGGTATGTAAACAAGCAAAATTGTCGCATTTGGGGCACAGAAAACCCGCACACATACATTGAAAAGCTGACGCACCCAAAACGAGTCACTGTTTGGTGCGGATTTTGGTCCAGAGGCATAATTGGGCCATTTTTTCTTCGAAAATGAGCAAAGAGTGGCCGTTACAGTCAATGGCGATCATTATCGGGCCATGTTGGACGAATTTTTGTTCACAAAAATTGAAGAGAAGGATATTGGCAACATTTGGTTTCAACAGGACTGCGCTACGTGCCACACAGCTAAAGTTACACTCGATGTTTTGCGCCCTGTTTTTGAAAATCGCATTATCAGCCGCAGAGCTAATGTCGTTTGGCCAACTCGAAGCTGCGATTTGACACCGTTGGACTATTATTTGTGGGGTGCCGTCAAAGATAAGTGTTACGCCGACAAGCCAGAGACAATTGACGCTTTAAAGGACAATATTCGTGAAGCCACTGGTGAAATACAGCTGCACACAGTCGATAATGTGCTCAAAAATTGGACCGATGGTGTAGGCCACTGCATGGCCAACCGAGGCAGCCATTTGAATGAAATTATTTTCCATTATTAACTGGAAGGATTATACTTTCAAATAAAAAAGAAGAAATTTGAGAAAATATTCAGTAGTTTTTCTTTAAAGCATTTTCAAAAAAAAAAAGTTATTTGGCGGACCCTTTCAGTCAGAATTATAATCCAGCTTCTCACAGCACTTATGTTGTTTGTGTTAATTTGATCCAAGTGTGGTGGGACCTACAGTTTAAAGTTGACTCCAAACGACAGATTTTTTGTGAAACTTTTCATGGCAATTTTGTTTTTTCATACTTTGTTTTGTTGAAGAAGCAGATAAAAAGCAGATATTTTTAAAAGATATTTTGCAACGGTATGAATGATGATTCCGTGTTCACAAACTGTTATCGATAGAACATTTTCATTCCATTCCAAGTGTTCAAGACAAAAACCTGCTTGGCTGGGTTCGGTTTTTAAACTGAGAGTCCATCTAATAATTCTCTTATAATATGTCAAATCCGGTCATAAATATAAACAGAAATCTGTCAACTTGAAAGTCCTTCATTGCACCAAATATTCCCATAATTTATTTTCCATAAAATGCCATCACAAAACATTTCCGCACTGGACTGAAGCAACTATGCAAGAAGGATACTCAACTAATTACGTTTTGATTGAATTTCTATACTTCCAGAGGAGGAATTTATTTTTTTTTATTATTTTTTAAATTAAAAAGTAATTATTTCTTATAAAAGAATAAAACCCAACAACAAAAACTCTTTCTTTCTTCTACATTCCATCGTTGCAATACAAGAGAGAGAAGAAAGCAGAGTAATCCTTCTCAGTTATGCTACTCGACTCCTTCAGGAATATCTTTCAAGAAAGCAAAAAAAACAACACTAAATAAGATAAATTAATTGTACACTTCATTTAGTTACTAGTCTGATGGCAATGATGGAGCAGCACCATTAAAATCAACGTATAGAAGGACTTGCAACAAATAGCAGCTGATCCAAAACCCTCTTGTAAGTAACCATTCTAACCATTTACACACATACACACACACGCGCTCTCCTCTTCTATCTACTGCCTTAAGTTTCTTAAAATAAATAAATGTTAGTTGTTGTGGTGTATATAAAGGAGAAGCATACTTTACGGCATTATAGTGAAAGCATGAAGCAAAACAAAAAGTGATTGAATGAAAGACTGAAAGAATGAATGGATGACGGCTAAAGTGAATGGACAGTGTGTAAATCTAAAGTGTAAACAACACTTTTATCTCAATTGCCTTTTCTTTTTTTTTTCATATGCAATAAATTACTTTTTAAATTCAATATGTTCTGCCATTGCCCCTCACTTCACTTTCTTTAGCCTTAAGATATGCTACAAGGAAACTTTCAGTCATTCAACAGATGAAATTTATAACGGACGATATATAAAATATGTAGGAGAAAAGAAAAATGATAGAAATGACAAATAGTGCTGCAAAAAATATTTAACTTCAGGAATTGTAGAAAGTTATTAAGCCTTACAGGGCCGTAAATTCGTTAAACAAAAATTGTCAATTAAATAAACAATATTCGAGTTTATAATACATTTGCTGTATGAACGCTTTTTCTAAACAATCCAACATGGCAACCCTGTTATCCTAAAACATGCCACAGTAAATAAATCAAAAAAGCAAATTGAATAACATGCAAATGCAGATGCTTTGTCTCAATCTTATGCCGCTTAAACGAGCTAAGGGAAGAAAATAATTATATTCCAGCATATTATGAGAATTTTCAACCTATAAAAATGTAACCAGATCAGGGCGTCGAGAATTTTGTTAGTAAGAAATTGTTTAAACCCTGGTTCGGCCGAAAATTTGTAAGTTTTTGTTTTGAATTCTCTTTTCCCGGAAAATTTTCAAGATACTGGTTGGAATTTCTTGATTTGTCCAGGTTTAAGCTAACTTTCTGGACATTAAAGTCAGGCTTACACAATCAAGAAAACAATTTTACAACGCCTGCTTAAAATGCTCTCCAAGGAAAACAAAACTGAATAGGGATTCAATCCACTCTCCATAGAAAATTTCATGTTAGAGAGCTACTCTATCAACAGAAAATGTTTTCAAAGGACTAGATAGTGACTATAGTTCCTTGTCTATATAAGATTCATCTTAGATTTCCTTCTACCGAAAATTGGCGAGAGTATTTCCGAAATACGATGGAAGTCGTAGGGATATATCACACGGTTTAGAGATATCAATTTCGAAACATCGCTTGAGAAAATTTCTACGCAAGATGGACTCCGGGTTTGCCTAGAACTGGTACACAAACACAATTGTGTGACATCTAGGCAGACTTGCAGCCGCAATATGGACAAGCTTTTGCGCCGTTTCGATATTGTAGGCAAAACATGGATCAGCCAAACCACACCAGAGGTTAAACAACAGTCAGAAGAATAGATTTCTTGTGAAAAATTATATTCAAATAATTTGTAGGAGAGTCTGTCGTCCAATATAGTTACTGTAATCCTTTTTTGGAATGTTCGCGGCAATAATTTCTTTGACTGCCTTAAAAAGGGTTAAACAATTAATGGGCTGATTAGGCAAACTTGTTGGGTCGATTGAATCAGCAGAGAGAGAACAAAATGTAAATTTCGTTTTTGGCCAAGAAAAAGATATTTTGCAGTGAGGAAATTCAAGAGAGCATAGGTTAGGTTAGAGGACGTGTACTTGTCAATTAAGACAAGTACAGTACCCGGAGGTCGAATTGACCCATTGTACAACGTCCTAGTTTCTCACACCACTTATGTTGTCTGTGTGTTAATTTTATACATGAGTGGTGGGACCTACAGTTTAAAGTCGACGCCGAACGACAGATTTTTGAGAAACTTTTTCATGGCAATTTTATTTTACTCTCAAAGTTTTAGCCAGAAATCTACTGAGAGGAAGTCGCCGAAAAAATATTTTTTGTATTTTGTCTTTGATGCCTGGCCTGGGGCTCGAACCCAGGCTTTTGCGTGTAATAAGCCAACACACTACCTACTAGACTACGGCGACTTTAGCGAGAGCATACATGTTTAGCCTCTGTGACACAAAACCACGAATTAGAATACGGATTATACACTTATCTCTGCTGGTTTTTGATTTAGCATTTTTTTTTTTCTCAAATCTGAAGAGCAGCAGACTCGACTCCAACGATGAAATCATCACAGATTTAGTGTTTCTTACAAAAATTCATACATTTATCCCATCTCCGATATAATTTACTCGCCTTTAGCTTGCAGAGAGAGAAAGAGAGATTTAAGTCGCCATAGTCTAATAGGTAGTGTGTTGGCTTATTATACATAAGGAAACGGTTCAAACCCCAGCTGAGATTGAAATCTGAGCAGATTACTGGCAAAAACTCTGGCGGTAAAATCAAATTTCAAAGAAAAATTTTTTAAAATATGGTCGTTCAGAGTCAACTTTAAACTGTAAGTCCTCCGCCACTAATTTATAAAATTAACACGCACAACATAAGTGGTATGAGAAGCTAGGACGTAATCCTGATTGAAGGGTTGCAATAACCAATTATGTATGGCTTGCAGAGATAATGTGTTACAGTTCAGGGCTTTTCGTTTACCATAATGGATTTTAAAGGGTTAAAAATAAAATCATGAATATTTTCTCACACATAACAACAAACCAAATAATTTATAAACGACCATAAAAATCCCTGTTGATATGCTTTAAATAAATAAAATAAAAAGGAGAACAGCAAGCGAAATGGAATTTAAAAAAAAAATACTTCAACCCAAATTATTAAATGGCAACGCAGAGGCGAGGCTAGATTCCTTTTTTTTTTCTTTCTTTCTATTTTCCTAAAGGCGGAAAAAATCTAAATAAATGTACATGATGATGTTTAGTTGAAGGAACATCAAGAGTGAGAGTTTGATGCTTTCTTCTTATCTCTTACACCCCTAAAAGTATGCAACAGAATAGTAGACAAGTGTTAATGTATGAATATAAGCATGTGTTACTTAAAAAACTAAGTGGAGGGCGAGAGTGTGTTTTGAATAGTTAAGTGCGATGCGAAGACAAAGAGAAAAAACAAATGGGAAAAGTGTTGCTGTTATTTCGTATTCTTTATGGATGGCATTAAATTTTTTGTATTCTTTACACGCGTCAAAATGTCGTCAGTTTGTAGTTTTTTTTTTCTTTCTTTCTTGTTTTTGTATTTTCTTTTTCGTTTCATAAACACCAGTTAGCTGTAGGCAAGGATGCTGAAAATACATTTATTGAGCAATAATACTCCTTCCCCAACTGCCATCATATTGTATGAACGTACATACATATGTATGGTCTCCTTGAACTGTGAGACTGACGCCATAGACGTACGTCGTCTTATTTGTAGCTGTGCTCCCCTATTCCTATTTTTTTCTGTTTGAAGTTAGACATTGGACTCTGGACTGTTGCTTAGTTGAGCAACAAACAACTGTTGCTTTTCCTTTCTCCTCATTCTCGCGCACACACACACTAACATTGTTATGCTTAATCATGGATATAAAATATTTTATGGTATACTTTTAGGAGTTTATTATCATTTTGTATGCCACCATATGGCTAAAATATTATGTGGTATGTTTCTGTTGTTGGTTGTAATCGTTTGCTGCTTGCTTTTCTGCTTTCTCTGTTTATCATTTCACAGAAAATGTTTCACTATTTAAGTTTAAGTGATAATGACGACGACAACAACAGCGACAAGACTGATGCTGATGATGATGATGGCGATGATGCTACGAGTTCATCTTGATGAGACGACTATCATGACGCACACTCAGACAGTCCGCTTTCAACCACCAAGACAAACTCGTATAATCAGAAACATATTGTACAGCACAAGGATACTGTGTCATATGAAATGGTATGGTGTGGTGTTGTGTTTAATTATCCTGGTATAGTGTCCATACGTACATACATACAAATGCAATTCTCTGTAACACTAGAGATTAATTGTTAACAATGTAAAAATGATATTAAAAATGTAGTATCGTTGGGTGTTTATAAAACATTACTATTATTATACATTTATTTAGTTTTTTCTTCTCTTCTTTCTTGTTTTTTGTTTTCATTATATTTCCTCTCTCCTTTACGCGCTCTGCTCCTTTTTCAGTTACAACACCCCATATCCAAATGGCGCCATCATCATAGTGAATTTTAATTTAATAAAATGGCAAAAACAAACAACAACAACAAACACTGTGTATTTGCCAGTGCTCTTTGCCGAGATGATGATGATGATGAGTAATTTTTCTACACTCGTAACGCCTCATAAACATTATTTCATGTTAATATCATTTGATATCAACAACAAGAGCAATATAAAATAAAAATAATATTTAATATTTATTTTGCCAACGCCTAAAAGTATACGATAAATTTATTTAAATTATAAATTCCTAAATGTATGCAATCAAATATTAAACAAAATGAAATTTATTTCATTTCAGTTTTTATTAAATTTACACAAATTATTATCAATAAATCCTCTGTGAAAGGGGGAAATAAAAAAAAAAAAAAAAACAAAAAATAAATCGAGAGGATATTTAATTTCCAATGAAATAACAACAATAAACAGGAAATAACTATTGAACTATTAAGGCAATTCAGTGGAACTATTTAATTTTTCCGGTTTAAAAGAAAATTAATTTCAATACAAATGAGTTTTTAATATAAATTAAACACCAGTTTTTAATCTGCTCAAGGGATCAAGGGATGCGACACCACTGCTCATGTAAAACATTATATTAGAATCGAAATCACACAAATAGGTTATGTTAGGCTAAAAAGAGGATGTAGATTTAAGTATGATTACATTAAAGGTATCCGGCAAAACCACAAACGAATAGTTCGTCAGGCTAAAGAACAGTTTCTCTCTGCAATGCATCATGACATCGCATGACGAAACGACCTGAAACTGATAAGCCATATGAGGCAGAAGACTAATACTCAGAAACATAAGGTTTTAGGGCAAGTCCCTTTAAGTACGCACTTAATTGATCATTACAACTCTAGGTTTACGACCTAGTTTCTCACCCCGCTTATGTTGTGCGCATTAATTTTTATACATGAGTGGCAGGACCTGCAGTTTAAAGTCGACTCCGAACGATTTTTGAGATTTTTTAAGAAACTTTTTATGGCAATTTTATTTATTCTCAGAGTTTTTGTCAGAACAATACTGAGAGGAAGTCACTGAAGAAATATTTTTCGTATTTTGTTTGACCTGGGGTACGTCTAATAAGCCAACACACTACCTACTAGGGTACAGCTACTTCTCTTTAAGTAGTCAGTCTATTGAACTTACAGTTTTTTTACATTGCAGTTGTATGGGTTATTCTTTTTACTTTGTTGGATATCGATAACTTCGATTGCACAACTGGTTATGTTAAACTGTGTTAACATTTCTGTCTAGCACCCTTGTGGTAACCGTGAATTTATCTGATGATATTCCATCTAAAGCAAGCAGTTCAGCAGCTTGCTCTCTGGAAATCGTTGGTGGTCTGATACCATCTCCTCTCTCAGACAAAGACTACCGGCCCGCTGTTGTAATTGGAAAGTTTAAATTCTAACAAAACTTCTGAAAACTTCTTGGGAATGAGTTACTATAAGGGAATCCAAAGAGGCTCTTTTTGTCTTCTCCTTTGTGTAAACCTGGATTAGCGGGCTTTGCAGTCGGGTACTGTTATCACCATATCACACCACCCACATATCAATACCGTGGACAAAAGTAATTTACCGTTAACAGACAGTATTTCTCTTTAAATTTTTTGAATTCAACAAACTACGGAAATCATATCTTCGTACTCAACACAAAAAAATATGAATTTTTCAAAAACAGATTGCAAAACGAACTGCAATGGCATTCATGGTTCCCTAGTCAAGCCTAATTTAGTTTTTAAAACTGAAGCATCATAAGAAGCTACAGCGCCAGTATGTTTCTTTCCATTTAATAAAGTTTTATAAGACAGAATTTCTTTTCACATTTACTTCCTGCTTTATAAAGTTGCTGGCATTTGCTTCATCAATCACTGCGTTTAAATTAAATTGTGCAGGTTCTAGTGCAACAGCATGAGGAAGAATTTTTTTTTGTTGAAGTTAAGCAACTGAAGCAAAGCAACCAAAACTTGGCACTAATTTTCTGAGATTTTCTTCGTCTTCTTTTTTTTTTTTTGTTCGTTTCTTTACTCCTAAGAGTTTAGCTTAAAGCCAAGCCTGTTTTCTTTCTTTTCTTTATCCAACTATAATCACATTTTCTTAATAGTTGTTACCGTTGCTGCCTGCTGCCTGCTGCTGCCTGCCTCCAGTTGAATGTAATTTTCATACTTTTTCTTGAACAACAACAAAATGTTTCTTTAAAAGATTTTCCAACTTTTTTTTCTGTTTTCTTTCTTCTTCTATTTTTGGTTTGTTTTCTTTTACTTCCACATTCTAACCTGTGCCAGAGGAGAAAAAAAGCCATGAAAACAAAGTCAAGAGGCAGGCATGCATGTTTCTTTACGTTCATGTTGCATGAACTAAAAACGTACAGCTCGCACACACACACACACACGATTGCAAATGTTAGAGACTTGGCCAAAATGAATTTGCAACATAATAATGTTTTCGTTCTTTCTCTTTCGACTTTCTTATATTCTGGGTCAACGACCAACCAGCATTGCCAGTTAGGCAGTCACTTAACCAAGCCAGCCTTAGCTCGTTTGCTGCTGCTACTGCAGCACCAACGCTTGTGGCAATAACAAAACAGCAACATTTGAAAATCAAGAAGAAAATTTCATTTCATTTCTTTTTTTTTTGCTCTCCCCCTCCCTCTCTCTTCGAGTACTGTTTTCTAAAGAAAGATTTGTACTCGTTTTGTTTTTGTTTTAGATTTTCTTCTTCTTCTTCGGAAATTTTCCATAAACTTTGATTTCGAATCTGTTCTGTGGAAAACCAGATTGAAACTTCACTTTAAGAAGCATTTGTTTGGTTTGTTTTGCTTTGAATTTATCTGCACAACTTAGCAGAGGGGAAAGTTCGAAACGAAATTCAATTGTTGTTCTAATGGCATCAACATTCAAACACAGTTTGAAGACCATATTCGATAGCCGAGATCAACAGGTTGCTTCTTCCACATGCTCATCCTATAATCTGCTTACTTCTGTGAAAAAGTTGTTCACAGTCTCCGTATACTTAAAAGAGAAATGGCATAATGAAGACAAATTCGAATATGAAAACCCAAGACGCACTCCACAAGTTTTAGCAGCGCCACATTTGGCGTTAACAGAGCACTGTTAGCTATTTAACAGTATCCATCCGAACAAGCCCACTTGTTTAGAAGCGAATTTTGGGAAATGCTCTAGGTCTATGAGTACCATCCATACTATATGCAAAGGAAGGTTCCAAGGCCTCTTAATATAATTAGCAACATAGTCACATATAGTGCCTTTGAAAATATCAATTTTTTGCTTGAAAATTCTCTAGAAAATCGGTCGCCATTTTGGAACATACATATAAGGAATAGTACACCACACAGACTATATGCAAATGGTAGTCGTCCAGAGGGTTCTCTTTTGAACCGTGGTAGTGGGAAAGCTGGAATAATTTTGAGAGTTGAGAAAATTTCCTTACTCCCACCAACCATCCTTCACATTTCAACACTTTTGTTCACAAATATGTAATAATGATCATAATGGGAATCAAATGTTATATCAACAGTCTGTAATAATTGCAAAGTAGAAGACTAATCTACTTATTGGCACTGTTAAAACAGTTAACAGTGCTCTGTTAATAGTAATATTTACTCTGTTAGAGACAAGAAGTAGCGCTGCTAAAAGTGTAGGTGGTTTGCGTCTTTGGTTTTTAAATTCAAATTTATCTTCACACACTTGAGATGCCATATGACTGAAAAATAATATTCGCAGATTAAAAGCATCATTTGAACTCCTTATTGAATGTATTTCTCCTGCCCTTAACTGTTGATATCAATCATGGCAGTGTGTGCGTTTTTTTATTGCCGTTGTTTACAGCTTAAGAAAGTCATGCCAACAAATTTTCCAAATTGTCTGGCAATATGCAAAGATAATGGAGACATTAAGACCGAAGTACGCAGACGAAAACGTTATGTTATGAACTTATCAGTTATGAACTTTTTTAACCTCCTTAGAAAATACATTATAACAGGAGCAGTATTACTTACAGTATATGCAGGGTAAAGAGAAACTAGGGCATCAAAAAAAAAATATTCGTGGAGGCTAGGTCTTGAAGTATCTAACATCGGAAAACTTAAAACTACCTTTGATTTAAAACTAGATGACTACAAAATGTAAAATTTCTGATTAATTGCATACGACGGCACACTTTGTGGAAGATATTCTCAGATTCATTTTGTGAAAAATGAATGCTAATCGGTAAAAAATTATCTCCGTTTAAAAATAATTGAAAATTCGAAGGAAAGATAAGAAGGCTATTTATGGATCAGACGCTGTAGCTAGAAAATTAACAGCGAAAAGATTTACTCCTTTTCGATCAGATAATTCTGATGTTTAGGGAGTATTTTGAAATCGCCGTTGCCTAGTTGATTCAAATCCCAACACAGACATCTCCTACAAAACTAAATATGAAAAAAGAAAATTCTCGGCGACTTCCCCTCAGCAGTCGCCTGGCATAAACTCTGGAAATAAATAAAATTGCCATGAAAAGTTCATCAAATCTGACGTTCGTAGTCGATGTTAAACTATAGATCTTGCCATCATTCATATATAAAATTAACACACGCAACATGGATGGCATGAGAAACGAGGTTGCCATCCTAACTAATTGTAATGACCCGTTATAATTGGTAGTAGATGCAGTAATCATTAGGAAACGTCTCTAAAATCATGAAAATAGGTGAAGAGAGACCGCGTCACGTAGACATTCATCACCAAATATTTGTCAACCAATAGTCATGAAAATGGACTCACAAAGAAGATCGATCTTTGGCTGACAAACGAGTTCACATCTAACAAGCTTAGTGAACCGAAATGCTATTTGCGAATCGCTGCAAGCATGAAACGCGGCAAATACTTGAGGGAGGTGAAAAATGGCTCACAGACAACAATAGTATTTTAAAAGGAATCGGTACCCAACAAGGTGAAGCTTCGTAGACGAGAACAAGTGCTAGGAATGACAACGAGAAGCGTATTGCTGCGATTGCAAGCTTCTGCATCCTGATCATTTGATTGATGCAAGATCACGCAATCTATTCCACCGGCATATTGAATGAAGTTTAAGAAAAAAAAATATTTCAGTTTTCTTTTTTAATTTGTAACCGAAAATACAATAATTACTGAAGTACAGTGTGTGACACAAATGTGTAAACGATGTCCTAATATTTACACTTTGTGACAAAATATTTTAGGTACAAAGTATATTAACAAAAGTTTTGTGATTTTGAAACCCATATTTATTTACGATTTTTTTAACTAACCAAATAAAACAAAAACTAATTTATTCTTCAGAAAAATAAAAAAATAAAATTTAATTCATTTACACACTTTTATCGCGAGTTATTAAAATCACAATTTCAGTACTTCGTTAGGAATCTATAACAGCCTGAATTCTGAAAGGCATACTCTCTACCAGTTTTCGACGTTCTGCTTGTCATGACAGCGCTGCCAGAGGTCAGTTGTACTTTTAAAGTTATGCTGGTAATTATAAACCCGACGTTTGAGTATTCCCCATAAATTTTCAATAGGGTTTAAATGCGGTGACTGTGGAGGCCAGTCCAATAAAGAAATTTTGGCAGTTTCGAAAAACTCAAGGGTTTTTTTAGCCTTGTGCTTAGGATCGTTATCTTGTTGCATGACAGAGTTTTCAACATTTCGACCCCAAACAGTTAGGCTATCCATATACGATGACTTTATAATGTCGATACACATTTCGGCATTCATATTTCCAACTATTATATGAAGTTTTCCTGCTCCTTGCACACAAAAACATCCCCAAAAAAGCAATTTTCCACCACCAAATTTCATAGTTGGTATAACATCGCGGTTCGTCAAAGGTGCATTTGGCTTCCTATAAACATATTTAGGCCCATCGGGACCAAAAATATTAATTTTGGACTCATCGGTCCATATTACTTTTTCCCAGTCATCCATAGTCCAGTTTCGATATTTTTTTGCAAATGCTAACCTAAGTGATTTGTGTCTTTCGGTTAAACGTGGTTTTTTAACCCTTTTTCTTGTATGAAAACCACATTTATTTATTTCTCTAAGAGCTGTTCTCTTAGATATTTCAATTTGGTAGCATGAAGATAACTTTTGCTGCACTTCACGAGGACCATTAGCTTCTCCTGATGCAACTAAACGTTGTACCGTGCGTCTATCCCTCAGCGAAAGGATTGAATTGCGTCCCAAACGTGGTGCTGGGAAAGTCAAACCGCTCCTTTTTGCCATATTTCCTACAGTTTTAAATGAAATATTAAATTTTTGAGAAATTTTTCTGTAGGAGAGACCATTTTTTAGCTCATCTATGACACATTTTTCAACTTCGTTGCTAATCTTCTTCATGATTTAAAAATCCTTGTGAAATAATAAATAATTAGGTTTATGATTAAAAATATGATCTTATTTAATACTTAAAACACATTAGCATACTTTCACCAACGAAACTGTTTAAATTGATATTTTTAAATATTAAAAACGTGTTATTTTTTAACTTTTTCCCAGCGAGTCAGAATAGTGTAAATCAGTTTTTAACTTTTTGATCTCGTGGTATCAAAGTACCGTTACTCCACACGACGATTTTTGGTATTGCCATATTTCACAAGAGTTGATCTTTACATTGAGTAAACAAAAGTTACCATATGAATAACAGTTAAGCCAAAAATTAAAAATATAGATATTTAAAAATTCATTTACACATTTATGTCACACACTGTAATTAGAGAATTTATATTATGAGATTACCTGTGATTTTTGTGATTATAATAGGAAAAGTAGAAATTTACCTGAAAAGAAAAAGAAGAAAATAAAATCATTAGTAGGTTTTCTATTTAAATAAGCATATTTATTTAAAAACTGATTTATTTTTAGGCTGTGTGGTTCGTGACACCCCTGTCTAAAGGAATTAAATAAAAAGTTTAATGCTGCCATTGTGGAATACAGATAATCTTTAAAGAACTGCCTTATCCTCTTGCGTTCATCCGTGGCATCACAATGGGCCGCTATGCGTGCTCAAGTGAGCTGTGTGATATTTGAGCTACCACTCCGACCTAAATCTAAAGCCTCATCCTCCACACCAGAGGCTTCAACGGCGTTGAAGTTCCGCTCCTCACAAGTTCGTCTGCATTGCTATAACTACGATTTCTAGGATCAAGCAAAGGATAAAGCAATTTCCCTTGCACAGATAATCCATTTAAGTTTTGGACCAGAGATCAGCAATGAGTATTCACAAAAAGGAGTAGATTCGAATCATACTAATAACTTCTGATGCTTATACACATTCATACTTATTTTAATATCATACTCATACTACTCAAATTGAAAGTTTGAAATACCCATCATATTCATACTTAACAACACGCATGATGTTGTTGATTTCGACTCTCCTTTACTCAACATTTACACGAATCACAAAATAAGTACGAGTCACGTACGGACACTAAAATACTCACTAGAAGGTTGTATGTTTGCTTTACTTGCTGTCTTTGTCTTTTTCTTCCCTCTTTTTTTTTGTAAATGCAACAACAACAACTAAGACTGTAAATTTTGATGAATAATGATTCGAATCACTGGAATCATTTATGAGTATTATAAGTTTTTTCTAAATTTATGAATCTGAATGAGTAGACGTATGAATCAAACATATTTCGAATGGTATGAGTTTGATGTCAACGTTGTACTCATACTCATTGCAACCTGTACTTATAAATCAATGTTGTAGTGAGTACGAATGAATCAGACTGCAGTTGAATTTCAATACAGTTAACTCACTCATACTCAACATTTTATGAGTACTTATGAGTAGCAAAAAAGCGATTCATTGCTAATCTCTGTTCTAGACTCAACATCATATAAGTCTTGCCAACAATAGAACATTTTAAAATAAACATACCAAGGATATGGTTGTACACATTCGCTAGGCATATAATGCCCCCTTTACCGTCGGTTACGGTTAACGGTTTAAAGGATATATCCTATATTTTCACTGTAAAATCTCTAGTTTAATTGGTTCATGACTAAAAGTCTTCTAACGAGTGATTTTTTAAGAGCTATAAGGAAAAATTTTCAAAAAAAAAGAAAACAAAAAATTCAGAAAAATGTATGAAATCTTTATTTGAATCGATAGTACGGTCCATATAATTTAATGTTTGAAGATTATTTCATGCTAATGTTGACCGCGACTGCGCCTCAAATGGTCCATCCGCTTAGTCCAATTTTGGCATACTCTTTCCAACATTTCGGCCGATATGTCACGAATAAATGCTTCAATGTTGTCTTCCAATGGGTCAATTGAAGCGGGCTTGTCTGTATAGACATGAGCTTTAACATAGCCCCACAAAAAATAGTCTAAAGGCGTTAAATCCCACGATCTAGGCGGCCAATGTAAAATAAAACGTTCACCGATCTCGCCTCTTAATAAATCCATTGTTACGCGTGCTGTGTGGCATGTGGCACCGTCTTGTTGAAACCACATGTCATGCAAGTGAAGCTCTTGCATTTTGGGCAAAAAAAAGTTGGATATCATCTCACGGTAGTGCTCACCATTCACAGTTACGTTATGATTCGCAGCATCTTTGAAGAAGTACGGTCCAATGATGCCACCAGCCCGTAAACCGCACCAAACTGTGACTTTTCTGGATGCAATGCTTCTGGCTGATCTTCACTCCAAAATCGACAATTCTGCTTATTTACGTATCCATTGAGCCAAAAATGAGCTTCGTCGCTGACCACAATTTTTCGATAAAGAATTGGATCTTCGGCCAACTTTCCAAGAGCCCATTCACCAAAAATTCTGCGTTGCGGTAGATCGTTCGGCGATTCATGGTTAAATTATAGACCAAACTGAAGATATTTGACAGTGAAACAAAACACGAAACGTGCGTGAGCTGTTTAAACCAGTGTTGCCAAAAAGATAATAGCAAAAAAAATCACCCATAATAAGGTCAGTGAAATTTAACAAATCAAATCTGCCATGTAACTCCAGTGGATTGCTGATTAATTTGCTTCACTTGCAATGAATCTGTGCTTCATTCTTAAGGTTTAAATTTATATAAAAAAAAATACTCAGCTATTAATGATTCGCAGTTGGAGAGCATCTTAGATGAAGGGAATAAAAATTTCGTATGGAATACATGACGGCATTTAATTTTTAACTCAACATTAACGTAATTATCCTGTACATTGGCAGTCTGTAAATACTTAATTGTTAGTTAAATAATTGCCTACTTTAAGGGCTGGAAAAAAAGGAGCAATTAATTGCCTATTTTTAGGAGTTTGTTAAATATTATTATTTATTGTCTATTTTTAGGTATTCAAAATAAGTGGAAATGAGAATTTTGTTTATAAAATCGTATTTCATTTACATTAATTTTGTTGAAATTTAATTATTTTGTAAAGCAAGAAGAAAAAAAACAAAAACAATCTTATAAGGCGTCGCAACGGCACATGTTAACAAATTGTATGGCAAAGAGAAGAAAGAGAAGAGAATCTTTTAAAGAAAAATTATCGTTTATTATTATAATCAAACTTTCACGGTTTAAAACGCAAAAGAAATACCAAGAAAATGACAAAGACAGACGAAAAACAAACTGTCAACAATAGCGTCATGGTTTTTTTTTGGGAAGGTTTAACACAGCATCTACCAAAACCAAAAAAAAAAAGATAAAAACAAGAATAAAAATATTGTAGAATTAAAAAGATTAAGAGATTACAACAAAAAACAAAAAGTAATTCACAACAAGAAACAAGTGTTTCTTAAAATGGAGGGATAATGACACGGGGCCTCATGGTTGGTAATGACACTGGCAACGATTAAAAGATGATGATAGTGATGATGATGATGATGATGATTGTATTTAAAACAAAAAAAAACATAATTTCAGGTCTTCTACAAATTGGAGACAATAGGCTTGTTTTCGCCAAAAGAAAAAAAAAACGTGCTAAAGAATAAAGAGAAGAGGAAAGAAAACGAACGACAGATTGTTGGCGCATTAAATGTTATGGCATGAATGAATGGCTGAACTTGAATTTTGGCTTAATTTTTTTTTTTTTTAACTTTATTCTGCGTTTGTTTAATAAAAATTCAGAAGAAGAAACCGACAATAATTGTAATTTATAATGGCAATATTTTTAAATACAAAAAATATAAAATTATGAGTCATACTCGCCATTATTTTGAGAAGCCCTGAAAAATCTTTTCCAACTAAACTTGTGTCAGAAATTCATTTTTATTCTTTTAAAAATAATTTCAATAATTACGAAAACTATGCAAACGTCCCCATTAGTAAATGAAATTAAAAAGAAAATTCATAAAAAAAAATATTTAAAAAAAACACCTAAAAGTAGGCAACGTTTAAAAAGAAAATTCATTAAAAAACACACCTAAAAGTAGGCAACGTTTAATGTCTTACAGTCTCATTTACTTGCTCTCACTCAAACTCTCGCTCTCTCTATCAATCTCTTTAAGGAATTAAATTTAAGCAAAATTTTTGTATAAAAAAAACCTACACTTTGTGGAGCCACAAAAAAAAATCATATTCTTATCCTTATATGATCCTTTAATCATATACACATATACATACGATGATATTTTGTGTATGTTTGTGAGAATGTGTGAACATTTTTTTACAATGTTTACAAAAGAAAATTAAAACAAATATTTACATTTATCATATATGTATAGTAGAACAAAGAGTATATCGTTCTATCCTCCTTCCCCTCTCTCCATTTACAATTTAAACTCTCTGCTTCAGCCACCGTATTATTCATACAAGAGGGTCTCACATACAGCCATAAAAAAGAAAGGGAGAGGACGTTAAAGGCTTTTAGGAAGTATGCACGCACACACAACAACAATAAAATGCATTGTAATCGTATACGATATTCTACAGTGGAGACTATTATAAAGAGAACAGTGTTAAAAAGCTTTTTTCCTTTCTATAAGAAATGGTAGAGAAAATAAATTCTCGGAAATTTGAGAAATTAGAGACAATATTGACTGTCAAGAAATCTGGCATTTAACGAACACATTAAGTTGCTGCAGGTCTTTAATTATTTTGTGGGAACCGAAAGGTAAAGCCCCCTCGAATCACAGAACCAGCGCATTTAGTAGGGAATACCATTGGAATTCAAATCTATTTTTAAGATTTACAAAGGGTCTCCTGCAGTGGTGGCTAATTTAAATGTCGGCGAATATAAACGCTGCCGAAGAAGCAGTCAAAAATATATTCCAACCCAAATATGGTACTCAGTAATGAGTTTTGTTTTAATCAAATTTCTATTGTTTTTGTTCTCCACCATGTTTCAGTTTTACAAATCAAGGTTTTCCCGCTAAGCAAATTCTGGTATAACAGGGTTGCCATCAAAAGAAAACATACGATGTTGATTGGTACTTTTTGCCAAGAAGTCGCTCTGCCTGACTACCATTAGATAACCCGTATTGATGTTATGTTAACCTTTTCTGGGTCAAGTCCTATTTTTAATAAGAAAAAAAATCATGATCAAATATTTGTTTCTTTTCAGCTTTCTTTGAAGCTTGGATTGTGTTTATTATCAAGTACTTCAAGCGCTACTACACACCAGGCCAAATAAGCTGCAACATAATATTTAACGAATAACTGACTTCTCAAATCGATATTGGTGGACATTGGTAGCTTAGATGGGTCCTCCAGTGAGCGAATAAAGCATTGAATTTTCGTCCTTTTAATGTGTCTTCCGCATTAAAAAGTTCTTAAATACCTTCTATTCTAACCGATTGAAGAAGAATTCAGACAAAGGATAGTAAAAGTATCTTATAGGCACTGCGATGTTTGCAGGGCTTTCCAGGGTAAGGAAACAATTTGCAATGACGATAATCAATGTGACGGTAAGGTTGTTCTGTACTATGGCAGCTTGAGGCTGTCCTTCTAGACAAGTACAGTAATAAAGTGCGTTAAGTTTCATGGCACTGTAATACGGAAAGGATCAAGATCTCAGATGACTTATCGAGAGACAGCACAGCAAGTTGTGTGTATCTGACGGCTGAATCTGTAAGACTTTCAATGAGGATGTAAGAGAGCAAACACAGAGTAGTAGATGTATTATGGCGAAATAGGGCAGATTGTAAAATATCCAGGCTACTACGGCCTAGGCTAGGTTGTTCAACAACAAATTATAAGGTAAGGGGGTCCACGTTTACAGTAGATTGAAAGGTAATAAGAGTAAGTCAGAGGTTCTCGAACACATCTATTTTCTAAACATCAAAAGTGTAGACTCAGGATACTAGGCTAGGGATTATTTAATGCTGTTAGGAAGTAAGTGCCTATAAGGGCTCCGAGATTAATTTCAGACATTTAGTGAGACCTGGTCCAGATTTTCTCCTCTTTTTCTTTTCTCTTTTTCAACTATTTTCACAGCAACTTCCAGTTTATTTATACTTTCTGTTCTGCTTCTTTTATCACATTCTTTTCATTTCTTTTTTATTTCCTAGGTGCTCTATCTGACCTCTACCCTATCTAACCACTGGGTTAGAGAGACGTCCTAGCTGCGTGGAAAAAAAAGGCGAACCAATTTAAACTCGTGTTTCCAGAGTTGTAGTTGGTAGTAAATAAAACAAAAATAGACAGGGACCAGGGCTGGACATTTTGAAAAGTATGTATAGGTTTTCGGTCAAGATTACCCGTCCAGATTTTAGAATTTCCTAAACATCGGTAGACCAAAATTTGAATAACATTATGGATTATGCCACAGGGCAAATGAAAGGAACAAAAACTTATTTGGATATGGGATATAATTAAATATTTTGTGTAACTGTATATGTATGCATGTGTCCTTATTACTTTCATCACACCCTGTTTTTTTTTATTGGTTTTTTTTTTTTAATTCATATATGAAAACAAACATGGCACACATATTCACAGAAAGAGTAAATATTCGTTCGTTCGTTTGTTCATTCGTTCGTTCATGTTATATCTGCTGCAACAAAGTGTGAAGTCATCGTTTTATAATCAAATTTGCCATCTCTAAACATGTATAGCATGGCATACACATGCATATGTACATACAGTGAGCGCCAAAAGAAGCTGTACATTAAGGATAAAATTTTAACAATCACCAAATTCAACTTTTACCATTTAAAGAGAGTGCCCGAAAAAATTTCACAATATTTCGATTTTTTTTTTCAAAACTGGCAATAAAAAGAATTTTAAAATAAAAATAACGGTAATTTATTAATGTAAATATTTTTTAATGTCCAGCTTCTTTTGACGCTCACTGTATATATATGTACGTACTATGTGTGTGTGTAACAAATGTATGAGTAGCTGTTGAATTAATATGACAGTGTAACTGTAACGATACCATAGTACGTGTCTGAATGTATTTTTAAGTCTGTTGCTTGCCAAGTGATTGGGATATTGGTTAGAAGGGTATCCAAGGAATCATATTAAACCGAAGGATACATTTACGAGAGGGGGAGGGGTCTGTTTTAAAGCTTTTAAGTTGAGATTTTCAAGTTTATTTAGTTTAGATAGAATTTTTAAAGAGGACCTATTAAAAGTATGTATAAAATTAAAGCATAAAATAAAAAAATAAAAAAATTTTTTACGAAATATGCATGTTTTCATATTGATTGTGTTTGGTGTCTTAATATTAGCGAAATAAAGGCAGTCATGGTAGCCACAGCATTTCACAGCGCACTTTAGTAGATCAGTTTACAATGGGTCAAATCGACCTCCGAGTACTGTACTTGTCTAAATTGACAAGTACACGTCCTCTAACCTAACCTTAGTGGATCAGAATATGACTTTTGGAACGATTGGAATTCCTTACTGTTTCCTAAGTCGGACTCCTAAATAAATTTCACTTGTTACGCTATTCGCTGACGGAAGACCATAAATTATGATTCACTTTCGTCGAACACGTGTTAAATTTCTATACTATCCTAAGACACTTCACTTATTTTACAATATTTTGTGTTTCTACGGTCACCTAACCACATAGCACTTGTTAATGTTCATTGTCTTGCAGCGTTAGAAACAAACTGATGACCCTGCAATGAGCATTAGAGTATGGAATATAACACCAAGAGAAAGAAAATTAGAATAGGGCAGCCCTTTTAAAACATCCGAGGCATTTTGATGCAATTTCAGACGTTAGTAACCGGGAGTTGTTAGATCTACCTTAACAATCTTGATGGAGACATATTTAACACCAGCACAGGTCAAATATAGAGATAGATCAGCTTCCAAATAAAGCCTGCCGCATGGAAACTTTTTGAAATTGATTTCACAGTAATACCAAATGATTGTGCCAGTTCTACTTGAATTTGGCAATATTCTTCAGCCAAATATGCATCTTCGAACTTTCTTGGCTGAGCTCTCGTACCAGAACCTTATGTAAATACCTACATAATTGGTTATTACAACGCTTCAGTTAGGATTACGACCTAGGTTCGCACACCACTTATATTGTATGTGTTAATTTTATACATGAGTGGCCTGACCTACAGTTAAAAGTCGACTCCGAACTACAGATTTTGTTTGAGAAACTTTTCATAGCAATTTTATTTATTCTCAGAGTTTTTGTCGGAAATCTGCTAAGGATAGGTACCCTACCACATGTTAATGTAAAAGAAAAAGAAATATTTTTTTTCAAATTTCGCTTTGTTGGAGATGTCTGACCTGGGGTTTAAACCGTGGCCTCATGTCTAATAAGTCAACACAATACAATATTGCCCTCAAAAGTGTCTCGGCTTCAACTCGCTAGGTACCAAATGTCATGTACATTTGAATGTAGTCTGTCGCATGCAAAACTTTTTGAAATTGATTCTACAGTGATGCCCAATAATTGTGCAAGGTCTACTTGAAATTGAAAAAAGCTTCATAATGTACGACAGCCAACTCAGCATCTTCAAATTTTTTTTTTTTTTGGCTATGCTCTCGTGTCATCACCATCACACGGAAATCGATGGTACATGCTCGTCAAGCAATCCATAAGCTTCTGCTGCACTTTTTCCAAATTGACGAGGATTGTTTTGATTTGAAATGATGGTTTTTGTTTTTCATCGAATGGGAAGCCTTATACTATGTTCAGACATGCACTTATATTGAGTAAATCACAATAAACGACATTATTGATCTCAATATTTCATATTTCATATAAAATGTCAATTAATTATTGCTCAATAAATTCATAAATTGTTATAATATTGAGTAAAACTTAAACTACAGCACACTTAAAATACTGAACATAGTATTAAACTCTACATTCCTAATATTATATCTAAGGGAACCAATCTTACAGAGATTCACGCATTCACGTTTGTAAGTACACGTCCCGTTCACATGTTGTTCTATAAAATCTTATTAAATTGTTTGTTTCTATTTAAAGTTCTTTCTTTCTTTTTCTCTTATTTTTATTCAAACTACTCTGGTATTCTTTAATATTATTTTTAACTTTTCTATTCTTTTCATCAACTTTAACTTTAACTTACAAAAAATATAAAAGAAGAGAGCATTTTTTTATTTCATCTGTTCGGCTATATGTGAAGTAAAAGAGCTACGTTCTTGCACTTACTTTCCATGGCCTACACTACAGTACACTACCATAGATAATGATGGTATAATAAATATTGGGTTGAAGCTGTAATGCTTCCACCAAACACAGAGCATTAGCACTTGCGTTTGGGCTTAGCGTAACAAATACATTTTTCGTCGCCAGTGACAATTCGATGCACAAAGCGGGCAAACAGCTTCCGACATACAAAATCGCCTTTCAACGTTTTACTACTTCAGTTCAAACAAGCAATTCCTGCATCTGACACGAAGCCTGGTCGACAAAGTTTCCGGTTCATGGTTTTCAAACTTTATTTGGCTCTCTTGGAGCCGATGGTAAGATCAAAATCAATATAGAGACGCGCAAATCACTCGACATGATGTGTATTTGATTTATCGCGCCCACCGTGACTCACACATGCAGTTATCTTTGCAAAAAAGTGGCTCAACTAAGTTTCCCATGATTAAATAATAAATAAGGAATGTAACTAACGTAAGACAATTTTTCACACAATAATTTAAACACATACATACATAATCGGTTATTACAACACTTCAGTTAGGGTTACGACCTAGCTTCTCGAACCACTTATATTGTGTGTGTTAATTTGATACACGAGTGGTGGGATCTACAGTTTAAAGTCGACTCCGAACGACAGATTTTTGAGAACATTTTCATGGCATATTTATTTACTCTCAGAGTTTTTGCCAGAAATCTGTTGAGATTTTTGTATTTTTCTTTTGATGTCTGGCTCGAACCCTGGCTTTACGTCTAATAAGCCAACACACTACCTACTAGACTACGGCGACTTCAAACAATTTGCCAAAAATTGTCTCCTGGAAGCTATTTACACACTTCGTTTAGAATTTCCTGAACTTTTGTTCATGTCTTTCAAAAAAAAAAATTTGTCGAGGGCATCAAAATAGATGTGTTTGTGAGATGATAACCAAAGTTTAAGTCATATAGATATACATCTGACCTCTCCATTGAGTCATTTCTATGGATTCCAAAACAAAAATTCGTTTTTCGCGGATAAATTCAGCGAATATGGCAGGTGAGAAGTCAATTCGTATGTTGATTTCAATATTTGCTTTGAAAAACGTAAAAACCTTCGACATGTCCTCGCATTTCGTTAGTTTTTAAATGCTCACTTGAACCCTTGAATGAATAATTTGTTTTAACCCTGTGCCTTCCATCCCAGTTACTATAACTTCATCGGCTGACAAAATGACCGTGACATTTATTGGCGCCGTTTTCCTTCGAATAACCCGCTGTATTATTTTCTTGAAATCACCGTAGTCTAGTAGGTAGTGTGTTGGCTTATTAGACTTAAGGCCACGGTTCGAACCCCAGGTCAGATATCTACAACAAAACGAAATATGGAAGAAATATTGCTTCGGCGACTTCCTCTCAGCAGATTTGTGGCAAAAACTCTGAAAGCAAATAAAAATACCATGAAAAAGTTTCACAAAAAATCAGTCGTTCGGAGTCGACTTTAAACTGTAGGTCCCGCCACTCGTGTATCAAATTAACACACACAACATAAATGGTTCGAGAAGGTAGGTTGTAATCCTAACTAAAGGGTTGTAATGACCGATTATGTATGTATGTATGCATGTATGCATGTATGTATGTATGTATTGGTTATTCTTTGGTGTTGACTTCACGATTTTTCTACTTTTTGTTTATAATCCAGCGAAGTTGTCACACGATTGCGTTTCTTCTTGTGAGCTAACGTGGTAAAGAGCTTTCTCATGCTCAAGAGATCATTTAAAATTGAAATTGTATGCCTCCTATGACTTTCACAACCTCTAGCACTTTGAATCCCCGATCATCCAACACAATTTGGACGTCCAGAAATTTCGGCATCTTGCGCTCAATGTGAGGCCACAACGAAATTGAGAAAATCAGCTGAGCTTTGGGTTTCAAACAAACACACGACATTCACTACTTTTCATTTAAAACTAAATGATGCCAATTGATAAGAATTTTGTTGCTTTCCAAGTTGAAGGAAATTAAAAAAAAAAAAAAAAAAAAAAAAAAAAAAAAAAAAAAAAAAACACGTACTTTTTGTACCGCATTAGTAGTCGTTTTTGTTTTAGCCTTAAGCCAATTGGTATACAAGCAATAGCAATAGCCGTACTCGACCGATTATACATCTTCCTGAATAGTTTTTATTTCCAAAGTAAATATTTGTACAACACTTGTTTTGTTTTTCTCTCCCTCTTTCTCTCTCTCTCTCTCTCTCCCTCTCTTTGTGAGTGTTAAGGGCAATTTTTTGTTGAGAAAAAATAATGCTGAATCAGTTTTAAACTGAATTATAAAGAGAGAGAGAGAAAACTTGTCAACAAGTTTTGCTGCAGCTATTGCCAGATAGACCCTACAAGTTTGAACTGTTCCAAGGGAGAGGGAAAAAGGTCACAATGTTTAAATAAACATTTCAAGTGCTAATGAAGCATAACATATTCCAGAAAATTTTTGTTTTCATAATAAACTCATGCGATTAAAAAAATAAAAGTACTCACACCTACGGTGACAGGCACTCTGAACCCAAAGGACATACAATATGAGAGCAAAAAAAAAAACAAACGAAAACAAACGAAAAGTGTATGAAAACATGTGTTGTGTGTCAATTTGTATGGCATTTGAAATGTTGTAAAAATAAAAAGAAGGCATACCCACTTGGTTCGGCCTCTGACCTTTTAACAGGGATAAACAATACCTAGGGTTTACACAAACTCTGTCAGCAACAACAATAACAATTGGCTGAAGTAATCTTTCCCATTTACAAAACTTTTATTTTATTTTACAGTCTCATACTTTTTTTATTTTAAAACATATTTATTTTTCTCTCTCTCCTCTCCTCTCCATTAAATTTTATTAGGCTTTGTTAAGCATGCTTTTAGGCAGTTGTTTCGAAAGGTCCGAACAAGTTAAAGAGACAGCAAGAGAGTGAGAGAGACAGAGGAATGAATGAATACGTTCATATGAGAAATTGTTTATTTTGTTGGAAAACAAAAATAAAAAAAATTTACCCAAAAGATAATAAAAGTAATGACATTACAAGAGAGACACAGACCTTAGAATCCTAAAAATAGGCACTAAATTGTTGTAAACCTTAAGGATTGCGAAACTATTTAAAAGGCTATTTGAAAAAGAGGACGTTAAATATTTTATAGCATACATCAAGGACAAAAGGAAGTTCTTTTTAAATTTGTTGAAAATTCTATTTAACATTTTTTTTAAACAAACAAAAAAATGTATTTAAACTTTTCTACTCTCATCAGAATTGAATTTTTTCTTTTTCATAAAATTGTTAATGTTTTTAAAAATACATTTTATACTCGTTTGTTTAATTAACCCTAAAAGTATGCTTCAAGACATGAATAAGTAGACAAGCAAGCCTCCTTAAAGTATACTTCACCTACTTAATACTATAAGCCAAGCAATTTTCTTACAAGTACTACAACAAAAACGAAAAGAAAATGAAGTACATATTGGGTAAGGGCCGAAGAGATAATACTTTATGTTACTTTTTAGGAATTATTCTGAAATACAGTAGGTGTGGTTAGAGGACGTGTACTTGTCAATTAGGACAAGTACAGTACCTGGAGGTCGAATTGACCCATTGTACAATACAGTAGGTGTGCGTGGCTTAACAAATTTTGTATACATTGGGTGAAGTAACCTTAAAAGTGGGCTACAGTTCTAGAACTTAACGTGTCTACAAAGGCCTGAGCACAATTATGATGATCGAAGCACGACACACACACATAACTTTGTACAGGGATTTTGAAGCATTCCGCTTAAAGTAATAAGTACAGCAAAAAAAATATTAAAGGCACATTGAAAAGGTTTTAAGTGGGTTTCTACTTCGTAAACACAACGGATTGGGGACTTAAGCATATTTCCAGATTGCCCAATGACCCATCTACACTGTATAAAATCGTGTAGTTTTTAATGATCTGTTCCGGTCATACAAATGACAAAGGGTCCATATAATAGCACAGGATGTTTTGTACCTCTCCACGAAATTGTATGAAGCTTTCTCCCTTTGATGCCATAGAACAACAAATGCCCAAGTAAGCTACGTTAGATTCCTCATTAACTGCGATTTCGTAGCAATGTCATCAGGTATCTTATATTCAACGATGCCTCTGGTTTCGTTTCCAGATTAAATAAATTGTACAAACACTTCCTACGAATGGAAAGCTAAGGCTACGAAACAACACCAGAACACTTAAGCAAATGCCTGCTTTTTATTTTTACGAAAATTCCAAATAAAGGGTGTTTTTTATAGAGGTATAGAACTTTAAGATGCAATATAACAACGATGGATTATTCGATTGACATGTAACGGTGTTTCCACATACACTTGAGGATTACCTTCACTCCAAATGCGGCAGTTTTGTTTGTTGACGTAGCCATTCAACCAGAAGTGCGCTTCATCGCTAAACAAAATTCGCTTGTGAAAATCGGGAACAACGGTAATCTCGTTTTGGGCCCATTCGACGAATCTACGCCTTACTTGATGATCGTTTGGCTTCAAATCTTGCACGAGTTGGATTTTGTAAGCACGCAAACCAAGATCCTTCCGCAAAATCTTCCATAAAGTGGATGGACACAGATACAATTCCTGTGCTCGATGGCGGATGGACTCATTCGGGTCTTCCTCAATGCTACGCTCTACAGCAGCAATAGCTTCTTCTGTACGCACCGTACAGCGTCTCTGGGGATGAGAGTTATCAATAAGAGTAAACGTGGAGCGAAAACGTTCCATGGTTAATCGAATTAACTGCTCTGATGGACGATTTTGTCGACGATAAAATGGACGTAGTGCGCGATACGTTTTCCGCACAGAACCATGATTTTCGAAATAAAATTGCACTATTTGCAAGCGTTGTTCAGGCGTGAGTCTATTCATGATGAATTGCCAAACCAAACTGAGAATAAATCACTTGACAGCTGTTAAATCGGTCGCCATCTTGAAAAGTAATGCCAACTTAAAGTTCTATACCTCTATAAAAAACACCCTTTACTATCAAAACCTCGAGCCTTCAGCATTTTTCATGCCTGCAAAGGTATTTGGTATACTGTAATTAAAAATGGCCGCTGCAACGTTGAGAAATTCGGAAAAACACTACTCTCTACACTGGATGCCAATTTGTAACCGTCTGTGAAGGCTACTTTACAATCCACAGAAATCATATCTCTTTCACCCTTTTCGCTTTCAGAAACGTAGGTTTTTGCATACACAGTTTGAGTGCAGCTAGGTCTGCATCTGAAGTGATGTTCCGCAATATTTAGTGTTTGAACAAGATACTATTTTTCTGCAGACCACTCAAGATAAGTTAGCAAATGGTCACTTGAACTGCTATAAATAGCATATTACGCAATGTTTTGCGCACTACAACAAATTTAATAACTGATTAGAATTTAAGAAAAACATTCAAACCCTGAATAATTCCTTTACATTTTTTTTCTTTTTATTTATTTCGATTCTTTCGAGAAACAGGGCTCCAGAGATCATGTGGCCCAGCTTATTATATTTCTAATACATTTGTTTTAGTCTGATTACTCACATCAATTAGCTAAAGCAGCTGATGGGTCTACAAAAACATCTTCTAGAATAATAGAGTTGCCATCTTACATAGCAAATACAGCTATGACGATGAAAAGTGTATTGTTTTTTGGATTGGATGAAGTGGTAAGGAGCTTTGTCCTTAATTGAACTGTTTATGGTATTCCTGCTGATGTTCTTCGTGTAAAGAGGTTAAATGTCAGTGTTCTTCCGGTACTTCCTAGATAGTTAAGCTAAAGATTGTTCCAAGGATTTGTATGATACAATTCGAGAAAATAAGGAAACTAAGATGTGAATTTGTTCGTCTGCTAAGAGATTTAAACGTTGATTTTTTAGATTTGCGGTCAAGTCAGTGTCTCGTTTTTAAAAGAACTCCATAAAATTTAATATTTAGTTAAGCTACAGAAATTCCTTCTTCCCCAACCCAATACACAGCAAAATCTATATTAATTTAAAAATAAATCCGACTCACTCTCTCGACCGCAACTGATGACATATTGGGCAAATACGTGCAGACATATAGACGTGTATTGGTGGCTGGCAGTAATAAGAGGAATTTAGCCAATAACAAATTTGGCTAGAAACATACACTGAAACATACACTGACACATACACACACACACACCCATAACAGCTAGTGTTGACAACATATCGAGAAAATGTCTGAGAAAACTATCAAACATGTAACAGACTTACTCCAAAAAAAGAAAAAAATGGGAGAAGAACTCCAAATTCTTATGAATAGCTACTTGACTTAACGCCAACTCGTAGTACGATGTTGCTTTGTTGTTTCCTAAGGAACATTTCAGACAAGAAGAAAAGTTACTTAAAGTTTGAAAAATCATAAAAAAGGGAATAAAGAAAGAAACACTAACAGCAAAGGATAAGACATTGAAAAACAAACGCGTGTGAACAGGAAACCAACTTTGAAAACTTCATGGCATTGGCAATACAACCATGTCAAGGGGGGGGGGGGGAGAGGGAGAGCCTTGGTAACGATTTAGGCAAAAAGCAATACAATCAAGAATGTAACGATATCTTCCTGGTTGTTGGCCTAGCAACACTCCCTCTGCCTTCATCATTAGCAGCAGCAGTAACAACGTTGTTCGTTGTTGTTATGATAAGTCAAGTAGTAGTAGTAGAAGAAGTAGTAGAAGTAGTCGCAATGCTAATACTGGCACTAGTTAAAGAACTGCACACAAGAAAAATAACTGTCAACCTCTCTCTCTCTCTCTCGCTCTCTCGATCTCCTTCTACAGCTATAGTCATTGTAGTTGAGACATCTATCAAGATGTTCTGTTATTTTTTCTTTTTTTTTCCTACTTCTTGAACCCATCCAGCAAACAAGAGACAAGAAAAACTAATTCCTGGTTAACGATGATACGCGCTAGCTATCGCTTCCAGCAACCAAATGAAACACAAAATGACGAACGAGATTGAAAAAGAAAGAACCACAACGACCAGAGAAACATACACAACATTTGGTCTTCTTACGCTAAAGAAAGCGCAGAAATATTGTGGCAAGCAACTGTGGCAGGCAGAGCAGGCACAGTAAGCAACAGATAGACACACACACACAGACAGACAATGGCAACAGCAGCATATTTTTTTAATAATCTTTTTGCGTCACGTAATAATGTAATGTTTGTATCTCTTCATTTTCTCCTTGTGGCATGTTAATGTTTCTATTCCATTATCCACTCAAAAAAAAAAAAAAAAAAAAAAAAAAAAAAAAAAAAAAAAAAAAAAAAAAAAATAGTAAACTCAACACTGTGGCAAGATAGACACACTGCTCTTGTATAAAGACATTATATGTTGCCAGCCAATATCATCATGAATGTAGAGCTCTTAACGCGTGATAAAGAAGTCGTTCCATGAAGAAAGTGGCAAAGCAAAACACAGCTACGGACCCCAAAAAAAAGAAGACTTTGAACTTAAAAACTTTAGAAAAAAATTCAAAGGAAAAATAATAGTTCCAGAGGGATGCATTACAGGATCTGGCTATTGATGGCAATAATTAGTGCGATTTAGCATCAGAAACTTCAATATTCCTCTAGGGCCCTTCAGTCAGGATTACGACCTAGTTTCTCACACCACTTATGTCGTGTGTGTTAATTTTTATACATGAGTGGCGGGACCTACAGTTTAAAGTCGACTCCGAACGACATTTTTTTTGAGAAACTTTTCATGTCAATTTTTTTTTTTTATTAAGTCTCAGAGTTTTTGCCAGGAATCTGCTGAGAGGAAGTCGCCGAAGAAATAATTTTTGTATTTTGTTTTGATGTCTGACCTGGGGCTCGAACCCTGGCTTTATGTCTAATACGCCAACACACTACCTACTAGACTACGGAGACTTCAGCTTGAAGACTATGTACATATTTCTAAATCGTTGTCTTCATTAAACCGCATACATATGGCTAAATTGAACACTTGCTTAATGCAGGAAACATGGGTCATGATCCAAATACATACGCTCTGCTTTTACTTCTGCCTACACATAGTTTACTTACTGAATTGTTCATTACAACCCTGTAGTCAGGAATATAACCTCACTTGTTACATCACCCACGTTGTGAGTGGCGGGATAGACTCGGAACGATCGATTTGAGAAACTTTGCGAGGCAATTTTAAGTTTTTGCCAAAAAAAAAACTGCTGGCGGAAGCCGTCGAAAGGAACATTTTCTTCATATTTTGTTTTGTTCGAGATGCCTAAGCTAGGGCTTGAACCACGACTTCTCGTCTAATAAGCCAACCCACTACAAGACTGCGGTGACTTACATGAATCTCCGAAAATCCTGCAACGATCACTGCTTTTCTCTGTTACCATATGTGGGGCCGTGAAACATCAGAAACAACATGGCACTGAAGCTTTTTGGTTGAAAAGGGGCAACTCGTTTTAAAAACAAAGACCACTTGCACGCTTTGGGGATAACTACACACTTAATATGGAATTCTTAAGCTCATCGAACGGAAGGTTTTAATTCTGTAGCTTTTTTTTAAAACAAATATGGAAAGTATCTCTCAAAATTTTTCCAGTTATCTCACTACCACGGTTTGAAAGAGGACCCTCTGGACTACCACTTGCATATAGTCGTTATGGTGTACTATTTCTTGGTACTTTCCTTAGAGTATGTTATGGTATTCATAGACCTAGTATATGATCTGAAATTCGGTCCTAAACAAGGTACCTTGTTCAGATGGATGCTGTTAAACAGTTAAGCGTGCTCTGTTAAGGGCAAATTTTGCTCTATTAAGAGAAAATGTGGCGCTGCTAAAATTTATGGATTGCGTCTTGGGTTTTTAAATTCGAATTTATCTTCACGCACATGAAGCACATTAATGAGCTTGTAGAGTGTAGAGACAAAAATATTCATGAGTACAGAGTTTATGAGAAGTTTAAAAAGAGAATTGCCGTTAGAGTCTTTAGGAACAGTTTGAATGTGGAATATTGTCGAGTGATATTTAAATTTCTCACTTCAGCAGACGTCTTTAAGTCTTCTTAAGAGCTGAACACTTCTTGCCTGAAACAATATAACCTTTGCGGATATGAGAGCCACAATGGTTGTGATTTTGGGTTTCCTAGGTATGAATTACCAAAGGAGATACCCAATTTTACATCAGGATGAAATTTTCATAAATTAAGAGGCTGTCTGACCTCAAGAGGAGAGGATATCACGTCCTAAGGAAGAGTATCACTGATTTAGAACGGCTACTGATCAACACAATTTAATACATTTTCACAAAGAACGTTATCTCCAGATAATAATATATGGTAACCCTATCATCCTAGAATCTGTTACAGCTGGCAAGTCACTTGCTTATCACCTGTTTACATGAAAACTCTTGATGAATGAAATCGAAACAAAACAAATAAAAAAATAGGGAATGCAGGAAATGTCTTGTAATCGGGGCTTAGGCTCTTTAACGGAAGTAAAGGAACACAAAAAATTAAAAGTGTACAGCAGTGTGCTGGTTTGTCAGTGCGAGATTGGTGGATACAATTGCAATCGAAGACCCTGGTCGGTTACACAGCACTGAACATGAAGTCTTCGTTGTCAGCTGGTTATTCAAAACAATTCCTTGTAAGTTAAACTTAATTTTGATCACCTGCATGAGTAATTTTAATAAAGCCAGCATTGAATCTGATTTAGAAATAGCAACAGATGATCGGTAATAGAAAAGTGGTTTTAAATTATCGCAAATTAAATTGCATAATAACTGGAATTAATACCACACTCTAACTGTGTTTAGGCTTCACTTTGTTTCTGATTACACACGCAGATGCTGAATATTTTATCACTTCACCCCTATAATTAGTAAAACTTTTGTGTGTTGAATTAAGAAATCAATTGATTTTCAAAACAGCCTATTGAATTGTTTTTCAATGGCTATGGAATAACCGTGACTATAATTACAAGCTTAACAAATGCTTCAACTATTCAAACACGAACTTTAGCCATTCACCCGAAAGGTTATTCAAAGCGGAATGTCGTTTGAAAGAGCTTAACAACTAACTTTGGTGAGCAATTATTTGTCAAAACAAACAAATTAAGGGCGGGTACATCCACTTGATACCCTTCCTCGCCAGGATTCAAAAGGCATACACAGACCAAAAATTAAATAATATGGTGAAGAGAGGAATAACATGATCGCAGCGGGTCAATATAATCGTGAATTCTCTGCGCATTTAGGGCAATACCGGAAAGAAAATGTCTGCAATGTCTGAGAAGATGCCGTACCAGCCTAAATTAGAGGAGCCGCTCACAATGTATTACAGAATAGCTGCAAAGGTAGGAACGTATCACAACGGTAAATGGACATATACTCGTAAAGCTTGTATTAAAAGGTGAATAATAAAGCACGCAACGAACTGGATTATTGCCTTGCACAGGTCCTGTCTTGTCATGAGTTCTTACGTCAATACTTGCACTGCTTAAAAGACGAATAAGAAACCACGCAACGAACTGGATTATTGCCTCACCCAGATCAGATGACGTCGATAGTTGGGACGATCACGGCCGGGGACATTGTCGGGGTTATGATCGCGAGTTGAAGTCGCCGTAGTCTAGTAGGTAGTGTGTTGGCTTATTAGACGCAAAAGCCTGGATTCGAGCCTCAGGCCAGGCATCAAAGACAAAATACAAAAAGTTTTTTTCGGCGACTTGCTCTCAGTAGATTTCTGACATGAAATGTTTCCCAATAAATAAAAATCTGTCGTTCGGAGTCGACTTTAAACTGTAGGTCCTACCACTCATATATAAAATTAACACACACAACATAAGTGGTGTGAGAAACTCGGACGTTGTGCAATGGATCAATTCGACGTCCGGGTACAGTACTTGTCTTAATTGACAAGTACACGTCCTCTAACCTAACCTAACCTATGATCGCGAGTAGAGAAAATTGGACCTCAGTGGCGAATTGCGTGGAGAGCATTCTAAGACTGAAGAAGAGGGATCTTGAGGCTGCGGAAAATGTGGGCACGCCGGAATAGATGAAACTGGCACACGTGTCAAGCGAAATTCGAAGCAGGGACCTGGACGAAAGGAATAGTGGAGACACTTAGATGTCTCTTCAACTTTCGACACGCAATCCGGACGCGGATATGAACACGCAGGGGCCAAAGAGTCAAAGGGACTCCACTCCGAAGTAATACCACCGTAGTTCCGGAGTGGGTACAACAAGTCCACAAGACGAGGAGGGGATTTAGTGGGTGAGGGCCCCACACACGGAGGATGTGACGACTTCCTCTATGGTGCGGTTAGGTACATTTACTCCTCCTCGGTGTGTGAAAAAAATGGGTTCTTAAATCAATATTTGCACCGATTTGAAGTAAAACATAGCCTCTTATACTGGAATAAGCGGAACATACAGATTCGCCAAAAGATGCGTCGTGCATTTGGAGAGGATTTTAGTAACAGACTAACCGTTGAAAATATAATTACGAAGGACTGCTATTTTGTCAGGAGAAATGACGACCAACTGTTCGTGAGAAAAGTTTTTTGCAAACTGAGCATAAGCGAGAGAGAAACAGCAGCCATAAGGATACTAATTACTGATCATATGGACGTTTCGAGAAGACGATTAATAAAATCAATCAAACCCAGGTTTAAGCATGGCTTTCTTGATTGCTTACTGATGTAGTACTACGGAGATGTTAGTGAGTGGATGTCGTTCTCTAACTGAAGCTTACAACTGCTTTACACTTGAATAAAAAGGGGACGAGCCTACATCTCACCAGAAGAGCTTTTCGCAAACTAGGCACAGTCAAGAGAGAATGCAGAAGGCTAAGGAAAATAATAATCTTGCAAGATTGAACAAAAGACAGTCCCATGTGAACGAGTGCACTCGAATCAGCGGAAATTACTACTTCCGTGTGCAACAGAATTGCCAAAAAATGTCGTAAATTTGGAGAGGATTTTAGTAGCAGACTAACCATTGAAAATTTAATTACAAAGAACTGCTACTTTGCCAGGGGGAATGCCGACCAACTGTTCGTGAGAAAAGATTTGTTCCCTCGAGAGAGAAACAGCAGCCATAATGGTATGATTAACTGATCGTACGGACTTTTCGTGAATACGATTAATGAATTGCAATCAAACCCATGTATGAGCATAGCTTACTGATGTAGTAACACGGTGATGTCACTGAGAGACTGTCGCCCTCTAACGAAGCCTTTCAATTGCTTTACGCCTGTATAGAAAGGGGACGAGCCTACGTTTCACCAGAAGAGCTTAGCGCAAACTAGGCACAATCAAGAGAGAATGCAGAACGCTAAGGAAAATGTTAATCGTACAGGATTGACCAATTTTACTGCAACATGATGTTTGAGCATAGCGCTCTGGACTGTCCAATCGGTAATCGGTATTTTTGGGTGAATCTGAACTGAATCTTCATTTAATTCACATTTGATGGAATAAAAGAGTGGCAAACATCAGCGTAAGCAAGATCAATAACGCAATACCGTGTAGGGTACTAAATGATATGATAATGGCGTGATTCAAAGAAATTTTTCTTTGATATTTTGAAAGAATAACCCAAAGCTATACGGAGATTGTAAAATTCAATAAAAATAATAATAATTTAATTAAAACAATAACAACAACAACAGCAATGAATACAAACAAAATTATGTGATCATTCAATATAATCTTGACTACCGATGGCTAAAGAAGAAACGAAAAAAAAACGAGTTGAAGCTCAGTCTGCGGTTAAAGATCAAGTCCCCCACACTTTTATCCAAATGATCTTAACATTAATGATGTTTATTTAATGATCATAATGATATATCATCAAAAAGAAGAAGAAAAAGAATCGTATGAATGGTCTATGAATGATTAATTTGTTATTCTTGTTGTTGTTATTGTTGTTGTTTTATTATTTAAACAATTTAACGAAACACTGGCAGAATTCTGGTCTAAAATTAATGATTATATGGGCAAAGAGCAGGGTATGCCGCTGCTATACGACGTTTGTGGTTCCATTATGTCATTAACAATGTATTCGTGAAGTATTTGATTCTCTCTTCTCGTTCGTCTTATGGCTTGCTGAGCTTGCTTGATTGTTGTAGTCAATCCAGTCTGTAACGAATGAGAGAAGCAGGCGGGCTTCAATAAAAAATATTTTGATTTCTCATCCATTAGTTCTGGTAATTTTATACCAAAAAAAAAAATTGGTTTTGAAATTGAAACCAATGATGCCAAGAGTAAAGTTTAAAAGATTATATAGGGCAAGCTCATGAAAAGCTTAATTAGGAGCGTTAATAGAGCAGATGAGTACTTCCAGTTTCCCGGGAATTGAGAATTTTATAAAAATTTGTCTTAATGTTCTGCAAGTGGCCGTATTCTATTTGGTAGTCTGTTGGCTTATTAAACGTAAGGCCACGGTTCAAATCCCAGGTCAGATATCAAAACGAAATATGAAAAATAGTTTAGCGGCGACTTCCTCTCAGCAGATTTCTGGCAAAAACTCTGAGTGTCAATAAAATTGCCATGAAAAGTTTCTCAAAAATCTGTCGTTCGGAGTCGAATTTAAACTGTAGGTCCCGCCACTCATGCTTAAAATTAACACATACAACATGAGTGGCGTGAGAATCTAGGCCGTAATCCTGACGGGAGGGTTGTAAAAGGCCAATTATGAATGTTATGTAATGTTCTGCAACTACTGATATACCACGAAATCATGAGCTGGTATGCGCATTAATTTCTATTGTTTTGTCCTCGAGAGCATCAAAATTAAATTTTTTAAGCGTTGCACGTTTACAACACTGGTCAATTGAAATATGGCAACTCGGCTTCATAGGTCATATGCCTTAGGTGATGAGAATTTAAATTTCTCAAACGAAAATATATGTGGAACATAGAGGAAAATATATGTGGAACATACAAAGGTCAGAATTACAACCGAGCTTCTCACATTACTTAAGTAGTGTAGCGAGTTATTTTTTATAACCTATGTTTCTAGGCATACATCCATACATAACCCTTCAGTCGGGATCTCAAACTAACTTCTCAAACCACCGAACGACTCCGACTCCGAACGAAAGATTTAAAATTTTTTTTGTAGCAATTTTATTCTACTTTATTTAATATTTATTGCCCATGACATTGGCAGCCTAAATCGCTTCATCAGAAGCTCTGAATGGTTTCGAGACTAGGGGACAACGGATGACTGTGATAGCACAATGGGCCCAATGCGGCCTAAGTGTGTCCATCCAAGAAAAAAAAATTTTTTCCTCTACCTACCTACCTATTCTACTCCCAAGAGTTTTTGCCAGAAGACTGCTAAAAAGTTGTCATTTTATCTAAGATGTATGAGCTGAGATTTGAGCCACAGTCTTCCACCAAATAAGCCAACACATTACTTATCTGATTATGGCGTCTAATTAATTCCCTCCAAATTCACAAAAGAACTTTACAGGAAAATCTGATACAGGTTGAGAAAGAATGGAACTTAAGAACCAAGATTTCTCATTACTACAGACAATACAACAACCCTGTATATCATCAAGGTAGGCGATATTGCCAGGCAAAAGCTGATAGGAACCATATGGTCATAAACCTTTGACCTTTCTACAAAAGTTAAAATTTGATTCATAAGACTGAACCAATCATAGACAATGGATGTGATTGTCCCACATTGTACATGAATGGAGTACACACAGCCATATATAATTAGTCACTACAACCCCTTCAGTCAGGATTACGACTTAGCTTCTCACACCACTTACGTTGTGTGCATTAATTTTACACATGAGTGGCAGGACCTACAACTGTTTAAAGTCGACTTCAAATGACAGATTCTTGAGAAACTTTTTCGTTCAAATCACAGCCGCTCTTCTTTATTTTCCCAGATGTGGAACAATTTCTACTCGTGGAGAAAAACTACTTTAAAGGCTCACATGTTTCTTAAATGTGTTGTGGAGTATGTTTTATAATCTCCGTAGGGTTTTAAATCGTTGATAATTATACGGAAGAAAGGTCAGATTTTATTTTTTGTTGGTTTTTTGTATGTTTGTTTGCTTGTTGCTTCCTTAACTGCTAATTTTCGTCAATTATTTTAATGGACTCTGACACAGCCTACAAAGTGTAGTAATTATCCAAAATAATATTAAAAAAGACGGGAAAAAAATGTTGTTTTTTAGAAATAAAAATGAAATTAAAATTAAAAAAAAAGAAACAAATTTGAACACAACAATTTGCGTTCAAACAAATAAAATTCAATTGACTGTGAACATTAAAATCAACCGACCGACCGGCCTTCAATTATATTTTTCATACCAAAAGTATTCAAGGCTTTTTTGACATTTGTTTACCACAACCATTATTATTATTGTTGTGATATGATTGACAGTATCATGTGGGATTTGGATTTTATTTAATAAAGCCTTTGACAAATTGAGTTTCATTTTTTTATTTTGTGGAAGAGGAAAACTGAAATAGATTTTCTTTAAAAAATAATCATTTTATTTGTGTAACTTTAAATGCGGGTGTATAACAGAGAGATCAGCAATGAGTATTAAAAACGATGAGTAGAAGCGAATCATACTCATAATTTGTGATGTGATGCATTGCTACAAATGGTATTTTGTAAAAGATACATACATACATATATACATAATTGGTCATTATAACCCTTCAGTCAGGATTATGACCTAGCTTCTCACACCACCTATGTTTTGTGTGTTAATTTATACTTGAGCGGCGGAACCTATAGTTTAAAGTCGACACCGAACGACAGATTTGTGACAAACTTGTTCATGTCAATTTTTATTTTACACTCAGAGTTTTTGCTAGAAAGAAGTCGCCGGAGAAATATTTTTTTTTTCAAATTTCGTTATGATGCAGATGTCTGATATGGGGTTTTGTATCGTGGGCCTAAGTCTAGTAAGCCGGCACACTACCTACTAGACTATTTATTTATTTATATTTAATACACATACGGGACTAAAACAACTGATTCAGAACGTAACAAAACGTAAAAGCCCCGTTTAGTCAAACGTCGATGGAACGTAATGTAACATACGTTAGTTTTTAGCATATGAAGAGCAATACAAATGCTTACCGAAATTACATTACGATTCGGCAAGGGTTTTTATTGCTTTTCATATTCTAAAAACGAACGTACATTCCGTTGACGTTTGGCTAAGCGCGGCTAAAGCCTAATTCTACCTTTAACAGTGCGTTGAACATGTTGCTAATGCATTAATAGTTGAAAAGAGCAAGACATAAAATATGTAACAATAAAAAAGTACTGAAAGCGTTGCGGGGGTACTGCAGTATTTTTGAAGTGAAAAAGCACTGAAAAAAAGTACAAAAGTACTGAATGTTTCAACACTGTCATGGAATCTCTACTCATATTTAAAGTTTGAAGTTCTCATCACATGCATACTTAACAACACGTATGATGTTGTTGATTTCGACTTTCCATGACGCAACATTTACAAGAATCACAAAAGAAGTATGCAAGTATGATTCGGGTACGAACACTAAAATATTCACAAGAAGATTGTGTGTTTGCTCTGCTTGCTGTTTTGTCGTTTGTGCTTATGTGTCTTTTTTATTTGTTTATAAATGCAACAACAACTAAGACTGTAAGTAATTTTGATGAATGATTCGAATCATTTATGAGTTTTATAAGTATTTTTCTAAACTCATGAATCTTAATGAGTAGGCTTATGGAATCAAACATATTTCGAATGGTGTGAGTTTGATGTCAACCTGTACCTGTACTTATAAATCAACGCTGTAGTGAGTATGAATTTCAATATTTTTGACTCACTTACATTCAAAATTTCATGAGTGCTTATGAGTAGCGAAAAATCTATTCATTGCTGATCTCTGATCTGATCTATATACAGTGGGCGTCAAAAGAAACTGTACACTATGGATAAAATTCCAACAATCACCAAGCAAAACTTTAAATACTTAAGGGGAGAGTGCCCGAAAATATTTCGGAATTTTTATAATTTTTTTTATTTTATTGACCAAAATGGTCCACAGTTTTCTCACTTCTCGTACTTTTAGAGTCCACATTGGCTCACATTATTCAGAACGCCACACTATAACGGCTGGTTGCCCCCAGGGGTCATGTTTATCTCCCGTCCTTTATAATCTATATACTTCAGATTTTCCTCAATTAGACTATTGCACGGTGTCAATATTCGCTGATGACACAGCAATACTTAGCTCAGGAATTCTGTCTGTTGATATAATATCGAAGTCGCCGTGGTCTAGTAGGCAGTGTGTTGGCTTATTAGACGAAAAGCCAGGGTTCGAGCCCCAGGCCAGACATCAAACAAAAACACAAATAGTATTTTTTCGGCGACTTCCTCTCAGCAGATTTCTGGCAAAAACTTTGAGAGTAAAATAAAATTGCCATGAAAAGTTTCTCAAAAAATCTGTCGTTCGGAGACGACTTTAAACTGTAGGTCCCGCCACTCTTGTATAAAATTAACACACACAACATAAGTGGTGTGAGAAACTAGGTCGTAGTAGTCCTGACTGAAGGGTTGTAATGACCAATTATGTATGTACACATGTATGTATGATATAATAGCTAATCTGAATAGGGCATTATCTGATATTTCATCCTATTTCAATAAATGGAGAATTATGCTAAACTGTGAAAAAACTGAGGCGATATATTTTACTAGGAGACGGAAGGAGACCAATATTAGGATGAATAATAACTCTATACAGTGGGAACAAAAAGTGAAATATCTTGGAGTTATGCTTGATCATAAAAAGAAATTTAAGGACCACATACCTTATGTGGTATCCTTTATTAACCGGAAATCTAGCCTTAATCTTTATAATAAGAAACTAATTATAAAGTTCATTTTTCATGTCGTATTATTTTATGCAGTCCCAGTTTGGTTTACGAGCGCCTATTGACATATCAAGAAACTGCAAATAGCTGGAATAAGTTGCTAAAATTCTTATATAAGCTACTCTGGTACTTTTCAACTACACGCCTCCATGATATTACAGGTTTCGAATCTTTATCAGATAAGATCGCAAGGCTTACACAAAATTTAAATAACAGATGTAAAGGGTGTTTTTTATAGAGGTATAGGACTATAAGTTGGCATTACTTTTCAAGATGGCGACCGATTTAACAGCTGTCAAGTGATTTATTCTCAGTTTGGTTTGGCAATTCATCATGAATAGACTCACGCCTGAACAACGCTTGCAAATAGTGCAATTTTATTTCGAAAATAATGGTTCTGTGCGGTAAACGTATCGCGCACTACGTCCATTTTATCATCGACAAAATCGTCCATCAGAGCAGTTAATTCGATTAACCATGGAACGTTTTCGCACCACGTTTACTCTTATTGATAAATCGCGTCCCCAGAGACGCTGTACGGTGCGTACAGATGAAGCTATTGCTGCTGTAGAGCGTAGCATTGAGGTAGACCCGAATGAGTCCATCCGCCATCGAGCACAGGAATTGGATCTGTGTCCATCCACTTTATGGAAGATTTTGCGGAAGGATCTTGGTTTGCGTGCTTACAAAAACCAACTCGTGTAAGATTTGAAGCCAAACGATCATCAAGTAAGGCGTACATTCGTCCAATGGGCCCAAAACGAGATTACCGTTGTTCCCGATTTTCATAAGCGAATTTTGTTTAGCGATGAAGCGCACTTCTGGTTGAATGGCTACGTCAACAAACAAAACTGCCGCATTTGGAGTGAAGGTAATCCCCAAGTAATCCGCTTTATGGGCCGGTGGAATCATTGGTCCGTACTTTTTCAAAAACGATGATGGCCAGAACGTTACAGTCAATGGTGATCGGTATAGAGCCATGATTACTAACTTTTTCATTCCTGAATTGAATAACCATGATGTCCAGGAGATGTGGTTTCAACAAGACGGCGCAACATGTCACACAGCTCGTGCCACAATAGATTTATTGAAAGACACGTTTGGTGACCGCCTAATTTCACGTTTTGGACCTGTGAATTGGCCTCCAAGATCTTGTGATTTAACACCGCTAGACTACTTTCTGTGGGGCTATGTAAAGTCATTGGTGTATGCGGTAAAGCCACAAACGCTTGACCATTTGGAAGAGAACATTCGCCGTATTATTGCCGATATATGGCCACAAATGTTGGAAAAAGTCATCGAAAATTGGACGTCCAGATTGGACTACATCCGCGCCAGCCGTGGCGGTCATATGCCAGAAATCATATTTAAAATGTAATGCCACAAGATTATCTTTCGGATAAATAAAATTCATGTCAATCGAATAATCCATCGTTGTTTTATTGCAACTTAAAGTTCTATACCTCTATAAAAAAAACACCCTATAGCAATTGTGATTTCGTTCACATTAATGAACTAGTTTCAACTTAGGTTTTTTCTAGTCGTAGTTAAGTAGCATAAGTAGTTTTAAGTTATTCATATAGGTTTTTTTTTAACCAAATTTTCTCCTCCAAAATAATAATGTATGTATGTATATGTACATATATAGTAATTTTGTTAACATAGATCTATTATTAAGCCGATAAAGAAAATGATCTTGAACTCTTAAATATGTAATTTAGTTATAACTGATTTGTAAATATTATGGATAAATAAATAAATCAATTGAATTGAATTTTTTTATTTCAATTTTAAAAACTGGCAATGAAACAATTTTCAATTAAAAATAACGGTAATTTATTAATGCATATTTTTTTAATGTCCAGTTTCTTTTGATGCTCACTGTATTTTGTGTTTTTCAAATGCCTAGTACACATCAGTTCATTAATAATTGATTCATAATTTTGTTTCTGTTTCGTATCTTTTTTTTGTTGTTGTTGTATTAATTTATTTATTGTTTTATAAAATTAACACAAAAAAACATGTTTAATTCTCATGCCTCACGCACTTTTGGTGATGGTGTTGTAAGTGTGTGTGTGTTAAAATTGCCTATGAAAACATTGACTGCTTAATAGGAAATATTAACTGAACCATCATCATGCTTTTCAACACCTCGCATTAGTGCGAAAACGCAAAGACCATCAAAAGAAAATAAAAGTAAAAAAAAAAGAAAAAAAACAACACGATTTAAAATAAGTCTACAAAAGAGAATCTTTAATAGCTTGAATGGAGAACAAAAGAAATAATCTTATAATGGAATTAATTTTAATGGTGATTTGAAATGAAAAGTTCAATAAACTTGAGCCTAAAAGTTTAGAACTGGCAAGGGCACATACATATGTGCGGAATCTAAACATACCATACCCTTCTTCTTCCTACTTGCCTGACAATGAAATATGAAAACCTTCGGAAAATTAAACAGATTTTATGAATTTTTTTGCAAAAATTTGTTCAAGGTTTTTAATGGTAATTTAATGGAGCTTAATAGCTCCTTTATAACCATCTTTGGCAATAACATTGTCTCGTATGCTGTTAAAACAATCTAATCACACAATACTTTTATAGTTTAAGAAATCCAACACAAAGGTAATAAAGAAATTATACGGTTGAGAACACCATCCTTAAATGATAACACAGTTTAGCTAAATAAAGTTTAGAAATCTTTTAAATTATTTTCGTTTTTTAATAAAATTTGAATTAATTCACGCACTTCATTCATGTCGCCGTAGTCTAGTAGGTAATGTGTTGGCTTATTAGGCGTGATGCCACGGTTCAAAACACAGATCAGACATCTCCAAGAAAACGAAATATGAAAAGAAACAAAATATTTCCTTATTTTCCATCTCAGAAGATTTCTTGTAAAAAAAAGTTTCTCAAAAATCTGGCCTTCTAAGTCGACTTTAAACTGTAGGCAGGTCTCACCGCTCAATCCCGACTAAAGGGTTGTAATGTCCAGTCAAGTAAGTACGTAAGAAGTACGAACGCTTATAGAAATATATTCTGAAAAACGCTGCCAAGAAAAACAAAATGCTACTGGGATGCGTCTAGAATAGCAGCAGAAATTATTTCCACAGATACGATGCTGACAGTGTTGTACACACTGGTGACGGAACCCTAAGACAAAATAAACGAGCATTCGAAAGAAGAACTCTGCAAAAAACGGCAATCAAAATAGGAAAACAGTAAAAATGATGAGTGAGCTGATCACTCTCTTCATGATCAGCTACAATCGTGGTGTCCTTGATAACTGCTCTATACAGATATCGTCCAGCGATCCGAAGAGTATTCTAAGATGTCTCAATCCGTCGAAATGAGAAACGTACAATGTGATTACAACTGATGTGGTACTTATTAACCCCTTCGCAGTGGTGTATATCTGTACAACAGTCACTCGGTACAACATCATAGCGGCAGTTAATCATTTGTTCACTTCACACATTTTCGCGATCGATGACAACGATGTATGGTCAATCATTGCAGAGTGTGGTACAGTTGCGCCGTCGCGAAATGTTTAATGCTAATGGTGTTTTCTTTTCTACCAAAAAATTTGCATTTTATTTAAAAAAATGCAATTTTGTGTTTGTTTCTTAAAAATGTTTCGCCCTCTAAAAGGGTAGTATGTTTTATTCTAAATAATTCGCTCTTGCCAAGGGTGGAGGGCATTGCATTTTATGCCCTGTATAAATCGAGAGTGCTGATAATACCGTGTAAAGCAGATGACTTTTGTTTATTTATAGGGCTACCAGATGAAATTTAAAAAACGTCGCCTGGTATCGTTATCCAATTTTGAAGTTAATTTTTTCATTGTTTTGTAGAGTCACCTTAAGGAAACATTACATTATTAAAGCTACATGGTCAGTAATATAAAAAAAAATTGCATTCACTGTTAGAACAGTGTTAAAAAAAGTTTTTTTGGTTATAAAAAAATCGCTCAAAAAATAAAATCGAAAAATTAGCGATCTGGCAACACCTTTTTCGTATTTACATTCATTTTCTTAATAAGTGGTAAATACAGGGCATTCCCTTTTTTAATATTTGTGTTATGTTCTACTCAAATAGAAAATTACATTATAACAGGGTTGGTCAGCAATTTTATTAATGCACCTTGTAAGAGGGTGACATTTTCTTTGTAGAAAAGAAAACGCCATAAGTCTCTCAATAGATGCAATGACACTTGAACCAATAAACCAATCAAGGCACCTTTGCAGAAGTCGTTGATAAAGTTGCAATAATTAACACAGAAGTGTAGTCAATGGAATGTATTCTGTTCAAATGTGTGTTTGAGAAGCTCTCTATAAGATATCGTTATCATGTGGGCTAGAAACTTGGATACCCATTGCCTGCTAACACAATTATCACTTTAATAAAGAACTTTAGTGCTCAGTACCTTCTGTAGTCTATTAATGTGTGCCAGCAATTATTGTGACATCAGTTTACCAACTGCACTTAGCCAATATACAACATTAAAGCCTATTTTACTTGAAGGAGAGGGTCCAAAAGCCTTATCTCCCTACAGCTAGGATAGTAAGAAATGAAATGATATTGAAAACAGGACTCCATTAATTAAGAATTTAAATTCCTTGTGAAGAATCATTCCAACATATAAAAAATAATTTAAATTTATTACAATAACAACAAATTCAATAATAAATTACAGTGTAAGCGGCAGAACGCATTGCTACAGATAATGCCTGTGATCTTGTTTTACATCGCAATAGATGAGCATGTTTACTAATGATTACTATCTACGCCTGTGACTCTGTCTGTTATGCCACTGGGCTTTACCCGTGTTTACCCCTTTTTTGTTGTTAATGTTGATTGTGCGGAGAAAAAATTCTCAAGAAATTCTTTGAAAATTTTTGTTAAAATTCTTTAGAAAATCAACAAGAAAAAAACGCACTAAACGCACATGTTCGCACAAATTTTTCGTATAGAAACAGCAAAAAAATATTCCCAGTTTTGCTGGTGATTATAAAACAAAAAAAAATTCTTCTATAATTAAAGTTCATTAACATAATAATGATGATCATTATGAGATCATAATAACGTTAAAAACAATGAACGAACACCACACAACAATGTTAAGAAAACCGCGTGAAATGATCACACACTGGAGTTTCGATTTATGAACGAGAAATACTCTGTCACGGGTTTAAGAGAGAGCGAGAGAGAGAAGACCTGTTTCTTTTTGGCAAATATTTGGCGTTGTTGTTGTTGATCTTAATTATCATCAATGATGAAAAATTATGTAATATTTCTTTAATAAATGCGTACCGCTCCGCGTCTCCCCAGATCGTTGAAAAAAAAATTGTTTTTTTTTTTTCTTTCAGCAAATTTACCCTGACCTTAACATTGTGAATAGTTTCAGTGTTGCTTCTTTTGTAGCTGCTCTAAAGCAGACTTCTTTTAACCCTCAAGCAGACACTAAGGGTCTCGCGAAGTTAATTGTCAGTTTGTTGAGGAAATTAAAAACCGCCAAATTATTAAAAAAAAAAATACTTACAATTGTAAATGTAAACAGAATTTAAAAAATGTGAGAGAACAAGCATACCTGAAAAAGAGAGAGAGAGAGAGAAATCATTACGTTTTATGAATAATCTAGGGTTCTAGAAACAGTGTAAATAACAGAAACTAAGACAATAAATTTTAAAATAAAAGCTAGGTTCTCTAATCTTGTATACAAATTATTTTTTGCAAATTATTTTACAGGTCAAATCATAAAGGTCAAAGGTCAAGATGCAATCGAATTCGATTTTTGTGACAATATTCCATCATTATTGCGTTTCAGGAAAGCAATTGCAGTTCAAGCGGCCTACTTATATACTTAATTGGCCATTAACAATCTACTTTTTGGATTTCAGCCTGTCTTAACAACTCCTTCCAGGCGATTCTGCTTTTTGCGCGCTTTCGCCATTTGGTCACACGAAACGATGACAAGGCTTACTCCGTTTGGTCCTTCCAACGCATACAATGTTGTCCTCTACATCGAATTCCGCTAATTAACGCATCAGATACCCATGTCGTCAGAACATTCTGTACCATTCGAACAATTCAGCCGATTGCAGCGGCCGCGTTAAAAGTCATACCGCTTGAGAAGCTCACACAATTCATTGATGAACCGATTGCAGAAATCAACGCCAACTTACACTGGACCGAAGATCTTACGTAGGAAGACTTTTCTCTCGAATATTTTCAAGGCGGTTGCATTGGTGCATAAAAGCGTTCAAGCAAAGACTATAAATATATAAAGATGTTGCACACAATGTATTTAAAATTGACAAAATTTTTTGCTTCTTTATGATGAGGGGGGTAGGTAACAGGGAAAGCTAAATATTCGTGCTCACATCCATGTTAACTGAGAGAAAGAGCACAAAAAGTAACATGTACTCAGAGAACGTATTGTTCTCTTCTCTAAGCAATTTATTCTCATATGCGTGTATACGTGTGTGCATGTATGTATGTATACATAGATTGCCAAATAAAAAAACAAACAAACTAAAAGAAGTTTTGTTTTCACAAAATTTATGTGCAAATAACCTGTGGGAAAGCAATGTTACCGTTTGCTTTATTGTAGGGTAAGTATACGTGTTTTATTGTTGTAGAAATGAAACTATATCGATTCGCATCGAATTATAATGTTATTTTTTAGACTATTCGATTATGTATGTATATACTTACCATATCGCCCACCCAGTACAAAAGTGACAACTCAAAATTTTCATTTTTCAGAAATCGATTAAAAACAGTTTTTGAATGAAATAAAAATAGTTAAAAACAAAATCTTTGGACCATTTTTAGTAGCAGTTAGCAACAACAAAATACACTGCTATTTTTTATAAATAAACCAGTTTAACATATAAACTCGAAAAATGAAAATTTTGAGTTGTCACTTTTGTACTGGGTGTGTGATATGTAATTTTATAGACAGTTCAAATTTGAACTTCTGTCTCTATTTTTGTATAGAATGAAGTTGTAATAAAACGAAGCTTTTTTGTTTAGTATTTATTTATTTGTTTAGTATTTTTGACAATTTGTGCATAATGATGGTGATTCCGATCTCTTACGGTTACGTGGCGAAGATTTATATAAATATAAGTCAACATCTTCACTTTCGAAACTGTTTCCTTTTTCTATACCTGTTTCGTCTTTTTTGCCGGTTAAGTTCAATGTTGGCACAGCAACTCGCTTCAAATATTTTTTCCAAAACAGTCTGGCGAAAAATGTCTTTCACATATGTATAATGTCCGTGATCTTTCTAAAAACATTCGTCAAAATTGAAATTGTCTAACCAGGTTTTAAGTAATATGGCGTCAGGATATGGGAAAGAAAAGATTTTTAAGTTTGGAACACTTCTTTTGGATTAAATAACGGTAAAATAACGGTAATTAAAAGTCTATGTATTTTTTCTATATCTCTATGGTTACTATGGTAAACCAAATGTAATGTAATGCTTAAAAATTTTATATTTTAATATTTAATCAATGTATGTAATAATTAAGAGATTATTTTCATAATTTGCTAGTTTTGTTTCTCTCTCAATCTGTAATTCTAAAAATTTATTTATATAATAAAGGTTTTTTATTTCGGTGCGAATCGATATAGTTTCATTTCTACAACAATAAAACACGTATTCTTACCCTACAATAAAGCAAACGGTAACATTTCTTTCCCACAGGTTATTTGCACATAAATTTTGTGAAAACAAGACTTCTTTCAGCTTGTTTTTTATTTGGCAAATGTAAATATACAATGGGTTTACCAAAAAATTTTTGGGTATGAGTAAGAGAGAGAAAATATGTTGAGAGAATTTATTTATTACAGCCATAGAAAAGTGTTAGTAATATAAGCTATTTTTATTTTCATTACATCAACATATATATGTAAAGCTATCTATCTTTGGCTTAATAATTTTAGATAAATAAAAATAAAATAAAAAATCCAATTATTATTAAAAGAACATAAAGAACATATTTGGCTTAAAATTTAGGCCATGTTTTTGAGATAAATAAAATGAATAAAAAACCCATTTTTTATTAAAATAAAAAAAGCGAGCATTCCAAAGGTTTAAAAAAAATAATACTATGCGACAAAATAAAAAAATTAAATACGCCCAGCTAATGACATAGACCATTTTAAACATAAAATATTTTTTGAGTGTTCTCTGAAATAAAATGGTAAAACATCTGCTACACATGCGTTCTTGTCGAAGTCTGACCGACAACTAAATTAAACACAAGAATGCGTGTGAGTTCTCTCTGCACAATTGTGCTATGAAAACTTCAACATACATGCACACACGTATACACGCATATGAGAATAAATTGCTTAAAGAGCACAATACGTTCTCTGAGTATAATAAGTTCTCTGAGTACAATAAGTGGCAGTAGCCGTACTGCCATCAACAAATTTAGCACTGGCAGTACAATGTATGGCAGTGCAACATCTTAATATATTTATAGTCTTTGGTTCAAGCTTCTGCGCCATGAAGAAGCATGGGGAGCATGACCGACTTGTAGAGTATTAGTTTTGTCGTTGGAAAGAGGTCTTTGCTACTCATTTAGGTATTGAGACCATAGTTGCCTGCTAGTAAGAAAGTGATCCTACGTTTGATGTCCAAAACTGACATTATTTTTGCTTATAAGGGAGGAATTCGAATCATGAATTCTTGCCTAATAAGCCCACACACTATCAACTAGACTACATTCATACATACATAATTAGTCATTACGACCTTTCAGTCAGGATTACGACCTAGCTTCTCATGCCACTTATAATGTGCGTGTGTTAATTTTATTCATGAGCGGCGGGACCTACAGTTTAAAGTTGACTGCGAACGACAGATTTTTGAGAAACTTTTCAAGGCAATTTGATTTACTCTCAGGACTTTTTGCCAGAAATCTTTTGAGAGGAAGCTGCCAAAGAAATATTAAAATTTTGTTTTCTTCTAGATGTCTGGCCTAGGGTTTGTACCGTGGCCTCACGTCTAATAAGCTAATACTTTACCTACTAGACTACGGCTACTTGAAATGAGCAACTAGACTTGTTTTCGTAGTTCTGAAAATGCTGGTTGATCCCTGTGACAAAGAACCATACGCCAGTATAGCGCAACAAAAATAAAATCATCATGGATCTCCATTTCCTACCAATCAAGAACGCAATTGTGTGACTCCACAGCAATATCCCGAGCCCATTGCAAATAGGAAAAATTTTCAACTGTGCTGTAACCGTCAATTCCCTGGATCCATTTTAAGTTCTCAGGCTTCAACATTTAATTTCGCGGTTACACATTTTCAAAGCGCCTTTGAAGGGTTAAAAGCTACAGAAAAAAATCCATTTTTTATCTGGTTTTTCTTTTCGCGTCTTTTACTATGAATTTTGTTTTTCATTTCGTTTTTTTTTTCTTTGTTTTTTTGCACAATTCGCAACAACACATTCAAACAGGTACTCGGTGGTTGTTTGTTTTTGTAGTTCCGTCTTCATCTGTCTATCGTTTCGTACGTACAAGTATCTGTTTTCCTCGCCTCTACTTTGCTTTCAGTCCGCCAGACTGAGCGGAATATGTCTACAACAGCAACAACATTACCAAACGTAGAGTATGTTGTTTTTTTTAGTATGATTTTAGAAGTCAAGTTCAGCCAATAACCCAGAGCGTGACGTTTTTTTTTTTTTTTATTTCTCCCTCTTACTCTTCTTACAGTCAATGACATGAAGTACACACAGCAGCAGATCAGATTCATAAGCAGCAAATAATCACCAGCCGTAGAAGAAGTCTACGTCTGTCTGCCTTGTAAGTAAAGTGGTAGTCAATTGGTTGGTGTGTAATTGTAAGCTGCTCTTTTCTGTTGTTGTTGTTGTTGTTGTTGCTGGTATTATTGTATGTTCCTTGTAATCATTGTTGCTGAAGAAAAATTTACAAACTAAACGCAGAGAAATTGTGAACGACTAATAATCACAGAATGATCGATGATAAGTGGAACAAATTCCCAACTGAAATTTGAAATGAATAAAGGAAGTATGAAGAATGGGGGGAGGTGGGGGGGGGTAAGTCTAAGACCGCTCCAAACGGCTTAGGTCAATTTGATACCTACGAAAGCTTTCTACCATATTGTGTTCATGAACCAGACTGACTGACATTTAAGGCTACTTACTCTTCTAAGCCTAGCCTCTACATGCATATATACATACATACATAATTGGTCATTACAACCCTGCAGTCAGGATTACCACCTAGTTTCTCACACCACTTATGTTGTGTGTGTTAATTTTATACATGAGTGGTGGGACCCTACAGTTTAAAGTCGACTCCGAACGACAGATTTTTTTTGAGAAACTTTTTCATGGCAATTTTATTTACTCTCAGAGTTTTTGCCAGAAATCTGCTGAGGGGAAGTCGCCGAAGAAATACTTTTTTGTATTTTGTTTTGATGTATGGCCTAGGGCTCTAACCCTGGCTTTACGTCTAATAAGCCAACACCCTACCTACTAGACTACGGCGACTTTACCTAGCCTCTAATTGCCTTAACTGCTGATTTGTGAGGTTGAGCCTCACTCTTCAACTCAATTGGACTTAAGAGCACTAACCGGAGAAGAGTTGCTTTCAATGAAAGCCGCCAAAACGGATTGATTTACTGAACACTACAAAACGACTAATATTCCATGTATTCTTGCAGATATTCCGCAGTACTCCTGGGGTTTGAATCACGGACTCTTGTCTAATAAGCCAACATACTACTTTCTAGACTACGGTGACTTCAAGAATTTATATTTTAAGGCTACAGAATTCTCTCTAAACGTAGAACACTCTACAAAATTAAGAAAATTTTTAAAGTTCTGCATAATAAGTTATGTTAGATAAGGTGGGCTGGATCCTCCTCGAAGAAAAAGATCCCACTTAGATCAACATTTATGTGCATTGTGTTACCACAAATAATATGCAACTGAGGCATCAAACATATTGCCAAGAGAAAACCAATTCAATCTTGCTGTTTCGCCCAACTTTATATTTCAGAGCTCGACAAAGTAAGGGGACGAAAATCTTCCACGTTTTTATGATCATAGCAGGGCCCTAACACATGATGTGAAAGACAGTCTTCTCTTTGTTTTTAAGCCCACAGCTGATGCAGAAGTCATTTGCCGGAATGCCAAGTCTTTCGTCGAGCCTACTAAGATGGCAACGGCCCAGGAGAATCGGTCGGTACACAGCAATGGACTGAGGCAAAAGCAGAGATATTCCTATGTCCCGGAATCTAAGTAAGCGTTACCCTTGAATCTTCTCAAATTTCCTTGTGAATATGCTTGGCCTTCATGGGATTTAATCGCTGTCTGGATGGTCTAAGTTTATAAACAGCTTTTCAGGAAAAATCAGGCCACCTCAGAAGCATTACGTTACATTATGAACGATGTTGCGTTCCTTTATGCAGGAGGAGCTTTATCATGTCATACGATTTCTATGGTATACTGGCGTGGAGAGTTGAAAGTCCACAGTTAGTGGCATCTATGAAAAGTGATTGGTAATTGCTTCCATACCTAAAGATTGAAGTCTCATATGAGATGCTGTTACATTTTGTACCATTAATCATGTGGCACACTGTAAATTGCTTTTATTCCCTGATTATTTTACTTATTAAAGTAACGAAAACAAACTACGAAGCAAGTAATTAAGAAACAAACAGAGAAACATATAGAAAAACAACATTAACTACAACAACAACAATAATAAGAAGAAGAAGAAAAACTATTGCGCAAGTGTCAAATTCAGTTACTCATGCGTTTTAATACCCCGGCACGTAAAAAGTTTCATAACATTTCCAAGGAAATTCAAGCAAATTTTGCTTGTTTTCTACATTTTTTTTTTAATTCTAAAACAAGCCCAAACTAAAGAAGGAGAAACATTACTTAAGAAAAGAGAAAGAATAGGAAACAAACTTATTTTTATAGGCGTTGCTTAATTGTGAGGTTCTCTCCCTGTCTTCCTCTTTAAATTTCAGTTACGTTTAAATGGTGAATCGCCTGGTTTTTCTTCTTCTTTTCATGAGTTTTTTTTTTTTTTTGAAAAGAAATCCAAGAAATTAATTGTTTTCTTCTTGTCTTCTGCGTTTTTTTCCTTCTTTCACTTCACATCCTCAACTGCTGGGTGCGGAAACAAAAAAAAATTTAAGTTTTATTCACAATTTCCTCATATTAAACAGGCAACAGCTACTCATAATCAGAGTTATTTAATGGGAATGATAAACTGTGGGAATGCAGTTTAAATCAAGGGCCTTATCTGTGTAAAAGCAAACATTTTAAATTGTTGGAAGCCGTCTCCTTTAGCGGACACCAATTTTATGCAAAGCTAAGGCAATTGATTCAAGTGTTTAATTTGCATTTATTTAGTCTTAATGGCAAGCAATTATCCGCAAGCTTTTAGAACATTGGAATAAGAGTTCTCTCCTCTCTCTTTCTGTCTCTCTTCTTAAGAGATTTTTCTGAATTATGTGTAGAAACTGCTGGTTAGAGTTCTTAAGCAAATCCGGAATTTTGAAATATTTCGAGATAAAAAATCTTTTGTCTCTACCGTAAACTCTCTGAGCTGCCTTAGTAGTTCGATTACTTTTTGAATTATTGTTATGGAAAAAGTGACAACAAGGCTACAGAAACCAGAAGTTGGGTATGCAACAGAGGTCAGCAATGAATTGTTTTTCGCTACTCATAAGCACTCATGAAATTTTGAAGTATAAGTGAGTCAACAATATTGAAATTTAACTATGTATTCAGATTCATTCATACTCACTACAACGTTGCTTTATAATAACAGGTTGCAATGAGTATATGCGTACCACGTTGACATCAAACTCATACCATTTGAAATATGTTGATTCATAAGCCTACTCATTTAGATTCATAACTTTATAAAGGGTGTTTTTTATAGAGGTATAGAACTTTAAGTTGCAATAAAACAACGATGGATTATTCGATTGACATGAATTTTATTTATCCGAAAGATAATCTTGTGGCATTACATTTTAAATATGATTTCTGGCATATGACCGCCACGGCTGGCGCGAATGTAGTCCAATCTGGACGTCCAATTTTCGATGACTTTTTCCAACATTTGTGGCCGTATATCGGCAATAATACGGCGAATGTTGTCTTCCAAATGGTCAAGCGTTTGTGGCTTTACCGCATAGACCAATGACTTTACATATCCCCACAAAAAGTAGTCTAGCGGTGTTAAATCACAAGATCTTGGAGGCCAATTCACAGGTCCAAAACGTGAAATTAGGCGGTCACCAAACGTCTCTTTCAATAAATCTATTGTGGCACAAGCTGTGTGACATGTTGCGCCGTCTTGTTGAAACCACATCTCCTGGACCTCATGGCTATTCAATTCAGGAATGAAAAAGTTAGTAATCATGGCTCTATACCGATCACCATTGACTGTAACGTTCTGGCCACCATCGGTTTTGAAAAAGTACGGACCAATGATTCCACCAGCCCATAAAGCGAACCAAACAGTCAGTTTTTCTGGATGTAACGGTGTTTCCTCATACACTTGGGTATTACCTTCACTCCAAATGCGGCAGTTTTGTTTGTTGACGTAGCCATTCAACCAGAAGTGCGCTTCATCGCTAAACAAAATTCGCTTATGAAAATCGGGAACAACGGTAATCTCGTTTTGGGCCCATTCGACGAATCTACGCCTTACTTGATGATCGTTTGGCTTCAAATCTTGCACGAGTTGGTTTTTGTAAGCACGCAAACCAAGATCCTTCCGCAAAATCTTCCATAAAGTGGATGGACACAGATCCAATTCCTGTGCTCGATGGCGGATGGACTCATTCGAGTCTTCCTCAATGCTACGCTCTACGGCAGCAATAGCTTCTTCTGTACGCACCGTACAGCGTCTCTGGGGATGCGAGTTATCAATAAGAGTAAACGTGGTGCGAAAACGTTCCATGGTTAATCGAATTATCGGCTATGATGGACGATTTTGTCAACGATAAAATGTAAGTAGGGCGCGATACGTTTTCCGCACAGAACCATGATTTTCGAAATAAAATTGCACTATTTGCAAGCGTTGTTCAGGCGTGAATCTATTCATGATGAATTGCCAAACCAAACTGAGAATAAATCACTTGACAGTAATGCCAACTTAAAGTTATATACCTCTATAAAAAACACCCTTTAGAAATACTTAGAAATGATTCCAGTGACTCGAATTGCAGTGGTCGTACGCGTATTATACTTATTTTCTGATTCTTGTAAATGTTGAGTAATGGAGACTCGAAATCAACAACATCATACGTGTTGTTAAGTGAGTATGAGTATGATAAGTACTTCAAACTTTGAATAGTCGAATAGTAGTTTGAGGTAGTCGCCGTAGTCTAGTAGGTAGTGTGTCGGCTTATTACACGTAAGGCCACGGTTCAAATCCCAGGTCAGACATCAAAACGAAAATATGGAAAAAAGTTTTTTTTTCGGCCTCTTAGCAGATTTCTGGCAAAAACTCTGAGTAAATAAAATTGCCATGAAGAGTTTTTCAAAAATCTGTCGTCCGGAGTTGAATTTAAACTGTAGGTGGCCCCGCCACTCATCTATAAAATTAATGCACACAACATAAGTGGTGTGAGAAGCTAGGTCGTAATCCTGACTGAAGGGTTGTAATGACCAATTAGGTATGTATGTATGAATGCGTATAAGTATCAGAAATTATAAGTATGATTTCATATTTCTGATATGAGTTCTGATCTCTGGTATACAAACCCCTAACAATAATTTTATGATCAAATGAAAGTCGATTTAAGGGCCTAAATAGCATCCTAAAGCGATTTAAATTAGAAACGATAAGCCACGGTAGTCAACGAACAGAAACCAAATTCCAGAATATCACCTTACGCACGAAAGCCGATGATAATCTTTTTGCACTGATACTAGAGAAGCCTGTCAGTATTTTCGTAAATCCGATTAAGAGATTAGAAGCCTGACCTAAACTACTGGGCATGAAGCAAACACAGTCATTGCTGAAATACAGTTTCAAAGAATACTTATGCGATATCCATTAATGACCAGAAACGATAGAGTGCGTACGTTTCTTTCCGTATAGGTATACGAGTAAATAGTGACCCTTTTTTAAACTGACCACGTCAGATTCTAAACGACTAAAACCTATTAAACTTTAAACCGTGCGCGTTACGCTCATCAACTCGAATAGACAGCATTTATCGCTTCTATTTACGACTTAGAGGGGACAAATTCAGGCTTCCGATCTACAAAGTTTTCCTTGATTGACTCCTTGAAGTCGCTTTAGTCTTATAGAGAGTCTGTTGACTTAATACACGAGAGTGCGTGGTCCAGCTCAGACATGTCGAACAAAACGAAATAAAAAAAAACTTCCTTCGGCGTCATCATTTTCCACTAAGCCAATACGGTTCAGATGTATATGTAAGCTGGAGCGTCCCGAGAGTACGCACATAGGCTTGAAACTCTGAGATTAAATAGCATTCCACGCATGCTGTGTGGTGAACTTTTCTTATGGCATCAAAGGTTGTTTTCAAACTGACTGTGCCATGTAATTCCAATTGTTTCGTGTGGATTTTTCCTGAATTTAGTTTCGTTTAGTCGTTGATGTTGTCGAAAGACAAACAACTGGCCGGTCATTGTACCTGTGATTAGATTCCTTTTGTTTTTTGTTGTTGTTTTTTTTTCTCCCAGTTTTAAATGTTTTTAATTGTGTGGTGGATTATATTTTGCAGTGGTGTTTGTGCTGCCTCTGCTTTACTAAACACATTTTATGTGTATTACACACATCGCATAATGGATCGTAATTTTTTTGTTTTTGTTTTTTCATACATTTTCTATCAGTCACTCACTCATTCATTTATTGTTTCATTCATTCGGTTATTCGTTCATTTATGCCCGCATTCTTCATTCATAATTTTGTTAAAACAAAACAAGTGTCTGAGTGCTCGTGAGTGGTGCGTTCGTTTATGGCTTTAGTGTGAGTGTACGTGTATGCATATGTGTGTTGGTTTGGTTTGTTATAATTGCCATCCATCTAACCAACCAACCAGCCAAGCCATCTATCCGTCCATCCATCCATGTTGTGTCATGCGTTGCCAGATTATCATTATTCCTGTTGTTGTTATTGTTATTGTATTGTGGTTGTTGTTGTTGTTGTTGGTAATAGACCATTATAATCATTATCATGTTGTTAATTTTGTGTTTTGTTTTTCTTCTTTTTTTTTTGTGTGTTTATTGTACCACATGTAGTCATGTAGCAACAGCAGCAACCGCAGCAGCAGCAGCATTGCCTGTAATTTTCTTTGGAAAACAATAATAAAAATTTAATTGTTTTAATTGTGTTTTGTGCCTTTGTTGTTGTTGCTATTGTTGTTAGCTAATGTTATAATTCTAAACTTCAATTGTTGTTTGCTTGTTGTTGTTTGTTTTTATTTCACAAAACAATTAAAGAAGAAACAAACAAACAAAAATGGGAAGAGATTGTATTTCATAAACAACAATAAGCCGCCACAAAAGTTAAAAACACTGCTGTTGCGCATCAGTTTCTTAAATGACGGGGAGTATTTGCAAAAAAAAAAAATGGAAAATTTTAAATTTTCCCACCACTTCAAGCTGAAATTTTAGCTTTTCCTCCTCAAAAGCCATCAACATTCAGAGACATTTTGACGGAAAATCTAAGACAAAAACAAAAACAAAATTTGCTGTAAAACCCTATTGAGCAAGAAGTTTTTTGAACGCATGTTAGTGATAATGCTGTTTATTTTTTCCGTACCTCGTCCTGGTGGACGCTGGTGACAAATATTTAAGAATTGCGTCTGTGGTCGTTAAAATCGTCTTACAATGCAAATGTTGGCAGCGTTGCCAGATGTTGAGAACAAACAAAATTATAGCTAATGAGGCCCAGGAAAACAGAGGAGTAATTGAGGAAAAGACAACATTGCATACAGAAAAGGTAATTAATGTGCATTAGGCTTGAGAAGTGGGAAGCATTATTGGAATGATAGTTTCCACCAATTCAGATCGCTATGGCCGTATGAAAACAATTTTTTTTGTATTTATGCCTGCAATTGAAGAATATGAACACAGCTTTAACGAAACAGATCCATGAGCCCCAAACTGGCGTGACAAATTTTTACAAGTTTCGACGACCTTCAATTGACCACTAAGTTCATACATTTCAATGCCGTTAGACACATTCGTAAACGAGCACCTCTGCTTGGAAAATTGTCCAAAATTGGAGCACTTGAAAGTATCATTGAAAGCATCATAAAAATCGTCATAGTCTAATAGGTAGTGTGCTGGCTTATTAGATGTGAGACCGTAGTTCAAAACTGGACATCTCGAATAAAACAAATTGCGAAATAATCACCCCTATCGCAAATAACTATTCCCATAAAAAATTCCCAAATTTCCTCATTTCCTATTGTGAATCATTCCCAAAAATTTTTTTGGGAGTAAGTTCACAAACACAAAAAATATTGTATCGCCAATGTTTATTCCCAAGAATTATTTTGTAAAATTAATTCGCAACCCTTGCCAATGGGAACAAGAAGGGAACATGTAAGTTATAAATTGTTTTGGTGTTGTTTTTTTTTTTAAACTAAGTATATTGTTTAATTTAAGGAACGCAAATGTAATACTAGTACAAGTTGGAGTGTGATATTTTCAAAGAAGACTGTTTTTTAGGTATTCCAGAGAAGACTGGTTTTATTTTGTTTTGTTTTTATGTATGTACATATATGTAAAAGTGATGAATGTGAACTTGCTACGCTAGTATGAATGCGTTCAGCTTCATTCAGACGTGTTCCTTGAATAACTTCATCATCTTACAATATATGCATAAATTATGTAACGCACTGCAAATATTAACCATTTGAGCACTTTTCTTTGGGGAGTAGTGTAACTCTCGTGCTCCACGCAAACAACGCCATCTGTTTTTAAGAACTCCGTTGGTCCTATCCACAATATAACGCGCTCGAGAATGCACTTCGTTAAATTTTGCTTCTGCTGATCTGTCTGCGGCATTTCTATCGGGTACTAGCATCCATGGCTCAGTTTTTGGCTTTGTTTTATATGTATATGTAATAATTATTACAAAAGTATACCTAGATCTTTGCTGCAACCTTTCCATGGATTGTTTCTCCTCTTCCTGCACCAAAAAACGAAGATATACACAAATAATTTTTTAAGATTCGTATTTTTCTTTGAAAAATTGTTGATAGGTAATTCACAATAAATTTTTTTGTTTATACAGCATTTATAACTAATTCACAATAAAAACTTTTATTCCCAATATATTCGCAATACCGATTTTTTGGGATGGGAAAAAAAGTTTACTCCCAAATAATTTATTCCCATAATATTCACGATAGGGGTGAATATTTCTTCAGCGACTTCCTCTCAACAGTCTTCTGCCATACATACATACATAATTGGTCATTACAACCCTTCAGTCAGGATTACGACTTAAGACCTAGTTTCTCACACCACTTATGTTGTGTGTGTTAATTTCATACCTGAGTGCAGGGATCTACAGTTCAAAGTCGACTCTGAACGACAGATTTTTGAGAAGCTTTGCATGACAATTTTATTTTGCTCTCAGAGTTTTTGCCAGAAATCTGCTGAGAGGAATTCGCCGAAGAAATATTTTTTGTATTTTGTTTTGATGTCTGGCCTGGGATTTGAACCCTGGTTTTTCGTCTAATAAGCCAACACACTACCTACTAGACTACAGCGGCTTCTGCCATGAAAATCTCAAAAATCGATTTGTCGTAGTCGTCGTTAACTTGTAGGCCCCTGCCAATCATGGATAAAATTAACGAACGCAACATGGATGGTGTGAGAAACCAGGTAGTCATCCTAGTTAAACGATTATAATGACCCCTTAAGAAGAATAGTAAGAAATCAAATTCTCAGACCTAAAGGGGAGAGAGCATTGCTTCTCTAACTACCGTTATCAAGAAACAAAACGTTGGTGTTATGTTCTGATAGTTAGAATACATTGACGGGTGAGAGTTATACTTGCGATTGCTTTGGAAAGTCAATTCGTTTTCTAAGGAAAGCTGGTTGTGGTAGAAGTTATAAAGACGAAGAGAATTTATGCTAGAGTACCTCCTCGATAGATTCCGAGTTTTTTGCTAAAGTTGGACAACCAGATCACTATAAGCCAACCTAGGCTAAATACAAGAAATTGTTATTAAACGTAAGAAATAAGAAAAAGGAATAAAAGAACGATATCTCCGGTACAATACTTCAAATATATTCAGAATTGGTTAGACAAGCTTCAAGTGAAGTTCCTTGTAAAGCAAAGTCTCCAAAGCTATCAACATAAAATAGTCGCCACACCTGGGGCAATACATACATACATACATACATAATTGTTCATTACAACCCTTCAGTCAGGATTACGACCTAGTTTCTTACACCACTTATGTTGTGTGTGTTAATTTTATACATGAGTGGTGGGACCTACAGTTCAAAGTCGACTCCGAACGACAGATTTTTGAGAATCTTTTCATGGAAACTTTTTTAATTAAGTTTCAGAGTTTTAGCCAGAAATCTGCTGAGAGGAAGTCGCCGAAGAAATATTTTTTGTATTTTGTTTTGATGTCTGGCCTGGGATTTGAACCCTGGTTTTTCGTGTAATAAACCAACACCAACCACTTACTAGATTACGGCGACTAGGACAATAACATTCTAAAGTTACAGTTCCCAATTATGCAAATGGTATCATAAAAAATAACAGGACAAATGACGTCACAATAGTTTTGAAATCTTTTACTTATTTCAATGTGTAGCCATCGTACTATAATATAAGCTAACGAGTAGCATCTCCAATTTAAATTAAAATTTTTTCCCTAAGAAAACTTACAACACATTCTCCCGCACAGATTTAATTCTACGAGAAATCAAAAATCTTCAGTCTTTAATAAAATGTCACCACCGATAGTGGATTAATAAAATTAAATCCTTGCCAAAAGAGAGAAACATGTGCCGCCGAAAAGCCATAAAATCGTTTCCTTATTTTTTCTTAACGAACACATTTGCAAGTAAATGGCAATACCCAGGAGCAAAGAGGTGGAGGAATATTTCCTCCATCAAGCAACGTATAACCATAAAACAGTTTTACCCTTGTCACAGGAACAGACTTCCGTTTCCTTGATGTAAATGTGTAACCACAACGTAGAAGAAGGAAAAGAAGATTGGATGAGTATTTATGAAACCAGAATAGAATGTCTTTAAGGAATGCTTGTAACATTGCCAAACCCCAAGAACACAATACAATGATCAAAAAGGAACAGCAATTCTGTAAAGGTAAATTGTAATAATCCTGGCCACCAAACTCATATGAAATCGATATGAAGGCATATGAACATATGTATGTATGTGTGCGGCACCACACATGTTTTTAATGTTTGCAATGGCGGAAAGCCGCTTAAAATAGCTTGACGGCTCCCTCACGTGACTTCGTTTCACTTAAATGCTTCATAGGACCGTGGAAAGATAGAGATTTTAAAAGGAAGACTGTTTTTATATTCCTATATTGGGTAGGGGAAACACATGTTTCTGTGTTTAGTAATGATTACAGAAAGATTTTCTCAAAAAGATTTGAAAGAGTTTGAAAAACCATTTGAACAAGACAAGATACGTACAACAAACCAGGAAGTATTAAAGAAAATGAAATGAAATTTTCTTCCTCCTCCTCCTTTCCTTCTGGTTACCAACTCAAGAGATGTGTATGACGATGAACCTTTAAAAGGCACAACATCCGCCTTTGACGCCGCTTCTTCATTTAACATTGCTTGTGTTCTTATTTCTTCGTTTTTTCGTTTCATTTTTCTTAATGGAGCTTGACACGCGATTCAAGTTGAATACAATGCCGTTGCCGTCGCTTTTTAAAACTTTAATTCTTCTTAAGCGCCTGTAAATAGGCAAGTGATTAATGCTGCCGCAAACAAGAAACAGTTTTTGAATACCTAAAGTTCTCACTATCGTCACCTAAAGTGGTTTCACAAGATTACCACACAGTGTTTAAAAAATAATAATATTCACACCTTAGGCGTTACAAATTTTAATTACACTGTGCTACAGAAAAAAATTGTACGGGAATGAGAAATTTTTCTCACTAACCGGCCTTTCGGAATCACTTTTGTAGAACACACTTATTGCAGGGATAAAGCATTCAAAAACCCTGTAAAGAAAGTGGCCGTTTTTTTGCGCTTTTCAACGCACCTTTAAAGTCTCATTGTATCTAAGCTGTAGAAACTGATTGTACTGCCTCAATACCATTATGAGTTCATGTTTTTATATCGACTTTGTACACTCTGCTTTTGTTGTTGTTTTTATTGTTTTTATTGTTTCATTTGTCACTTTCTGCTTTCCTACTCGTATTTCACTTTTAATTTCAATTTCAATTTCAATTTCAGTTTCAATTTTTATTTCTATTTTTAAATCATTTTCATTCATAATGAATATCGCCATTGTTGTTGTTGGTGTTGTTGTTTGCGTTTTACAATAAACCACAAATAGGCCTATCGGATTACCAAGGTCTTTGCGGGTCTCTGTAGGAAAAAAAAAACTCAATACAATACTACAATCTACAAAGACACGAGTCAATGTCTCATTTAAAAAGATGGCAACAGAAAAAGCTGAAAAAATAGTAAGGAAAAGTTTGCTTACGGATGTTATGTTTCGTTTTATGGCGTCAAAAATAGAAGCGTTAATACAGATTAAATCAATGACCAGCTGCACACAAGCCCTACAAGTTCAGCCAGACTGACTCACCAATGCTCACTACAGGGTAGCTCAAGTCAAGGCTTGTTGTAAAGGTATAATTGGACATAATCTTTAATCAGAATTTATATCTCCTTACCCTTATAGAGGGTCAGAAGGAGAAGAAATAATTGCAGACCACTGATGGTTCCTCCTCAGTTAGTTTTAGCACAGGAATCTAGACATCATCCATACTTGCAAGATGTTTAGAAAACAATTCTACTTCAATATTTCCGGCGTTGATAAACTTATGCTGTAGGTTGTCACGCTTTTGCAAGAGAGGCCGTGTGTACACCGCAGTCACTTAGTGCCTCAAAGTGGCTGACGTCATGTAAATGCGGCAGTTATTTATCGGTTCACAGCGGCCGATATGGCGCATATACACGACAGTCATTTATTTGCTCACATTTTCATTTTGGCGAACGATGACGATGATGATGTATGGTCAGTCGAGCAGTCGTGTATAGTTGCTAAGTGTGGTACCGGTGAGCCGACGCGAAAAGGGTTAATAAAACATGTTAGCTCTCGATTACGCTCTTTCAATAAGATTGTAATTGTCAAGAAGCCCCTTTAGAATCAAATAAAATGAATCTTGTCATCTCCTAGCTAGCAAGATTTCGAGAAACAATTCTAGCATAAGGTCCCCGGAGCAAGCAAATAAGAAATCTGCAACAACTTATCTCTGCCTCTGGCAAAATAATTCGTAAGCACGTTAAAGCCTTGGCTTGTGATAATTTCAGTTAATAATAATAATTTCTAGCCTAACCTCGACTACAGCAATGAGTTGCATTATATTTTTATTAGCGTGACCGTGGTATAAGACTGGTTCGTTTAATTTTTTATCAGACAAACCTTCAGCAATGGGAAGGAATGCAATCCAAGTCAGATAACTTGCAAACGTCTGGCCTCCAAAGGCGGCTGTAGTTAAAAATTACATGGTTTTTGCAAAAAGAAATGCGAAAATTAATGATTAGTGCAGTGGTTACAGCACATGACTACAAGCCCAAGTAAACCCAGTTCGAATCCGATTTCCGAATCGAACAAAACGTTCCAGGAAATTCATCTTAAAAAAAAGTTATGACTCAATTGGCAAAGTTCCCCATCACTACCCAATACAGTTCCTTGGACGGTATTGTTTTTACTCAACAAGAATGGCATCCGTCGCATTCTAGGAATGGTTAACTTAGGGCAGTCGCCTACATTGCTTGATAATCTTGGTTAATGAGACTGAAATTTAGAAACAAAATAAAGGAGTTAGGTTAGGTTAGGTGGGAGTGGTAGCTCTGATACCAAAATGCTCACTTGAGCACACATAGCGGCCCGTTGTGATCCCAAGAGATGATCGCAGTCCCTGTACTGACTAAGTTGCACTAAAAATCAGAGAAGAGGAAGAAATTGGTCAGCGCAAGGGATGCACTTCAAAAGCACGACTAGCCTACACTGGAAAACCAGCCAGAAAGTTTGATAATCGAAGCTATATCCTTGACATCAATAGATGATGGCTCCCTCAAGCTGACAAGAAATCGAGAGACAGATAACCTATATCTGCACCTCGTAAGAGATGGGCACTGACAAAGAAAGTGGATAACAGTCTCCTCTTCCTCAGCGGATCTGCATCCACGGCAGAAGTCGTTAAATGGGAATAGTGGAGTGCAACTACTACACTTTTTTTAAGAGGTGAAAATAATCCTAAGTTTGCAAAGAATATCACTGAATGGACGTCGTAAAGTCGCCGTACAGATGTTGCCTTATTAGAGGTGAGGCCAAGGCTCCATCCCCAGGTCAGACGTCAAAACGAATTATGAAAAAAAAATATTTCTTTTGGGTACTTATCCTCAGCAGCCTTCTGGCAAAAACACTGAGAGTAAATAAGATTGCCATGAAAAGTCGCTGGCAATCGACTTTAAACTATAGGCCTCCCTCCCGTCACTCATGTATAGAAATCAGCACACACAATATACATAAGTGGCGTGAGAAGTTAGGACGCAATCCTGACTGAAGGGTTGTAATGAACAATTATGTACGTATGTATGGCTACAGTGTTAGAAATCACCTAAGCGGCAATTCCATGCATGTTGAAATAGCGTTCGGTGAGGAATTGAATTGCAAGCAACTAGCGATGCTTTCTAACAAGATATTATGGGTTGCAAGCTTGACAAATCTATCATTGATAGACGTACCATGACCAGGGTAGGGCCTTAAAGCCGGTTTAACGTAAAAATGTTACAAGAAAATAAACAAGACTGCAGTCCAATGACCAGGTAAGGCCTCGAGTGTTCAAACTTCGTTTTGGACATCATCAAAAAGAAAAATACTAAATCAATACTATTTCTTTCGGTGCCTCAGTCCAGATTTTGAGGCAAACACTCTGAGGTTAAACTAATTGCCATGTAAAAGCCTTTCCAATCGGAGTTCTGGTTTGGTGATAAACTACGTAGATTCCGCAATTCATGGGTGAAATTAACGCAAATTGTAGGTGGTATAAGAAGCTCAGCTGTAGTTCTGACTTAAAGAGTTGTACTGTACTCTAGAAGTATTGTTATCGCAGAAGTGCCGTTACCTACTATCCCTGTTACTTCAGCTGCTGCCTAAATTTCCTAGTAGGGTGTCGTCGACTTGTATTGTAATACAGACTCTTCTTTCAAATTTTGATTGAATCTCCATAATTTTGTAATGAAGTTGTCTTCGAATAAGAGTAACAAAATCTATTCGTGTCTTGATTGATATTCGATGAAAGAGAAATGATGATACGAACAATATTGTAATTTTATTGAAAATGAAAAAGAAGAAGAAGCAACAACAGAAACAAATACAAAAGCAGAAAACATAAAAAGAAATTGAAAAATTAATCAACAAAATACAGTGAAAGAAAAAATTTCTGTAGTATTTATGAATTTATGGAAGGGCTTAAACGAGAGTTGAAGATTTCTCAAATGGCGGTACATAACACGATGCCTCCAAATTTTGAATGTGTATCAGTTCTGGCACAGGATTTGTTTAGAAAGGATTTCTAACTAACGTATGAGACTCATATTTCCATGAAACTAAAACAATTCGTGAATGTTAAAGGATTAAACCAGCTATGTATAGTACAAAGATGAGCAATGAGTATTCAAAAAGATAAGTAGAATCGAATCATACTCATAATTTCTGATGCTTATGTATATGCATTCATACTTATTTTAATATCATAAAACCTCTACTCATATTCAAAGTTTAAAGTACTCATCATATTACTCAACATATACACGAATCACAAAATAAGTATAATTCGCATACGAACATTAAAATACTCACTAAATGGTTGTGTGTTTGCTCTGCTTGCAGAGTGAATCAAACCTATTTCGAATGGTATGAGTTTGATGTCAACGTCGTACTCATACTAATTGCAACCTGTACTTATAAATCAACGTCGTAGTGAGTACGAATGAATCAGATTACATAGTTGAATTTCAATATTGTTGACTCACTTATATTCAAAATTTCATGAGTGCCTATGAGTAGCGAAAAACGATTCATTGCTGATCTCTGGTATAGTACGAGAAGACATTTGTGATACAGTGATTGAAATTTTGATTGGCACAGTGGGCCTGGAAAAGATGGAAACAGTAAAGTTCCATCTGCTGTATCTCTAAATCGTTATGGCCGAAACGACAAAATTATAGAACAGAGTTAAATTGCGGAAACTCAACGAGTGTAATAATTTGACGCATATCTGGCATGAGACTTGGAATTTTCCGGATGTAACACATCGGGGAGGGACAACGAACAGGTGGAAGGTTTACAGTATATTCTGAAAGACTGTATGGCTCCAGGCGAACTGCTTTGCTTTGGCTTGTGAATCTTATTGTTTAGACAAGAATGCCGGTGCTTATCAGATTTCTTTACTCCGTTCTGTCACAAATTGCTTTCACGTCCTCCTCACAAAATCCCGTACATGAAAGGTTCCAAGGTTTCCCTAAACTATGAGTCTTAATTGGAATGCCTATTGTTCATGGCTAGTTAGAGGATACAGGGTTTTCTAACACAGAAATGGAAAATATTTTTCCATTTTCCTATCCCACAATGGTATTATTTTGTTTCTGAGTCCTACAGAGTGTAAAACGTTTGATTTATTATTTAAAATAAGCAAATTGTAAGCTACAACGAGATTATTAGAACAATATTAATCTACTGTTTGTCTAAAAGATTGACTTAAGGTCCGAATTGTAGTAGAAAGCTTCAGTCGTGGTTCGGAACACTGGTTACGGTAAGAGGACTATGTTCCATTATCCTAAACTTTTTCCTGTAAGGAATACATTCAGTTTTATTGATGAAAGTCTCTTCCATTAGTTACAGGTTCTGAATTGGCAGGGTTGCCATCTACTGTCACATAAAAACAATGCCCTCTGTGAACATGTATTGAGTATAATGGAGACATACACATACATATATAATTGGTCATTACAACCCTTCAGTCAGGATTATGGACCTAGTTCCTCACACCACTTATGTTGTGTGTATTAATTTTATACATGAGTGGCGGGACCTACAGTTTAAGATCGACTGCGAACGGCAGATTTTTGAGAAAATTTTCATGGCAATTTTATTTTGCTCTCAGAGTTTTTGTCAGAAATCTGCTAAGAGGAAGTCGCCGCAGAAATATTAAAATTTCGGTTTGTTAGAGATGTCTGACCCAGGGTTTGAACCGCGGCCTCACGTCTAATAAGACAACACAATACCTACTAGACTACGGTGACTTCAAAGAAAGTTTTCTTGCTGCCTGAAATTCCTACGAGGTAAGTTGTTGATCCTATTGTCCTTAGGGTTTCCTGGACGAATTATTTGTAGAGGGGTAGTTGGTTAATGTCCCTTAATTCTTGTACGAAGAAAATCATAACGAAACTTTATCGTTCTCATGTGCAATCAAGGTAGAATTCTACGAACCCGTACTAAAGGAGTTTAACCGCGCTTTACCCAAATGGGTCTTTTTCACAGTGTACCAGTATGTACTCAAGAAGAAAAATGTTCAGTTTTATTAAATGAAGGAAGAATTTTTAAAATTTGAATGGAAACGAAGAAAGGAAAGGAAAAGGAAAAGCAAAAAAAAAATAAGACAAGGCTTCACAACATTCACACAATAAAGTCGATACTGTTCACTGAGCAATGAACGAAATTTGATCTCAGTGTGTAGTATGTGAGGAAAATGGATGGAAATGGAATGAAATGGATGGATGGGCAGGCAATCATCAACCGAACCGAACACACACACAGACACACACGTTCGATGAAACAGTACAATCAACTTAAGTTTTCCTCTTTCCATTTCCATTTTCATTTGACTTTTAAGTCTCAGCATCTTATTTTACATTTAAGAGGCTGGATGGATGGCTGGCTGACTGACTGCTCATGATGGTGATGCTGGTGATGATAATGTCCGAGACACACTCCTCACGTCTAAGATTGTAGATGCATGAACGAAAACTATGCAAAATGATGTTGCATAGTGACGACCATGATGCCAATACTGATGATGATGATGAAGAGGAGTAAATCAAAATACAGTAAAGAAAACAAAAACAAAAAAAAACAAAAATTTAATAAAAGCTGATGTTGTCATTCGAATGCGTATTAATCACTTTAAATTTGCCAAACGTGTAACACGACAACTACAAAGCCAATAGCAACGATAACGTCAACGCAAACGAAACGGAAAAGGACAATAATAAGAAAGCAAAACAAAACAAAACAGAAAAAGGATACTTTCCTAGTGTATATGTGATAAGAAATTTTCTCAAGAGAAAAGAGAATCCTTTTGATGAACTAAAAACAATAAAAGAAATAAATTTCTAAGGATTTTTTTATATCCTTTCATAAATATATACACAGTGTTAGCATATGTGTTGATGTGTATTGTGTCGTGACGTGACGTAACGTAACGTAAGGTGACTTGCCGTGAGCATCCAATAAAATGCTAAAATGTATTCTCATCTATTTATGGCTCTATTGTGGATTATTTTATGTGATTGAAGCCGGAGAGGATGATGAACAGTGAGTGTTACAAACAAAAAACAGAAAAAAAAAATATAAGAACTGAAAAGAAAAGAAAACTATATTTAGATGAAATTAAAACAAATCAAAAAAGAAGAAAAATAAGAATAAGAAGAAGAAGAATCAAATCAAATTATGATTGCAATTAATAAAATTAAAAAACAGAAAAATTCTCATTGCTTTCTTTGATGAATTGATGGAAATTTTATGAGCATTATGCAGAGGCAGAACACTGAGCTTAGACGACCCTCGACCTCAGAAGGATTTTTTCTTATAATTGTTTGAGCGCATTCACTGATATATCACACAGGAAAAACTCCTACGTACACACATAATTGGCCATAACAACCCTTCAGTCAGGATTACGGCTTAGCTTCTCACACCACTCATGTTGTGTGCGTTAATTTTATACGTGAGTGGCGGGACCTACAGTTTACGTCGACTCCGAACGACAGATTTTTTTGAGAAACTTTTTCATGGCCGGTTAATTTACTCTCAGAGTTTTTGCCAGAAATCTGCTGAGACGAAGTCGCCGAAGAAATGTTTTTTTTTTATTTTTTTATATTTCATTTTGATGTCTGACCTGAGATACGAACCCGAGCTTTTCGTCTAATAAGCCAACACACTATCTACTAAACTACGGCGGCTTCAGGAAACTCCTACAGCAAATACACTGAGTATGAAACGCCAAAGAGCCAGTGGATGCCCCCAGACATAAATTGTAACCAGTTTAACCAATTCATTTGACATTGATTGTACACAGAAATTGTTCTTCTTGAGAATCTTCTTGAGGACAATTGCATAGGACTTGAGAAGTCCACGCCTCAGTATAGTTTGTCATGAAAGTTAACGAAAGTTGAAAGTAACACATGATTCTCATGAACTTCCGCAGACTTTAATAAATATCATAATACATACGTATATAACTGGTCATTACAACCCTTTAGTGAGGATTACGACCTAGTTTCTCACACCACTTATGTTGTGTGCGTTAATTTGTTAGACAGGAGTGGTGGGACCTACAGTTTAAAGTCAACTCCGAATGACAGATTTTTGAGAAACTTCTCATGGCAACTTTTTACTCTCAGAGTTTTTGCCAGAAATCTGCTGAGAGGAAGTCGCCTAAGAAATATTTCTTCGAATTTCGTTTAGTTGGAGTTACCTGACCTAGGGGGTTTGAACCGCGGCCTCACATCTAATAAACCAAGTACACTACCTACTAGACCACGGCGACTTCTAATAGTTAAAGTTTTTGTCCGGAATGTTCCAATTCGGAGAACAACGAATAGGAATCGATCAAGCAATTTTGAACAGAAAAATATAAATGCGCTTAAAGACTTGACGGTTTCATATTAGACGTTTTTTTTTTCTACAAATAATTCAAAGTCGTGCCAGTTTAAGGAGGAGCGGCGGACTCAGTTGCAGGGTGATGGTGGCAGAACTAACTTTAAAACTTTGTTAACCTCCTAACCAAGCCAGTTGTGGTCGTACATCTTATCTTGGGTGTACCCTCGTCCACGGCTAGTCATTGTAAGTTATCATTTAAAATTGGGCTCATGTATTGGAAAACACTCATGGCCCAGTGCAGTTTAGACGTATGTAAAGCCGAATGAACATCATTAACTCGTCTTAGAACGTCTAATACGCCATCGACTAACTAACACAGAGGCAGACGACATTAACGATTGTATTGTTCTTCAACTTGGAAAATGGAATATGCATACATACATTATTACCTTTCAGTTAGGAGTACGGCCTAGCTTTTCACACCACTTATGTCGTGTGTATTAATTTTATACATGAGTGGTGGGACCTACAGTTTAAAATCGACTCCGAACGACAGATTTTTGAAGAAAGATGGAGTATGAGTTGATTCAACTCTGCAATCTTCAGTTATGGCGACTATGATTTGTAGGACAGTTGCTGCTGCTGTGATAAGGGACAGGTCCGTTCCTTATTGCTTCTGTATCATCACACTTTATTCCAATACGCTCCTCTTCGTAACCTCTGGTTAAGTATAAGTTAAGTAAATATGAGGTCATTGTGCGTTCAAATGATAGGCATTGATTTAGAAAGCGTTGTATTTTATGATACAGGTCCGTCCTTTATTGCTTCTGTATCATCGCACTTTTTTCCAATAAACTCGCATTAGATGAGTAAAGTCTGGTTATCATCATCCATAAAATATGAGGATATTGTGCGTCTAAATGCTAGGCATTGATTTAGAAAGTGTTGCTTTGTTTTGATGTTCTCTCCGCATGTTCAACATTCATTATCACTTCGCTCAATTCAATCTCAAAAGCTCACGATTTTTCTTACATTTGGATCATCCTTATTTCTCCCAGTAATTTTTACTACTGTGACCCATAACCCTAAACCAGTGTTAAGTTCCCCGAAATGCCTTGGATTCTCTAAGTTTAAGTAGTCACTACTCCGCCTGCACTATTTGCTTGAAGTGAGTATGTCGTGACCCTCGTGATGTTGCTTAGGCCTCCATATTATTCTCCGCTTCGGAGGAGGGTAACAAATTCAACTCCAGTTAGCGTAGCGAAATAGTACTCATCGTTCATAACCACTCGTTCATAAATTATCCCCTTTCGCCATTTGCATGAATAAACGAGTGCTTTGGGAGACACGCATGACTGATGAGCTGATATACAAACACTTCCGTGACATGTGATTAGCAGACTGGAGTAACAACTGACTGAACTTTGATTTGGTCCCACCATTAGAAATATTTAATAGAAGTGTTAACCCTATTCAGTTTATCCCAAACATAGTGACTGAGTCAGCTTTTCTGATTTGTACCACAGCCGTGAAGAATGATTTTTTATGACGTATGATTGGTTAACACATTAATTAAGGGAAACATCAACCGAAAATTTTGAATTCTGGTTACAATAATCACGCGTTGGAGAACTGTTATGATGAATAATAATGTAGAATTCGTCCTACCCATGTGAATTACCTCTTATACGACGTTTTCAGCTCATTTGAAGTCTACTAGAGAAGCAAGTATAGAATAATGTTTGTGCAGTGTCCCTTGGCCAACATATTTAGGTTAGGTTTTGTTAACATTTTGAAGATAATGGACACTGAAGACTATGAATTGTAAGCACAATCAGTAAAAGTGATGGAATGTGCAGTAATTTCAATTTTTGTATCAGAAATCTTTTCATCATCACTCACCAGTTCTTGAATAGATCTTTTATTTTACGTTGAACCATTGAATATATCACACATTATTAACGGTATTAAGACGTTAAGACTTCAGTTTGGATATTTCAGGTCATGTTTAATAATTTTTTTCAGAAACTGACGCCATTCAGCCCTTCGTCCATATGTTATCGTTAAGTGTTGAACAAAGTACAAATACTTCTTCTTCTAATAACAATGAATCTCATTCAGCATTCTCAAACCCACTAATAAATCAATTCTTTTTATTTTTTCTTTCATTTCCATTTCATACATTTCCTATTCGTTAGCGTCCACATAAAATTGCATATGCCGGGTGGTGGCCAAAGAAAACGAGCCCAACAAATGCATCTCCATCAGCAGCATCATAAAAAACGACATGCGTTGCCACCAACACATCATCACCACAAGCATTACCATCATAATCCGCAAAGCCAAAGCATAGTAGGACCACCACCATCGCCACCATCACCGGCACTACCGACAAGCAATTATTTAACAGGCATAACTCCGACGTCATCATCATCATCAAAGAATTTACCACAACATTTCCATGAAAGTGATGGCGATGCATTGACTTTGGAAGAGGAAATTTATGGTGGTGGTGGCGGTGGGAGTCATGGTGATAGTGGTTTGGAAACAAATTCCGAAGAACCAATGATGATTCCTTCATATTTGGCTACAAATTTTGCATTATTTCCACAGCCAACAGCCACATATGAAACCGAAATAATACCACACAATACCGAAGGATTTAATGTGGTCGACCAACAACAACAGCAGCATCATCATCATCATCTTCAACATCATCATCATCACAATGAGAACGGGGTGGGCTTGGATAATGAAATCACGGCACCTGCAGCAATAGCCGCGTTAAAAGGCAGCAGCTTGGAAACACAGTTTATGTTGAATGAACAACAGCAGCAATTGGACAAAACCATTAAAAATGAACAATTGTTGCAACAACTACTGCAACAACATCAAGAACAAAACAATGACGATAAACTGGAAATTATGAATCCAGCCACAAAACTACGTGCCCAAAAGTACAGAGACGTTAAGGATGACTACCACAATGAGGAGGATATGAAAGAGGCGATGGTGATGTATTCATCATCACCAAGACAGCCAACAACGGGCTCAACTCATAGCAGCAGCACACTAAAGGCCTTATCCGTTGATGACATATGGTCACAATTACAGCGACAATATCTAAAAAAATATGTACCACAGGCCCAGCCTATTGCCAATAGTAATGACAGTGCTGAAGAGCCACGGTCAGCACCTACAGTTCCAACAAAAACTCAACGTAAACGCAAAAGAAATACCAAAAGATACAAACATGCAAAGCCAACCAGAGCCACAAATGCGGAATCGTATTCCTCCTCCTCGTCATCCTTTACATGGCCAACGAACATCTTAAACCTGGGCAGTAATCAGTTTAAGCAACACAAGCGACAGCCACAGCAGCATCAAACAACACACTCGCACTTTGGTGACATCCACTCATCATTAAGGGAGACGGATGTGTTTGCCAAACGACCATCGTATAACATCCGACATAATCACGACATCGAAACGGACTCCTCTAGTGAAGATGGAGGTGGAGGTGGTGGTGGTGGTGGTGGTGGTATTGGGGGTGAAAGTGATGAAAGCCTGGCAGCTGATAATTCAGCTGCTGAGGATGATATTACAATTGACGAGGAAGTTTATGGTGATGGCTATGGCAATGCAAATGGCGTTAATCATCCTGATGACTCATACGAAGAAGCAGTTTATCAAAGAGGCAAAAAGTTTGCAGGCTATACTGCTTATGGGCAACATAATCCATTTAATTACCATGATCTCTATGGCGCCTATAGTACAGCCATAACGGCCACCGTACCAACTAAACTACAGCCATCCACATACCATCCAAATGCAGTGGCAAGCACACAAACTACTGCCACAAACAGTGTATTTTTACCCACCCTACAGCAGCCATCGACTGCATATCAATGGCGTACGCAACAAACGTATCCCACCTCCTATCAAACCTATCACTTGCAGCATCAATGGCCAGATGTGGCGGGAGGCGAAGGCAGACAACATCACTTACAGGCGAATGCATTACGCCCTACAAAGGCAACACCTACACAAACGCCCCATACGATATTGGCGCAACACAGTAACGACTTTACGTCACCATCTTCATCAGCATCGTTCGCCCCATCATTTCCATCGTCAACATCTGTTAGGTCTACCATACAGACACCAGCGGCTGGGACATCATCATCATCGTCACGCTACAAAAAGCGTAAAAATCGTACAAAAGCCAAAAGGAATCGCATTGTGGTCATCTAATGACTGCAACGGTATGTGGCAACGTAAACTGCTTATGCAGTTGCAATACGACACTAAAAAAAAGCATCAGAAAGAAGTATTTTTAGCTTATGACTGCAGCATACGAGTTCAAAAGTCTAACGGGGGTTTGTTTAAGTGTTGAGTTATTTTTGTTAAGGACTTCTTCTCTTCTTCATGTTTATTTCTTGCATACTTTTAGGGGATTTTTAAGGTTGTTTTCTAATGTTTTTTTATTTTTATTAATTTATTGTATATTAAATTAAGTCCAATTTAAATAAAAATGTTAACAATTCTTATTAAATTGAAGTTAAGTATGGTTTTTGTTGTTTTTTTTTTCGCCAAAGGCTCTTAAAATTTTATAAATTGCAGTCTTTGCATGCCGCATACTCTGAGGTATTTGAAATTGGAAATATTTTCAGAGACTGCGGGTTTATGGGGGAGGGAAGTATGGGAGAGGAAATAAAACTAAAATGGAATCGCTTTTCTTTCGAGCATTCGAAGAAATAAGACAACTGTGAAGTCAGGTGAGTACATGAACCCTTTGAAGAGATTAAGGTCAGATCTGTGGGTGGAGCTTGTCTTACCAGCAGCAAGGAGATTACTATTGTCATTGAAATCCAGGTTATGAATATCCGAAAAGTTTCATAGTGGGACTAATTTTGAGGCGATGAGTGCTATTACAGCAGAAGCACTCTGCCCTTGCTTTCGTTTAATAATCTTGATATTGCAGTGCCTGAACGATTGCGCACAATAAACTTCAGAACAAATTGAGCAATTGAGGCTAAAAAAGAGAACCTTGCAGTGTAAATGCCTATTTCGTCTACAAAGGAATTCTGTTTCTATTCTATATGAGGCAAGGATTAAGGTTATTGGAAGTTAAGAAGATATCCAAAGAGCTTAGGCGACGGCCCATCTATTTAACTTGTATCTACTACGTCCTCAATTAAGGCTGCTGCTCGAAGTAAAACACCTCCATCAATTTTCTCCAGCTCTCTCTCTCTCTCTCTCTCTCTGTTCTTTTCCCGCACTCCTAGTTTTTTTGATATCTTTTCTGGACCACTCCGTATTTAATATTGTTTTTAGCCGCAAGTTACTCTCAGTAGTCTTCTGGCAAAAACTCTGATATAAAATTGCCATGAAAAGCTTCTCAAAAATCAAAAAAAAAAAAATACACACACAACATGGGTCTTGTGAGTAGCTAGGTCGTAATCCAGACCAAAGGGTTGCAATGACCAATTAAGTACTTCACTGCTTGCGTCATTTGTCTATTTTAATTGCAGCGCCGAATTTCTAGTGACAATAACTTCTTATAAGACCAACTCTGAAACTCCGAATCCCACAAAATTCTTGGCTACAATATTCTCAAGCTTGTCAAGCTTTCACTCTTCAGCCACATTTCACAGCACGATTTAAGAAATCGTAATTTCGTTGCCGTTTTCTTCAACGGATGCTTTGGGCACGTAAGAAAAATTGTATGCCTTCGCTATCGACACCGAACTGGACCGACAAACTGAATGCTGGCACTAAGATGATTTTAGTATCGGTACGTTTGATCATCAGGCTCATTTCTTTTGCATGCACGATTGAAATCATCAATTTTGGTTGAGCATTTCACAGTTGAGGGGGACTAATGGGAAAGTGAAGCGTTCAAAAGACACGTTCTTTTTCACACAGTCACTCCTTTCCAAATGTCAACCTCACCCACTGTCCTTCAAGGGCTTGGTGTCCCCTGTCACGCTGACGAGGTTCTGACGACCGACCATGGGCGGTATAACCTAAATACTTGCACGGTTAAATCCCGGCAATTTGCATGCCTGGAGGCGATGTTGGCAGCCCCAACATCAGGATCGGACGCTATAGCCTAATAAGCTGTACGTCTTAAATAACTCTTATTACCGAAACCAATACAAGAAGGAAAAATAATGAACCCGATATAAAGTTGACGGAATTTGGCATGAAAAAAAGGACTAGAATTGGAACATGGAATATACGGCGGCCCTATGCTCCCTAGAGCAGTAAGAGGAACATATATATATACATATATATATATTTCAGAGTTGAGAGTTCAAGTCGTAAGATTCCCTTTAGGTGATAGCGATCTCGACGTCAATTCAGAATGAAATTCGTTTTATACTTACGTACTGACTAAACTTTAATGTTTCAAATACAAATTTCGTGAAGTCTTACCTGAAAAGAGACAAAGAGAAAAAGCAAACGATTAATTTTTTTAATCGATTATGATGGAAAGTTAGGTTAAATGAAATTGTTTGTCGCTTTAAGAAAATTGTTAACTTTGGTCAAATCACATTTCTCGCCTATTGTACCACACGATTAATTTCCCGACTGGCATTATTTCTTAGCCATTTTACTTAGGAATGGATTTGTAGCAAATCACGTTTGTATGCACAAGTCTGGATGATGCTCTCATAGTCGAATAATTCCAGTGTTTTGTTTTTTTTATTATAAAAAAGGAATAACACGGGATAAAAAATTTAACGTGGAAGACTCATACAGAGAGCATCACAGGGAAGGCCACAAATTGCACAAAGGTAAGCGGAAAGCTTGCAGGAAAATCCAGGAAATGTAACGCAATAGTGTACTATGGGGCAGGCAGAACGAACTTGAAAACACCTTACTTGGAGTTGGGCAAGATAGATATACGAACTAGAGTGTGATAATGACAGGGAACTTGAGGACCTGTCCTATAGCAACGCTAAAAGCTTTCTTTGGATTTAAATTCGCTGCTATGGTTTAATAGAGGATTTTTATTTAACGAATCGATTAACTGACTATGATTTTGGGAAGTCCTTCGCAACGAAAGTTAGCAACAAAATGAATGAAGTAATCTGAACGCTTCACAATATTTTGTGGGATACAAATAAGTCACGAACTGATCGGAATGAAATATTTTGAGCTCATGGGACAAACTCATGGGTAACTTCCAAGCAGAAGTCTAAGCCATGGATGGAAGATACAAAAGTCAGAACATACAGACGTGTTCGAAATAATAAGAACATCCAAAGCGAAACAAAATTTCGTTTTAAAAAAATTTTTGAGAAAGATTTGAAAATATGGCTTTTTATTATTTTTATTGTAGACATCTTTAGCTTTTAAAAAATACTTAAAGTTATGTTTTAACTCATCTAATTTTTTTTATACTGCCAATAATGTTGAGCTAAGTCAAAAATCAGGTGTTCGAAAAAATAAGAACAAATTGTAAAATTGATAATAATTTCAGTTTTAACGTTTATTAAATTTACAGATTAGTATTATTTGCTTGTAAGTAGTTAATATGAAGTAGCCCCTCCACGATTAATGATTACTTCGGCACATCTGGACCTCATAGAAGCTATCAAAGTCTGACATCTGTGGAGTAGAATATTTTCCCGTGTATTCTTCGCTACAAATCAAAGTTTCTCCATATTTTTGGGCCTTGCATTTGTAACACCTTTCTTTACATCAATCCAAAGATGTTCAATTGGATTTAGGTCCAGCGATTATGCCAGCCAATCCATAACATGGAAATTATTGTCCTCGAACCAACGCTTTGCTTTCTTTGAGGTATGCTTCAGGTCGTTGTCTTGCTGAAAGACCCATCGCAAAGGCATTTCCTCTTCAACGTAAGGCAACATTACGGCTTCTAAAATATTGTGAACGTAATAAGTGGCATCCATCTTCCCAACGATATGAACTAGAGATCCAGCGCCGTTCTGCCCAAAGCACCCCCATAGCATGAGCCTGAAACCGCCATGATTTATAGCTTTTATAGTGTACTTGTCGTTGAATTGTTGATTAGGAGGGCGTCTAACGCACTATTTATCTTTGCCGTGGTAGAATTGGACTACTTTTTTTCATCGGTCCATAAGATATTACGCCAAACAGTGTCAGGCTCATCGATAAACCTTTTGGTAAACAGAAGTCCGTTCTTTAGATGTATTTTTTTCAACAATGGTACTTTTCTAGGACTTCGTACTTTCAAATTGACTGCAATAAAACATTTTCTTATCGTTGTTGTAGCAATTGGGAGGTTTAATTCGTTTCTTATCTGTAAAGACGTTATAGAGGGGTGCTTTTTAACGATCCGTGTGGTCGCATTATCCTGCCTTTTGTTAGTTTTCCTACGCCTACCGCGACTTTCGATCTTCAGTGACCAGTTCCTGGCATTTGTCATCGCTACGTTGGAAATTCCAAGCTGTTCCCTTATGAAAGCACACATTTCCCTTCGCTGAGCAATTTTTTTTATTATCCTACGTTGTTCGATAGAGCAATGCTTGCTTTTTTTTCATTTTAGAAGAATTTTTCATCAAAATAAGTCAATATTCTGCACAAAAAATGATCAAAGGCATCTCAACAATTATATTTGTAACAAAACTTTAGACTTTTTTTCACATGTGAGGAATGTAAGTGGGACCAATATGATTTGTTCTTATTTTTTCGAACACCTGATTTTCGACTTAGTTCAACATTATTGGCAGTATAAAAAAAATTAGATGAGTTAAAACATAACTTTAAGTATTTTTTAAAAGCTAAAGATGTCTACAATAAAAATAATAAAAAGCAATATTTTCAAATCTTTCTCAAAACTTTTTTTAAAACGAAATTTTGTTTCGCTTTGGATGTTCTTATTATTTCGAACACGTCTGTAGATATTCTGTCCGACAGTCAGGCTGCCATTCGAGAACTTGATTTTTGTGAGGTTAAACCGAAGATAGTATGGCACTATCTGAAGAAACTGAATCGGTTGGACCTGATAGAATCAGGTGACGTTCTGCTGGGTTATCGCAGATAAATATCGAATAGCTATACACGATTGAAGTCGCCGTAGCCTAGTTGGCTTATTAGACGTAAAGCCAGAGTTCAAACCCCAGGTCAGAAATCAAAACTAAATACAAAAAGTATTTCTTCGGCGACTTCCTCTCAGCAGATTTCTGGCAAAAACTCTGAGTAAATAAAATTGCGATGGAAAGTTTCTCCAAAAAATCTGTTGTTCGGAGTCGACTTTAAACTGTAGGTCCCGCCACTCATGTATACAAATTAACACACACACCACAAGTGGTGTGAGAAACTAGGTCGTAATCCTGACTGAGGGTTTGTAATGACCAATTATGTATGTATACACGTTTCATGGTGTCACTATGAGAAAAGAAATCTAATTTAACACCCCAATAATACGGAATTAAAACTATTTCACTATTTTGTACGAGTGTGTGTGTCAAAAAGAAAACGAGTTTTCTTAAATCAATAAAGAAAACATTACCTACAGCTAAGCTAGTTAGCCACATGCCAAGTGTTAATTAACATTTGTAATGCACTGCAGTTCCCTAATAGAAATAGCACAGTAAAAATTAAAAATATCCCGTTGATTTATACAATAAAATTCCCTATATCTCGCTCTCTCTCTCTCTTTGCCATAATAAAGAAGAGAGCAACAGATCTTAATAAAAATAATGAACAATAATAATGACTGGGTTCTAATTGAGTATTTTAGTAGGTTTGCATTCGCTCTCTTTCCTTCTCGCTCTTTCTTTTGTTTTAAATTGTAGAATAAATTGCAGGATTTTCTCTCACATTTTAGCCACGTAAATTGGTTTTATTATACCCTGAGGGGTAACATCAAACGAATGACTTAAAAACAAACAGCCAAGCACAGTTAATGAAATCATAATGAATAGAGCAACCAAAACGCAGAAGAGAGGGAAAGAAAGGGAAAGAGAGAAAGCGAAAAACGGGAGAAAAAAACTGTCAAATTAACAAAGCATTTTGGACAAATTGAAGCCATAAACAACTCACGTCGCCAACTATCAAATAAATCACATTAAATTCTAAATTAAAAATAAAAAAAAGAAGAGCATGAGAATTGTGCATTTGAACAAAGAAGATGCTCTCTTTGTCCTGTCTCTCTCTCTCTCCCTCTGAGTAAAACTGCCGTTATTTTTGATAATGCCAACAAGAAATGCAATAAAATTGAGATTGAAATTGAAAGACCACTCAACATGCCAGAGAATGTAATTGAAGTCATACAGAAACAACAGCAAAAAAAATACGAATACGAAGCAACAGTAGCAATACACAAACAACAGCAACAGCTAATAACAATAAAGAAAAACATGACATCAACTCTAAAATTAAAAGGAGAGCGAAGGCAAGAGAGTGTGTATGTGTATGTGAATATTGTAAAGGGAAAGTATGTAGAAAATAGAGAATGTGGTTGTGTTGTTGAACTATAAGGGGTGGTGGTGGTGGCGTTGTTCAAGCATTGTTTTCGGTTTTACGTTGTTGTCATTATTGTAGTTGTCGTTGTCGTTGTCGCTTTTTTTTAAGACTTTTTGGCATTAGAAAGTGAAAATAAAATCCCTTGGCATGATTCACACTCACACACACAAAAGCAAAATAAATCTCACATTACAAACTCGTTTAAATGCGTATACGAAAACATATGGTTGCTTATAGCTATGTATGTATAGACATGTATGTATTTAAATTCACATATATGTTGGAACAAGGAGAGGGCGTACGGCGTACTTGCAAGCAAGTATGTGCATATTTTTGTTTACGATAAAATGAAGCCAAAAAAAGGAAAACAAATAAAAACACCCACCATGTTGTGTTGCTCACTCATTCAATAACAAACATTAAAATGATGTCAACTTTTATTAAGAGTCTGAAATTATGGGTGTTTTTCAAACGAAAGAGAGAGAGAGAGAGAGAGAGAGAGAGAGAGAATCATAATATATTTACAAACGCCTATAGTGCTACACATTTATCCTTCTTAGTCAAACAGCGGGGGTGGAGAGCATGTGTTGGAAGGGGGGCAAAGGTCATAGGCTGTGTTGCTTTAATTATTTTGTTTCACAACATATGCTGACCTATTTAGAGCTCCCAAAGCAGGGGATAGAATTTTGTTTCTCTATTAATTTGCTTACAAAGAGATTAAAGTTCAATACAAACGGAAACCCTTGTCGGTTGGCAAAGAAAAGTGTATGGGTAGTACAAGGCTATAAATTACTATAACACTGCAATTGTTCACCAATTTTTAAATTTTTAAGGACATAACGACGGTTTTTTTTTTTTTACTTTAAACTATCGCAAACAAATTTTAAAATAAAAGAAATAATTGCTAATAAAAACAATTCAATGAAAAATACATTGGCATTCGCTATAAAGGGAAAAACAAATCATCGATAACTGCATTTTCTTAACAAGAACTTTATCGATGACAGAAAGGTTTCAATATTTGGTTAAAAGAAACAAATTCCAATCAAAGAATTTCATGGTTAAAAGAGAGAACAAAACAATTTATCGATAAATAATTTTTCCAAAATAGAAATTAATCGATAACAGAAATTTTCAATCAATAAATGTACTGATAGCAGAAATTTTCTATATTTCGTACCAAAAATACACTTAGCTACCGACAGCAGATAGTGATAAAAAGCAATAAATGTAAAAAAAATAATCTCGATAAATGTGTTTTAAACAATTTTTTTTTTATTCGATAACAAAAATGTCCAAAACAAGGTTGTTGAATATTTACAAAAAAAAATTTTCAGGAAAAAATTTATCGATAAATTTATTTTTTTTTTTATTTATTATTTATCAATATTTTTCCAATGAAAAAAGTTTTTGATAACAAAGACATCTAACACAAAGTTTTTGAATATTTACAAAAGAGAAACAGTAAAATGGGCAAACAAAATTTTTTTCAACAAAAAAATTTATCGATAAATTTATCAATATTTGACAAAGAATTGCCGGTAAAGTAATGTAAAATAATGAAAAAAAAAATTTTAATGACAAGCATTATTAATAAACAATTTTTCGATTTGTTCGATAAAAAAAAGTTGTTCAACAAAAAAATTTATCGAGAACAGAATACTTATTAACACAATATTTGTCAATTGATTATCGAAAAAATATAATATTTTAGTACAAAAAATTGTTGCGGTAATAAAAATGTTGGATAAACGCTAAGACGGTATATAGCTAAGAATAAAAATTTATCGATGACTGTATTTTTTAACAAAATATTTATACATATATAACAATTAATATTGAGTACGACAAAAAAAAAAGTTAAATAAAACAATTATCGATAAGACCTTTTCAGTGAAAGAATTGTTCGATAACAAACAGTTTTCAGTACTTGCAACAAAAATGTTTACTATCGCTAAAAGAAGGAAATGAAATCCAAATTTTCATAAAATTGTCACCCAGGCGTAGATTAAAAAAATGGCTTAAATCAATAAAAAAAAATATCAATTCTTTTATTGTAGAAAAAATATTTTTTATTGATGATATTCTGTTGACAAATTGACTGGCACGGCAGAAAAGACCACAACATACAAGTTACCTCGAAGTTCAGTACACATTAGATGATTATCACAAATAATTTTATTTTTTTTTTTTCAAATTTTTAAAACGATAATTTGTTTATAACCTGCCAAAAGACAATTTATTGCATTCCATTTATGGCTTTAATTAAATAATTACAGACTGACGGTGTTATAGATTCCATCGAAATCGAAAACATTTTAATGGAGAAAACCTTGAATAGAACAAAATGATACACAATAATTTAAATAGGAATTTACAAAACCCCGTCCCTGCATGCACACACACACACACTTAGAAAAACCAATTTCAATTTTAAGCAAGAAGATAAAATAATATCTCATCACTTTAAATTTAGGAGGGAGGGGAGAGATAAAGAGAGACCACAATGAGAATAAAACAGAAAAATTCTCATTTTTATTATCACAATTTAAGGCACATACGTATAAAAAGCGAGTGCGTATGTAAAGTGTGATTGTGACATTTAATGCAATTACAATTGCTCGGGCACACATGCTTTTGCAAAGAACCGGTTTTACTGTAAGGGACATATACCAACCAACTAACCAACACATACACCGCCATCAATTTAAAGCAGTAAGAATCAGAACAACAATAGCAACAGCAACAACAATTGCAATTGCAATAAGAAATTGTGTTAATAGAATGTAAAAATGACAACAATTGTTACGCTTTCTGAGAGTCTCTCTCTTTCACTCTCTCTCTCTCTTTCTGGTTTTAAGATCCCTTATTTAATGCAAGCATTGCTATGCGTATGACTGCTGCTGTTGTTCTTTTTATTGTGACAATTGCTTTGAATTATTATCATTTGCGTGTTTGTGTTTCCGTATGTGTGCTTTCTGTTACTGTTAGAAATCATGGGAAATATGGTTGTGATCATTGTTGTTTTTTTTTTCATTTGTGCTCTTTCTGTATGCTATCCGTTACATTATTTATAATGACGTCAAATGCACATGTTGTTGGTTATTGTTTCTCAACAACAAAAAAAGAGGGGTTACATTAGCACTGTGATTGTGATCATTGTGTGGTATTGTGTATGTGCTCGTTATTACTGTAGTGACCAGTAAGAAAAAACAAAAAAAGTTTTGTTTCTACTTTTCAAATCCAAATGACCCACATATGTTTGTTTATGGCTCCGCTCTCTTTCTCTCTCTCTCTGTGTGTGTTTCTCGCATTCCCTCCACTCTTTTTAGAACAACAATTTGCAATAAAAAAATACCGTTTAATTTAAGAGAATCATCATCATCATCGTCGTATTGTATTATTTGGATTCAGTTTTTATGATGATTAAATTTGAAGTGTGAAAAAAGAAGGGAAAACCAAAAAACAGCATTTTTGTTTCGAATTTTTAAATGTTTTTATGTCTGCTTCCTATTTTGTAAGTGACAGTTGAAAACTTGCACATACATACACATACGTACGTACATATGTACATTTGTGTAGGGGACAATTTAGATTAGCAGACCAGCATTTTTTTTTCACAAAAAAATTTTTCTCACAATAATTTTTTTCTAGAATTCATGCTAATGAAAGCGAGCATCTAAAAACTAAACTCAGGCAGAGGATTTGTAGTGCATTTTAGGAATTTATTGAAAACCAATGACAAAGTATATGATAATATTGTTTAAAGTATTGCCCATCCTGAGTTATATATCAAGAAATGCTTAATTTTTGTCGCCAAGTTCAGTTCTAACTCAGTGTTTGCTCTTTTACAAACGCCCAGGTTTTTCCTCTTGGAATGCATTTAAGTTCCCAAGGTGCCAAGCATGTGTTCGCTGATTTGCTGTTCTCATTGCAAGATCTTGGCATTGGTCCCTATTCGGAAACGAGTGGAAACGATATGACCGCTAAAATGCTGGTTACAATCTGCAGCCTATTCCTCCACAATGCATAAGTCGCTTTTCATTATAGAAATTATGAAGACTGTCTGCCTCTCCCCATTTCTTCGTGCGCCAAGTACACTCTTCCAAGCCAGTCTCTTTCGACTCCACTGAAAAGTTCTGGTACATGAGCAACTAGAAAACTACCCTCCCCGAAAGCAGATCAACCTGCTCATTGCCGTGAATTCCTAAGTAACAGAGGGTCCAGTACAACCTAGCTATTTCAGATTTCCATTTTGAGTAAACTTCCCAAAAGACAAATGCGCGGAGGTCAGCCTGACTGTCATATATTGTTATGTTGTGTGCGCTTGACCAAGTAGATCTGAGTAAATCTTTCGTTGGTGTAAACTTTTGCTTGGAAGCAACTTGAAAATGTCTTCATGTACTCTGGGACTGTCACTACGTGAGATGACCATGTCCTCGAATATATTGTCCAGAATATCCAATGTGACATAAGCTGTATGGTACACACATACATACACAATTAGTCATTACAACCCTTTAGCCACGACCTATATATTCTCACAGCACTGGTTTTGTGTGTGTTAATTTTATACATGAGTGGCGGAACCTAGAGTTTAACGACGGCTTCAAACGACTAATTTTTTTTGAGACTTTTCTTGGGAATTTGATTTTACCCTCAGAAATCTCCAGAGAGGAAGTCGCCAAAGAAATATTTTTTCATATTTCATTCAGTTGGACATGTCTGACCTGGGGTTTGAACCGAGGGAACACGCCTAATAAGCCAACACAATACCTACTAGACTACATAGTTCCATCCTGTTGATTGCACGTCGTTGGTGTCCAGAGATCGTTCCATTCAGGATTAAAAGAATTTGGTAATCATCGACCTATAGTACTTGCCGTTTACAGGGATGGCATAGCCAAAGTCGTCTCAAAGAAATATGGACCGATGGCACCGCCAGTCCAGAACATACAGTGGTGGCCTTATAATTAGAAACAACTTGGCAACATATATGTTTGTTAATTTGTTTTACAGTTTTCACTGTGTACCTGGGATCAAAGGCTTTGTTTTGAGGACGTCTTACGTACGTTTTTCCATCAGATTGGGACAAATTAAACTTAGATTCATCACTCCAGAGAACTCTGTTCCAGAAACATCGTTTCTAATTATAAGGCCACCACTATATACCAAACACAATCACATTTTCGGGTTGCAGTGGATGCTCTTAGATCTTATGTGGACCGATATTGTACCAATTTTACCGTACCATGAAGGAATGAGCAAAAGTTAAAGTTAATGGTAAGAGTTCTATTGAATTGAAATAAATAAAGGAGATGATATTTATTTATTTATTTATTCTAGCTGAGTAATTTAGACCATGTGCTCGGTGTAGGGTAACAAACCAGAGCCAGGAATCGAACCTATGACCCTCACGCTAACAGTCTGGTACACTACCCACTAGACTAACAGGTCAATTTCTTTTAGTTCCATTTACAGTAATTAAAACCACAGTATATATCGCCGCATTGCAGCAACATAATTAATTTTCAAAACTGTATTAGAATTCAAAAAACCATACGAGTACTAAACCTAAAAAGCACAGTTGAGAACCTCTGGTTTGAAGCATAAACAATGTACATCAACCACCAAAAATGATAAAGAAATTCCATAGGTTGAGAGAAATATTTACGAAAAAAAAAACTGGCTTTTTAAAGCAAAAACAAAGAGAATGTAAATATTTAAACGTTTATTTCGAATGTGATAATATGCCTGAATCCTTATTTGCATATGTATGTGTGCAAATATTTTAACCGTTACGTCTTCTCACAGTTATTTGTAGAAAGAGAAATTTATTACGAAATATTAAACACTAAAGGGAGAGAGAAAACCAAAAACCAAGAAGAAAAAAAAGAGAGAAATGACTGCACATCTATGAAAAGAATTTGTGCCCTTCATTTCGGCTGTTGTGATGATGAATGGACATTTTGAAATGACAAATTCCAACATAAGATTGTTGTTGTTGTTGTTATTGTTCTACTTATAAAGAATTTCACTTTTGTCACTCATACACATTCACAATGATTCCTAAAAGTATGCTCGGCTTATGCTCTTTACGTGTAATATGAAAACGGGAAAACCATAAACATTTCGTTATTAAAAGAATGTTAGGCCATCAGGTGACAAAAAGAAAGAGAGTGAAAGAGAACAAAAAAAAATCAACAATATTGTGTGAATGTACTACGTATGTGTGGTAAGTTGAAGGCATGTAATGAAAACATGCTGCCTACAAAGAAATTCATATGACTGGTGATGAATGAAAAAGTACAACGGGTAGGCAAACATATCAGTTATTTGGATTTTTTTTTTTCATTATTCAGTATAATGATTTAAATGAACACAAACTGTTTATTAAACAGAATTCAGATACACAGTGATCAAATAATAATAACAAAACTACTTGAAAAAACAACGAATAAACATTAACAACAGTACAGTTCTAGAAGTTGCCAAACTGAAAACAAATGATGTTAAATTAAAGGGAAAGGTAATTCAGTCAGTTATAGTGAAAAGCACAACGTATAAAGCTAGAGTTATTAATTTTTTCATTTTTCGGATATACAAGATTCTAGAAGTTGCCATATTGAAATTAAAGAGAAAAATCAAACGATAACATTGCTACAGGGAGTAGAAAAATAAAAAACGTGTCATTTTAAAGTAGAAGGTTTCAGAATTGTTAAGTTTTTTTTTTTATTTGTAGCACAGGAATTGTAAAATAAAATTGACGGCAAAATGTTATCAATAAAAGTGTATTGTACTCTTAATAAAAACGAGAAAGAACGGATAAAAGTAAACTGCATTCATAGCATTCACAGAGAGATCATGCTACAGTTGTCAGATACATTTGATTTCATCGCATGTCAAGGATTGCCCCAAAAATCCCCAGCTAAATAACTAACATATCTCTCTTACCATGATCGTAATCGTTAACTAGTGGTTACCCATCCAAAACATCGATGAAGCAAATCAAGGTCTTATTTGGAGTTTCGTCAAGATCCTGATTTTCGCATTTCTGACTTTTTTCAAGGACCGATAATCACACAGAAATCCTAAATATGTTTGATTATCGTCTAATATTGTCCATGCCATAAAGTATTAGAAATCATTTAGGTTCTGATAGTTAACCGCCTGTGTTTCCTCTCCTTCTAGGCACAGTTATCTGCCGTCATATTTCAGTTTATTCTTTGCAACGAGAGAATACAGATGTCACTCATTGTTTTTACCATTTTCCATAGCCGTTCAGTTCAAAAAAAAAAATTTACGTTTTCTGGCATCTAAACTAGACGTAATGTAGTCACAGTTAGTCAATCTAGTTACCCAATTCTGTTATTCATGGGCTTATAAAATGTCCCCAGATTGTATTGTATAGCTTTCTCTTTCTGAAAAGTATTTCATTTCCTTCTAGGCAGTGACAGTGGCATGACACGTTAATGATTTCACTAAGAATAAATAGGGAATGAAATCTTTAAACTACTACGACGTTGAGGAGTTGCTTTATGTGAACTACTGTAGACCCTTTGTTGTCATATTATGAAATATTGGGTGTATAACTTAAAAATGGTGTATTCATTACAAACTTTTGAGCGTTTATTGTAAAACATTGACAGAATAAAGTACTGGCTACTCCTCATAATTCCGACAAATAAAATGAATATGCGTCAAAAGAACTGCCAATCCTATTTCGGATACCCTGTTGCAAAATGTAGCGTATTCCAGTAAGAGCATGCTGTCTCTATCATAAAAAATGGTTGTAGAATGGCAGGGGCAATCGCCTCGACAGTAAGGCCGTTTCTTCCCTAACGACATCCGTCAAATGTGTTTTTGGTAAGACTTACCACACGCGAACGAGAGCGTTGCAATGACGAAAAAGTCTGACCAAAGTCTGGTTACACATTCAAGCAGTTTTCAAACTAACACGATTGCAGTTTTTAGTTTTGCCCACCAAGTACAGTCTTACTTAATTTTTGTCGTTGATTAGTTGTTTTACAAAGAAATTCATGCTGTTCTACTGGTATTGTCGCAATAAAACCATTTTACGTCATAATCATGAATTCAAATGTCTCACGGTCTTAATCCTTCCAGTTGCTTGTAGACATTCCTCTGAAGTTTGATAACAAAATTGTTGTAATAATTAATGAATTTGTAGATTTCACCCGGCCACCTTGATGAAACTTTGGAATCCTTAAACCGGAACATGAAACTCGTTAAAAAAAAAAAGTAAAAACGAGCCGGCGAACCCCTTATGCGAAAAATCGAATGTAAAAGAAACTAAAACATGGCCTCCTAAGTCAATACTTAGGAACGGGGATGACATAGAGAGATGTGAAGTGGGAGAGAGCAAATATAACTTAAAATATTTTTACGATAATGGAAAAATCTAGATACTGTGTTTTGCTTTTATATCATTTAACATTAACATAAGACAATGAACTTGTTTACAAATTATCGCACTGCGTAATATAACAACAAACAACAGCATAAAAAAAATGGTAAACAAGTAAACAAAAATACAACAACAACCTCTAGAAGAATAAATATAAACAAAATACACAAAGAACAATAATGAAATAACGATGTTTACAGTTATAGAGATCTCAAGAAGGTGAGGCCACGAACATTCCCCTTCAAGAACATTCATCAGACTGTTTACGTTGCCATATAAAAGGCAAGGCAAAGCAGGCAACTGCGCCAGTAAAAGTTCAGTCAGTTTTGTGTGAAGACGTGCATTTGAAAAGAGTAATTGTGGTTTGAAGATCTCCGTTACACAGATCTGACGAACAATTGTCTAGTAATTGTTATTGTCTATACAAAGGGTGTAAACAGAGGAATAACAAACAAAGCAATTGTTGTTGTCACATCAAGTTGTGTATAGTGGCACAGAGAATTGTGCAAATAATACAGAATTTTAATTAAAACTAAACATGAACTTATTTTTATTTGATTTGCAATCTACGAGCTAATATTTTAAACGTGTTTAAAGAGTAAAAAAGTAACAATATTTACACAAATAGTATGTCAAGTCTAGCCCACATCTTGGCATAGATATGACAATTCAAAGTAGTTTTTTATTGCCACGATGATGAGGAGGAGCAAGAGTAGTAGGAGAGAGGAGTGATAGTGGGAGAGAGTAAATATTACAGCAATTTCATTAATTAAATTAATTAAAAACGAATTAAACGGATGGGTGACAAAGATTCTTTAGAACTATACTCACTCACTCACAGAGAAATGTGTAAAATAATAAAAGAAAAGGGTAAACAAAGAAAGACACGTAAAAAAATGAGCAGACAGACAACATTTTGCACGAGAAGCATTAAATGTCAAACAAATATTCATTATCATAATCATTTTGGGGTACACTTTGTCTCTCTGCCACTCCGCCATCCATACATACTTTGGCCCGTAAGACAATAACATGTTATACACAAAGGATTTGCCCTCCTCCTTCTGCTCTTTTCAGGGTTTGAAATATTTATTTTTAACATTTTTTTTGCTCTTTTATTATAGCACTTTCTGATGGTATGCAAATGAAATAATGAGAGTAGCAAGCGTTCAGGGAGTTTAAACAGAAAGGCGTTGCAGTACAATGTGTTCTACAAAAAGGACAAAAGGCCGACACAATTATTTTAGAATTCTTAAGGGAGTATATTGTGTTTGTGCTACAAAACACAAAAAAAACAAGATATTAAATAAATACACTGGTCATCATAACTATTATTATTATTATTTTAATAAGAATTTGAATTCTGCATAACACACACTTGTCAGTTCTCTCTGTAACCTCCTCCTCCTTTCCCCAAAGTAAAAGACGCCGTTACATACGGTTACCTACGCAATCAAGGTCGGTAGTTGCACAACAGCCTACATTTGTGAGAATTAAAAAAAAAAATTTGTTCTACGGTTGGAAGGTTGGTTGATGTTGGTTGAGACCAAAAGCTCACTTAAGCACGCATAGCGGCGCGTTGTGACGCCACAGGTGGACGCAGTCTCTGTACTGACCAAGTCCCTCCAAATTAGGGAAAAAGGAGAAGTTTGTCACGCAAGGGCTGCATTACCCCACGCAGAAAAACCAGCCCTAACGTTTGATAAACGAAGCTATATCCTTGACATCAATGGACAAGAGCTCCCCGGCAAACTGACAAGAATTGGAGATCCAAATAACCTGTAACTGCACCTCGCAAGAGATGGGCATTGACAAAGAAAGTGGATAACTCCTTGTCTCCTCTTCCTCAGCGAATCTGCACCCATGGCAGAACTCGTTAGATGGAAGCATTATTCTTTCCACGTGTCTTCCCATAACACAATGACCAGTAAGCATGGCCACTAAGAACAAGATGATGTTACGACAAAGTCCTAGTACCTGGTTGGTGAGCCTTCTATCCATCGAGGGCCAAGTGAGCCTAGCGGTGGAGCAGGACTCCTACTTGACCCAAGATTGGTGGGCGTCTCGAAAGAATTTCCGCTCGATGACCGACGTAAGTAGCACCACCAAGTCAATTGAAGAGGATTCCGGAAGTAGTAGACCAGCCGTGGAGAGCTCGTCGGCTCTGCAGTTTCCCGGAATACTACTGTACCCGGGAACGCAGATAAGTGTGACACTGAAGCACCGAGAAAGAAGGTCAAGACAGCGGCGACATTCCCTGACGATCCTGGAGTTATTCACAACGTCAGACAGAGATCTCATGGCAGCCTGACTATCAGAGAAGATCCAGATGCGGCTGAAAGATACATCGTTGATGAGGATCCATTGAGCAGCCCGGTCATGGCTATTGTTCTACAGTACTCTTCATTGAATTCTATTTGGTTATGCACTGTACCTTAAAACTCTCACAGGTTCGATTATGAAAGTGTAGTTGAGATCGGCTTTGTCGAGCAGGAAACTAAGCAGTGCAATTCAAAATCGGAATCCAAATTTAGTTTCTTTGTTGAGTTGACATTTCTATTAAGTCAAACCAAAACACTAACATAGGAAGTGAGAACGGGATCGCATTATTATAAAATCCTGTAGAGCATTAGCTCCTCTCGTATTGTATGCCCGCATTAGTGTCTTGCAATGTCAAGATGATTCCCAGAATGCTGACTTGTTAGGAAGACATTAACAAATGAATAGCAGATGGATTCGCTCAAGGAGCCCAGAAGCCGTCTAGCGTTAAGCAGATTTAAATGCCCGTTTAAGAGAGTTTAATGTGACACCAAATAGTTAGATCACGTCTACACAAATGTTATTATTTGGAGCTGGATTATCTTCAAGGTCCAGGTGATCAAGTACCACTAATAGAGGCAAACAGAAGCGTCTTATCGGCTGTGTCAGAAATAACCGACATTTATAGCCCAAGTAGCAAATACTTAAGGCAGTTTGTAAGCTATCATCACAATCGGAAAGTTAGTAAGACTACAAAAAGCTGTTGTGCTTGTGTAGGTTATCATCTCCGTATTACGGTTAGCCTAATACGTATCTGAGATTAGTGCCATATCAACTAGATGGTCCAAGCTAAAAAGACTTCATACTCAATCTGATAAACTGCAATGCGCATGTGACCTTGTGTCCGAATAAAACACCCCTAAATCTGCCGGTCTTACGCTGACCAAGTAGAATATCGATGCCTAACAACCAACAAGAAGTCCACAGTTTGCATCAAAATTCGGTAGGTTAAGCTGGGTGAAGTTAGGTTAGGGGTGCGTGTACCTTTCCGCTTTGGTAAGTTCTTTAGGAGCATTCTGCTTCTACATTTTATAAAAGGAACGATATTATGCAGGCTTCTTGTTGACGAAAATCAATGGCTAATGTACCGCACAATGTCCTCCAATTTTACTTCAAATAGTCTCTTCAAGGATGTTAAGATTCCCAGTACTCTCGTAAGATGTAACCTAAAGCATACATATGTGTATTAAATGAAAGACGGTGTATTTCTCCCGAATTCTGGCGAAATCGCACCAGTTGCCTAGCCATCAGGCAGGCAGCGTTCCATAAGGATAGAAATCAAGTTGTAATTGTTCCGCCTGTACAACCTAATGGTCGAACAGTATCTGTTTTTTTGTTTCGCCATTTATTTTTGTCGCCACGCTTCTTGGATTTTAAGGGCAGAGAGTTATGCGAAGCAATGTTATCATAGGACTAGGACTACACTTCTTTCATCCCTCTAAGCATGGTTTCACCGTCAAAGTTAATTTGAATTGCTTCTATCTCCTATAGCCAGATGAGAGATATTCCTGGAAATCATGCAATTATTTTCCTGAGCTTATATGTGCCCCGTTAGTCGGAAAGACATGGTTTCACTAGCAGAGTCTGTGATTTGAGTTACTTTGACCTTAGAGAACCTAAGTAAGGTACACCTTTTATGCAACTGTAGATTGAAACTTACTTAATGCGACCCTTTTTAGTCATGTGGAAGTCGTACAAACTTAAGTCGCTTCTCTTAAGAGTCACAAGGCATCCAGATATCCTCAAAGACGAAGCGACCACCAGGAGTTGTTTACTTAGGCGGCCATAATCAAGCGGACAGTGAAATTCACCAAATTTGGTGTTGGAATAACTTGTCAAAAATTGTTTCGTTTCTCTGGACATACTGCTGCACTATTGGTGACGAAGCCTGACCGGAGGCTTAATTCAAGTACCACCGATGTCGGGAGCCCCAGAGACTTATCTCTGCCCGACAATGATACGTCCCCCGTGTAGGAGCATTGTGTTGGTTGTGGTTTATACCCAAATCGCGGGGAGAGCGCCAGCTCGGTGTGGCATTACAGTCTTAACCATTGTCAAAAAGGAGTTTAGATAGTCTCCAACCCCTAACTAAGAGGGAAGTCATGTCGAAATGCATGGATTCTAATTGGTACTCACGTATGGTGATGCAACCACATAATATGCCTAAGCATTGATATGATATTGATATGGTTATGCATATCATGTGGTTGCATCACTGTGCGTAGGGACGCTAGTAGACGCATTGTTTCCACCCGTTCTTAGAGCACCGTGGCGGAAGCCATCGTGGCGATACTCACGTAAAACCCTGGACTAATACACCATTCGTAGATCAAATTAAATAAAGAAAGTGGCCCAAAAAAAAGGGTTTGTGAACTGACTATACACAACGAAACTGAAGTAAGATGATGAACTTTAAAAACAAGTTCAACGAAGGTAGGTAACAAG